>CM064873.1:17989910-19355812 GCA_032719365.1 Prinsepia uniflora | reverse complement strand
TGGCTGAGGAGTAGCGTGGACCCATTGATTTGCGAGTGTTTGATTTAAGGAGATGTTGTTGATGAGCTCGTTGGGGACCATGATTGAGACTTGGAGGTCTGTATTTCTAAGAGCACTTAGTGCCGCCTTGAGCTTGGCCTCGACATCATCGACGAAATCCTTTGAAGCTGAGATTGCAATGGAGAAATTAGGATTTGGAAAATTTGGTCTTGGAAAATGAAAATTTAATATGAAATTTTGAGGTTTCGAAGATATTACGATGAAGCTATGAGGTTTCAAAGAAAATTTTGAGGTTATGAATATATTATGATGATAATCAAAACTGAGGGAGAAGATGAAGTTATAACTAAAATGACCAAAATACCTTACCACATCATCAGATTTAACAACGTTACTAACTTTGATTAACGAATGGTGCAATGGTTGTGACAGTGTAATCGTTCCTGGTGCACATTGAAGCAAATTTCCGTCCCTAGTGCATTTTGAGACAAGATGGCTTGTTCTTTGTTCACTAACCTAATAAGCCTTTATCTTAGGCATGTTGTTGATGCATAAAATGTACCAATGTGACTATAAAAGTACACACACACCAAGACACAAAAACGTACGTTGTTCACCCAAATTGGGCTACGTCCACGGTGTTGCCTCACTCTTATTAATAATATATGTGTTTGGTACATGTACAAGAGGTTTTGAGCCTCTGAGAGATAGTATTGTATGCATAAAGGAGGAAGAGAGTAAGCCCCCTTGAATAAGGGAGGAGGCTCCTTATTTATAGGAGTTGCCTAGGGTTAGGTTATAGTAGTGGTCTTTTAGGCATAGGCCTCGTTGATAAGCCATGAAGATGGGCTTGATGCATTCTTCTGAATCTTTTTAAACGGGTCTGTTGCTTGGTCAGATGTAGCGTTAACAAGTCCTCAAGTTCTTGACTAAGGTGAACTACCTCAGTTAAGGACTTTTAAGTAAAGTGCATTGACCAAGTAACTCCTCGCTTTTTTGCTTCTCCGCTCGGTGCACTATTACCAGTCCCTAAGTCTTTTGTCGAGGTAGGATGTTAAGGGGAATACACCTTTGTAGTTTTTTGTATGTATGAGTAGGGTAGTGATTGCGCTATGGTAGTCCCTCAGTAAGAATGATTCCGTGTAAGAACCTGTATGCGTGTGAGTGATTCGTTATTGTGTATGTGTGCCAGTTGGAATGTTAGCTAAGTTTAGCTTTGAAAATAGGATAGGTAGTTGAGTGGCTCGGTAATGTGATGAGCATAGACCGAGGGTTGAGTGTAGGTCGAGTGTGCATGTACTCCGACTTTATTGCATATTCTTTGTAAAATTGTGGGTCATTACTTATGTTTTTGAAACTATGTTTTTAAATTATTTATTTTTATGTCCACTCACACGTTTTCTTGGTTTTTGAAACCCTCCATGACCAGTGGACGAAAATTGAGGTTGTTCGAGAGGCGAAGGCATGAACTAGTGAAAGTACGAGTATCGCTTGTTTGACAAGTGTTAGGAACAATTTCGGTAATTTGAGTTACATGTCAGACGGGAGCAGGACCTGGGTGTGATTATCGAGGTGTTTTTAGGATTGGGTCCTATCAACTTGGTATCAGAGCTTGGGTTTGTGTTGTGCCTGCCATTGTCATGCCTCCAAGATGTGAGCCTCATACATGACTTGGTAGCGAGACGAATGTTGGAGGCCAAAATAGTTTTAGGGCTAGAAATGGATTTGGATTATCAGTTTCAATAATGAATGTTACGGAGAAAAGTTATGTAGGTCCGAACCGTAAGAGAGCTCAGAAGTAAAAGTCATAGTATTGATCGGCATATTGGACTCGGATGATAATGAAAAGTTTCTGCAGTTAGAATAAGTGTTTGAGGTTAACGTGATGAAAGGCCTTTTGTCGGATCTGACGTGTGTAGTAATGTTTTGGTTAACAATTACATGTGTCAGTATTGGTATGGATTATGAATACCGAATTGGGACTCCAATAGGAGTCAGGATATCTAGTTATGGATTGGATGTGAGTCAAGCTATTGGAATAGGAATCGAGAAAGAGTCGGAGTTTGAGATTATGGCCCAAGTAAAGCTGAATGGTAGAAATATTGATACAGATCGACTATGGAATAAGGCATCGGGATAGGAGTGAAGCAATGTTAGGGACCCAATAAAGCTAGTTGTTTACATTATTGAAATTTGCACAATGATTTCAGAAAATCTGCTAGGGAGATAAGTATGAGATAAATGCCTATACTTTGGGTGAAAGACTTGTTTGAATAACTAAGATAGGGAAGAGACTTTTTGGAAATTAACTGTGATATCATAAGTTAAGTTTGGAAATGAACTTTTCATTGACATGACGTCATTGCGAAGTCCTGATGATAATACCCTAGCAGTAGTTATGGATTCCATACGAGTATTTTGACCGTCTTTGAATTGGCTTAGGACAAGAATCATTATACTACACTGGGGAATCTGTTGTGCGCACATTCAATACGTGTTAGTTTTGTTTGACGATTGTAATTCTTGGGGATATGTAATATCAGTTAACAAACTTAGTATGGGTCCCCAATAAACCGAGGTAAAGAGATGGTGATGGAAGTTAAGAAATTTTGGGCTTGGTCTAGTCATATAGGAAGGTTAGATATATGATTACAGTTTTGTTGTCTTGTCGATTAAGAACGAAAAAGTTCTGGACATGGGGAGATTTGAAGGAAGCGAAATCCCAAAAGCCAGATAGCTCACAAATGGGATATTGAGTCATAGAAAGGATCTGTGTTGTACTTGACGCCCGAGAACACTATTTCTTGTGCTCTGTTGACTAGATCGTGTGAAGTTACTGAAGGTGATCATGAGGTAGATGTTTAGATCCCCTGATACTGAGGACCATAATGATTAGTTAAGAGTTTGTGATGGTTGTTGTGGTCTCGTGGTCAATGACTTGTGATTTGATACTTGACCGTCTGTTTGTTTATAGTTTGTTATATGTTTATATGTCTATAAACTGTGGTGGTTATTACGTATGTGGCCATTAAAACCTTGCGAGTTAGACAATTCCACATAGGATTTAGAATTGGTAACAATGGTTAAAGGTTTGAAGGTCTGATTCTTTGGATAAGGCACAAGACTTTATGGACCATAAGAGTTCAAATTATTACAAAGTATTTATGCATTTTAGAGAATTTAAAAGGACCTAAATTCGAGGAAACAAGGGTAAGTGAAATTGAATGGCGAGTGTATTATCGAGTATTGTCTAAAAAAGGTTTGTGTAGTGGTTGGTATTTTGAATATGTTTTAACTTACATGATATTAATTCTGCGAGGAACTAAGAAGTGTCACATGTATATGAAATGTTATTAGCTGGCCTAAATTGATGGGTGGCAAAGATTATGAAAAGATGGTCTAATACGCCAGAAGGAAAATGACTAAGTGATGGAAGCAATGTGAGATATGTTTTTTTTTATTTCTAAGTAAATGTTGGTTTTACTTAATCGTAGAATATGTATTTCAATTTCTAGAAATTCAGCGAAATTTATGATAAGGTCTAGATTGATGAGTTAAAGTTACATGGAAGCATATAACTGAATGTCTTTAGCTAAAATCCAAGGATTATTTGATCCATCTATTAAGATTGTTCAGTTCAATGAGGATATTATGTTAAGTCCCTACTAGTCTGGATTATATAGGAGTACTGGAAGGATAGGGTGAATGGTTCTAGTTGGTATTATCCTCAGAACCATTCTAAAGACATGCAGTGTTATAGAAACCTCTTAAATATTCAAGTAATTAATCATCTATGTTGAAATGGTAGTTTATTGTTTATCGAAAGGAATCGAGATTGGAGGAACCACCTGTACAAGTTTTAGACCAATATGATAAGGTGGGATAACAACATCTTCATCTAACGACTTGACATGTTGGTTTTGTGTAATTGGTTATTGTTATGCATGAGTAATTGTCGTGTTAGAACTGGTTTTATGAATACCGATTTGAGACTCGGAAATGAGTTAGGATGGTGAAATAAGAAAACGAGAGAAAAGTTTCATATGGTATAATGTGTGTATGCTTAAATGATGAGACTGTATGAAATTGCTAATCTGGATACTGGTACAAGGTGCACAAGTGTTTCAGAAAGGTTGCACATGTTAGTATTGCTATTCACCCTCAAATAGATGATTATTCTAGAGAACTATCCAGTCTGGGTAAATGTAGTGGAAGGATTATATGCTTTAGCAAATATGAAAAAAAAAGGAAGGATAAACAATAATGGGAAGTTGGAGAAACCGTATGTCTTAATTTTGAGTGTTTGGTTATGAGTTTGGAATCGAGGAAATATGTACTTTAGCACCTTCTAAAAGCCATGTGTTTAACTAAAAAGGGAATACTGACAATAATACCTTATGTTGGAAAGACAGTGGTATTATGAAATAGGAAATGAGTCTATGAGTGGGTCAAAATTGAGAACTATAGTTCGAAAGGAAGTTGGAAAGTGAAAATGTTGACTACAAGCTTAAGTAATGAATCAAAGTTCTGAAGGAACTTAAGTTATGGATGCAGACCTAAGTTTGGTTATGTTTAATTTGGTGATATGTTAAAGTTTTATGTAAATTAGAAATGAATACTTCATGTTACTTTGTGAATATAATAGTTAAACTTAACTCTGTTTAGTAATTTCTTGGCTTGAAGGTGAGTCAAGGGTTGTGCTCGATTATGTGACTAGTGTGATTTACTGTATAAGTAATGTTGTTACCGATGTGATAGGTGTTTGAATGTGACTTGAACAGTATTTTGTACCATTTCTGAGGTGGTTTATCCAGGTTGGTTACTAAGATTAGTATTCGAGTACCAAAGAATGGTTGGGTGAACTGACGCTTTTGATTTTAGCAATTTTGAGATTGTTGTCTAAGTAATTTGTGTTGACTTGATGTGTATGGGTTCTGAGAAATATGGACCCCAGTTGGGTTAAGGAAGTGTACAATTAGTGTGGTGTTATGGTTTATGGTTATATGATCTACCACGAGATGTCTAACATATTGAGATCCTGACGAATAAAGTTCAGGGTGCAAGTTCATGTATAGTATTATTGCTTGTTGTAACTCGTGCTTGAGTTAAGGATTAGTTTTATCTAGCTAGAAAATGGCCAAACTTGAAAGAGATAATGAGATTTTAGACATGTCCAAAGGTACAGAGTGCGGTTTTTGGGCATGGACAAGCAATGTTGAGTTAATTCCTAGGCAATCTATATGCAGAATTGTGATACATTGTGATGGAAATTTGCGTTGAGACGCCTAGGTATGAGACTTCTGTGCATTAGTGGATGAAATTCATTTTTGATGTGATAACCGCATGGGTATGACTTGGATGTTGATTCATACAATTTTTGAGGTCAACTTGATTATGTTGGTTGATTTTCGAACCTTAAGAAAATGTTGCAGCAATGTGATTCTTATCATGATTTGATGTTGGATTGATTACTAATCTTGTTTGATTTTATCTTTTTAGGATTTCAATTATTTTTTCATGGCAATTAAATATGTGGTATAGCTTTAGAGTTATGTTGGTAATATTGTGACAATTTGTGACACACCCTGACTCGAAAAGTCCACTAAGGGCACGTAGGTCGATGCGTGTTGGTCGACATCTGAACGACCTGAAGTACCCGTTCACCATCACATCATCCCAAGATTCGGGAGCGGATGTCAGAGCAGCTACTAAGCCTCCTCGAAATGCATGCACGCTAGCAGTACCTAAGGGATTCAAAAACCAAGGTTGAAAGGACCCATATCTTTATTTTAGTGTAAACCATTTATAGTAAAATAATTTTAACCTTTTGTTTTTCCCAAAAAAAACACAATAAATCAGACTTGCACGTTCTACGAAAAAATAATAATAGAATGATTATAAATCATTATGTTCAAATGAGTCATGTTAAAATCCTAAATATCAGTAAAACAACCCGAAGTTATGCATGAACCACAATCTCATTTGACAGGACCCATCCTAATCCCCCCAGGATTAACGCAGGATGAGCCTACTCCCGTCTGACACGAAGTGTCAGACAAGGGATATTTCGGAGCAGATGTCAGGATAGATTGAGATTGAGAAACGAACCGTCGAGTTGTTGTGTAAACTAAAACGGTAGATTTGACAAGTGGTTGGATCATAGGATACTCAGGTTGTTCTGATACTGACAAGTGGTGTCAGTACGGAACTTGTGACTACTGTTATTCGACGTTGTTGAGGGTAGTCGATGTAACGAGATTGTTAGTGGTACGTCTGGTTGCAGACAAGTTTTGTTCTGGTTCGTTGGTGTACGAGTGTATACGTGTTGCGAGGTCGATTGTACTTTCCACGAGGTGGTTATGGAATCAGGATAGTTGGATATTCGAGAACGGAAATAAATTAAGGAGGGAAGAACGGTTGGAATTTCGAGGACGAAATTAATTAAGGAGGGAAGGTTGTAATGACCCATCCCGAATTCCAGGATTAGATTAGTGACTACTCGTGATTAGTGAGGTTAATCAGTGATTAGTTAGGCGAAATCAGACGAACGATGCAAAATGACCGTTTTGCCCTTGGAATGGGCAAAACATTGACTTTTCGTTTGGGCGGTCAAATGTACTTTGACCGATGAACGTGACGTAGTTTGTGACATCACGAGTTCATAGACAGGTGGCACGTTCAATTCCGACATTCGAGGAGGAAGTTATGACGTTCGGAAGTTTATGGGCATTTTGGTAATTTTGGTTAAAAAGGGTCAAATGTTGACTTTTGGACCGGGATGTCCGATGGCCGAGGGTCAAGGACCGTTACGTAGACCGAAACGATACGAATCCATAGATAGGCGGCACGTCAAATTCGGACGTTCGACGACGAAGTTACAGTTCACGGACAAGTGTCAAGTGTCACCTATCCACTGACCCTTCCTTTACATTCATGCATCTCCCATCATCGATCGATCATTCATCTTCTTGGTTCCAAACAACCCAAACCGATCTCCCTTCCACCCCAAACCCAGACCTTCACCCTTATGACCTTGACTGAGACCCTGGGAGTGAGAGAGGGACTGAGGACGGCGGCTGGAGGAGCCACAAACCCGAGAGAGTACTCGGTAAGGCCCAAATCCCATTTTAAATCGATTTTGACGTTATAGCTTGTTTTGGATGGTTTGGTTGAGTTTGTTGGGTTATTAGGAAGTTATTAAGATGTTTTTTAGGGAGGTTGACGGCTGAGATAGCCGTGTGGGTGGCCGAGAAAATTATGGCCGTGAGGGCCTATGTTCATGGGTAGGTTTTGGACGGTTTTGATTAGTTTTGTTAATTGGAATGGGTAGGAAACCTAAAAATAGGAATTTAGGGATTGAAATGGAGGAAAACGGACGAAAAATGGAGGAGGAAATAGCCTGAACCGATCACGCCGGTCCAATTGGACCGGCCAACCAGGTGAATCGGCCATGCGAGGAAGACGATCTACAGTAGCCGACGAGTGGGCCCACGCGCAGGCCACTTCTAGCGGCGCGTGCGGGCGTGTGAGCCGTTCTATGAGGGTGGTTCCAACACATGAAATCATCTATTCGATGTAACGAATATTTTGGGACTAGTTTCGTGTCAATCAGACATCGTTTCGATAGGTTTCGGGGTGTCCGAAGGTTTAGGATTGAGTTTAAAAATAGTTAGAAAATTGGGAAAATTATTAGACTTCAATGAGAGGTTAATGAGGCTATTAGTAACCCTTTAAATCAATTTGGACAGGTTTGGGAATCCCGATGGCGACGATTGACCCGGGAGACGATTATGGAACGCGTATCGAGGCGCGGCTTCGGACGGTCTGTGAGTGGACCTTGATTTCTAAAGTGTGATGCATGCATAAATGTTTTATATGGATTATGAATGTGATTCTATGATGTTGATTTGGATATTGGTGAATTATATGGTTTCACGTATTTCGAGGCGATTTACGTGCTTGCACGTAAATCGAGATTTTCTGATTTTGCGCTGATTTTCCGTACTTATGGTTTTGGATATGATTTCATGAAATGGTTTTGGATTTGAAAAGGTAAACTCGGGTTCGAGACCCCTTTGTTTCAGAAACCCTCGGACTCGATGTCCCTTTTAGTTACATTCTCGGGTCAGAGGCCCAATTGGTTCTTAAATTGATTTCGGATTTGGAAATATGGAATTGGGCATGAGACCCATTTGATTTACGAAATCGGGTACAAGGCCCAGTTGGTTTACGATTCGGACCAGGGGTCCAGTTTGTATGTGGATTCGGGCCTATGGCCCAGCTATGAGTTACAAATGGTTTTTATGGTTCATGATGGTTTATGGGAACCGGCATGAACCCTTAAAATGGTTTTTACGGGTCATGACGGTTTATGGGAACCGGCATGAACCCTTGAAATGGATTTACGGGTCATGACGGTTTATGGGAACCGACATGAACCCTTGAAAGGCTTTATGGTTCATGACGGCTAGTGAGGGCCGGACATGAATCCTGGAAAGGTTTAAAGAATGATTTCAAAAGGTTTTTCATATTCCATCCTTTATATATGATTGTCTCCTCCGGGGAGGTTCGTTGGCCTGGGTGGACCCCAGAGTAGTCATGGAGCACTGACTGAGTGGAGTCGCCCCCCAGTTGGGTTCCTTACTCTCAGGATGGGCATGGTTCGTTACCTCCAGGGACGGTCATTGATCTACGGACATTGACCTGGGTGGACCCTGGAGAGACTTGGGTTTAAGACCCCGGTTAGCACGCACGTAGCTTTATTTTACCGTGACAGGTTCTTGGATATGAAATATAATGGATAAAAATGATTTCAATTGGGTTGGGAAATTTTGTTTTATGATGATAAATGGATTTGGGCTGAGATCCCACATATGTTTACTATGTTATGGTTTTCTGTAAATGGTTTTTGGGCAGGAGCCCGTGTGACTTGTATTTACGGAACTTAGGGTTGTGACAATAAATATGGTTGTTTAAACATATGTGATTGTATAAATGGTTTTACTATGCATGCATGCTTTTTAGTGAAGGGTATAAAGGTCTTTTATGAAATATGTTTTATAAACTCTTTATTTTTGTCCACTCACAGTCTTTCTGTTTTTAATACCCTTTAGGTTGGATACGGTGTGGACTGTAGCAGAGACCGAGATATCACATACCTCCTCCGGATCCTGGCATACTCTGATAGCCCGAGAGGGCAAAGGTCGGAAATATCCCTTGTCTGACACTTCGTGTCAGACGGGAGCAGGGTCATCCCGCGTTAATCCAGGGGGGATTGGGATGGATCCTGTCATCATTGCTCATGAGTCGCACAAGGCATATGCTCATGCCAGGTTGGGTATCTTTGCCCGTGTACCACATCTACGTGAAAGCTGGGTGCTAAGCATAGTCACCACATGGTCCCTTAGAGCTCGAGGAACGAGCTGGGCACATATTTAACTAGTATTACGAGCTGCACAGGGTGAACAATCACGTGGAAGTTAGTCTCTGGACACTCAGACGGGTGCGAAGATACATGCGACTCATAAGTGGTTCTAATATCTTATCTCAACAATGTCCCAGGACTCAATATGTACAAATGTCACGAATGTCATGCTACCATGCATTGCAATAAATAATTCAACCATGCATACTCGAGTGTACATTACCACAAAACAATACTTCTCACCTCATGACACACACTTGTGCCTAATTTACCATATTGCATGCTAACTTGTTCAACCATATAACATTGAGTATGCATAACATCATATCAATCATGTTTAATTCAAAAATAAGCAATCAAGCATGCTCGGGAATCATATAATAAAATATCGTAAAACGTGCATAATAGCTTTGTAAAACAGTTTAGGGAAGGGGGTCCACTCACACTAGTCGGGGAGTCGAAATCACCCTACGTGTCCGGCTTGAACAAGCCCCAAGTCCAAAATAGTCCTAAACAATCATCCAAAAGAGTACAATTGATTCCCACACCAACCAACAGGTTACACCCCTCTAGGTTAATCCCAAAACAGAGCTAGAATCAACTAACATGGGCTTGAACACATTTAGAATGTCTGAAACCCTCGAAAAAACAACGTCCACTCACTGTCGAAAGGTGAAAAACAACGATATGCCCCATTTAGGGGCTGGAATTGTACTCATAACTGTTCCGAATGGCCTGAAAATATGCCTATGTACCGCCGTGGACCGGAAAAGGACTCCACGCGCTGACGGAGGGTCGGAAAACCCTCCCACGCTCCTCTACGCACCGCCACGCACCGCTAGAGGGCTTCAAGTACGGGCCACATGTTCCCACATAACACACCTCGACCCAAAAATATCCACTTAGGGCACGTAGGACGAGGTATGATGGTCGATATCTAGACGGTGACGTCCAGATGACGAAAGCCATTTAAATAAAACGATATAGTTTTATAACCGAGTGAAACATAGTCCGTCAAAATTGACCACGTTTCACCCCACATCGAAAGCATAGAGCGGGGTTAAAAATGCATGATCATACAATTAAACCTTTCTACCTGAAGTACCCAATCACTGACATGTCACCCCAATACTCGAGTGCAGTTGCTAGAGTAGCTACTAAGCCTCCTCAAACTGCATGCACACCAACGGTACCTGAGGGGTTCAAAAATCAAGGGTGAGTGGACCCAAAGCTTATTCAGTATAAAATCATTTATAGCAAAAAATATTTTAGCCCCTTATTTTTCCCAAAAACCACATAGTAAATCAGACTTGCACATTCCATGAGAAATAATAATAAAAATAATTATAATTCATTATGTTCAAATGTGTCATGCTAAAATCATAAATATCAGTAAACAATCCGAAGTATGAAATGGTATGCATGAACCATAATCTCATTGCTCATGAGTCGCAGAAGGCATCCGCTCTTACCTGGCTGGGTATCTTTACCTGTGTACCACAACCACGTGAAAGCTGGATGCTAAGCACAATCACCACATGTTCCCCTAGAGCTCGAGGAACAAGCTAGGCGTATATTTAACTAGTATTAAGAGCTTCTTGGGGTGAACAATCACGTGGAAGCTGGGTCTGTGGCCACTCAGATAGGGTACAAGATACATGCGACTCCTAGGACTCAATATGCACAAATGCCACGAATTTCAAACTACAACGCAATGCAATAAATAATACAACCATGCATACTCGGGGTGTACATTCCCAAATAAAAATACTTCTCACCTCATGGCACACACACTTGTACGTCACTTACCATATAGTATGCTAACATGACCAAGAATATAACATAGAGTATGCATAATATCATATCAATAATTTTTAATTGTAAAATAAGAAAACAAGCATGCTCGGGAGTCACATAATAAACATCGTAAAATGTGCAATAATAATTTTATAAAAAAATTTAGTGAAGGGGATCTACTCACAAACTGGTCGGGGAGTCGTAATAATCCGATATGCCAAACCGCGTAGGCTCACTTCGTCCCAATCCTAAATAATTCAGACCACAGGTTCCTATTTTAATTCCACATAAAATAGTAAGAAATCTTACTTAAAACGAGTTAAACGGCGTTAAAATAGCTAAAAATGTGCTTATATGGCTTGAAAACGGCCTAAAATAAGTACGAGCGCATTTTGAAATATTCCTTGAAATATTCCCTTTAAATATTCTGTTAGTTGACCGTTAGAATTAACGATTAATTAACGACGTTGTTCGTTGACCGTCAGTTGACTACCCTCGCCAGAGCTCCGCTGAAGATGGCGGTCGGACCGCTGCCAGCACTGCAGTCCACGGTGACTGAAAACTGGAAAATCTTGTTGGAAAAACTAGTTTTCCAGCGAGGTCTAAATCCTTCAAAAACCATCTAAAATCGACATGCAAAGAATCCATCTTACTCTACTCGACACGAGGATTATGAAAACCAAACTTTTAGGTCGAGATTGTACCTGTACAACCTAGAAATCCGTCGAGAAAAGAAACTCCTTTATAACTCGGACGATGCCCTCCACTGTCGCCCTCACACCAATATGATAAGAGAACGGATTAAGGTAAGGCAATCAACTAGGAGGGTTGAAAAATCGAATTGGGAGTTCAAGAAGCTGCCTTAATCGTGATGAATTTCCCAGGGTTGCTCTTGGATCCAAAACGGGTCGACTTTCGCAGCTGCGATAATGGTGGCCTCTATGGTTCGTTGTTTGGTCATTGAGTTCATAAGGATGGGGCGATGAAAATATATGAAATTGGCATCCTAGTTTGAAGGTCGTGGGCGAGCAGTACGACAACCGTCGTAAATCTGCAAATCTCCAAAGTCGATGGCCACCATCGGGCCCCTCACCTAGAAACACAAGCGGTTAGTTAGAGGGAAGCTCCTAATGTGCAAGGTTTTGGGATTGAACTCACAAGGAACGAGTTTACCTAGCTAAGGCTCAGACCCATCAAGTTTCTTTATGGTTTAGATCGGGTCTGAACTTCTGTCCGAGTCACGGTGGCCTTCACAGTTTACAACCCAGTTTAGTAGCATAAGCTAAAGGAGATCAACCTGATAGGTATTGCACAAGCTTGTTATCTCACGACTAAGTTGTAAGGTTGCAAGTGATGATCCTCACCATCCCTCACGGTTTGAGCGTGAGAGTGCATATAGTTGAAGGAGATAATACAGTGCATGTGTAAAGTGTTTTAGTACAAAACAGACAAATAAAATTGGGCCTCACATTAGGCTTGGGTTCCAACAAAGAAGATGTAAAGGTTTGATCACAATAAGGGCTAATAAGATTTGGAGTGTGTTTGGGCTTAAATAACAAAATATTCATAAAGCCATAATTGGATAATTCCAAGCTTTGGGCCTTACTAGTAAAAAAATTTTTTTTTTTAGCTTTCCCCAAGGCCTGGGGCCCTTAAGGAGGTTCAAATTTGGGCCTCGTTACAAAATAAAATAACCCATTGAATGAAGCCTGGATAAGTGGCACTAAGGGGTAGTTTGGTACTTTCTCGAATTTCGTATTATATTTGCAGGGCGTGATGTAACACCACGCATGGCTACGCACCCCCATGCATGCGTCAAGCTTCCCTACGCGTGGTGCTACAGTGCCACACGTGCACTATACATGTGTGGGAATATTCCCTAGAATATTCCCCAAATATTCTAGAGAATATTTCGTCAATCCAACCGTTAGAACTAACGTTGACCCTAACTTTTAACTAACATTTGTTAATGTTGTCCATTGACTCATTGTCATCGGAGCTACAGCGGAGATGGTGGCTGGACTGGCTTCAGTGTTGCCGCTCACAGTGGCTGGAATTTAATGAAAATTCTAGAATCCAGGGAAGTCCAAAACTCATCGATTCAAGCCCAAATTTGACATACAATATGCTAAATCTACTCTACTTGACTTGTAGAAACAGAATTCAAGCTCAAAGATGGCTGAAAGTTCACGGCTTTGTTGAGTTCTCAATTCTGCGATGCTCCAAGTCCCATGGCCTTGCACACAAAGCAGGTTCTTGATCCTACAAGCTAAAATAATGACAAAAAGTAATATTGGGCTTCAAAATTTACCTGACCAGGAGAGAAAATGGCTGGGTGGTCGCGGTCTTCCACGCTTTCCCAATTTCCGGTAACCCTCCGTTGTCGTCGCCGCCGCACCGTTAGCCGAAAACTGACATACAAACACATGATTAAGTTCCTCTCAGCTAGATGAAGCCATGGGCGTAAGGTAAAGGTGGATAATTTACCTAAGGCGATGGGTGGTCACTGTGAAGGCCACAAGTCAGCGTTTTCTGGTGAGCTCGTCGTCGTCCTCTAGTGCATGAAAACAACATGCAATTACATCAATGTGAAGCACTCCCTGAGTACATGAACAATCCACACACAGAAGGTTCAATTATTACCTCCTTCGAGGTTTTGACTCCACGGGTCGTCCTCGAGTTCTATTCGGGTCTGCTCCTTTGCTTGTGTCACAACTGCCTTTTTGGCTTGTGTTTTAGGTTACTAGGTTTGTAAGGGTGCGACGAAGAAGATGGGTTCGAAGAAGCGTAGTTTGGTGTTTTCCTGAGCCATGGTGAGGGTGTGGGCGTGCATCTTCCTCGAGGGAATGTCAGGTTGAATACGATGTGAAATCAGAGTCCCTTCCTCTACCCAACACATCGATTAGGTAATTAGTGAGTGCTGGGCTTGGACTCTAGTGTGGGCTAATCAGAAAAAGAATGGGCTCAACCCTCCAAAATTAAAATGGAGGTTTAGTTGAACTAAGACTTGGTGCAAAAGACAAGGGAGTTAAAGAATCATAAAACATTTTTAGGTTTAATTTAGAATTAGGTTGGATCCAAAAAAAACAATCATAACCTACGTGTAGCCCAACACAAAGCTCTTAGGGGTAAAATGGTAATTTCACTATTTAAGTCTAAATTCTCGGTACGGGTCGTATCAATTTGGAGGTCGCTTGTATGATTTAGTTAGAGTATGTGGGATTCTAGAGTCGTTTATTGATTTCCCTTTAAGAAAATCAATTGTAAGTATGGGGGTAAGACTAGTTCTGTTTCCCAGAAGTTATTCCTTGTAACGACCCGTCCCAGAATTCAGGATTAGATTAGTTGTTAATGACAGATTAGTGAAGTTAATCGGTGATTAGTTGGATGCGTTCGGGCGGACGGTGCAAAATGACGATTTTGCCCTAGAATGGGCAAAAATGTTGACTTTTCGTTCGGGCTGTCAAATGGACTTTGACCGATGACCGTGACGTAGTTCGAGACGTCACGAGTTCGTAGACAGGTGGCACGTCCGATTCTGACAACCGAGAAAAAAAGTTATGACGTTCAGAAGTTCGAGGGTACTTTGGTAATTTGATCGAATAGGGGCAAATTGTTAACCTGTTAGACGACAAGGAATTTTCACGTAATTCGAGGATCATTAGGTAGGTCCCGATTCCCTGAGTACAACGACAGGTGGCACGCCGTCATAGGACGTCAGATGGTTCGAATCTTGGTCTAAAAATCTTAGGGACAAACGGTAAATACGTGGCATTCGGGGGTAAAATGTTCTTTTACCTGTTTTTGGTGCTGACTCTTGGGATGAGGACACCTGTCCTTAAAGGAATGGATATTTTTAGCCTAGACCAGAGGGATGGGGACACCTGTTCCTTTTCTGGTTGGTTCTAGGATCTTCCTTCCCATTTAGATCGATTAAAAACAAAGGGGTAGTCGTGCTGTGTGTCTTCGATTTTAGTCGACAGGGAAGGGAGGGGGATTGAGAGTGTGTGTGTGTTTAGAGTGAAAAACCAGAGTGTAAATCGTGTTGAGGGGGTGGAAACAGAGTGAAGGCAGAGACGAGGAAGAGAGAGATCGAGTTGAAAACCCATAAAAACAATGTCTGCAGACCCGTAGACCCCAAGTCTCCATAAGTGGCCTCCAACTTTACTAGATGGTACTAGAGGCTGAAGGAATGTGATTAGGACGTTGAGGGGCTTATGACAATAACCATGACAAGGTTTGTAATGGCAAGGTAAGGAAGGAACTGTGAGCTTAGTTTTGTGGTTAAGCTTTTGAACTGAACCTTTGCTGCTTATTCTGATGCTTGAAACTTGGTCCTGGAGATGCTAGGAGCCTTATGAGATCAAGAGCATGACTGGGAACGACTGGGATTGGCCGGACTCGTGAGGGTTCTCTAGAGGATAATCGGCCGGTTTTTGGCAGCTACTAGAACGTAAGTATTTAACAAGATTTCCATGTATGTGGGATTATAGATCGATAGGAAAAATTTAGAAGACAATATAGGACAGATTAGAATTGAAATTGGACCAAAAATGAAGGAATTACAGGGTCAAACCGTCCACGCCAGTTCGGGTTGGACCGGTCTGAACCGGACCGGTCAGGACCAGTTTAACAAAGGTTGAAGATGAACAGTGCCTGGAGCATGAGGCCCACACGGAGCCCCTTTGGGCGGCACGTGTGGGCGCGTGGCATGTTGAGGGTTGTTCCAACACGACTTTTAAAGTATTCGATGTAACGAACATTTTGGCACTAATTTCGTGTCAATCGGACATCGTCTCGATATGTTTCGGGATATCCGAAGGTTTTAAGGCTTGGTTAAAAATAGTTTAAAATACGAGAAAATTACGGGGCTTTAGTATAAGCTTTATGATGTAGTTAGTGACCTTATTATGGGATTTGGACAGGTTCGGGAAAACCAGTGATAGTGGATTAGCCCGGGAAGCGTAAATGCACGCATATCGAGGCGGCGATGCTAAGGGTCTGTGAGTGTACTTTTCTTTCTAACTTATGATGCATGCATATGTGTTTTTATATGTTTTCTAGACGTGATTCTATGATTTGATTTATGATCTTGGTGGTTTACGATTTTGCACGGTTTTCGAGAATATTGATGTTGTGATTTAAACGGGGTTTTAATGATTTGATTTCGGGATTTGAAATACGATTTGATTTCAAAGATTTCAAAAGGATTTTGGAAAGTGATTTCGGGCTTGAAACCTAGTTGAAAAAGTAGTTTTGAGAAACGTGTTTTCGGGTTTTGGAATCGGATTCCAAGATGACGTTTCTGGATTAGGTTGAGAACTTGGAAATGAATTTCCGGGTTTGGGTTCAGAGTGATTATTCCGGATGCCGACTTAGGAATGATGGTTTCGAACTCGGATTTAGAAATGGATATGGATATGAGTTCTGGGTTTGGATTCGGGATCCTAATGAGATTGGGGATTCAGATTCAAAAATGGAAAATGGTTTTCAAACGGTTTTGGATTGGATTTGCTGGATCTGGTTATTGGGTTTAAAGACCTGGATATGATTATGACGGGGGCGGCTCGAATTGGGTTTAAAGACCCGGATTGAGTTTAAAGACTCGGGAGTTTAAAGACTTGGATATTGATATTTCCCCCATAGGCCTATTGAGTTTAAAGACTCGGGAGTTTAAAGACTCGGATTATATTGAGGCCTGGATTGAGTTTAAAGACTCGGGAGTTTAAAGACTCGGATAGATCCCGCAGGTTCGATGGATGGAAATGTGGTTTTCAAATGTGTTTTGGATTTCATTGAGACTTGATGATGATACTTTTCAATACTAGTTTTCTAATGTTTTAGGCTATGCCCGGATGAACGGATTTTGATGGTTTTGGGATGAGGCCCGGGATTTGAGAAAGGAAAATAAGTTCGGTTTTTATTAAATAGTTTGAATGACTTGAAGGTAGAAAGGTTTTATGACATGACTTCTGATATGCATGCATTGGTTTTAAAATAGAGGATATAAATGTAATTGTTTTATTGAACGGTTTTTGAACTTATACTTTATTTTTGTCCACTCACAGTCTTTGTGTGTTTTCGATACCCTCCAGGTTGTTGGAGTGCGCGATGTTGGTCGAGCGAGACGGAGACTTCACATACGCGATCCACAGTAGAGTCTGCGTGCTCTGGGAAGTCCGGAAGTTTTGAGCGGTTCAGTCAAGAATCCCTTGTCCTACTTACATGTCACATGGAGGTTGGATGTTAGTTTAGCCTTCGTGTCACTCGTAAGTTAGATGGGAGCATGACTTAGCCCTTAATCCCAGGGGATTGAGGGCGGGTCGTGTCATTCCTTGCTTAGAAACCTGTTGGTATAATTAGTTGTGGTGGTAAGCTAACCTTGTAAAGTAATTCTCAATTTCTAACCCAACTAGTTACATCGAGTAGATGAAAATTGATTATTCGAACATCGATTTTAGACAAGAAATGGCTGAGTTCTAATCAGGTCAGGCTCGCAGGTCGGGTAAAAAATGCAGGAAAATGGGTCAACCCGATTACAAGTTTGGGGTGACACTGTAGCTGGAGTGTGGCCACCACTATGTAGCCGTTTTTGGGGCCTCGTAGGGGCACGTACCACCGTGTTTTGAGTTACGGTCAACATAATTTCATATTTACGATGTTACGAGTCCAATGGTACAGTTTTCGAGGTAATTAGGTATCTTCTCGAGGTAGTTTTTACTATCTGAATGTTTATGTTCGTATTAAATCTGTTTAAAAATCCTGAAAAATTATGAGATTGAAGTATGAGTTAATTGGGATGATTAGTGACCACTAGAAGTGGTTTATGACAGGCTACCAAGGTTTCAAATGTTATGGAAATACGTGTAAGTCGGTATCGGATTGCGCGGATCGAGTATGAGTGGACTTTATATTCCCTAAACTCATATGCATGCATATTTACATGTTTTAAATGCTTTATTATGTGATTTGAATATTGGTGATTTGGGGTATGCTTTTATATGATTTTTTTGGTGATTTTATAGAAATTGCCTTATTGCACATTTTACGAGAAATTTCCATATTTTATGTGTAAGAACCGTGTCCTGGAGGGAATGGTGAACAATCTTACATTTCTGCGAGGGGGGAATGGTCTGGGAAGGGAATAGTGGTGTGCCTTAAAGGTGTAGGCACACACCTATCTAGCATGAGGCCTTTTTGGATCTCAGTGGCTTTAGGGGGGATTGGAACCCCAAAGTTAAGCGAGTTGAAGCTGGTGCAATTCCATGATGGGTGACCCCCTGGGAAATTGCTCCGTGAGCTCCCGAAAACAAAACCTTGAGGGCGCAAGCTTGCCGTTGAGTATTGATGTGGCCCAAAGAGGACAATATCGTGCTAGATGAGTCGGGACCTGACAGAGGAGGGTCGGGTCCTGACAGAATGGTATCAGAGCCAGACCCCAACCGGGAAGTGTGCAAGCGAGGACGCTGGGCCCAAAGGGTGGTGGATTGTAAGACCCGTGTCCTGGAGGGAACGGTGAACAATCCCACATTCCTTCGAGGGGGGAATGGTCTGAGAAGGGAATTGTGGTGTGCCTTAAAGGTGTAGGCACACACCTATCTAGCATGAGGCCTTTTGGGAGCTCAGTGGCTTTGGGGGGGGGGGGGGGGGGATTGGAACCCCAAAGTTAAACGAGTTGAGGCTGGTGTAATTCCATGATGGGTGACCCCCTAGGAAGTTGCACCGTGAGCTCCGGAAAACAAAACCTTGAGGGCGCAGGCTTGTCGTTGAGTATTGTTGTGGCCCAAAGAGGACAATATCGTGCTAGATGAGTCGGGACCTGACAGAGGAGGGTCGGGTCCTGACATTGTGTGCTGGATTTTTTATTTGATTTTAGAATTGATATGAATTTTCTACATGATTTTGGTGATACTTGATTGATTGGATTTTCACATGAGTTTGAAAATTTTTTGGATTATTTGATGGCACGTATTATGAGGTTCTAATATAACTTGTGTTTTAACCTTTGGCTCAGATTTCAAGATATGGTTTTGGGGTTATGAAATGAGATGAGTTATGAATATGAGTTTTCTTGATGTTTGTGATTTCTGGATATCTGTGGATTATTGTGTTGTGGAAACCTTCATCGGGATGCCAGTTTGGTTGGTTAGTCTCAGACGTTGAGGTAAATATCTGTATTTCCGAGACTAGTGAGTAGTCTTAGACGTCGGGAAAAAACTTCATTTTCTTGAGACTGGTATTATGATTGGACCGTGATTCAGACATTAAGCTGGGCTTCGTATTCCTTGAGTAGGCCCTTAGATGCTGTATGTCAGGACCCGTCCTAAATCCCCTGGGATTAACGTCGGACGTGCCTGATCCCGTCTAACACGAAGTGTCAGACTAGGAAAAATTCTCGCTTCAGCCCACTCGGGGCTTCTAGAGTGCGCAAGGATTCGGAGGAGGAATCCGTCATTAAATATTAATTAATCCTTAAAATTAGGGACGAGTCATCACACTGTATCCCTGAGTGGCTATGTGATGTGATGATTTAGGTTCATGCATCGAGGATGAGTTGGTTTGTGTATAGTTTTGATTATGGTACTTGGCATGGTTTTATGTGGACTGGTTTTCTGGTATTGCTGGATTTCTACTATTTGCATGTACTTGGCGATTTTGGTTTATTATCAGTTTTATTGAGTTTTCATGATTTATCTTATGCATACGTCGTCTTTGTAAAACAGAGGATCATTACTTACGTTTTCGAAAATATGTTTTTTAAATATTTATTTTTATGTCCACTCACACGTTTTCTTGGTTTTGAAACCCCCGAGGATCGTTGAACGAAAATTAAGGTTATTTGAGAGTCGGAGGCATGAACTAGCGAGAGTATGTGTTTCCCTTATTTGATGAATGTTAGGGGCAATTTGGGTAATTTGAGTTACTTGTTAGATAGGAGCAGGGTCCAGGTGTGATTATTGAGGTGTTTTTAGTATCGGGTCCTACCATGGAATGTGTTGCACCATGTTTAAGATTGTTAGATTAATCAAATGGTTTAGATGAAGTAAAATGCGAGTAAATGCGTGAAACTTAAATACAAAGAGGCTCATAATCTATTTTTACATTGAATTTCATATTTATACTTAACTTTTGAAAAAAAAAATTAGTAAGCAAATTTATTGAAACACGGAAAAATCCCAAAAGAATACAGGAAAAGCCAACAAGATAGTCAACGCAAGGCAGACAAACTGAACCAGGACGGTAAAACCCCCAACCAACCCTTATCGCTTAAACAACAACATGTGAAACATTCCATTTCCAAAGGATTGTCAAATTGGCACTTGAGGCCAGGATCGAAGCTACACTTAAATGACATATAATGATATCAATAATAGATTGAGTTAACAACATGGGGGACATGACTTAAGGATGAAGATACGATTGTCCTATTTAGTCGAGATACCATAGATGTTTGCTACTCATGCAAGGCTCGTGACTAGAAACTTCAAGTCCTTACCCCTCCATTGCGTCGAAGCATTGAAAACAATATCACTTCATGGATGGGGTCTCTATGAGGAGCCTCCAAATTCGTTCACTAATTAGGCCCATGAAGAATAGATGATGTCAATTTTCCACGAGTTACACAACACATAATTGTTGGACCTCCTAGGGGTAAACATGCCAACAATATCAAGAGTGGAGAACCTACCAACTCTCCCAGTCATAAAAAACAAGGAACCTCTCGGGATAGGCAAATGAGACTAGACAAGGCAGTTCTAAATGACCTTGACCCCAATCTCTCTACAATCGTACCAAATCAAACCCAAAGAAGGCCTCTTAGCTCCTCTAAAATTCCACACGAAGCAATCGTGCCCAAGGGCTAGCGTGATAGCTCCGCTTCCTCAACAATAACTCTCATAAACCATTTAGGATTTTATGGCCAATTCCATTGGTAATTCCTTATAAAAAACTAGAGTTTTCAACAATTCCAAGCATATTAACCATGTTTTTAAGACCCGACACGACTAATCATTCAAAACATATTCGTACATCAAAACGACCCAGAGATTTTCCTGATTATCGGTCAAGAGGTGCCAGATGACAGGACCCGACCCAGAAAACACCTCGTAAACCACACCCGGGCCTTACTCTCGTCTGACAGGTAACTGAGATAGCAAATTTACCCTTGGAACCTTGTCAGACAAGGGATACACGTACACCATACTTTCCCATGCCTCCGTCTCTCGAGCAGTATCGGTTTTCTTGCAACAGCCCAGGAGGGTTTCAAAACCAAGGAAAATTTGTGAGTGGACCTAAAAGAATATTTTATAACATAATTTAGAATTTTTTAATAAAACATCATATTTACCCTCTGTTTTAGAAAAACTATGCATGCATAAGCTAAAACATGAAACTTAATAAAATAGATAACAATCACAAAATCTTGAAATACGTGCAAGTAGTAGGAAACCTGCTAATATCATAAATCAATGCAATCATAAAGCCATACCAGAGTACCATAACCATAACTATACATAATCAACCCATCCTTGATGCTTGAAAGCCAAATCATCATATCATGTCTACGCTACTAATAGGCCAAGTCATTCGGGAAAAGGAGCTTTACCTCGACGTCCAAGTAGGGACCAACTCAGGAAAATGAGTTTTACCTCAATGTCTGAGTCGTCCAACCCTAGTCCCAGGAAAATAAGCTTTACCTCGGTGTGTGAGACTACCCAGTCTCGAGAAAATGAGCTTTACCTCGGCATCCAAGACCAACCAGCTAAACCTGACATTTCGAGGAGGGTTATCCACAACACAATCACAATAGCATTATATATATCCAGAATCTCATCTCAAATACCAAGGGAAGACATTCTTATAGCTCACAAAAAATGCAAAATCAAGTTCAGAATCCCAAATATCCATTATACAAGTTATACTAGTTTCTCGAAATACGAGTTTCTCGAAACATATGCATCAAACACTTATGGTAAAATCATCCAAAAAGCACTAATATCAAGAAAACACACTTTATAACCTGCATAAGATGTTTCAAATCAAAATCATAATTCAAAACCTAGGGCCCAAGCCCAGAACACAAGCGACACCAATCTCGTAAAATGTGTCATTAAAATAATAATTAAATATTCATAAAATTACCAAAATTCATGTAAAATTACAATCAATCAAACATCTTAGAAAACACATAGAAAACTATTTAAAAGAATTAAATATACATGCATAATAAGTTTGAGAAAGAAAGGGTCCACTCACAGTCGATCCACGCTATCCGGTACCAAATTAAACGTCATTTCGTAAATCACGAGATCTCTCCCACCTGTCGTAATTCACTCTTAGGGTCATTAAGCATGTCAATTAGCTCACACATTAATCCCCTAATTTTCTGGGCTTTTTAAAATGGTTTTTAAAATGAAACATAAACTTCGGACAGTCAAAACAGTCATGACCCGATCGCCTTGAAAATTGTACCGTTGGACTCGTATCGTCGAGAACATGAAGTTTCATGTTGCCCAAATTTCGAGGTGGGCTACCACGTGCCCTCATGCACCATGTTTCTTCTTGCGCATGGGCTTCATGTCAGGACCCGTCCTAAATCCCCCGGGATTAACGTGGGAAGCGCCTGATCCCGTCTGACACGAAGTGTCAGACTAGGTAAAATTCCGTCTCTAGCCCTCACTTGGCTTCCAGAGTACGCAAGGATCGTAGAAGGAGGAGTGTGATGTCTCGATATCTGCTACAGCCCGCATCCGCGATCAACCTGAATGGCATTATAAACCACGAAAACTGTGAGTGGACAAAATAATAATTAAAATAAAAAAATTCACAAATATATTTTATGCCCTTCACTAAAAGCATATGCATGCATTCAAAAATTATTTATCAAATGTTCATAAAACCATTTGAAAACATTCTCAAAACCTTTCAAGGGTTCATGCTCGGTCCCCATAAACAGTCATGAACCATAAAAACCATTTATAAGTCCCCGACCCGAAATCACAAAAACCCGTAAATCAATACATGGGAACTCAGCCCAAATCCAGTAAACGTGGGTCTCAACCCAAAACTGTTCTCAATGAAATACTAAAACATCGAATATGGGGACTCCGCCCCAAACCATTTCCAAAATATCAAATACGGGGTCTCCACCCCAAATCACTTTCAAAACATGGAACATGGGGTCTCCGCCCCCAAATCACTTTCCGTAAATCTTATACGTACGCATACGTAAAACCCATTTACGACAGTTTCGAGAAGATGACAACTCGGGGCACACAGCCCCTAGGGAACACATCCCTGATATATGTCACGATTCATCATATCTATACTAGTGTGCACACCACTCGGGGTCTCACTCCGACTCTTCCCTCAGGAATTCTCCATCTGGGAGGCTTAATCTTCGGACCTAGTCCGATCAACTCTTCGGAATCTGGTCTGAGACCACATCATAACTCATTACTCCCACTCTTGGAATGGGATCCCTATGGGGATAACCATTCTAGTCTGTGGATCGTGACTCTCCAGGTCGACGTCTAAAAGAGACCATATATATCATATGGAGGGTATAATTCATTTCAAATACTTTCTTTCTCAAAACATATTTCAACTGGGTCTCATACCTAATTCATCTCAATAGGATACCACGAATCCGATTCAAATCCATTTCACAGGCCTCGGCCTAAATCCACAGTTCAACAGGGTCTCATGCCCGAATTCTCATTTCATAAACCGAACTGGGACTCAAGCCCGATTTCACAATCAACTGGGCCTTTAGCCCGATATCACGACTAACGGGGCCTCAAGCCCGATACTACAGTTAACGGGGCTTTAAGCCCGAGATTACAACCAACTGGGCATCAAGCCCAGATTCATAAATCAACGGGGCCCTAAGCCCAATCATATAACTCAAATGGACCCTCGATCCGATTCCTCGTCAAATCAAATAGACTTCAAGTCTGAGAGTTTATAAATCAAATGGGCCTCGTGCCCGATTTCATATTTCCAATTTCAAAACCAATTTAATAAACCCTCATTGAAAACCTAGCACGTATAAGCACCGTATAAAACTGGAAATCTCGAAATACGTGCAAATATGTAAATCCTAGGCTACCACAAACAAATGCACTCATGGCATCACAAAACATGTTCTAAGATAATTATGAAACATTTATGCGTGCATAGATTTTGAAAGAAAGGTCCACTCATAGACCGTCCGAAGCCGCGCCTCGATACGTGTGCCATACGCCTGTCCCTAGCCAATCATCACCTCCGGGGTTCCCAAACCTGTCCAAATTAATTTAGAGGGTTACTAACTACTTATATAACCCCTCACTAAAGCTCCGTAATTTTTTGGAATTTTTAACTATTTTTAAACGCGAACATAAACCTTCGGAGAACCCGAACTATATCAAAATAATGTCCGATTGACACGGAACTAGTCCCAAAATGTTTGTTACATCGAATGGATGAAATTACATGTTGGAACTTTCCCCATCGGACTGCTCATGCGCCCTCACGCGCCTCCCAAACGGGCTGCGCGTGGGAGCCACACTCCAGAGCACTGTGGATCGTCTTCAACCTCTCGACCAGTACGAACTGGCAGGCCCTGTGCAGCCGGTCCTGCCGAACCGGCGTGGCCGGTTCAGCCCTCTAACCCCTTCATTTTCGGTCCGTTTCTTCCTCTTTTGATTCCATTCTTCATATTTTCTCATTTTCTATCATTTCCTAATAAGAAACCTAAGAAAAACCATGTAAACCCCGACTAACCAAAACTCACTCTCACTGTCCAAACTCCCCGACCACCCCCTGGGCTTCCTCAGCCGTGAACCACCATAAAAAACATCTTAAAATCTTCCTAACAACCTAACTAACGCATTCTAATCACCCAAAATGGCCCCTAACGTGTAAAATCAAAATTAAAAGGAAAAATGGAAAACCGATACCTTGCACGGTTTTTGCCTCCGCCGTCCACTGCGGCGCTGCCTCCTACGAGCCACCATCATCCTCATGGCCCTCCATCTGACAGGACCCGCCCTGATCCCACAGGGACCACAAGGGGACGTGCCCTGCTCCCGTCTGACACCCAATAATTCATACCAATTTTATCCTCAAAACATTTAAATGCATAAATAACCAAATTAAAGTCATACATCAAATCCGAATTAAACGAATGTCAGACAAGGGATGAAATCCAAAATTACAAATTTGCGAGCACGACTCTAAAGTAAACCTGCGGGTACACCGCCCAGCAGGGGTTCAGGTACGCAGAAGTAGATCTATGCCTCAGCCTCAGGTTCCTCCTCTACCTCAGTTTCCCGACCTGGAGGGGTTATCAAAACATTAAGGGTGAGTGGACCGAAACTCAAGTTTATGAAATCGTTTGATAAGTAAAACATATAATTTACCCCTCCGTTTTCCAAACATGCGTGCATCATAATTCAAAATCATAAACCATATAATATGAACCATAAGGCATATAATAAAACCATAAGTATAATTTTAGTTGCTGCACTATACACTCCAATCCCGACATCCCTGATGTCTGACGTCCCTGACGTCCAATAAGGTCACAATCACAAGGCTACGCGTGCCACTCGGGTCTCAATTTTCTGAGTTAAATCCCCGAACCCCGTTCGGGTACAGCATCACCTGATGCAGCATCACCTGATGCTTAGCGTCATAGACGCTGGACGTACTAGACGCCCGTGACCTCTCCGGGGTACCTCGCCGGAGGAGACAATATAATATGGAAGGATCTATACAGTGCAGTAACAAATGCATTTTATTGATATCCACATGCAAGGCATATATATACATAGATAAAATCCGAACCAATCATTAAGTTTCATCAGACGGGTCTCAAGCCCAAATACCGTGAAACATGCTATAACCATATTTTCCATATCCTCAAAACCATTATTGTTTTAGCATGTGAATAAGTATAAATAACCAGAAAACATTTATGCACGCAAGGGTTTAAGAAAATGGTCCACTCACAGTACAATCCTGCTAGAAACCGAACGTATACCCTCGTCCTGGTACAAATGTACAATCCCTGTCAAGTCCAAAGTATTCGTAAAGGTCAATACAAACCCCTAACATTCAACCATGAAAGCCTAGGTCGAAACCGGCCCGGGAAAGCCGCCCGATCGCGCTTCCCAAGGCAATAAACCTTAATTTGACCAACTTAATGATCTCCGATCGACCCGAAACCACCGCCATTGGATCCGGATCGTCGAAACCTAAAGAATGGTGGTGGTCCCACCAAAAACACTGTTCACACGCGCCCCCACGCACCGGTCAACGCGTCGGTCAACGTAGGAACAGTTCCTGCTGACGTCATCGCTGACGTCACTGCTGACGTCAGCATGACGTCATGCTGACGTCATCTGACAGCTGTCAGGTCTGACGTGTCAGACTCTGACAGGTGCCACGTGTCAACATCCGATTGGTCCACCTCACTGATCTGTCAGGCCACGTGTTAGATCTGACATGTGCCACGTGTCAGCACGGCACTGGTCCACGTCACTGACATGTTAGTGACACGTGGCAGTCCCTGACTGGTCCACGTCACTGACATGTCAGTGCTGACTGTGCACTGACATGTGACACGTGTCGGCTCACGGTTGGTCCACGTCACCTGACAGACTGACAGGGTGCCACGTCATCACCGCTGTCCTCAGACGGGTTGACCCGAAAACCTGCAACTCGGGTCGATCAGACCCGCGATCAAGACCCGGTCACCATTTCTTCATTTCTCCATCATTTCAGTCCTAGTTTGTTCCTAGGTGCTCGTCTCAATCCCAGAAAGGGTTCTATGGAATCAAAATCGAGAAAAACAGACAGGATCGAGGGCTTACCTCGAAGAACAGAACCGGTTTCCGTCACCGTTTAGTCACCGCCCTGAGCTCCTCCGGCCACGAGTTCAATTCCAGTAAGTCCCTGGCAGTTCCTAGAGTCTATTAGGATTCAATAAGGACAAATCAAAACGTGGGAAATGGGTTTACCAAAAACTGGGTTTGAAACCGTCACGGTTTCCCCTGCTTCCTTCCTCGCCGCCGTCCTCCGCCGTGATCACTGCCGTCGCTCAGCCTCACCAGGGAGTCCCCCAACACGCAGACACAGTGAGTGGGTGATCAGCTGGGATGCTTGATCGAAATGGACAGAGTGTGCGATTCGGGTAGGAAATATAAAGAAATGGAGGGAAGGAAACGGACGGCCCAGATTTGATCTCCATGATTAGATCAAGGGCTCAGATTAGATCAGGGGTTTTCAATCCAAGGGCTGGAATTTAAAGCTGATTTAAATGTTAATTAATCCAATAGTGGATCTGATCCAATCTAGCCAATGGGTGAGTGACACTTGTCACTCACCAGGTGTCCTCCAATCAGATTTCCTGAATATAATATTCGACACGAAAACCGAGACACGAACTTCCCGAATTCACGTTTCTGACCATAACTTCCTCGTACGAAGTCCGATTTCGGCGTGCCGCCTGTCTATGAACTCGTGACGTCGAGGCCTACCCAACGGTCTTTGAGTCAACTGAAAATTAGTTGTCAAAAGAAAAGTCAACATTTTCCCCCGAGAGTCCAAATTACGGTAATACCCCTGAACTTCCGATAGTCATAACTTTTACCCTGATCGTCCGAATTGGACGTGCCACCTGTCTATGAACTCGTGACGTCCCGAACTACGTCACGGTCATAGGTCAAAGTTCATTTAGTTCATCAATCAAAAAGTCATCAATTGACCATACCATTCACAAGGGTAAAATCGTCAAATCACACATTAAATTACAATATGGGAATCCTCGAATTTCCGGGGTGTTACACCATCACTCTTTGGTTCCTCAGACATGATCATAGGGATTAAGGGTTTGGATTGGAGTGGGAGGATTTGATCGGGTTTGGTTGGAAATGGGGAAAATGATCGATGAAGAAAAGGGGAAGGATATGCATGAATGGGAACTGATGGTCAGTGGTTGAGTGACACTTGTCACTCATCCATTGGGCCTGAGAAAATATCTGGGGCCCACTTGAGACAAAAGTTAATCTGTGTCGAACTTCGTCCAATAGTTCCCTCGAACTTCCATGAACCGTAACTTTTTCGTCGAACGTCCGAATTCGACCCGCCCCCTGTCTACGGATTCATATCATCCCGATCTACGTAACGATCCTCGGCCCTCGGCCATTGGATCTCCTGGGTTAAATGTCAACTATTTGCTCCTATTCAATCAAATTACAAAAATGCCCCCGAACTTCCGATCGTCCTAACTTCTTCCGCAAATGTCGGAATCGAACATGCCACCTGTCTATGAACTCGTGACGTTCCGAACTACGTCATAGTCATCAGCCAAAGTCTATTTGACAGCTTGAACGGAGAGTCAACGTTTTCGTCCATTTTACGGGCAAAATCATCATTTCACCTTGAACGTCCGTTAATCCTCGTCTAATCCCCGATTAGCCTTGCTAATCTGTCATTAAGTCTTAATTAATCCCACTAATTCGAGACGGGTAATCACAATCTTCCCCTCTTAAAGAATTTCATCCTCGAAATTCAAATAGACTCGATTCCACAACCAAATTGAGGAATCCAACCATGTCCCCCATCTCGGATATTCTCGTGTACACCTACACGTCCAACACACATGCCGCATTCGTTGGTACGTACTGTTGTTAGAGCTTCCCAAGCTCCAACTCACTCTCGAGAACTACACGTTAGCTCGCATGTCTCACTCGAGACAGATTGTCGACACTCGTCGATCTCGCCTGTCACTCACTTTGGCAGGTTAGCAATACCATACTGATATTCCAACGACTTTTCAATCTAACACTCTGACACGTTCCATCCTACAGTCGTCAGGCTGAATTACGTACTCCCACTAAGGGCTATCACATCTAAGCTGAAATCCTGCTTAGCATCCCATCAGACAATATTCTATAAATCATGCCATCACAATGGCATGAATCCCATCTCACAGGTCATCCTCAAACCTATACCCATACTGACTCTCCTTAGAGTCCCATCAATCCATACCTATCTGAACTCATCGGATACCGATCAACCCATTACCACGATATGTCACGACTTTGTGACCAGCTGACAACTCCTGGCTCCACTGCGCTTCGCTACTCTACTCTAATCTCAACTCGCTCTCGAGTCCCCATATCATATCTCGTGTCACTCAGCGACCTACGCTGACATCTAGACTCACCTCGAGTCTCAACCTGTCACTATCAGATCTAATCTGATCATCACTCACATCCATCTAGGACTCTATCCAATCTACAACACATTTATAATCTCGGGACACTCTCAACCTGACATATCGATTGACCGTGGTCAATCCCATCATTCAACGTGCACAACACTCTGGTGCACCCACATCACATCACATCGGGGTGCCCCCTGACCTACTCAAGGATTGCACTCTAGCAACGTCCAACCACATTACTTGATCCACCTAGGATCTACTATCAGCTTGCTCGGTCGACGTAAGGTAACCCATAAGACCAACATGGGTTCGCTACCTCAGACACTCACTCGTCACATCTAGTGACACTAAATACCATCTACTTCTTAAGTCAATCAAATTTGACTCACAGCTTAGGTGTTCGGTTCTTACACCTTCTTTGAACTCTTCAGCTGTCATATCACTCCTCGTCCCACCTAGGGACGAATCCAGGAGAATCCAAGATGATGACATCAAAGTTCATCCTATGTCATCCTCCGACACTCAGCACTATCTACCAAAGTGTCACACTCAGTGACCTCGAAATATCCATCTCCAATGCGGAATCAAGAACTCCTCTCAACGTCTCAGTCACAACTTCTCTTGATTCCGAAGTTTCAATCACGTTGGAAACATATTTCTTTTCTAGTTACCGAGCTCACTCATTTCATGAGCATTCCCGCATCCTATAGGCAAACGATTTCCAAGTCCCCAACTCAGGAGGTATGGTCAACCGTGGTTAACCAAAACCAATCCGCATTAGACTCTCAAGTCCTCAGCTCAACCGGACACCATCCACGCGTCCGTGAATACCGTTCATGTAGGTACACTCATTCCAAGTCGAATTCACGCGACTCAAGGTTAAACCTTGTATACCATTTATGGATGTGCATAAACGGCCTCTAACACTCATATCTCATACCTTTAATCAACATGATCCAACTCTGACTCACAGAATTGGTCGGAATCCACTGACATAGGTCGGTAGGCTAAACAGATCGAAACGTCTGTCGTGACCTAAAGCCAATCTCTACGTACTACCATATCTGACCAACCGACCCATACGTCATGTGACGTCACTCATGTCAACCATTTATATCTTTTCATCTGAATGCCACTTAGGCATTTCAACCTTTAATGTTACTACTCCTGGGCACACACTCACACACCCCGAGTCTCGCATCATCAAGGAATTGGTTACCAAACCAAGTACTCCTGGTGCGTCACAATCAGCCACTCGGGATCCTCTCTATCTCACTCAGTGCCCACCGAACTCACATGCTCGCCACTACGGGCACATCGGCTATTCCGTCTGCATACTGGTTCACACGTCCCAACTATACGGGATCAACTCCAGCACTCCCACTCGTGCAATCCATCCAAGGATATCTAGGGCACCTATCACTCATCCAGGTATATCCTACTCATCATAATCACCTCACAGAGGTAGCAGCAAGTGTGCCAACACCCAGCGTCAGCGTCTCATTCTGCGATCGTACTCAGCCATAACTGAGTTGAATCCAGAATCACTGCTCATACTGTGCGTCACTCACGCACCTCGTATCATCATCACGATTGATGAATCCCAATCGTTACGACAACTTGAGCCTATCCACCCAGATAAGACTTGACTACGTCCATCGATAGCAGCATCTGCCACAACCTAGTGCAGACCAAGCTTAGAAACATTATGCTATCGAGACTCCAAATCCATACGGTCGACTCACCGCCGGTACCAACCACTCCACACGTAACATCCACCAATCGGTCTATCTCAGGATCCAATTGACAAGTACAACACTCCTAATAACTTGTCCAATCAATTACCTATTAGGGCTATCGCAAACCCGACTGCTCATTGTAGTTCCACCATCCTGACTGATCCCTCGCTCTCGACTCTGAAGAGTCGTCATACTCCAATACTGGTACCATACCAGCCAATAACTACACTCTGAGGATCTCATCCTCTAGTAATAGTATGGCGCCCAACCGCTGGCCTCCATAAGAACTTGGTCCATACTTCGTGCCTAACACTGCACAACGGCTACACGTCGCCATCGCATCCTATCACGTCACACGACAGCTCCTCCGAGCATCTCCTGCAAGTCGACATCCCTCCAGGATTCGACACACCGAATCATGGCAATACATGCCAAATAGGGTCAAACGTTCCTATTCCCAACAATCTCACTCGGGTCAACCATGACCCCAGCTGCTCTCTGCAACATACTCTCCAATCCGACATGACACGACCGACAATGGTCTCGACTCTTGGGTCGTCACACGGTATCTACTGGTCCACTGGGTCCTATCCACCAGTAACACTATAGCTCTAAGCCGTCGGATTCACGCAAATAATGATCCTACTCGGGATCCACTTCCTCGAAGTACGAGACATCTAATGCCAATCGAACCTCAAACTATAGCATCGAGTTTCGTTCAGCACGAGGTGCTTCCTACTCTTACCCTAACTATCAGGTTGATGAAGGGCTGTTACGACTTCAGAGACATCACATCCTCGGCATGCGCACTCTCTGTGAGCAAACCCGCTCTGATACCACTTGGTATCATAGTACCATGATTATCACATGAGCCAACATGCTCTAATACCACTTTGTCAGGACCCGTCCCAAATCCCCCAGGATTAACGTGGGACGCGCCTGATCCTATCTGACACGAAGTGTCAGACTAGGGAAAATTCCATCTTTAGCCCTCACCGGGCTTCTAGAGTACGCCAGGATCGTAGGAGGAGGAGTGTGATGTCTCGATCTCTGCTATAGCTCGCATTCGCAATCAACTTGAATGGCATTCAAAACCACGAAAACTGTGAGTGGACAAAATAATAATTTAAATAAAAACATTTTCACAAATATACTTTATGCCCTTCACTAAAAGCATATGCATGCATTCAAAAATCATTTATCAAACGTTCATAAAACCATTTGAAAACATTCTCAAAACCTTTCAAGGGTTCATGCCCGGTCCCCATAAACCGCCATGAACCATAAAAACCATTTATGGGTCCCCGACCCGAAATCACAAAAACCTTTAAATCAATACATGGGAACTCAGCCCAAATCCAATAAACGTGGGTATCAACACAAAACTGTTAGTGAAATACTAAAACATCGAATACGGGGACTCCGCCCCAAACCATTTCCAAAATATCAAATACGGGGTCTCCACCCCAATTCACTTTCTAAAACATGGAACACGGGGTCTCCGCCCACAAATCACTTTTCGTAAATCTTATACGTACGCATACGTATAACCCATCTGCAGCACTTCCGAGAAGATGCCAACTCAGGGCACACAGCCCCTAGGGAACACATCCCCGATATATGTCACGATTCATCATATCTATACTAGTGTCCACACCACTCGGGGTCTCACTCCGAGTCTTCCCCTTGGAATTCTCCATCTGGGAGGCTCAATCTTCAGACATAGTCTGATCATCTCTCCAGAATCTGGTCCGGGACCACATCATAACTCATTACTCCCACTCATAGAACGGGATACCTATTCTGGTCTGTGGATCGTGATTTTCCGGGTCGACGTCTGGAGAAGACCATATAAATCATATGCAGGGTATAATTCATTTCAAATACTTTCTTTCTCAAAACATATTTCAACTGGGTCTCATACCCGATTCGTTTCAATAGGATTCCTTGAATCCGATTCAAATCCATTTCACAGGCCTCAGCCTAAATCCACAGTTCAACATGGTCTCATTCCCGTATTCTCATTTCATAAACCGAATTAGGACTCAAGCCTGATTTCACAATCAACTGGGCCTTTAGCCCGATATCACGACTAACGGGGTCTCAAGCCCGATTTCACAACTAATAGGGCCTCAAGCCCGATACTACAGTTAATGGGGCTTTAAGACCGATATTACAACCAACTGGGCCTCAAGCCCGGCTTCATAAAATCAACGGGGCCTTAAGCCCGATCGTATAACTCAAATGGACCCTCGGTCCGATTCCTCGTCAAATCAAATAGACTTCAAGTCTGAGAGTTTATAAATCAAATGGGCCTCGTGCCCGATTTCATATTTCCAATTTCAAAACCAATTTAATAAACCCTCATTGAAAACCTAGCACGTATAAGCACCGTATAAAACTGGAAATCTCGAAATACGTGCAAATACGTAAATCCTAGGCTACCACAAACAAATGCACTCATGGCATCACAAAACATGTTCTAAAATAATTATGAAACATTTATGCATGCATAGATTTCGAAAGAAAGGTCCACTCACAGACCGTCTGAAGTCGCGCCTCGATACTCGTGCCATACGCCTCTCTCGATCCAATCATCACCTCCGGGGTTCCCAACCCTGTACAAATTAATTTAGAGGCTTACTAACTACTTATATAACCCCTCACTAAAGCCCCGTAATTTTTTGGAATTTTTAACTATTTTTAAACGGGAACGTAAACCTTCGAACAACCCAAACTATATCGAATCGATGTCCGATTGACACGGAACCAGTCCCAAAATGTTTGTTACATCGAATGGATGAAATTACATGTTGGAAGTTTCCCCATCAGACTGCTCATGTGCCCTCACGCGCCGCCCAAACGGGCTGCGCGTGGGAGCCACGCGCCAGAGCACTGTGGATCGTCTTCAACCTCTCGACCGGTCCGAACTGGCCGGCCTTGTGCAGCCGGTCCAGCCAAACCGGCATGGTCGGTTCAGCCCTCTAACCCCTTCATTTTCGGTCCGTTTCTTCCTCTTTTGATTCAATTCTTCCTATTTTCTCATTTTCTATCATTTCCTAATAAGAAACCTAAGAAAAACCATGTAAAACCCGACTAACCAAAACTCACTCTCATTGTCCAAACTCCCCGACCACCCCCTGGGCTTCCTCAGCCGTGAACCACCATCAAAACCATCTTAAAATCTTCCTAACAACCTAACTAACGCATTCTAATCACCCAAAATGGCCCCTAACGTGTAAAATCAAAATTAAAAGAAAAAATGGAAAACTGATACCTTGCACGGTTTTTGCCTCCGCCGTCCACTGTGGCGCTGCCTCCTACCAGCCACCACCATCCTCACGGCCCTCCATCACTCTTTGGTTCCTCAGACATGATCATAGGGATTAAGGGTTTGGATTGGGGTGGGAGGATTTGATCGGGTTTGCTTGGAATTGGGGAAAATGATCGATGAAGAAAAGGGGAAGGATATGCATGAATGGGAACTGATGGCCAGTGGATGAATGACACTTGTCACTCATCCATTGGGCCTGAGAAAATATATGGGGCCAACTTGAGACAAAAGTTAATCCGTCTCGAACTTCGTGTAATAGTTCCCTCGAACTTCTGTGAACCGTAACTTTTTTGTCGAACATCCGAATTCGACATGCCGCCTGTCTACGGATTCGTATGATCCTGATCTACGTAATAGTCCTCAGTCCTCGACCATCGGTCCTCCCAGGTCAAAAGTTAACTATTTTCCCCTATTCAACCAAATTACCAAAATGACCTTGAACTTCCGATCGTCCTAACTTCTTCCGCAAATTTCGGAATCGAACGTACCACCTGTCTATAAACTTGTGACGTCCCAAACTACGTCACAGTCATCGGCCAATGTCTATTTGATCGCCTAAACAAAGAGTCAACATTTCGCCCATTTTAGGGGCAAAATCATCATTTCGCCCTAAACGTCCGTTAATCTTCTTCTAATCCCCGATTAGCCTTGCTAATCCATCATTAAGTCTTAATTAATCCCGCTAATTCGTGACGGGTTTTCACACTTCATGCGCAGGTATTGTTCCATCACCACCTTCGCCTGTTTATTTGGTATTCGGGTCGCTCGACCTGGTGGCCTGACCCGACCCGACCGTAAAACTCACATTTCTTGAGCTGTTATAGTTCTTTTTCTATATTTCTCCTCTAAACTAAGTTAGGGAAGGATCTACCTAGTCAAAAACAGTGGAACTTACCTCCAAAGTCTTATTTCAATTCGATATGGACGTCCACCATCGAACCTCCTTGCCTAGCCGTTACCGCACCTCAAACTGTGGTTTTAATCGTCCTTTCAATTTGCATGGATGCGTAGGAAATTATAGGATGCTCAGTTTCCAGATTGCACGCTAAAAAATCGAGGGTGATTTTCACACCTAATGGCCCAGTCCCAGACTCATGGTTCTAATGGTATTCCTCTGCCCTCACAACACCAACACCGTGCTCCTTTCTTCTCAGACTTTCCTTCCCCAACTTCCTCTCCCCGCTCCTAACCTCTCCTCCTTTATCTCCTTGTTTTTCTCATCTTCCATTTTCTTTTTCTTCCTTGTGGTGCCACACCACTAAACACCATGGCTTACACACACAATATATAAAACCTAGGTAGTCGGTGGGAGGAAGGATGATGGAGAAATCTAAAATCTTCTAGAAATTTTGCACTCCCAAAATATCTCAAGTGTAAAATGACCATTTGCCCTTGTTCCAAAATTACCATATTGCCCTTGATCTGTTTTAGGCTCATAACTACCTCATACGACTTCTAACTTTTGCATGCTACTTGTCTAAGGACTTAAGAGTCCATGATCTAAGTAATGATATCCTCGGAATACCTAAAAGTTTTCCAAATCAAAAGGTCAACTTTTTGACTTAGCATGCCCTCCAAATTTCCATTTTCCTCAAAATCCGAGTCTTTACACCAGAGGTAACGAACCATAAAAGCTTGGTTCTAGGAATGGAGATGTCGGATACTAGGCCACCCTTATCCCTAGGTGGGCAAACATCCACCTAGGTGATAGGTCTTCAATTAAGCATTATTTTATATTATTTTATACCCTTTATACTTGACTTTTATTATTAAATTAATAAACAATTGGAGAAAATAATATATTTTGTGGGATTTTTGCAGAAATAAATAAAGCATGAAATTCAGAGCATTTCGGTGAAAGAATCATCTCAGTCGGAGTTTTAAGGAAAAACATATGATTAAAAGAAGGGAGGCTACCGGAATTTGCTTGGAATTTCGGTGGGAAGCTGCTGAAATCTAGAAGTCCAAGCCAAAAATCAGAATCTTTCTCCAAAATCAGCATCTTTTCCCCCAAATCCACCCAATCTCATCATTTCCATCACTTCTTCATGTATTATTTTATTGTTATTTTTATATTTTAATTTTGTACTTTTATTTAAACAATTGTGGCACTCCCTCTATAAATAGGGAGACCATTTCATGTATTTGGGGTGTCCCATATTAGTCCAATTCTTCCATTTCTTTCATTTTTCTTAGTTTTTAGTTCTTGGTTTAGTTTTTTGTTTCTCTCTTTTGAGAGACATTTTTGGGGACCATTTTAACTTCTTGTAGATTTTCTTATTAATTAGCTTTCTTTTAAGTCTTGTTCTTAATTTATGTTACTTTTATTTTTCTTAATTTCATTTCTTCTTTACTTTGTTCTTGTGATATTTCTTTGAGATCTCTTAAACACATTTTTATGTTTTCCTTAAGAAATACCTAGGCCAAGTAATTCTAAAGAAATTCAAGAGTTAAGACCGAATTCCTCGTATTTCTTCTTCCATCTTCACAAGTTTCCTGCCGCTGTTCGGTGATTCTTGTGAAAATCCATACTTTTCTACTTAAATTCTTGTTATTGTTATTGGTTTTACTTATAATTCAATATATGTGTTGGTATTTTCTTTCTAACATTTGTAAGTAAGAATGCAATCTCCATGTGTTTTACTTTTTGAATTTCTTTTACTTCATATGTTTTAGTGCTTAAACTTCAATTCGATGTTAAGTGTTTTATCCGCTGTCGGTGCATTTAGACTAGAATTGAAGAGATTAAATGTTGATCGCTGTCGGCGCATTTAATTATAAACTTAAGGTGAATCATGTTGTAAATGTTTGAAGCATATTGATATTTGACGTACATTAATGGTTGATGCATTTATAATATTGAAAGATATATGTAAGTATTTGAGATGATGAAGGTAGAATTTCGTGATTGGTTTATTATGAGCAAAATGTTAGAGTGTTGGCAAAATTTGTACTTGAAGGAAATCTATTTTTAGGAGTAGTTTAATTAATGTGATTGTCAATTCGAAATTACTTGCGTAAAAGTGTGGGTTTTGTCTATGAAACTACTCTATGGTTTGTAAGTTTTAATTAGCATGAGCATTTGCATTTTAATTCTTAGTTAGTGTTTTCTTTAGTTTAGATTACAAATCTTTTCAAAACCCCCCTTTTTAATTCTTAATTCTTTATTCTTTTATTCTTTTAATTCTTTATTCTTTTATTCTTTTATACTTTTATTTTATTTTATTCTTTATTCTTTATTCTTTAATTCTTTATTCTTTATTCTTTATTCTTTATTCTTTTATCCCTTTATTTTTTAATTAATTAATTCTTTGATTATTTTATTCTTTAATTCATTAATTTATTCATTATTCTTTTATTCATTAATTTATTCATTATTCTTTTATTCATTATTCTTTCCCACTAACACATTGTTAATGTTCTCTAATTTCCCCGGTTAAGAACGATCCTTATTTACCAATACTACATCTACACAAAAAGGGTTTAAATTGCATAACACTCAAATTACGTGTTTAATTTAATGCGTAGTTTGGGCATTGTCAATTTTTGTCGCTGTTGTCGGGGAAATTGAAAATCATTTTTAATTTGTTAGTGTATGTATATAAATTGTGCATAGTATACTTGTTTATAAATTTTATTTTTGTTAATATTATATTTGTTTATAACATTTACTTACTTGTTTATATTTTACTTATCCATCTTATTTTTGTTCTTATTATTTTTGTTTATAATGTTCATACTTTACTTATTCATAATTTCTATCATACTTGTTCATAATTTAATTTCATTTGTACTTGTCATAAATGCATATTGTACATGTTCAATTTTCCTTACTTTTACTTTTATTTATTCCATTATACTTTATTTCATTACACTTTATTTCATTACTCTTTATTTCATTAACTTTATATTCACACTTTTTCTTTATTCCATTAGCTTTATCCATTTAACTTTTTTTTATTTCTTTATTCCATTAACTTTAAATTTATTCCATTAACTTTAACTTTATTCCATTAACTTTATTCCATTTAACTTTTTTTTCTTTATTCCATTAACTTTTTATTCCATTAATTTTAAATTTATTCCATTAACTTTAACTTTATTCCATTAACTTTAAATTTATTTCATTAACTTTAACTTTATTCCATTAACTTTAAATTTATTCCATTAACTTTATGATTCACAATTATTTTATTTTATTCTTATTTATTTATTTGTTTGATTATGTCTTGACAATTTTGAATTAAAAAAAATTGAAATAAAAAAATAAATAATAATAATAATAAAAAATCTTATCTTAGCTTTGTGTTAGTATTAATTCATACTTGTAAATAAATGTTGTATATATGATACTTGTTACCTTTTATACTTGTTCATAAATTGTTCATAACTTTTATATTTCATAGTATACATACATACTTGTTCATAATAGACTTTCATTTATGTTTGTTTATAATTCTCTTACTTGTCATATTATTCTTGTTCATACTTGTACATAATGTTCATTCTTTTTAATTGTTCATAAATGTTTATGGTACATGTTCAATTTTCCTTATTTTTACTTTTATTTATTTTTATTTGTTTTTGTAATTAAAAAAACATAAAATTCGTAAAAAAAATATATTTCCTTTTCTTCATTTATTTAATTTTTAAATTCCGAAAAAAAAATTAATTAATAAAAAAAATTCTTATCTTCACTTTGTGTTAGTGTAAATCTAAATTGTTAAATAAATCTTATACATATATTAGTTTGTTAATGTGAAATTGTTTTGTAAATATCATTACTTGTGAATGAAACCATACTTATAAATAAATTGTTCATACGTAAATTTTCATGTTATATTTGTAAATTGTGCATAAAAACATACTTGTAAATAGTTCTTGCATTCATGCATTAGTCTCGCCTATATGTAGATCACTTGTGCTTCAAAGTTTAGATTTTGATCTTTAATCGGCGAAGACTCTTTTGTTAACTCTCACCCACGGTGATTGTTAACACTTGAGTCATCTTAATTCCTCTGGAGTAAGAAATTTTCGAGGGTGATGTTTAGGACAAGAGACGGTACTCATAACGGGTTTTGGGTCTAAGAAAGGGACATCAATGGAGTTTAAGCCTCAGGATGTCTTGAAATTAGCCTTGCCTCTTGTGTGAATTCTTTCTAACCTGTTCACCTTTGAACTTGCCCAAACAGTTGAATTAATCCAAGATATTTACTTGGGCTGCACAGACGTATAAGTCTCCATCTAAACTTTGAAGCTACGTGAACCATATATATCTTTGACTTCCCCCGACATGTAAATATTGTTTATATCTTAATTTATATTATTTGTCATGACAAAATTAATTTGCATCTTTAGTTTAACTAACGTGCATCTTTAATCTAATTTGCATATCTAACTTGCATTCTTGACTAACGTACACCTCTGACTAACTAACCTGCATCTCTGTCTAGGCTGGATGGACGTTAAACTTTAAGCACTTGTTGGGAGGCAACCCAATGTGTTCCCGGGATGTGAAGGAGTCATCAACGCAGATTTGTTATCTTTCACTCTTTATTTTATTTTATTTTGTTTAATTATTGTTTATCTTACTTTATTTTCGTAAATCTTCTTCCTTACTTTGATTCTATGTTTAATTACTTCGTATTTTCCTACATTGAGGACAATGTAGAATTTAAGTGTAGGGGAATGGTTTACAATTTTAATTTTCTTCAAAATTAAAAAAAAATTAAAAAATCTTAAAATTTTAAAAAAAAAAATTCAAAAACAAATGTGTGAAAAAAAAAAAATTTATTGTTTTGTTTTTGAATATTTTTGTTTTAACTTAGTGTTTTTATGAGTCTTAAGTTGCCATTTAACTTGTCAATGATATAAATGAACAGAAATGAATATGTTATGGTCATAAAGATAATCACTACAACTTGAATTTGTTTGTTAATATTTTGTGATTAAGTGTTATAACTTGAAGATAATGCATGTAAATTGGCACATAAACGAGTATGATAAGATAAGTATGAATCATATGAACCTTATGTGAGCTTTAGAACTTTATATACGTCTTTGATGAGTGATTCATAAGTCTTTGTTTAAATTGATATACATATGCCTCATAACTACTTGTCATAGTTTTTAATGAACTCTAGAGTACTAGAACTTATTCTATGTGATTTTCAAAGCTTTTAAGTTAATAAACTCTCTGATTTTGGATATGATTAAGGCATTAGGGTTAACACCATAAATTCAAACATCCATGTTCCCTATCTTGTGCGCACAAGTTGCGACCCCCTTAGTTTTAACCCTTTTAAGCCCACATTAAGCCTTTCTTTCATCACCATGATTATTTAAACACTTGAGCTTTGTATAGATATCCTTTACCCTTGTTCCAAGGACTCGGTTGAAGATATAAAAATTGTGTAACGAGAAAATGATGATGTTGAAAAGACTTTTATGTGAATTATTTGGATTTACCTACTCAAGTTTTGTTGTATTGTTGACACATTTTATTACCTTGATATAAAAAAAAAACAAAAAAAAACCAAAAAAAGAAAAAAAAAAAGTTGAGTCTTTATCAAGGTAATAAGGTTTGGTTATGTAATGTTTGAGTTAAGTCTCTTACATTCGTAAATCCAACACAAAGAATGATTATGAGGCCCAACATGATGGAATTAGGCCTATGTTCGAAGTGATGGATTACTGACATCATTGCACTAAGGTTGGGAAGTTATGATACGTTTTGGGAGTCTATTGAGTCTTGGAACGAATTGAGCACCACTTGCCCTATATTTTCCTTGCCTCTAAACTTAGCCACATTACAACCTTTATAAAGACCTTATGATCCTTAAGATGGTAAATTTTGATTAAGTTGAGTTAATCACTTGAGTAAACTTATGGTTTTGGTTCATTTGTGCAAGTATGTTTTATTTTTATCTTGAGGTGTTTGTTTGAGATTTTGCAAAAGTACTTTATTTCGATTATGTGAGTATTTCTCACATACTTTGAGTGCAAATACAAACCCTCACAAATTGAGTGAATTTATGAGTGCATATCCTGAATTGTGAGTTGATTCATACCTGTCTTATTCATGTAGAGATCAATTTCACCATATTTATTCATTATCTTACTTATTGAAACATTTTGTTACCATGTATTAACTCTTGAATTTTGTATACTTAAATGTTTTAAGTGAAATTTTTTAATGCCATAATTATAATAATGAATTAATTGAGACAAATTGGTTAAAGGTTTACTTGTTTTGAATTTTTAGTTTAATTTTAGTATTTGCTAGGGACTAGAAAAGTTTAAGTGTGGGGGTATTTGATAGGTCTTCAATTAAATATTATTTTATATTATTTTATACCCTTTATACTTGACTTTTATTATTAAATTAATAAAAAATTGGAGAAAATAATATATTTTGTGGGATTTTTGCAGAAATAAATAAAGCATGAAATTCAGAGCATTTCGGCGAAAGAATCATCTCAATTAGAGTTTTAACGAAAAATATATGACTAAAAGAAGGGAGGCCACCGAAATTTGCTTGGAATTTCGGTGGGGAAGCTGCTGAAATCTAGAAGCTCAAACCAAAAATCAGCATCTTTCTCCAAAATCAGCATCTTTTCCCCAAAATCCACCCAATCTCATCATTTCCATCACTTCTTCATGTATTATTTTATTGTTATTTTTATATTTTAATTTTGTACTTTTATTTAAACAATTGTGGCACTCCCTCTATAAATAGGGAGGTCATTTCATGTATTTGGGGTGTCCCATATTAGTCCAATTCTTCCATTTCTTTCATTTTTCTTAGTTTTTAGTTCTTGGTTTAGTTTTTTGTTTCTCTCTTTTGAGAGACATTTTTGGGGACCATTTTAACTTCTTGTAGATTTTCTTATTAATTAACTTTCTTTTAAGTCCTGTTCTTAATTTATGTTACTTTTTTTTTTCTTAATTTCATTTCTTCTTTACTTTGTTCTTGTGATATTTCTTCGAGATCTCTTAAACACATTTTTATGCTTTCCTTAAGAAATACCTAGGCCAAGTAATTCTAAAGCAATTCAAGAGTTAAGACCGAATTCCTCGTATTTCTTCTTCTATCTTCACAAGTTTCCTGCCGCTGTTCGGTGATTCTTGTGAAAATCCATACTTTTCTACTTAAATTCTTGTTATTGTTATTGGTTTTACTTATAATTCAATATATGTGTTGGTATTTTCTTTCTAACATTTGTAAGTAAGAATGCAATCTCCATGTGTTTTACTTTTTGAATTTCTTTTACTTCATATGTTTTAGTACTTAAATTTCAATTCGATGTTAAGTGTTTTATCCGCTGTCGGTGCATTTAAACTAGAATTGAAGAGATTAAATGTTGATCGCTGTCGACGCATTTAATTATAAACTTAAGGTGAATCATGTTGTAAATGTTTGAAGCATATTGATGTTTGACGCACATTAATGGTTGATGCATTTATAATATTGAAATATATATGTAAGTATTTGAGATGATGAAGGTAGGATTTCGTGATTGGTTTATTATGAGCAAAATGTTAGTGTTGGCAAAATTTGTACTTGAAGGAAATATATTTTTAGGAGTAGTTTAATTAATGTGATTGTCAATTCGAAATTACTTACGTAAAAGTGTGGGTTTTGTCTATGAAACTACTCTATGGTTTGTAAGTTCTAATTAGCATGAGCATTTGTATTTTAATTCTTAGTTAGTGTTTTCTTTAGTTTAGATTACAAATCTTTTCAAAACTCCCATTTTTAATTCTTTTATTTCTTTATTCTTTTATTCTTTTATACTTTTATTTTATTCTTTAATTCTTTATTCTTTAATTCTTTATTCTTTATTCTTTATTCTTTTATCCCTTTATTCTTTAATTAATTAATTCTTTGATTATTTTATTCTTTAATTCATTAATTTATTCATTATTCTTTTATTCATTATTCTTTTCTACTAACACATTATTAATGTTCCCTAATTTCCCCGGTTAAGAACGATCCCTATTTACCAATACTACATCTACACAAAAAAGGGTTTAAATTGCATAACACTCAAATTACGTGTTTAATTTAATGCGTAGTTTGGGCGTTGTCACTAGGCAAGTTTAGCATGGTAAGCCTGGTTAGTAGAATTTTCCTAGAGAAATTTTTTGAATTTCCTTTCAACATGTGACTCGCTTAGGGAGGAATAAGAGGGAGGCCCAATAAACTTGCAGGCTGCAGGATTCTATGAGGAAGAGCCTCCCTACGATAGTGAGGGACTTATGCTTTGATCCCCTAATATGAGCATCCACCATTTCCAGTAGGTTGGCACAATCTGCAGCCTTTAGTTTTTAGTTATCAATGGAACTCTCAAGTACTTAATTGGTAAACACCCAATTTGGAAACCAAAATCATGCAAGGTGCAAGCTTTATCGTCGTCCTTCATCCCTGCCAAAAAGACCTGACTCTTAATTTGATTTAGCACTATACCTAAAATTCCAGCAAAATCGTTAATGACATCTTTAAATCTTGACACCGAATAGGGGTCCTTGTGACAAAGAACCCGGAGGTCATTAGTGAACGCAACGTGGGATAACCCAACCTTCATCCATAATGAAATTCTAGTCGAGAGTGTCATATACTTTGAGAATATTTGCCTTTGCATTGCATATTGGAGTACCAGAATCTAGGTGGTACCCCCTGAGAAGCTCTTGGACAAGAAGCACATTGTCTCCAATTCTTCTCCCTCCACAAAGTCAAACTGGGAAAGACTAATTGTTGAAGAGAGGGAGCCATTGATTCTCCCAGCAATCAATCTTGAGATGACTTTGTAAAAGGTGTTCCAGCTAGATATTGACCTAAATTTTGCAATTGAGGTGGGGTTAACCACCGTAGGAAAAAAAGGAAGAAAATGGTCATATTGATCTCTCCCAAGAGTTGGCCAGGTCTGAAAAATCCCCTTAACTACAAGGATCACTCATTTTCCCAAAATAGACTAGGAAAGTTATAAAAAGTAGGCATTGCATCCATCTGGCTAGGAGCCTTAAAAGAACCCAGCTTAACGAACTCATTCCTTATGTCCTCGTCAGTGAAATCCAACACCATAGCATGCCTCACATTATCCTGAATCCTATTATTGCACAGACAACAGAGTGCTAAAGGAGCAGAGGAACCCAACAATGTCGAAAAGAATCCCATCGTTTCAGCCTTAATCTCAATGTCATATGTAATCCAACTACATTCCCCACGTATAATGGAGGTAATATGGTTACAATTATTCCTCTTCATAATAGCACCATGGTAGAAAGTAGTGTTTTTGTCTCCCTCTTCCTTCCAATTGACCTGCGACTTTTGCCACACATAAGACAAGCTGACAAGGTAGAAAGGCACCTTATCTCAAGCTCGTGCATATGGGGATCATTAAGAGACAAGGACAACTGAGTTGGGCACCTAACTAAATCAAACTTGGCTGAAGGAGCAGCGATCTTTACATTAGCATTAGGACACTGATTCAACCGTTTCAACTCCGACTTAACAAGCTTGAGCTTAGAAACCAATTGGAAATGGTAAGGACCAAGAGACGTGACGTTGACAACATGTTCTACAATAGATCAAAACGTCTCATGATCAGCTACAAAGTTTAAAATTTTAAATGGGCACTTAGGACAATCAACGTCAATCTGAAGGTCAACAATCGCATGCAAATCTTTTATTTACATATCATCACCTCTTAAAAATGTAACAGTTTGACTCCACAATTAATATTCCGTTAAATAATCAGTTAAGTGCTAATGTGGCAAATAAAGACCCACATTTTAATTTAAGTGAATGACATAGGCATCATTGGCCAAAAAAAAAAAACTTTTTTAAAATTAAATCTTTATCTTTTTTTACCCTTTTTTGTTTCTTTCTTTCTTCCTTTTGTTTATGGGTTTCTCTTTTTCTTTCTTATTTCTTTCTTCTTCTTTCTTCTTCTTTCTTCATCAGCTTCTTCTTCTTTTCCTCCTTCTCCATCTTTTTTTTTCTTTAATTTTTCTTTTCTAGACTCCCTATATATTTTTTAAAAAAAAATATGTGTTTGTTGTCATTCAAGGCTAAACATATTTTTAGTGACAAAATTTCTTATGATCAGTGCCGCAAAACCTAGATTTTGTGATAGTATTCATCATGATTTTCTTCACTAAATGTAACGCCCTAAAAAATCCAAAAATTGTAAAATATTAAAATAATGTGAAAATGACGTTTTTACCCCTGGAGGGACATGGCTTAAAAGTTGACTTTTTTTGGCATACTTTTTGTACATTTTTCTTGTGCCATTGTGTAGGTCTCGGAACGCTGAATCCGTAGACAGGTGGCACGTCAAAAACGGAGCTCGTATGAAAAAGTTATGGGTCTGGGAAGTTCAAGGGCAAAATGGTCATTTGTGACCTCAAGGGTAAAATGGTAAATATGAACAGGGAGTAATGATGTGGCTGCAGTAGGATTAATTAAATGACTAATCTGCTGAATCAACCCTTAAGATGACTCAGGAAAAGTTGGGAGTGACACATGTCACTCAGAAATGATCATTAGTGGCATTAGGTGCTTTGGTGTCTAATTAAGACAATTAATTAATCTGTGCTATGGGATAATTAGCACCATACTCGACTGAGCAAGAACACAGTAAATACAAAGAATATATCCTCTCTTCTCTTTGATCGATTAGCAGCAGCACGAGTGCAAAAACGTGATTAGTTAGTGTACATTGGAGAGAAAAACCGAAAAGGAAACCAAGAAACTTCAAATCGAATTGGAATGAGCAAACCCGAAAACCACCCAAAACCTTAATTTTCGATTTTAATTTCTGAGACAGTTTTGTGTGAAACTAAGGTGATATTTCATCTTTTGGGAACTAGACGACTTGAACCCAATCAACTGGAACGAAAATTGGTGGAGAAATCGTGACGAACAGACCCTGCGACTTCCTTGAAATTTTGAGCTTGAGTTCGATTACTTGGAGGTAAGGAATTGTGAAATTAACTTCATAATTGTGTTTATAATGGCCCTAGGATACTTCTGGTGTGATCAATTGAAAGAAACAGGTCGATTTGAGGTCAAACCCGAATTAGGATCCGACGGGTGTTCATCTTGAGTCGAGGAGTTTTAGGGCTTAATGGATTAAAGTAAAGTCACAAAACTGTAATCTATATAGGATTGATGCTAATGAGTGAAAGAACGGGAATAATTGTGTTCAAATTAGTAGAAATCGAGTCGGGTCTGATCGCGGGTTGCAGACCCGTTTATCAGAGAACCGGGTGAAGAAGACGCACTGTAGCAGTGCACTGTTCACGGCGCGTGGCTTTCACGCGCAGCCGCTTGCGGCGGCACGTGAGGGCGCGTGACCGGGAATCTGATGATGGGTTCAACATACTTTTTGATGTTCTCGATGATACAGACCTATTAGCGTTGGTTTTGGGTCAATCGAATATCAATTGAGGGTAGTTTTGCGTATCTGAAGCGTATAGGTTGCGTTTAAATAATATTATTTTATTCCGACGATTAGGAAATTCGTACATAAGATTATATGATACTCTAGTAACCCGATATTACATGTTTGACAGGCCGAAATATTCTCGGGACATCGGACGAAAACGAACAGCTCGAATCCGAGCAATCTGGACGGTGTGTGAGTTGGCTTTTGTTTTCTACCCTAAATGCATGCATATATGTTTTAATTGCTTTTAAATGCTTTATGATATCATTTAAATTGATTTGCTACGACTAATGATGTGATATGATGATTTCCGGATTTTGGGACTATTATATTATTTTATATTGCTTTTGGGCACGATTTTCAAGAAAATCATAAAATTGTGATTTTGGGCGATGGCCTACGATTTGAGAAGGCTTTTAACTCTGAATTAAGTTACATGATTTAATTGATGAAATTGAATTATAAATAATATGTTAGACATGGATTTATGGAATTTACTTGTGCTTTGGAAACACTATATTTCGTGCAGAGGCCCTATTGAATTATTGATTTGATTTTCAGATTTAAATGGTTCTGAAATGAGATTATTGGTTATTGGTACCATCTTCTGTGATTTGATGGTCTCCTCCAAACGTCGTAGATCCTGGAGTAGTCACGATCCACTGCCTGGAGATGAGTAGCTCCGAGGGGAGGCTCAGTCTCAAGAGTGTGAGTTTATGATGATATCCTCCAGACGTCGTTGATCCTGGAGATGATATCACCCCAGACGTTGTTGATCTTGGGGAGGTACTCGGACGTGAGACACCCGAGTTACACGCGTTGCATTGATATCGTGACGGGTTATTGGATATTGAGATTGGATGTTGATGATGGTGGTATCATGATTGATTTTGCATTGTATTAGCTGTTTTACTTTACCTTTGATTTATATAACTCATGTTTTATATGATATGCATGCATGTTTGTGAAAACTGGAGGGTAAGACTATTTTGATAAACGTTTTTCTAAATCTTTATTTTGTCCACTCACACCTTTACTGTTTTTGTACCCTCCAGGCCCGTGCACAGGTACTGAGGCTCGTATCGAGGTAGAAGAATAAACAGACCGTTGCGTACTCAAGTATCTGACCGCGTAGGATTTTGATCTTTGTTTGTAAATATTTCTTATGCTCTGTAAACCGGTTGACGACTGAGGTAGTCAACGGTCCTAAAGACGTACCTATCCCTGATCTGACTATGTGTGTTGTTTGTTGTGTTGTGTATGTATATATATATATATATATATTTGGACTACTTTTGACATTTTAAAGTCATGGTCAGACGGCAGCAGGATCTTTCACGATTATCGAGGGATAATCAGGATGGGTCCTGTCAAATTGGTATCAGAGCATAGGTTTGCGGTCTGAGTCAAGCACATGGTGTGCATGTGTTGTTATACTGATCTGTTTCTGTTTACAGCTATGTCAATATGCCTCCGCGACGCGAGCCTCGTGCACAGCCTGGCGAAGAGATAGAGGGTCCAGATGTCGAAAGAGCTCAACGTTTAGGGGCCACTAGCTTTACTGGCCAGACCAAGCCAGACGAAGCCTATGACTGGATTACCCAGATGGAGAGGATTTTTGAGATCATGCGATGTCCACCAGGAGACATGGTTTCATTGGCTACGTTTATGCTGAGTAGTCAGGCATATAGATGGTGGCGTGACTTACAGTTGACAGGATTGGATGCCAGCACCCTGAGTTGGGAGGACTTCAGGCATCGTTTCCTAAACCAATTCTATCCTCGTTCCTTTCGTAATGCCAAGGAAGTGGAGTTCCTTCAGCTGCAACAAGGAAATATGTCTGTGGCTGACTATGAACAGAAGTTCTTGAACCTAGCTAATTTCGCTCCTCTGTATGTGGCTAATGAAGAAGATAAGTGCAGAAGGTTTGAGCAGGGATTGAGGAATGAGATCTGTGGTGCTGTAACAGTGGGATCGTTTGCTACTCTGAGGGAGTTATCTGATGTTGCCGCTAGAGTTGAGGCAACACTACCAGTACGACAACAGTTTTCGGCTTTCGGCCAGCGCCGAGAGCGACAATATCAGGGAGCCCCGAATCAAAGATGGCCAAGAAGGGGTGATTTTAGTTCTGGATCTTCAGGTGGTACTCGACCGAGTTATAGTAGTGGAGGAGGTACGCAGAGATTTGGTGTTCGACCTCAGGCAACAACTCAGTCCAGTGGAACATCTGTGAGATCTACTGCGAGACAGAGTGAGAGATCTAGTCGGCCGAGTTCAGTGACTTGTTTTTCTTATGGAGAGCCTGGACACATTATAAGGAACTGCCCATACCGGTCATATAACAGTGGTATAGGTCGAGGAACAGTAGAGCATAAGTTGAATACAGCCTCGACTTCTGATGCGACTGGAGGGAGCAGAGTTGGTCGCGGACGTGGTGGATCACGGGGACGTGGTCAGACTTCAGGACCACAGGCTCGAGTGTTTGCAGTAACCCAACAGGAGGCCCGAGCAACTCCGGGAGTGGTGACAGGTATGCTTCCTATTTTTGGTCATGATATCCGTACCTTAATAGACCCGGGAGCTACTCATTCATTTGTTTCTCGCACTTATGCAACCTTAGCTGATAGAGAGATTTCTGCACTCGGTTGTGAGATGGGAGTTGGTACGCCGACCGGTGATGTTTATGTAGTCAACCAAGTGATACGAGATTATCCTGTATTGATAGGGGGTGTACATCTAGTAGCTGACTTAATACTGTTAGATTTATGTGATTTTGATGTTATTCTTGGGATGGATTGGTTGACAACCCATCATGCCTCAATTGAATGTTTCGAGAAGAAGGTACTACTCCGGAGCCCAGGGTTACCGGAGATGGTATTTCAGGGAGATCGGAGAGCGTTACCCGCCAAAATCATATCCGCCCTCACGGCAGAGAAATTGTTGAGGAAAGGTTGTCAGGGCTATTTACCACATGTGATTGATGTACGGGATTCCCCAGTTAGGGCCGAAGATATCCCCATAGTATGTGAGTTTCCGGATGTGTTTCCTGCGGATTTGCCAGGGTTACCACCACATAGGGAGGTGGAGTTCACTATTGATTTGATCCCTGGTACACGACCCATTTCATTGACTCCTTATCGTATGGCCCCAGCTGAGTTGAAGGAACTGAAGGTACAACTACAAGATCTAATTGACATGGGGTTTATTCGACCGAGCGTATCACCATGGGGAGCCCCCGTACTATTTGTACGGAAAAAAGAAGGCAGTTTGAGATTATGCATGGATTATAGACAGCTCAACAAGGTCACAATCAAGAATAAGTATCCTTGGCCCCGGATTGATGATTTGTTTGATCAATTAAGGGGGGCCAAGTATTTCTCAAAGATTGATCTCCGTTCTGGTTATCATCAATTGAGGATTCGAGAAGAAGATATTCCAAAAACAGCCTTCCGGACTCGGTATGGTCATTATGAGTTCCTAGTAATGCCATTTGGGTTAACTAACGCCCCAGCGGCATTTATGGATCTAATGAACCGAGTATTCCGGAAATATTTGGATGAGTTTGTCATTGTGTTTATTGATGATATTTTGGTGTATTCCAAGAGTAAAAAGCTGCATGAGAAACATCTGAGACTGGTGCTTGAGACACTGAGGGAGAATAAGCTGTCTGCGAAGTTGAGTAAGTGCCAATTTTGGTTAACCAGTGTGGGATTTCTGGGGCATGTGATTTCTACAGAAGGCATTTGTGTTGACCCCCAGAAGATTGAGGCAGTCGCAAAATGGGAACAACCGAAGACAGTAACCGAAGTGAGAAGCTTTTTGGGATTGGCCGGTTACTACAGACGTTTTGTCAAAGGATTCGCTACTATTGCCGCTCCACTGACCCAATTGACCAGAAAGGGAGTTAAGTTCATTTGGAATGAAGCTTGTGAGTGAAGTTTTCAAGAACTGAAGAAACGGTTGACATCCGCTCCGGTGTTGGTTCTTCCGGACGAGAGTGGAGAATTTGACGTCTATACTGATGCATCCTTGCATGGTTTGTGGTGTGTGTTAATGCAACATGGAAAGGTAATTGCTTATGCCTCTCGACAGTTAAAACCGCATGAACATAATTACCCTACCCACGATCTAGAGCTGGCTGCGGTAGTGCATGCACTCAAGATCTGGAGACATTATTTATATGGTGCAACATGTAGACTTTTTACGGATCACAAAAGTTTACAGTACATTTTCACACAAAAAGAATTGAATGTGCGGCAAAGAAGATGGTTGGAACTGCTTAAAGATTATGACTGCACGATCGAATATCACCCAGGAAAAGCAAATATAGTAGCAGATGCATTGAGTCGGAAATCAGCTCATTCTATTGCACATCTAAGGATGATACATTTACCCTTATTGGTTGAGCTTCGTCGGACTGGTGCTATGTTGAAACTGGATAACCAAGATGGTTTGGTAGCTAGTTTCCAGGTTCGACCAATCCTACTTGATCAGATAATTGAAGCTCAGTTCCAAGACCCTATCTTATGTATTCTCCGAATTGAAGTAGAAGCAGGGGAAAGGCAGGATTATGCAGTAAGTGAGGATGGATGTAACGACCCGTCCCGAATATCGGGATTTAATAATATTTAATGGTGATTTACTAATCTGGGATTAGTTGTGTGATTTCGGACGAATTGTGCAAAATGACCGTTTTGCCCCTGGGCGTGGGCAAAACGTTGACTTTTAATTCGGATGGTCAAATGGACTTTGACCAATGACCGTGACGTAGTTCGGGACGTCACGAGTTCATAGACAGGTGGCACGTTCGATTCCGATGTTCGTGGTAAAAGTTATGATGTACGGAAGTCCAGGGGCGTTTTCGTAATTTGGACGATATAAGGGGGAAATGTTGACTTTTTGATCGGGATGTCCGATGGTCGAGGGCCAAGGACCGTTGCGTAGGTATCGTCGATACGAATCCAATGACAGGCGGCACGCATCAATCGGAGTCCGTATGACCGAGTTACGGGTCTGGATGCGTGAGGGGCATTTTGGTAATTTACTGTGCAGGGGCAGAATTGTAATTTCCACAAGGGTACTGTTTGATCGAAACAGCCGTGAAAATTGGAGGCTTTGTGCGATCGATCCCATGGGTTGTTTATCAATTAATGGACTGTTATTGGGGCAGCTTTGGATTGTGGTTGCACATGTGAGGAGCTGGCAACTGATTGCACTCACATGGACACTGATTTTTAATGGTTTCGGGTCTGTGCAGGGAAGCTTTGCACAGTGGGCCTGCGTGGTGCTTTGAGGCACTTTTAACGACTCAATTGGATTAAAAACATTGTGAGTGAATTGTGAGGATCATTCTGAGCTTGTGTGGCTGTCGAATTGGAGAGAAAAACCGTGAGAAACCATTTCGGGTTCTTGGAGGGAAATTTCAGAATTTGATTTCTGAGCCTTGTTGGACCAAACCATGGACGGGTTTAGCTTTCTGGGAGTGTCTGGAGCTCAGCCGTATCAATTTCGAATGGAACCAGCCACGGCTAAGCTGGGACGGTGGTCACTGTTTTCAGAGGAAATACAGTGCTGTGGACGACGACTTCCAGGTGAGCTCTTCTTCAATTGGTTGTGGTTTTGGGTTCGTATTAATCCTAGTATACTTCCTGTGAAGTTAATTTGGGAATGGACTTGAGTTGGGTGTATTACTAAGGAGGACCCGTTTTGCTGTTCGGGCTTGGATTGGTTGATTTGATCCCTGTCGATGTTGATTATTGACACAGAACTGAAATTTATTGGATATTGATTGTTTTAGGATCAAGAACGGATGGAATCAAGGTTGAATTGATGGTTATCTGGCCGGGTCAGATCGCGGGTAACCAGACCCGTTTACCAGTCATTCGGGTGAAGATGGTGACTGTAGCAGTCACTGTAGCAGGCGCGTGGCTTTCACGCGCAGCCACTCACGGCGGCGCGTGACGGCGCGTGGGCACGAATCTCGAGGTGAGGTCAACATGACTTTTGTCCTATACAATGTAACGAACATTTTGGGATTGGTTTCGTGTCGATCGGACACCGTCTCGATATTGTTCGGGATGTCCGAAGGTTTTAAATCCAATTTAAAAATACTTAAAAATTCGGGAAAATTACGGGACTTGAATAGGATGTTAATGATGAGGTTAGTGATCCTCTAAATTGATTTGAACAGGATTGGGAGTCCCGGTGATAGTGAGGTGGCCCGGGAGGGCCTATGGCACGCGTATCGAGGCGCTCGGTTAAACGGTCTGTGAGTGGACATTGGTTTTATAAATTCGATGCATGCATAACTGTTTCATGATTGTTATAATTGGGATTATATGATTTATTTTGGATATCAGTGAATTTATATGTTTTCACGCTTTTCGAGGCGATTTACGTGTTTGCACGTGAATCGAGGTTTTCTGGATTTGCACTGATTTCCATAAATATGGATGGATATGATTTCATGAAACGGTCACGGATTTGATAATGTGAAATCGGGCCAGGGGCCCAGTTAATTTGTTGAATCGGGCCAGGGGCCCAATTGAATTATGAAATCGGGCCAGGGGCCCAGTTAACTTATGAATCGGGCCAAGGGCTCAGTTGACTTATGTATGTGATTTCGGGTCGGGGACCCTAAAATGGAATTGAATGAACTATTTCGGATTTGATTCAACTATTTGGACTTATGACGGTTTTATGGAAATTCGGGGCAGGGCCCTTGTGACATTTTGGAAATGAATAATAAAATGTGTTCCATAAAACCATCTCGATATGAGGATATTTATATCCTGGTCTCCTCCAAGTGTCGGGGACACTGGAGAAGTCACGGTGCATTGCCTGCGAGGGCTCATTGTACGGAGCTACCGGACCGTATAGTGATCCAGGAGCAGGATTGCTAGACGTCATGGACGTCAGACATCGGGGATGTCAGAGATATGGACCCGGTGAGACCCCGGGCAGCACGCGTTGCTTAATACCGTGAGATATGACGTCAGGAACGTCAAGCGTCTAGGACGCTAGGCATCGGGGATGCCGGAGATGGAAAAATAATAAATGAATATTACTAAATGGATGAAATAACTCTTGGATTGACTTTTGGAATTTGAAACTATGCTTTGGTTTCCGGGCTAAGGCCCTAACGGTTATTTCTAAATAAATATGGGATTATTGGTTTTTGGTGCATGCATATGATTTTTCTGAGGGGCATAAATGTCTTATAAATGTTTTTAACAGACTTGTTTATTTTCGTCCACTCACAGCTTTGGTTTTCAATGCCCTTCAGGTTGATTCCGGATACGACTGCAGCAGAGACTTGAGCATCGCACACCTCCTCCATCGATCCTTACGCACTCTGGAAGCCCGTTTGGGCAATGGCAATCGGTTATCCCTTGTCTGGCGCCTCTTGTCAGACGGGAGCACGTCACATTCCATGGTAATCCCGGGGGGATTGGGATGGGTCGTGTCAAGTGGTATCAGAGCAGGTTTTGCTCTTTTGTGCGCAAAGGTCGAGGGTGTGATGTCTCTTTGGGCTGCTGTTCCGTTGTCAACCTGATAGATAGTTTGGGGTTTGTATGGTGAATTGGGTGTGTTTGGCCCGATACGCTGTGCATTGATGCGATTCAACCCAGGTGGGGTTGTATACGATTAACTGGTAATGTGGGACCGTCGGTTCGGTCATGAGATGATGAATTTTTGTGCCACTGGGCACAGCTAGGTTCAGGGAACCTCATTTGATTGGAAATGTGAAACTCAGTTGAGTATTGGTCTAAGTCTTGGACCCTAGTAGTGTTGGCTAGTGTTCGGGGTGTTGGTGCATCGGAGTTAGCCGATGACCTTCGTGGTGGAACCCACGTTGAGTTGACGATTGGATTGGATTGGATGTCTATACGATGTCAGGACCGCAGAGTCGGTCAGGTTGTGGATTTTACTGCAAAAGGCAGTTGGGTTCGGTGGAACCCTAGGGTGCGACCTTGGAACCCTGATTTATAATTGATGGACCGAAAGGTGAACCTTAAGTGAGAACTTGTGCTGCGACGCGCGGCTGAGGTCATGGATGACCATGTGGATGACTCTAGTGAGTCTAGTCTGGATTATGGGATTTGATCCACGGATGCGGTTACGAGATAAAATATGGAATCCCGTGTTGGATCGAATATGAGTGTGAGGTGTGGTTACGGATCTTGACAACGATGACTGTTGGTCGACAGTTGTGTCGAGATGACTGGCTATCGAGGGTATTTTGTGTGGCTTTGATACTTGGGGACGTTCAGGGAACGTTCATTATCCTGATGTGCCGATGGCAAAAATTGGAGGTACCCATAGTCGTGGGGAACGAGTGGGGTTACGGGATCGTCGTTCGGAATGAACGGAGATCCAGGGTAACAACCTTGCACACTGTGTGCTAGCATGGATGTTCGTGTGCTGGCATGGGTGTTCGTGTGCTATGTATGGATGTTGGTATGGTGATACCTTTATGCCAATACTGGTATGGATGCCTGTGTGCTGATACTAGTGTTGATGATGGTGCGTTGGTGCTGGTACTAGCGCTGGTGCTGGTGACAGTATTTGTGATGACGATGAGCCACCAGTTGGGGTGTGACTCTGTCATGATGAACAGACGATTGGTATCGGCGACTCAGTGGTGGTTGAGTCTTGGACTGGATGGGATCCAGTGGAGGTCGTGATGTGTTGGGATAAGTCCTAACAGGTATATGATGACAGGTGATGAATGGATCAAATGGTATGATTGAAACTTGGGGAATCTAGGGACGATGTTCCCTATATCATGCGAGTTGGTGGACTTGGGGAGTTGTGGTCAACTCCGAGATTGGTAAGTTTGTGTACTGCTTATATCCCCAGGAAGTACAAGGAAATTATTGAAATTGGAAAAGTCGGGGAAACCATTCGTAGTATTTTGTGATTGTGAATCACTTGGAACCTGAGGATTGAACCTGTTAAGGTCGAGATGTGAGACGAAGGCAGTATGGTATGCACATCCAGGCAGAGTTGTGGATATTCCGTTCGGAATCGGGGTGTGTGCATACATGATTATTGACGGACGTGAGGTCCGAGTAATGAATCGATCTTGGACACGTGGTGGTCCAAGTAAGGTATGGACATGGGCAGTCCAGTGGTTGGACTTGACATCTCATTGGGAGCATGTCTGTTTCCAACATGGTTGGAACTCTCTATCCGGGGAGAGTTGTGATTGGGAGACGAGGGAAGTGCTCGTTTCCACACCGGTGATTGGTATTCCGAAGTCTTTGGGGTTGACTTCTTATTTCCTGCCGTGGCAGGTGATGATTGTTGCTACCAGTACGTTGAGCGTGTATTGGTAGGTGGACCCAGGTTTGGCCTTGGGTCATTGGACACAAGCAGTAGAGTATGATTTTGGATTTGGTGGTGAAATGCGTTGTCATCTTTCCACCAAGGGAAATTTGGCGAAGGATTCAATTTGGGGTGTAAGACCCTACGATCAGCTTTCGAATGGACTGTTAGCTATGTGAGCATGTGTGGATCCTAGGTGGATCTGAATTGCGATGTTGTCGACTTTGGTCGATGTGACGATCTAGGATCGCGATATTACTTGTCGAGTGACGTAGCGATGGATCTGGGTTGTGGTCGTGATGATCCAGATTGGATGAGAGTTATCACTCTTACCTTGGTATGTGAATCGTAAATGACGTGACTGAACTTCTTCTCGGAGTGAAGTCCATATGGTTTGTGACTTGGTTGAGCAGGTTTCCGATGTGGTCGGATTTTGTCAACCTTTGACGTGTGGATATTGGGATGGGCTTCCCTATGAAGTAAATCGAGTGTTTTGGAGAGGCAACCGATAGGTTCGGTTTTGTTACGTCTTGGTGGACGTAAACGAGATTTTGGGTTTTGGAATCGAATTTCTGGGTGACGATTCAGGATTCGATTGCGAAGCTCGAAAATGGATTACTGGATTTGGGTACGGAATGGTTATTCCAATGCTAGCTTACGGAATAATGATTTCGGATTCGGATTTGGAAATGGATTAAATGTGTGATGTTTGGGTTTGGATTCGGAATTTCTTACGAAATTGCGGATTCGGATTCGGAATTGGAACTAGATGACGGGTAGAGTTCGTTTTGTCTCATGTTGGTTTGAGCAAATGTGCTCCATTACTAGAACGTGTTTGGCTATAACCTGGGTGGCTATAGTCAGATTGATGGATTGAGGTACGTACAGGGTACGTTGTACGAGGATTGATACTGGTTAGGCTGAGTGGTGCCTAATGGCGGTACATGGGATGTACCAGTGGTGTGTAACTAATGTGTTGGTAATCGGATTGGTTCTGATATCATTTGTTTGGCTATATTGTGGACTGGACATTGGATACTGTGCGCTGGGCAGAGTGATTTTGTCAGGGTTCAGTGATTGTATGAGCAGGTGCTCTTAGCCATGGTTGGCTTATGGAACCCTAGTACTGAGATGTGTGTCACTGCTGGGCTGGTATTCAATGTGTTCCAGTTACACCACTTGATTGAGTAAGTTGGCGGTATACGTACACTCAGGATGAGTGAGTTGGTGGTCAGAGTAACCACGAGTAGCCTTGCGTGATGCTACTACGCCGTCATATTTTTCCAGCGTTTTGGTTCGCTGAGGGAGTCGGCAATTATGGACATTGAGATTTATTTATGTCGCAGGATGGGCTTGCCCTGCGAATTGAGATCATGTGGTTGATCTTGCGCTACATCGAGAGTGATGTAGTACGTGGTGTTGTCACGGATGGACAGATGGTTGGGGCTTTATCAGGGTGGTAAAGTTTTGTGATGACAGTTTGACTAGTGGTGTCAGCATGGACTAACAAATGAGATTTGGTGACTCCCGGCGGGAGCAAATGTAAGGATTTATTGGCAATGGAAAGGAACCATCTAGCTGAAGGAGTCAGCTAAATGGTTAGGCGATTTTATCGCGGATCAGGTGATCATTTCTACTCGAGGTGGTCGAGTGTTGTTGCTATTATGACGTATGACTGAGATGGTATGTCTGGGTACAGCCGAGGCTGGTGTTGACCCAGTGTGTGGGTGTACAAGTGTACACAGATGTGAGATCGAATTGTTTTCCACAAGGTGGTTGTGGAATAAGGTTATTGGTAATTTCGAGGACGAAATTCTTTAAGGAGGGAAGGTTGTAACGACCCGTCCCGAATATCGGGATTTAATAATATTTAATGGTGATTTACTAATCTGGGATTAGTTGTGTGATTTCGGACGAATTGTGCAAAATGACCGTTTTGCCCCTGGGCGTGGGCAAAACGTTGACTTTTAATTCGGATGGTCAAATGGACTTTGACCAATGACCGTGACGTAGTTCGGGACGTCACGAGTTCATAGACAGGTGGCACGTTCGATTCCGATGTTCGTGGTAAAAGTTATGATGTACGGAAGTCCAGGGGCGTTTTCGTAATTTGGACGATATAAGGGGGAAATGTTGACTTTTTGATCGGGATGTCCGATGGTCGAGGGCCAAGGACCGTTGCGTAGGTATCGTCGATACGAATCCAATGACAGGCGGCACGCATCAATCGGAGTCCGTATGACCGAGTTACGGGTCTGGATGCTTGAGGGGCATTTTGGTAATTTACTGTGCAGGGGCAGAATTGTAATTTCCACAAGGGTACTGTTTGATCGAAACAGCCGTGAAAATTGGAGGCTTTGTGCGATCGATCCCATGGGTTGTTTATCAATTAATGGACTGTTATTGGGGCAGCTTTGGATTGTGGTTGCACATGTGAGGAGCTGGCAACTGATTGCACTCACATGGACACTGATTTTTAATGGTTTCGGGTCTGTGCAGGGAAGCTTTGCACAGTGGGCCTGCGTGGTGCTTTGAGGCACTTTTAACGACTCAATTGGATTAAAAACATTGTGAGTGAATTGTGAGGATCATTCTGAGCTTGTGTGGCTGTCGAATTGGAGAGAAAAACCGTGAGAAACCATTTCGGGTTCTTGGAGGGAAATTTCAGAATTTGATTTCTGAGCCTTGTTGGACCAAACCATGGACGGGTTTAGCTTTCTGGGAGTGTCTGGAGCTCAGCCGTATCAATTTCGAATGGAACCAGCCACGGCTAAGCTGGGACGGTGGTCACTGTTTTCAGAGGAAATACAGTGCTGTGGACGACGACTTCCAGGTGAGCTCTTCTTCAATTGGTTGTGGTTTTGGGTTCGTATTAATCCTAGTATACTTCCTGTGAAGTTAATTTGGGAATGGACTTGAGTTGGGTGTATTACTAAGGATGACCCGTTTTGCTGTTCGGGCTTGGATTGGTTGATTTGATCCCTGTCGATGTTGATTATTGACACAGAACTGAAATTTATTGGATATTGATTGTTTTAGGATCAAGAACGGATGGAATCAAGGTTGAATTGATGGTTATCTGGCCGGGTCAGATCGCGGGTAACCAGACCCGTTTACCAGTCATTCGGGTGAAGATGGTGACTGTAGCAGTCACTGTAGCAGGCGCGTGGCTTTCACGCGCAGCCACTCACGGCGGCGCGTGACGGCGCGTGGGCACGAATCTCGAGGTGAGGTCAACATGACTTTTGTCCTATACAATGTAACGAACATTTTGGGATTGGTTTCGTGTCGATCGGACACCGTCTCGATATTGTTCGGGATGTCCGAAGGTTTTAAATCCAATTTAAAAATACTTAAAAATTCGGGAAAATTACGGGACTTGAATAGGATGTTAATGATGAGGTTAGTGATCCTCTAAATTGATTTGAACAGGATTGGGAGTCCCGGTGATAGTGAGGTGGCCCGGGAGGGCCTATGGCACGCGTATCGAGGCGCTCGGTTAAACGGTCTGTGAGTGGACATTGGTTTTATAAATTCGATGCATGCATAACTGTTTCATGATTGTTATAATTGGGATTATATGATTTATTTTGGATATCAGTGAATTTATATGTTTTCACGCTTTTCGAGGCGATTTACGTGTTTGCACGTGAATCGAGGTTTTCTGGATTTGCACTGATTTCCATAAATATGGATGGATATGATTTCATGAAACGGTCACGGATTTGATAATGTGAAATCGGGCCAGGGGCCCAGTTAATTTGTTGAATCGGGCCAGGGGCCCAATTGAATTATGAAATCGGGCCAGGGGCCCAGTTAACTTATGAATCGGGCCAAGGGCTCAGTTGACTTATGTATGTGATTTCGGGTCGGGGACCCTAAAATGGAATTGAATGAACTATTTCGGATTTGATTCAACTATTTGGACTTATGACGGTTTTATGGAAATTCGGGGCAGGGCCCTTGTGACATTTTGGAAATGAATAATAAAATGTGTTCCATAAAACCATCTCGATATGAGGATATTTATATCCTGGTCTCCTCCAAGTGTCGGGGACACTGGAGAAGTCACGGTGCATTGCCTGCGAGGGCTCATTGTACGGAGCTACCGGACCGTATAGTGATCCAGGAGCAGGATTGCTAGACGTCATGGACGTCAGACATCGGGGATGTCAGAGATATGGACCCGGTGAGACCCCGGGCAGCACGCGTTGCTTAATACCGTGAGATATGACGTCAGGAACGTCAAGCGTCTAGGACGCTAGGCATCGGGGATGCCGGAGATGGAAAAATAATAAATGAATATTACTAAATGGATGAAATAACTCTTGGATTGACTTTTGGAATTTGAAACTATGCTTTGGTTTCCGGGCTAAGGCCCTAACGGTTATTTCTAAATAAATATGGGATTATTGGTTTTTGGTGCATGCATATGATTTTTCTGAGGGGCATAAATGTCTTATAAATGTTTTTAACAGACTTGTTTATTTTCGTCCACTCACAGCTTTGGTTTTCAATGCCCTTCAGGTTGATTCCGGATACGACTGCAGCAGAGACTTGAGCATCGCACACCTCCTCCATCGATCCTTACGCACTCTGGAAGCCCGTTTGGGCAATGGCAATCGGTTATCCCTTGTCTGGCGCCTCTTGTCAGACGGGAGCACGTCACATTCCATGGTAATCCCGGGGGGATTGGGATGGGTCGTGTCAATGGAGCCTTGACAAAAGAAGGCAGATTGTGTGTTCCTGCAGATACCGTGTTAAAGAAAGAGATTCTAGAAGAAGCCCATAGTTCAGCGTATGCTATGCACCCAGGAGGAACCAAGATGTACCGTACGCTGCAAGAACACTATTGGTGGCCAGGTATGAAGAGAGAAATCGCTGAGTATGTGAGCAAGTGTTTGATATGTCAACAAGTAAAAGCTGAAAGACAAAGACCCTATGGAGCACTGCAACCGCTTCCTATCCCAAAATGGAAATGGGACCACATAACCATGGATTTTGTGTTTAAACTTCCGAGGACGCCCAGAGGCCATGACGGAGTTTGGGTAATTGTAGACAGACTTACCAAGTCAACGCATTTCTTACTGATAAAGGAGGATTTTCAGATGACCCAGTATGCTAACTTATTCATTAAGGAGATTATCCGGTTACATGGTACACCTGCCTCTATTGTTTCAGATCGAGATTCACGATTCACCTCTAGATTTTGGCAAAGTTTACAGGAAGCTTTTGGGATGAGATTGCATTTCAGTACAACGTTCCACCCTCAGACAGACGGACAATCGGAACGAACTATCCAGATCCTGGAAGATATGATGAGGGCATGTGTTCTGCAATTTCAGGGAACTTGGGAGTCACACTTACCATTGATGGAATTCGCCTACAATAATAGCTACCAGGCGAGCATTGGGATGGCACCTTATGAAGCTTTAGATGGACGACAATGCAAAACCCCTTTGTGTTGGACAGAAGTGGGCGAAAGGAAATTGTCTAAGTCCGAATTGATTGATCTGACGACAGAGAAAGTTAAGCTCATCCGGGATAGACTCAAGGCAGCCCAAGACAGGCAAAAGAGCTACATGGATCGACGGAGGAGAGATCTTGAATTTGCAGTGGGAGATTGGGTTTTTCTGAAGTTATCACCTTGGAAAGGCATAGTACGATTTGGCAGGCGCGGGAAATTAAGCCCCCGTTTCATCGGACCTTATGACATTATCGAGCGGATCGGCCGAGTGGCTTACAGATTAGCATTGCCATTGGAGCTTTCCAAAGTTCATAATGTCTTCCATGTGTCAATGCTGCGGAAATATGTGTATGACGAGTCCCATGTATTGGAAGAGCAACCGATTGAGCTCAGGGAAGACCTAAGCTTTGAGGAACAACCTGTGCAGATCTTGGATCGAAAGGATAAGGTACTCCGCCGAAAGACCATTCCTCTAGTGAAAGTACTTTGGAGAAATCAGAATGTAGAAGAAGCTACCTGGGAACCCGAAGCTCAGATGCGAGAACAGTATCCGTACTTATTTCCGTGAAATTTCGGGGACGAAATTTCCTAAGGGGGGAAGGTTGTAACGCCCCGAAAAATCCAAAAATTGTAAAATATTAAAATAATGTGAAAATGACGTTTTTACCCCTTGAGGGACATGGCTAAAAGTTGACTTTTTGTTTGGCATACTTTTTGTACATTTTTCTTAGGCCATTGTGTAGGTCTCGGAACGCTGAATCCGTAGACAGGTGGCACGTCAAAAACGGAGCTCGTATGAAAAAGTTATGGGTCTGGGAAGTTTAGGGGCAAAATGGTCATTTGTGACCTCAAGGGTAAAATGGTAAATATGAACAGGGAGTAATGATGTGGCTGCCGTAGGATTAATTAAATGACTAATCTGCTGAATCAACCCTTAAGATGACTCAGGCAAAGTTGGGAGTGACACATGTCACTCACAAATGATCATTAGTGGCATTAGGTGCTTTGGTGTCTAATTAAGACAATTAATTAATATGTGCTATGGGATAATTAGCACCATACTCGATTGAGCAAGAACACAGTAAATACAAAGAATATATCCTCTTTTCTCTTTGATCGATTAGCAGCAGCACGAGTGCAAAAACGTGATTAGTTAGTGTACATTGGAGAGAAAAACCGAAAAGGAAACCAAGAAACTTCAAATCGAATTGGAATGAGCAAACCCGAAAACCACCCAAAACCTTAATTTTCGATTTTAATTTCTGAGACAGTTTTGTGTGAAACTGAGGTGATATTTCATCTTCTGGGAACTAGACGACTCGAACCCAATCAACTGGAACGAAAATTGGTGGAGAAATCGTGACGAACAGACCCTGCGACTTCCTTGAAATTTTGAGCTTGAGTTCGATTACTTGGAGGTAAGGAATTGTGAAATTAACTTCATAATTGTGTTTATAATGGCCCTAGGATACTTCTGGTGTGATCAATTGAAAGAAACAGGTCGATTTGAGGTCAAACCCGAATTAGGATCCGACGGGTGTTCATCTTGAGTCGAGGAGTTTTAGGGCTTAATGGATTAAAGTAAAGTCACAGAACTGTAATCTATATTGGATTGATGCTAATGAGTGAAAGAACGGGAGGAATTGCATTCAAATTAGTAGAAATCGAGTCGGGTCTGATCGCGGGTTGCAGACCCGTTTATTAGAGAATCGGGTGAAGAAGATGCACTGTAGCAGTGCACTGTTCACGGCGCGTGAGGGCGCGTGACCGGGAATCTGATGATGGGTTCAACATACTTTTTGATGCTCTCGATGATACGGACCTATGAGCGTTGGTTTCGGGTCAATCGGATATCAATTGAGGGTAGTTTTGCGTATCTGAAGCGTATAGGTTACGTTTAAATAATATTATTTTATTCCGACGATTAGGAAATTCGTACATAAGATTATATGATACTCTAGTAACCCGATATTACATGTTTGACAGGCCGAAATATTCTCGGGACATCGGACGAAAACGAACAGCTCGAATCCGAGCAATCTAGACGGTGTGTGAGTAGGCTTTTGTTTTCTACCCTAAATGCATGCATATATGTTTTAATTGCTTTTAAATGCTTTATGATATCATTTAAATTGATTTGCTATGACTAATGATGTGATATGATGATTTCCGAATTTTGGGACTATTATATTATTTTATATTAATTTTGGGCACGATTTTCAAGAAAATCATAAAATTGTGATTTTGGGCGATGGCCTACGATTTGAGAAGGCTTTTAACTCTGAATTAAGTTACATGATTTAATTGATGAAATTGAATTATAAATAATATGTTAGACATGGATTTATGGAATTTACTTGTGCTTTGGAAACGCTATATTTCGGGCAGAGGCCCTATTGAACTATTGATTTGATTTTGAGATTTAAATGGTTCTGAAATGAGATTATTGGTTATTGGTACCATCCTCGGTGATTTGATGGTCTCCTCCAGACGTCGTAGATCCTGGAGTAGTCACGATCCACTGCCTGGAGATGAGTAGCTCCGAAGGGAGGCTCAATCTCAAGAGTGTGAGTTTATGATGATATCCTCCAGACGTCGTTGATCTTGGAGATGATATCACCCCAGACGTCGTTGATCCTGGGAAGTACTCGGACGTGAGACACCCGAGTTGCACGCGTTGCATTGATATCGTGATGGGTTATTGGATATTGAGATTGGATGTTGAGGATGGTGGTATCATGATTGATTTTGCATTGTATTAGCTATTTTACTTTACCTTTGATTTATATAACTCATGTTTTATATGATATGCATGCATGTCTGTGAAAACTGGAGGGTAAGACTATTTTGATAAACGTTTTTCTAAATCTTTATTTTGTCCACTCACACCTTTACTGTTTTTGTACCCTCCAGGCCCGTGCACAGGTACTGAGGCTCGTATCGAGACAAAAGAATAAACAGACCGTTGCGTACTCAAGTATCTGACCGCGTAGGATTTTGATCTTTGTTTGTAAATATTTCTTATGCTCTGTAAACCGGTTGACGACTGAGGTAGTTAACGGTCCTAAAGACGTACCTATCCCTGGTCTGACTATGTGTGTTGTTTGTTGTGTTGTGTATGTATATATATATATATATATATATATATATATATATATTTGGACTACTTTTGGCATTTTAAAGTCATGGTCAGACGGGAGTAGGATCTTTCACGATTATCGAGGGATAATTAGAATGAGTCCTGTCACTAAAGGTGTTTTAGCATTTAGTGATGAAAAATTAATTATATTTCTTATAAATTTTAGAAAAAACTCAAAGAAGAAGAATAAAGGAGAAATAATACGAAAATAATAATAATAATAATTGAAATAAGAAATAAGAAGAAATATGAAGAAAAAGCAGCAACATAGAGCGAGAAAGAAGAAGAAAAAGAAAAGGAAACAAACGGGAAAAAGGTATTTAAATTAAATAGTGTTATATATGAACATGTCAGTTAGGAGTGGCAATGAGTCGTGTCGTGTCGAGTTCGTGCCGTGTCATGAACTCTATTTTACCCATTTATGCCAAACCCAAACTCGACCCATTTAATAATCGTGTCAAAAATGTCAAACCCGAATCCAGCCTGTTAGTGACCCGTGTAACCCATTTAATAAACAGATCGTACGCAAAACTCAATTAACCTATGACCCGTTTGACCCGTTTAACCTATTTAAATTATAAGATTTAATAGGTATTTAGGTAGATAAATGGGTAGATATATAAGTTAGTAATGACACGTTTATTAAATGGGTCAATATATAAGCCAACATACGGGTTAACCTGTTAATCCGAAATCTACCCATTTATTAAATGGTTAATAGGTCATTATACGGGTTAACAGGTTGACCTGAAATTCACCCGTTTATTAAACGGGTCATAACAGGTTGACCAAAAAATGACCCGAAATTTTAATCGTGCGGGTTGACCCGGATAAATCTCGTGCGGATTTCGAGTCGTGTCAAAAATTGTCACCCTTAATGTCAGTACTTAACATTTAACAGTAGGGCCAAATTTTTATATTTTTAAGATTTCTGGTACGTAAAAACAAAATTTGAATAGTCACAAAATTCAGTATAAAACATTACTGTAATTTTCTCTTTATTGTATACCTAATTTCATCAAACCATTAGTTAACTAGATGAGAAGATACTAATATATCATTTTTCCCTCTTCTGCCAATTGCAACTGTTCGGTAATTAGAGGAACCACTTTGTCCAATGACCAGAGGAATAATCGTTAGCAATTGGCGACTGGAAGAACGACAATTATTAGTGACATACAACTATTCTGGGCAACTGATGACTAGATTCCAACGATCGATGGTTGGATTTGGTCAACCATATATGGTGGCAGAAACTGCAATTTTCTGACGACTTGTGATGAGCCAAATTGTAATTATTGTCTGTAATTGAATATATGTGACATGTGTAAATTCTTGATTTTTAAGTTGCGTCCACTAGGAGCTTCTTAAAAGAAATTATAAATTAAGGTAAAACATAGTAAATAGGGAATTAATAGCAAGACACAACTACATAACTAACTAAGCTCTAGCCACGTGAAGATAAAGAAGGATCACCTGAATAAAGAGTCAACCATCATACAATTGCCTTTATATTTTCTTTGTTGGAACACGGATTTGTAACTACGCTAGAGCTATAAATTTGTTGGCCGAACATTTTTATTTTTTTACCCATTATATGTGATGTATTATATGGCGTGTAAAAAACTCAAAAACTTGTTATCGAGGACCTCCAAAAAACCCTACCAGCTTAGAGAGTTTCAGAGATGGGGGTTCTCCTCTTTCTCGTAATCTCTTCCCCTTAATATCCTTCTTTTGATAATCCTTCATACTCCCCGTCATCCTTAGGGCTGGTACACCTTCATCCTCTACATTTGTTGCTTTTACCCTTTTGGGGGTTTTTGTCCCTTTATTCCATCATTTGTGGTGGTTACTCCATCTTGTGGTGGTTGCTCTTTACTGCACCTTTTATCGTGACATTTTTGTTTTTAGGTTTGCTTTTTTCCATATCCTTGCTCCTAATGGTTAAAATCTCCTTCATCTTCTCTCTTCTTCTATATAGATCTCCTCACAACTCTTTTATCCCACACCTTCATCTCATTATCCTTTCCTTCCATAACTCATCCACCATCCATGTCATTCCTTTGACACAAAATCCAAAAATCATAGAACCACCATTTATCCCTGCTGCTACCTCCCTTCAACAACCCAATTCCACTTTCGGATGGGTTTGCTCTAAGGCCTTTGTTGATATTTTAGGTCAGTAAATATGCAGACTGTTAATGACTTTTTGCTCCAACACCATCTCCTCTGCCAATCCTCTTTCGTAGTTTTCTTTTTTGCTAGTTTTTTCAGTCAGTGGCGACAAACCTAGTGGCAATGGCTATGGAGCTATTGGAGGCTACTGCTATGGTTTTGATTGGAATTTTGTTGTAATGGGCTTATTTTTATTTTATGTGTTTTGGGCTTTTATTTAATTTGTATTTTTTTTTATGGAACCTTATTTTATCTATATTAAAACATGTACTTGGAATCTCATTCTACACTTGAATTAATAAAATTATATATCCTTTGACCAACAAGAAAAATCAAAACCCTTGACTTTCTTCATAATCTTGCTTTCGAAACAAGGTACAATCGAACCCCTCTCCCTCCCTACTTTTCCTTCTCTAATAATTGATTTGTTAGTTGTGTTAATCTTTCCTTTGTATGAAACGAAGAACAATAATCTTTTGTTTTTTTCTTTTCCACTTGGGTAGTATCCTAGCAAGAAACCACAATACTTTATTTAATCATTTCTTTTAGATTTTCCATTTAATTAAGGAAGAATGTGACATTAAAAATATTTAATTATAATTATTTTTACTTTTATAACTTTGAATCCTGTCTTAATCAACCCCATTTGTTTATCCAATATCTTGCTTGGATTGTCTCCTCAATCATCTTTGTTAATTATTTCCTTTTTGTCAGACTTTATCTCAATAATTGACGCCCAGATGGAATGGTTTTTTTCGATTTGGTGATTGCTTTTCAGTTCTACACAAGAAGAGCTTTAGGTTCATGGACAAATCTCAAGGTTTGTGCAGCAGTAGATGAGTGATACATATATTGATATTAAGCAAACCCCCATTGATCATCAATGGCTGGTTTGGTTGGGTCAAGGCTTTATGGCTGCTACAAGTGCCAAACCCATGTTTGCTCTCATGATCATATTGTCTCTAAAGCTTTTCAGGTCTGTCATCTCTGTTTGATCCATTATATTTCTCCATATTTACTATAATATATATGCAATTCTGCATTGTACAATCTGCAAATTGGTTCATTTCAGCAGATTTATTGAGTACATAAGATGAGATTTCAGCTTATAGAATTAATCTTTAGGATTATGTTATGTAGTTGGATTATCAATGATCACATGAATTATAGCATTTAGATGGACTATAGCTACAATTTCCAAGGCCGGCCTTGGAGGTCCAATGAGAACATTTAAATTGGAGCCCCATATTCAAAGTGTTTATATATATATTCTAACACTTTAAATTAACAAACGAACAATCAACTGAAAAATTGAATTCAACAACCAACAATCAACATGAAAAATTGAATTCAACAACCAACAATCAACATGAAAAATTGAATTGGTTGGGAAAATTTAAACATAAAAAACAGGTACGAAATTTGGTAATAAATCTAGCAATATGTTTCATGTGCTTCTCTCAAATATCATCTCTTTTTAAATTAAAATTATTTCTTCGATTTCTTTAAAAATTGAGAAAAAGAGAGAGGACATTTGAATTAAATTCATTTCTTCAATTTTCTTTAAAAATTGAGAAGAAGAGCTAGAGAGGAATTAGGATTTAAAATAAACTTAAATATAATAAAGGAAAAAAATCTTGAAAAAGGAAAAAAAAAATAAATAAATAAAAAATAGCCTAGGCCCCTCGTTGGTAGGGGTGGGCACGGTGCGGTTCGATACTGATATTGACAATATCCAAATTCAAACCGTTAAAATCGTAACGGTTCGATACAATTTGGATTTTTTAAAATTAAAAATAAAACTGTTTTGATCCAAACCGTTATTAACAGTTTGGTTTGGATCGAAACGGTTTAAAACTGTTAAGGAATTAAAAAAATAAGGATACAAAAAAAAAAGAATAATCAATAATCAATATTTAAAATTTTATATATTAAGCTTACTAAGTATTGAATTGCAAACATTATCACTATACTAAGATTTATCAAATAAACAAACTATTTAATAATCTTTTATTATACTCTTATATGAGTATACATATACTTATATGGGTATATCTAGTTATCTTTTTATTTTTATTATTTTTACTTTGTATTAATAATATATTTAAAAATTAATATATTTTTTAACGGTCAGTTTGGATTTAATGGATTTCTAAAATAAAAATCCAAATCCAAACCGTTACTAATGGAACGGTTTGGATTCTCAAACCGTTTAATCCAGTCAAACCTAAACTATATAAATAACGGTTTGAAGCGGTTAGATTAACGGTTTTAACGGATTCGTGTCCCACCCCTACTCGCTGAGATTCAAAATAGGGGTCTCATTGAAGGTAACCCACACCTCAACTAACACGCCAATGTATCATATTTTAATTATTGTCGCAGTAAGCTAATTATATACATTATAATTTATAACTATGCATAACAAAAACTTTCACGGCCCTTCGGAAGTTGGGGTCTGAGGCTGTCGCCTTATTTGGCTAACTTTAGGGCCGGCCCTGACTAGCTCATATTTATTTTGGGTTGTTAAATTGTTAAAACATATCACTCAAATTAAGAGTTATGTGGGCCACAATCATCTTCGGTTGTGCCACCATTGTGTACTCACGCGCTCCTTAACACTAACATAATCCTCAAACTATTTAGATGGATTCTAGAATCTGATACATCATATTAAACGAATAGTTTTAATTAAAAGTTGTGCTAACATTAGTCTCTCATGAATGCATAAAGCTGTCACATCTGTTAAATTAGTGCGAGATCAGCAATGTGGCCCATAATAGCCCCCTTCACGGGCCCATGCTCCAGTTAACACTAGTATAATCTTCAAACAAAATGTGCGACTAGATTAGTAGTCATAAAATTTGAGACATTTTGGAGTGGTTTTTATACATCTTTACATTTGGTTAATGAATTTGATAGGCAAGCCAAGGCAGAGCGTTTCTGTTCTCCCATGCAACGAATGTAGTTGTGGGGCCGAATGAGGACCGGCATCTGATCTCAGGGCTCCATACAGTTGCTGATGTGCAGTGCTGTGATTGTGGGGAGGTGTTGGGCTGGAAATACGTTAAAGCTTATGAGGCATTGCAGAAGTACAAAGAAGGGAAGTTCGTTCTTGAAAAATTTAAGATTACGAAGCTGAACTGGTAGCACCCTCAAATAATGGCTTCATACAAACTTTGTTTTTTCACAAGTTTCATTCATCGTGTACAAAAAAGCACATTTCAATTGAATGATTCATCGGTATCCCTTTATTTGTGAATAATAATAATGTAAAAGACATATTTGTATAACTGAAATGTTTCTTTTGTCGTTCGATTTGATATGTTAAGTTTTCAGATTAGGAATGAAAATCATCTAATAACTTGTATATGTTGGTGATATACAAATATGCCAATTTAGGAATAAAATTCTGCTCAGTCATGTGTTCTTGGTCTGACTTGTCAAAAGAGAATAAACTGGTCGTCGGTCAGAGGTGAGCACGAATGCCGTGCAGGCCTAAGAGTACTCTAACGCTCAAATTAGTGTAAGTCCGTGTGTACAAGGAGTATATGGTGAATACTAATTCGCAAGTAAATGTGAATATTAAAATGTAGTTATCTTTATTGGGAAATGAACTCTTTTTGTATGGGTGCGTGAGAGATAAGTAATAACTTATTTCGATGAGGGAAAATGTGTATAGTATCAACATGTGAATATTTATATAATTAGATGGAACTTCACATATATTCCATTCCCAAAGACTTTATTCATAAGATGAAGATAATCTCGTATAAACCAGTTTATAATCCAATTTTTTAAAATCTCCTTTATCACAATACCTAACAAAGAATAGTTGTTTTTTAATCCTAAGCGTAGGTGAATTATTGGTCCTAGTGCCTTTTGGCCTTTATCTTCTTTCAGCCTTTCACCAGTTTTAAAAGTTCAAACTTTCAGTCCTTTTGAACATATAATGCATTGCTGGGTCAGCTGTTTTGATGCATTAGAAAATGGTGGTTGTCCTTATGAATACATATTAAACACAAGAATAATGTCTAATTACTGTGATCTCTATTGGAATAGTTGTTAACTAAATTATTTTATTTTGGGTAATCCTTGTTTTCTTTGTTTACATGTTAATGACGAATTGTTTAACCATGTCCCTAGCCAACATGCATTGTCACATTGTGAAGAAATTTATATAAAGAAAATTTTTAATTACTCTTTTTTTTTTCTTCATCTATTTTTTTATTTTATTTTTGTAAAATTAAGCGTAATTAATGTATGTACAGAAAAAAAATAAATAAAATATGAAAATTACTCCAAAAACATGAGAACGTAAATAAAGCTATATTCTTTAGTAAAAATAATAAGATAAATGCCATGTTATACATAGAATTATTAGAATCAATTTAGAGCACAAATTAAGGCTTCATAACTCGTTTAATTGTTTGGATGGGATTGAATTTGATCATTCATAAAGTGATCCATCTTGAAAATCATTTTTGTCGTTATGCTAGTTAAATACGAAATCTCATCTCCTTTACGATATGAAAAATTCAAATACGAAATATCTTTCTACTTATATATATATTTTTAAAAATTATCGCTAAATTAAAAAGAAAATAGTATTGAAGTAAAAATCAAACATGCTTACAAAAGTCTGCTTGATCTCTACAAATAACAAATAATAAGTTATTGTGTGTAAGGTTGCTTGATCTCTACAAATAACAAATAATAAGTTATTGTGTATAAGGTTGAAGCCCTGTGGGGTTGTTCAATTAAGAACACCCTAAAATGAGGTGAATCAAATTACCCTGATGTTAAAATGAGGTGAATCAAATTACCCTGATGTGAAGTCTCTATTTATAGTAAATCACCGAGAGTCTGGAGCATTTTGATTGGTTGATAGGTTTTGTAATTAATAAATAATTCTTTTATTCTTTTAATAAAAGATATTATTAATTAATTATAATTAATGTTATAAAATATTATTATTGAGATTTTAATCTGATTAAGTAATTTATTTAGTTGGTAAATGCATTATTTAATGTGTTGATATTTGTGAGTAGTTAATGTCATCATTAAGGGTAATTTTGGTATTATATGAATTTTGGGCAACATGGTAGCTCTACAATTTTTGGTTATTTTGGATTCCAAAAATGCTGGCACATCGTTTAGAAATTCAGGAAATCCTAAGGGATGTAAGTTTTTAATACTCTTATGTAAGTTTTAGTAGTCCCAATAAATTATGTGGAAGTAAGACTCTGTTTTTTCTTATAGTGTCCTTGTGTTGGATAAATTACATTTGGTTTAGAACATAACATAAAGATGCAAGTAAGCAATGAGCTTTGGGCTTGAGTTTGTATGATTAGATTTAATTTTTTATTTAATAGAATTTGTAACTTCCATTCAAAAAATTAAAACTTCCTTCCTCTTCTTTGCCGTTGGTGAAGAATTATGGCCCTTAATTGATTCTCCTGTTAACGAGGGCAAGATGAATTATTATTATTTAAAGAAAGAAGATAAGAGGTGGCTTCCATCTTCAAATTTTTCCAAAGTATCCTCCGCTAGTGAAGGAGAAAGAAAGGAGGAGTTGATGCTCCAATGGAGCCACTTAATATTAAACGCGTCAAAAATTGCGTCAGTGGTCTGCAACTTGTCTAGTGCAATGAGGTGTGTTCGTACGCGAGTGAGGTATGTGGCTTAATGCAATAGGGGATATGCGAGCCTTTTCTTTCTTTTCTTCATCTTCTTTTTTTTTTTTTTTTTTTCAGAAAACTGTTAGTATATTATCTGAATTTTACCTTAACATTAGTTATGATACCTAAATTTTATTATTAGTAGAAAAGATTTCTAAATTATACCCAAATATATACTAATCATTCATCCGTTAAAATGTTAACAAAATGCTATTAAAATTGAGGGTATGATTATCTTTTCATTGTTCAACAAAATTCCTCATTTTTTACTAAGTGTTGCTATAGTCCATCAATTTTACCATAATGTTAACTATAGTCCCTAAATTTTATTATTAGTAGTAAATATCTCTGAACTATACTCAAATATATACAAACTATCTCTCCATTAAAATGTTAACATTTTCTGGTGAATTCAATTTCGAAGTACTCAAGTCCACTAGGTGGCAATTTGGTAAATACCATAACGGTCCAAATTCATGATAATGATTTTGATTTTTGCCATTTTTTTTCCTTCATGTTTATTCACAAGTAGTAGATGGAAGGTTATTTTTAGTTTTTACCTTAAATATTAAATATTGTTCCTGCCACTAAATACCGTGAATATGAAAAGTTGATACATTTACCTCTCCATTAGCTAGATTTTGTGTAACTTGTGTTGAATTTTGTGTTACGTTATTAGTTGTAGGGGCTTTAGAAATATTGGTGAAAGATTTGTACCAATGTATGAGTTATAGTTATTAACAATTACATTTGGATATAGTTCAGAGACCTTTGTTATTAATAATGAAGTTTAGAGACCATAACTAACATTAGAGTAAATTTCAGGGACTATAGCAATAGTTAGTAAAAAATAGGGAATTTTGCTGAACAGTAAAAAGTCAATCATACCCTTAATTTTAACAGAATTTCGTTAACATTTTAACGGAGTGATGATTAGTGTTCATTTTGGTATAGCTCATGGATCTTTGCTACTAATAATGAAGTTCAGGGACTATAGCTAATATTAGGGTAAAATTCAAGAACTATAACAACAGTTTTCCCTATTTTTTTTTCTAGTTTTTCAAGTGGGGTGCAGCCGCTACATGTGGGCAATAGATGTAGGTGTTTTTCTCTGACATTCTAGCAGGTGGCAGCAATAGCTTATCTCCAGTTCACCCACCTTACTTTCCAATCTGTTGTCTGCTTGTCAATATTTTGGCTTGATAGCTAGAGGCTTTTGGTTTTTCTCATTGATTTTGTTCCTTCCCATGTGCACGTGGTTTGACTTGTTTGGAATATTCACAAATTGGAAAGCAAGGTGGGTGAGCTGGAGACAAGCCGTGAAGAGAAGATTCTAGCAGAGAATGAACGAGATGCCGTTCTTAACAAGTCTGTCATGTTGCATGGACGTTGCAAGGTTCATAAAAGAAAATCAAACTTTTGGAGGTGGAAATCCAAAAATTGGGAACTGAATGGGCTTTACCACTGTATACGCCCACAACTTTTTTCCAAAAAGAAAATGTAGGGAAAAAGTTAGGCATGAGAAGTTGCAATGGAATTACCACCAAAGAGTCAGAGTTTGAGCTGGAGTAGGAGCCTAAGCCTGAACTTGAACCTGAGCTTGAGGTTAGGAAAGATGATGTTCCTGATATTGACGACTCATTTTTTGATGATGTACCCTTGCTTTTAGTCAACGAGTGGGTGGATTTCCAAAAATCAATGGACTTTGAAGACTTGTATCTGTAGTTGGCATAGATCGTACATGTTGACCTAAATTTGTGTTTACATTTTAGTATTGAATAATTAGCTGAGCAATCAATATGTGATTCGCCAATCGCTTTTCAAATGTGGAAATGGAAAAATAATTGTTTATGTAGAACTTTGATTGTTAATTCTTCTTACAAACTTTGCTATTTTTCGAAATAACTTCTATGTTTGTTTATCAAATGCCCCTGTTGTAGCCATGGGAATTAAACATTGGGGTTCCGATTTACTTGGCCTCTCAGTAGAAGTCATATATTTTTTTCTTTCAACAAAAGGCTTCTGATTTTTTTCAAATGCTCTCGTTGTAGCCTTGGGCATTTAGGATTGGGTCTTTGATTCAACATTCCTATCACAACCCAACCTTTTCCAACAGAATATTGGCCGCTTTGGCCCAACCCTCACGGTTTTGTTCTCGGGAGCTCACGTGCAACTTCTCAGTGGGTCACCCATCTTGAGATTGCACCAACCCCTAATCGCTTTACTTTGGAGTTCCCAAGGAATCCAAAGCCAATGAGCTCCCAAAAGACCTCATTTGAGTCAGAGATGCGCAACAACAACTGGCCAATTCTATCCAACAAGATATTGTCCCCTTTGGACTCATGAACTTACAGACCCACCCACTTTTCCCGTAGGGTTTTGTTCTCGGGAGCTCATGTGCAATTTCCTAAGACCCGGGTCTTAGAATCCACCTCCCTTGGAGCCCAGCGTCCTCACTGGCACACTTCCGATCGGAGTCCATCTCTGACACCAAATTGTCACAACTCAACCTTCTTCAACAAAATATTGTCCATTTTGGGCACCGCCCTCACAATTTTGTTCTTGGGAGCTCGCGTGCAACTTCCTAGTGGGTCACCCATCCTGAGATTGCATCAACCCAAACTCGCTTAATTTTTGAGTTCCCAAGGAATCCAAAGTCAGTGAGGTCCCAAAAGGCCTCATGTTATATAGATATGTGCCCATACATATAAGACACTTCACCTTTCCCTCCCCGAGTGATGCGGGATTGTTCACCGTTCTTCCTAAGACACGGGTGTTACATTTCCTCTCAGATAGGTGCTTTACTTTTCCTTCAAGGAAGATATTTTGCTTCTAAGAAGAAGACTTGGATGTTTCGCAGGGTGAAGCCTTGAATGATTCGCAGGGAAAAAGCTGGATACTTTGATAGAAAAAGGTTTGTATGCTTCACATGGCAAATGCTTAGACGCTTCACAAGGTGAAGGTTAAAATGCCTCACAGTGAGAAGGCTCAGGCGATTCAAAAGGTGAAGTCTTAATGCTTTACAAAGCAAAGCTTAGGAATTTCCCAAATATATATTTAGTTGTTTCCCAGAGGAAGACTTAGTTGCTTCCTAGAGGAAGGATTGAATTGCTTTAGAGAGAAAGTTCTGGAGTGCTTCCCGGAGGGAAGCTTGGTTACTTCTCGGAAGAAGGCTAGGTTGCTTCCAAGTGGAAGGCTCGAAAAAGGTAATTTTAGAAATTTCAAAACGGAATTGACGTTTTTGCCCTTATTTTTATGTGGTTAAAATTTGACTTTTTACTCCGATTACTTTTCATATTTTTCATGAGGACCGTTATATAAGTCTCAGAGTCTTGAATCTGTAGACCAACAAAACATTTGAATCAAAGTTTGGATGGGATTGAATGTAACGACTCGTCCTGAATTATCGAGATTAATTAAGAATTAATGACGGATTAGCTAGGCTAATCGGGGATTAGACGAGGATTAACGGACGAGCGGGGCGAAATGACAATTTTGCCCCTAGAATGGGTGAAGCGTTGAATTTTCATTCAGGTGGTCCAATGGACTTCGGTCAATGACTGTGACGTAGTCCGGGATGTCACGAGTTCATAGACAGGTGGCACGCCCAATTTTGACGTTCGACGAAGAAGTTATGATTTTCAGAAGTTTGGGGGTACTTTGGTAATTTGGTTGAAAAGGAGCAGAAAGTTTACTTTTGACCCAGGAGGTCCGATGGCCGAGGGTCGAGAACGGTTACGTAGATCAGGGAGATACGAATCCGTAAACAGATAGCATGTCGAATTCGGACGTTCGACGAGAAAGTTATGGTTCACGGAAGTTCCGGGGAACTATTTACGGTGGTACATTTTACGAGACAAAAAGGGACTTTGTCCTGAGTGGGCCCCAGATGTTTTAAATTGGCTCAATGGATGAGTGACAAGTGTCACTCATCCATTGCCTAGCTTCACACATACATGCACCCTTCCCCTTTTTCCTCTCATCTGTTTCATTGAACCCGAGCCCCCAAATCATGAAACCCACACATATCACCCTCCTCAATCCTCATCTAATGCTCTTGGGCCATGAAGGAAGTTTGGAGGGAAGACTGAGACGTGCAAGACGGTGGCAGGATCGTGGGCTCCCGTGCACGGTGGCCGGGAAACCACGGGAGGTAAGCTTTTAAGTTCAAATTGTCATTTTTGTGTTTTAGACGTTAGAAAGGTTTTCTGTCAATTGGGGGAGGTTTAGAAGCTTTGTAGGGATGTCTAGAGGTGGTGGTTGACGGAGGTAGATGGCCAAACGGCCCAGGGAGAAATCTGAAAAGAACTGGATCGTGAGGGGTATGTTGAACCAAGGGATTTTTGATGGTTTTTCCTTGTTTTCTTTATATAAATTGGTAGGAAATTATGAAATAGGAAGGTTGGGATTAAAAAGGAAGAGATTGGATGAAAAATAGGAAAATTATAGAGCCAGACCGGTCACGTTAGTCCAGTTGGACCGGCTGGCCCAACCGAACTGGACCAGACCAGCCGCTGGAGGTTGAAGACGCTGCAGAGTGCACTGGCGCGTGAGCCACACGCGCAGCCCTTTTGGTGGCGCGTGGTAGGGATTTTGGGATGTGTTCATCGCATGAAATTATCTATTCGATGTAACGAACATTTTGGGACTGGTTTCGTGTCAATCGGACATCGTTTCGATATAGTTCAAGTTGTCCGAAGGTTTAGGTTCGCGTTTAAAAATTTCGGAAAATTATGAGGCTTTAGTGAGGGGTTATTTAAGTTGTTAGTAACCTTCTATTACGATTTGGATAGGTTCGGGAATCTCGAAGGCAACGATTGGCCCGGGAGAGGCGTATGGCATGCGTATCGAGGCGCGGCTTCGAACGGTCTGTGAGTAGACCTTTCTTTCTAAATTGATGCATGCATAAATCTTTTATAATTGTTTTAGATCATTTTTTGTGATGCCATGAGTGCATTTTTTTTTTGGTAGCTTAGGATCGACATAATTGTACGTTTTTCGAGGTTTTCAGCTTTTTGTCTTACCTTTGCGTATGTTTTCAATGATGATTTAATGATATGCTTTGAGATGAATCAGGTATGAGACCCAGTTGAAATATGCTTTGAGAAAGAAAGAGTTTTGAAAATGTATTATACTCTCCATATGATTTATATGGTCTCATCCAGACGTCGACCTGGAGAGTCACGATCCACAGACCAGAATGGGTATCCCTATAGGGATCCCGTTCAGGGAGTGGAGTTATGATGTGGTCCTAGACCAGATTCCAGAGAGATGATCGGACTAGGTCCGAAGATAGAGCCTCCCAGATAGAGAATTCCTGGGGGAAGACTCAGAGTGAGACCCTGAGTAGTGTGCACACTAGTATAGAGATAAAATCATGACATATATCGGGGATGTGTTCCCTAGGGGCTCTGTGCCCCGAGTTGGCATCTTCTCGGAAGTGCCGCGGATGGGTTATACGTATGCGTACGTATGAGGTTTACGGAAAGTGATTTGGGGGCAAAGACCCTGTGTTCCATGTTTTAGAAAGTGATTTGGGGTGGAGACCACGTATTTGATACTTTGGAAATGGTTTGGGGCAGAGACCCCGCATTCGATGTTTTAGTATTTCACTGAGAAAAGTTTTGGGTTGAGACCCACGTTTACTGGATTTGGGCAGAGTCCCACTAGTGTTTGATTTGGGCTGAGTTCCCATGTAATGATTTACGGTTTTAAGATTGTGATTTTGGGTCGGGGACCCATAAATGGATTTATGGTTCATGCCGGTTTATGAGGACCGGGCATGAACCCTTGAAAGGTTTTGAGAAAGTTTTCAAATGGTTTTATGAAGGTTTTGATAAATGGTTTTAGAATGCATGCTGATAGGTCCTCAAATAAGCAGTATTTTATATTATTTTATACACTTATACTTGACTTTTAATATTAAAATAATAAATAATTATATAAAATAATTTACTTTATGATTTTTCTGTTTAATCAAATAAAGTTTGTAATTTGGAGCGTTTTGGCGAAAGAATCGTCCCGATCGGAATTATAACGAATAAATTATGGACGAATTGCAATTGAATTACATATATTAATTAGTATTAATTTTGTAAATCCAGCCCAAATCATTTTCTTAATTAATTTTGCAAAGTCCAAATTAACTCAGCCCACTTTCTTTTCTTTTGTTCAGCCCAAAATCAAATCCTACAGCCCAGCCCGCACTCAGTTTCCATTGTGCGCCCAGCAGAGCTTCCAGCCCATTTGTAAAATGCCGGCCCAGGTCCAATCCATCCGTGCAGCCAGTTGAACTGTTCGACCCAGCAGCTCGGCCCGCTCCATCACGCCAGGCCCGCGCGCTCTCTCTGCCCCAGCTCCAGCAACCTTCCAACCCGCAACTTCAGCACAGGCCCGCTAACAACCCAGCCTGTTACGCCTGCTCTCACCTGTCCAATCCTCCCGTACACTGCATAGCCCAACTGCCCAGCCACCTACCCGCCTGGCCCGAATGCCTCTGCTCCATCACCAAACACAGCCCAGCCTGTACAAACCTGTCCCCTTTGTGCAGTTTTTCTGCATTTTCCAGCCCAACCATGCCCAAAATCATCACAATTCATCATTATTCATCATTTCACTTATTTTAAATTCTTGTTCTTAATTTATGTTATAATTTATGTTATTTTTTAATTTCATTTCTTCTTTACTTTGTTCTTGTGATTTTTCTTTGAGATCTCTTAAATACATTTTTATACTTTCCTTAAGAAATACCTAGGCCAAGTTTTTCCGAAATAATTCTAGAATTTAAGTCCGTATTCTTATGTTTTATCCTCCATCTTCATAAGGTTCTTACCGCTGTTCGGTGTTCCTTATGAATAACATTCCATTGTTTCCATCCACTTTCGGAATCACAAGCTGTTCTTGGATTCCGAAAGTGTAACTTTTCTCCATTTACTTAAATTCTTGTTATTGTTTTGGTTTTACTTATAATTCAAGATATGTGTTGGTATTTTCTTTCTAACATTTGTAAATGTGAATACAATTTCCATGTGTTTTACTTTTTGAATTTCATCTACTTCATATGTTTTAGTGCTTAACCTTCAATTTAACGCTAAGTGTTTATGACCGCTGTTCGGTGCACTTAGAATAGGATTGAAGAGATTTAGATGTTTGACACACATTGAAATCACAAACTTAAGGTGAGTCGTATTATAAGTGTTTATGACCGCTGTTCGGTGCATTTATAATATTGAAAAATGTATGCATGTATTTGAGATGATTAAGGTAGAATTTTGTGATTGGTTCACTATGAGCATGATGTTAGAGTGTTGGTAAAAATATTTGTTTGAAGAAAGTTCACTTGCATAAAAGTTAAATAGAAGTAGAATTAAGTTCTTAATTATTTTTACTTGCTTTCTTTATTTTATGATCACAATCTTTCAAACCCCCCATCTAATTCTTTATTCTTTTATTATTTAATTTTTTATTCTTTAATTCTTTATTTCATTAATTCATTAATTCATTAATTCATTTATTCTTTAATTCTTTATTATTTAATTCTTTAATTCTTTAATTCTTTAATTCTTTAATTCTTTAATTCATTATTCTTTAATTATTCATTATTCTTTTTAACTAACATATTATTAATATTCCCTAATTTCCCCGGTTAAGAACGATCCTTATTTACCAATACTACAACTACACAAAAAGGGTTTAAATTGCATAACACCCGAATTACGTGTTTAATTTAATGCGTAGTTTGGGCGTTATCAATTTTTGGCGCCGTTGCCGGGGTAATTTAAAATCATTTTTAATATGTTGGTGTATGTATATAAATTGTGCATATTATACTTGCTTATATTTATTTTATTTTATTTTGATTCAGATTTTATTTATTCATAACTTTAATATACTTGTTTATAAGTCTTATACTTGTTTATATTTTACTTATCCATCTTATTTTCATTCTTATTATTTGTTTATTTTTATATTTGTACATATTACACTTGTTCTTAATGTTTATCTTTATGCATGTTCATATTATACTTGTATATTACTTTTATACTTGTTCATAACTTTTATTTTTATGTTTGTTTATAATTTTGATTCTTGTATTGTTCTTATATCATTTTTTTTATAATGTTCATACTTTACTTGTTCTTTTTATATTTGTTCATAAATGTTCATAATTTTTTTATATACTTGTTCATATTATAATTGTTTATGTAAATTTCAATTTTTATTTTACTTGTTGATTCTTATACATACTTGTTCATAATTGACTTTCATTTATGTTGTTTTTAATTCTTATACTCGTCATTTTATTTTTGTTCATACTTGTACATAATGTTAATTTTTTTTACTTGTTCATAAGTGTATTTTGTATATGTTCACTTTTCTTTATTTTTACTTTTATTTATTTTTATTTGTTTTTGTAATTAAAAAAAAAAAACTTAAAATTCTTAAAAAAAAAAATTTCATTTATTTAATTATTAAATTCTGAAAAAAAAATTAATTTTTAAAAAAATAATTTATATATTTACTTTCCAACTTTCTTTAGTTTTAGCTTCATGTTAGTATTAATTCATACTTATATTTGTTTATAATAGTTTATAAGTTGTATATTTTTTGAATTTATTTATCTTATTTGTGTATGTACTTATTTTATTTTACTTGTGGATGTATTTATTTAAGTTGTATATTATTTGTGGATACATTTGTACATCTTTGTCTTTTTATTCATTAATTTTTCATAACTTGTATAAATTGTGCATTTGTAAATTGTCATGTTATATTTGTAAATTGTGCAGAAAAACGTACTTGTAAATAATTCGTGCATTCATTAGTCTCGGCTATATGTAGATCACTTGTGGCTCGAAGTTTAGATTTTGATCTTTAATTGGTGAAGACTCTTTTGTTAACCCTCACCTACGGTGATTATTAACACTTGAGTTATCTTAATTCCTCTGGAGTAAGAAATTTTTGAGGGTGATGTCTAGGACAAGAGACGATACTCATAATGGGTTTTGGGTATAAGAAAGGGACATCAATGGAGTTTAAGCCTCGGGACGTCTCGAAATTAGCCTTGTCTCTTGTGTGTATTCTTTCTAACCTGGTCACCTTTGAACTTGGCCAAACAGTTGAATTAATCCAAGATATTTACTTGGGCCGCACGGACGTATAAATCTCCATCTAAACTTTGAAACTATGTTAACTATATATATCTTCGACTTCCCCCAACATGTAAATATTGTTTATATCTTAACTTACATTATTTGTCATGACAAATTTTATTTGCATCTTTAATTTAACTAACTTACATCCTTCATTTAACCTGCTTCCTTAACTTAAATTTGCATTACTAACTAACGTGCATCTCTGTCTAGGCTGGATGGACGTTAAACTTCAAGCGCTTGCTAGGAGGCAATCCAATGTATTCGCGGGATGTGAAGGAGTCATCAACACAGATTTTCTATCTTTCTACCCTTCACTCTCATTTATTTTGTTTATGTATTATTTTCTTGCGTTATTTTTGTAAATCCTCGTCCGTGGTTTGATTCTATGTTCAATTCCTTTTTATTTTCTTACATTGAGGACAATGTAGAATTTAAGTGTGGGGGAGTGGTTTACAATTTTAATTGTGCAATAAAATTGTTAAAACAATTATTCAAAAAAAAAATTATTACTTTCTTGAGTCTTTTTGTGTTACTTGAGTGTTTTTACGAGTACTAAGTTGACCTTTAACTTGTCAATGATATAAATGAACGGAAATGAATATGTTATGGTTATAAAGATGATCACTACAACTTGAATTTGTTTGTTAATACTTTGTGATTAAGTGTTATAACTTGTAGATAATGCATGTAAATTGGTGCATAAACGAGCATGTTAAGATAAGTATGAATCATTTGAACCTTATGTGAGCTTTAGAACTTTATATACATCTTCGATGAGTGATTCATAAGTTCTTTGTTTAAATTGATATACATATGCCTCATAACTGCTTGCAATAGATTTTAATGAACTCTAGAGTACTAGAACTTATTCTATGTGATTTTCAAAGCTTTTAAGTCAATAAACTCTATGATTTTGGATATGATTAAGGCATTAGGGTTAACACCATAAATTCAAACATCCATGTTCCCTATTTTGTGCGCACAAGTTGCGACCCCCTTAGTTTTAACTGTGTCTACATTAAGCATTTCTTTCATCACCATGATTATCTAAACACTTGAGCTTAGTATAGACATCTTTCACCCTTGTTCCAATGGCTCGGTTGAATACATAAAGACTGTGTGAAGATAAATTGATGATGTTTTGAAGACTTTTATGGATTTACTTACTCAAACTTTGTTGTATTTTTGATACATGTTATTACCTTGATATGTGAAAAGAAAAAAAATGAAAAAAAAAAAGAATAAGAAAAAAAAATTGTATTGAGTTTCTATCAAGGTAATAAGCTTTGATTATGTAATGTTTGAGTTAAGTCCTTTATATTTGTAAATTCAAATGAATTCGAGGCCCAACATGATGAAATTTGGCCTATGTTCGAAGGGATGAATTCATGATATCATTGCACTAAGGTCGGGAAGTTATGTTATGTTTTGGGAATCTTTTGAGTCTTGGAACGAATTTGAGCACCACTTGTCCTATATATTCCTTACCTCTAAACTTAGCCCCATTACAACCTTCGTAAAGACCTTATGATCCTTAAGATGGTAAATTTTGATTAGTGGAGTCAATCACTTGAGTAAGCTTATGGTTTTGGTTCATTTGTGCAAGTATGTTTTGTTTTTATATTGAGGTGTTTGTTTGAGATTTTGCAAAAGTACTTCATTTCTATTATGTGAGCATTTTTCTCACATATTTTGAGTGCAAACACAAACCCTTACAAAATTGAGTGAATTTATGAGTGCATATCCTTGTCAGTTGATTCATACTTGTTTTATTCATGTTGAGATCCATTTCACCATATTTACTCATTATCTTACTTGTTAAAACATTTTGTTACAATGTATTAACTCTTGAATTCCATATGCTTAAATGCTTTAAGTGAAAATCTTTGATGCCATCATAATAATGAAATATTGAGACAAATGGTTAAGGGTTTACTTGTTTTGAATTCGTAGTTTGATTTTAGTATTTGCTAGGGACTAGCAAAGTTTAAGTGTGGGGGTATTTGATAGGTCCTCAAATAAGCAGTATTTTATATTATTTTATACTCTTATACTTGACTTTAATATTAAAATAATAAATAATTAGATAAAATAATTTATTTTGTGATTTTTCTGTTTAATCAAATAAATTTTGTAATTTGGAGCGTTTTGGAAAAGAATCGTCCCGATCGGAATTATAACGAATAAATTATGGACGAATTGCAATTGAATTACATATATTAATTAGTATTAATTTTGTAAATCCAGCCCAAATCATTTTCTTAATTAATTTTGCAAAGTCCAAATTAACTCAGCCCACTTTCTTTTCTTTTGTGCAGCCCAAAACCAAATCCTACAGCCCATCCCGCACTCACTTTTCATTGTGCGCCCAGCAGAGCTTCCAACCCATTTGTAAAATGCCGGCCCAGGTCCAATCCATCTGTGCAGCCAGTTGAACTGTTCGAACCAGCAGCTAGGCCCGCTCCATCACGCCAGGCTCGCGCGATGCGCAGCCCACCTGGTGCTCTAGACCCGCGCGCTCTCTCTGCCCCAGCTCCAGCAACCTTCCAGCCCGCAACTTCAGCCCAGGCCCGCTAACAACCCAGCCTGTTACGCCTGCTCTCACCTGTCCAATCCTCCCGTACACTGCATAGCCCAACTGCCCAGCCACCTACCCGCCTGGCCCGAATGCCTCTGCTCCATCACCAAACACAGCCCAGCCTTTACAAACCTGTCCCCTTTGTGCAGTTTTTCTGCATTTTTCAGCCCAACCATTCCTAAAATCATCATAATTCATCATTATTCATCATTTCACTTATTTTATTTTATTTTGTATTTTTATTTTGAATATTTTAGGCTTCCCTCTATAAATAGGGAGACAAATTCATTTGTAAGGGAGTCCCCATTTTGAGTAGTTTTTCATCCTAGTTTAGTTCATGTTTCTCTCTTCTCTTAATTCTTCTTTTTTCTATTTTTTAGATTTATTTTGGGGACCATTTTAACTTCTTGTAGTTTCTTTTATTTAATTAACTTTCTTTTAAATTCTTGTTCTTAATTTATGTTATAATTTATGTTATTTCTTAATTTCATTTCTTCTTTACTTTGTTCTTGTGATTTTTCTTTGAGATCTCTTAAATACATTTTTATGTTTTCCATAAGAAATACCTAGGCCAAGTATTTCTGAAATAATTCTAGAATTTAAGTCCGTATTTTTATGTTTTATCCTCCATCTTCATAAGGTTCTTGCCGCTGTTCGGTGTTATTTATGAATAACATTCCATTGTTTCCATCCACTTTCGGAATCACAAGCTGTTCTTGGATTCCGAAAGTGTAACTTTTCTCCATATACTTAAATTCTTGTTATTGTTTTGGTTTTACTTATAATTCAAGATATGTGTTGGTATTTTCTTTCTAACATTTGTAAATGTGAATACAATCTCCATGTGTTTTACTTTTTGAATTTCATTTACTTCATATGTTTTAGTGCTTAACCTTCAATTTAACGCTAAGTGTTTATGACCGCTGTTCGGTGCACTTAGAATAGGATTGAAGAGATTTAGATGTTTGACACACATTGAAATCACAAACTTAAGGTGAATCTTATTATAAGTGTTTATGACCGCTGTTCGGTGCATTTATAATATTGAAAAATGTATGCATGTATTTGAGATGATTAAGGTAGAATTTTGTGATTGGTTCACTATGAGTATGATGTTAGAGTGTTGGTAAAAATATGTGTTTGAAGAAAGTTCACTTGCATAAAAGTTAAAGTAGAAGTAGAATTAAGTTCTTAATTATTTTTACTTGCTTTCTTTATTTTATGATTACAATCTTTCAAACCCCCCATCTAATTCTTTATTCTTTTATTATTTAATTTTTTATTCTTTTATTCTTTATTTCATTAATTCATTAATTCATTAATTCTTTATTATTTAATTCTTTAATTCTTTAATTATTTAATTCATTATTCTTTGATTATTCATTATTCTTTTTAACTAACATATTATTAATATTCCCTAATTTCCCCGGTTAAGAACGATCCCTATTTACCAATACTACAACTACACAAAAAGGGTTTAAATTGCATTAACACCCGAATTACGTGTTTAATTTAATGCGTAGTTTGGGCGTTATCACATGCATGCTTTTCAGTGAAGGGCATAAATGTCTTATTGTGAAAAATGTTTTAATGAAATGATTGTTTTTGTCGACTCACGATTTTTGATGTTTCCAATGCCCTTCAGGTTGATCGCGGATGCGGGCTGTGGCAGAGATCGAGACATCACTATCCTCATCCTACGATCCTGGCGTACTTTGTAAGCCTCGGTGAGGGCTAGAGACGAAATTATTCCTGGTCTGACATTCGTGTTAGACGAGAGCAGGCACGTCCCACGTTAATCTCAGGGGATTTGGGACGGCTCCTGACATTGAAGGCCTAAATTAATCAAGGGTAAATTTTGGTATTTTCACAAGTAGAGGCAAGTTGGTAAATTGGTATTTGAGGTTTTTTTTTGTGGCCCTTTGAATTGGTGACAAGTGGCACCATTTCTGAAGGATTAGTGGCATTTCCATCTTCGTTCAACCCATGGTGTGTGTGTGTGTGTGTGGTGTATGTTTCGATCAATCAAGGGGAATACAAGAGAAAAATAGAGAGAAAAGAAAGAAATAGAGAGGAAGAATGAGGAAAAACAGAAAGAAACTGAGAGGGGAGGAAGAACACCCTATCCCGAAAACCCGAACCACCAACTCCTTCCCCACAAAAATTGAGTCTCAGAATTCTAAGGTTTGAAAGGACCCATCCCAATTCTCCTGGATTATCGTGGGATGTGCCTGCTCCCGTCTAACGTCGCGTGTCGGACCAGGGATAAACTCGTCACCCGCTCGGGGTTATCCAGAGTACGCCACGATCGGTGGTAGCATGTGATGTCTCGATCTCTGCTACAGCCCGCATCCACGATCAACCTGAAGGGTATTAAAAACCATAAAAGTTGTGAGTGGACAAAACAACAGTTTATTGAAAAGACATTTATACCCTTCACGTAAAAGCATGAATGACAGGACCCGTCCCAATCCCCCTGGATTATCGTGAGACGTGCCTGCTCCCGTCTGACACTGCGTGTCAGACCAGGGATAAACTCATCACCTGCCAGGGGTCCATTAGAGTACGCCAAGATTGGCGGTGGCATGTGATGTCTTGATCTCTACTACAACCCGCAACCTCGATCAACTTGAAGGGTATTAAAACCATAAAAGTTGTGAGTGGAAAAAACAACAGTTTATTTAAAATAATTTGTATCGAAAAGACATTTATACCCTTCACGTGAAACCATGCATGCATCATAAAACAATTATTCCAAATACTTTCTCGGAAGCAAGACGTATTACTTCCCAATCAAAACACAGTGAAAAATGCTTCTCAAACGAAGCTGATAGAAGATTTATCAATCAAGAAATTATGAATGATAACTCCTAATGTAATACTTTGCATGTGCACAAAATCGTATGACGGGTATAGTAGGTTTGCAAAGGTCGATCCCTCGAGGACTTGTTTAACGTGAATCCACTTAGTTTGGAATGAAACAACTTGAGAAAAAGTACAAAAAACGTGCAAAATGATGAAAACCTTGATTTGAAAGTTGATTGGATGATTAGGACGAATTAGGACATGTTATCCACCTTTACCAATTAAAGTTCTCCTTAGATTTCGTTGATTAGATTAATTATGCATGTATCTGAATTAAGTTCCCATGCAAGGGTCCAACTAAGGCTCACACCGCACATTTATCTTCTCTTAGATTGCATGTTTAAGAGTGATGTACCCGCCCTTAAACAACTATTACCGATGGTGTGTGATAATACATGAAACATGAAGAAGATTTAATGACACTGCACTATCCCAAGTAAAGTAATGTGCAATCCTAGGAAGTCATGAGTTTAGATTACGAATAAAAATCCCCCTCTTAAATGTGATGCTACAAATTGCAGGATGAACACAAACATCAAGGTGATCCGTCAAGTAATTACATCGACAATTATACGCAAATAAGGTGATCAAAATTACAAGAATAAATTGAGTTCATGAAGCATAGTAATCCAAAAAATCAAAGCATACATAGAAACCATAATCAACAGCCAGAAATTTAATTATAAACTAACATGGCTAGGGCTTCAAACAACCCTAATCCTAAAGGAAACTACTAACGCATAACTAAGTTAACAAACATCATAATTGAATGCATAAAAAATTAAAGAGATTAGGGATTAAGAAACACAAATACTAAGATGAATGATGTGAGAGAAGTGGCACAAACACTTCTTCTTCTCCCAAGCTTCACGTCACAAAGAAGATGCAAGACTTGAATCCAAAAGCATGAATAATAGGTAAATTGTGGCTACTTTGTGTATAAACTTTAAGCAGAAATTTTTGAAGAGTTTTGGGACCTTAGGAGGTAAATTGGACGTCCAAAAAACAATGAGAAAACATCTATTTATAACCACTAACACCTGCCCTAACATCTCCCTAAAAGATAGGGAAAAACAGCCTCCAAAACAAGGAGGAAAACTCCTTAGCCGCATTTTTGTGTCCTTGTTGCTTAAGGAATCTTCTTTTCCTTCTTTAATCCACTTCTTGACTTAATCTTTGACTAGGAATTGAATTATTATCTTTCCAAATCAGATCAAAATCCCTAAATTAAAGGAAAGGGGCTACAAATTTCGGCTAAGGATATATTAACCCTAGCCATGATTTATGATTGTTTCTTGATTTCCAAGAAACTTCCCTTTCCTTGTTTCTTGCCTCTTTAACTTCAAGATCTGATGAGGACATCATTAAGCTTCCTTATCCAAGTTAATCCACATCATTATTCATTGAGAAAGGTGGGAAAATTCGTCCAAGGATGCTTGATGCACAAGTAAACACCCTAAAACACCCCTAATTGCAATTTTAGGCACTTAAGGGGCTTAGCCGCATTTTTGGTGATCTTGGACATGAAAATGGGAGATGATATGATCCTTGATGAGTCCTTTCTGGGTTCTTGAAGATATAGCCTTGGAAAGATCACATTTCATTGCAAAACATGATTTAAACCTCAACTAAGAAATTTGCACAAACTTCACAAAAGATATCATTTTCTCCTATTGTTTGAATGATTATAATCAAAAGATAAGTAAAAGGGATAAGAAATAATGTTGAAATGATGCTTAATTTGTGACTTATCAGAAGCCATCATCTCAGTAGGGTCTTAGCCTTAAAACCAGATCATGGAAAATAAGTACGGAACCTCGGCCCAAAACATAGAACACATGTAACGACCCGTCCCAGAAATCGGGATTAGATTAGTGGTTAATGATGGATTAGTGAAGTTAATCGGTGAATAGTTGAATAATTTCGGACGGACAATGTGAAATGATGATTTTACCCTTAGAATGGGCAAAAATGTGGACTTTTTGTTCGGGCAGTCAAATGGACGTTGGCCGATGATTGTGACGTAGTTCGGGATGTCACGAGTTCATAGACAGGTGGCACATTCGATTCTGACATCCAAGGACGAAGTTATGACGTTCGGAAATTCGAGGGTAATTTGGTTGAATAAGGGCCAATGGTTGACTTTTTGGATGACGTGGATTTTTCACGCATTTCAAGGACCGTTAGGTAGGTCTTAATCTCTTGAATATAACGATAGGCGGTATGTGTCAATTGGAGTTTGGATGACAACGTTATGGGTCTAGGAACATGAGGGGCAAAATGGTAATTTGTGAAGGCAGGGGCATTTTGGTCATTTCCTGCATTGGGATCTATGCCCAGTCAGAGATGGACACTTGGCTTGCTCTGGAATTGGTGGTAGAACCCTCATCCACCTTCTTAATTTAGTTTAAACGGTTGTGTGTGTTGCTGAAGAATAGAAAACAGAGACACAAAGTTGTGAGAATTCAAATACCACCACCCCCCCCCCCCCCCCCCCCCCAAAGCTAGCCTCAATTGGCTGTGTCGTGTGATAAAAAAAAACAAGAGGATAAACGATCTAGATTGTGGTGGTGATGTCGTGGATGGCCGTCGTGCACGGTGGTGGTCGAACAGAGGTAAGGATAGTAAGTCCTGTTCTTGAATTCGAAACTGGATATTTAATTTTGGCCACTAATGATGGTTCGAATTGAGATCAATAGGGGGAGACATGACTGAGGAAAGGTGAAGGATGGCCTAATGTGGACGGTGGCCATAGAACCCAAGAACGGGTAAGTTGGATTTCAACAATGGTGACTTCGGTTTTAATCAGTTTTAATCGATTCTAAACGGTGGAACCTATTTCTGGAGGTCTTGTGAATTGCTTCGGATGGGTTTTAAGGACGGTGATGACCTGAGGTGGCCAGCGACAGAGAGGAAACTTACAGTTTTGAACGAAGAATGAAGAGGTATGATCTCGACTTTCTTTCTTTGATTTAAGGAGGTAGTTAAATAGGAAATAGGTAGACGAACTTGTAGAACTTGGAATGGTTGAAAACGGGTTGAAATTGGACAAGATAGGACGTTGGACTGTCTGTGCCAGTTTGGTCGAACCGGGTCGATTCGAACTGGTTCAGACCAGATTGGACAGAGGTTGAAGACAACACTGTAGCAGCGCGTGAGACCCATGCGCAACCCCTTTGGGCGGCACGTGTGGGCGTGTGGCGCATTTTTTTAGGATTATTCCAACACGACTTTTTTAAGTATTCTATGTAACGAATATTTTGGCACTGGTTTCGAGTCGATCGGACATCGTCTCAATATGTTTCGGGATGTCCAAAGGTTTTAGGGCTAGTTTAAAAATAGTTAAAAATTCAGGAAAATTACGGGGCTTTATTAGAAGCTTAATGAAGTTGTTAGTTACCTTATTATGAGATTTGGATAGGTTCAAAAAAGCTGGTGATAGCAGATTAGCCGGGAACAGTATAAGTGCGCGCGTATCGAGGCAACGGCGTAAACGTCTGTGAGTGGACTTTGCTTTCTAACTTATGATGCATGAATATATGTTTTTATATGTTTTCTATACGTGATTTCCATGGTTATGACATGATCTTGATGATTTACGGTTTTGCACGTATTTCGAGATAATGACGTATTTGCACATTTTACGAGTTTCTGATTTCGGTTGGGATTTGACCATGGCTTTTATGATTTTATTTTGGGATTTGAAATATGATTTGATTTTAATGATTTACGACGGATTTTGGAAGAGTGATTTCGGGCTTGGAGCCCTGTTCATATGATTTCGATAAACGAGATTTCAGTTTCGGAATCGGATTTTGGAAAGATGATTCTTGATTCGGTTTTGAAACTTGAAAGAGAAACTCTGGATTTGGGTTCGGGATGATGGTTCCGGATGCTAGCTTACGGAATAATTATTGCGAATTTGGATATGGATTTTCTATGGTTTTCACTTGATTGAAAAATGATTTTGGGTTTAAAGACCTGAAAAAAGAAAAAGAAAACGGCTAGATCTGGTTTTGAGTTTAAAGACTCGGTTGATTGACGGGGGAGGGCCCTGGATTGATATGTTTTGAGTTTAAAGACTCGGTATATGTTTTGAGTTTAAAGACTCGGTTATGATATCCCCCTAGGCCTGTTGATTGTTTTTTGAGTTTAAAGACTCGTTGATATCCCGGGAAGGCCCGATTATGCGCATGGTTTTAAGTTTAAAGACTCGGGCGCACGTGAGATCCGACAACTCGCATGATTAATGTTTTTCATTGGTTTTCAGATGTTTTGGGCAATGGCCCAGATGATTTGGTTTTGATGAGTTTTGGGATGAGTTCCCATACTTGATAAGGATTTATGATTTTGAGCTGAGACCCTGGATTTGAATTATGGTTTTGAGGAAAGGGAATGATTCGGGTTTTCAATAATGGTTTTCTTATCTCGGATATGGAATGGTTTAATGGAATGAGTTTTATGTGCATGCATTGGTTTTAAATGGAGGGTATAATTGTCTTTCTGATAACTGTTTTCTGAATTACTATTTATTTTTGTGCACTCACAGTCTTTTTATGTTTTCGATACCTCCAAGTCGTTACGGTGCGGGCTGTTGGTAGAGAGAGATGGAGACATCACACACGCGATCCACAGTATTTTCTGCGCGCTCTAGGAAGTCCGGTACTTGTGGACGGTTCGTTTTGGAAATCCCTTGTCCGGCTTACGTGTCACATGGAGGTTGGACATCAGTTTAGCCTTCGTGTCACACGTAAGTCATACGGGAGCATGACTTAGCCCTTAATCTCGGGGGATTGGGGGTAGGTCGTGTCAACACATGGGAACACATCCCATGGGAACTTATCCCAATGTCTGTCACGATTCTAATCCTAGCACATGTGCATATATCTCAGGACCGATCACAATCCTAGCATGTCGCCTTGAACACATCACTCACCTCGATCGTCTCTAAATCATCGCGAACACATCGCCGATTGATCTTAGAGTATAACATCAGCACTTCCCAAGTCAAGCCTCCCTCAGTCATTGCTTCTCGCAGCTGCTCGACAACAAGTAGTGCATCGTGACCTCTCTGGAAGGAACACATCTGCAGTCCAGAGGCGAGTGCCATAACAGCCGGGATGAACCCGAATGTTATCATCATACATAGGACCTCAAACAAGGAACATCATCAAATAGGTCACAGCCCAAAAACTAGGGTCCTATGACACTTCATATCCCAGGATTCCTCAAATTCTATCAAATCCACAACTGGGTCTCATGCCCGAAATATCTTTCATAAAACTCATAACTGGGTCACAACCCGACTTATCTCACGTTTGGCTATACTCTAAGTCAAACCTCAAATCAACTGGGTCATACGTCCGTAGGTTATTTCCAAACCTGAAAACCAGTTCTCATTTCCAAACCACTTTCAGACCATCGTACAATTGGGACTCATGCCCAAATCTCGATTTCACGCATCTCCGTGAAATCCTCAAAATCGTAAAGAAGTTCCTCAGTTTCACACCTCTCCGTGAAACCTTTGGAATGACATAACATACAAGCACGTAGAAATTCTCGGTCGAAGTCCAAACATCATATAAAACAGAAATCTCAAACTATGTGCAATAACGTATTTTCCTCCGAAAATGCCCAGCAATCTATATTAAAGTCACATGCACTCATGACATCTCAAAACATGTTCATAAAGACATATAAAAAATTTATGCATGCATAATATTCACAAAATAAAGTCCACTCATAGACCATCCATGATGCGCCTCGATACGCGTGCCATAAACTTTTCCGGGCTAATCAAACTTCTCCAGGTCATCCAGACCTGTCCAAAACATACTCAAAGGTCACTACCAATCTAGACAAGTCCATAACAAGAACTCCCAACTTTCCCAAAAAAGTCAACGTGTCCCAGACACACTTCCTTAGGCTTTAAACCTCAATTTGACCAACCTAACGATCCCCGATCGACTCAAAACCACCATTATTAGATTTGTATCCTCAAAACCTTTAAAATGGTCCTGGTCCCACCTCAAAATACCTGCTCGCGTGCCCCCACGTGTGGGTCAAAGTGGCTAGTCAACGTTGACCAAAAAGTCAACGCTGACGTTAGCGGTCAACAGTCAAAGTTAACTCTGACTTCAGCAGAGACGTCATCACTGACACCTGTTTGTCTGACATGATGACATCATCATCGTCCCTGTCCTCTATCCGGGTCGGTCCATTTCTCTGAATCGGGTCGCGCAGACCCGCGGCCTTGACCCGGTTTGTTCTTCCACCTCCAACCATCTTTTTCGATCTCATTTCTTCCAATCTCTTCGTCTCAATTCCAGAAAGGGATCTGTGCAATTAAAACGATTCCTTAAAATTACTTATTGCAAATGATGAACAGTGGCAAATTCCAGCCCCATGCTTGAGATGCTCTGTCATCCTTAGCCTCCGTTTTTGACACCCACAAGTTCATTCAGATTCCAGAAACACAACCCAATGGTTAGAAACAGTCCTAAACGTTCAAAGCCCAATTTTGAATTTTCAAAAACCACGGGTTCGATTTTTACCTTCCACCGCCGTCTATGACGACTCAGCCACCTCCTCACCATCCCTGATATAGTCTCCCTTGCACTCTAAGCCACTCATTCATCACAAAAGGGGATGAGATGGGGTGGTGGTGTTTTGGGTCGCGCAGGTTTGAGGGGTTTCGGGTTTGAATGAAACAGATAAGAATGAATGGATTGGGTGCATGTATGTGGGGTGATAGGCAATGGATGAGTGACAACTTGCCACCAATCCATTAGGCCTGGAAAATATCTGGGGTCCACTCAAGACAAAAATTCAATTCCTCGTAAAACGTGCAATAGTGCCTCGAACCTTCCATAACCCCGTATCATTCCCGTCGAGTGTCCAATTTCGACGTGTCACCTGTCTACGGACTTGTATCAACTTGATCTACGTAACAGTCCTCGTGACAAGACCCGTCCTAATCCCCCTAGGATTAACGCAGGACGACCCTGCTCCCGTCTGACATGAAGTGTTAGACAAGGGAAATTTCCAACTTTTGCCCTCTCGGGCTATTAGAGTATGCCAGGATCCGGAGGAGGTATGTGATATCTCGGTCTCTGCTACAGTCCACATACGTTGTCAACCTGAAAGGCAGTCAAAACATTAAAAGCTGTGAGTGGACAAAACAAAGAGTTTATAAAAACACTTCATAAGAAGACATTTGTACCCTTCACTAAAAAGCATGCAGGCATTCGAAAACCATTTAATCCAAAAGAACCATATGTGGGAACTAATCCCAAAACCATAACCGAAAGAACCATAAGGGACCAATCATACGGGCCACTGCCCAATTCCATACGGGTCTCAGCTCAAAACCTGTAGACATCACATATCATATCTCATATATCATATCTCATATATCATATATACATATAAACACACAACCAATCCTGTCACGGTTTCCAAAGCTATGTGCGTGCTACCCGGGGTCTCGAGCCCAAGCCTCTCAGAGTGCAAGGTCAATGTCCGTAGACCAATGACCCGCCCTGAAGTTACGATCCATGCCTTCCTCAGAGTAAGGAACCCAACTGGGGGGCGACTCCACTCAGTCGGTGCTCCATGACTACTCCGAGGTCTACCCAGGCCAACGACCCTCCCCAGAGGAGATAGATTCAAGTAAAGGAAGGTATATGAATATATATACATATATATATATATAACGAACTCATTCATGCCATTCATATACATATAGAAAACATCTTTAGAACCTTTCAAAGGATTCATGCCTGGTTCCCATAAACCGTCATGTATCATAGAATCCTTTCAAGGGTTCATGCCGGTTCCCATAAACCGTCATGAACCTGGAAATCCATTTAGGGTCCCCGGTTCCCATAAACCGTCATCAATGTAAAGTAACTGGGTCTCGTGCCCGAACATATGACTCAGCTGGGCATCGTGCCCGATATCTCAGGGTCAGTCACGACTCCGATCGTAGTGATGTGTGCAACCATCCATCTAGGACCGCCCTCAATCTTGGTATGTCGCCGTGAACGAATCAACCGACGCGACCACCACAAGATCATGGTGCACTCATCACCGATCGATATCCTAAACCTGTCAGCACTCCGAAGTCGAGCCTCCATCGGCTGCCCGACCACAGATTGTGCATCATGACCTCTCCGGAAGGAACATATCCTAATCCGGAGGTGAGCGTCGTATCGTCTGCCGCCGTGCACATAGCACTCGCCGCGACCACGATCCAGACCCATAGGCCGTAACTGGAGCCACATGCCCGAGATAAAACCAAATGGGTCTCATACCCGAGTTTATCCTTTGGAAATCCATATCCATTTCATTTAAACCAATAAGGAAATACAAATACGTATAGGCATCGTATAAGGTTGAAACCTCGAAATACGTGCCAATACGCAACCCCACTCAAATGCACTCATGGCATCACAAAACATGTAATAAAACATATAATAAACATTTATGCATGCACCAATTTAGAAAACAAGGTCCACTCACAGACCATCCGAGCTGCCGCCTCGATATGCCTGCCATACGGCTCTCCCGAGGCAATCACCGTCATCAGGACTCCCAAACCTGTCCAAATCGTAATAGAAGGTTACTAACTACTTAAATAATCTCCCACTAAAGCCCCTTAATTTTTCGAAATTTGTAACTATTTTAAATCCCGACTGAAACCTTCTGATGCCCCGAACATTATCGAGACGGTGTCCGATCGACACGAAACCAGTCCTAAAATGTTTGATACATCGAATAGAAGATTTCATGTGTTGAAGACATTCCCAAATTGTTGATCACGCACCCCCACGCGCCCAGGGAAGCCTCCTACGCATGAGATCACGCGCGGTACTATTCATCTTCTTCCCCAATTGGCCGAACCGGGTTCGCTGCAACTGAGCCGGCCGAACCGGTTTGCACCAGTTCAAGGCCCAAACTCAACCATTTTCGGTCCATTTCATCCTTTTTCATTTCTAAAGTTTCCTAACCTCAAACCTAGTTTTTCTAGCCAATAAAAACACATAAAAACCGAAGGAAATTGTACCTTCAAGATCGATCATGGCGGTGGCGAGTTCCTCCACTGTCCACCGTCATCCCAGGCCGTCTTAAGCCTCGAAAACAATCCCATTCGTCTCCTAAAGTCCCCAGAAGCACAACCCAATCAATAGAATTAGGTAAAAACCTCTAAATCTCAAACTTGAATTTTCAAATACTTACCCAAGCTTTTGGGTTTCTCCGGCTGTGAGCCTCCGTGGCTCTGGCCGTCGTGTTCAGTCCCTCAGCCTCTCATCACTCCTCACACGATAACCATGATGCTAGGTGATGGTGTGAGGTGTGTTGTGTGTTTGTTCAAGAAATGGAAAATGGAAATATGGAGAAATATGGGGGTTCGGGTTTGGATGAAGAACAAAGAAGAAAATGTTGATATCTGATGAGGGAGGAGATGATTAAATGAATGGTGAGGATTTGAGAGATTAAATTAGATGGAGGGCTAGGATTGAGTGGTAGGAAGATTAGATTATAAAATTAATTAAATAATATTATTTAATTATGTTAGATCCACTTTTTAGGGAAATTGGTCAATGGGATGAGTGACACTTCCATGGGTCCGACTTAAAATATCTGGCCAATCAGAATAGGCCAAGTCATCATCGTCTCAAAGTACGTGCATAGTGAAACCGACTTCCGTCACTCATAACTCTCTCGTTCGAAGTCCAATTTCAGCGTGCCGCTTGTCTACAGATTCGTATCATCCCGATCTACCTATAACTGTCCTCGGCCCTCGGCCATCAGACCTCTCGGTCAAAAAGTGAACTATTTGCCCCTTTTAATCCAAATTTACCAAATTGCCCTTAAACCTCCGAACGTCATAACTTTTTCCTCGAATGTCGGAATTGAACATGCCACATGTCTATGAATTCGTGACGTCCTAAACTACGTCATGGTCATCGGTCAAAATCCATTTGACCGCTTGAACGAAAAGTCAACGTTTTACCCACGTCCAAGAGCAAAACGGTCATTTTGCATCGTTCGTCCGATTTCGCTCCACTAATCACCGATTAACCTCACTAATCTAATCCCAAAATTTGGGACGGGTCGTTACACCTTGGTCCTCGTGCAATGGACCTCTCAGGTCAAAAGTCAACTTTTTACCCTTATATAGGGGCAAAATCGTAATTTCACGAGAACGTCTGATAACCCTCGACTAATCTCCAATTAGTCTCACTAATCCTTAATTAATTCTGAATTAACACCGAAAATTTGGGACGGGTCATTACAAACTTCCCTCCTTAAAGAATTTCCTCCTCGAAATTCAAACTGACCCAATTCCACAACTAAACTGTGGAAAATCCAATCATGTCTCCCACTTGGGGCACTCTCATGTAACCGTACACGTTCGACACAACCACAGTACCTGTTGGTACCCACTATCACCGGGGCTTCCAAAGCCCCAACTCAACTCTCAAGAAACCACACGTCGGCTAATAAGTCTCACTCGATATGCCGATACTCGTCGATCTCGCCTGTCACTCATTCCGACAGGTCGGATATACTAGGCTGATATCAAATTGGCTTTTCAACCTGACAACCCTTCTCATCTGACAATTGAAGCTGACATCCTACTTAGCGTCCGACCAGACAAACATCACCTGATCCTATCGTCACCCTAACACGAATATCACCTCGTAGGCCATACTCAATTATGCGGAATTTATCGAGCTAGGTGCACATATCAATTAACTCTCTCGTTTCCCCATACTCTTGAGTCCCATTGCTACACACCAATCTGAAACTGTTGGATACCGATTTATTCGTTCACCACAACATGCCAGATTGACTTCGTCTGGAAGCCAACCTTGTTGACAGCTAACGTGACCAGTCAATAACTCCCGACTCCCCTGCGCTTCGTCACCTACTCTGATCTCGACTCGCTCTCTAGTCCCCACATCGTATCTCATCTCATTCAGCGACCTACGCTGAAATCTTGACTCAAATCGAGTTCAACTGTCATCTCACACATCTTGTTAATACACAATCAACATCTCACCCATCCTGGGTGTATCTGGACCCCGTTGAATACTTGCTAGTAGAGGTAGTCACATAGATAATCACTAGGGTTCCTCTGGCTCACATGGCTCTGAGCTCCGAGATCTCATAATCACTGAATCCTTTCAATCCACTATGTTCGAGCACACTGTATTCAGCATCCAGTCATCATGTCGTAACACATCCGATCATAATCCTCATCGAATTGTCACCATCAGATCCAATCCAATTACTATTTCATGTCCATATAGGACTATATCCATTAGACAAACGTTCATCCTCTCTGGTAACTCTCAACCCACACATACTGGTCAACAATGATCAATCCCATCATCCAACGTACACTACTCACCAGTGCACCCACAACATGTCAATCATCAAGGCACTACCTGGCCTGCTCAAGGACTGCACTTTGGAAATGTCCAACCACATACTAATCCTCACTTCGAATACGGCTCGGAACTCAACCGTTCACTATGAGACTAACTTCAATCCAACATAATCTCTATCTCTTGGTTCGTTCCAAAGGTCAACGGACACACATCATTAAGACGCACCAAACTCGAACCTGTCGGTTACCTCTCACTGTCCAACTCGAGGCATCGGCTATTCGTCTCTTCCTTATCAATACCCATATATCGCCCTCGTCTCATTCTTATTCACATATCCATCCTCTGTCTTGTCTTTTCACTAACTATTCCAAGAGATCCTTCAGCTGCCTTAGAAATACAATTCTCATCTGTTCTTGGCTTAGGATAATCAGCAATACGGTTCTCGCAAATAACATTCTGACTTCGGTTTACTCGACCCATGATCGCCAAAATCATCCCAATCACCTCGATCATCTTGATTGTCACCACACAACTCAATTCACTTGATCCTAGGTGGATCCATACTAGCTCTCTCTCTGCCAATGCAACATAACCCATAATACGAACATGGGTCCACTACCTCGGACACTCACTGGTCATGCTCAGTGACGCTAAGTACCATCTACTGAAGAGTAGAAAACAAGAGGTCTCTTTCACCGACTTCAGAATACCCATCACTAATGTGGAATCAAGCACTTTTCTCTTTGTCTCAATCATAACGTTTCTTGTCCACTGACCCAAAACCAATCATGGGTCCACCAATCAGCACATGATCGTCGTACTGGTGACACCCAACATCCTCTAACACAGAGCAAAAAATGATAATCTGCTTCACCGACTTCGAAATCAAGAGAAGTTGCAACCATGTTAGAAGCATATCCATCTTTTCCAACTACTGGACTTAATCTTCAAGCACTGTAAGCAATCGGGTGTCAAGTCCACCTTGGACTCACCTTGGTGATTCTATCTCAATAATCAGATTTCTCCTCAAACAAGCTTATATACAACTCAGGAAGTATGGTCACCCACATTCGACCAAAACCAATTCCCACTGGACTCTCAAGTCCTCAACTCACTCGAACATTGTCCTACCAATGGGCTTCCTAGACTCCCTCACGTGGATGGATGTCCATAAACAATCTAACTCAGTACCCAACTCGCCTGTCCGATTATACCGTTTATGCACATCCAACAGAATGTCATCCATCACTACCTGATTCTCACGCCACAACCTCTATAGGTTCAACTCCTGAGCACACCCTCGTGCCTCAGTCTCGCATCATTTGATGACCAAACCAAAAGCCTTGACCAAGCAAATGGAAAAAGCAATGTCACCTCGTCCGACTAAAAGTATTCTCTGATAATTACTGTAATGCTTAATCCTTTTCTCAAGACTAACACTTCCATCACCATCCCCATCAGCGTACTAGTTCACACATTCTAACCCTTATGGGATCAATTCCAACACCCAACACTCGTGCCATCCGTCCACAACGAGCTAGGGTACCTGTCACCACTCCAAGTATACCCCATGCCTCGCATTGAGCTCCTCGGGATCCTCTTTATCCCACTCAGTGCCCACCAAACTCACTTGTTTTCCACTCTAGGCACATCTACCATCCCGGTCATAATCCAAACCCTCATTGGCATCACATCACGTAGGCACAGTTAGTGTCATTCAAAACTATTTGATCACTATTGGATTCCATCCAACACGTCTCTGACATCTCTCACTCATCTTAGTCACCTCCACTGCGGTAGTGCGGAACACTTGCCAACACCCAAACTCAACATCTCCTTTTGTGATTGCACTCGGATGTAACTGAGTCAAATCCTAAAGTCTCTGCTCGCACTGAGCGACACTCATACACCTCCGTATCAGCCTCCCGACTAGCGAATCTCCATCGTCTCGATCGTCACTGTAACTTGAGCCTATCCAACTCGATAAGACTCGTCCACGTCTATCAATAGTGGCGTCTGCTATAACCACCTGTAGACTATTCCCAGAAACACTCCGCTATCAAAAATCCACACTCATACGGTCAACTCACCGCAGGTACCAACCGCTCAACACGTAATATCCACTGATCGTTCCAACTCAGGATCCAGTCCACTAGTACCACTCTCATAGTAACTTCTCCAATCAATCACAAACTAGGGTTATCACGAACCTAGCTGCTCACTACAGCACACCCATCTTAACCGATCCATTGCTCTTGACTCCTAAAAGTCGTTATACTCCGATACTAGTATCTAACCAACCAGTAACCACAACCCAAAGACCTTGCCCACTCGAAATTCTACGGCTTCTAGCATTTGGCCCCATAAGAACTTGTCCTTACTTAGTGTCCAACATTGTACATCCACTACTTGTGACAATCACGGCCTACCATACCACACAACACCTAAGCCATGTCATCTTCTGCCAATTGACATCCCTCCGGGACTAGACACTTTGAAACATGGCATCTCCTGCCAAATGGGATCAAATATTCCTATTCCAACCAGTCTCAACTAGGGTCGTCCATGACCTACACTGATACCACTTGACACAGTCCACTATCTGACATGATCGTTCAACGGTCCTGACTCTCAAGGCCATCATACTGGGAAAATTGGTCAACTAGGTCCCATCCACCAGTAACACTACGGCTCTAAGCCATTAGATCCCCAAAAACAATGATCCTACTCGGGATCAAACCTCTCGAAAACACAGTATCCTATGCCAATCAAACCTTAAACCATCGCACCGCGTGCCAAACATTACTAAACGAGGGTTCGATTCCACTGAATCCTCATACTCTCACCCTAAATATCAGGTTGATGTCAGGTTGTTACCACTGTAGAGCCATCACATCCAGCACATGCGCGTCACTCTACAAGCAACTCATGATCTGATACAAAATTGACAGGACCAGTCCCAATCTCCTTGGATTACCGTGAGACGTGTCTGCTCCCGTCTGACACCGCGTGTTAGACCAGGGATAAACTCGTCACCCGCTCGGGGTCCATCAAAGTACGCCAAGATCGACGGTGGCATGTGATGTCTCGATCTCTGCTACAACCCTCATCCGCTATCAACCTGAATCATGCATGCATCATAAAACAGTTATTCCAAATGTTTTCTCGAAAGCAAGACATATTTCTTCCCAATCAAACACAATGAAAAATGCTTCTCAAACGAAGCCAACATCTCAGTAGGATCTTAGCCCCAAAATCAGAACATAGAAAATAAGTACGGAACCTCGGGCCAAAACATAGAACACGTGGGAACACATCCCATGGGAAATCATCCCAAAATTAGTCACGATTCTAATCCTAGTACAAGTGCATATAGCTCAGGACCGCTCACAATCCTAGCATGTCGCCATGAACACATCACTTGCCGCGACCGTCTCTAGATCATAGCAAACACATCGCTGATCGATCTCAGAGTATAACATCAGTATTTCCCAAGTCGAGCCTCCCTCGGTCATTGCTTCCAGTGGCTACTTGAAAACAAGTAGAGCGTCGTGACCTCTCAAGAAAGAACATATCTACAGTCTGGAGGTGAGCGCCATAACAACTGGGAGGAACCCGTTTGTTATCATCATACATAGGGCCTCAAGCACGGAACATCATGAAATAGGTCACAGCCTGAAAATCAGTGTCCTATGACACTTCATACCCCAGGATTCCTTGAATCCTATCAAATCCACAACTGGGTCTCATGCCCGAAATATCTTTCATAAAACTCATAACTAGGTCACAGCACGACTTATCTCACGTTTGACTATACTCTAAGTCAAACCTCAAATCAACTGGGTTATACGCCCGAAAGATATTTTTAAACCTAAAAACCAGTTCTCATTTCAAAAACACTTTCAAATCATCGTACAATTGGGACTCATGCTCAAATCTCGATTTCACGCATCTCTGTGAAATCCTCAAAATAGTAAATTAGTTCCTCGGTTTCATGCCTCTCTGTGAAACCTTCGGAATCACATAACATACAAGCATGTAGAAATGCTCGGTCGAAGCCCAAAGATCATATAAAACAGAAATCTCGAACTACGTTCAATAACGGATTTTCCTCCGAAAATGCCAAACAAATTATATTAAGTCACATGCACTCATGACATCTCAAAACATGTTCATAAAGTCGTATAAAACATTTATGCATGCATCATATTCATAAAACAAAGTCCATTCACAGACCGTGCATGTTGCGCCTCGATACGCATGCCATAAGCCTCTTCGGGCTAATTCGACCTCTCTAAGTCATCCAGACCTGTCCAAAGTATACTCAAAGGTCACTACCAATCTAGACAAGTCCATACCAAGAACCCCCAGCATTCCTGAAAAAGTCAACGTGTCCTAGACACGCTTCCCTAGGCTTTAAACCTCAATTTGACCAACCTAACGATCTCCGATCGACTCGAAACCACCACCATTGGATTCGTATCGTCGGAACCTTTAAAATGGTTCTAGTTCCACCTCGAAATACTTGCCCAAATGTAGGTCAAAGTGGCTGGCCAACGTTGACCAAAAATTCAACGCTGACGTTAGCAGACAACGGTCAAATTCAACGCTGACGTCATCACTGACACCTGTCAGTTTGACATGTTAGACCTAACATGATGATGTCATCATCGTCCCTGTCCTCCTAGGTCGGCCCATTTCTCTTAACCGGGTCACGCAGACCTGCGACCTTGACCTAGTTCGTTCTTCCACTTCCAACCATCTTTTTCGATCTGTTTCTTCCAATCTTTTTGTATTAATCCCAAAAAGGGATCTTTGCATTGAAAACGATGAAACACTCCCTAAAAATACCTGTTGCAAACGATTAATAGTGGCCGGAAATTCCAGCCCCCTTCCTGAGCTGCTCTGTCATCCTCAGCCTCTGTCTTTGACACCCACAAGCTCGTACAGATACTAGAAACACAAAGCAATGGTTAGAAACAACCCTAAACGTTCAAAGCCCAATTTCAAATTTTCAAAAACCACGGGTTCTAGTTTTACCTTCCTTCGCCGTCTACGACGGCTCACGCACCTCCTTACTGTTGCCATTACAGCCTCCCTTGCACTCTTAGCCACTCAGCCATCAAAATAGGGGAAGAGATGGAGTGGTTGTGTTTTGGGTTTCACGGGTTTGGGGATTTCGAGTTTGAATGAAACAGATGAGGATGATGGGGGTGGGTGCATGTATGTGCGGTGATAGGCAATGGATGAGTGACACTTGTCATTCATCCATTGGGCCTGGAAAAATATCTGGGGCCCACTCAAGACAAAAATCTAATTCTTCGTAAAACATGCAATAGTGCCTCGAATCTTCCGTGACCGGTATCTTTCCCGTCGCGTGTCCGATTTCGACGTGTCGCCTGTCTACAGACTCATATCGACTTGATCTACGTAATGATCTTCGGTCCTCATGCTTTGGGCCTTCCAGGTCAAAAGTTAACTCTTTACCCTCGTCTAGGGAATTTCACCCTGAACGTCCGATAATCCTCGACTAATCTCCAATTAGCATCGCTAATCCTTAATTAATTCTTAATTAACCCCAAATATTTGGGACATGTTGTTACAATGCATGCATCATAAAACATCATTTCAAATACTTTCTCGGATGCAAGACGTATTGCTTCCCAAGTCAAATCCAGTGAAAAATGCTTCTCAATCGAAGCCATTACCTTAGTAGGGTCTCAGCCCAAAACTAAATCATACAGGGTCTCAGCCCAACACCAAATCATACAGGGTCTCAAGCCCAAAACCAAATCACAGGAATTAAGTATGAGGTCTCATCCAAAATCAAAAGGAATGAGGGATCTCTCCCCATTATCATCATCCTCAATGTCAGTCACGATTCCAATCCTAGCACATGTGCAAATAGTTCATGATAGCTCACAATCCTTGCATGTCACCGTGAACACATCATCCGCGCGACTATCTCTTGATCATCGCAAACACATCACTGATCGATCTCAAATAACATCAGCACTCCTAAGTCGAGCCTCCCTCGGCCCTAGCCTCCAGCGGCTGCTCGACAACAGGTAGTGCATCATGATCACTTCAGAAGGAACACAACTGCAATCCGGAGGTGAGTGTCATATCATCCAGGACCCGAACTTGAATGTCATCATCGACCGGGACTCTAACCCGATAGACCGTGACTCTAACTCGTAAATCATCAATAGGACCACAAGCCCGAAATATCGCCAAATGGGTCACAACTCGAAAATCCAGTGTCCAACGACATTTCATATCCTAGGATTCCTAATCCTATCAAATCCACAAATGGGTCTCATGCTTGAAATATAATCCAGGATTCCTCGAATCCTGTCAAATTCAAAATTGGGTCTCATGCCCGAAATATCTTTCGTGAAACTCATAACTGGGTCACAGCCCGACTTATCTTACGTTTGACTATACTCTAAGTCAAACCTCAAATCAACTGGGTCATACGCCCGAAAGATATTTCCAAATTCAAAAACCATTTCTCATTCCCAAAACACTTTCCAAATCATCCTCGACTTCACGCTAAGTCAAGGTCTTTCAATTGGGTCTCGTGCCCGAATATCAATTTCACGCATCTCCGTGAAATCCTTTAAAATCGTATCTCAAATCCTCGGTTTCATGCTTCTCTGTGAAACCCTCAAAATCATATAAAACCATGTAAAACATATGCACGTAGAATACTTGGCCGAAGCCTAAATAACACCTAAAATAGAAATATCGAACTACGTGAAATATTGCATTTTCTACGAAAATGCCCAAAAAATCATATTTAAAGCACATGCACTCATGGCATCTAAAATAATGTTCATAAACACATATAAAATATTTATGCATGCATCATAATAATAAAACAAAGTCCACTCACAGACCGTCCAAGCTGCGCCTCGATACGCGTGTCATAAGCCTCTCTAGGCTAATCCAACCTCTCCGGGTCATCCGGACCTGTCCAAAACACACTCAAAGGTTACTACCAAACTATACAAGTCCTAATAAAGAACCCCCAACATTCTCGGAAAAGTAAATGTGTCCTGGACACGCTTCCCTAGGCTTTAAACCTCAACTTAACCAACCTAACGATCTCCGATCGACTTGAAACCATCACCATTGAATTCGTATCGTCAGAAATTTTGAAGTGCTCATGCTCCCATCTTGAAATACATGCCCAACTTCCCCCATGCACGGGTCAAAGGTACGGTCAACGTTGACAAAAAAGTCAACGTTGACGTTAGTAGTCAAAGTCAATGCTAACGTCACTGCTGATGTCAGCATGACATCGTCTATGACATTTTGAAATTTGACACGTGTCAGCTAACAGTGCCACGTGTCTGCAGCTTAAGAGTCCACGTATATGACATATCAGTGAAACGTGGCACCATCTGATTGGTCCACGTCACTGACATGTCAAGCTGACTGGGCACTGACAACTGCCACGTGGCAGCCTCCCATTGGCCACGTGGCCTGACATCTGATAGATGTAGACATTACCCTACCATGTCATCATCGTCCTCGCTGATCCGGGTCAACCCAGATTTCTGCAACCGGGTTGCGCAGACCCGCTACGCTGACCCGGTTCCTAAACCTCCATTTTTGGTCCGTTTTCATACTTGTTTTTTCGTGTTAAGATCCATTTCACCATATTTACTCATTATCTTACTTGTTGAAATATTTTGTTACCATGTATTAACTTTTGAATTCCATATGCTTAAATGCTTTAAGTGAAATTTTTTTATGCCATAATAATCACGAAATTTTGAGACAAATGGTTATGGGTTTTCTTGTTTTGACTTTTTAGTTTAATATTAGTATTTTCTAGGGACTAGCAAAGTTTTAGTGTGGGGGTATTTGATAGATCTTCAATTAAACATTATTTTATATTATTTTATACCTTTTATACTTGACTTTTAATATTAAAATAATAAATAATTGGAGAAAATAATATATTTTTGTGGGGTTTTTGTAGAATTAAATACACCTTGGAATTTGGAGAGTTTTGGCAAAAGAATCGTCCCGATCAGAGTTCGAACGACGAAATTATGGACGAAATTCGATGAAATTATATAAATTAATTTTAAATTGAAAATCCATCAGCCCAGACCCAAAATCCTTAAGCCAAGTCCATTTGAATGAAGCCCAGCACCCTAAGCCCATTGCGCAGGCCCATAAACTCAGCCCAAGTCCGAGCGAGGCCTAAAATCCCAGCCCTCAGCCTAAGTCCATTTTCGGTGCGCGCTGGCGGAGCTCCTGCACTTCTATTCCACGTGCGTGCATCGAAAAACCACTGCCCTTGTCAGCGCATAGCGCGCAAGTCTGTACCCTCCATGTCAGCAGGCGTGCATTGAATTCACCTGCCTGCATCAGAACATCCACGCTGAAAGTCTGTTCGCCTGATCTGCTAGCACCCGTCGAGTCCCTTCACTGCCTTGCTGCAACAACCTGCTGAATCAACTGCTCCACTGATGCACTGTTTTCTTGCACAATTCAACCCTAATTTCATCATTAATCATCATTTTTCATCATTGCAATTGTATTTATTTTTATATTTATTATTTGAATTTTGGCACTCCCTCTATATATAGGGAGGCCATTTCATTTGTTGAGAGGTCCCCTTTTGTGTAATTTTTTTCTCTATTTTTTCTCTTCTTTTAGTTATTCTTCTTTTTATTTTGTAGATTTATTTTAGGGCCATTTATAACTTCTTTTAATTAGTTATTTTAGTTTCATTTTCTTTATTTTTTTCTTAGTTTCATTTTCATTATTTTGTTCTTAGTTTCATTTTTTTTATTTTGTTCTTAGAATTTCTTAAACTTATCTTTAATTACATTTTTATGTTTTCCTTAAGAAAAACCTAAGGCTAGGTAATTCTAAGGCAATTCAAGAGTTTTTAAGAACGCATTCCTCATATTTCTTCTTCCATCTTCACAAGTTTCCTGCCGCTGTTCGGTGATTCTTGTAAAAAACCATATTTTTCTACTTAAATTCTTGTTATTGTTTTAGTTTTACTTATAATTCCATATATGTGTGGATATTTTCTTTCTAACATTTGTAAGTATGAATACAATCTCCATGTGTTTTACTTTCTGAATTTTTTTTTACTTCATATGTTTTAGTGCTTCATACTTCAATTTGATACTAAGTGTCGGCCGCTGTCGGTGCACTTAGCATTTGATTGAAGAGATTTTAATTTTCAATTTGATACTAAGTGTCGGCCGCTGTCGGTGCACTTAGCATTTGATTGAAGAGATTTTAATGTCGGCCACTGTCGGTGCATTAAATCATAAACTTAAAGTAGAACATATTGTAGGTAATAATCCGTTGTTCGGTGCATTTATAATATGAAAAATGTATGCATGTAATGGAGATGATGAAGGTAGGATTTTGTGATTGGTTCAATACAAGCATGATGTTAGAGTGTTGGTAAAAATTGTGTTTAAAGGAAATTTATTTTAAGAGTAGTTTTAATTAATGTAATTGTTAATTGAATTTAATTCTTAGTTTGGTTAAAATTTAGTTTAGATTACAATCTTTCAAAACCCCCCATTTCATTATTTTATTCTTTATTCTTTAATTCTTTAATTCTTTAATTCTTCAATTCTTTAATTCTTTAATTCATTTAATTCTTTTATTCTTTTATTCTTTTATTCATTAATTCATTTATTATTTTATTCATTTATTCTTTATTCTCTTATTCATTAATTCATTTATTATTTTATTCTTTGATTATTCATTATTCTTTCTAACTAACACATTATTAATGTTCCATAATTTGTCCGGTTAAGAACAATCCCTATTTACCAATACTACATCTATACAAAAAGGGTTTAAATTGCATAATACTCGATTTACGTGTTTAATTTAATGCGTAGTTTGAGCGTTAACACGGACCTGCGACCCTGACCTGGTTCCAAAACCTCCATTTCTGGTCTGTTTTCAATGCAGTCAGTCCCTATGTGATCGTCTAGACCTAAAGTCTCGATCTATGGACTCAAAACACACAAAAATGGCCTGGAAATTACTTGTTCAGTTTGATCCTCATGGCCCAATTTTAGGTCTCCGTCCAGGGCGTTTCCACCTTCCAAAGATCATTCCTACCAGCTCGTCCATGTCCCATGAACACAACCCAATCAATAAAACTGCCCCCCAAACGTCCAAACATAATTTCGAACAATTGAAAAACCATGAGTTTTGGGTTCTACCTGTTTTCTGGTCACCTTCACGACGGCTCCGCTGTCCCAGTCACCCCACTCCGCCTCTCAGTCACTCCCTCACTCTCAATCCTTCTTTGTGATCTCAGCTGATGGAAAATGAAGGGGAAGAGGGAGGGTTTCAGTTTTGGATCGAATGAAATGGGAGGGGTGCAGGTGCATGTATGGGAGAGAAGAGAGCAATGGATGAGTGACACATGTGACCCGTGACTTTCCAGTACGTTGTCTAACTTCGACCTGCCGTCTGTCTACGTACTCGTATCGACTCGATCTACGTAATGATTCTCGGTCCACGTGCATTGGACTCCCGAATCAAAGTCAACTTTTTACCTTTATCTAGGGGCAAAATCGTAATTTCGCCCCAAACGTCTGATAATCCTCGACTAATTCTCGATTAGTCTCGCTAGTCCTTAATTAATCTCGTAAATTTGGGACGGGTCGTTACATTGGAACACAAAAAAAAAACATCATATTTTACATACTTGGACATGTACGATCAAATTCAGTTGGGAATTTAAGGAATTAGACCCGGAATAAGCCCATAATGGAGGATAAGGTTTCGACAGAATTGGTAGCTTGTGATCCAAATTTTGAGGTGATTTCTTTTTACATCGTAGATGTGTTTCTAAGCTTGATTAGCTAGAATTTGATTGTTGAAGCATTGGAAGTGGATGAAAGTGGAAGATAACATGCAGGTGTGTTAGGCCCACGGGTAGAGAAGATGGGTGGTGCATGGGGGTGCATGCCATGCCACCTCGAAATGTGGTTAACATGTTTTTTGATGTTTTCGATGTTACATACATTTTAGCACTAGTTTCAAGTTAATCAGACATCGTCTCGAGATAGTTTTGTGTAATTTGTCAATAATGGCAATTTAGTCATTTCTTTGGGAGATTTTGTTAGGGATGAATGAGATAGGGACAAGTGTCCCCTTATGACTAATGGGAGTGTCCACTGACTTGGCATGTATGTGTGAGCTTGTGATATCTTTTTAAGTGTGTGTGTGTGTGGTGGGGGGGGGGGGGCATAAAGGAAGGAAAAGAAACAGAAAATAGAAGAGGACGAAGGAGAGCAGATAAAAGAGAGAAAACCCATATACGAGAGGAAGAAAATAAAGTGAAAGGATGGAAGGTCTAGAAGGCTCATTCCCCGAAGGCCCTTAAATCAACCCAAGAAGGAATTTTTGCGGGTTTGAGTCGCACGATCGCATTTTTTACTAGGAACTTGAGAAGTAAGTTTTCTACCTTCCTCTCTGAGTTCCTACGACCTTAAAAAGTTATTGAGTCGTGGTTTTGGACATTGGAATCAACCAGACAGTGAGTGTGACAGACAACCAAAGAATGAGAGGACTTCGAACGGCTTTTGAGGTGAGTTTTCTGGTTTTGAATTTATATATCTATTCTTGAGATACTTTAGCGTAGACTAGACGAAATAGAAGTGAAAACGGGTGAGTTTTGAGTGAGATAGGATCGGGTTGGGTCGTCAGATTGGACGACCCGAAAACTAGGAAAACATGCGATGAACATGATGAACAGTGTGCTAGCACGTGGGCACCATGCGCAGCCACCTCTGGTGGTACGTGGGGGCACATGTTAGCATATCTCGGGATGTGGCCAATATTTTTTTCACTCCTTCTAAGTTTACAGACATTTTAGCGTAGGTTTCGAGACAATCTGACACTGTCTCGGGGTAGTTTTGAGTGGCCGAATTACGTAGTTAATGTTAAAAAGTTAATATTAAATTATCGGTAGTTAGTGTTTGCACCAGGAAGTTATCTGAGGGTTTGTGGGACATTAATAACCTATAATTATTTTTTTTTACAGAAAATATAATCCCTGAAGTGGACGAGGAACGTTCAAAATAGGAGCAATCTGCGAATTTACACTGTGAATGGACGTTTAGTTTTATTAAAATTTTATGCATTCATATGTATGTATTTTGAATGTTTGCTATGTTTTTTATGATATTTTATGGGATTTTTATATGATTTTTTACGATTTTAGGGAAATTGCTTTTTGCACGTTTTACGAGAATTCATTTGGATTATGATTTCGAATTTTGCATAAATTGTGGTTTGGGTTAAATTATGATTAAAGTGTGTTTCTCGATATTTGTGAGGGAAACTAATTGTGATATGGATTTTTCCTGATTTTGATGATTTTGGGTGATTTTCACGAAAAAGCGAGTTTGTGCATGTTTTACGAGGAAAATACATAATTGTGTTTTGGGCGTAGCCCGAGGTTACTGAAATGTGGATTTGTTTATAGAATTGATGTGTGATACAACTATATGTGATTGCTTGATATTCATAATGTGTGAAATGTTGTGAGGATGTGTGATGTATGTGATGGAAACCCTCCTCAAGATACATGTTAGTTAGTTGGTCAGTCTCAAACGTCCAACCTGGCTCTGTATCCTAAGACTGGTATTGTGATGGGCACTCAGACGTCGAGTTAGGCTCTGTGTCCTGAGTCAGTTTCCACTCGGACGTGGAGTTAGGCTTTGTAGCCCAAGTGGTGTGCCTATCGGTAAACCATTGGTTATGATAACTGATATTGTGCATCGAGGATGGGTTGGCTATCGTTATTTCTATGGTGATGTTGGACATGGATTGGTTATATGTTACTATTCTATTTGGGTTGATGTTTTTGGTTGGATTGGATTATTGCTATGATGATAGGTTTTTATGCGTATTTCGAGATTTTGGTTTTTTATCTATTTTTACTCGTGGTTTATCAATTTTCATATGCATGCCTAATTTTATCAAATGGAGGGTATAATCATATGTTTTTTAAATCGTATTTGACACACCCCGACCTGGGAAGTCCATTTATGGCACGCAGGTTGAGGCGTGATGGCCGACATCTGAACGATGACGTCCAGATGATGAAGCCATTTAGGTTAAATTGATGTGTCTTAGAATTTCCAGTGGAACCTACCTAGTAAAAACCAAGTACATTTCACCCAATAGCGGAAGCTTAGAATATAGACAAAAATAGTTGATGATCATACTATACTTTTTTACCTGTCAATGTTCAATTGTACTGCCAGCTTCACTCTGCGCTCGAGAGTGAGTGTCAGAGCAGCGTCCGAACTCTTCAAAGTATCTGCATGTCACTGAAACCTGAGGGGTTTAAAACATAAACGCGAGTGGACCCAATTACTATTTCAGTGAAAACCCATATTCTAATAAATAACCTTTAACCCCTCGTTTTTTGAAAAGCAAAAACCCGAAAATATTAACAGTATACTTGCAGGTAATATGAGATATAACCACAGCAACAATTCAATAATAATTCAAAAGATGCAATCAGATGAGCCATGCAGAAACCATAAATAAGTAACAATATCAACCCACATCATCAATGCTCATGAGTCGCCCCAAGTCTCATACTCGAAACATCATAGAGTATCCTTACTCGGTACCTCGACCACGTGAAAGCTGGGTGTCTCGTACCGTCACCTTAGGTCTTCAAGGTATAAGCTGGTGCACTTTTAAATAGTATTACGAGCGGCGCGGGTGATTAATCACGTGGAGGCTAGTCTGTGGCCATACGGATGGGTACAGGATACTAGCGACTCCTAGGTGGGTTCTAAACATCTCAATCTTATTAATGCCCCGAGAACTCTTATGCAATGCAATATATATGACTTGAAACATACCATTATGCATACTTACCATACAAACGATCTGGGTCGTTACAATCCACCACGTCAGTAGGGGCTAACATCAGCATGCCACGTCAGCGCGTAGGGAAGGTCTCCACCCTTCCACATGGATGTGGAGGTGCATGTGTAGGAATTTAGAGACATAGTGATACTTTTCTGAAAGCTTTCGATTTGTTGAATCCAATGGTGGTGGTTTTAGATCGATTAGAGCTTGTTTAGAAGTAGCTTTGGATGTTTAAAGTCACGAGTTGCATGTTTGGGATGCGTGTACTATCCTGAGATTTAAAGGGGTTTATGTACAAGGTTATATGTATTGTTAGTAAAGGGGCTTATGTACAAGGTTATATGTATTGTTAGTGTCCCCCGTTTATCATTTTAACATGCGAGGATGGTCCGAGAATTTCTGAGGATAGCTCAAGAGTGAACTACCGATTTCACTGTCACGTTTGGGATGCGTGTACTATCCTGAGATTTAAAGGGATTTATGTACAAGGTTATATGTATTGTTAGTGTCCCCCGTTTATCATTTTGGGATTAGAGGATGCTCCGAGAATTTCTGAGGAGCGCATAACTCAAGAGTGAACTACCGGTTTCACTGTGAGTGAACTGTTTATTTATTAAAATGTGATGCATTCATATTATATATTTCTATAGTTTTATTGCATGGTTTGGTTTGTAACAGTTTGAATACATGATTCTAAAAACTTGGTGAATTTCCTAGTTTTATAATGTATATTTGGGATGTTGTTTTTTGGACACATTATTACGGATTTTGGAAAATTGGATTTTGGGCTCATGCCTGGCTTACAGCTGTTTGGGTCTTTTTGTGGGTATTTCAAAAGAAAGTTAAATGGTATTTTTGGTGAACTATTTTTCCCAGTATAGTCATCCTCATGGGATTGGATCGTTGTTCTGAAGTTGGACTCCAAGGGTTCCTGGACATGAACTAGGAATTAGTTAATTTTGGACTCCACAAGTTCCGACGAAGTTGGAATTTGAAAGTTTTGTGATCGTCTACGCGTAGTATAAGGGATTAGTTGGTTAAACCAGCAGGGTTCAGGGTTTGACTATTATTAGTTGTTGTGTCCAGAGGTTCTTGAAATGCTTATAAACAGGGATTTGAGGGAAATATGAGACAGAGGCTTTCATATGATTGTCATGATTTTGTTGGTCACATAGTTTTATATATTAAATTGTCTTATCTGAAATCAAGTGTCTATTTGCCTATGCATGCATGTTTTTATAAACCGGAGGGGAAAAAATTATTTCGGAAATGTTTTCCAATAACTTTTATTTTTTTCCACTCACATTTTTTTTTTATGATTTTTGTACCCTCCAAATCGTTCTTGTGACGAGGGCTATTTTCAGGCTGAGACTTATTACTTGGGACTGCGCACTTTCATCAACCAGAGTAGGATTCTAATTATTTCCACTGTTTATCTAGTGCTCTATATAATCGTTATTTATTGAACTTTTGTTTAACAATTGACCCGTGGAGTTCATCCCTTATCTGACATTATTTTTGTATTTATTTATGGACTGGGGGTATTTTTCAGAATTTAAGGTGTTTGTGTCAGACGGGAGCAGACCTTTTCATGAGTATCAAGGAGATTTCGAGGAGGGTCCTATCAATTATTATTAAGGGTTTAATCCGATTAAATAATATATTTAGCAGATAAATACGTTATTTAATGTGTGACTATCTGTAAGTTGTTAATATCATTATTAGACAATTTAGACATTATATGAATTATGGGTCACGTGTAGCTCAATAATTTTTGGGCGACTTTGGGTTCAACATATATACTATATTAAGGGGTCGGCCACAAGGTAGGGCAAAAGTGCCTAAGCCCTGGATCCAAAACAAAATATAGGGTCCAAAATTAAACCCAAAATTATAAATAAATAAATAAAGTAGGCGGAAATAAACAATATAGACATGTGTAAGTCTGATGCTGACTCAAATGATTTAAATGGTGGAGTTCTCATTTGAAGGCTAACTGTTTATACTAAATGGAAGTTGTAATCCACTAATCTTGAATGTTAATATTTTTATCCATTTACAAGTTAGAAAATTAAAATTTATCTTTTTTATTTTACAAATAAATTTAATATTTTGGTCATAAGATATTCTTTTTTCTTTATTAGGAGTTTTTTCCAATAAATTTCCTTATCAATGTTTTAACGAGATCTCATAATATAAACATGGCCCACCGATCTGCATCTCCCTGCAGACCTGTCATTCGGCACTTGATAGGATACAGGCACCCGCTGGCTGCAACAGTCGCCTGACCAACTCTTCCATAACCACTCCTTGACGGAGGCAGGTTGAAACTCCAGCTGGTGCCTCCTCCGGATGTTCAGGGCTTGTAAGGCAACTCTCAGCCACAAAGCATAACCTGCTCCCAAACAGTAGCCCACCTACCACAATTATGACTACTATAAATACCTTGAAACTCTTCACAAAGGTGAGAACTCAGAGACCCTATTCAGATTACTATATTCCCTTGCCCTTCGGCGTGCAGATACTAACTTAGGCATCAGAGTTCCTTCGGTGGACACCACACCGGTGTCAAGTATTTGCAGGGTCTCAGCCGAGAGGCAGCGCCCCCAGCGGGCCTAAAGCAGCACGTAGCTGGTCCTAAATCCCCCAGCGGGTCTCATCAAGTTGGTCCATTTCCAGAACCAACAGTTTGGCGCCGTCTGTGGGAATCGCGACAAAAATCCATGTCGGATCCTTTTTTCTTCACTCACCCGTAGAAACTCCATGAATGTTCATGAACACAAGTCCAAAAATCTAGATTGGCTCACTGCCAAGAAACCCAAAAAATCCCTTGTCTTCTCTATAGTCCACGCCTAAAAATATCTTCTCTGTTCTCAACCAAAACACAAAGAAAACAATTTCTCACTCCTCATCCATCGTTGATCTCTTTGTTGGGTCACTGAGGAAAAAAGCACAAAACCCGTTGTTTTTGCTTGGCATATTTGTTATCTGCAACAAACAAACCAAGGTTGGAAAGTAGCTTTCCATCATGGTCACAAGTACTCATGAGAAGAAGGCAAAAGTCAAGTATCTTTATTTGACTTTGGAAATCCAAAGTGAAAAAGAAGCAAAAATAGGGAGCAAAGGGACCAGCAGATGGGGAAGAGGATATGTAGGGCCAAGGAGCTTCTCCACCACCTGCACTGTCGCCGTGTTGTCACGCCTCCGTCGAAGGCATCGTCGCGCCACCTTGGCCATTCATCGTCATCGGAGGTGGACGACGTCCTCGCCGCTGCTTGCACAGGTCAACCCATTCCCAAAATCTCCTGACGATGCCCTCATGACCATTGGAACTAGGGCACTCGATCTGTTGGCCTCTGAATTCTCCAATCTTCACCATCGCCAGTATCGTGCCACCGCTGCGCCGCCGCACCTGTCAACCAGCGGTGCTCTATGTGTATCGTGCCAAATGAAGATGAGCATTTCATTCTTGCCTTATTATTAGATATCTCATTTAATATTATGAATTTTGCATCGGGTGGGCAGAGAAATTTGTTCATACACGCCACATGAAATCTGTCCTTGCTTATTTGCCCATCTATCACTTCTTATATACTATTTATTAATTGTCTTTTACTTTTTGTATCCAATGCATTTTGAACCATTAGGCACCAGACTATCATTTTATATTATTAGATTTTAAATAATTATTCGACCAAGAAAACCACCGCACGGTGCACAATGCTTTGCATCATTGATTAGTTTGCCTGGATATGTTATTATTATTTTACCATCTGTTGCCCTATTATTACAAGTAATAATCTTATTTGACTAAGTGAGACCATGTTGCACACGCCACGTTCCCTTTCACTTCTCACATCGCTCTCATTAATTTGTCATCTACTTTTACCATAATTTTGGGAGACATGTCAGGCATCCCATGCCAATTTTTGATGCATGAATTATTATATTATTCTAGTGACATTAGATGCACTTTCTATTATTTAATACTTAATAATCTTTATGTTACATTTATTTGTTAGTTAAAATTTAACACATGCTCATAAATCAAATACATATTATTTAAGTTTATTATATTATTTCGGTTTATTAATCGATAAAATTATTTTGATTTACTAATCGATAAATTATTTCATGTTATCAGGAACGACCAAATTATTTGAATGTCGATCGGCATGATCGATTAATCTATTTTGCTAATGCTTGTACACATATACTCCTCAGTAATTCACAATGAATGCTCACTTCACATTGAGTTAATACTCACGATGAGTAGTGCTTCTAGTCGAGCTACTTTGCAATGGATGATATCTCTGGTCGAGTCGCCTCCATGAGTGATTGCCTCTAGTCGAGCCGCCTCGCACGGAGCAACTGCCTTCTAGCCGAGCATCCTCGCACAGAATGGTTGCTTCTAGCCGAGCATCCCTCGCATCGAGCAGCCGAGCACAGAGCAATCATCTCAAGCCGAGCAGCCTCCAATGAGTGTATTCCCTTGCCAAGTAGCCTTGCGATGAGGACAATCTCTTGTTGAGTATTACTTCATACTGAATGACGCTTCATGTTGGGTTCGAGCCAGATCAACAATTACTTAGTTCGGCCCGTATTCGGTCTACTGTTCAAGTCCCCAGCCAAGACACTATCTTGACTGGAGACTTGGGGGACTACTGTTCGTGCGGGATTTCACCCCGCACTTGGGTCGGGCCTAATTCCAATACGAAGCCCATAATGCAATGGAAACCCTAACCTTTGCCTATTTAAGGAGGGCATCCCCCTCATTTGTAAACAATCTCATCCACCTCCCACACATGTGAAGACATCCTCTTTACATACTCTCTCAATGGCTCAAGGCCAAGCATATGTAAACATTATTATTATCAATAATACTATTTCAGAAAGTTTTTCCCGTGGACGTAGCCCGATTCGGGTGAACCACGTACGTATCGGTATCTTAATATTCATGCGTTGTCTTCTCGGTCTCGTTGGTGCCATTTTTGGCATCAACACTAGTGCTCTATATAATCGTTATTTATTGAAATTTTGTTTAAAAATTGACCCGTGGAATTCATCCATTATCAGACATTATTTTTGTATTTATTTATGGACTGGGAGAATTTTTCAGAATTTAAGGTGTTTGTGTCAGACGGGAGCAGACCTTTTCATGAGTATCAAGGTGATTTCGAGGAGGGTCCTATCAATTATTATTAAGGGTTTAATCCGATTAAATAATATATTTAGCAGATAAATATGTTATTTAATGTGTGACTATCTGTAAGCTGTTAATATCATTATTAGACAATTTGGACATTATATGAATTATGGGTCACGTATAGCTCAATAACTTTTGGGTGACTTTGGGTTCAACATATATACTATATTACGGGGTCGGCCACAAGGTAGGGCAAAAGTGCCTAAGCCCTGGATCCAAAAAAAAATATAGGGTCCAAAATTAAACCCAAAATTATAAATAAATAAATAAATAAAGTAGGCGGAAATAAACAATATAGACACGTGTAAGTCTGATGCTGACTCAAATTATTTAAATGGTGGAGTTCTCATTTGAAGGCTAAGTTCTCATTTGAAGGCTAACTTTTTATACTAAATGGAAGTTGTAATCTACTAATCTTGAATGTTAATATTTTTATCCATTTACAAGTTAGAAAAATAAAATTTATCTTTTTTATTTTAGAAATAAATTTAATATTTTGGACATAAGATATTCTTTTTTCTTTGTTAGGAGTTTTTTCCAATAAATTTCCTTATCAATGTTTTAACGAGATCTCATAATATAAAAATAAATTAATCAGTTTATAAGATTTATATTTTTAATAATTAAGTGTGTAAATTAAAGATATTACTTATATACTAAAACGGTTGGAGCATCTGCAGTGTTCACGAGTAGTGTTTTGACGCTTCTGCCCTTAATTTGTTTTTCTTTTCCTTTAGTTTTAACAGTAAATGTACATATTTACCCTTAGTGGACAGATTTTTCTCACATCTTTCCAGCGTTTCTTCGACCTCTATTTATGTATAATTTTCCTTCATCTTCCCCTCTCCATATTTACAGCATATTGAGACAAAACAAAAGAAGAATCAGTACGTGTTTTGCTGATCTTCGTGTGAGGACCCGTGCCTTGGGGGCATAGTTAGCAATCCCACATCGCCCGGGGGATCTGGGGGATGTGCCTTGTATGTGTGTGGCGCGCATCTATCCAATATGAAGCCTTTTGGAAGCTCACTGACTTTGGATTCCTAAGGAACTCCAAAGTTAAACGAGTAGGGGTTGGTGCAATCTCAAGATGGGCAACCCACTGAGAAGTTACACATGAGCTCCTGGGAACAAAACCGTGAGGGTTGGACCCAAAATAGACAATATTTTTTTGGAGAAGGTCAGGTTGTGACACTTCGGCTGAAAAATAACATCACCTTTGAGGAATTTTCAAGGCAACTTGATTGGTTTCCAAGTTTATATAAAACTAGTTTAAATTAATTGTTGAATCAGGTTGGTTATTAAGATTGATTTTGTGGCCTACTTTTAATTTCTTTCATGTTATTTGCAAGAATTGAGGAAATAATTGTTGGGTTATTCTGAATTGAGTTATCGGTCATGAATTTCTCTATGGGTTTTCTGAATTTAGTTTTAGGTGCGCGAATTTACTACGGCTTTAGTGAATTGAAATTTGGGTTCATAAATTTGTGGGATAATTCTTTTTATCTCTATCTTCCAAATGTGTCTTAATTTTTCTTTTTCTTGACTTTTTTTTCGCGGTGATAATTCTTATGTTTGTGGGATGTTTTCCTTTTCACTAATTCTGAATTGATGGATTGGTTTTTGGTTATGGGCATTCACAACATACAGAGACAAGGCAGAAGAACAACCATTGTTTTGCTGATATTGAGAGGTGGGTTGGTTTTTAGTTGTTTCATGATTGAAATAAGTTTTTGTTTTGGATTTTTGTTAGTGGGTGTTAGCAAATTTTCAGGTAGAAATTTGATTTGCATTTTTGTGGGTTTTTTTTTTCCAAGTTTAATTTATTTTAATAGAAATTAGTTTGAATTCCGATCCAATTCCAATTCCAATTTTTGTGGGTATCTCTCTCTCACTTACAAATTAGTTTGAAATTTCTGAAATATTATCATCTAGGCTGGATTTTTTTTTTTTTTTTTTTTTTTATGATTAGCCGCTTGAGGTGGTTGGTGGTTTTCAAGCTTGCAAAGGATAGAAGATTCCCGAATTAAATTTTTTTTATATGCTAAATACGTATACCATATTATAAGGTACTGTTTCTATGGTGGTACTTAAATTGATTTATTAGATGACTAAAGCTGAGTTTCATGACTATATTGGAAGATTACTTTCAATAACTTTCCCTCTCAAATGATCAAATTCTACCGGTAATTAAATTCTTGAAATTTATAAATTGATGAATTGTGTGAGATTACTTTCTTTAACTGTATTCCTCATTATTACTCCTATCGTAGTTTTATGTGTCATGGTAACAAAAAGTTCATTGGTTAGTTAGGAATTTCAGTTATTGGTTAGTTTTCTACGGTGATTTGTTTAGGAAACTTTGCTCCATTTCTTTTGCATCAGGAACATGACTATATAATAAGATTTTGAATTAGAAAATTTCAATGAAAGATCAGTAAAGACACTTATATTATTTAAATGTGAAATTTTCAATCTGGTATAGCTTATATGGTATTTTGAATATTATTGATTTGTATGTAAAGTTTCCTCTCTTGATATTACAATATTAAATTGTGAAGATTTTTTAATATGGATTTTTTACTTGTATGTGATTTGTGATGCAGTGAAGTGGTTTTATTATGAAGATACTAAATCTATTTTGGCCAACCAAGCTCTTTTCAACAAAAGTTCGTGAGTTTTCATCAACTTTTGAGGTAAAGTTTTCTTTTTCAATTCATTTAATATTCTCCCTTTTAGATCTTCAATAGCTGCTAATCATAATAAAAACAATATTTCACAATATTAATTAGAAGAGGTATTTAACAGCTCAAATATAGAGGAATTTCGCTCATTTACACACTTTCCAAGAGCTTGCTTCCTATGATACTATTTTGACAATACCCTTCATCCGTATATGTACGAGAAGTCTAAGTGACCGGTGTTCCTTGGTGGAAGATGTAGATTTTAATTTTACATTTTTTTTTCAAAATTTTTATGTTGTATGAAACTCATAATATCGTGCGAGTAACCTGCTAATATTTATTAATTTTATTCTGGATTTTTAAATATATTGACTAATGCTTAATCATTATGTATTTTTTATTCTTCATTGACTTAAGTACAAGTGTGAAAATAGAAAATAAATAAAAAATGGTCGGCACGTATAATTGACAGAAGAACAAACGGGAAGAATCCAAACAAGATCAAAATGATAAGAGAGAAAAAGAGAGGAAGCTTCATAGGAGCCAAAGCTCTGAGAGGCTCGGAGGTCGGACAACTTACGCAATTATTTCGCTTTCTCGTCCAACATCACGTTTAAGGCATAGGGTCCCCGATTCGCCCGCCAATAAGAACCTTCCTAGAAGAACTCCCAACTTGGAAAATAAATTTGAAAAATCAATCGACATCTCGGAATTTCAATAAAATTTCGGCCGTCCACATGTGTTGTTCCTTGATCACTCAGCCATCCATATTCCATGATGTGTAGATTGCAATTTGCAAAGCCAATTTCTTGGTAGTGGCTCATCTCAAATTCTCAATGGCTGGTATTCCAAGAAAACTTAGTCATCTACCCAATTATTTAGCATCATACAATTTACAAGAATCTGACACATTATTAATGATACATTAACTACTTTAAGAGGTGGAAAAAATATGGTCCTCCTAAATATCGATGCTCATAAAGGCCTAAGCCAGAGCATCATATACACCTGAGTCCAAAAACAAAAAAAAAACAAAAAAAAAACTATATAGCTATATATTATATATATGTATATATATGTTGTTGATGGTTGTGCAAAGTCGTAATGCTATTTGTTAGCTATCTTATTAAAGTAGCTAGACAATTGTGTTAAAGAGTTGGAGGAGCTGACTCTATGGAAAACAACGGCAACAGCACGACGGCAGCAGCCACCGAATACGAGGACTTGTTGCCAGTTATGGCAGAGAAGCTGGACGTGGAGAGCTTTGTGTCGGAGTTATGCGGAGGTTTCCGGCTTCTGGCAGACCCCGAGCGGGGGTTGATCACATCGGAGAGTTTGAAGAGGAACTCGGCGCTTCTTGGGATGGAGGGGATGAGCAAGGAGGAGGCGGAGGCGATGGTCGGAGAGGGAGATCTTGATGGAGATGGTGTACTCAATGAGACTGAGTTTTGTATCTTGATGGTCAGGCTGAGCCCTGGGATGATGGAAGATGCCGAGACATGGCTTGAGAAAGCTCTTCGTCAACAAGAACACAAGTCCTGAATTTTATGGTTCAATTTCAATTGTAATCGCTGAAAAAAAAAAAAAAACTGTCAATCTGTTTTTCCATCTTGGTAAGTCTGCAGGGCTACTGTTGTTAATAATCAAATTGTTGGATTGAATTTCATGGTGTGATTAGGGCACAAAAGAGCACTCCAGTTTGAATCTCTTTTCTTGATCTAATCTGAATTAGAGAGATCATGGGATGAAAGATTCGATCTCGGAAAAACTAGATAAGCAAACGTCTCCTCATACGCTTTCTAATTTCTAAGGATAAAAGCATATTCTGGATTCAGTTGTCACTTAGTCCTGGAAAATACAAAACATCCAAGAAACTCAAGAAAGTTGGTTGTCATCATCCTACATCCCAAATTGCTGTGCCGATTATTTTGTCATAGCAAATATAATTTGGTAATCAGAACTGCTCACGAGCATAACATTTGAATTTTTGATGCAAATTCCGAGGCAGATATTAGCTAAATCCAAACATTTGGCTATGATAAAGCGTCAAATTACAGACGTAGTAAGAAGTGCAGTGCTGCAAATGTAGCCAAACCATTCATAAACTTGATCAGAACTGAATACTTTAAAACCCTAATCCATAACAAACAGAGCAAGGCGCCCAAGGACTATCTTGATATGTTTCATCCTCTACAAAATGTACCTAAAGCTAATAGGAACACCACAGCCAGGACGTAACACCATGTTGAGACCACTACCGCATCAGATGGCTTCAAGTTCTTCATCTTCGAACAGGAGAGCGACTGCAAGAAGAGTTCACCAAAACAAACATATCAGACAATTAAACAGTAACCTCAATCGTGAATCTACAAACAGTAAACGAAAACCAGGGTGTTAATGCACACCTGCGGTATCTTCTAGCATATTCAGGGCTCTCATTCCTTCCATAATTGGGGCTCCTACGCCTGTCATACACTGGAGCATTGTACCTATCATAGGCAGGGGGACGACCGTAATCAGGACTTAGGCGCCTCCGATATGCAGGGCTTGGTGACCTTCCATAAGGACTATCCCCATGCCTCCCATAACTGCTTCTTCTGGGGCTATCCCGATATTGATCACCTCTTTCACCATCGTCTCTCAAAGCATACTCAACAGACACAACTCTATCTAGTATCTTGCTGAAAAATGATAAATTCAAACTCAGTTTGTGCTTTCCAGTCAAGAAGTCTAGCCAAAAACAAATAAAATAACAGACAGATTACTTACCTCAAGTGGGTAGCCTGTAGGGCTTTGGTGGCTTCTTCCTGTGTCTCAAATTGCACAAATGCAAAGTTCCGACGAATTCGGACATGAAGCACCTTCCCATAAGGTTCAAAATGTCTTTCAATATCACGAACCTTAGTGTTAAGGGGATCAAAGTTGATAACAAACAAAGTTTTAGTTGGCCTCTGGTTTGCCACAGATTTAGAACCATCGTGATGACGCCCACGTTCACCCTGATAAATTAATTTTAATGGGTTAAACCGATATAGTTATCTATTTACTTAACACCTCCGTAAAATGAGTATACAGCAAAAACGCACTTTATGGCTTCAAGAATGAAGAAAATACCAAAAGCTAATTTGAAAAAACCAAATGTACCTTAGCCCATTCCACAGACAGCCTGCGCCTGTCATAGCCAAATGGTCTATTGTCAAGGCCATGGATGGCATCTTGAGCATCGCGCTCATCCTCAAAATACACAAAGGCAAAACCTGAAACAGAAAGAAGAAAATTTAAACGCAGAAAACAGTGAAGGAAGCATCACATATAACCACTCATGAGCGAGAGAGTGCAACAGACTCATATATCTTTCCCCTGGTACAAACTAAAGTAAACACAACACCTGCATTTACACGAGGGGCTGATGGACATAAGACTGTAGAGCCGTTGGATGGTGAACTAAATCATGATGGTAGCAAACAAAAGGTTTTAATCCAAAGTTTCAAGTCTGACAAATCATTGCTAAGCATGCTTCGGCATTCAGAGAGCACGAGTTCAGTAATGGAAGACATGGCATGACAGAATCAAAGATCTCTTATTATCATTGATTGAAGGCATGGCCAGATTTTCATTAATCCCCTATGAACAGTGGTAGACTTGTGATAGGCATGGCATAACATATGATGGATTCCACTATAACCATTCTTGAGAAATGGCAACTTTATGCGATGATGTAAGTGAGTGACGACCGAATGAAGAAAATGTAGAATGTTGCTATCTGTGTATGTAGTGTAGAGAAGAAGCAGGCAACCAGGATGGTTTCCTTTTCCAAATTAAAATTTTGGCAGAGATGTTGGCGAGCCCAAATAGAAGCTCAGTTCATTTCCTTTAGTAGGCAAGTTCCTGCGACAAAAGAAACACTTAAAAACCACGGAGATATTCTCCAAAGATATTGCAAATTCGCGGGTCCGGCTCCTTTTCTCCAGAAAATAAGGCACTGGATATACACACTAGAAAAGTAGCAGTACATCCTTAACCAAAAACTCATGTTATACTAAAACTCTTTATCAAAATAAACTATTAAAATATAGCTGTTCCAAGTGGAAGGAGCAATGACAACTCCAATTTGGCCCCTTAACAAATGGACCCAAGCTTAAAATTCTAAACACTAACCAAATAAATCAAAAAAAGAAGTAAAATAAAATAAATAAGGAAAGGTGGCAACTGGGATGCAGGAATCAAATTAAATCAAACACATTAGTACAACAGTAACACAAAATCATTGCGTAAATCCAGACCATAAGTACATAGCACAACATAAACAACGTCCCCATTAATAAATCACAATATAAGACACCTAATGACACAAAATTCATAAACTTTCCAAATCCAAATAAAAGAAAACTGAAAAATATTGGAATATGAGTATTATGGCATGGAAGATCAGAAAACCAAAAACAAAATTCTCTATATATATAATATTTTATAAACGTACCCGATTTCATGTCCACACGATCGACCCTGCCGTATTTGGAGAACAGCCGTTCGAGCTCCGATTGCCGAGTTTCATACTCGAAATTTCCGACGAAAACCGGCCTCATTCTTGCTCCTTTCTCCCACAAAGAAATTACAGCGAAAGAACGACCTAAGACCCAATCAATTACAGAAAGGAAAAAAATAAGAGAAACGAATGCAAAAAAGAAGAAAACCCCATGAAACAAGCACGTAAATATATAAAGGCGAGAATTATGAATTACTGAGTAGAAAATTTTAGAGAAAGCAATGCCTGCAACTCTGTAAGGCTACAGAGGGAAACAAACCCTAGGAGTGGAGAGGAAAGGAAGATTAGTGAAATAGAGGCTAAGGTTGGGCCTTTATATTCAAACCAATCCGTAATTGACCAATATCCAAGACTTAAAGTTGTCAAATGGGACAGACTAAAGTCGGGCAGCTTAAATTTATTAACATTTGTCTTGTTACTGTTGGCCCATTTAATAATAATTGGGTCTTATTCGTGTGGACTTTTTACTTAGTAGGTCATGTTAAAGCCTGTTTTTTGGTCCACTTTGTATAATGGGCCACGGAGGTTTACTTGGGCTTACTATTATTCTGCACCTTCATTGTTTATCCTTACTCTGACGGCAATGGTAAAGTTTCCTTATCTTCTCCTTTGCAAGTTACTACATTCAGTGTAGGTGTTGGCTGTGATTTCAACTCAATTTTACCAAAATTCCATTCTCAATTTAAGTTACTACTTTTGACAACTACTAAAAAAAATTGTTCGATTTTCGATTTTCAATTTAAGTTATTGGTTTTGACAATTACTAAATAAATTGTTCGATTTTCGATTTTCAATTTAAAATACTGGTTGAATTTGACGACGACTAAATAAATTACCCAATTTTAAAAAATATTAGAGACATCCGTTATATATTTCTCCATAAAAGAAAAAGAATACATTCAACTTATCATTTTCATTACTTAAAACAAAACTCTTTTCATTATTCATTAAGAAAGCCTCACCAATTATTTTTTTTTTTTTTTTTTAAAAAAAAAGTGGAATGATTTCCATTGAAAACAGATGCGCTATTGTGCTAACCACCGGTCTCCGTCCCATAAAGAAATGGATATGAATATGAATGTGATTGATAGAGAGATGGTGGAGGGAATGGAGGAAGCAGGAAGCAAGACCCACCTACCCAGGATCAGGATGGAACTTCAAATTTTCATTTTTAATATACCTTGCCCAACAACCTTCCCCTACTTCCTTTTTCCTGTCTTTACTACTAATTAAGGAAAATTAATTCTTGTCTTCCTAAAAAGATAATTTCAAAATCAAAACAATGAACAAGAAAAGCAATTTTTTGATTATTCAAGCCATTGCTGGTAATGATGTCACTATCTTGGGTGGTACTGGTAGGGATTCAAAAGGATAGCAAAACCCTAACCATTCAGATAATGGTTGTGTTGGAAATGACGTAGGAAAACATGAAGGCAATAACAAAATTAAATAAGAATGTTGAGTCGATGTACGAATTAGATTCGCTTTCTTTAGTACTAATGTGTCGCTTTTCTTTAATGAAAAAAAAAAGGTTTATAATAAATTATCTTCTAGGTAAAATAGACTCAAACTCACTTGATACTATTCTTGAGATTTACACAACACAAAAATAATTTGAATTTTTGGGAGTCAAAGGAGATAAAGAAGTTTGTTTGATATTGAATTAAAAATATTGTAATTTGATTTGCTTTATATAGAGAATAAGAACACTGTTCATAACAATATGAATTGTTTTTTTAAAATAAAACAAATATTCAATTGAGATTTCAATCAAAAACAAAGAAATGATCATGTTAAATCTATCAATTCAAAAGACATCTTGTATTCAAAGGGCCATCATAATTTTTGTAATGTTGAATGTATCATTTTAAAAGAGATCTCTTATTCAAATGGTCCATCTTTTCCATCATAAATTTTGGTAAGGTTTACAACTCTTGCACAAATCAACACATTGTTTGGATTAAAATATTTAATCAAACAATTCAATTATCAAATTAATCAAATAACACATTGTTCATTTATATGGAATTTTTCTAACAATCCTCGCCAAATTTCAAATATATATTTCTTTGTACCATATATGCTTCAAAATAAATACATAGCCTATGAGTTGTCTTTAGACTTGAACCTCAAGTTAGTCCAAATGTATCAAAGTTTTGTCAGGTGTTATGATAGTTGTAACTTTGAACCAAGGATGTAACGTCCCGTCCCGAATTTCGAGATTATATTAGTGATTAATGGAGGATTAGTGGAACTTCGGTGATTAGTCGAGAAATTTTGGACGGATGGTGCGAAATGACCGTTTTACTCTTGGAATTTGGCAAAACATTAACTTTTAACTCGGATGGTCAAACGGACTTTGACTGATGACCGTGACGTAGGTTGGGACGACACGATTTTGTAGACAGGTGACACGTCCAATTCCGTCATTCGACGGGGAAGTTATGGGTCTAAATGTCGTAGGGGCAATTTGGTAATTTTGGTGCAAGGGCATTTTGGTCTTTTGCCTTGCATTGGGATTTAGGCCCAATTGGATAGGGAAACCTTTCCCTTGTCTGGAACCTTGTTTTGCCGACTTATGGGGGATATTTGTACAATGGTTGAAAGGTTTTTCCCCAAAAACCCGTGAAAGTTCTTGACCCGTGAAACCCAACCGATACCAACCCCCTTTCGATCTTCACCTAATGCTACTGGACCGTGAACAGAAGTTGGAAAGGAGGCTTGGACGATCGTAGTGGTGGTCACGACGGTGCAACGACTGTGCAGGTAAGGTGGTTTCCCGTGAAGCCCTGTTTTGAGTAAAAAAATGGTGGATTCGATTGTACTGATTTTTGATCGATCTGGTTGATGAGATGAAGTTCTGGAGACTGTGGCGAGTCGGTTGAGCTTGGAAACATGGCCAATGGTGGCCGGGATCGTGAGAACTCGACGGAGGAATGTGACAGTCACTGTTCACGCGATCACATGTATAGTTCTAGGCTTGGTTTTCCAGTTTTGAACCCATAGATTGATAAAAAATGATGAGATGAAGAGACAGGAATAAACGACATGGAAAAAGGTTAAGAAATGGCTGAGAACCGGTCAAGTCGGTTCGTCGGTTCGATCGGTCGACCCAAAAAAACCAGAGGATCGGGTTCACGCGAGGTTGACGATGCACTTTTCACGGCGCGTGGCTTTCACTCGCAGTGCCTTTGGGCGGCACGTGAGGGCGTGTGAGGCTGTATTTCGAGATATGGTCAACATATGATTTTGTCCTTTCGATGTAACGGACTTTTTGGGACAAGTTTTGAGTTGATCAGACACCGTTTCGGGGTAGTTTTGAGTGTTCAAATGTTTAGGGTCTATGTTAAATACGTTTAAAAATTCCGGAAAAATTGGGGGATTTAATGTTAGGTTATTTGAAGTAGTTAGTGACATTTGGGTATGGTTTGGACAGGTCTGGAAGTTCCGCTGATGGTGGACTGGCAGGAAAGGCGTATGACGCGCGTATCAAGGCGGTAGCTAGGACGGTCTGTGAGTGGACTTTTGTTTTCTAAATATTATGCATGGATAACTATTTTATATGTTTTATATATGTGATTTCTATGCTTATGATTGTGATATTTATGATTTACATATTTGCACGTATTTCGAGGATATGCTTTTATATTGTTTATACGTACTGTGTTTCTTTAATGGTTTGGATGGATGGTTTTATACAGTTTTTAGTGGTTTTATGGCATGATTTTGGATTTGGAAAAGTTAATTCGGGCATGAGTCCCATTTTGATAACATGTGATTTTGGATTTGGATTCTGGTTTTAAAGTGATTTCGGATTCGGATTTGGAATTGATAAAGTGGATTTATGGATTTGGTTTTGATCTGGAATATGAAATGGTTTTAAATTGGATTTGCTGGATCCGGTCTTATGATTTGGGTTTAAAGAACCGTGAGTTTAAAGACTCGTTGATTGATTGTCTGTGACACGACCCACCCTCAATCCCCCGGGATTAAGGGCTAAGGCATGCTCCCATCTAACTTACGAGTGATACGAAGGCTAAACTGACGTCCAACCTCCGTGTGATACGTAAGTCGGACAAGGGATTCTTGACTGAACCGCTCAAAAGTTTCCAGACTTCCCAGAGCGCGCAGACTCTACTATGGATCACATATGTGATGTCTCCGTCTCTCTCGACCAATAGCCCGCACCGTAATAACCTGGAGGGTATCAAAAACACGAAAGGACTGTGAGTGGACAAAAATAAAGTATAAATTTGAAAACAGTTCATAAAACAAGTACATTTCTACCCTCAAATTAAAAATAAATGGATGCATATCAAATTCATGTCATAAAACCATTCACTATTCCGGTTAAGCAAGCATGTAAGAAAACCAAACACAGTTTCCTTTTCACAAATCCCGAGCCTCAGCCCAAAACATCGGAAAACCATGATCGAAAACCGACATCATCAAATCTCATTGAAAATCGAAACATTTTTTAAACCACATTTCCATCCATCGAACCTGCTGGATTTATCCGAGTCTTTAAAATCAATCCAGGCCTCATTATAATCCGAGTCTTTAAACTCCCGAGTCTTTAAACTCAATAGGCCTACGGGGGAAATATCAATATCCGAGTCTTTAAACTCAATCCGGGTCTTTAAACCCAATCCAAGCCCGCCCCCTTCATAATCATATCCGGGTCTTTAAAGCCAATAACCAGATCCAGCAAATCCATTCCATGACCACTATCCATATCCGAATCCGAATCCGGAATCTCATCAGGATCTCGGATCCTAACCCAGAACTCATATCCATCATCCATTTCCAAATCTGAGTCCGAAACCATCATCCCGTAAGCCGGCATCCGGAATAACCATTCTAAACCCAAACCCGGAATTTCACCTTCAAGTTCTCAACTCCAGAATCGTCATCCTGGAATCTGATTCCAAAACTCGAAAACACGTGCCTTAAAACCACTTTTTGAACTGGGCTTCAAGCCCGAAATTACTTTCCGAAATCCATTTGAAATCATTGAAATCAATCGAATTTCGAATCCCGAAATCAAATCATTAAAACCATGGTCAAATCCCAACATCAATCGAAATCCAGTAAAATGTGAAATTCCGTAAAATACCTCGAAAAATGTGCAAAACCGTAAACCATCAAGATCATAAAGCAAATCATAGAATCACGTATGAAAACATATTAAAAACATATATGCATGCATCAAGAGTTAGAAAGAAAAGTCCACTCACAGACCATTCCGCCACCGCCTTGATACGCACGCACTTACGCCGTTCCCAGATAATCCGCTAACACCGACTTTCCCGAACTCGTCCAAATCCCAATATAAGGTCACTAACTACTTTATAAAGCTTATATTAAAGCCCCGTAATTTTCCCTAATTTTTAACTATTTTTAACGTAGGCCTACAACCATCGGACATCCCGAAACATATCGAGAAGATGTCCAATTGACTCGAAACCAATGCCAAAATGTTCTTTACATCGATACGATAAAAAGTCATGTTGGAACCTTCCCCAAGAGGGGCCCACGTGCCCTCACGTGCCGCCCAAAGGGACTGCGCGTGGGCATGCGCCACACTATTCATCGTCTTCATCCTATCGCTGGACCAGTTCAGACTGGTTCGAACCAGCCCGGTCCAACTGAACCGGCGAGGGCGGTTCACTGCTATTTCCATCGTTTTTCAATTCTGATTTCCCTCCTGTTAATTCCTTTGCATTTTACCTTTGATTTACTATTGTTTCCTCACCTAACCACGTGGATTTAGGGATTAGAACATACCTCCCTATTCAAAGGGCAAATTTTCAGAAATTGTAGCCCACCATTCAATGCCACTGCGAGTTCTCCGGTCACGGTCTCTTTCCTTCTGAACTCAACCCATCCTCTAGGAGGTAACACAGTCACTTAAAATAGATCACAATCTTAAAAACCAATAATTTATCTTCATTTTAATTAAACCGAGAAAACAGAGAAAACAGAGATCGTTACCTGCACCCTTTGATTCCTCCGTGGAACGATCACCGTCCTCCCATCTTCCTTACTTAATTTTGGTCACTGAACATCTCCAACAGCCCTGATTCCACTTAACTCACCTAAAATCCAACTAAACCTGCACAATCCCCTGTTTCTATTTCCATATGTTCCTCTCCCTTCTCTCACCCGTTTTACTCTGTTTTCCACTTGCTCACATCAACGCGACACAGGTTTGCTCACGGCACAAGCACACCCTGAAACACTGGCACTACACCCACACCCAAAGCCTCTGTCTTTGTCTTTGTTCTCAGAAAAACAGAGCAACCAACTTCCAATTTCCTTGTTTTGAAACCAAATAAGTTGGTGAAGAAAAGGTTCCACCACCATCTAGACCTAGACACGTGTTCCAATCTCTGTGGGTTTATTTCCCTAAGTCAGCCAGGTGTCCACATATGGCTGGGCAGGGATTCCAATGCAGGCCAAAGACCAAAATGTACCTTCCTTCAAAATTACCATTTTACCCCTCGCGTTCCTAAACGTAAAACTAATTAATCCGAAGTCCGATGATGATATGCCGCATGTCGTTATATTCAGGGCGTCGAGACCTACCTAACGGTCCTCGGTTTACGTGAAAAAAACTTGTCATGCAAAAAGTCAACAAATTCCTTTCTTTTAACCAAATTACAAAAATGCCCTCGACCTTCTGAACATCAAAACTTCCTCCTCGGATGTCGGAATTGGGCGTGCCACCTGTCTACGGATTCGTGACGTCCCGAACTACGTCACGGTCATCGGTCTATGCCCAATTGGCCGTCCGAACTACAAGTCAACATTTTACCCATTCTAGGGGAAAAATCGTCATTCTGCACCTACCGTCCAAAAGTATCCAACTAATCACCGATTCACTTCGTTACCAGTTGGGGCGAAATCCAACTTACCCTGGGTCTCCTACCCAGCGGGGCGAAATCCAACTGATCTTACACCTGGCGGGGCGAAATCCCAACTTACCCTCCGTAACTAGCGGGGCGAAATCCAACTGATCTTACACCTGGGTCTCCTACCCGGTGTCCATCTCCTGCCAATCCAACTTACCCTGACAGTTCCCAACCTGTTATCTCAACTTGCTCAAACGAACCAAATCACCTGAGATCAAACCTAAGTACGCCATAACACCCCTGTTACCAGTTTCAACACTTCTGTAAAACTAGTACGTATCTTCCACGTACCTTCGCCCAGTACCACCTACTAGAACTACATTGCTTACGCAAGGACAACTCTACGAACTTAAAAGCAACAAAGGTATTTTATAATACCTCAAACAAAGTTCATAGAGTATATCCTCACGTACTTCCACCTACACCTTCCGGGAAATCCAACTCAAAGTCCTTCCCAAACTCGCGGTCTCCTGGTAGGTAGGAAATCCTAAGGTAACTCAACTACGATTCCAAAGTAGACCTCCGTACCAATTCTAGGTCCAACAACCAATACCCAACTCAAACTCCGAATTAGGAGCGATCCAAACCTGATCTAATCACCCTTAAGGGGATCCCACCTACCGACTCACTCCTTCGCCTTCACTTCCCACAACTGCTCAGATCACCCCGTCGAATCAATCGACAAAGTCCTTAACACAACTAAAGCCACTGCTAAATTGTGGGTTTTCTTCAATAACCTCATATCAATCAGTTATAGTCACTCCTTCTCAGCTTTCTTCCGTCGTCCGTCGACCGAACTCTCAATAGTCCACAACTAGGACTGCTCCTGAACACATCCACAAGTGTCCCCGATCAAGGGGGTTTACGGCTCCAAAAATACCACCACTAAACAACTAACACCAACTCGGAATCAGCACTACATCTCATCGTCTAAACCACAATATCTCCTGATTCTGAGATTCCAATCACGCTGCGTGATCCACAAGTATATCACCTCCGAACGAATTGTCCAAGCGTTACTTCCTCTGCTACGCGTAGGTATCCTCAACTCTTACGGATCACAGCCTCGTGTCCGTAACTAACTTAACTCATCGATCAACTCACCTGTCTGTTCACACCGTATAGTCATCAAAAAGGATATTAGTCATTACGTCTCCCCCTTTCCGAGGTTCAACTCCAAGCACCACTGTTACACTCGTACCCGACTCTCGGGATCAAAATCAACGGTTACTCACCTCGGACTCCCCAAGTCTCACCCTCAAAGTTGCCACTCACCAAGTGCCAACCTCGGCACCGACCGACATATACCAACACTTCTGGGGGAAGTCGACTAAAACCAACCTCACAAGCGGTCAACCCCGACCATACAAACCTAGCTCGTTCCAACACGAAACAGAGGTCTACCGCGCATCCGCTGCGTTACACCGCCATCATACTGTACTCGTCCATAGTCATCCATAAACCAATCACTACCTCAGCTGCACCTAGCAACACCAACTCCAATTCGGTCGTAAGTGGTTGGCTCCAGCCCTAAGTCGGCCCAACCACCCAAACTTCCGAACCAAAACAAAAAACCCAAATCCTTTGGGTTTCTCACTCAGGTACTCCCAATCCAAACTAGTCATCCCTCTGGGTTCCTCAAATCATCCTCATTGTACGGGTTATCCAATCCCGCGACAGCCACTAGAGCATCACCGCTTTACCACTCGGGTCATCACACCCGACTAAGACCATTCTTCAAATCCTCGAAATAACGTCCTATACCCCGTCACTCGAGGCATCCGGCTAGGCATAGTCACCCAAGTCCAAACTCAAACAGTCTGACAAAATGGTCACAAATCCATAGTATCGTCAACCAATTGCCTCCTCGGCACAAGTATACCACCAGCGAACCTAACTACAATCGGGCCCCACAGGCCGACCAACCAACTCATCCGTAGCTCACCAGCTACCATCCAGGTTAAACTCGCTGGCATATCTCTGACCCTATCGTCCAATCATCAAACATAACCAGCGCTAACGCACTAACGATTCTGGCCCTAAGCCAACGTACGTCAAATCTCGCACCGCGTATCAACCGACTAGCACCCTGGCACTAACAATCGCTGCTAACTAACCACAACGAACGAACTATCACTATCGTATCCAGGTTGCTAACGGGCTATTCCGCGCCGAGACATCACATCCAAAGTAGGATCACAATACCCAAGTCGATGAACTAAAGACTCTGGGAACTCAACCTCGCGAAGAACACAAGAACACCTACTCTGATACCAATTGACACGACCCACCCTCAATCCCCGGGATTAAGGGCTAAGTCATGCTCCCGTCTAACTTACGAGTGACACGAAGGCTAAACTGACGTCCAACCTCCGTGTGACACGTAAGTCGGACAAGGGATTCTTGACTCAACCGCTCAAAAGTTTCCGGACTTCCCAGAGCACGCAGACTCTACAGTGGATCGCGTATGTGATGTCTCCGTCTCTCTCGACCAACAGCCCGGACCGTAACAACCCGAAGGGGATCGAAAACACGAAATGACTGTGAGTGGACAAAAATAAAGTATAAGTTTAAAAACAGTTCATAAAACAAGTACATTTCTACCCTCCAATTAAAAATAAATGCATGCATATCAAATTCTACAGTTCATAAAACAAGTACATTTCTACCCTCCAATTAAAAATAAATGCATGCATATCAAATTCATGTCATAAAACCATTCACTATTCCGGTTAAGAAAACATGTAAGAAAACCAAACACAGTTTACTTTTCACAAATCCTGGGCCTCAGCCCAAAACCATTGAAAACCATTTCATCCGGGCAGAGCCCAAAACATCGGAAAACCATGCTCGAAAACCGTCATCATCAAATCTCATTGAAAACCGAAACATTTTTGAAACCACATTTCCATCCATTGAACCTATTGGATCTATCCGAGTCTTTAAACTCCCGAGTCTTTAAACTCAATCCAGGCCTCAATATAATCCGAGTCTTTAAACTCCTGAGTCTTTAAACTCAATAGGCCTACAGGGAAAATATCAATATCCGAGCCATTAAACTCCCGAGTCTTTAAACTCAATCCGGGGTCTTTAAACCCAATCCGGGCCCGCCCCCGTCATAATCATATCCGGGTCTTTAAACCCAATAACCAGATCCAGCAAATTCATTCCATGACCACTATCTATATCCGAATCTGAATCCGCAATCTCTTCAGGATCCCAGATCCAAACCCAGAACCCATATCCATCATCCATTTCCAAATCTGAGTCTGAAACCATCATCCCGTAAGCCGTCATCCGGAATAACCATTTCGAACCCAAACCTGGAATTTCACCTTCAAGTTCTCAACCGAATCCAGAATCGTCATCCTGGAATCCGATTCCAAAACTCGAAAACACGTGCCTTAAAACCACTTTTTGAACTGGGCTTCAAGCCCAAAATTACTTTCTGAAATCCATTTTAAATCATTGAAATCAATCGTATTTTGAATCCCGAAATCAAATAATTAAAACCATGGTCAAATAACAACATCGATCGAAATCTCGTAAAATGTGAAATTCCGTAAAATATCTCGAAAAACGTGCAAAACCGTAAGCCATCAAGATCATAAAGCAAATCATAGAATCAAGTACGAAAAATTATTATAAACATATATGCATGCATCAAGAGTTAGAAAGCAAAGTCCACTCACAGACCATTCTGCCGCCGCCTCGATACGCGCGCACTTACGCCGTTCCCAGCTAATCCCCTAATACCGACTTTCCCGAACTCGTCCAAATCCCAATATAAGGTCACTAACTACTTTATAAAGCTTATACTAAAACCCCTTAATTTTTCCGAATTTTTAACTATTTTTAACCGAGGCCTAAAACCTTCGGACATCCCGAAACAAATCTAGACGATGTCCGATTGACTCGAAACCAACGCCAAAATGTTCGCTACATCGATACGATAAAAAATCGTGTTGGAAACTTCCCCAAAATGGGCCCCACGCGCCCTCACGCGCCGCCCAAAGGTGCTGCACATGAGGCCCACGCGCCACACTATTCATCTTCTTCATCCTTTCGCAGGACCGATTCAGACCAGTTCGAACCGGCCTGGTCCAACAGAACCGATGAGGGCAGTTCACTACTATTTCCATCGTTTTTCAATTCCGATTTCCCTCCTGTTAATTCCTTTGCTCTTTTCCTTTGATTTACTATTGTTTCCTCACCTAACCATGTGGATTTAGGGCTTAGAACGTACCTCCCGATTCAAAGGGCGAATTTTCAGAAATTGTAGCCCACCATTCAATGCCACTGCGAGTTCTCCGGTCACGGTCTCTTTCCTTCTGAACTCAACCCATCCTCTAGGAGTTAACACAGTCACTTAAAATAGATCACAATCTTAAAACCCAATAATTTATCTTCATTTTAATCAAACCGAGAAAACAGAGAAAACAGAGATCGTTACCTGCACCCTTTGATTCCTCCGTGGAACGATCACCGTCCTCCCATCTTCCTCACTTAATTTTGGTCACTGACCATCTCCAACAGCCCTGATTCCACTTAACTCACCTACAATCCAACTAAACCTGCACAATCCCCTGTTTCTATTTCCTTTTGTTCCTCTCCCTTCTCTCACCCGTTTTACTCTGTTTTCGACTTGCTCACATCAACACGACACAGGTTTGCTCACGACACAAGGACACCCTGAAACACTAGCACTACACCCACACCCAAAGCCTCTGTCTTTGTCTCTGTTCTCAGAAAAACCAGGCAACCAACTTCCAATTTCCTTGTTTTGAAACCAAATAAGTTGGTGAAGAAAAGGTTCCACCGCTATCTAGACCTAGACACGTGTTCCAATCTCTGTGGGTTTATTTCCCTAAGTCAGCCAGGTGTCCACATATGGCTGGGCAGGGATTCCAATGCAGGCCAAAGACCAAAATGTACCTTCCTTCAAAATTACCATTTTACCCCTCGCGTTCCTAAACGTAAAACTAATTAATCCGAAGTCCGATGATGATATGCCGCATGTCGTTATATTCAGGGCGTCGAGACCTACCTAACGGTCCTCGGTTTACGTGAAAAAAACTTGTCATGCAAAAAGTCAACAAATTCCTTTCTTTTAACCAAATTACAAAAATGCCCTCGACCTTCTGAACATCATAACTTCCTCCTCGGATGTCGGAATTGGGCGTGCCACCTGTCTACGGATTCGTGACGTCCCGAACTACGTCACGGTCATCGGTCTATGCCCAATTGGAAGTCTGAACTACAAGTCAACATTTTACCCATTCTAGGGGCAAAATCGTCATTCTGCACCTACCGTCCAAAAGTATCCAACTAATCACTGATTCACTTCGTTAATCTGTCATTAACTACTAATCTAATCCCGACTCCCGGGACGGGTCGTTACAATCTACCCTCCTTAAAAAGAATTTCGTCCCGAAATTCCACATCTCGTATCTCCGTAACTAGCGGCGCGAAATCCAACTGATCATACACCTGGGTCTCATACCCCGTGCCCATCTCCTACCAATCCAACTTACCCTGACAGTTCCCAACCAGTCATCTCAACTTGCTCAAACGAACCAAATCACTTGAGATCAAACCTAAGTACGCCGCAACACCCCTGTTAGCAGTTTCAACACTTCTGTAAAACTAGTACGTATCTTCCACGTACCTTCCCTGTCAGGACCCGTCCCAAATATCACCTCGGTACCCGGGACGAACCCTGCTCCCGTCTGACAATCACACTTACAGGGCCAAAGATAACCTTAATACATCTATAAGTACAACTATCAGACGCAGGAGTAAATATATACAATAGTAAGTCAGAGCATAGTTCTACAAAATGGGCACAAAAGTCCTACAATTCTAAGTCCGCAACGGAAGCACGTCGTAAGCTCTATGCCTCGAGATCTGCCTCAATGTTCACCCCAGCGCTATCACCATGACCTGGAGGGGAATTTAAAAAAAAAACAGAAGGTGTGAGTGGACTGGAATAAATAGCAGTTTCAAAACAGTTTCACGTCAAATCAGAGTTAAGGAAAAATAAGAAGTTGTTCCCTCCGCTTTGAAAACAGGCATGCCCAACGAAGTATTAGAAAATCATAATATGAAACATCATAAGAAATAGAAACACTATAAAACACCATAGGAAACAGATACACTATAAAACATCATAAGAAACAGATACACTATAAACTGGTATAGAAACCAAAGCACGAATATTAAACCATCTTTTCTGATCAAACCTGCTGGACCTATCCGAGTCTTTAAACTCAACCAGGCCTCAAATATAAATCCGAGTCTTTAAACTCCCGAGTCTTTAAACTCAATAGGCCTATGGGGGTAATATCATAAATATCCGAGTCTTTAAACTCCCGAGTCTTTAAACTCAATCCGGGCCCGTCCCCCGTCAAACAATATCCGGGTCCTTAAACCCATATCCAGATCCAGCAAATCCAATCCATTTCAGTGTAAAACCTTCCGAAAGTCATTATCAAACTCGAATTCGAAATCCCCAGTTCGAAGCCCGTCCGGCGTTCAGAACTGACATTCCGAACCCAAATCCGAAAAATCTATGTTCATACCAAAAACCATAGGAAATCCCCAAAACATGTTTCATAACTCATTTACCATCATTAGAAAACGTTTATCGGTTGAATTTCTCAAGTATAGCATCAAAAGCTGAAAACCGGCTTTTCCTCGAAAAACGTGCAAAATCCAGAAACATCTCGAAAAACATGCAAACATTTCAATCACGCATAATCATCATGGAAAACATAAAAACACGAATAATATCATAAAACATTGATAAAAACAGTTAGGCATGCTCGGAAGTAGGAAAGAGTCCACTCACAAATCTGAGCAAGTCAGTCGCGCTCCGTGCGCTCCTCGACCGTCTCGGGTGCCTCCCGTCCTGTCAAAATGCACCAAATAAGGTCACAACTACATCAAGGATCCTAATCCTAATTTCCCCCAATTTCGGGAATTAAAGTAATATTTTAATCCTAAACCCGTAACCGTCTGGATTCCCGAACCATCCCGTAACACCGTCCGATTAACCCGAAAACGATACCATTGGATTCCTTAGACCATTTAGGACTAAACTCATGTTGGAAGCTTGGCCGGATTCCTCCCTACGCGCCTCCATGCGCCGCCCAAAGTGGCTGCGCGTGGGCCTCACGCGCCTGCTACAGTGCTTCTCCTTCCTCGAGCCACCCGGTTCAACACAGTTGAACCGGCGTGACCGGTTCTCTGTAATCCGACCACCATTCCAATCCAATCCAATCCCATTCTCTTCGTCCCATCCTAAGCAACCTAACCATGTCCTAACCTGGAAGAATCACGGCCGGAAACCCACCGTTCACGGCCTCGAAACAGACGGCCCGTAGCCCCTGTTTTGGCCGCCGGCCGCCCAGGTCCTCCCCCGTCACGGCGTTCATCTTAAACGACGCCTAGTATCTTCCTGAACTTCACCCTAACCTCCTAATCCCTCGACTCAACGCCCAACTCCATGACTTTGCATTTGAACCTCACCGCCAAACAGAGTACAGAGTACTCTCCGTCGACTGAGCTCCGCCGTGTACGCCCCCGTCACGGCGACCGCTCTACCCCACTCCTAGAACCTCCCTAAACACCACGGCACTCACCAAACCCCTCGATTCTCATCCTACGTTCACGACTTTGGAATTTAAAATCCACAGGAAAACAGGGGAAAAGAACTCACCCTTCGATTCTGTCGTCGCCGTGAGCACCGCCGCCTACCACGGTGCTGGTTGGACTCCCCGTAGCCTCCTTAGTCTCCTAGTGGCTTGAATCGAACCACCACACGGCACAACAGCCACCACAGTTCACCGCCTTCTCTGTTTTCTTAGACTTCCGCCGTACCACCGTCGTCTCTCCGTGCTCGGTTTCTTCCCCAAAACACGATCAACACCTCACCGTTGTCTCACTATTACTCTCTCAATTCACTCTTCACTCACCCTTGCACTGAATCGATCAATCTCTCCCAGTCTCCTCTCCTCTGTTTCCCTGTGTATTCGAACAATTGCACGGTTTGAAAACGTGCAAAGTGTGGTCGTGCACACTATAGAATTCCCTGGACCCTTCCAGCCCCCTGCACGTGTCCAGCATTCTTTGGTCAGCACAAAATATCCCTGCCACTTGCCCTTATCTGATTGGGCTGAGGGAAAAGACCAAAATGCCCCTCCTACACAAATTACCATTTTACCCTCACACTTTCTAGACCCGTATCTTTCCCGTCCGATGTCCGATGACAGCGTGCCGCCTGTCGTTGAACTCAGGACGTCGAGACCTACCCAACGGTCCTCGGTCTACGTGAAAATCACAAATCCTTCAAAAAGTCAACTTTTAGCCTACTATTCACAAGGCAAAATCGTCCTTTATATACAAAACTTTACAAAATTACAATTTTACCCTTCCCGAAGGTACGGGTTGTTACAATCTACCCCCCTAAAAAGAATTTCGTCCCCGAAATTCAGTGAAACAAATAAGGGTACTGTTCACGCATCAAAGCCTCAGGTTCCCAAGTAGCTTCTTCCACTTGATGATTTCTCCACAATACTTTAACCAAAGGAACCGTCTTCCTTCGCAAAAGCTTATCCTTCCGATCCAAGATCGCAACAGGCTGCTCTTCGAAACTCAAGTCTTCCCTCAGTTCCACTGGTTGTGCCTCCAAAACATGCGAATCATCTCGAATATACTTCCGAAGCATAGAGACATGAAAGACACTATGTACCTTTTCCAAGTCTGCTGGTAAGGCCAATCGATATGCAACAGGACCAATCCGTTCCAAGATCTCATAAGGTCCAATGTAACAAGGACTCAACTTCCCTCGTCTTCCAAACCGTATGATTCCCTTCCAAGGAGATAACTTCAAGAAAACCCAGTCTCCTACAGCAAACTCCAAATCTCTAATCCTACGGTCGGTGTAGCTCTTCTGGCGGTCCTGCGCTGCCTTCAATCGATCCCTGATCAGTGCCACCTTTTCCTGTGTAAGATCTACCAGCTCAGACGTAGTCAATCTCCACTCACCAACCTCAGTCCAACACAATGGAGTCCGTCACTGTCGCCCGTACAAAGCCTCATAAGGAGCCATCCCAATGCTCTCCTGATAACTGTTATTGTAGGCAAACTCCATCAAAGGTAAATGAGACTCCCACGTACCCTGGAACTGTAAAACACAAGCTCGCATCATATCCTCGAGAATCTGAATAGTCCGCTCCGACTGTCCATCTGTCTGAGGATGAAATGCAGTACTGAAATGCAACTTAGTCCCAAAAGCTTCCTGTAAGCTCTGCCAAAATCGGGAAGTGAATCTCGGATCTCTGTCAGATACTATCGACTCTGGAGTCCCATGTAACCGAATAATCTCATCTATGAACAACTGTGCAAACTGCGCCAACCTGAAGTTTTCCCGTACTGGCAAGAAATGAGCAGACTTCGTAAGTCGATCCACAATAACCCACACACCATCGTGTCCCTTCGGTGTTCTCGGAAGCTTGAACACAAAATCCATCGTCAGGTGATCCCATTTCCACTCGGGGATCGGTAAAGGTTGCATTGCTCCATAGGGTCTTTGCCGCTCGGCTTTCACCTGCTGACAGATCAAGCATCTACTGACATATTCCGCAATCTCACGTTTCATTCCCGACCACCAGTAATGCTCTCGAAGTGTACGATACATCTTGGTCCCCCCAGGATGCATCGCATAGGCTGAACAATGAGCCTCATCCAGTAGCACTTTCTTCAATGCGTCATCCTCCGGTATGCACAACCGTCCACCCTTAACCAAGGCTCCATCCTCGCGGATCTCAATGTCCTGTCTCTCTCCAGCCTCGACCTCAATCCGAATGATGCCCAGAACAGGGTCCTCAAATTGAGCATCAATAACCTGATCAATCAAAACAGGTCGCACATGAAAACTCGCTAGGAGTGCTCCCTGATTATCCACAGTAAACTCTACTCCCAACCTGCGGAACTCAACCAACAATGGTAACCGTACCGTCCTCAAATGTGACAAAGAACTAGCCGACTTCCTGCTCAGAGCATCGGCGACCACATTAGCCTTCCCTGGGGGATACTCAATAGTACAGTCGTAATCCTTAAGTAGCTCCAACCATCGACGCTGTCTCAGATTCAGTTCCTTCTGAGTGAACAAATACTTTAAGCTCTTGTGGTCCGTAAAAATCCTGCACTTCTAGCCATACAAGTAATGCCGCCAAATCTTCAGTGCATGAACCACTGCTGCTAGTTCCAAATCATGTGTAGGGTAGTTCACCTCATGGGGTTTCAATTGCCGGGAAGCATAAGCAATCACTCTCCCATGCTGCATCAAGACACAACCCAAGCCTTGCAAAGAAGCATCACTGTACACTTCAAACTCTCCACTATCATCAGGAAGGGCTAATACAGGAGCAGATGTCAACCGCCTTTTAAGCTCCTGGAAACTCTGTTCACAGTTTTCGTCCCACTCAAATCGAACTCCCTTCCGAGTTAGTCGGGTCAAAGGAGCGGCTAAAATCGAAAAACCCTCAATGAAACGCCGATAATAGCCTGCTAAACCCAGAAAACTCCGAATCTCCGTCACCGTCTTAGGCTGTTCCCAATTGGCTACCGCCTCCACTTTCTGAGGATCTACGCTGATGCCCTCGGCCGAAATCACATGACCCAGAAATCCTACACTGGTCAACCAAAACTGACACTTACTGAGCTTCGCATACAATTGATGCTCCCTCAACATTTTAAGCACGATTCTCAGATGTTTCTCATGTGCCTTCGCACTCTTCGAATACACCAAAATGTCATCAATAAAGACAATCACAAAACGATCCAAGTATGGCCGGAACACTCGATTCATAAGGTCCATAAAAGCTGCTGGGGCATTAGTCAAACCAAAAGGCATCACAACAAACTCATAATGGCCGTACCTCGTCCGAAAGGCTGTCTTCGGTACATCTTCTTCTTTAACCCTTAACTGATGATAACCGGAGCGAAGATCAATCTTCGAAAAATACTGAGCTCCCTTCAATTGGTCAAACAAATCATCAATCCGGGGTAGGGGATACTTATTCCGAATAGTTACCTTATTCAGTTGTCTATAATCCACACACAATCTCAATCCTCCATCCTTTTTCTTGACAAACAAAACAGGTGCTCCCCAAGGTGACATACTCGGTCGAATGTATCCTATATCGACCAACTCTTGCAACTGGGCCTTAAGTTCCCTCAATTCTGCAGGTGCCATTCTATACGGAGTCTGTGAGATAGGTTGTGTACCTGGAAGAAGATCAATCGTAAACTCAAGATCTCGGTGTGGGGGTAGTCCTGGAAACTCCTCGGGAAAAACATCGGAAAACTCCCGTACCACTGGTATGTCCTCCGCCCTCACTGGCGTAGCACGCGTATCCACCACATGGGCTATGTAACCTTGGCACCCCTTACGCAACAACTTGCTAGCCTCAAGTGCCGAAATAACTCCAGTAGGAAGTACACGCTGATCCCCCTGAAACGTAGTCTCTACTAACCCGAGACTCCGAAAAGTAACTCTCCTATCGAAACAGTCGATAGAAGCATGATGTCTCGTCAACCAGTCCATACCCAAAATAACATCAAAGTCCCGGAGTTCCAACAGTAACAAATCCGCCAGTAACTCCACCTCACCTACCATCACCGGACACTCTCTCAACACCTGAGTCACTACCAACACCTCTCCCGTAGGTGTACTCACTCCTAACGCACAATCCAAAGTATACACCTCCTTCTCCTTAACCAAACTACAACTCCGAGCTACAAAAGAATGGGTAGCCCCGGGATCTATCAAAGCAAAAACAGTGTGACCAAGTATGGTGAGTGTACCTGTCACCACTCCAGGTGCCGACCTGGCCTCCTGCTGAGTCATGGCAAAAACTCGCGCCTGAGGTCCCGATGACCTACCGCGCCCTCTGGAACTACTAGTGGCACCACCGCCACCCCTAGGGCCTGCCGCCCCTGATACTGAAGCCGTACTCCGCCCGGGTTCTGCTGCACCTCTGCCTGCTCCACCCTCCGGAGCTAACAATGGGCACTCCCGCCGGAAGTGTCCTCGCTCTCCGCAATAGAAGCAAGTATCTCTACCGGGTCCACCGGTATACCTCCCTGTAGAAGCAACTGAAGTCGCACTCGCCTGAGGAGTCGGCTGTGACCTAGCTCCTCGAAAACCAGAGCCCTGGAAACTACCTGGTCTACCATACCGGGCTCCACCAGCTGATGACGATCCACCAAAATTTCCCCGTTTCGGGGGCCTCTGACTCGATGCTCCAGGGAATGAATGCTCTCGGCGCCGAACACTGCCCGAGTACTGTGGCCTAGCAGGTAAACTGGCCTCCACCCTGACAGCAGCATCAGACAACTCTCGGAATGTAGTAAAAGAGCCAGCTGTCACTATAGCCCTGATCTCTCCTCGGAGGCCCAACTCAAACCGGCGGCACTTCTCCGCCTCGGTCGCTACAAATGCAGGAGCAAATCGGGACAGCATCTGAAATCTCTGCTCATACTCGGCAACTGTCAAGTTCCCTTGCTTCAAGTGAAGAAATTCTGCCTCCTTTGCATCCCTGAAAGAACGGGGATAGTACTGATCAAGAAACCGTTCCCGGAAAGTCTCCCAAGTCACAGTATGTACATCCCAGCTGGACAGTTCCAACGTGTACCACCACTCGTATGCAGCTCCATCCAACAGAAAAGTAGCTAACAAAACCCGATCCTCAGGAGGACAGTGCATCACCCCAAAAATACGTTCGAGCCGGGTGATCCCTCTCGCCGCTTCATCTTCAGGTCGTGGAGGGGGTTCACGTCGCGGAGGCATGATCGGTTGTACACTGAAAGAGGCATAGAGTTAGTAAAACAACCTAGACCCAACACAAATCGACACAACCTATGCTCTGATACCAATTGTCAGGACCCGTCCCAAATATCACCTCGGTACCCGGGACGAACCCTGCTCCCGTCTGACAATCACACTTAGAGGGCCAAAGATGACCTTAATACATCTATAAGTACAACTATCAGACGCAGGAGTAAATATATACAATAGTAAGTCAGAGCATAGTTCTACAAAATGGGCACAAAAGTCCTACAATTCTAAGTCCGCAACGGAAGCACGTCGTAAGATCTATGCCTCGAGATCTGCCTCAACGTTCACCCCAGCGCTATCACCACGACCTGGAGGGGAATTTTAAAAAAAAAACAGAAGGTGTGAGTGGACTGGAATAAATAGAAGTTTCAAAACAGTTTCACGTCAAATCAGAGTTAAGGAAAAATAAGAAGTTGTTCCCTCCGCTTTGAAAACAGGCATGCCCAACGAAGTATTAGAAAATCATAATATGAAACATCATAAGAAACAGAAACACTATAAAACACCATAGGAAACAGATACACTATAAAACATCATAAGAAACAGATACACTATAAACTGGTATAGAAACCAAAGCACGAATATTAAACCATCTTTTCTGATCAAACCTGCTGGACCTATCCGAGTCTTTAAACTCAACCAGGCCTCAAATATAAATCCGAGTCTTTAAACTCCCGAGTCTTTAAACTCAATAGGCCTATGGGGGTAATACCATAAATATCCGAGTCTTTAAACTCCCGAGTCTTTAAACTCAATCCGGGCCCGTCCCCCGTCAAACAATATCCGGGTCCTTAAACCCATATCCAGATCCAGCAAATCCAATCCATTTCAGTGTAAAACCTTCCGAAAGTCATTATCAAACTCGAATTCGAAATCCCCAGTTCGAAGCCCGTCCGGCGTTCAGAACTGACATTCCGAACCCAAATCCGAAAAATCTATGTTCATACCAAAAACCATAGGAAATCCCCAAAACATGTTTCATAACTCATTTACCATCATTAGAAAACGTTTATCGGTTGAATTTCTCAAGTATAGCATCAAAAGCTGAAAACCGGCTTTTCCTCGAAAAACGTGCAAAATCCAGAAACATCTCGAAAAACATGCAAACATTTCAATCACGCATAATCATCATGGAAAACATAAAAACACACATAATATCATAAAACATTGATAAAAACAGTTAGGCATGCTCGGAAGTAGGAAAGAGTCCACTCACAAATCTGAGCAAGTCAGTCGCGCTCCGTGCGCTCCTCGACCGTCTCGGGTGCCTCCCGTCCTGTCAAAATGCACCAAATAAGGTCACAACTACATCAAGGATCCTAATCCTAATTTCCCCCAATTTCGGGAATTAAAGTAATATTTTAATCCTAAACCCGTAACCGTCTGGATTCCCGAACCATCCCGTAACACCGTCCGATTAACCCGAAAACGATACCATTGGATTCCTTAGACCATTTAGGACTAAACTCATGTTGGAAGCTTGGCCGGATTCCTCCCCACGTGCCTCCACGCGCCGCCCAAAGTGGCTGCGCGTGGGCCTCACACGCCTGCTACAGTGCTTCTCCTTCCTCGAGCCACCCGGTTCAACACAGTTGAACCGGCGTGACCGGTTCTCTGTAATCTGACCACCATTCCAATCCAATCCAATCCCATTCTCTTCGTCCCATCCTAAGCAACCTAACCATGTCCTAACCTGGAAGAATCACGGCCGGAAACCCACCGTTCACGGCCTCGAAACAGACGGCCCGTAGCCCCTGTTTTGGCCGCCGGCCGCCCAGGTCCTCCCCCGTCACGGCGTTCATCTTAAACGACGCCTAGGATCTTCCTGAACTTCACCCTAACCTCCTAATCCCTCGACTCAACGCCCAACTCCACGACTTTGCATTTGAACCTCACCGCCAAACAGAGTACAGAGTACTCTCTGTCGACTGAGCTCCGCCGTGTACGCCCCCGTCACGGCGACCGCTCTACCCCACTCCTAGAACCTCCCTAAACACCACGGCACTCACCAAACCCCTCGATTCTCATCCTACGTTCACGACTTTGGAATTTAAAATCCACGGGAAAACAGGGGAAAAGAACTCACCCTTCGATTCTGTCGTCGCCGTGAGCACCGCCGCCTACCACGGTGCTGGTTGGACTCCCCGTAGCCTCCTTAGTCTCCTAGTGGCTTGAATCGAACCACCACACGGCACAACAGCCACCACAGTTCACCGCCTTCTCTGTTTTCTCAGACTTCCGCCGTACCACCGTCGTCTCTCCGTGCTCGGTTTCTTCCCCAAAACACGATCAACACCTCACCCTCGTCTCACTATTACTCGCTCAATTCACTCTTCACTCACCCTTGCACTGAATCGATCAATCTCTCCCAGTCTCCTCTCCTCTGTTTCCCTGTGTATTCGAACAATTGCACGGTTTGAAAACGTGCAAAGTGTGGTCGTGCACACTATAGAATTCCCTGGACCCTTCCAGCCCCCTGCACGTGTCCAGCATTCTTTGGTCAGCACAAAATATCCCTGCCACTTGCCCTTATCTGATTGGGATGAGGGAAAAGACCAAAATGCCCCTCCTACACAAATTACCATTTTACCCTCACACTTTTCAGACCCGTATCTTTCCCGTCCGACGTCCGATGACAGCGTGCCGCCTGTCGTTGAACTCAGGACGTCGAGACCTACCCAACGGTCCTCGGTCTACGTGAAAATCACAAATCCTTCAAAAAGTCAACTTTTAGCCTACTATTCACAAGGCAAAATCTTCCTTTATATACAAAACTTTACAAAATTACAGTTTTACCCTTCCCGAAGGTACGGGTTGTTACATTCGCCCAGTACCACCTACTAGAACTACATTGCTTACGCAAGGACAACTCTACGAACTTAAAAGAAACAAAGGTATTTTAGAATACCTCAAACATAGTTCATAGAGTATATCCTCACGTACTTCCACCTACACCTTCCGGGAAATCCAACTCAAAGTCTTTCCCAAACTCCCGGTCTCCTGGTAGGTAGGAAATCCTAAGGTAACTCAACTTCGATTCCAAAGTATACCCCCGTACCAATTCTAGGTCCAACAACCAATACCCAACTCAAACACTAAACCAGGAATGATCGAATCCTGATCTACTCACCCTTAAGGGGATCCCACCTATCGACTCACTACTTCACCTTCACTTCCCGCAACTGCTCAGATCACCCCGTCGAATCAAACGACAAAGTCCTTAACACAACTAAAGGCACTCCTAAATTGTGGGTTCTCTTCAATAACCTCATATCGATCAGTTATAGTCACTCCTTCTCAGTTTCCTTCCGTCGTCCTTCGACGAAACTCTCAATAGTCCACAACTAGGACTACTCCTGAACACAATCACAAGTGTCCCCGATCAAGGGGGATTACGACTCCGAAAATACCACCACTAAACAACTAACACCAACTCAGAATCAGCACTTCATCTCCCACAACATCTCCTTATTCCAAGATTCCAATCACGCTGCGTGATCCACAAGTATACCACATCCGGGCGAATTGTCCAAGTGTTACTTCCTCTACTACGCGGAGGTAATCCTCAACGCTTGCGGATCACAGACGCGTGTCCGTAACTAACGTAAATCATCGATCACTCACCTGTCTGTTCACACCGTATGCTCATAAAAAAGGATATCAGTCATTACGTCTCCACCTTTCCGAGGTTCAACTACAAGCACCACTGTTACACTCGTACCCGACTCTCGGGATCAAAATCAACGGTTACTCACCTCGGACTCCCCAAGCACCACCCTCGAAGTCGCCACTCACCAAGTGCCAACCTCGGCACCGACCGACATATACCAACACGTCTGGGGGAAGTCGACTAAAACCAACCTCACAAGCGCTCAACCCCTACCATACAAACCTAGCTCTTTCCAACACGAAACAGTGGTTTACCGCGCTTCTGTTGCGCTACACCGCCATCGTACTGGACTCGTCCAGAGTCATCCATCAACCAATCACTACCTCGGCTGCACCTAGCAGCACCAACTCCAATCCGGTCGCAAGTGGTTGGCTCCAGCCGGAAGTCGGCCCAACCACCCAAACTCCCGAACCTAAAAAAAACCCAATGCCTTGGGGATTCTCACTCAGGTACTCCCAATCCAAACCAGTCATCCCTCTGGGTTCCTCAAATCGTCCTCGTCGTACGGGTTATCCAATCCCGCGACAGCCACTAGAGCATCATCGCCTTACCACTCGGGTCGTCACACCAGACTAAGACCATTCTTAAAATCCTCAAAATAACGTCCTATACCTCATCAATCGAGGCATCCGGCTAGGCATAGTCACCCAAGTCCAAACTCAAACAGTCTGACCAAATGGTCACAAATCCATACTCATCCGTAGCTCACCGGCTACCATCCAGGTTAAACTCACTGGCATATCTCCGACCATATCGTCCAATGAACAAACATAACCAGCGCTAACGCACTAACGATTCCGGCTCTAAGCCGACGTACGTCAAATTTCGCACCGCGTATCGAGCGACTAGCACCCTGTCACTAACAATCACTACTAACTAACCATAACGAACGTACTATCACTATCGTATCCAGGTTGCTAACGAGTTGTTCCGCGTCGAGACATCACATCCACAATAGTATCACAATACCCAAGTCGATGAACTAAAGACTCTGGGAACTCAACCTCACGCAGAACACAAGAACACCTGCTCTGATACCAACTGACATGACCCACCCTCAATCCCCAGGGATTAAGGGCTAAGTCATGCTCCGGTCTAACTTACGAGTGACACGAAGGCTAAACTGACGTCCAACCTCCGTGTGACACGTAAGTCGGACAAGGGATTCTTGACTGAACCGCTCAAAAGTTTCCGGACTTCCCAAAGCGCTCAGACTCTACTTGGATCGCGTATGTGATGTCTCCGTCTCTCTCGACCACCAGCTCGCACCGTAACAACCTGGAGGGTATCGAAAACACGAAAGGACTGTGAGTGGACAAAAATAAAGTATAAGTTTGAAAACAGTTCATAAAAAAAGTACATTTCTACCCTCCAATTAAAAATAAATGCATGCATATCAAATTCATGTCATAAAACCATTCATTATTCCGGTTATGCAAACATGTAAGAAAACCGAACACAGTTTCCTTTTCACAAATCCCGGGCCTCAGCCCAAAACCATCGAAAACCATTTCATTTGGGCAGAGCCCAAAACATCGGAAAACCATGATCGAAAACCGTCATCATCAAATCTCATTGAAAACCGAAACATTTTTTAAACCACATTTCCATCCATCGAACCTGCTGGATCTATCCGAGTCTTTAAACTCAATCCAGGCCTCAATATAATCCGAGTCTTTAAACTCAATAGGCCTACGGGGGAAATATCAATATCCGAGTCTTTAAACTCCCGAGTCTTTAAACTCACCCGGGTCTTTAAACCCAATCCGGATCAGCCCCTGTCAAAATCATATCCGGGTCTTTAAACCCAATAACCAGATCCAGCAAATCGATTCCATGACCACTATCCATATCCGAATCTGAATCCACAATCTCATCAGGATCCCGGATCCAAACCCAGAACTCATATCCATCATCCATTTCCAAATTTGAGTCCGAAACCATCATCCCGTAAGCCGTCATCCGGAATAAACATTCCGAACCCAAACCCAGAATTTCACCTTCAAGTTCTCAACCGAATCCAGAATCGTCATCCTGGAATCTGATTCTAAAACTCGAAAACACGTGCCCTAAAACCACTTTTTGAACTGGGCTTCAAGCCCAAAATTACTTTCCGAAATCCATTTGAAATCATTGAAATCAATCGTATTTCGAATCTCGAAATCAAATCATTAAAACCATGGTCAAATCACAACATCGATCGAAATCCCGGAATATGTGAAATTCCATAAAATACCTGGAAAAACGTGAAAACCCGTAAGCCATCAAGATTATAAAGAAAATCATAGAATCACGTCTGAAAAATTATTAAAATCATATATGCATGCATCAAGAGTTAGAAAGCAAAGTCCACTCACAGACCATTCCGTCGCCGCTAACACCGACTTTCCCGAACTCGTCCAAATCCCAATATATGGTCACTAACTACTTTATAAAGCTTATACTAAAGCCCTGTAATTTTCCCGAATTTCTAACTATTTTTAACCGAGGCCTAAAACCTTCGGACATCCCGAAACATATCGAGACGATGTTCGATTGACTCGAAACCAACGCCAAAATGTTCGTTACATCGATACAATAAAAAGTCGTGTTGGACCCTTCCCCAAGATGGGCCCACGCGCCCTCACGAGCCGTCCAAAGGGGCTGCGCATGAGGCCCACGCGCCACACTATTCATCGTCTTCATCCTCTAGCTGCATCGGTTCAGACCGGTTCGAACCAGCCAGGTCCAACTAAACCGATGAGGGCGGTTCACTACTATTTCCATCATTTTTCAATTTCGATTTCCCTCCTATTAATTCCTTTGCATTTTTCCTTTGATTTACAATTGTTTCCTCACCTAACCACGTGGATTTAGGGCTTAGAATGTACCTCCCGATTCAAAGGGCAAATTTTCAGAAATTGCAGCCCACTATTCCCTGCCACTGCGAGTTCTCCCGTCAAGGTCTCTTACCTTCTGAACTCAACCCAACCTCTAGGAGTTAACACAGTCACTTAAAATAAGTCTCAATCTTAAAAACCAATAATTTATCTTCCTTTTAATCAAACCGAGGAAACAGAGAAAACTGACAGGACCCATCCCAATCCCCCCGGGATTAGTGCGGGATGACCCTGCTCCCGTCTGACATGAAGTGTCAGACAAGGGATATTTCCGACCTTTGCCCTCCTGGGCTATCAGAGTACGCCAGGATCCGGAGGAAGTATGTGATATCTCGATCTCTGCTACAGTCCACACCGTATCCAACCTGAAGGGTATTAAAAACAGAAAGACTGTGAGTGGACAAAAATAAAGAATTTATAAAAACATTTCCTCAAAGACCTTTATACCATCCACTAAAAAGCATGCATGCATAGTAAAACCCTTTATTCAAACACATATGTTAAAACATCCATAATTAGGGTCACAGTCCCAAATTCGGTAAATACAAGTCACACGGGCTCCTGCCCAAAACAATTTATAGAAAACCATAACACAATGAACATATGAGGGATCTCAGCCCAAATCCATTTATCATTATAAACACAATTTTCCAAAACCAATTGAAATCATGTTTATCCATTATATTCATATCCAGAACCTGTCACGGTAAAATAAAGCTACACGTGTGCTAACTGGGGTCTCAACCCAAGTCTCTCCAGGGTCCACCCAGGTTAATGTCCGTAGATCAATGACCCTCCCTGGAGGTAACGAACCATGCCCATCCTGAGAGTAAGGAACCCAACTGGGGGCGACTCCACTCAGTTAGTGCTCCGTGACTACTCCGGGGTCCACACAGGCCAACGACCCTCCCCGGAGGAGACAATCATATATAAAGGATGGAATATGAAAAACCTTTTGAAATCATTCTTTAAATCTTTCCAGGATTCATGCCCGGCCCCCATAAGCCGTCATAATCCATAAAATCCTTTCCGAGGGTTCATGCCGATTCCCATAAACCGTCATGACCCGTAAATCCATTTCAAGGGTTCATGCCGGTTCCCATAAACCGTCATGAACCATAAAAACCATTTGTAATACATAACTGTGCGCTAGTCCCGAATCCACATAGAAACTGGACCTCAAGTCCGAATCGTAAACCAATTGGGCCTCCGTCCCGATTCCGTAAATCAAATGGACCTCAAGTCCGAGAATTACCTTTTCAAATCCAAAATCATTTTATTAAATTATTTCCAAATCATAAGAATGAAAAAATCGGAGTAAAACCGGAAAACCTCAATTTACGTGCAAGCACGTAAATCCCCTCGAAATACGTGAAACCATATAATTCACAAATATCCAATTCAACATTATCAAATCATATTCATAATCCATTTGGAAATCCAAAACCATTTCAATTAGACCAATAAAGACGTACGAACCCGTATAGGCACCGTATAGGGCCGAAACCTCGAAATACGTGCCTATACGTAGCCACACATCCAAATGCACTCATGGCATCACAAACAAGTATTTAAAACATATAATAAACATTTATGAATGCACCAATTTAGAAAATAAGGTCCACTCACAGGCCGTCCGAAGCCGCGCCTCGATACGTGTGCTATACGGCTCCCCGAGCCGATCACCGTCACCGAGACTTCCAAACCTGTCCAAATTAATTTAGAGAGTTACTAACTACTTATATAACCCCTCACTAAAGCCCCGTAATTTTCCGGAATTTCTAACTATTTTTAAAACCGAACCTAAACCTTCTGATGCCCTGAAACATATCGGGACGGTGTCCGATCGACTCGAAACCAGTCCCAAAATGTTCGTTACATCGAATAGATGATTTCGTATGTTGGAACCTTCCTCAAATTGTGTGCCACGTGCCCTCACGTGCCCCAAGAAGCCACTGCGCGTGGGCCTCACGCGCCCTGCACAGTGTCACCAGCTCCAACGATCGAACCGGTCCGGGCCGACTGGTCCGGTCCAACCCCTGCAACTAGACCGGCGTAACCGGTCCAGGCCTTCTTCTCCCTCCTTTTCGGTCCGTTTGCTTCCATTCCAATTCCTAAATTCCTATTTCTTCATTTCCTATTTCTTGTATCAAAGATGATACAAGACTATGACATCAAAACTCATCCTATGTGAATACAACCAACACTCGCTGCACTTACCACGTCATGTAACCTGACATCGTCTGCCACCAAGTAGAAAATAAGGAATCTCAGTCACCTAACCTTGATATACTCAACTCCTCATGATGACCCAAAACAAATCCTGGGTCCACCAACTAATACACGATCGGGGTACTAGTGGCAACCAACAACATCTACATCATCAACATCATCTACCATCATCAATCATGGTAGAATCTGAGAAGTCACCCAAAACGACTTCGAAATATCCAATACTAATGCGAAAAACCCGCATTCGATTCGTCACCTCAATCGCAACCTCTTGCGATTCCAAAGTTCCAACAAAATTGGAAACAACATACCCGGACATCAACCACGTGTCCCCGTTAGACTGGTTATGGACACATGCCCACTTACGACCGTATATGTACATCCAAAAGGATGTCAATTCATCCTAATCTGATGTACCACTCGACTGAAAAGTCACAACAGACTCCTCAGACAAATCTCTACATACCACCATATCTGACCAATCCTGACCAATTCTGACCAACTGGTCGCTAAACCCCGCGACAGATTGAGTCTGACCAACCGGTCACTAATCCCCCATGATAATACTCGATCCTCACTCCTCAACTACAGCTGGATCCTATCCAGTCCATCACTATCCGTGATCCACTCCCGAACCACAGATACCGAACATATACGTATCTCGATGGAGTCACAATCACCGGCACCAGCACCAGCACTAGTACCAGTATCAACACTATCACCTGTCAGCATCAGTACAAAGTGTCCACACTAGCATCAACAATAACACTAGTACACCATGTGCAAAACTGACAACCCTGGATCTCCGCTCATGCAGAGCGACAATCCCATACCTCTACTCAAATTGGATAAACTCTACCTCTGTCGTACCCAACAACTCTGGGTACAGTCACCCTGACAACTCATACGAGAAAAGGAAACGTCCCCTGAACGTCCCCGATTCCCAATAATCATAACTACAACCACTCTCGGTAGTAGCACCTGCCACCGACTCGTGCAGACCTAAACACCAAACATCTTCATATCCAGACTCCGCATCCAACGGAATCAATCGCCTGTATTTAACTATTCCGTATCCCCGCTCTGGGATTCCATCGACAAGTACCAACCCTGATAACTTGTCCAACCAATCTAACCAGTCGCAACTCAACCAAACCAATGTCGTCTACCAGGTCATCCATGACCGTAGTTGTACCAACAATCCATCACAACTAATGTAGCACGACAACCTACTAGGTCTAACCGATAAGTACAACCTCGACTGCGAAGTTCAGTCCCAACACTAAGCTGACATGACTCGACCGACGATCTCATCAAAGTCGAGACCACATGCCAACTCACCTTTCCGAACCATACACCCAAGGTAGGGTTCCATGATCACACCTAGAGTTACTCGGAACCCAACTGCGAAAAGCAGTAAAATCAACAATCTGACCGACCCCGCGGTTCGACATCGTAAAGACGTCAATCCAATCCTACCGTCAATCCAACTAGGATTCCCCGAATCCGGCTACTAACTGCCAACTACAGTAAATCCATCTAACTCCACCAAATCCGATCATCCAACTCAACAATATTCGACCATCTGATGATCACAATTCCTAACCAGTCGTCGGAACCGATCCTACGACATCGTGAAAGATGATCCCAACTAACCGTCTCACGATCAAAACGTTAACGTACAGGTATGTCATCCCTTCCGTAGGGTCTCACACTGTCAACCCTGACAGAACTATGGCAACCCCGGCCTCAAATGCCGAACCAAGGCATGCCAATCCTACTAACTATCGTACCGGTACCCTAACTATCAGGTTGATAACGAACTGTAGCCCCTTGAGATATCACATCCTCGACCTGCATACATACTCCAAGATCTCCGCGATTGCTCGAATAGAGACAACCCCGTTCTAATAAGCATCCTACGAGCAATCATCCTACGGCGGCGTGGCTTCCAGCCGGCCACCATCGTCCAGCCTTCATCTTCTCTACCTCTGGGCTTCACGGGCATGATCAACGGGTCAAGGGTTTGGTCTTGGATTGAAAATGGGATCGGGAAATGTGGGTTTAGGGAGAAACGAAGAAAATGAAGATGCACGGGAAAAGGGAGATGAATGAATCAATTTTGGGTGGCCTGTGGATGGGTGACATGTGTCACTCATCCATTGGGTCCCCATAAAATATCTGGGCCCCACTAAGTCCAAAAGTGCAACCGTATCGTAATTAGTGCAATAGTAAGTTCGAATTTCCATGAACCGTAACTTCGCCGTCGAACGTCCGAATTCGACGTGCCGCCTGCCTACGGATTCGTATCGTCCTTATCTACGTAACGGTCTTTGGCCCTCGACCATTGGACCTCCCGGTCAAAAAGTCAACATTTGACCCCCTTTTATCCAAAATTACCAAAATGCCCCTAAACTTCCGAACGTCATAACTTCCTCCTCGAATGTCGGAATTGAACGTACCACCTGTCTATGAACTCGTGACGTCACGAACTCCGTCACGGTCATCGGTCAAAGTCCGTTTGACCGTCCGAATAAAAAGTCAACGTTTTGACACCATCAAGGGCAAAACGGTCATTTCGCATCGTTCGTCCGATTTAGCCTAACTAATCACCGATTAACCTCACTAATCGTGATTAGTCACTAATCTAATCATGGAATTTGGGACGGGTCGTTACAAAACAGAGATCGTTACATGCACCCTTTGATTCCTCCGTGGCACGATCACCGTCCTCCCATCTTCCTCACTTAATTTTGGTCACTGAACATCTCCAACAACCCTGATTCCACTTAACACACCTACAATCCAACTAAACCTGCACAATCCCTTGTTTCTATTTCCTTCTTTTCCACTCCCTTCTCTCACACATTTTACTCTGGTTTCCACTTGCTCACATCAACACGACACATGTTTGCTCACGGAACAAGCACACCCTGAAACACTGGCACTACACCCACACCCAAAGCCTTTGTCTTTGTCTCTCTTCTCAGAAAAACCGGCCAACCAACTTCCAATTTCCTTGTTTTGAAACCAAATAAGTCGGTGAAGAAAAGGTTCCACCACCATCTAGACCTGGACACGTGTTCCAATTTCTGTGGGTTTATTTCCCTAAGTCAGCCAGGTGTCCACCTCTCGCTGGGCACGGATTCCAAAGTAGGCCAAAGACCAAAATGACCTATCCTTCAAAATTACCATTTTACCCCTCGCGTTCCTAGACCCAAAACTAATTCATCCGAAGTCCGATGACGATGTGCCGCATATCGTTGTACTTAGGGAGTCGAGACCTACCTAACGGTCCTCGGTTTGCGTGAAGAAAACTTGTCATGCAAAAAGTCAACAAATTCCCCTCTTTTAACCAAATTACAAAAATGCCCTCGACCTTCCGAACATTATAACTTCCTCCTCGGATGTCGGAATCGGGCGTGCCACCTGTCTACAAACTCGTGACATCCCGAACTACGTCACGGTCATCATTCAATGCCCAATTGACCATCCGAACTAAAAGCCAACATTTTGCCCATTCTAGGGGCAAAATCGTCATTCTGCAACAACCGTCCAAAAGTATCCAACTAATCACCGATTTTCTTCGTTAATCCGTCATTAACTACTAATCTAATCTCGAGTCCCGGGACGTGTCGTTTCAATCTACTCTCTTTAAAACGAATTTCGTCTCGAAATTCGACAACTCATATCTCCATAAAAAGCGGGGCGAAATCCAACTGATCTTACACCTGGGTCTCCTACTCAGTGTCCATCTCCTGCCAATCCAACTTACCCTGATAGTTCCCAACCTGTCATCACAACTTGCTCAAACGAACCAAATCACCTGAGATCAAACCTAAGTACGCCGCAACACCCCTGTTACCAGTTTCAACACTTCTGTAAAACTAGTACGTATCTTCCACGTACCTTCGCCCAGTACCACCTACTAGAACTACATAGCTTACACAAGGACAACTCTACGAACTTAAAAGCAACAAAGGTATTTTAGAATACCTCAAACATAGTTCATAGAGTATATCCTCACGTACTTCCACCTACACCTTCCGGGAAATCCAACTCAAAGTCCTTCCCAAACTCCCAGTCTCCTGGTCGGTAGGAAATACTAAGGTAACTCAACTACGATTCCAAAGTAGACCCCCGTACCAATTCTAGGTCCAACAACCAATACCCAACTCAAACTCTGAACCAGGAGCGATCCAAACCTGATTTACTCACCCTTAAGGGGATCCCACCTACCGACTCACTACTTCGCCTTCACTTCCCACAACTGCGCAGATTACCCCGTCGAATCAATCGAAAAAGTCCTTAACACAACTAAAGGCACTCCTAAATTGTGGGTTCTCTTCAATAACCTCATATCGATCAGTTATAGTCACTCCTTCTCAGCTTCCTTCCGTCTTCCTTCGACGGAACTCTCAATAATCCACAATTAGGACTGCTCCTGAACACATCCACAAGTGTCCTCGATCAAGAGGGTTTACGACTCCGAAAATACCACCACTAAACAACTAACACCAATTCGGAATCAGCACTACATCTCATCGTCTAAACCACAACATCTCTTGATTCCGAGATTCCAATCACGCTGCGTGATCCACAAGTATACCACCTCCCGGACGAATTATCCTGGCGTTACTTCCTCTGCTACGAGGAGATAATCCTCAACTCTTACGGACCACAGCCACGTGTTCGTAACTAACTTAACTCAACGATCAACTCACCTGTTTGTTCACACCGTATGTTCATCCAAAAGGATATCTGTTACACTCGTACCCGACTCTCGGGATCAAAATCAACGGTAACTCACCTCGGACTTCCCAAGCACCACCCTCGAAGTCGCCACTCATCAAGTGCCAACCACGGCACCGACCGACATATACCAACACGTCTGGGGGAAGTCGACTAAATCCAACCTCACAAGCGGTTAACCCCGACCAGACAAACCTAGCTTGTTCCAACACGAAATAGAGGTCTACCGCGCTTCCGCTGCCCTACACCGCCATCATACTGGACTCGTCCAAAGTCATCCATCAGCCAATCACTACCTCGACTGCACGTAGCAGCACCAACTCCAATCCGGTCGTAAGTGGTTGGCTCCAGCCGTAAGTCGGCCCAACCACCCAAACTTCCGAACAAAAAAAAACCCAATGCCTTTGGGTTTCTCACTCAGGTACTCCCAATCCAAACCAGTCATCCCTCTGGGTTCCTCAAATCATCCTCGTCGTACGGGTTATCCAATCCTGCGACATCCACTAGAGCATCATCGCCTTACCACTCGAGTCGTCACACCCGACTAAGACCATTCTTCAAATCCTCAAAACAATGTCCTATACCCCGTCACTCGAGGCACCCGGCTAGGCATAGTCACCCAAGTCCAAACTCAAACAGTCTGACCAAATGGTCACAAATCCATACTATAGATAACCAATTGCCATCCGGCCCAACATGCCACCATCAACTGGCTTCCTCGGCCCACGTATACCACCAACTAACCTAACTACAACCGGGCCCCACATGCCGACCAACCTACTCATCCGTAGCTCACCAGCTACCATCCACGTTAAACTCGCTGGCATATCTCCGACCCTATCGTCCAATCATCAAACATAACCAGCGCTAATGCACTAACGATTTTTGCCCTAAGCTTACGTACTTCAAATCTCGTACCGCGTATCGAGTGACTAGCACCCTGGCACTAACAATCGCTGCTAACTAACCATAACAAACGTACTATCACTATCGTATCCAGGTTGCTAACGGGCTGTTCCGCGTCGAGATATCACATCAACAGTAGCATCACAATACCCAAGTCGATGAACTAAAGACTCTGGGAACTCAACCTCGCGCAGAACACAAGAACACCTGCTCTGATACCAATTGACACGACCCACCCTTAATCCCCCGGGATTAAGGGCTAAGTCATGCTCCCGTCTAACTTACGAGTGACACGAAGGCTAAACTGACGTCCAACCTCTGTGTGACACTTAAGTCGGACAAGGGATTCTTGACTGAACCACTCAAAAGCTTTCAGACTTCCCAGAGCACGCAGACTCTACTATGGATCACGTATGTGATGTCTCCGTCTCTCTCGACCAACAGCCTGCACCGTAACAACCTGGAGGGTATCGAAAACACGAAAGGACTGTGAGTGGACAAAAATAAAGTATAAGTTTGAAAAAAATTCATAAAACAAGTTCATTTCTACCCTCAAATTAAAAATAAATGCATGCATATCAAATTCAAGACTTAGAAAGAAAAGTCCACTCACAGACCATTCCACCGCCGCCTCGATACACGCGCACTTATGCCGTTCCCGGCTAATTCGCTAACACCGACTTTCCTGAACTCGTCCAAATCCCAATATAAGGTCACTAACTACTTTATAAAGCTTATACTAAAGCCCCGTAATTTTTCCGAATTTTTAACTATTTTTAACCGATGCCTAAAACCTTCGGACATCCCGAAACATATCGAGGCAATGTTCGATTGACTCGAAACCAACGCCAAAATGTTCGTTACATCGATACGATAAAAAGTCGTGTTGGAACCTTCCTTAAAAGGGGCCCCACGTGCCACAATATTCATTGTCTTTATCCTCTCGCTGGACCGGTTAAGACCATTTCGAACCGGCCCGGTCCAACCGAACCGGCGAGGGCGGTTCACTGCTATTTCCATCGTTTTTCAATTCTGATTTCCCTCCTGTTAATTCATTTGCATTTTCCTTCGATTTACTATTGTTTCCTCACCTAACCATGTGGATTTAGGGCTTAGAACATACCTCCCGATTCAAAGGGTGAATTTTTAGAAATTGCAACCCACCATTCCCGGCCACTGCGAGTTCTCCGATCACGTTCTCTTACCTTCTGAACTCAACCCATCCTCTAGGAGTTAACACAATCACTTAAAATAGGTCTCAATCTTAAAAACCAATAATTTATCTTCCTTTTAATCAAACTGAGAAAACAGAGAAAACAGAGATCGTTACCTGCACCCTTCGATTCCTCCGTGGCACGATCATCGTCCTCCTATCTTCCTCACTTCATTTTGGTCACTGAACATCTCCAACAGCCCCGATTCCACTTAACTCACCTACAATCCAACTAAACCTGCACAATCCCCTGTTTCTATTTCCTTATGTTCCTCTCCCTTCTCTCACCCATTTTACTCTGTTTTCCACTTGTTCACATCAACACGACACCGGTTTGCCCACGACACAAGCACACCCTGAAACAATGGCACTACACCCACACCCAAAGCCTCTGTCTTTGTCTCTGTTCTCAGAAAAACCGGGAAACCAACTTCCAATTTCCTTGTTTTGAAACCAAATAAGTCGGTGAAGAAAAGGTTCCACCACCATCTAGACCTAGACACGTGTTCCAATTTCTATGGGTTTATTTCCCTAAGTCAGCCAGGTGTCCACCTCTGGCTGGGCACGGATTCCAATGCAGGCTAAATACCAAAATGCCCCTTCCTTAAAAATTACCATTTTACCCCTCGCGTTCCTAGACCCAAAACTAATTCATCTGAAGTCCGATGACGATGTGCCGCCTGTTGTTGTACTCAAGGAGTCGAGACCTACCTAATGGTCATCGGTTTGCGTGAAGAAAACTTGTCATGCAAAAAGTCAACAAATTCCCCTCTTTTAACCAAATTACGAAAATGCCCTCGACCTTCCGAACATGATAACTTCCTCCTCGGATGTCGGAATCGGACGTGCCACCTGTCTACAGACTCGTGACGTCCCGAACTACGTCACGGTAATCGTTCAATGCCCAATTGACCATCCTAACTAAAGGTCAAAATTTTGCCCATTCTAGGGGCAAAATCGTCATTCTCAAGCAACCGTCCAAAAGTATCCAACTAATCACCGATTCACTTCGTTAATCCGTCATTAACTACTAATCTAATCCCGAGTCCCGGGACGTGTCGTTACAATCTACCCTCTTTATAAAGAATTTCATCTCGAAATTCTACGTCTCGTATCTCCGTAAAAAGCTGGGCAAAATCAGACTGATCTTACACCTGGGTCTCCTACTCGGTGTCCATCTCCTGCCAATCCAACTTACCCTAACAGTTCCCAACCTGTCATCACAACTTGCTCAAATGAACCAAATCACCTGAGACCAAACCTAAGTACGCCGCAACACCCCTGTTACCAGTTTCAACACTTCTGTAAAACTAGTACGTATCTTCCACGTACCTTCGCCCAGTACCACCTACTAGAACTACATAGCTTACACAAGGACAACTCTACGAACTTAAAAGCAACAAAGGTATTTTAGAATACCTCAAACATAGTTCATAGAGTATATCCTCACGTACTTCCACCTACACCTTCCGGGAAATCCAACTCAAAGTCCTTCCCAAACTCCCGGTCTCCTGGTCGGTAGGAAATCCTAAGGTAACTCAACTACGATTCCAAAGTAGACCCCCGTACCAATTCTAGGTCCAACAACCAATACCCAACTCAAACTCTGAACCAGGAGCGATCCAAACCTGATTTACTCACCCTTAAGGGGATCCCACCTACCGACTCACTACTTCGCCTTCACTTCCCAAAACTGCGCAGATTACCCCGTCGAATCAATCGAAAAAGTCCTTAACACAACTAAAGGCACTCCTAAATTGTGGGTTCTCTTCAATAACCTCATATCGATCAGTTATAGTCACTCCTTCTCAGCTTCCTTCCGTCTTCCTTCGACGGAACTCTCAATAATCCACAACTAGGACTGCTCCTGAACACATCCACAAGTGTCCTCGATCAAGAGGGTTTACGACTCCGAAAATACCACCACTAAACAACTAACACCAATTCGGAATCAGCACTACATCTCATCGTCTAAACCACAACATCTCTTGATTCCGAGATTCCAATCACGCTGCGTGATCCACAAGTATACCACCTCCCGGACGAATTGTCCTAGCGTTACTTCCTCTGCTACGAGGAGGGAATCCTCAACTCTTACGGACCACATCCACGTGTTCGTAACTAAATTAACTCAACGATCAACTCACCTGTTTGTTCACACCGTATGTTCATCAAAAAGGATATCTGTTACACTCGTACCCGACTCTCGGGATCAAAATCAACGGTAACTCACCTCGGACTCCCCAAGCACCACCCTCGAAGTCGCCACTCACCAAGTGCCAACCTCGGGACCGACCGACATATACCAACACGTCTGGGGGAAGTCGACTAAATCCAACCTCACAAGCGGTCAACCCCGACCATACAAACCTAGCTTGTTCCAACCCGAAATAGAGGTCTACCGCGCTTCCGCTGCTCTACACTGCCATCGTACTGGACTCGTCCAAAGTCATCCATCAGCCAATCACTACCTCGACTGCACCTAGCAGCACTAACTCCAATCCGGTCGTAAGTGGTTGGCTCCAACCGTAAGTCGGCCCAACCACCCAAACTTCCGAACAAAAAAAAAACCCAATGCCTTTGGGTTTCTCACTCAGGTACTCCCAATCCAAACCAGTCATCCCTCTGGGTTCCTCAAATCATCCTCGTCGTACGGGTTATCCAATCCCGCGACAGCCACTAGAGCAGCACCTCCTTACCACTCGAGTCGTCACACCCGACTAAGACCATTCTTCAAATCCTCAAAATAATGTCCTATACCCCGTCACTCGAGGCATCCGGCTAGGCATAGTCACCCAAGTCCAAACTCAAACAGTCTGACCAAATGGTCACAAATCCATACTATCGATAACCAATTGCCATCCGGCCCAACATGCCACCATCAACTGGCTTCCTCGGCCCACGTATACCACCAACTAACCTAACTACAACCGGGCCCCACATGCCGACCAACCTACTCATCCATAGCTCACCAGCTACCATCCACGTTAAACTCGCTGGCATATCTCCGACCCTATCGTCCAATCATTAAACATAACCAGCGCTAATGCACTAACGATTTCGTCCCTAAGCTTACGCACTTCAAATCTCTTACCGCGTATCTAGCGACTAGCACTCTGGCACTAACAATCGCTGCTAACTAACCACAACAAACGTACTATCACTATCGTATCCAGGTTGCTAACGGGCTGTTCCGCGTCGAGATATCACATCAACAGTAGCATCACAATACCCAAGTCGATGAACTAAAGACTCTGGGAACTCAACCTCGCGTAGAACACAAGAACACCTGCTCTGATACCAATTGACACGACCCACCCTTAATCCCCCGGGATTAAGGGCTAAGTCATGCTCCCGTCTAACTTACGAGTGACACGAAGGCTAAACTGACGTCCAACCTCTGTGTGACACTTAAGTCGGACAAGGGATTCTTCACTGAACCACTCAAAAGCTTTCAGACTTCCCAGAGCACGCAGACTCTACTGTGGATCACGTATGTGATGTCTCCGTCTCTCTCGACCAACAGCCTGCACCGTAACAACCTGGAGGGTATCGAAAACACGAAAGGACTGTGAGTGGACAAAAATAAAGTATAAGTTTGAAAAAAATTCATAAAACAAGTTCATTTCTACCCTCAAATTAAAAATAAATGCATGCATATCAAATTCAAGACTTAGAAAGAAAAGTCCACTCACAGACCATTCCACCGCCGCCTCGATACACGCGCACTTATGCCGTTCCCGGCTAATTCGCTAACACCGACTTTCCTGAACTCGTCCAAATCCCAATATAAGGTCAATAACTACTTTATAAAGCTTATACTAAAGCCCCGTAATTTTCCCGAATTTTTAACTATTTTTAACCGATGCCTAAAACCTTCGGACATCCCGAAACATATCGAGGTAATGTTCAATTGACTCGAAACCAACGCCAAAATGTTCGTTACATCGATACGATAAAAAGTCGTGTTGGAACCTTCCCCAAAAGGGGCCCCACGTGCCACAATATTCATTGTCTTTATCCTCTCGCTGGACCGGTTAAGACCATTTCGAACCGGCCCGGTCCAACCGAACCGGCGAGGGCGGTTCACTGCTATTTCCATTGTTTTTCAAGTCTGATTTCCCTCCTATTAATTCCTTTGCATTTTCCTTCGATTTACTATTGTTTCCTCACCTAACCATGTGGATTTAGGGCTTAGAACATACCTCCCGATTCAAAGGGTGAATTTTTAGAAATTGCAGCCCGCCATTCCCGGCCACTGCGAGTTCTCCGATCACGTTCTCTTACCTTCTGAACTCAACCCATCCTCTAGGAGTTAACACAATCACTTAAAATAGGTCTCAATCTTAAAAACCAATAATTTATCTTCCTTTTAATCAAACTGAGAAAACAGAGAAAACAAAGATTGTTACCTGCACCCTTCGATTCCTCCGTGGCACGATCATCGTCCTCCTATCTTCCTCACTTCATTTTGGTCACTGAACATCTCCAACAGCCCCGATTCCACTTAACTCACCTACAATCCAACTAAACCTGCACAATCCCCTGTTTCTATTTCCTTATGTTCCTCTCCCTTCTCTCACCCATTTTACTCTGTTTTCCACTTGCTCACATCAACACGACACCGGTTTGCCCACGACACAAGCACACCCTGAAACAATGGCACTACACCCACACCCAAAGCCTCTGTCTTTGTCTCTGTTCTCAGAAAAACCGGGCAACCAACTTCCAATTTCCTTGTTTTGAAACCAAATAAGTCAGTGAAGAAAAGGTTCCACCACCATCTAGACCTAGACACGTGTTCCAATTTCTATGGGTTTATTTCCCTAAGTCAGCCAGGTGTCCACCTCTGGCTGGGCACGGATTCCAATGCAGGCTAAATACCAAAATGCCCGTTCCTTAAAAATTACCATTTTACCCCTCGCGTTCCTAGACCCAAAACTAATTCATCCGAAGTCCGATGACGATGTGCCGCCTGTCGTTGTACTCTAGGAGTCGAGACCTACCTAATGGTCATCGATTAGCGTGAAGAAAACTTGTCATGCAAAAAGTCAACAAATTCCCCTCTTTTAACCAAATTACGAAAATGCCCTCGACCTTCCGAACATTATAACTTCCTCCTCGGATGTCGGAATCGGACGTGCCACCTGTCTACAGACTCGTGACGTCCCGAACTAGGTCACGGTAATCGTTCAATGCCCAATTGACCGTCCTAACTAAAGGTCAAAATTTTGCCCATTCTAGGGGCAAAATCGTCATTCTCAAGCAACCGTCCAAAAGTATCCAACTAATCACCGATTCACTTCGTTAATCCGTCATTAACTACTAATCTAATCCCGAGTCCCGGGACGTGTCGTTACAATCTACCCTCTTTAAAAAGAATTTCATCTCGAAATTCTACGTCTCGTATCTCCGTAAAAAGCTGGGCGAAATCCAACTGATCTTACACCTGGGTCTCCTACTCGGTGTCCATCTCCTGCCAATCCAACTTACCCTGACAGTTCCCAACCTGTCATCACAACTTGCTCAAACGAACCAAATCACCTGAGACCAAACCTAAGTACGCCGCAACACCCCTGTTACCAGTTTCAACACTTCTGTAAAACTAGTACGTATCTTCCACGTACCTTCGCCCAGTACCACCTACTAGAACTACATTGCTTACGCAAGGACAACTCTACGGACATAAAATTAACAAAGGTATTTTAGAATACCTCAAACATAGTTCATAGAGTATATCCTCACGTACTTCCACCTACATCTTCCGGGAAATCCAACTCAAAGTCCTTCCCAAACTCTCGGTCTCCTGGTCGGTAGGAAATCCTAAGGTAACTCAACTTCGATTCCAAATTAGACCCACGTACCAATTCTAGGTCGAACAACCAATACCCAACTCAAACTCTGAACTAGGGGCAAAATCATCATTCTACACCAACCGTCCAAAAGTATCCAACAAATCACCGATTCACTTCGTTAATCCGTCATTAACTACGAATCTAATCCCGACTCCCGGGACGGGTTGTTACAAACTGGGGGTGGGCCCAATATGTTATTAAGTTTAAAGACTCGTGAGTTTAAATACTCGTTGATTACCCCCGGAGGTTTGTTATTGAGTTTAAAGACTCGTTACCCGAGAAGGCCTGATATGCTATTTGAGTTTAAAGACTCGGTGATATGTGATCCAGTAGGTTCGATTCATTGATATGTGTTTTGGATTTCTGTAATATCTTGATTGGTTTCATGTGATTTTTCAGATGTTTTGGGAAATGGCCCACGTGATTTGGATTTACAGTTTTGGGTTGAGTTCCCACACGTGGATTTGTTTTATGGTTTTGGACTAAGGCCGAAGGATTTCAAAAAGGAAATGATGTTGGTTTCGTAAACGTTTTCACTATATTGGAAATGAGATGGTTTTCGAATGCATGCATTGTTTTTACGTGAAGGGCGTAAATGTCTTTTTCTTGTAAAATGTTTGATGCACTTATTAATTTTCGTCCACTCACAGTCTTTTCTGATTTTTAATGCCCTTCAGGTTAGTAGCGGATGCGGGTTGCTGACGAGGCCGAGACATCACACATTCCACTACTGTTCATGTGCGCTCTAGTAGCTGTTTGGGCGGTCAGCCTGGGTATCCCTTGTCTAGCTTTCGTGTTACGTGGAGATTAGATGGGTGTCTAGTCTTCGTGTCGCACGTAGGTATCAAAGCGAGGTTATTGCTTCTAAAGTAGGTTGTTGCTCTCAGAGCGGAGATGGTTAGTTGGATGGTGTGTTGTGTGGTTGTTGTGGATATGATGTCTCTACAAGGAGCAACTCGTCATCAACCTGAATGCTTGGGTGATAGTACGTTAATGAGTGGAGTTAACTAGCGAGTGGGTGACTAGTTGCCCGTTACGCCATGACGCGGTGTGATGTAACCCTTCTCAGGGTCAGATACTAGGGTTGCACATGATGGTGAGTTGGTTCTCAGGGTTGGAGAGGATAACGTGTTTGGGTTAGCTATGATAGCTGATTGGTGGGTCAGATCTTAGGGTTAGCTATGCTAGCTTGTTTGGCTTGGAAAAATTTGGGTTAACCAGTTGAGTTAGATATGACGATAGTGTGTAGTTGTGACTAGTGGTTGGTCAGATCAGGTTATGATGGTCAGATTGTGTTAGGCTGGGATTTGTGTGGCTGAGAAGAGCCGGGTTCGAGGAATTCTAGTAGGCTTGGGTGCTTGATGAACCGAGTGGTAAATGAACCCTATTTTGGCTGAGCACTCTAGTTTGTACCCTAGTGGTGATGTCCGATTTGAGGAAGTCTGGAAATGCGAGTCAGCTAGTTGTTGTGGATTGGGCGACTTCTCGAAGTCGAGATTGTCGGTCGGCCAGATTGGAGATTGTGTTGTTTGGTGCAACCGAGGTTATGGATGGCCTGGTGGATGACTCTGGTCGAGTCTAGTGAGACTATGGAGATTGGTTGGTCTGATGTTAGGTGACATGATGGGATCCACTCTTTGATCAATCAGTAATGTCGTTGAGATTGTTGTGCATTGGCTTACCCTATTCTAGTGGATCTGGTTGAGTCCTGTTAACCCTAGTAGAGTATAGTTGAGATTGTGGAATATGAGGGAGGTAAGCTCCCCCAACCTGATTGCAGATTGAGGGTTTTGGCTCGGTATGGGTAGAGATTCAAGGTTGGTGTGATATGAGCACGAGATAGTAGATGACTGGGTCACATTCTCATTGATTGCGATAGCGAGGAAAGCCGACGAGCCACGAGCTGTATGTATCCCAGTCGTGAGGTGCTTATGCTTGGTATTGACCACTACCGAAAGGGGCCATTTGATGCAATTTGAGCGTCATTTTCTGTGTGATTGGTCAGGGTAGTTTGGTTTGGTCAGAGTAACGCAGCGGAAGCGTGGTGGACCTATGCTTGGTTTTGGGCCGAGATGATTCGGTAGGGTCAGGTTAACCTTGAGTGGGATTGGTTTGCTTAGACATGTTCCGACGTGTCGGTATATTCCGAGGTTAGTGGCTGGTGATCCCGAGAGTTGGTGACTGGTATCTTAGTGGTTGTGATATCGATAGTACACTTTGTGGGCTTGGGAGTTGAACCTCTGAAGGTTGACAGATCAGGATGCGTGATGATTGACATCTTTTGGAAGTGCATAAATTGTAGTAACCGACAGGTGAGTTAGATTGTGTGCGGACATGGGGATGTGGTCTGAGTGAGTTAAGGACTAGGAAGTCTAGTGGAGAATTTGACGTTCGATTGACTAGTCCAGTGGTAGGATACTCGTTGGGGATTAAGTCCAATGGTTGGACAAGATGTATATGTTTCCAACACGGTTGGAGTTTCGGAATGAAGAGAAGTTGTGTTTGATTCCAAATTGGTGATAGATGTTGAGTACTAAGCGACGGATACTCTTAAGTCGATGATGGAGACCCATTGTGCTTTACAATGGAACCTCTAGAATTGTGAACCCCTGATTGTGGACCAAACTTTGGACGAGTAGAGGGTACTTGGTGTCACGACTTCTGGTTCGTGTGGTGAGTGTTGTGAGGTATGTGTTTAGTTGGCTTGACATAGGTGAACTGGGATGTCATCGTCTCAGATTAGCTTGATTTTTCTTGTTGTATGATAACGGAGGAAATATGCTAGGTAAGGATGACAAGGAGTGACTATAACTGATCGATATGAGGTAATTGGAGAGAACCCACAGTCCAGACTATGCTTTGTCTTTGTGGCGAGTTGTGCATATGTGGAAAAAGGGTAATGAGTAGTGATGTGGAAAACTGAGGAACAATGTGTTGGATTTAACAAGGGTGTAAGACCTATGACAAGATTTCGAGTGGATCGTTATCGGGGCGACAATTCAAGAATCTCTTGGAATCGTTAGTGAGAATGCAAGACAGGGGTTGGATATGTTAGTGAGTATAAGATGAAGTCGGAATTGGATTGTCTTGGACATGGTGATGTGTTGGTTTTGGATATGTTAGGGAGCATTGGTCTGTCTTGGATAGGTGGATGAGTATAGATCTGGGATTCACTCATTCAGACTGGCATTGTTTGTAACGACCCGTCCAAGAAATTAGGATTAAGACGGTGATTAGTGAAAGATTAGTGAGCGTAATTGGTGGTTAGTTGGTGACACTAGAGTCGTTAAGGTACTAGCATGGGAAAAATGTTGAATTTTAGTTCGGGAGGTCACTTGGGTATTGACCGATGACCAGGACGTAGTTTGGGACGTCACGAATCCATAGATAGGTGGCACGCCCGATTCCGACATCCGAGGAGGAAGTTATGATGTTCGGAAGGTTGGGGGCATTATCGTAATTTGGGTAATTAGGGGGAAAAGTTGACTTTTCGTACGATAGGGTTTTGACTTGTTGAACTAGGACGGTTAGATAGATCTCGTCGTCCTGAATTAAACGACAGGCGGCACGTATTCATCGGAGTTACAATATGTGAGTTACGGGTCTAGAAAGGTAGTGGCACAACGGTAATTTTGACTTAAAAGGAAGGGCATTTTGGTCTTTTGTACTTGGGCCTGGTGCAACAGAGAGGGACAAGTGGATGGCTGGGATTGAGCCACTTGTGAGAGAAAGGGGGAGGATTGTGACACGTGTAGGAGAACTAGAGGGTTCTAGGATTTTGTTCACGGGTCCAAATAATTGGGGGTGCCCGTGTGTGTGTGTTCTTCGACTCAGAGAGAAAAAAGAGACTGGGATTTGGGGAGAAATCGATCAAGCACGGTGAGGGTGTGATTTTTGTGAGTGTGTGAGAGTGACCAGAGATTGAATGAGAGTTAGTGAGTGAGTTGAGGAGGTTTGGAGGTGCATTGGTCGTGGGTGTGTGCGGTTGTGAGCCACGGGAAACCAGGGGGAAACAGAGAACAGAGAGGAGTTTTGGGTGGTAGTACTGTTGTGTTCGATCAATCGAGGCCGGTGGAGGTGTCCAGAGGTTGGAGGTGGACTGGAGGAGTTGTGTCCTCACGGCTGAACTCACGACGGTGACCGGAGCCCAGGTAATTTCTGGTTTTCCTTTCGATGCTCTGTTTTGCTTTCGATTTTCAAATCGAAAGTCGTAAAGTCTGGGGTTGAGTCGACGGTTTTGGTGAGTTGGGTAGGACTCAGTGAGGTTCTAGGAAGGGTTTAAGGTAGACGCCGTGACGAGGGGTGACCGGGTTGGCTGGATCGTGAGATAGGGGAAGTGTTCGGGTTTTGTTCGAGCTTGAGTTGACGGGCTATAGGTCGAGTCGAGATGGTTGAGTGAGGGGGATGAGTTCCTTAGGACGGAACGAAGAAGATGGTGAAGAAAGGAGTTGATTTGGTGGACGGACGGCGGAGAACCGGTCACGCCGGTTCGAGTTGCAGAGACTGGTTCGAACCGAGTCTAATGGAATTGGGTTCGGGTTGTTCAGACATCGATTCAATATAGTTCCGCGAGGGTGAAGGTTTAGGGTTTAGGTTCGTTACGTTTAGGACCCGGGGATTTTTGGGGAAAATTAGGTGGACCTTCGTAGATGTGTTAGTAACGTTCTTGGGTGATTGTTGACAGGATCGGGACTTCCCGAGGAAGCTGAGGAACGTACGAGACGTTCGGGACGAGATTGAGGGCTCGGTATCAGTGAGTGGACCCTTTCCTTAAACTCGAGCATGCATAACTGTTTTTCTATCCTTGTTTTATGGTTTTATATGTGATTTCATGATTGTTGAATATGCTATGTTGGTTTTACATAATTGCACGGTTTTCGAGAAATAACGTATTTGACACGTTTTACGAGGAATGTCCATTTCTGAGTATAATGCCATGTTTTTGGGGTTTTCCAATGATAACTGGTTTTGAATGCTTATAAATGGATTTTGGAATGTGATTTTGATAATAAAGGTTTTTGGTTTTGAAATCGGAATTTGGTTTTAAAGTTGAGAAGTGGATTTCCGGATTTGGGTTCGGAATGACGGTTCTGAATGCTAGAATGGCTTCGGGCCAGTGATTTCGGATTTGGGTTTGGATGTGGATTCAGAAATGGTTTTCAAATGGTTTTGATTGGATTTGTTGGATCTGGTTATTGGGTTTAAAGACCCGGATTATATTGACGGAGGACATGCCCGGATTGGGTTTAAAGACCCCGATTGAGTTTAAAGACTCGGGAGTTTAAAGACTCGGATATATTGATATTTCCCCCGTAGGCCTGTTGAGTTTAAAGAATCGGATATTATTGAGGCCTGGATTGAGTTTAAAGACTCGGGAGTTTAAAGACTCGGATAGGTCCAGCAGGTTTGATCGGTTAATGATGGCTTGGTACTTATGTTTTCTGATACGGTTTATGATGCTTAGGATATGATTTCTATAACTGTTTTTATAATGATTTTGCAAATGTTTTTATGATGATCTTTATGTGGTTTATAATTATTTTAAATAACTGGGTTATGCATGTGGTTTCAAAACGGAGGGCTAAAACCCTGGTTTTAATATTAAATGGTTTTCGGAAATTCTTTTCTTATTTATGGTCCACTCACACCTTTTGTTTTTAAATTTCCCTCCAGGTCGTGGAGCTAGGGCGGGGTTTCGGCGTCGAGGCTGCGTCTGAGGTATAGAAGTCACGAGAGCGATCCGGGAGTGTTTTAAATTTTCCGTGTGCGTGTATCTAGTTATCGGTTTTCTTTCTTTTGTATTTACTACTATGCTCTGTAAACTTTTGACTTCGGGATGTTTAAAGTTCTCCTGCATCTGACTGAGTACTTTGGTGGCTTCGAGTGAGTTTACTTTGGTTTTGTGTCGGGGAGTCAGACGGGAGCAGGATTTACCTCGGTTTTCGGGGTGAAACCGGGGTGGGTCCTGACATTGTTAGTGACTATCGAGTGGAGGCTATCTCCATTAGTGAGGGGTAGTAAATGGCTTCCTTTTGGAGTCAATCGGGTAAGATATGGTAACTAAATGGACAAGATGTCAGCGTGTTATTTGGCCCTATTGGATGCTCATTGGGCGAGGTTCGGAGTTAGTACGTCTTGGTGGACGTGGTCCGGACAAGTATGTCTAGGTGTGATTGGGATTATACGTTTCTGATGTTGGTCACTTGACAAGGAGACCCAGAAGACCAGGAGACTTGAGATGGACTTGTAGTTGATATGCCTTGGAGGACGTGTTTGGGTTTGGAGTGTCGGATCAGTCTAGTATTGGATTGGACAGATGGACGCCGGAATTGAAGCGTGATTGGATCGTAGCCATGTTGTAATTAGTGTAGATTCGAGGATGTTGTGTGTGTCCAGGGATGCACCCCGGTGTTCTGTAAGATGTTCTGGTGATCGGCTTAGTTTCGATGTACTTGGGGCGTGCATCATGGTAAGTTGTTGGTTGTGTTGGTAATCAGAGTGGTTCCGATGCGATTGATTCGATGTGGCCTGGACATTGGATACTGTACGCTGGTCCAGAGTGATTTTGTTGCAAGGTTCAGTAACTGCGTTTGAGCGTGGTTCTTAGAGCGTGGTTGGCTAGTGGAACCCTAGAGCGAGGTGTGTGATCACTGTTGGGCAGGTATTTGATGGGGTCTAGTTACCCACACGTAAAATGAGACGTGGATGGTGTTTCCACAGGTTGACGGTGTTGGTGGCTAACGTAACCCCAACAGTGGGTGAGTTGTTAGGTTTCCTTGCATAAGGCGACTGCACTGTGACTCCGGTGAAGTCAGCGTGGATCGTTGAGAGAGTTTCTTGATATGAGTATCGAGGCAGCTAGGTGCTGCCATTTGGAGATTGACCTTGTGAGGCGTGATGTGTTACGCTACGTTGAGGGAGTTAGTGCGAGCTACTCTGAGTATGACTCCAAGGTGAGTCAAGGTTGATGTAGTGACTCAAGTAGTGACAGTGGAGCCGTGAGTACTAGCTGAGTGCGACATTGGAGGTACCTTGGGAATGAGTTGGAGATGTGTTAGCCTCAGTGAGAAAGGGATGGTCGCCAGATTGACCAAAAGATGGAATGTCTAGAAAGACGACGCGTGTTAGTCTGATTTTCGAAAGAGAAGGTGGTGTCAGTAGAGTAGCAGGATTGTTGGGTGGTGTACACCGAATATGAGGCCCAGTTGTGAGACCATTTGGAGGTCCACTGTGAGTTGTGGACCCTCGATAGTTGAAATTTCAAGGACAAAATTATTTAAGGGGGGAAGGTTGTAACGTCCGGTCTCGAATTTCGAGATTAAATTAGTGATTAATGGAGGATTAGTGGAACTGATCGGTGATTAGTTGAGAGATTTTGGACAGATGGTGCGAAATGACCATTTTGCCCTTGGAATTGGGCGAAATGTTGATTTTTGACTCATATGGTCAAACAGACTTTGACCGATAACCATGACGTAGGTTGGGACATCACGAGTCTGTAGACAGGAGACACGTCCGATTCCGACGTTCAACGGAGAAGTTATGGGTCTAATGTCGTAGGGGTAATTTGGTAATTTTGGTGCAAGGGCATTTTGGTCTTTTGCCTTGCATTGGGATTTGGGCCTAATTGGATAGGGACACCTGTCCCTTGTCTGGAACCTTGTTTTACCGACTTTATGGGGGATATTTGTACAATGATTGAACAGTTTTTCCCCAAAAACCCGTGAAAGTTCTTGACCCGTGAAACCCAACCCATACCAACCAACCCCCTTCGATCTTCACCTAATGCTACTAGACAGTGAATAGAAGTTGGAGAGGAGGCTTGGACGATTGTAGTGGTGTCCACGGCGGTGCAACGACGGTGCAGGTAAGATGGTTTCCCGTGAAGCCCTATTTTGAGTAAAAAATGGTGGATTCGATTGTTCTGAGTTTTGATCGATCTGGTTGATTAGATGAAGTTCTGGAGACTGTGGCGAGTCGGTTAAGCTTGGAAACATGGCCAACAGTGTCCAGGATCGTGAGAACTCAACGGAGGAATGTGACAGTCACTGTTCACCCGATCACAGATATAGTTTTAGGCTTGGTTTTCCAGTTTTGAACCCATAGAGAGATAGGAAATGATGAGATGAAGAGATAGGAATAAACGGCATGAAAAATGGTTGAGAAATGGCAGAGAATTGGTTGGTTCGGTTCGCTGGTTCGGTCGGTCGACTTGAAAGAACCAGATAACCGGGTTCACGCGAGGTTAATGATGCATTTTTCACAGCGCGTGGCGTTCACGTGTAGCGCCTTTGGGGGGCACGTGAGGGCGCGTGAGGCCGTATTTCGGGATATGGTCAACATGTGATTTTTTCATTTCAATGTACGGATATTTTGGGACAAGTTTCGAATCGATTGGACACCATTTCGTGGTAGGTGTGAGTGTCCGAACGTTTAGCGTCTATGTTAAATACGTTTAAAAATTCTAGAAAAATTGGGACATTTAATGTTAGGTTATTTGAAGTAGTTTGTGACCTTTTGGTATGGTTTGGATAGGTCCGGAAGTTCCGGTGATGGTGGACTGGCTGGAAAGGCATATGACGCGCGTATCAAGGCGGCAACTAGGACGGTCTGTGAGTGGACTTTTGTTTTCTAAATACTATGCATGTATAACTGTTTTATATGTTTTATATACGTGACTTCTATACTTATGATTGCTTATTTATGATTTACATATTTGCACATATTTCAAGGATATGCTTTTATACTGTGATGATTTTATACTGTTTATACGTACTGTGTTTCTTTAATGGTTTGGATGGATGGTTTTATACGGTTTTTAGTGGTTTTATGGCATGATTTTGGATTCGGAAAAGTGAATTCGGGCATGAGTCCTATTTTGATAACATGTGATTTTGGATTTGAATTTTGTTTTTAAAGTGATTTCGGATTCAGATTTGGAATTGATAAAGTGGATTTATGGATTCGGTTTTGATCTGGAATATGAAATGATTTTAAATTGGATTTGCTGGATCTGGTGTTATGATTTGGGTTTAAAGACCCGTGAGTTTAAAGACTCGTTGATTGATTAATCGGGGGTGGGCCTGATATGTTATTGAGTTTAAAGACTCGTGAGTTTAAAGATTCGTTGATTACCCCTGGAGGCCTGTTATTGAATTTAAAGACTTGTGAGTTTAAAGACTCGTTACCCGGGAAGACCTAATATGCTATTTGATTTTAAAAACTTGGTGATATGTGATCCAGCAAGTTCGATTCATTGATATGTGTTTTGGATTTATGTGATATCATGATTGGTTTCATATGATTTTTCAGATGTTTTGGGCAGTGGCCCACGTGATTTGGATTTACGGTTTTGGGCTGAGTTCCCACATGTGGATTTGGTTTATGGTTTTGGACTAAGGCCGAAGGATTTCGAAAAGGAAATGATGTTGGTTTCATAAATGTTTTCACTACATTGGAAATGAGATGGTTTTCGAATGCATGCATTGTTTTTACGTGAAGGGCGTAAATGTCTTTTTCTTGTAAAATTTTTTATGCACTTATTTATTTTCGTCCACTCATAGTCTTTTCTAGTTTTTAATGCCCTTCAGGTTGATAGCGGATGCGGGTTGCTGACGAGACCGAGACATCACACATTCCACTACTGTTCCTGCGCGCTCTAGAAGCCGTTTGGGCGGTCAGCCTGGGTATCCCTTGTCTAGCTTACGTGTTACGTGGGGGTTAGACGGGTGTCTATTCTTTGTGTCGCACGCCGGTTAGACAAGAGCATGGGTCATCCGCGTAATCCCAGGGGGATTGGAATGGGTCGTGTCAAAGGACCTTATATAACAAGTCGAACACATCTAACATACTTACTTTGCATTTCTTTAAATTCTTAAATTTGCATGTTTATGGCCATGCGCATATCCTGTTTCATAAGTAATCCTAGAGAAATATCTAATTCTCTTTTGGAAGCGGCCAAAGCCTCCTTATTTATATCGGTAACTCTACCGAGGATGTTCTTGTCTTACATTTTTTGCAATGTGCTATAGACTTATTAAGAATATATACTCAATTTCCATTAGACAAGTGCCCTTCATTGCTATAATAAGGTAAACATCTATGAATAGAACTTTTAATTTCTAGCACTTCAACATAAACACTAATTCGACTTGTTCTTACCTAATGAACCTAGATTGTATTTCAAAAACCTAGGTTGGGTTTCCATTGAAGTGTTTTCTATTTAATAGACCTTAGTCTCATCCCTTTTGATGTTTTATAAATCATATCATGTGCGACTCTTTTCGGCGAAGGATCCACCAAATTCTTAACTTCCATCATTCCATTATGTAAGAGTTCTTTTATATATATTGTATCTAAGACCAATATGTGTGACTTTCTGTGACGACCCAAAAATTCGAAAAAGATAATTTAGAAAATTTAAAAAGGAAATGACGTTTTTATCCTTGGTATAAGTGGTCAAAAGCCGTTTTTTCTTGAAAAACTTTTTGGACTTTCTGTGAAGACCGTTATGTAGATCATCGAGTCATGAGTCCGTAGACAGGTGGCACGTTGAAATCGGAGTTCGGATGAAATTGTTATGGGTCTATGAAGATCAAGGGCTTTTTTGTCATTTCTAATCCAAGGGCATTTTGGTCTTTTGCTGCCTTGCTGTGTCGTCAAGGTGTGACTCATCCTAGTGGGTGTGTGACACCTATCACGTTTTGGCTGGGAATAGTGGTAATTAGGTGTTAAGTTGTGTTGAAGTCGTGTTTGTGTGACTTAGAACCAAAACAGGAAAACACAAAATGAATTCAATCACACCCAGCAATTGGAGAGAACCTAGAGAGACAGTGAGGGTTGTAGCGAATTAAAGAGAGAGAATAAGAGAGGGGAGAAGGAAACCTAGACCCGAAAAACCTAAAAATTACCCAAACCGGAAACATGACGAAGTCTTGAATATCAGTGTTGCAATTTGAATTCAAGTGTTCAAATTGAGGTTAGAAAATTATTTCTAAGACTTAAACGAGTCGAATTGAGGTAGGATTGAAGTCAATTTCTTAAAGACGAGTTTTGACTGCGTTCGAAATTTGAAGTTTGAATTTTGGAGAAATTCGATGGATTTAGGTAAAGAAATCCATAAAATTGAACTCATATAGTTGTTTGTAGGATGATTCTAAGTAGATTGATTGTTTGATTTTTAAAAATAGGGTTGAAATTGAGGAGTTAAAGCTGGGTTGTGTTAAAGCCGGGTTGTAAAACTGGGTAGAACGACCCATTTGCAGGAATTCGAGCAAGGAAGATGAACAGTGCAGGGGCCCGTGGGCTTCACAGGCACCCGCTCGCGACAGCGCATGGGGGAGTGTGAGCGGTAATCTGGAGGTATGGTGAACATACATTTCGATACTCTCGTTGTAACGAATGTTTTGGCATAGGTTTCGAGTTAATTGGACATCGTTCTGATATATTTTTGCAGGTTCGAAGTGTTGTGTGTATGTTTTTAATGCGTATTTTATCCCGAAAAATTAGGGAATTTTAATATGAGATTATTTGAGGTATTAGTGACCCTCGATAGTGGTTTTTTACAAGACAAAGGATTCTTGGAACTTACGAAGGACCATATGGCTCAGAATCAAATCACATGGACGGTGCATGAGTGGACGTTTGTTTTATAAATCGTTATGCATGCATAGTAAATATTTTCCATGATTTATTTCATGATTTGAGTTGCAATGATTTGGATGATGATTTGATATGATTATTTGATGATTTATGGATTTAATAGGGCACAATTTACGGTGAATGGTGGAAATGATGTTTTGGGCTAGGCACAGGTTTGAAAATGGTATTTTGACTTGGAATGTGAGTCAAGAATGATTTAATGGATTACTTAATGATTTTTGGATGTGATTGTACGAATTTGCGTGAAAATTGTATTTTGGGCGTGAGACCCTATTGGAAATGGTTTTGACTTTGTTTTAAGTCAATGATAGTTTTGAAACTAATGTTTTGAGTTTATGTTTACTGGCCCAGATGTGTAATTCCCGAAAAACTCGGATGTGTAATTCCTGGGAAAACTCGAATGTGTAATTCTCGAAAAAGCTCGGATGCGTAATTCCCGAAACGCTCCTGATGTGTAATTCCCAGAAAGCCCGGATGCATAATTCCCAGAAAGACCTCGGATGTGTAATTCCTTAATTGCCCTCTTATGTGTAATTCCTGAGATTTGAGTATTGATTTTTGTTGAGTAGTGCTGATGTGACATTATGATTGCTATTTGTGCAATGATGCGTAGTGTTGATGTGATATTGTGACTGATGTCTATGCACTTGTGAGTAGTGTTGTTTGATCATTGAGATAGATATTTGAGTACTGGTGGCTAGTACAGTTGTTCATGGTCATTGTGATTGGTTTGATGTTAAGGGTTATCTTCATATGTTTTACATGATTTAATGAAACGAATTTTGGAAAAATGTGGGCCATGGGGCTTTTGATGAATTGTGGGTCCCACGATTTTCTATTTGCTGTAATTTGAAATCTGGTTGTTCATGTTTTACTTTATGCATATATGTTTTGTAACTAGAGGGTAAACTTCGTTTTTGAAGTATATTTTCAAATGATGTTTCTTTTAGTCTACTCCCACTTTTGTTATTTAGTTGACCTTCCAGGCCGTGGCACTCAGATCTGGGTTGATCTAGATGCGGAGACATGAGTGGTAATTAATATGACTATCCCTTGTCTGATAAGTGTTAGGGGCATTTTCGGAACTTCAGTTTACTTGTCAGACGAGAGCAGAATCAAGCACGGTTATCAAAGTCTCTTGTCAAGTTGGTATTAGAGCAATGGGTACTAATTTGTGTTGTCCATGTCATGCCTCCAAGACGCGAGCCCCGTGCACGACCTGATAATGAGATGGGTATACAAGGGTATATAAGACTCCGAGTTAGACTTCGGGATGGAATTGACCCTGGATTGGGAGTCGGATGTTGGATACTGCGCTTCGGTAGTGTAGGACTTATGTAGGTGTGGATAATGAACGAGCCCAGAGGCTAGAAAGTTAGCATGGTTGGGCAAGTTGGACTCGAATGAGATAGCTGAGTGAATACCTTGGTTGGAGTGAGTGTTTGAGATTTTAATGTGTGAGGGGAGGTTCCCGATAAGATGTGGTACACCCAGCGGTGTTTTGTTAGGTGACCAGGCATGCTGATGGTGGCATGGATTGTGAAAGTTAGATTGGACTCAGAAGGAGCCAAGACATTGGGTTTAGAGTCGAAAGGAGTCAGGATTTTTGGTTTGAGACTCGAGATGAGTCAACGTATTGTATCAGGGCTCGAGGGGAGCCGGATAGTTGAAATAACGATTATGGTTTCACATAGCAATGGGGGTTCATATGGGAACCCAAGGTACTTGCGGACATAGTCTCCATGGTTGTTGGAGGAATATGTTCAAATTTCGGGGACAAAATTCCTTAAGGGTGTTAGATTGTGATGACCTGGAAATTCGGAAAAGGTATTTCATAAAATTTGAAAAGGAAATAACGTTTTTATCCTTGGTTTAAGTGGTTAAAAGTTGACTTTTTTTCTCGGAATACTTTTTGGACTTTCCATGAAAACCATTATGTAGGTCCCAGAGTCCTAAGTCTGTAGATAGGTTGCACGTTGAAATCGGAGTTCGGATGAAATTGTTAGAGGTCTATGAAGATCAGGGGTATTTTTGTAATTTCTGACCCAAGGGCTTTTTGGTCCTTTGCTGCCTTGTTGAGTCATCAAGGTGTGACTCATCCTAGTGGGTGTGTGACACTTGTCACGTTTTGGCTGGGATTAGGGGTAATTGGGTGTTGAGTTGTGATGAAGTCGTGTTTGTGTGACTTAGAACCAAAATGGGAAAACACAAAATGAATTCGATCACACCCAACAATTGGAGAGAACCCAGAGAGACGGTGAGGGTTGTAGCAAATTAAAGAGAGAGAATAAGAGAGGGAAGAAGGAAACTCATACCCGAAAAACCTAGAAATTACCCAAACCGGAAACACTATGAAGTTTTGAATTTTAGTGTTGCAATTTGAATTCAAGTGTTCGAATTGAGGTTAGAAAATCCTTTCTGAGAAGTAAACGAGTCGAGTTGAGGTATGATTGAAGAAAATTGCTCAAGGATGAGCTGTGACTGTGTTCAAAATTTGAAGTTCGAAGTTCGGACAAATTCGATGGATTTAGGTAAGGAAATCCATGAAATTGAACTCATATAGTTGTTTATAGGATGATTCTGAGTAGATTGATGGTTTGATTTGTGAAAAAGGGTTGAAATTGAGGAATTAAAGTCGGGTTGTAAAACCGAGTCGAACGACCCGTTTGCAGGAATTCGGGTGAGAAAGATGGACAGTGTAGGTGCGCGTGAGTGAGAATCTCGAGGTATGGTTATCATACGTTTCGATGCTCTCGTTGTAACGAACATTTTGACACAGGTTTCGAGTCGATCAGATATCGTTTCAATATATTTTTGTGTGTTTCAAGTGTTGTGTGTACGTTTTTAATGCGTATTTATCAAGGAAAATTAGGGTGTTTTAATGTGAGATGATTTGAGATATTAGTGACCCTCGATAGTGGTTTTTTACAGGACAAAGGATTCCTGGAACTTACGAAGGAGCGTATGACTCGGAATCCAATAATATGGACAATGTGTGAGTGGACGTTTGTTTTATAAATCGTTACGCATGCATAGTAAATTTTTTCCATGATTTATTGCATGATTTGAGTTGTAATGATTTGGGATGATGATTTGATATGATTATTTGATGATTTATGGATTTAATAATCGATTTTTTAGCACAATTTACGGTGAATGGTGGAAACGATGTTTTGGGCTAGGCCCGGATTTGAAAATGGTATTTTGATTTGGAATATCAGTCAAGAATGATTTAATGGATTACTTAATGATTTTTGGATGTAATTTTACGGATTTGCGTGAAAATTGTATTTTGGGCTTGAGACCCTGTTGGAAATGGTTTTGACTTAGTTTTAAGTTATGGATGGTTTTGAAACTAATGTTTTGAGTTTATGTTCAGTGGCCCGAATGTATAATTCCCAGAAAACCCGGATGTGTAATTCCTGGGAAAATTCGGATGTGTAATTTGCGAGAGAGCTCAGATGCGTAATTCCCGAAACGCTCTGGATGTGTAATTCCCAGAAAGCTCGGATGTGTAATTCCCGGAAAGCCCGGATGCATAATTCCCAGAAATACCTCAGATGTGTAATTCCCGAATTGCCCTCTGATGTGTAATTCTTGAGATTTGAGTATTGATTGTTGTTGAGTAGTGCTGATGTGACATTATGATTGCTATTTGTGCACTGATGCATAGTGCTGATGTGATATTGTGATTGATGTCTATGCACTTGTGAGTAGTGTTGTTTGATCATTAAGATTGATATTTGGGTACTGGTGACTAGTACAATTGTTCATGGTCATTGTGATTGGTTTGATATTGAGGGTTATGTTCATATGTTTTACATGATTTGATGAAACAAATTTTGGGAAAATGTGGGCCATGAGCTTTTGATTAATTATGAGTCCCACTGTTTTCTATGCGATGTAATTTGAAATCCCATTGTTCATGTTTTACTCCATGCATATATGTTTTGTAACTAGAGGGTAAAGTTCGTTTTTTGAAATGTATTTTGAAATGATGTTTCTTTTAATCCACTCACGCTTTTGTTATTTTGTTGACCCTTCAGGTCGTGGTACACAAATAGAGGTTGATCGAGAGGTAGATGCATGAGTGGTAATCAGTACGACTATCCCTTGTTTGGCAAGTGTTAGAGGCGTTTTCAGAACTTCGGTTGATTTGTCAGACGGGAGTAGGATTAGGCACGATTATCAAAGTCATGTTGGGACAGGTCTTATCACTTCCATTGTATATCTTACTCGTTGCACGAGCAAGAGTTCTTGACTATCGCAATAGATAGTTCTCAAAGGAGTAGGCTTATTCCTTTCCATCACCATATTTCTAAACCATCCACCCTCTTTACAAGCACCTGCTAGTGCAATCAACTCTGATTCCAAATTGAGTGTGAAATGCACACTTGTTTCTTAAATCCCCAAGAAATTGCTCCACCACCGAGGATATGGATCCACCCAGTTGTTGATTTGGTTTGTTATCGGTGTTCCAGCTAGCATCACTATTCCTTCTTAAATAGAAGGATAACCTTGATAATGTAATTCATAATTTATCGTTCCATTCAAGTATCGAAATACTCAAGATATCGCTTCCCAATGCTTATAGCATGAGTTACTAGTGAATCTTCTTAACATTCCAATGGCAAATCCTATATCGGGTCTTATGCAATGTGTTAAATACATAAAGACTTCCTATTACTCTAGAATATTTTAGTAGAGACTGGAATTTGATTAAGATGATCAAACTGCTTTAGTACGTTCTCAATAGAGTGAGATTGAACTAGTGTTAAAGAACCATTATTTGTTTTTATTTTGATTCCTAGAATCACGTTACCCTCCCCCGTGTATTTTATGTCAAAACTAGTAGATAGAAACCTTTTAGTTAATTTCTTTCACATATTCTATGTTATTTCAAAGATTAACATGTTATCTGCATATAAGCAAATAATGACACCACCATTTTTGTCAAACTTACTGTATATGCATTCGTCTGCATTGTTAATACAAAAACCTTTTGAGAAAATTTTCAGTATCAAATTGTTCATGCCACTACTTAGCTGCTTGCTTCAGGCAATATAAGGATTTGACAAGTTTACAAACTTTATTTTCTTGGCCCCTTTGAATAAACCTTTCTGGTTGTTCCATATATATCTTTATCTAGTTCTCCATTCAAAAATGCTGTTTTAACATCCATTTGATGGATCATTAAATTATAAATTGAAGCACGAGAAATTAGCCATAAAGATTGAACTAATCCGCGCCACTAGTGCATATGTGTCAAAGTAATAAATCCCTTCTTTTTTGCCTAAAGTCTTTAGCCACCAACCTAGCTTTGAATCTACTTATTGAACCATCAGTATTCAATTTTTTATTTTTTATTTTCTTTCTAAATATTCATTTACAACCTATTGGTTTAGAGCCTGGTGGTAAATCCATTAATATCCAAGTTCCATTGGATACAATAGAATCTATTTCATCTTCATTGCTTATCTCCAAAGAGATGTATTTGCTGAATTCATTGATTCTTCATAAGATTTTGGATCTTCTTCAGAATTTATCACAAATCTTACTTCCTTTTTTATTTCTCTTCTATTTACCTTCAACAAGATAAAATGCAAATCTGAACCAAAAGAACAATTTGTGGTTCTAACACTTTTGGGAGATCTAGGATTATCATCTTGTGAATTTCATTCACGATTATTGGGATTTTCATTCAGATCATTATTATCATTATGTGGACTAATGTGCTGATCAAGATTTAACTCCTGTTGTTTCAATTTATCTTTAACATAAATGTGCTGAAAGAATTCAACATCTCTTGATTCAATAATCTTATTTGTTCTAAGATTAAGGAATGTATAAGCCTCACTATTTTTAGCATATCCTGTGAATGCACACTTATAAGTTTTAGATCCTAACTTGGATCTTTTAATGTCGAGTACTCTTACATAGGTAAGACACCCCCATACTTTAAAATAATCCAGTTTAGGTTTTCTATTAAACCATAACTCGCACGAAGTCGTTTTTTAGTTCATGCATGCAGTACTATTCTATTAAGTTATAATATTAATAATGTATTGACCATTTATTTCAAGCTTTTATTTTTTTTCTCTCACCAAGACCATTTTGTTGAGGAGTGTAAAGGGCTGACGTACACTTTATGTTTAATTCATAAGTTTCACAAAATTTTGTGAATCCATCAGAAAAATATTCACTTCCCCTGGCACTTCTTAACACTTTTATTTTCTTGCCAACTGATTTTCAATAAATATTCTTAAACTTTTCAAATACTTCGTCTTTATATTCAATAAATAGTTAGAAAATATTTAATACCATCACGAGTTTTATAACCCTTAATACCGCACAAGTCCGTATGGATAAGACCAAACAATTCAAAAGTTCGTTCAACTTTTTTAAAATGGTTATCTCATTATATTTTTTTGGTAACGAAGGAATAAACCCACAACCGGGCTAAACAACTTCTCTAGGACGCATAAACCCAACGACATCATCTAGGACTTGCAAGACCAAAGCAAGAGGAGACTCAAGCAGCACCAAACCATCTTCCTAACCGTAAGGAAGATTGGCAATCTTATCAGCCACAAAATTACACTCCCTATGAACATGATTAATAGTACAAATTAATCCATGTTTTTTCAACCAAAGCTCTACAACCATCAATCAGGGAAGCAAGCGGATACATGTAAAAGAAGGGCAAGGGAGCTAACGAGCAGAACAACAGCTGCCAAATTAGACTCAAGAACCACACTACGACGCTCCCCACTCCAAGCGAATGTTAGCGGATGTATGGTCTTCTCATTATTTTTACTTGTGCACCTACTTCATATTTGGATATATATATAGTTTTTGATATCACAATATTTTGGAATTAAACCTAAATTATTCATGCGTATAATAGATTGAAAATTCACATGTCCTAATCTATCATACCATAATTGAAAAGACTGAAGCGTATATGTCAATAGAATGCGTAATTTTATTATCACATAGTTTAATCATCCGATTACATGAATAACCTTTTCTCACGAATACACCTTTTTTGGATAAGATAAACTTATCTGATTCAAACACTAATTTAAATCCAGCCTTATTCAAAAGATCACCAGAAACTAGATTCTTTCTCATTTTGGGAACACGACGAATATTTTTCACCATGATATTCTTTCTAGAAGTGAAGTTGAGTTCTATATATGGAACCAATTCCCATCACCAATGCTGCATTATTGTTGCCTATTTTGACACTTTGTCCATCGATGACCTTCACACATAATTTTTGAAGGCTTCTCGGTTGTTTGCAACATGTATGATAGCGCCAGTATCAAGCCACCAACCATCATCAGCATCAATGTGATTTGCTTCGGTCACCACTGCTGAGAAATCATCCTCATCTTCGATCATATTGACAAGCGACTAAAGATGTTTCTTATATAGTCGGCAGTTTCAGACCAAAAAAGAAATATAGTTGAGAGTTTTTCTTAATATGACCGGATTTGTGACAAAAGAAGCATCCTTTCTTCACATCATTAGTGTTTTTCCCTTTCTTCACATCATTAGTGTTTTCCCCTTTCTTCACATCATTAGTGTTTTTCCCTTTCTTTTGAAAGTCTTTCCCTTGGGGAGAATTACATATTTCTTGGATTTGTCACTTGACTCCCTTCCCCGCAAGTTTTTTTGTAGAAAAATCAATATCGATCTCATTTAGCTCTAGCTGGTTTACGAGATTTTTCTTCTATATGAAAGTGTCGAGTTAATTCCTCTAAAGTAAATTTCTTTTTTTGATGATTGAGTTTCTTTTTGTAATTGTTCCACTTTGGTGGTAATTTTGACATAATTACGCCAACGTGGAACTCCTCATCAACTTTTACTCCTCTAATGATAATATCATATATAAGGAGTTGTAGTTCCTCAACTTGTGGGATAGTAGGTTTACTATCTACCATTTTAAAATGCACATAATTATCTATAAGAAATTTTCTAGTACTAACCTTTTCGGTTTTGTATTTGTTTTCCAACGGCGTCCAAAGTTCCTTTGCAGATAGAGTATTGCGATAAACATTGTAGAGAGCGGTTGATAAAGCATTGACAATATGACATCTGCATAGAAACTCATCTTCCTTCCTCTTGTTCCTTTGCTCCTTCGCAACACAGTTCCTTGGCAGTTTCTTCGGGAATTAGAAGAAGATCATCGTTAAAAATGTAGACCAACTTCAAGGTGGTGAGAAAGAACAACACTTTTTGTTGCCATTGCTTTAATCTATCCAAATGAATAAGGTCTTAATTAAATCACGACTTGAATGGATTGAACAGTAGTTGTTACTTGTTAATGCTTTCATTGAGCAAATTAGTCTTAAAATTATTGGACATGATGTAGGAAATTATGAAGGCAATAACAAAATAACATGAGAATGTTGAGTTAAGACACGAATTAGAATCACTTTCTTTGAGACTAATTAGCCGCTCTTCCTATGGACAACTTGTATGTAGGATATAATAGACTTAAACTCACTTGATATTATTCTTAAAATTTGCACAATATAAAAATAATCTGAATTTTTAGAAACAAAGAAGAGAACGAAGATTGTTTGATATTGAGTTAGAAAGATTGTAATTTGACCTGCTTCATATAGGGAATAAGAACATTTTTCATACCAAACCTAACATTTCAAAAGAAAGATTATCTCTATTTAAGATGTACCTTTTGGATGAAACAATGTGAATTGTTTTTTTTTTAAAAAACAATAATTTAATTAAGTTCAAATTAACAAAAACAAAGAATTGGTTACATTAATGTATCAAAAGACATTTCTTATTTAAAGGGAGTGTGTCACTTCGATCAAAAGACATCTCATGTTTAGATGGTCTGTCTCTTCCCTTATAAACTTTTTTAAGGTCGACAACTTTTGCGAAAATCAAAACATTATTTGAACTAAAATATTTAATCAAACAATTCAATCATCAAATAAATCAAACAACACATTGTTTAATTGTTTGCAATTTTTCTAACAGGTACTAGCAGCTAAAAATGAAACCTTCCGTACTAACTTCTCGTTTTAATACAGAAATTCTCTAATACATCTTGAATATACAAGAAGATAGCGCTATAATCAGTTGTCGCACCTTTCACTTCAACCTTGGTTTGATTTAAGAAGAATCGATCAAACCCATGAATATTAGATTATACAAACACAAATTCACTCTAATTACGAAATTATTTAAATGTAAATAAATCGCTACATTATGTAATTATTATACATTCTAAATAAATATAACGGTATTCTAAGCATAGTAATATTTTTGAACGGATCTCCACTCAACGTATGCATAACATTAAACAAATGGTAAACGGTAATGATGATTATAAGACAGGATTTGAAAAAATGTGATGATTGATTATGATCACATTGTCTTTTAACTCTTACCAGCTAGCAGCCTCGTCTCCAAAACCACACCACCTTAAAATATCTCTTACTTTGACCTCTCAGGCTCTCAATATTCCTTTTTTTTTTTGTGTCATTCAATGGGATGTGTGCCCTTTGGGATCTTCTTCGCATACACAACATATAATGCGACGTTAGATTTAGGCTTATTACTTAAAACGCATGCAGAACAAGCCATCGATTTTTCACCAGAAACCGAATTTTGCCTCAAAAATGCTCCCAGAATAGTAGCAACGTCAAAACTGTTGCACCAACTAACTAATTCCATTTTAACGTCCATGAGAAGTGCATATGTGACATATACGTGGAAGTCTTTAGGTGGTTATTTCAGTCATATTTTGAAGGAGGAGTAATAAGGGTTGCAGCGAGGTAGTGAGGTCGAGTAAGAAGCAAATGGTCTGGTCAAATTGAGAAGAAAGGCGACAGCATCAAGGTAGGGAGGTCGAGATATGGAAGAGAGTAGAGGGTTGGAGGAGCAGCGAAGATGCCTTTGTGGGAAGGTTGCTACAATCAAGACCTCATGGACCAATGAAAACACAGGGAAGAGATTTCTTGTTTGTCCAGATGGTCGGGTAAGAGAGAAAATTTCTGATTTTGTTATGAATTTAAACTGATTTGGTTATTGAAAAATTGCTGAGTTTCTGGGTTTCTGATTTGATTTAGGGTTTAGGTGGTTGCGCTATGATTTAAATTTTCAAATTGGTGGTTTCAAATTTTCGGTTTAGGGTTTAGGTGGTTGGGCTATGATTCAAATTTCGAATTGGTGGTTTCAAATTTTCGATTGTATATTGGGATTGTGGTAGGGTTGCTGCTGTTATGATTCTAAGTTTCGATTTAGGGTTTAGATTAGGGATTTGAGCTATGATTCAAAACATCGATTAAATTGGGGGTTTTAGCTAAGAAAGTATGCTTTGTGGTAAGGTTGATGCTAATATGTTTGAAGCAAGTAATGGGTTGGACAAATTTATAAATGTTTATTTGAAATTTCAATTTGATTTGTAGTTATGCAAATGAAAATTGGTTTGATAATTCAGGTTAGGGGTTACAGAGGTCATGGCAAAGGCATTGATTTTTAAGAATGGTTAGATCCGAAGATGTACAAAAGGTCAATGATAATAATTCTCGACTTGCTAAGGAAGATTGATAGAGGAGAGGAGCAATTGTTGATTGAGAAAAGGAAGGTTTTTAAGCTTAGGATTACTCTTATGTTCGTTTTCCTTGCATGGGTTGGAAGCATGTATGTGTAAGGTGCAAACCGTAAGTTAGAATAGTTTGTGCAATGGAAGGTCAAGCTTGTGCTAGAATATATGTTTGATGGATTCATGTTTTTGTTCAATGTTATGAAATTGTCTTTACGACTATTGATGTATGTTTGAGTTTGAAAATGGAGCATAAGATGATTGAGCACGTAAATTGATCATAGCACATTGAGTATTAAAGCTTTAAAGGAAGCATAAAACTTTACTATAACACGTTGCGTATTAAAGCCTTAAAGGTAGCATAAAACTTGACCATAACGCTTTGAAAAATAAAGTGAGCATAAATCCTGTTTCACCTTTGGATCATTACATATGGATGCAATGTTTGTGTCTCAAAAGTACCACTTCAAAACTTCCAACCATCAACCTCCAATGAGTCAAAAATGGAGGCATTGGACTTAAAAAGTCTTCATTACACTACAATTAGGCTTTGCAAACAACAAAAGCTATGTAAGGGACCAAAGTTTCCAAATGCTAACATTAGACAACAAAGTTTCCAAACGCTAACATTAGACAACAAAGTTTCCAAATGCTAAATTAGAAAACAAAGTTTCCAAATGCTAACATTAGACAACAAAAAAGATTAGCCTAGCTACTAGGATGCTAGTAATGGTGCCACTCAGGCAACAATTCCTTTGCCCTCTTCTGCCAATCATTCTTGCTTTTCTTTGATTGTGGCTTAGGAGACCTAAGTCTTTGTGTTGGCCCTTTTAGTCTCAGTTTTTTGGTTGGGGTTGTGGAAGGGGAACTCAATGAGGTAACTGGAGGTTACTGGGAATAGTCATTTGTGGGAGGTGGAGTTGGTTGTTGGGAGGAGGCAGTTTTAGGAAGTGGAGGTGGTTGTTGGGAAGAAGCAGTTTTGGGAGGTGAATGTGGTTGTTTGGGTGGCTCAGCTGCATCATTTGAAACAGAAAATGTTCCCTTCCCTTTCTGGACCTAATCAAAAACCAACAAAACAATACAATTCAACACCCATTTTACAAAACAATTGCATATCTACCAATTCACAAACTAAGCCCTAATTCAGCACCTAATCCAGCATACATTCCATATTTCAAAACTAATCATATGTGTTCAAATTAACAAAACCATGCAATTCAGCAACTATATCTATCAATTCACAAACTAAGCCCTTATTCAGGACCTAATTCAGCGTACATTCCATATTTCAAAACTAACCATATGTGTCCAAATTCACAAAACCATGCATATATATGTCCACATTCCATATTTCAAGACAGGTACCCAAAACAAAGCATATATTCCACAAGAAGCATACAATCCATATTGATCACTTAATTTAGATTCTAAGTTTATAAGAGTCACTTATAGGTAGAATGTTCCACTTTCTCATCCGCGTTTGCTGCTTTGGAAACTTCTCTCTTTTTCCTAAGTTCTTGCTTACGCTTGAACTTGGCTTCCTTCTGAAGCACCACTGGTTGTGTGCAGACATTTCTTTTGTGTCCGTCGGCCCCACAATTCCTACATCTGAGTGTAGAAGGGTATTTTAGTAGCTTCTTTGGATTTGAAGGTGTAACAACCCGTTCCGAGAATTGGGATAAGTAGAGTGATTAAGGTGTGATTAGTAAGGTTAATTAAGGGTTAGGTGGTCCCGAGGGGTCCGGGAACTTAGAATGACGATTTTGCCCCTGGGTTGGGCAGAAATGTTGACTTTTATTTCGGGTGGTCAAATGGGAGTTGACCGGTGACCAGGACGTAGTTGAGGACGTTACGAATCCGTAGGCAGGTGGCACACCCGATTCCGACATCCGAGGAGGAAGTTGTGATGTTCGGAATGTTGAGGGCATAACCGTAATTTGGCGAAATTAGGGGGGAAACGTTGACTTTTTATACGAACGGATTTTGGTAAGTTGACCTAAGACCGTTAGATAGATCTCGTCGTCCTGAGTTCGATGACAGGCGGCACGTATTCATCGGACGTACGAGGTGTGAGTTACGGGTCTAAAACGGTAAGGGTAAAATCGTAATTTGAACTTAAAATGAGGGGTATTTTGGTCTTTTGGTTGTCTGGGGATTGGTATCACAGAGAAGGAAGATAGAGGGTTGAGATTGAGCCACTTGGGAGAGGAGTTGAGGGATTGGTGACACGTGTAGGAGGTCTGGTTGGTTCTAGTGAGTGCACGGTCCAATTATTTGGGGTGCAACCGTGCCGTGTGTGTTGTTCGACCCAGACAGAAACAGAGGGAGGAATTGAGAGACGATGGTGAGTGTTAGTGGGTTTTGGTAAGTGAGGAGTGATCAGAGGGTGGAAGAGTGAACTGGTGATTGTTTGGGGGAGAGAAATCGTGCTAGAACACGGTGGACGGGGCAGTCGGTTTTCAGAGAAAACAGAGAGGACTTGGACGATTGTGGTGGTGGTGCGGCTGTGTGTTGGTGCAATTGGACTCGTGGAGGTGTCCAGAGGCTGGCGGTGGACGGGAGGAGCTATTGCCTCACGGCTGAGCCCACGACGACGCCTGGAAGCAGGTAAACTTCATACTTTTCTCTTCGTGCTCTGTTTTGCCGTCGAGTTTCAAGTTGAGAGTTGTAGCGTTAGGGGTTGAATCGAGGAGTCTAGTGAAGTCTAGGGGACTCAGTTGAGTCCTAGGTAGCTGCTGGTTGTGCTGCCGTGACGGAGGAATGAACGGCGGAGCCCAGACGACGGAGAGTACCCTATGTGCTCTGTTTTATCCATTTTGCTCAGTTTGAAAGTCGTGGATTTTGGGTGAGAGTCGACGGTCTTGGTGAGTTGGGTGAGGTTTAGGACAGTCCTAGGAAGCGTTTTGGGTAGCCACCGTGACGGGGGAAGACCTGGGTGGCCGGAGAAGGAAACAGGGGACTGGTACAGGTTTTGTTCGAGCTCGAGTCGACAGGTTAGGGACAGTGTTGAGGTGTTTGAGTGAGGGAACTGGATTGCTTAGGATTGGACGAAGAGGATGGTGAAGAGAGGGAGGAAAATGGTGCAGGCACGGCGGTGAACCGCTCTCGCCGGTTCAAACAGCAGGCACTGTGTCGAACCCGGTCTACGTGAGGTAGACGGTGACACTGTAGCTGGCGCGTGGGGCCACGCGCAGCCACTTTGGGCGGCGCGTGGAGGCGCGTGCGGCAGTTCTGGGAGAAACGGTCAACATAGTTTTTGGTCTAGGAGTTGTTGTGAGTTCAATGGAGTTGGTTTCGGGTCAATCGGACGTCGTTTGAGTGTAGTTTCGCGAGGGTGAATGTGTAGGGTTCCGGGGTTTTAAGTCTTTGGTCCGGGGATTTTTGAGGGCATTTAGGAGAGTGTTGGTAGACGTGTTAGTGACGTAATTTGGCGGTGTTTGACAGGATCGGGATTTCCCGAGGAAGCCGAGGAATGGGCTGGACGTTCGGGACGCGAGTAGGGCTCAGTATTGTGAGTGGACCCTTTCTCTCAACTCGAACATGCATAACTGTTTTCTATAATTGTTTTATGGTTTTTAAGCATGATTTTATGTTTATCGAATATGTTTGGTTGGTTTTGCCTTATTACACATTTTTCGAGAAAAAGACGGTTTTGGCACGGTTTTCGAGAAAATGTTGGTTTTCGGATTTTGATGCCACATTTGAGAATTTCCACTGATAAAGGTTTTCTAATAGTGATATATGGGTTATGAAATGTGATTTGTGATTACATGTGGTTTTGGTATGAAAATAGATATTTTCCGGATTTGGGTTCGGAATGACGGTTCTAGATGCCGGGAGAGCATCAGACCGGTGATTTCGGATTCGGGTTTGGATGAGGATTTGGTAAATGGTTTTTAAATGGTTTTGGGATTGGATTTGCTGGATCTGGATATTGGGTTTAAAGACCCGGATATATGTGACGGGGGACCGGCCGGATTGGGTTTAAAGACCCGGATTGAGTTTAAAGACTCGGGAGTTTAAAGACTCGGATATATATTGATTTTCCCCCGTAGGCCTTGAGTTTAAAGACTCGGGAGTTTAAAGACTCGGATATGATTAAGGCCTGGATTGAGTTTAAAGACTCGGGAGTTTAAAGACTCGGATAGGTCCAGCAGGTTTGATCGAGGAAATGATGATTTGGTGGTTATGGTTTTTGATACGGTTTCTGATACTCATATTATGGTTTCTTCTGATATTTTATAGTGTTTCTGTTTCTTATGATGTTAAGAATGATTCTTGATAAATGTGTTTATAACTGTTGGTTATGCATGTGGTTTCAAAACGGAGGGTTTAACTCGGTTTTCTTATAAAATGGTTTTTGAACTTTTGTACTTTTGGTCCACTCACATTTTCTGTTTTATTTGCCCTCCAGGTTGTGGAGCGAGCGCGGGGTCTTGACGTCGAGGCAGAATCTGAGGCATAGAAGAGACGTGAGGGTTCCCAGAGTAGAGTAAAGGCTTCCGTGTGCGTGTAGTTATCGGTTTTAATTTTCGTTGCATGTTCGTACTGTGTTTTGTAAATGCTACCTTCGGGACTTTGTGTTTAATTACTCTTGCGTTTGACTAGATAGAAGGTGAGTGAGCTTTACTTGAGTTTTGTGTCGGGGAGTCAGACGGGAGCGGGATTTACCTCGGGTTTCGGGGTGAAACCGGGGTGGGTCCTGACAATTGGTATCAGAGCATAGGTTTGTCGAGTTTGTTAGGTTTGTCGGTTTGTGAGGTTGTGTTTCAGTTGTTTGACTACTTCTATGCCTCTTTCAGCGTACGGTTGACGATGCCTCCGAGACGTAGACCCTCTCCACAACCTGAAGAAGTAGCCAGAGAGACGGAGAGTGCCACGATTGAGCGAGCCCAGCGGCTCGGGGCTACTACTTTTAGTGGTGGGGCTGATCCTGAGGAAGCCCAGAGGTGGATTACTAGACTGGAGCGGATTTTTGCGGTGATGCATTGTCCGCCGGAGGAGCGAGTATTGTTGGCTGCATTTTTACTAGATGGTGCGGCGTACGAGTGGTGGTATACCCTCGAGTTGTCCGGTTGGGATGTTCACAGTGTGACCTGGGAGACGTTTAGGGAACGGTTTCTGGAGCAGTATTATCCTCGTTCTTTCCGGGATGCCAAGGAGGCGGAGTTTCTGCACCTCCAGCAGGGGAATATGACCGTGGCAGAGTATGAACGGAAGTTTCAGATGTTGTCTCAGTTTTCTCCTGCCTTTGTGGCCACTGAAGCCGAGAAATGCCGTAGGTTTGAGTTGGGCTTGCGCGGTGAGATTCGAGCCGTAGTGACAGCTGGATCTTTTGCTACCCTCCGAGACTTGTCGGATGCTGCGGTGCGAGTTGAGGCTAGTTTGCCGGTGCGACGCCGGGAACCTTCTATTCCTGGAGCTTCGAGCCAGCGGACACCGAAAAGAGGTAACTTCGGTGGACCGTCCTCGTCGGGCGATGATCGTTTTGGTAGACCTGGTAGCGCCCAGAGTTCAGGATTTTGGGGTTATCGAGTACCGCCGACTCCGCAAGCGAGTGCGACGTCGGTAGCATCCACAGGGAGACCGAGTAGTGGACCAGGCTGGAATGTGTGTTTCTACTGCGGGGAGCGAGATCATTTCCGCCGTGAGTGTCCACTGTTGCCACAGGAAGGTGGTGTGGGCAGAGGAGTAGCGGAGTCCGGACAGAGTACAGCATCAGGGACAGCGGGCACTAGAGGAGGTGGCGGCACAGCCACGAGCAGTTTGAGGGGACGTGGCAGAGCGTCAGGATCTCAGGCCCGGGTGTTCTCGATGACTCAGCAGGAGGATCAGGCGATACCAGACGTGGGGACAGGTATTTGCTTTACTTTTGATTGTCCTGTTGGTTTGGTTGTTGGATCCCAGGGTAGAGTCTAGGAGTTTACCTAGAGGATTTGGAGTGTACAGTAAGTTCCGTAGTAGGTTGACGGAAGGTATAGGAAAGGAGTGACTGTGGAAGGAGAGAACCCACAAGCTAGAGTTTGCCTTTAGGACTTTGTGGAGTTAGTCCGACCGTGGCCGGAAATGGTAGCCGAGTGCGTACACCATGTAGTTGTTACATAGCTAGGGTTGGCTGTGGTCACAGTAGCTGGGGATGGAGTGAAATACCCAAGGTGGAGATGATAGACAGGAAACCTAGGAGAGGTTGTTCCTTAGGAGACCCTAGGTGTCGGGGACTAGCTGTGGAATTTCGGGGACGAAATTCTTTTTAGGTGGGTAGATTGTAACAACCCGTTCCGAGAATTGGGATAAGTAGAGTGATTAAGGTGTGATTAGTAAGGTTAATTAAGGGTTAGGTGGTCCCGAGGGGTCCGGGAACTTAGAATGACGATTTTGCCCCTAGGTTGGGCAGAAATGTTGACTTTTATTTCGGGTGGTCAAATGGGAGTTGACCGGTGACCAGGACGTAGTTGAGGACGTTACGAATCCGTAGGCAGGTGGCACACCCGATTCCAACATCCGAGGAGGAAGTTGTGATGTTCGGAATGTTGAGGGCATAACCGTAATTTGGCGAAATTAGGGGGGAAACGTTGACTTTTTATACGAACGGGTTTTGGTAAGTTGACCTAAGACCGTTAGATAGATCTCGTCGTCCTGAGTTCGATGACAGGCGGCACGTATTCATCGGACGTACGAGGTGTGAGTTACGGGTCTAAAACGGTAAGGGTAAAATCGTAATTTGAACTTAAAATGAGGGGTATTTTGGTCTTTTGGTTGTCTGGGGATTGGTATCACAGAGAAGGAAGATAGAGGGTTGAGATTGAGCCACTTGGGAGAGGAGTTGAGGGATTGGTGACACGTGTAGGAGGTCTGGTTGGTTCTAGTGAGTGCACGGTCCAATTATTTGGGGTGCAACCGTGCCGTGTGTGTTGTTCGACCCAGACAGAAACAGAGGGAGGAATTGAGAGACGATGGTGAGTGTTAGTGGGTTTTGGTAAGTGAGGAGTGATCAGAGGGTGGAAGAGTGAACTGGTGATTGTTTGGGGGAGAGAAATCGTGCTAGAACACGGTGGACGGGGCAGTCGGTTTTCAGAGAAAACAGAGAGGACTTGGACGATTGTGGTGGTGGTGCGGCTGTGTGTTGGTGCAATTGGACTCGTGGAGGTGTCCAGAGGCTGGCGGTGGACGGGAGGAGCTATTGCCTCACGGCTGAGCCCACGACGACGCCTGGAAGCAGGTAAACTTCATACTTTTCTCTTCGTGCTCTGTTTTGCCGTCGAGTTTCAAGTTGAGAGTTGTAGCGTTAGGGGTTGAATCGAGGAGTCTAGTGAAGTCTAGGGGACTCAGTTGAGTCCTAGGTAGCTGCTGGTTGTGCTGCCGTGACGGAGGAATGAACGGCGGAGCCCAGACGACGGAGAGTACCCTATGTGCTCTGTTTTATCCATTTTGCTCAGTTTGAAAGTCGTGGATTTTGGGTGAGAGTCGACGGTCTTGGTGAGTTGGGTGAGGTTTAGGACAGTCCTAGGAAGCGTTTTGGGTAGCCACCGTGACGGGGGAAGACCTGGGTGGCCGGAGAAGGAAACAGGGGACTGGTACAGGTTTTGTTCGAGCTCGAGTCGACAGGTTAGGGACAGTGTTGAGGTGTTTGAGTGAGGGAACTGGATTGCTTAGGATTGGACGAAGAGGATGGTGAAGAGAGGGAGGAAAATGGTGCAGGCACGGCGGTGAACCGCTCTCGCCGGTTCAAACAGCAGGCACTGTGTCGAACCCGGTCTACGTGAGGTAGACGGTGACACTGTAGCTGGCGCGTGGGGCCACGCGCAGCCACTTTGGGCGGCGCGTGGAGGCGCGTGCGGCAGTTCTGGGAGAAACGGTCAACATAGTTTTTGGTCTAGGAGTTGTTGTGAGTTCAATGGAGTTGGTTTCGGGTCAATCGGACGTCGTTTGAGTGTAGTTTCGCGAGGGTGAATGTGTAGGGTTCCGGGGTTTTAAGTCTTTGGTCCGGGGATTTTTGAGGGCATTTAGGAGAGTGTTGGTAGACGTGTTAGTGACGTAATTTGGCGGTGTTTGACAGGATCGGGATTTCCCGAGGAAGCCGAGGAATGGGCTGGACGTTCGGGACGCGAGTAGGGCTCAGTATTGTGAGTGGACCCTTTCTCTCAACTCGAACATGCATAACTGTTTTCTATAATTGTTTTATGGTTTTTAAGCATGATTTTATGTTTATCGAATATGTTTGGTTGGTTTTGCCTTATTACACATTTTTCGAGAAAAAGACGGTTTTGGCACGGTTTTCGAGAAAATGTTGGTTTTCGGATTTTGATGCCACATTTGAGAATTTCCACTGATAAAGGTTTTCTAATAGTGATATATGGGTTATGAAATGTGATTTGTGATTACATGTGGTTTTGGTATGAAAATAGATATTTTCCGGATTTGGGTTCGGAATGACGGTTCTAGATGCCGGGAGAGCATCAGACCGGTGATTTCGGATTCGGGTTTGGATGAGGATTTGGTAAATGGTTTTTAAATGGTTTTGGGATTGGATTTGCTGGATCTGGATATTGGGTTTAAAGACCCGGATATATGTGACGGGGGACCGGCCGGATTGGGTTTAAAGACCCGGATTGAGTTTAAAGACTCGGGAGTTTAAAGACTCGGATATATATTGATTTTCCCCCGTAGGCCTTGAGTTTAAAGACTCGGGAGTTTAAAGACTCGGATATGATTAAGGCCTGGATTGAGTTTAAAGACTCGGGAGTTTAAAGACTCGGATAGGTCCAGCAGGTTTGATCGAGGAAATGATGATTTGGTGGTTATGGTTTTTGATACGGTTTCTGATACTCATATTATGGTTTCTTCTGATATTTTATAGTGTTTCTGTTTCTTATGATGTTAAGAATGATTCTTGATAAATGTGTTTATAACTGTTGGTTATGCATGTGGTTTCAAAACGGAGGGTTTAACTCGGTTTTCTTATAAAATGGTTTTTGAACTTTTGTACTTTTGGTCCACTCACATTTTCTGTTTTATTTGCCCTCCAGGTTGTGGAGCGAGCGCGGGGTCTTGACGTCGAGGCAGAGTCTGAGGCATAGAAGAGACGTGAGGGTTCCCAGAGTAGAGTAAAGGCTTCCGTGTGCGTGTAGTTATCGGTTTTAATTTTCGTTGCATGTTCGTACTGTGTTTTGTAAATGCTACCTTCGGGACTTTGTGTTTAATTACTCTTGCGTTTGACTAGATAGAAGGTGAGTGAGCTTTACTTGAGTTTTGTGTCGGGGAGTCAGACGGGAGCGGGATTTACCTCGGGTTTCGGGGTGAAACCGGGGTGGGTCCTGACAATTGGTATCAGAGCATAGGTTTGTCGAGTTTGTTGGGTTTGTCGGTTTGTGAGGTTGTGTTTCAGTTGTTTGACTACTTCTATGCCTCTTTCAGCGTACGGTTGACGATGCCTCCGAGACGTAGACCCTCTCCACAACCTGAAGAAGTAGCCAGAGAGACGGAGAGTGCCACGATTGAGCGAGCCCAGCGGCTCGGGGCTACTACTTTTAGTGGTGGGGCTGATCCTGAGGAAGCCCAGAGGTGGATTACTAGACTGGAGCGGATTTTTGCGGTGATGCATTGTCCGCCGGAGGAGCGAGTATTGTTGGCTGCATTTTTACTAGATGGTGCGGCGTACGAGTGGTGGTATACCCTCGAGTTGTCCGGTTGGGATGTTCACAGTGTGACCTGGGAGACGTTTAGGGAACGGTTTCTGGAGCAGTATTATCCTCGTTCTTTCCGGGATGCCAAGGAGGCGGAGTTTCTGCACCTCCAGCAGGGGAATATGACCGTGGCAGAGTATGAACGGAAGTTTCAGATGTTGTCTCAGTTTGCTCCTGCCTTTGTGGCCACTGAAGCCGAGAAATGCCGTAGGTTTGAGTTGGGCTTGCGCGGTGAGATTCGAGCCGTAGTGACAGCTGGATCTTTTGCTACCCTCCGAGACTTGTCGGATGCTGCGGTGCGAGTTGAGGCTAGTTTGCCGGTGCGACGCCGGGAACCTTCTATTCCTGGAGCTTCGAGCCAGCGGACACCGAAAAGAGGTAACTTCGGTGGACCGTCCTCGTCGGGCGATGATCGTTTTGGTAGACCTGGTAGCGCCCAGAGTTCAGGATTTTGGGGTTATCGAGTACCGCCGACTCCGCAAGCGAGTGCGACGTCGGTAGCATCCACAGGGAGACCGAGTAGTGGACCAGGCTGGAATGTGTGTTTCTACTGCGGGGAGCGAGATCATTTCCGCCGTGGGTGGTCTGATGGCCAAGGGCCGAGGACCGTTACGTAGATCGAGTCGATACAAATTCATAGACAAGCGGCACGTCGAATTCGGACGTTCGACGGAGAAGTTATGGTTCACGGAAGTTTCGGGGCACTATTGCACGTTTTACGAGACGAATACCTTTTGACATTAAGTGGGCCCCAGATATTTTAAATTGGCCTAATGGATGAGTGACAAGTGTCACTCATCCATTGCTCACTGCCTCCCATACATGCATACTTATTCCTTGTTCGTGCAAAACCAAACCCAAAACCCGATCTCATCCATTCCCTATCAAACCATCACCTGATCCCTTCCCCCTCACTTGGTTCAACCTGAGGATGAGGCAGAGAGTGGTTGAGGACTGAGAGGTGGCTGTTGGGAGGCCTGAACCGCTGTGGACGGCGGCGTGGAGGAAAACCCAAAAAGATAATCGGTTTGGGTCCATTTTCCTTTATTTTCGATTGTGATAGTATGGACAGTTTTGGATGGTTGGGTAAGGATTATTAGGTTGCTAGGGAAGTAATAAGAAGGTTTTAGTGGTGGTTAACGGCTGAGGAGGCCCTGGGGAGAAAATGGAAACTTGTACGGAAATGGGGTGTTTTGAACGGATCGATTTACAGGGCTTTTATTAGGTTTTTTTATATGGTTAGATTCCTAGGGATGTGAGGAAAAGAGTAGGATTCAAAAGGAATTGAATCATACCGAAATAAGGAGGGAAATCAATTGGACCGATCACGCCGGTCCGGTCCGGTTCGAACCAGATGGACCGACCGGTTGTAATGACCCGGAATCTGAAAAAGGAAATTTTGGAAAAATTGGAAGGAAAGGACGATTTTGCCCTTGGTTATGGGGAGCAAAAGTTGAATTTTTGATCGGGACCATGTTTGGATTTTCCAGAGGTACCGTTGGATAGGTCTCAGGACGCTGAATCCGTAGACAAGCGGTATGCGTCAATCGGAGTTCAGACGTGGAAGTTACGGGTCTAGAATTGTGAGGGGGTATTTTGGTAATTATTGGTGCAGAGTTAAAATGGTAATTTGGCTGGGCCATTTGATGAATCAGCTAGGATGGTGACAAAAGTGTGCTGTTGCGTGACACCTATCACTGAAAAATGGCGCTGGGTGGCAATTTTTGCCGTTTGAAATTGAATAAGGATAAACATATACACATTGATGTACATGTCCATTGCTGATCATGGTTGATCAAATTAACCCCAGTTGTTGAGATTGAATTAAGTCTTCTGGGATCATTTCGACTAGGACCAGATCAATTGTGAAGAGAATTGAGGTCGTTTTGCCTTAGAACAGGGAGGAGGAAGACGTTGAATTTTCGAGTTTGAGTCGAGGAATTGGAGACATGGAATGATGCAATTGATGTTGGAAATATGTTTATTAGGATCCCACGAAGCTTCCTGATGCACCAATTAAAAGAAAACACTAAGAATTGATGGAGATTGAGGGATGAATAGTACGATTATGTTCTTCGAAAAGTCAAGTTCTATTTGAAGGATTGAGGTAAGTGTTTATCTAATTGGGTTTACAGAACCTTAATTAGATGAATAACGATGCCAATGGATGGTTCAATTGTTGAAATTGATGCAGAATTGATAGGAATCGAATCGGGTATGTTCGCGGGTTGTGATACCGTTTATCAGTTAAACGGGTAAGGACGATGCACTGTAGCAGGCGCGTGGGTTTCACGCGCAGCCACTCACGGCGGCGCATGAGGGCACGCGGGCTCGATTCCGGAGGTGAGTTCAACATGACTTTTGTTCTATGCAATGTAACGAACATTTTGGCGTTAGTTTTGAGTTAATCGGACACCGTTTCGATATTGTTTCGAGAGTCCGAAAGTTTATGTTACGTTTCTAATTCGTAATTAATTCCCAAAAAATTATGGGAAATTAATATGATGTTAATGAAGTCATTAGTGACCCTGAATACTGATTTTGGACAGGATTCGAGATTCCTGGAAAATGTCAAAATTACGGAAACGTGTGCAGCTCGGAAAGCGAGCGGTTTGGATGGTGTGTGAGTGGACGTTTGTTTTATAAACCGTTATGCATGCATAGTTAATTTTTTTACAAGATTGACGGCATGATTTGGCTTGCAATGTTGTCATGATGATTTAGCATGATTATTTGTGATTTAATGATTATTTTAATCGGTCTTTCGGGCACGTTTTTCGAGAAAATGTGCAAATGATATTTTAGGCTAGGCCCAGAGTAAAATAGGTTTTGAAAAGGATATTTTGACTTTGTTGGTGAGTCAAGGATGATTTCTGGATTATTTTAGTTTTTCAAATGTGATTTTACGGATTTACGTGTAAATAGTATTTGGGCTTGAAACCCGGTCGGGAATGATTTTGACTTGGTTTGGAGTCAAGGATTTGATTGAAATATTTTGGGATGTGATCCCGGGATGGTTTTCATTGTGATTGTGAGTGCCCAGATGGTCGGAGCTAGGGGATCACCCACACGAGCGGAGCTTGGGGGATATGATTGTGAGTTGTTTTTACGATAAGCCAGCTTCTCGGATGCGACTGAGCCTGGATGTACCACTCGGATGTGTCTGAGCCTGGGGATGAGTCTAGATGTGACTGAGCCCGAGGGTTGAGCCCAGATGTGTCTGATCCCAAGAATGTGGCTGGATGTTGGCCTACGCATAGTGCGGATGTGACTGTGTGATTGTTTGTGAACTTGTGAGTAGTACGGATTGATGGATTGATTGATTGATTGATTGTGCACTTGTGAGTAGTGCTGTTTGATGTTGATTGTGATTGCGTACTGGTATTGAGTACGGGTTTTTGGTCTTTGTGGCTAGGTTATCGTTTTCATACGTTTGGCTTGAGAGCCAGGATTTGATATTGTTCATGTGCTTTGACTGGAAAGCCGGTGATTGTTATACATATGTTTTACCCTATGCATGCATGGTTTGATAAACTAGAGGGTAAATGATGTATTTTGAAATGTGTTTTAAATGATATTATTTTTGCCCATTCACACCTTTCCTGTTTTGATGACCCTCTAGGTCGTGGCACGACGTTCGGGGCTGATCGAGAGGCGGAGGCATGAGCGGAAATCAATGTAGTTATCCCTTGTCTGACAGGTGCTGAAGGGTAGTTTCAGGACTTCAATTGACTTATCAAACTGAAGCAGGACCGGGCACGGTTATCAAAGTCCAATCGGGACGGGTCCTGTCACCAGTTCACCTGAGGAATAAGAAGAACTGTAGCGGCGCGTGGCTCCCACGCGCAGGGGCTTTGACCGACACGTGTGGACACGTGGCCCACTTTCTGGGGAGCATTCCAACATGTGAAATCATCCTTTCGATGTAACGAACATTTTGGGACTGGTTTCCTATCGATCGGACATTGTTTCAATAGGTTTCGGGGTGTCTGAAGGTTTAGGATCGTGAATAAAAATAGTTAAAAATTCCGAAAAATTACTGGGCTTTAGTGAGAGGTTAATAAGGTAGTTAGTAACCATCTAAAGTGATTTGGACAGGTTTGGGAGTCTCGGTGAAGGCGATTGACCCGGGAGTCGTATGGCACGCGTATTGAGGCGGCAGTTCGGACTGTCTGTGAGTGGACCTTGTTTTCTAAATTGATGCATGCATAAATGTTTATTATATGTTTTAATACTTGTTTTGTGATGCCATGAGTGCATTTGTGTGTGGTTACGTATTGGCACGTATTTCAAGGTTTTAGACTTATATGGTGCCTATACAGGTTTGTATTTCTTCGTTGATTTAAATGAAATGGTTTTGGATTTAAAAAGGATAAACTCGGGCATGAGACCCATTTGGTTTTGTCTCAGGCATGTAGCCTTATTGATGACCTACAGGTCTGAGTCGTGGTCGCGGCGGGTGCTATGTGCACGACGACGGATGATACGACGCTCGCCTCCGGACTGGGATATGTTCCTTCTGGTGAGGTCACAATGCACGATATGTTGTTGGGCAGCCGATGGAGGCTCGACTTCGGAGTGTTGACGGTTCAGGATATCGATCGGTGATGAGTGCACCATGAACTAGAGGTGGTCGTGTCGGTTGATTTGTTCAAGGCGACATAGCAGGATTGAGGGTGGTCCTGGACGGATGGTTGCACGCATCACTACGATCGGAGCCGTGACTGACCTTGAGATATTAGGCACGATGCCCAGTTGAGTCATGTGTTCGGGTACGAGACCCAGTTACTTTATGTTTGTGATTTCGGGTCAAGGACCCTAAATGGATTTTCGGATTCATGACGGTTTATGGGGACCGGGCATGAATGTTTTCATTATATATATATATATATATATTCATGTACCTTCCTTATTTGGAATGTCTTCTCCAAGGAGGGTCGTTGGCCTGGGTGGACCCTGGAGTAGTCAAGGAGCACTAACTGAGTGGAGCCGCCCCTGTTGGGGTACCTTACTCTCAGGTGGGCTTGGATTATAACCTCAGGGAGGGTCATTGATCTACGGACATTGACCTAGGTGGACCCTGGGAAACTTGGGCTTTGAGACCTTGGGTAGCACACGCGTAGCTTTAGATACCGTGACATGATGGTTATGTGATTTATGTATATATGTTATATGATGTGTGCTGTGTACAGGTTTTGGGCTGTGGCCCTTATGGTTGGTTTCTTTATGGTTTTGGGCTTAGTTCCCACATATTGATTCTTTTGGATAAATGGTTTTTGAATGCATGCATGCTTTTTAGTGAAGGGTACAAATGTCTTTCGATAAAATGTTTTTATAAATTATTATTTTGTCCACTCACAGCTTTTAATGTTTTGACTGCCCTTCAGGTTGAATTCGGATGCGGGCTGTAGCAAAGACCGAGACATCACATACCTCCTCCGGATCCTGGCGTACTCTGAAGCCCGAGTGGGCTAAAGTCGGAATTTCCCTTGTTTGACACTCCGTGTCAAACGGGATCAGGAACGTTCCGCGTTAATCCCGGGGGGATTGAGACGGGTCCTGACACTTCCGACAAAAGTTGACCTGAGTGAATGCCCTTAATGTGGCAGAAATCTAACCCTATGAAAGACCTACATCCATTAAGCCATCCTGATTTGCAAGCCTGGAAGCATACATATACGCTCTCAAATCGGGTTATCCCATCAGGCTCCAGCTCAGACATGATGACCACAGTAGAACTAGAATTGGTCTTCTTCAATCGTAGACAATTTTCCCCAAGAATTTTGTATTGCCTTTGGAATGATCATTCAACAAGCTCCATAATCACCTGCCTCGCCCTGTAGCAAGTTGCCCTTGATGGTCTTTAACCGGTTTCTAAAATCACCAAATCTTGAAATTCATGCAAATCCCATTTGCTACTAGTTAATTGCCTTGCATACTGTTTTACCATCCATTTCACATTCACATGTATGTTTGTGTTCCCTACACCACAAACATGCTCATCATCGAACTCTCGGACTTGTAAACACTTGCTAGCTTATATTGAGGAGGCATAGATAACAAAGGGACACTCAGTTTGACATTTCACCTTAATACGATCTGGTTAGCTGTCTCCCTTGGCTGACTGAATATTTTCTCACCGTTTCTCTAAAAGTGGCAGCATCTTGAAACTTCAACCCTATCTCAAACCTTGGGTTCTCCATGTCAAGGAGGGAATAAAATCCCTAGACCTAGGCACAGGTTTATTCCTACTCCTTTTTCTTAGGTATATTCCCATCATCTTCTTCATCACTAAGATCAACAAAATTGTCAATCTTAGGTGAAAGAGGGACATTGCCCTCTTCATCTAATTGTGGCCTTGTGGCATGGTCCACATATGAACCAAAAGCCCAAAATAGGTCATCATCACTAACCACTATAGGTTCCTCATCATCCTGGCCAAAAGCTTCCTCATCAAAGTATGGAACAAACATTTCATCACAACTATCATCCTCATTTCCACTACTTGACGAATCCTCAACAATCAGTTTGGCCTTTCCTTTCCTTTGCGATTTCCTTGTCACTCTTTCTTTATGAGCCTCCTTACTGTCGCCAGTAACCGGTTATTGATGATTCGGTTCTTGATGAACCAGTTTTTAATAACTTGGTTCTTCATGAACCAATTCTTCCTCAATCGGTTCTTCATGAATTGGTTCTTCCTCAATCAGTTCTTCATAAAACAGTTCTTCATAACTTGGTTCCTTTTCCCAACTACTAGACCCGCACTCAATAGAAACAGGCACCTCTTCAATAACCCCACCCTCCACACCATATTTGCAGTATACATGAAGTGATTTTTCTTTTAACTTTGCTAACCTTCCAAACAAATCCAACAGTTGATAATCCATCCCAATTTTAAAAAACTGCCCTTTATCTTTAAAGTAGAATTCCACCTTGGCTTCGACCTTCCTAGAATCATAGTGGTTGTCCTTCACCAGATCATGTAAGTCAATCAACGATATGTAATCCCACGAGCACCAATCATACCATGTCAATTACCCGCTGTCGTATGTCTAATGTCCTGCTTTATTTAAGATGCTTCCCCCATGATGTAATCCAATGGAAATTATACCACCAATTCCACCATACAACCAATATGTAAACATTATAAATACATCACGATGATAGCCCATTATAATAGTTAACAAGAAGTAAACAATGATAGCCATATTACACTAAACCATAGACAATGATAGCCATAAACATCTCAACCACATAACCAATAAATTAGTCAACACCTCAACCACAAGTCCTTAAGCCTTCAAATCCCTCCACTGCCTTACACCTTTAAACTGACAAGGCCTTCTGCCTTTAAACCGACCAACACTTCAACCACATAACCAATACATAGACTAGTCAACACACCCCACAACTACCTCATTCCTACTGAGCATTTCAATTCAACTCCCTCCACTGCCTTATGCCTTTAAACCGACAAGGCCTTATGCCTTTAAACCGACAAGGTCTTATGCCTTATAATAACCCCACATACTATAAGACAAATGCAAAAAATATTCTAACCCCACACCCATTCACTTTAATACCATAAAGAACAAAAAATAAAGCATCATCCATTTGGACCAAAAATAAAGCATCAACTATCTCAAATTTACCAACATTATCTCTATATCAACCAAAAATCAGTAAAAAAAGCCTCAATAATCTCGAATTTATCAACACCATCTCTTTATCAACCAAATTCAACAAGTAAAGTCATTTACAAAACCATCTTCTCAAAAATCGATTTAGAAATTTACCATAGTCGGGTTGAACACCATTGGGTCCTCGAGCTACTGGAATCCTCAATTGAAAACCTCTTTGAGCTTACCTGCAACTTCAATTTAAAAACCTTATAGCCCCACGACTGTTCACGTTCGTTCTCCCAACTTTTTCACTCAGTGTTTCCCGGGTTTTTGAATTCACTCAATCCTAGAGAAATCAACTACTTCTTCGAGCTCACCCACAACTCCGATTGAAAACCCTTAAAGGTATGCTCAAGTTTGCATGCGTCTTCAACCGCTTTCCCCTGATTTCTTACAAACCCTAGCAGCGCAATTTACCCAATTCGATTTCAAAAATCGCAATTACACGTTGACATGTCCACCTCAGTTTACACGTCAACCATAATCAGGTCCCACAAATTGCACCTTGCATCCATGTATAGAAATTTGGACAAAGATACCCTTTTTTCTCACGGACGTTAAAACAGAGTTAGTTAGTTGGTGCAACTGTTTTGACGTTGCTATTGTTCTGGGAACATTTTGAGGCAAAATTCAGTTTCTGGTGCATATTTGAGAATCGCTGGCTTGTTCTTGGTGCATTTTAAGTAATAAGTCTTAGATTTATAGAGTAGTGTTTTATTTATCTCTCAAACGACATTTATAGAGTAATGCTTAAGTCACCAGTTTATTAATACCAACACATGTGGCAATACATGTGGCATATGGCATGTTTTAATATGTTATATATATATATAATAAAATAAAATATATAATGAGCAATTTAGAAAGATATATATATATATATATAAAAGAACACCAGCAATTCAATATCACTCTCTCCATTGAAGATTTCTTATTTTATCGAAAAACCCCTTAAAATTTCAGCCTTTGTTTTCCTCATTCAAGACTTAAAATCTCATTGAACGATTACCACCGCAACTACGAAAACACCTACGAATCTTTTATAGAGAAAATGATTCTTATGTTCTTATGTTAATTGAGTACGAAATGATATTGGTTTGGAGAAAAAAGGTTCAATTACATCACAATTCAATATAATTTCGTTTTGGGAGCTATTTACACCTGAAATAAACCACTATTAACTTGGGGAGAGTTTTTAAGAAATTAAAGACCTAATCCGATTTTAGGCCCAAACCCAACTCCTATCTACAGCTAGATCACGGGGATGCGTGAGCGTAATTTACTCAATCACACTGATAAGGTGCCAAAACCGTCTGAAGGAATAAGGGGGATGTGCGACTAAGTCGTTGCGAAGGAGATACACGTGTGGAAGCATGTGTCAACCATCTACCCTTCTATGGCACCTATAAAAGAAGAAGAAGCGCTTTTCTCAAAGGACAACTAACAACTCAATCAAACAAACAAATTGATCAAACTGAATTTGTAACGACCCGTCCCAAATTTTTGGGATTTATTAAGAATTAATTACGGATTAGTAAGGCTAATCGGGAATTTGTCGAGGATTATCGGACGTTTGGAGTGAAATTACGATTTTGCCCCTACACGAGGGTAAAAAGTTAACTTTTGACCTGAGGGTCCGATGCACCAGGACCGAAAATCATTACGTAGATCGAGTCGATACGAGTCCGTAGACAGGTGGCACGTCGAAATCAGACATTCGATAGGAAAGTTATGGGTCAAGGAATGTTCGGAGTACTATTGCATGTTTTAAGAGACAAGTGTCGTTTTTCATCAAGTGGGCCCAGATATTTGTAATTAGGCCCAATGGATGAGTGACAAGTGTCACTCATCCATTGATTCCCATTTTTCATACATGCATCACCCTTTCCCTTAACCCATTTCGATACAATCCGAAAACCTATCACCCCAACCCTCAACCATCTTCACAACTGCTGGAGAGAGAGGCAGAATGAGAGTGAGGGAGTGAGAGACGGTGGGAGGAGGACCAGGCACCGTGGACGGTGGGAGGAGGACTAGGCACCGTGGACGGCGGAGGAAGCCACGAGATAAGTTAAACCCGTAACCCGTGAAGTTTTGAATTTTAGATTTTAAGTTTTGAACGTTTAAGGCTGAATCTAAGGGTTGGGTTGTGTTTCTGGGACATGGACGAGTCACTGGGGATCGAAGTCGGGGGTAGAGGACGATGGAGCAGCCAGACAGAAAGCTGGAAACTGGGCGACTGTTCTTCGATTTAAAGGTAAATTTGTAGATCAATTTTCTTAATTTTGATTCGAGGGATCCCTTCCTGGATTAGAGACGAAGAGGATGGGACCAACGGCTTCGATTTTGGTGGCCGTAATTGGAAGAACGAACCGGGTCGGGTCTGTGTGACCTGGTTGCAGCGATCCTAGTCAACCCGAAAAGAGGATAGAGATATCATGTCAGATCTGACATGTCAAATGTCAGTGATGACATCACTGTTGACGTTAGCGTTGACTTTGACCGTTGACGTCAGCATTGACTTTTTGGTCAACGTTGACCAGCCACTTTGACCAGCATGTGGGGCAACTTGGGCACGTATTTCGAGGTAGGATCATAACCATTTTAAATATTTCGACGATACGAATCCAATGGTGGTGGTTTCAAATCGATTAGAGATCGTTAGGTTGGTTAAGTTGAGGTTTAAAGCCTAGGGAAGCGTGTCCGGGACACGTTAACTTTTCCGAGAATGCTGGGGGTTCTTGATTAGGACTTGTCTTGATTGGTAGTAACCTGTGAGTATGATTTTGGATAGGTCCGGATGACCCAGAGAGGTCGGGTTAGCCCGGTGAGGCTTATGGCATGCATATCGAGGTGTAGTATGGACGGTCTATGAGTGGACTTTTTTTATGAATATGATGCATGCATAAATGTTTTATATGTCTTTATGAACATGATTTGAGATGACATGAGTGCATGTGTTTTAAATATGAAGTGTTTGGCATTTTCGGAGGAAAATGCGTTATTACACGTAGTTCAAGATTTCTGTTTTATATGATGATCGGGCTTCGACCTAGTATACTACATGCTTGTATTTCATGTGATTCCGAAGGTTTCACGGAGTGACGTGAAATCGAGGAATTGATTTACGGGTTTGAGGATTTCACGGAGATGCGTGAAATCAAGATTCGGGCACGAGTCCTAGTTGAACGATGATTTGAAAGTGTGTTGGAAATGAGAAATGGTTTTCAAATTTGGAAATATCTTTCAGGCATATGGTCCAGTTGATTTTAGGTTTGACTTAGAGTATAGTCAAATGTGAGATAAGTCGGGTGGTGACCCAGTTATGAGTTTTACGAAAGATATTTTGGGCATGAGACCCAGTCGTGGATTTTATAGGGTTCGAGGAATCCTGGGATATGAAGTGCCATTGGACATTGAATTTTCGGGCTGTGACCCATTTGGTGATGTTCCATGCTTGAGGCCCTATTGATGATGGCATTCGGCTGAGTCCCGGATGATATGACGCTCGCCTCCGGACTGCGGATGTGTTCCTTTCGGAGAGGTCATGATGCACTTCCTATTGTCGAGCAGCCACGAGAAGCAATGATTGAGGGAGGCTCGACTTAGAAGTGTTGATGTTATCCTCTGAGATCGATCGACGATATGTTCGCGATTATTTAGAGACGGTCGCGACGAGTGATGTGTTCACGGTGACATGTTAGGATTATGAGCGGTGCTGAGATATATGCACATGTGCTAGGATTAGAATCGTGACTGACATTGATGATGAGATGTGTTCTCATGTGTTCTATGATTTGGGTTGAAGCTTCGTTCTGGTTTTCTTTGATTTGGTTTTGGGCTGCGACCCTGTATGATTTGGTTTTGGGTTGAGACCCTACTGAGATAATGGCTTCGAGTGAGAAGTATTTTTCACTGTGTTTTGATTTGGGAAGAATTACGTCTTGTTTCCGAGAAAGTATTGAAATAACTGTTTTATGATGCATGCATGCATGCTTTTACGTGAAGGGTATAAACGTATTTTTGATATAAATGTATTTTTAATAAACTGTTGTTTCGTCCACTCACAGTTTTTATGGTTTTTAATACCTTTCAGGTTGATTGCGGATGCGGGCTGTAACAGAGATCGAGACATCACATGCCACCACCGATCCTGGCGTACTCTGATGGACCTCGAGCAGGTGATGAGTTTATCCCTGGTCTGAAACGTGGAGTCAGACGAGAGCAAGCACGTCCCACTATAATCCAAGGGGATTAGGATAGGTCATGTCACAATTAATTTCAACAACTGTAAACCCTCAAAAATTTCTTTGTTACCCAAAAACTTGCCTTCTTGGCAAAACTTGTCTCTTCGATCTAGGATCAAGATTTAGTTCTCCTCTCAAACCTTCTGAGTTCTTACTAAGAACACTAAGCTTTCCTCCCAATCTAACTTACATCCCAAGTTCGTTTATGGAGACTTCCCAACCACCATACTTCAACCCAACTTGTTTTCGCAGCTTATTTTGAAGACTACTTTCTTCATTTTGACTACATCAAACCAGTCTTTGAGACTTTCACAATATCACTTCCCGACATCATCATGTCTTTTTACTGTTCTGCCAACACCTCAGGATGATTTCCAACAGATGTTCAATGATCTCTTGACCAAGAATGCCTAAATATGGCTTATTTTAGAGATAGTTTACTTCACGCACCTGTAATTCAATTCACAATGCTAATACTTAATTTATATTCTAAAGTGTTTTCATCTTCTCCTCTCACTCTCTACAATTGGTTTCTTCAAGTCTGACTTTGATAATGGGAATATACCAACCAATGAGTTCTATGGCTGCATAAACCATAGAATCATCTTCGTGTTTTGGTTTATTATTCGAATAGTCTAATTTGAAAATGTTGATTTGTCTAACTCCTCCCTCTTGACTCTGAATGGCATGCTGCTAATATGAATATCCAAACATTAAACTTGGATTAGGCGCAAAAGAAAATATTTCAAGTCCCAACCGAGGCATAAAAAAGAATAGTGCAAGCAAGATGTCTGCTTGCTCCACTTTCACTTGATTCGAACGATGATTTATGGATCACAATTCATAAACCATTTTTAACCTTGTTTAGTAGCAGTTTTTACTAGTGGCATGCCTACTTTGAAGGCAACTAGAAGACCAAGTCAGCTGAACCAGCCCATCTAGGGCAGGACCGCGACACCATAGCCCAAGACTTTCAGCCTTCATCCCATTCGCACTAGTCGCTTGCACCGCACACCCGTGCATTAGACTACAACGAAAAAATCCCCCTTACCCAAACACTTGCATATTTGCTTCTTTGAAAGCAAGCCACCAAATGGCGACCCCATATCTATTTAGGCCAAAATTTTGGGCACGAATAGGAGGCATGGCGACGTGGGTTATAATTTCATTTTGGGAGGCATGGCAGCATGGGTTTCTTATAACAAATTTCTAAATTCTTTATGGAAGGAATGGCCACATGGAATCCTTCCTTTCAACATCATTTATTCTTCTTATGTAAGCGTATTTGTTAATCAAGATTGTCTGAGTATAGATTTGCAACTGCAAACACACACACAAAAAAAAAAAAAAAAAAAGGCAAAAATGCATGCATCTTTAGATGTATTTGAAGGAGAGTCAAGTTTTAGCTGAAGAAATCATTTTGAAATACCAGTTATTGTGGTTTGAATAAATTTTGTTTGTTTGTGGTTTGAATAAATTTTGTTTGGTTGTGGTTTTTTCTTGGGGACACAAAAGGGCTGGAAATGGAAGCAGGGATTCCTTACGGCCATACTCGTACGGCAAGCAAGTCACTAATAGAAAAAGGGATAAGTCAAACAGAGAGGAGGTCCACACGTAAATAACCCCAACCAGGAAGGGTGTAATGGTAAACTCTCAAATATCCTACTCGTGAGCACGATCTCTCCCTTCTCTTTGAAATTTTAAATATCTTTAACTGACCAGAGGCCAATTTGAAAGCAAAAGATCCCAAAATTCTTCCAAAAAGCCAGAGAGAGAGAGAGAGAGAGAGAGAGAGCGATGTGGATGAGTCCAGTCCACTCATGAAAGCCATAAGCGAAGTCCTTTAATTTCTTTTACAAGTATTTCTCTCTCTCTCTCTCTCTCTCTCTCATTTCCAGTTTGAGTTTGCATTGCTTTGTTTCCAAGCCAGCTTTGGTGTCTTCTTCATGTTCTTGTTTAAAGGGTCCGTTTTTGTTTTGTTCAAGTTTCTACCTTTGTATTTTTTTAATTTTTTTTCTGTTCTGTTTTCTGGGTTGTGCAGATAATTTGACATGTGTAATTGGGTTGCTGTGCTTTCTAGCTGCCTTGTAATTGGGTCGCTGTGCTCTCTCTCTCTCTCTCTCTCTCTCTCTCTCTCTCTCTCTCTCTCTCTCTTGTTGTGGGTGGGCTTTGAATGAGTTGAAACTGACTGGTTTTGGGACTTAAATAAAAGGAGCTGTGTGTCACTGGTTTAATCCCCTGTGTTTTTACTTCATATGAGTTGAAGAATTGGTAAATCAATAAGACACTTTTGGGTTTGTAGAGGAGAAAAAGAGGATAAAATTCTCAATTTGTTTTGAACAGTAATACTTCTTGGAGAAATTTTCAAGTCTGGTTCATGAAATTCTTTTTTATTGTTTTTATTACTTGCTTTTAAAATATTATTCATGAAAGTTATTATCCCGGAATCTGAAATGGGTTTAGGAAATTATTTTTACTGGTTCGCGCAAATCTCTTGGAGAATTTTTCAAATATGGTTCATCCCCTGTCGAATTTTCTCACATGTTTCTGAATTATTTCTCACAAGAGCTAGTTTTTTATTTTATTTTATTCATTTGGGTTGAAAGTGAAACTCTATGTCGAAAATTGAAGCATCAGTAGAAGAAAAGACATTTCCTACATGGTCATGGTCAGTCGAGCAGTGCTTTAAAGAGTACCATGTGAAACTAGAGAAGGGTCTGAGCACTTATGAGGCTGAGAGGCGGCGTGAAAAGTACGGCTGGAATGAGCTTGCCAAAGAGAAAGGGAAGCCCTTATGGAGGCTTGTATTGGAGCAATTTGATGACACACTCGTAAAAATACTTCTAGTTGCAGCCTTCATATCTTTTGCTCTAGCTTTCCTCAGTAAAGGTGAGTCGGGGGAGGCAGGGTTTGAGGCCTATGTGGAGCCACTTGTGATAGTTTTGATTTTAGTCCTGAATGCCATCGTTGGCGTTTGGCAAGAGAGCAATGCTGAGAAGGCACTTGAAGCCCTCAAACAGATGCAGAGTGAATCCGGAAAGGTTTTGAGAGATGGCTATTTGGTGCCTCATTTGCCTGCAAGAGAAATTGTTCCTGGTGATATTGTTGAATTGAGAGTTGGAGACAAAGTCCCCGCTGACATGAGAGTTGCTGTCTTAAAGACTTCGACTTTGCGAGTTGAGCAAAGTTCATTGACTGGGGAGACAATGCCTGTTCTGAAAAGCACGGATCCGATCCTCATGGACGACTGTGACTTGCAGGCTAAAGAGAATATGGTTTTTTCGGGGACAACGGTTGTCAATGGTAGCTGCCTTTGTGTTGCTGTTAGTACTGGGATGAACACTGAGATTGGAAAAATTCAAAAACAAATACATGAGGCTTCAATGGAAGAAGATGACACACCGTTGAAGAAGAAGCTGGATGAATTTGGGAGCAAATTCACTACTGCAATCGGGTTTGTTTGCCTCGTCGTTTGGGTTATGAACTACAAAAATTTCCTATCTTGGGATGTTGTTGATGGATGGCCAACAAATGTTAGGTTTTCCTTTGAGAGATGCACATACTATTTCAAGATAGCTGTTGCACTCGCTGTGGCTGCAATCCCAGAGGGCCTTCCTGCTGTTATCACAACCTGCTTAGCTCTTGGGACAAGAAAAATGGCACAAAAGAATGCAATTGTGAGGAAGCTTCCAAGTGTCGAAACTCTAGGTTGCACAACTGTGATTTGTTCAGATAAAACTGGGACTTTGACAACCAACCAGATGTCTGTGACAGAGTTCTTCACCTTGGGTGGAAAAACCACAGTTTCGCGAACAATTCGTGTTGAAGGAACAACTTATGATCCCAAAGATGGAGGCATTGTTGATTGGACTTGCTTCAATATGGATGCTAACATGCAGGCCATGGCAGAAATTTGTGCCGTTTGCAATGATGCTGGGATTTATTTTGATGGGCAGCTGTTCAGAGCAACAGGCTTGCCTACTGAGGCAGCTCTTAAGGTTTTGGTTGAAAAGATGGGAGTTCCAGACGCCAAGGCCAGGAGTAAAATTCGCGACACGCAGATTTCTGCAAGCTACTTAATTGATAGCACATCAGTGAGATTAGGTTAGCACACAAATTTTCTTATTTTTTTCTTGATCTTCAAGTTGTTCAGAAATGAGAAAATTTCTAACAGTCAATAATGTTTCTAAGTGTAGGCTGTTGTGAGTGGTGGACAAAAAGATCGAAAAGGGTTGCCACACTAGAGTTTGATCGTGTTCGAAAGTCTATGAGTGTTATTGTCCAGGAGCCAACTGGGCAAAATCGGCTTCTTGTCAAGGTGACCGTCATTTCTTAACTCATTGGCATCTACACTTATATCTGGTGCTTTTCTAATTCAATGGTTGTGATTATTTTGCAGGGTGCGGTTGAGAGTTTACTGGAGCGGACATTGCATGTGCAACTTGCTGATGGATCCCTTATTCCAATAGACGAGCCTTGTAAGCAGTTGTTGCTGTTGAGACTGTTGGAGATGAGCTCGAAAGGATTGCGGTGTTTGGGTTTTGCATACAAGGAGGAATTGGGAGAGTTTTCAGATTATTATTCTGAAAGCCATCCTGCTCATAAGAAGTTGCTTGATCCGGCCTGCTACTCTTCCATCGAAAATGACTTGGTTTTCGTGGGCATCGTTGGCTTAAGAGTATGTATACGCCACCTAAAGATAGGTTTTACTGATTGGTGTTCAAAGTTGAAGGTTTTGGAGATTGGTTTTGATACTTTTTTGTACAGGACCCTCCTCGCGATGAAGTTGGCAAGTCAATTGAAGATTGTAGAGAAGCTGGAATTAAAGTTATGGTGATAACTGGAGATAACAAGTCCACAGCTGAGGCTATCTGTCAAGAAATAAAACTATTCTCTACAGATGAGGATCTGAAAGGCAGAAGTTTGACAGGAAAAGAGTTCATGGTTCTTTCCCAGTCACAGCAAAAGGAAGTTTTATCAAAACCAGGAGGGAAAGTTTTCTCTCGCGCTGAGCCTAGGCACAAGCAAGAAATAGTTAGGATGCTGAAGGAGATGGGGGAGATTGTTGCAATGACTGGAGATGGAGTGAACGATGCACCAGCGCTTAAACTGGCTGACATTGGGATTGCCATGGGAATTACAGGAACTGAGGTAACATAGGACACTTCCAACTGCTTCTTATCACTTGGAGCCTTACAATGTGATTTCTGAGCCTTGATGTTTTGTATTCTTCCAGGTTGCAAAAGAAGCTTCGGATATGGTTTTGGCTGACGATAATTTCAGTACCATTGTTTTAGCGGTTGCGGAAGGCAGAGCCATTTACACCAACATGAAAGCTTTTATTAGGTACATAATCATAATCTTCTCCCTCCCTCCTCCTCCTCTCACATGTTTCTTCCTTTGAGCAAGCAATTTTGCAATCTACCCTTCTGCAGGTACATGATATCTTCAAATGTAGGAGAGGTAATATGCATATTCTTGACCGCTGCGCTGGGAATACCTGAATGTATGATACCCGTGCAGCTTCTGTGGGTAAATTTGGTTACCGACGGACCACCTGCAACAGCTCTAGGTTTCAACCCAGCTGACATTCATATCATGAAGAAACCTCCACGCAAAAGTGACGATCCTCTTATGGGTTCTTGGGTTCTTTTTCGTTACCTGGTTAGTACACGAAAGTTAATTTGAATTTGAACCTCAACTGCCTTGCAATAAGCCATAAACTTGAGTATGTCTTCACAAATGCAGGTCATTGGTTCTTATGTGGGCATTGCAACTGTCGGCATCTTCATCGTGTGGTACACTCAGGGTTCCTTCATGGGGATCAATCTTTTGAGTGATGGACACACACTTGTTGAAGTATCTCAGCTTCGAAACTGGGGCTCGTGCCATTCATGGCCAAATTTTACCGCGGCTCCATTCACGGCGAGTGGTGGCCGGACAATCACTTTCTCCGACCCTTGTGACTATTTCTCTGTTGGTAAAGTGAAGGCAATGACTTTGTCACTCTCTGTACTGGTGGCCATTGAGATGTTCAATTCCCTTAATGCACTTTCTGAAGACATAAGCTTGGTCAGAATGCCACCTTGGAGAAACCCTTGGCTTTTGGTTGCCATGTCAGTCTCATTTGGACTTCACTGCCTCATTCTCTATATCCCCTTTCTAGCAGATGTCTTCGGTGTTGTCCCATTGAGCCTGAATGAATGGCTCCTGGTAATTTTGATCTCGGCCCCAGTGATACTTATCGATGAGGCTCTTAAATTGGTAGGAAGGAGAAGATGGAGAGCAAAGAAGGAGAAGACAGCATGATATAAAATCTCAGGTTATGATCAGTAGGAAAAAGCATTTAATTGATTAGAATTCTCTGAGAACATTACTTATCTGTTCACCTACGATTTGTTGCTTTTGTGAAAGGAAAGGCATTTATCACATTTTTTGAATAAAGAAAATAGAAATGAACTCTCAAGGCTCCTTTATATGAGTGAGATAAAGCTTATCATCAACCGCTGCTTCAATTAAACAAGGGGTTTGAAGAACACAATTAAACTCAAAATTTACTGTGGACTTTTGAACATGTTTTCCTTTGTATACACAAGAAAGAATCCACATCCTACGGTAGAAAATACTTTTAACTACCGGGAAAAAAATTGACCTCAGCTTCCCTTACCGTTGTACCATTGGTGGCTTGAAGGGATTTCTCTTGTTACACCCTTCAATTATAGACACAAACCAAATTCCTGCAGAACCGCAATCAAAATTGTCATTTTGGGTCTTCGCCCTGCCCCGCCCATGATAGTCTCAAAATTGTCTGTCCTGTTATGGAAATTCACCATGTAGCTTTCACTGATGAGTGAATGTTGTGAAGTTGAAGCATAAAAGTGAGTTTTATGCTTGATCTTCAAAGCATATATTGATTAACAAATCTAGCTGAAACCTTGGAAGTTCCTTCAGAAATAAGAAGACTGATCGTGAAGCACATTCAAGCGAGCAAGTATTCGGGCTGCCATAGATTTCACACTACCACTTCCACGCTGCGTTAAGTCAACTAAAGGCATCTGAGCTGAGGTTCCAAATTCCTGTTTAAACTCCAGCAGCCGGAACATTCTGTCGAAAGCATTTAAAGCCTTTTCCTGCAAACTAGGGTAGGGTTGAACTAGAAATTTTATTATAGGAGGTATGGCATTTGCATCTGCAAGCACTTTAGTCCCCGTCTGCAGTCTCTCACCTTCAATCAAAGTTAATAGTGCATCTAAAGAAGCCTCACATGCTCCAGGATCAGGTTCCCAAAGAATCCTAACAAGTGGTCCCACTGCCTCGGCTTCCACAAGGCAAAATGATGAAGTAATGCTACAGATTCCTCCATGAACAGGACATGGGGCAGAGAAGCAGCACAATCCTTTTCGTTCAGGTAATCGCCTGCTCAAACTTAGTGAACTCATGGAAAACCGAGAAAGAGATATAGCTGCACGTTTTTTTGTCAAGGAGGATCCGGACTCCAGCAACTGTACAAACAAGGGTATAACGCCAGCTTCAGCTGCACTCTTTTGCCATTCCAAGTTTGTTGGAACTGTGAAACGACAAATGGCTCCAACAGCATTTTCTATCAACTGGATCTTGTGGGGGCCATTCCCGTTGCCTTTCTGGAGAAGCCTGAATATGACAGGTAGTGCCCCAGCATCCACTAGCCACTGTGTAATCTGGGGGATTTCGGGAAGGTTTGAGATAATGCCCATTGCTGAAGCAACCTCTTCTTCATCATCAGAAGATTTGATGATCTTGAGTATAGTCTCAGTGCACTTCTCATTCACATGCTCCAGGACGGTGGTGTATTCACCGTCACCTTCAAGTAAGCAAGAGAACAGCTTTACAGAATTTGCTCGTAGGTTTAGGTTCGTGTTCTCACACAAATGAACCAATACTTGTACAGCTGAGGACTGTAAAAGTAAACCAAATCAGTTCTATCTTACATAAAATTTATCAAACAGAAGCAGATTCAAGTTAGCATATCTGGTAAAAATTTTGTTATGTCAAATGTCATATGATAAAATAAAATAGAAACATCTTCTACAATAAGATAACACACCTGAATCAACTTGGACCTGATACTTGCAGAAAAGGGGGATTGACATAAGGCGTGAAAGGTGCGAATGATGCTTTGCTGTACATTAGGCCCCATCAAGTTAATTAAAGAGAAAAGCTTGAGAACATCTTCATCTGATGCCAAAAATGAACCAGCTGTCTGGCTGGATTCCGGAGACAAAGTTGACATGGTGAGGTGCATAATTGTAGATGCCACATATTCCCGTAAACTTGATAATGATGAGCTATGATCGAAGAGAAGGTCAAGCTTGACAGGTTTCTAAGAGCTCTAACAGCTCTAATGGGCGCTCTGCACCTTCTCGGATCATCTGCAGACCATTTTTAGGCCATTTTTGATAATGATGAACTTGATAATGATGAGCTATGATCGAAGACAAAGTTGACATGGCGAGGTGCATAATGGGCGCTCTGCACCTTCTCGGATCATCTGCAGACCATTTTTAGGCAAGCTTGACAGGTTTCTAAGAGCTCTAACAGCCATCTCTTTCAACGGAATGTCAGCCTGTGAGACCAGGCGAAGAAGTGAACGCAGTACTCCTCCTTCAAGCAAAGATTCTTTATTATGGTCAGTCAACTCCATATCTGCCAAATTTGATGCCATGACCATTTTTACATCTTCTGGCCCTGAATAAGGAAATGAAAAAAGTTACAGAAAATCATTTTCTTTGCTTTTAAGACGGGGCCCTTAAGGCATATACTGCAGCCATATAAACCGAAAGACCCATCGCATTCTCAAGGCTAACTGCTTCCTAATATAAACATAAAATGCATAGAACACATTTAAGCTTTCACATACCATACTAAAAGATATCATAACATATCAACAGCATTTAATATAATCGCATCCAATGACAGAATTACTAAATGATCGTGTAACATATCAACTGAACTAAACATAATCAAAAGACTTAGATGCTTTTTCAGGTAACTTCAAGTAGTTAGCCCTGTTAATTGGTTCGAAAAAACCGAACCGAACCGAATGAACTAAAAATCGAACCGAACCGAATCGACTCGAACCGAAATGCTTTAGGTTACTTTGTAATGGACATTGATTAGTTGTAATGGATATTGATTAGTTATAATAAACATTAATTAGGTTATAATGGACATTAATTAGATAATAAATATTGATTATTGTATAAAAGTAAAAAAAAAAACGGTTTTTAGAGAAAATTGAACCGGTTCAACCGAACCGATTCACCATAATTTGAAGAAAAAAAACACCGATTTTAACTGAAACCGAACCGAACCGAACCAAATAGGAGGAAAAACTGAACCGAACTGCATTGGAGGAAAACCCGAACCGTACCGAACCAATTCCCCAACCGGTTTCGGTTTCGGAAAAAAACCGAACCGAAAAACCGAACCGAAAAACCGATTAACACACCTTCAACCACCAAGTCATGCTCTAGTATGTTCCACTATTCTAAATAATGCAAACAAAAAAAAAATTGGAACAAAGACAAAAGGAGAACATGATAACCCTTTTACAGTTATTAAAAGGGCACTTTAGATACATTTACCCAGAGACTGAGATTAGGTAGAGATTAACACCAGAACGTGCTTTATAATCAGAGAAGCCATCAAGGAGTGCAAACTAATCAAGTTTATTCTTGTATCCAGGTTAAAATTGTTAACTCATTAAGATCTTCTTAAACTTAACAAAATTTGAACACAGCAATTGTAGGGGATATTTTATTAAAGGTTGCACTACTAGTTTGGAAGGACCCATTTAGAATCTCATGAGGACCTTCTTTTGTACAACCAAAATAAAAACGATGTAAAGAACCTGTACTAGCTATTAAGAAATTATGACTAAGGTTTTAAGAGAACCTGCAGAGAGACGCTGCAGCAAATGTCTAAAGTAATTTGCCTTTGCCATCTGTATAACATTCTGGTCAGAGAATGACAGATACTCCAGCAGCTCTTGAGCGTCCCTAGCAGCCCGATTATCATCACTGCACATGGTAACCATAAAAGTATGCAACCTTGAACCTTCCCAATGTGGTCTCTTATCAAATTAGACTTAGATAATTCCAAAAGTAAAGCCACTGCTAACTTCCTTTCCTCAACACGCCGTCCAAGTGAACGAAAAATAGATTCAATGCCCTTATCAGCTTTCGCAATTCTTTCCTGCAACAATAGTTATATGGTTATAGTCATTACACTAAAGAAAAGATAGAAAATAATAAAATCAAATGGTTCCATTCCTACAATAAACTTCCCTTTTTCTTCTTCTTTCATATTGTATATGAAATGAAGAATTTCATTGTCAACCAAAAGAGTATTATGGCACAAGGGAAATTCTACAATGCATATGTTGCTATTCATTATATGTAAATGAGAGAGAGAGAGAGAGAGCACATTACCTTGGCATTGTCACTATCCTTCACCAAAATGCAAAGGTTGACTAGAGCATTATTCCTTATCTCGTGATTTTTAACACCAAGAAGTTGAATGAGAACAGGGATGTAGTTCTCCAGGATGACCCATTCCTTATGCAGGTCCCTTTCTTTACAGAGATCTAGAACTTGAGTTTTGATTTCAAGGAAGCAATCATAATCATTGTATTTCTGTCCTTCCATTCTCCTATTGATTGCCGCAGAGTTTTATTGGGCCATAAAACTGATGTGTCTAAAGAAGCATTGGTCAGGGGACAACGGTTGTTACCATCAGCAAACCACTTTCCTATAGCACTTCTCTCAAATGTTTGTCCAGAAGAAGTTTCCACAGGATCCATCATAACCTCCCGAGTGATTGGGCAAATAAAGGACTGAAGCGGTTCCAATGGTTGATCACCCAGAGATTTCCGCTTCATCATATACTTCATTTCTTTCTCTTTAGGAGATGAAGCTGCATTGGCCCTTTCTAATAAAGAAATTATCTGTTCCATCTCTATAGCTTCAGCCTGATCTTTCCTCAGCCGAACATTTTCTATCTCACTCCTGAATTCATCTAATTCCTTCTTTAACACCGAATACTCAGTCGAGATTCCAAATGCTTCTGCTATGAGGACCAGCAACTTATTGGCATAAGAAGGATCAACATTTCTCTCCAGAATTCCAGACTCAATTTTGTCCAAAATATCTTCGTCAGCTATTCCTGCCTTGAACTCCAATCTACACATATTGTTGCAAAGCTTTTCAATGTCATCAACAATGCCAGATGAAACATCCAGAGAAGCCAGGGGAAGTAGCTCTAAAGCCTGATTGATTTCTCCCATAATATCCTGTAGGCGCTTAACTATTGTTCTGCAATGCATTAAGAGATAAACTTTGTTTCTCTTGCCGCACTCAAGAGTCAGTTGCTAGGCAGCTCTGATTTTTTGGTTAAGAATCACCATAACATTGTTTAAGCTCTCAGAATGAACGGAAGTTTTCTTGTTAAACTCTCTTAAGATGGGGACTATCCTTTCCACATAAGTAGCAAGCTCCTTAAAAGTAGCCTTATTAACAAGGACATCCCCGGCAGCAGCTACAATCTCAAAAATGGTCTCTACTGTTTGAAAAATTATTTCTGAGGCCGGAGCAGATGCAGCAGTTGTAGCCAAGTCTAGTGCCAACATTTTGCAACTCAGTAGCACTGGGAAGTAAGATCTGCACTTCCCATTTGACTGCACAAACAAAAATAGGTGAAGCCCTCTTGCAGGACAACAACCAGAAGCTTTTGATCCAAAATAGTTTTCATGCCCATATCAACTTCCACTTCTAATTTATTCTTTCAGTAAATGCCCACCTTCAGTTTCTGATCTGAAATATCACAGTATTTTAGTCTTAGTCATGCGATACTAGATTGGTTATACTTGAATGCACTCGTTGGTCATCATAATACGAACCAGCTTCCCACGAAAAGCAAAACAAACTTAAAAAATCACATATAAATTCTCTGTTTGGTTTCTGAGAATTGAATCTTATATTCCATCGTTATTTTTAAGATTGTGAATGTTCCTGTTGATGTCCCTAATCCAATCATCAGTGTTCAGTTATCCATTTTCCGAAAACCAAACAACATGAAGTAAGACTAAAACAGTCATTTGCTTCGCTACTCCTTTAGATTCTTCAGCGACCAAAACGAAAGGCACTTTGGTTTGTTCATCAAACAATTAAAAGATTAAAACCAAAATCATCCATTAATTTTTACCTCCTTGTTTCAACAACAAATAATGTAATCTAACCAAAACTATTTATTCTGTCCCTACTTTTACTTCTCTCAGCAACCAGAATAAACAAAATCATTCTAGAAAGCAAGAAAAAAAAAATCATTCTTTTTCTTTTTCTGGGCAGGGAACTGCTCAAATCCCAGAAGAAACGAATACGGAAGCCTTACAAAAACAATTATCAAGCACTTGAAAGTTGAAACAAATATAGAAGGCAACAAACACTAGAAAATTCTAGCCCTAATTCAACAAATGATGCTTCACTTGCTAGCTTCATTCTTCAATTTTAGGGCTCAAATTGCAATTGACAAGTACCCCATTAAGCAGATAGCATGCAAAAGCCCAGAAGGGCAAAGACCCATTTAGTCAACAACAAAGTCTTCACTGATGAAGAAGAGAAAGTTCAGGAGACTGACCTCGGAAAGAGTTTATGCCCATCAAAATTCACAGCACCATCACAATTGCAAACACGGTTTCTGAGGAAAATGCACCCAACTTTCCCAGGAAAATTAGCTATTCAACTTTACACCCAACAGATATTTTTTAAAAGAAAAAAGAGAGAAAAAAACTGAAAAGTTGTATATAGGGAAAGTATTTTTTTTTTCTTTCAGCTTTCTTGTTGGGTAATTTTGAAAACATATTTGCTTAAGTTTCGTTTTCTCCAAATGGAGACTCCTCTCTAAAGTGCCAAGCTTTGATCTTTTCTTTGAAAGTTTTTTTTTTTTTTTGTTTCCTGAGTTAAATTAGATGGTAGCAGTAAAAGAGAAAAGCTTTCTTCCTGGGTCTTTGCTTTGATCTTATTATAACTAAATTTTCATAAAATATTGACTGAAACAATATCATGAATCGAAATTGAAGATTAAACAATGAGTTAGAAATATTTATAATAATTAAGGACCCAACTTTGTGGATGCATTATCTATCTAAAGCTTGAACAACTCACTGCCATGCCAAATTAAAAACCAGTGGCATCCATCCAGAGCCGGTCCAAACATTTAGAGGCCTAGGACAAAAATAAAAAATGGACCCTCAATTCGCATACTTAATTATTGAAATTTAAATTTTATAAATTGATTATATAATATTTTTATTAAGAAGTATCGTTATAATTTTTGCTATGAGAAAACTCATAAATTAGGACAAAACCCCAAACAAAGAAAAAAAAGTACATCATATCCAAAAAAATACATTTAATTTTTTTAAACAAATCTTATACATTTTTTTGTAAAATTAGTAAGCAATTTACAATTATATACAAACTTTTATATTCAAAACAAGAATGTAATTAAATATTGTTAAACTAAGAACTTTTGTAGAAATGACCTTATCAATTTAGGTGAATTTCTTGAAATTTTCCTGGAATGCGAAAAATACGTAATTAAAGATTCAAAAGGCACACACACAAAAAAAAAAACTAAAGAGGCATAATTTCTAATTTCTAACAACGAGTAAGAATTGACATGTCATTTGTAATGTTAGATTCGTGGTTTAGACCCATAACATTGATCCTTTGATTATATGAGGGGGCCTTCCTGTCGTAAAAAACTACAACATCCATAAGGGAAAGTTGCCAAATGGAAGTATTCAATTAGGGAAACTGTAATAGGAATTCTATTAAATTAAATTACTTATTTTTTAGGTTTGTAACTTAGGAATATCTCGGATAGGGCTTTCAGAAGGGGAGGCGAAAATGTCTAGATGTCTTCCACTAGAAAAGAAAATTGTTGAGAAATTGAGGTTAGGGTTTGCGAGTTTGAATGAGATTGCAAAAACTTAAAAATTTAGAACAATTGAGAATTTGAGATTGAAAGACTGATATTTAACCTTAGAACATTGAATTAGAATATTAAAACACTGCGTTTTCTTTTTGGAATTTTGAAGGAGACTTTCTTTTCGTTTCTTGTTCACTCGTATCCCCCATATAAATTATCATACATCTTACTATTTTTTTAATATAACAAAAAAAAAACTTAATTTTGGGCCCTTTAATATTTTTGGGCCCGGGGCGTAGGCCCCTCTGCCCTCCCTCTTGGTCGGCCCTGCATCCATCTTTGAAAGTATGAAATTCTCGAAAACACGGTATTGTTTGCGGGTCCCATTGCCGACTATGGTCAATCACGTCTTTGTTCTGCTTTCTTCCACTCTGAGAGAAGACACCGGGGAGAGACCAAATTCATTAGGCTGATGGGCTCACAAGTTGTAAACAAAGGTCCAAAGGACTAGCTTAAAAATCTACTAAAGAATGGCGATCTTTTCATTTTGACTGCCAAAACTCGTTATAAAAAAAAAACAACCAAAAGAAAGCTCATATTATTCCAGTTTTATCTATTTCATCCAAATGTGCTGAATTTGCTGATATGGTTAGCCTTACTGACAAGGGTGTCAGATCTTGAAAACTGAAGGCCCCAGGAGAGATGTGGCAATCTCTAAGGTGTTGTACAGTATATGAGGTGGTTGGGTTTCCTTCCCACAAGGAGTATAGCTTGTACTGCAAGTCTTCTCAAATTCCTCACATGGATGGGCTTTTTGTCATCTCGTTCGGGAGTACCTAGGAAATAATAAGAAAAAGGGTAAAATAAAGAAAATACAAAGGAAGGGAACCTTAGAGAATCGGTGTGGTTTTGGCCACTGTTACTCCAATGATAAAGTCAGTAAATTTATTTTGTTTTTTAAGGAAAAAAAAGGGAAGAGGAAGGAAAGGAGAGGAAAAAAAGAGAGGAAATGTTATAGAAGTCTAGAGTTATTTCTGCCTAGTCTATTTTCTTACTTTTTTTATCCCTCTTTATTGTGGGAATGAGGAGGTATTTATAAGGAGCTGGAGGATTAACGCTACCTTCCTAGCTTAGGTGGTGGTACCAGCCTGGGGGCTAGTACAACTTTTCTTAATTTCCCGTGCCTCTTTTGCTTTTGGGCGGGAGTCTATGGGATCATTGACACCTGCTCTAATAGTCTGTAGTCTAGGGTGTTGGGAGGTGTGTTACTTATGCCACAAGATTATCTTAAATGGAACGTGATTTCCAAGATGATTGGACCTCCTGTTCCGCTACATTGGTGACAAGTGTCTTCTTCTTTCTAGCTATCTATAAAGGCTAGAATCTGTCTTGTCAAGGCGTTACCCTTACTGATAGAGAGCAGTACCCATGCTGCTCGTAGCGATACGTTTTGGGAGAGTGGTACTGCTATTGGTGGAAGTGGTACCCCCTGGGAGAGCGATACTCTTGTTGGTGGAAGCGGTACCATTTGGGAGAACTGTACTTTCTGTGACGACCAGTCCCGAATTAGCGGGATTAATTAAGAATTAATGACGAATTAGCAAGACTAATCGGAGATTAGACGAGGATTAGCGGACGTTCGGGCGAAATGACGATTTTGCCCATAAAATGGGCGAATCGTTGACTTTTTATTCGGACGGTCAAATGGATTTTGGCCAATGACTGCGATGTAGTTCGTGACGTCATGAGTTCATAGACAGGTGGCACGCTCGATTTCGACATCCGAGGAAAAAGTTATGACGCTCGGAAGTCCAAGGGCATTTTGGTAATTTAGTTAAAATGAGCAAATAGTTGACTTTTGGACCGGGAGGTCCAATGTCTGAGGGCCAAGGACCGTTACGTAGATCGTGACGATACGAATCCATAGACAGGCGGCACGTCGAATTTGGACGTTCGACGGCGAAGTTAACTTTTGCATGAATTACGAAACGAGTTAACTTTTGGACTTTAGTGGGGCCCAGATATTTAATGGAGGCCCAATGGATGAGTGACAAGTGTCACCCATCCACAAGCCATCTCTTTTCCTTCATGCATCGACCATTCCATTTTCTCCATTCAAAACACAAAACATTTACCCGATCTCACCCTTTCTCTCCATCTCTGTGCAACCCAAACCCATCCAACCTTCAACCCATGATCATTTGAGGAACCAGGAGAGTGAGGGAAGGACTGAGGATGATGGTGGCCGGCCAGGAGGGAGCCACTATGCACGGCGGAGGCCCGAACCCAAGGTAATGCTCGGTTTTGATTTTTTTTGATCCATAATTGTGTTTTTGTGGATATAGTTGATATTAGATGATTAGGATGGGCTTAATGAGTCATTAGGGCCCTCATGGAATGGTTTTGGGAAGTTTTGGATGGCTGTACAGCCATGGTGCAGTTTTGGAAGCTTTGAACCGTATGGTTCAAGAATTAAACCATGGGTTTTGTGTAGTTTTAGGTGGTTTTAATGATAGAAATTGATAGGGAATGAAGAAATAGGAATTATAGGATTAATTAGGGTTGAAACCGGACCAAAATAGAGGGAGAAAACCACTGAACCGGTCACGCCGGCTCGGAACAGTGTCGTGAACAGTGAACCGGTTCAGCTGGAGGTTAGGGATGATGAACAGTGTTTTGGACTTTCCTGGGCATGTGAACAGTAATTTGGGAAAGTGTTCAACACGTGAAATCTTCTATTCGATGTAACGAACATTTTGGGACTGGTCTCGTGTCAATCGGACACCGTCTCGATATATTTCGGGACATCGGAAGGTTTCTGGACGGTTTAAAAATAGTTAAAAGTTCGGGAAAATTTCGGGGCTTTGGTAGGAGGTTAATTAAGTAGTTCGTAACCTTCTATTAAAATTTGGACTGGTTTGGGAGTCCCGGTGACAGTGATCGGCTTGAGAGAGCCTATGGCACGCAAATCGAGGTGGTAGTACCCTTCTTTCGAATTCAATGCATGCATAAATGTTTTATAATTGTTTTAGAATATATTTTGTGATGCCTTGAGTGCATTTGGTTGTGGTAGCTTAGGATCAACATATTTGCACATTTTTCGAGGTTTTCGGCTTTATGTCGTACCTTTGCGTACCACATTTTCAACGAGGGTTTAATAAACGGATTTTGGATTTGGAAATATGAAATCGGACATGAGACCCATTTGATTTGCAAACTCTCGGACTTGGAGTCCATTTGAATTGACGAGGAATCGGACCGAGGGTCCATTTGTGTTATACGATCGGGTCGGGGGTCCAGTTGGATTACGATTCGGGTTTGAGGCCCAATTAGTGGTACTATCGAGCTTGATGCCCCGTTGATTTATGATATCGGGCCTGAGACCCATTTAGTTGAGATATCGGGCTTAAGGCCCCGTTGGTTGTGAAATCAGACTTGAGGTCCTGTTGAGTTGTGGTTCGGTCTTAGGGCCCAGTTATTCGTGTTATCGGGCTTGAGTCCCAGTTCAGTTTGTGAAATAAGAATTCGGGCATGAGACCCAGTTGAACTGAGGATTTAGGCCGAGGCCTGTGAAAGTGATTTGAATCGGATTCGAGGAATCCTGTTGAGATGAATCGGGTATGAAACCCAGTTGAAATATGTTTTGAGAAAGAAAGAAAGAAAGATTAATTGAAAATTAATGAACCCTCTATTTGATTATATGGTCTCCTCCGGTGTCGACCTGGAGAGTCACGATCCACAGACCAGAGTGGGTATCCCCATAGGGATCCCGTTCCAGGAGTGGAGGTTACTTGTTGTGGCCCCGGACTAGATTCCGGAGAGATGTGTGGACTAGATCCAGAGAGAGAGCTCGGACTAGATCCAGTGCTCCCAGATGGAGATTCCTGGGAGAAGACTCGGAGTGAGACCTCGAGTAGTGTGCACACTAGATAGATTGATGTCATCGTGACTATATCAGGGATGTGTTCCCTAGGGGCTATGTGCCCCGAGTTGGCATCTTCTCGAAAGTACCGCGGATGGGTTATACATATGTTGATATGTATGAGGTTTTATGGAAAAGTGACTTGAGGGCGTAGACCCTGTGTTTTATGTTTTGGAAAATGATTTGAGGGCGAAGACCCTGTGTACCATGTTTTAGAAAGTGATTTGGGGCGGAGACCTCCGTATTTGAAATTGTGGAAATGGTTTGGGACGGAGACCCCGTTTGTGATATTTTGAGAATGGTTTTGGGCTGAGACCCACGTACGTTGATTTGGGCTGAGTTCCCACATGTAATTGTTTATGGTTTTTGAGTTGTGATTTCGGGTCGAGGACCCAAATGGATTTATGGGTCATGACGGTTTATGGGGCCGGGCATGAACCCTTGAAAGGTTTTTATGGGTCCTGACGGTTTATGGGAACCGGGCATGAACCCTTGAATGATTTTGAAAATGTTTTCAAATGGTTTTATGAACGTTTGATAAACGGTTTTCGGAATGCATGCGTATGTTTTTATGAAGGGCATAAATGTCTTTGTGTGAAAATGTTTTTAATGAAATGCTTAAATTGTCCACTCACAGTTTTCGTGTTTTAATGCCCTTCAGGTTGATCGCGGATGTGGGCTGTAGTAGAGACGAGACATCACTCCCCTCCTCCTACGATCCTGACGCACTCTGATAGCCCCGGTGAGGGCTAGAGATGGAATTTTCTCTGGTCTGACACTTCGTGTCAGACGGGATCAGGCAGGTCCCACGTTAATCCCGGGGGATTCGGGGCCGGTCCTGACAAGTTGGTATCAGAGCATGTTTTGCTCGTGGAGTACGCGCAGGTCGAGGATGTGATGTCTCTGAAGTCGTAACAGCCCGTCATCAACCTGATAGTTAGGGTAAGAGTAGGAAGTACCACGTGTTGAATGAGATTCGATACGATGGTTTGAGGTTCGATTGGCATTGGAGGCCACGTGGTTTGATGTTTGATCCCGAGGAGGATCAGTATTTGTGTGGATCTAACGGCTTAGAGCCGTAGTGTTACTGGGAATAGGACCCAGTGGATTCATAGGTACAGTATGACGACTTGAGAGTGGTGACCGCTCGACAACAAGGTCGTGTCGGATAGAGGATGTACGGATTAATACAGTGTGGTCAGAGGTCAGGGTCGCCCGGCTTACGATGACCCTATACGACTACAGTCACGACAATTGGGAATAAGAACGTGTGATTCGGTTTGCCATACATTGCCATGTTTCGATATGTCAAATCCCGGTGGGATGTCGACTGGCAATGGATGCCCATGGTAGATGTGGTGTGACGCGATTGCGTACGTAGCGCGTGTGCAATATTGGACCCGGAGTATGGCCAGTTCTTGTGGAGGCTAGCGGCTGAGAGCCGTAGAGTTACATGAGGACGAGATCCTCAGAGTGTAGTGATTGGCTGGTTTGGTACCAGTATTGGAGTACGATGACTCTTCGGAGTCGGATCGAGGGATCAGTCAGGATGGTAGGGCTGCAGTAGGCAGCCGGGTTTGTGATAACCCTAGTAGGTGATTGATTGGACAAGTTACCAGGAATGTGGTACTTGTGATCGGAACCAGAGGTGGACCGATCGGTAGATGTTGAGTGTGGAACGATTGGTACTGGCGGTCGACTACCGCATGGTTTTGGAGTCTCGATAGCAAAGTGTTTGTGATTTTGGTCTGCACGAGGTTGTGATAGACACTGTTATCGATGGACGTGATCGAGTCTTATCGAGTTGGATAGACTAGGTTTCCGTGACGATTGTGACGATGGGATTCGTCAGTCGTGACGATGATACGAGGTGCATGAGTGACACACCGTACGAGCAGTGATTCTGGATTCGACTCGGTGAAGGCCGAGTCCAATCGCTGAATGAAATGTTGACATTGGGTGTTGGCACACTTGCCACGCTCCAGTGAAGGTAGTTCTTATAAGTGGGACAGAGAGGATCCCGAGTAGCTCAGTGCGAAGTACGGGGGTACTTGGTATGGAGACCAGTTTCCCCAGCGTTGGAGATCAGTTTCCTCAGTGATGGAGACCAGTTTCCCCTGTGACGGAAATCAGTTTCCCCAGTAATGGAGACTAGTTCCCCCAGTGCTGCGAGATGGGTGTACTCAGAAGTATGAAGGTGAAACGAGAGATACTGGCGTGAATGGATGACGTAAGTGACGTCTTATGACGTATAGTTCGGCTTGTCGAATTTGGTAGTACCCAGAGATTTGGCTTCAGATCACGACAGACGTTGCGATCTGTTTAGCCTACCGACTGAGGTCAATAGATTCTGACCAATTCTATGAGTCAGAGTTGGATCAGGTTAATTAAGGTACGAGATGTGAGTGTTGGAGGTCGTCTATGCACATTCGTAAATAGGGTACAAGGTTTAACCTTGAGTAGCGTGAGTTCCACTCGGAATGAGTGTAACCGGGTGTACGGTAATTACGGACACATGGATGGTGTCCAGTTGAGCTGAGGACTTGAGAGTCCATTGTGGAATCATTTTGGTTGACCCTAGTTGACCATACTTCCTGAGTTGAGGAAATGGCACTTGTTTGCCTATAGGCCGTGTGGATGTTCGGGTGTTGAGTGAGTTCAGTAATTAGAGAAGAAACCTGGTTCCAACGTGATTGGAACTTCGGACTCAAGAGAAGTAGTGATTAAGACGTTGAGTGGAATACTTGATTCCGTATTGGTGATGAGTATTCCGAGGTCACTGAGTGTGACTCTTTAGTCGGTGTTGTTGAGTGTCAGAGGATGACATGGGATGAACATGGATGTCACCATCTTGGATTTGTCCCTAGGTGGGACGATGAGGAACGGTATGACAACTAGGAGTTCAAAAGGGTGTAAGAACCGAACACCTAGGCTGCAGGTCAATCTTGTTTGACTTGACGAGTAGATGGTGTTTAGCGTCACAAGATGTGACGAGTGAATGTCCGAGGTGTTAGCATGATGTTCGCATGGAGATGGACGGTTGGGGTCCAGAGGTTGGAGTGCAGACGGTAGTTTGTGGTTAGACGTTGCCAGAGAGCAGTCCTTGTGTAGGTCGGGGGCGCCCCGATGTGTTGAGATGTGGGTGCACCGGTGTGTTGTGCACGTTAGATAATGGGGTTGACTACGGTCAATCAGTATGTCGGGTTGAGAGTGCCCGAGAGTATGAGTACGTTGTAGTTTGGATAGAGTCCTAGATGGACATGAGTGGCAATCGAATCAAATCCGATGAGTGACAGTTTGGAGACTCGAGGTAAGTCTAGATGACAAGTGGTATCGCTGAGTGATGCGAGACGCGATGCGAGGACTCAAGAATGAGTCGAGATCAGAGTCGAGCAGTGAAGCGCAGTGGAGCCGGGAGTTTTCGGCTGGTCACGAAGGCGTGACATATCGCGGTAACGAATTGATAGGTATCCGATGAGTTCGGATAGGTATGGATTGTTGGTACTCTAAGAAGAGTCAGTTTTGGGTATAGGAAATTGCGAGAGTTGACTCATACGAGCGGTTAGAGTCCGTATGGGCATAGGTCTGAGGATGACCTATGAGATGGGGTTCGTGCCATCATGATGGCAGGATTTATAGGTTGTTGTCTGATCAGATGCTGAGCAGGATGCCAGCTTAGACGTGGTAGCCCTTAGTGGGGATGCTTTTTCAGCCTCACGACTGTCAGATGGAACCTGTCATGGTGGCAGACTGAAAATCCGTTTAGATATCAGCTTGGTGTTGCTTACCTGTCAAAGTGAGTGACAGGCATGATTCACAAATATCAACATGTTGTCTCAAGTGAGACATTCGAGCAGACGTGTAATTCTCGAGAGTGAATTGGAGCTTTGGAGGCTCCGATGACGGTACGTACCGATGATGAGTACGATGAGTACGGTGTGTGTTGGACGTGTACTGCTACACTAGTATTCTCGTGTGGTAACAACGATCCGTTTCGAGGAATAAGGTTGGATTTCACAGTTTGGTTGTGGAATCGAGTCGATTTGAATTTCGAGGACGAAATTCCTTAAGGGGAGAAGTTTGTGACGACCCGTCCCGAATTAGCGGGATTAATTAAGAATTAATGATGGATTAGCAAGACTAATCGGAGATTAGACGAGGATTAGCGGACGTTCGGGCGAAATGACGATTTTGCCCATAGAATGGGCGAATCGTTGGCTTTTCATTCGGACGGTCAAATGGACTTTGGCAGATGACTGTGACTGACGTCAAGAGTTCATAGATAGGTGGCAAGCTCGATTCCGACATCCGAGGAAGAAGTTATGACGTTCGGAAGTCCAAGGGCATTTTGGTAATTTAGTTAAAAGGAGCAAATAGTTGACTTTTGGACCGGGAGGTCCAATGGCCGAGGGCCAAGGACGGTTACGTAGATCGTGACGATACAAATCCATAGACAGGCGGCACGTCGAATTTGGACGTTCGACGGCGAAGTTACGGTTCACGGAAGTTCAAGTGCACTATTGCATGAATTACGAAACGAGTTAACTTTTGGATTTTAGTGGGGCCCAAATATTTAATGGAGGCCCAATGGATGAGTGACAAGTGTCACCCATCCACAGGCTATCTCTTTTCCTTCATGCATCAACCATTCCATTTTCTCCATTCAAAACACAAAACATTTACCCGATCTCACCCTTTCTTTCCATCTCTGTGCAACCCAAACCCATCCAACCTTAAACCCATGATCATTTGAGGAACCAGGAGAGTGAGGGAAGGACTGAGGATGATGGTGGCCGGCCAGGAGGGAGCCACCATGCACGGCGGAGGCCCGAACCCGAGGTAATGCTCGGTTTTGATTTTTTTTATCCATAATTGTGTTTTTGTGGATATAGTTGATAGTAGATGATTAGGATGGGCTTAATGAGTCATTAGGGTCCTATTGGAATGGTTTTGGGAAGTTTTGGACGGCTGTACAGCCATGGTGCAGTTTTGGAAGCTTTGAACCGTATGGTTCAAGAATTAAACCATGGGTTTTGTGTAGTTTTAGGTGGTTTTAATGATAGAAATTGATAGGGAATGAAGAAATAGGAATTATAGGATTAATTAGGGTTGAAATCGGACCAAAATAGAGGGAGAAAACCACTGAACCGGTCACGCCGGTTCGGAACAGTGCCGTGAACAGTGAACCGGTTCAGCTGGAGGTTAGGGACGGTGAACAGTATTTTGGAATTTCCTGGGGTGCATGAATAGTAATTTGAGAAAGTGTTCAACATGTGAAATCTTTTATTCGATGTAACTAACATTTTGGGACTGGTCTCGTGTCAATCGAACACCGTCTCGATATGTTTCGGGACATCGAAAGGTTTCAGGTAAGTTTTAAAATAGTTAAAAGTTCGGGAAAATTTCGGGGATTTGGTAGGAGGTTAATTAAGTAGTTCGTAACCTTTTATTAAAATTTGGACAGGTTTGGGAGTCTCGATGACAGTGATCGACTCGGGAGAGCCTATGACACGCAAATCGCGGCGGCAGCTCAGACGGTCTGTGAGTGGACCCTTCTTTCGAATTCGATGCATGTATAAATGTTTTATAATTGTTTTAGAATATATTTTGTGATGCCTTGAGTGTATTTTGTTGTGGTAGCTTAGGATCGGCATATTTGCACGTTTTTCGAGGTTTTCGGCTTTATGTCGTACCTTTGCGTACCATGTTTTCAACGAGGGTTTAATAAACGGATTTTGGATTTGGAAATATGAAATCGAGCATGAGACCTATTTGATTTGTAAACTCTCAGACTTGGAGTCCATTTGAATTAACGAGGAATCGGACCGAGTGTCCATTTGTGTTATACGATCGGGTCGAGGGTCCAGTTGGTTTACGATTCGGGTTTGAGGCCCAATTAGTGGTACTATCGGGCTTGATGCCCCATTGATTTATGATATCGGGCCTGAGACCCATTTGGTTGAGATATCGGGCTTAAGGCCCCGTTGGTTGTGAAATCGGACTTGAGGTCCTGTTGAATTGTATTTCGGGCATAGGGCCCAGTTATTCGTGTTATCGGGCTTGAGTCCCAGTTCAGTTTGTGAAATGAGAATTCGGGCATGAGACCCAGTTGAACTGAGGATTTAGGACGAGGCTTGTGAAAGTGATTTGAATCGGATTCGAGGAATCCTGTTGAGATGAATCGGGTATGAAACCCAGTTGAAATATGTTTTGAGAAAGAAAGAAAGAAAGAGTAATTGAAAATTAATGAACCCTCTATTTGATTATATGGTCTCCTCCAGTGTCAACCTGGAGAGTCACGATCCACAGACCAGAGTGGGTATCCCCATAGGGATCCCGTTCCAGGAGTGGAGGTTACTTGTTGTGGCCCCGGACTAGATTCCGGAGAGATGTGTGGACTAGATCCAGAGAGAGAGCTCGAACTAGATCCAGTGATTGAGCCTCCCAGATGGAGATTCCTGGGAGAAGACTCGGAGTGAGACCCCGAGTAGTGTGCACACTAGATAGATTGATGTCATCGTGACTATATCGGGGATGTGTTCCCTAGGGGCTGTGTGCCCCGAGTTGGCATCTTCTCGGAAGTGCCGCAAATAGGTTATACGTATGTTGATACGTATGAGGTTTTATGGAAAAGTTATTTGTGCCAACGCGTACGAGCACATGGCCGCACATGGGAGGGCCTCTGAACTTCCACTAGCACGTGGCGGCGTGTGGGATCGAATATAGATGTACAACAACATGTGTCTGACGGTTTTCAACGTTCTGAATACAATGGTAGTGGTTTCGAGGAGATCATGCATAGTCTCAGGGGTAGTTTTAAGGTTTAAAGTTCATATTTCACGTTTAAAAATTCAAAATTTAATCTCGGGACTTAGGACTTGTATCGGGAACCTACATAGGACTTCTGTAACCCGAGATTTATGATTCTAATAGGCAACATGATTTCCAGAGTTGGCAAGGAGCGACCAAATCGTGACTGATTTGTGAAATAATACATGTGAGTGGACATTTGTTTTTATTAAACGAATGTGCATGCATATTTAACTATTTTGATAAGTTTTCTATATGACTTTGATGATGCTTAATTGGCTATGAGTATTATGTGATTTTTGAGTAATTTTATAGATTCTTTCAAAGGCATGTTTTACGAGGTATTTAGCATAACTTGTGTTTTGGGCTTAGGCCTTGTTTTTGAACTGTGATTTTCGAAGCATGGTTTTGATTATGGATTTGAGGTGTGAAATAATTTTGGGATATCTGAGTATATATGTATGTGTCGATTGTGATGTGTGATGGACAACCTTCCTCGGGATGCAGTATGTTTGATGCTTAAATGTCTTGAGCCGCACTCTGTTTTCCTGAGCGGTTGTTTAGTCTCAGATGTCAAGAGTAGGGCTCTGTTTTCCTGAGATGGTTACTTAGGCTAGGATCCTGACGTCCAAAGCTAGGCTTTGTTTTTCTGGGCCGGTCCACACTCGGACGACCAGAGCTAGGCTCTGTTTTCCCGAGTGGCATAGCCCATTGGTAGAGCATAGATGACATGATTTGATTAGTAGGTATCGAGGATGGGTTGACTAATTGTGATTGATCTCGTTTGATTGTTGGTGTGGTTGGATTTTCTAGCATGTTTGCACGTATTTCAAGATTCCTCAAGTTTTTCCCCATTATCGATCATAAAAGATTTCTTCCTCTTATGCATGCTTAGTTTTCTAAATCGAGGGTAGATTAGTTATGTTTTGTACTATGTTGTTTTTAAAATATTTATTTTCGTCCACTCACATTTTTGTGGATTTTCCTCATTTACCCTCTAGGCCGTGATGAAAGGATGGGGATCTACTTAGAGACCAAAGGCATAAACAGTGGTTGGGCATGATGGTACCTTAATTAGTACCAAAAAGGGGAGGAACAGTGGGTGGAAGGACATATGGTTTTTTGTTGGTGACTCCTAGGAAGTGGTACCAGGGGAGCGAGTACTAGGTGGTCTTGTAGCACGATGCTTTAGGGAGAAAGGTGAGTGGTACCGTTAGGGTCTGCTTACCATTATTTTTTTTATAGTGATATTGCATGTCTTATGTTTGTGTTTGAAAATTCTGTTGTGGTTTGTTTGTGCAGTTGAATTTCCAAGTGTAGGGTTGGCGATGTAAAAGGTGATCGACGTGGAAATAATTCGTTCTTTGCTTACTGAGCACCAAGGGGCTACTGAGATCTTGATGAGGAACAGTTAAACGGGGTGGGACTAACAAGTATGATAGACCAAAATGATTCAATTGTACAAACAGAGAGAGAGAAGATGATGAGGAGGAAGCCGACTGGTGGTAGCATTGGAAGCTCTAGTGGGTGCTCGAGTGGTACCATGATGCGACCACCGTGTAGCAGTGGTGGTAAGTCGACTGAGCTGCGACAACATGAGGGTTCACTCGTGACTTACTCTCCTATTAAATCTATGAATTCAAGAGATCTAAAGGGGGGAAACACTAAGGTAAAGATGCCCTTTGTTGATTCATCCAAGAAGGCTGTCATTGGTACTCGACTACTTTCTACCCCAAGGCCAAGCAAGGCTGCAGAGGATGGTACCATGTACGTGAGGGTACGAGTAGATCCTAATTTGGTTGAGAAGTTTGTGTGTGTGATGAAGCAGATGATGGGAGGTACCACTATAGTAAGTGAACTGGGCTCGAATTGGAGTTGTACGCTGAGGGCTACACGCAAGTTTTAGAAGACCAAATGAAGGCATGGTCCTAACTTTGTGGTTTTTTTTGGTTTGTTTTGGAAGAATGGGTGTTGATTTTCATGGTTATGGAAGATAAATTTTAGGCACTTTCTAGTTACCCATCGAGTGATGACCCATCACGTTAGCAAGGTAGATCGTGCTGGCAAGTTGCGGGCTACATAGGAGGCATTGAGGAAGAAAGAGGGTGAGTTATTTGATAGGAAAGATTCACTTTTGGTGGAGAAGAAAAAGTGCATGGAGGGACAGACAAGCTTGCAAGCTGCTCACATAGAGGTAGCGAGGTTTAGGGAGGAGAGGTCGAAGTTGAGGGGGGAGTTGAAGGGGCTGGAGGAGGCATTGAAGGTGGCCAATAGTGGGATGTCTGAGGATGACATTATTCCACACTGGATAAGGTCTTAGTTTTGGAGACATAGTAGGTAGGGTTTTGTTCTATTCCTTCCATGCGTGTGATGACTGAGTAAACCGCGTTGGGGGTATTTACAAGATATAAAGAAAGTAATTCACCTTCTATCAGTTTGGAAAGGATGAGTGGTTCTCCTAGGTGCTTCTTCAGGCTCCCGAAAGCCTTGCCACACTCATCGTTCGATGTAATGGTTCGACAGCCCTTGAGGGCTTTAAAGAAGGGGAGACAACAGTTTGTGGATAGAAAGATGAAGGTCTTCATTTCTATGAGAGCTTTAATCTTTTCTTAGTGTTCTTCAATTCCTCAATGGCTCACCATAAATCCTAAGAACTTCCCTGATCCTACCTCGAAAACACACTTGGTGGGGTTCAACTTCATGTTATATCTATTTAGAATGGGAAGGTGGTAGTCAGGTCCTCAATGTTTTCTCTCGTCTTCGTGTTTTTCACCAGCATATTGTCCACATATACCTCAAAAGTCTTTCCTAAGTGTGCAACAAATGTCTTGTAGATGAGGTGTTGGTAAGTGATGCCTGCATTTTTCAGACCAAAAGACATAACGTTGTAGTAGTATAGCCCTTTGTCAGTGATGAACGCTATTTTTCCTTATTAATCTAAGTGTAGCCATATTTGTTTATATTCAAATAAGCCTCCATGAAGTTGAGGAGCTCATGACCAGCAATGGCATCTATTAGCTTATAGATACGCGTGAAAGGGAAGCTATCCTTAGGGCATGGTTTGTTGTGGTCTTTGAAATCAACGCATATTTTCCACTTTTCCTTAGTCTTCTTGAACATCACTACATTTTATACCCACGTTGGATAGGTGGATTCACAGATGAATTCGATCATCTTGAGCTTCTCTACCATCTTTTTCCTGGCATTGTACCGCTCTACATCATACGATCGTCTTTTCTGGGCAATGGGCTTAGTTTGAGGCCTCACGTTAGGTTGGTGGGTGACGACCTCTAGGTTTATGTCGGGCATGTCTGAGAGAGACCATGCAAAGGTGGCAGCATTCGTTTGCATGAATCAAACCATTTCTGCACTTGTGTTTGGTTGCAGATTAGTGCCACTCTTTACTTTCCTTTCTATAGATTCCTCAGAGATGGAGATTTATTCTACTTCTTATGTGGGATGTGGATAAAGGCTTAAGAGTTGTTCTCGTGGGTCTAGGTTTAAAGCTTTGGGTGGCGAGGTATTGCACTCGACTTTTTCGAAGCTGACGACTACCATGGCTTCGGTGTCCTTGCCCTCATGATCGTGGCATAGCATGCCCAGGTTGATGGCTGATCCCCTCTAACTAGCCTTACTCCTTCAGCTATGGGTAATTTCATCAAAATTATGTTGTAGCTCATGATTGTATCCAACTCTACAAGGATAGGCCTACCCAAAACCATGTTGTATGCCAAGGGACGGTCAGCGATCACAAAATTCGTATTGACATTAACGTGTGCGGCGAAGGTGCCTAATGTTAATGTGAGATGCATGTGCCTGATGGTTAGAAACTAGCATCCCCGAAGGTGACTAGCTGGAGGTGCTAGGATCGAGAATGGTGGTGTTAAGTCTAATATGCTCGAATACGGAGAGGAAAAAGATATTGGCCAAACTGCCACCATCAACTAGAACCGTCTAGGTTTCGCAGTTTGCTATTTGGGCCCTAGCCACTAGGCGACCGTCATGCAGTTTTTGGGTGGCACGTCCTTCAATTGCAGTGAAAGTAATGGGGCTCAAGTCAATTCGGCTTCTCTATTTCGACCACTGCAATTATTCCACAAATCGGGTATGCCTTCCTTCCTAGACTACCACATGTGCATAGATTTTCAAGCTTCAGTTGGAGGGCCCATAAAGCACGAGTCCTCCAAAGACGATTGATATATAATTTCGTTTTGTCTCGGGTGCTACCACTAGGTTGTGAGGTGGTTCCTTTGTAGCTGGGGCATCATGGTTATGGGCTACGAATTTGGCCTGGTAACCTCTCCGAATGAGCGACTCGATCTCATTCTTCATCTGTCTACAATTATCGTTATGATGGCCATAACTGCGGTGTAACGACCCGTCCCGAATTCCGGGATTAGATTAGTCATTAATCCTGATTAGTGAGGTTGAACGGTGGTTAGTAGGGCGGAATCGGACAAATTGTGCGAAATGACCGTTTTGCCCCTGGTCGTGGGCAAAATGTTGACTTTTTGTTCGGGCGGTCAAATGGACTTTGACCGATGACCATGACGTAGTTCGGGACGTCACAAGTTCATAGACAGGTGGCACGTTCGATTCCGACATTCGTAGAGAAAGTTATGATGTTCGGAAGTTGAGGGGTATTTTGGTAATTTGGCATACTAGGGGCCAAATGTTGACTTTTTGATCGGGAGGTCCGATGGACGAGGGCCAAGGACCGTTACGTAGGTATCGTCGATACGAATCCAACGACAGGCGGCATGCCGAAATCGGAGATTCGACGACGAAGTTATGGTCAAGGACGTAAAACGCGATTAACCGAGATTCGGAATAAAATAATAATATAATAATAGAATCTGATTACTTTAACCAAACCATTCTGGACCCTTGATGAGTGACACATGTCATCATCTCCTTCCTTCCCTAATTCAGGGATCCTTGCTGGCCATTTAGGTTAATTAATTATTTCCTCTCCTCAAATCCTCACCCTTCATTTTGAACTCAGGATTGAATCCTGGCCATTGATCTCATCTGCTCTCTCTGTTTTTAAAACCATCAGAATATCTTCCTCACATTTTCATTTCTTTCAACCCGTGCACTCTCACTCCTTGCACGATCACTCCACCACCTCACAGCCCAGCCTCACACACCAGTCAGCCTCAGACGAACCCCAGCCACCTTCAGACGCCAGCCACCACCACCACGGCCGCCCTGCACGGCCGGAAACTCCCCAGACCCGAGAGGAAACCAAACAACCCGACGCTGCCCAACCATCCAAACCACCTCACCTGGACCTGAAACAACTTCATGTTAACATCACTGGAACCTTAGGATGACTCAGACCACGACTGGGCAGCCCACGGCGGCGACACGGCGGCGGTAAGTCCAGAAACCCGTGAAGACCCGATTTACTTCCCTGCCTTGAAACGTCCGTTTTTGACGTTATGAATGTTTGTTTGTTTTTGAGACATGTCCTAGGAACCTAGACGACCATTTTCGACCATGAACCACGGCCGGAATCTCGACAAGTCGCCGGAGTTGATAACCTGAGTTCTCAGCCGATTTTCCCGTCAGTTTTCAGGTAGTTTAATCCACCTAAAAATTAGTTTGGATGTCACAAAACCATAGAGGGGATTATGACGAGTCCATAGGATCAAACCGCATCAAAAATGGTGGTCTGGAACTCGATCTGTGATCGGGTCAAGCCGCGGGTCGACGGCGACCCGGTTACAGACCCGGTTTCAGAACCCGGTTACTGTAGCATGACGTCATCATTGCTGACCTGAATGTTGACCTGGCACGTGGGGGCGCGTGAAGGGTATTTTGGGGAAACTTCCAACATGACTTTTAATCTATTCGATGTAACAGACATTTTGGAATTGGTTTCGTGTCGATCGGACACCGTCTCGATAGTGTTCGGGATGTCCGAAGGTTTTAAATTAAGTTTAAAAATAAGTAAAAATTCGGGAAAATTACGGGACTTTGATAGCATGTTAATAATGAGGTTAGTGACCCTCTAATGTGATTTGGACAGGATTGGGAGTCCCGGTGATAGTGGTGTGGCCCGGGAGGGCCGGTGGCACGCGTATCGAGGCACACGGTTAAAACGGTCTGTGAGTGGACTTTGGTTTTATAAATCCTATGCATGCTTAAATGTGTTATATGGTTTATATACATGATTTCTATGATGGTATTTGTGAGCATTGATTTTGGGTATGTTGCACGTATTTCGAGGTGTTTTCCGTATTTCACGTATATCGGATTAACGGTTTATTTGTGGTTTTGCGTGCTTGTGGTTAAATAAATAATATGATAAAATGGTTTTTATATTGGAAAGATGAATTCGGGCTTGAGGCCCACTTGTTTTGAAAATCTCGGACTTGGAGTCCATTTGAGTACGTAATCGGGCTGCGGGCCCAGTTGGTTTATAAATCGGGTCGTGGGCCCAGTGGTTCATAAAGTCGGGCATGAGGCCCAGTTGGATTAAAATTGTGATTTCGGGTCAGGGACCCTATATTTAATAAACGTGATTTCGGGTCAGGGACCCTAAATGGAAATGTGTTGTTTTATGGAAAATTTGGGCAGGGCCCATTGTGATGTTGTGAAATGAATTAATAAAAACTGTTTTTCCATATACCATCTGTACACATGGATATATGATGGTCTCCTCCAGATGTCTGGGACACTGGGGAAGTCACGGTGCATTGCCTGTGAAGGGTCACCATACGGAGCAGCCGGACCGTATGATGACTCAGGAGCAGGATTGCTATGATTGACGTCTGGGACGTCAGACATCAGGGATGTCAGATATATGGACCCGGAGAGACCCCGGGCAGCACGCGTAGCTTATGAAACCGTGAGACATGACGTCAGGGACGTCTAGCATCAGGGATGCTGGTGATGGTAATGGTAAAATACGAATTAATGAAATGGCTTTCCGGGTGGATCTATGATTGTGTGATTTTAATGAGTTAATGTTCATCTATGGTCGTGGGTGGTGACCCAAATGGTTTTAATATGTATGGTGGTGGTATTCCACAATTTTGGGCTGAGTTCCCACACTTGGTTTTTGGTTAACGGTTTTTGGGCTAAGGCCCTAATGGCTCGGTTGAGCAAACGTTTTGGTTACTGGTTTTCGTGGCATGCATACGTTTTTATTGGAGGGCATAAATGTCTTATAAATGTATTTGATAAACTTACTAGTTTTTGTCCACTCACAGCTTTTGGTTTTAATGCCCTTCAGGTTGATCACGGATGCGATTGCAGCAGAGACTGGGACATTGCACACCTCCTCCATCGATCCTTGCGCACTCTGGATGCCCCGTTGGGCAGTAGCTCTTGGTTATCCCTTGTCTGACACCCCTTGTTGGACGGGAGCAGGGCACATTCCACGGTAATCCCGGGGGGATTGGGATGGGTCCTGTCATGCAGTGGTATCAGCAATAAGTTGTGTCATCCTTCCTTGGAAATGGTTGTTCAAGGGTTGTGGTACACTTGATTCTCTCTCAATGATGTTGAAGATCCCATGTGCTTATGGTAGTGAGGAGAGTGTAATTGGCATATGTTGGTGGCTTAGGGTTGCGGTGGTCAGGTAGTTGATTGGCGAATTCTTGATTGCAACACCACTTACGCCCGCGCTGGCCATGATATGCATTATTACTACGGTACCCTCCACTGCCCTGGGCATGATCCCGTCCTTAGTTCACTTTGACTGGTGGTGCCTATCTTATGGGCCTTATTTAGTTGTTCAGATCTGTTGTGGCTGGTGGCTTCTCATAGGAGATATTTGTACTTCTCTAATGGATTCTTTGCTAGGGAGAAGAAGAAATTGCATGATCTAAGTCCTCCCATTAAGGCATTGTGGTCTTCCCGAGCCACACTGGGTCAACTCTGCCATATGTACAAGTTTAAACTACAGATGACCGGTCTGAGATCGGTGCAGATCGAATGTGTGGCTAAGCTAGTCTGCGGAGAATTCATAAATGACATTCTTACCTCACAAAAGAGTGACATTCCTACTTCACAAAAGAGTTAGAGGCACCGATTCTGCTTGGTGTCTGATTCATGGGAAAGGGATGTGAGTCTGCTCAGAGATAGGATTAGCCGCACTTCTAATTGGAAGGTTGTAGTGTCGATTGGCCATACTAGATTGCATGCACATGTTTTGCTAGCCTGTCGAGTTAGAAAGTGATGATTATGTTTGTTTGTAAGTGTCTTCAATGCAGCTTGTTTGACAGATGAGGAGTAGGCCTAAGAGTTTGTTCGGCAGGCACTAAGTGACTTTGAGCAAAGCTGTTGCGTTTTGAGGTTACTAAACAAGTTGATCAAGGTTGGACTGATCTCCCTTCCAATTGAGTGTCGTTTGCCTCACTCTACTAATCATCCTTTGATTCTTGTTCATGCCGGTTGAGATTAACTCGTGTTTTTTTTTGCTCTACATTGCAATCAGTAGTGGAGGCAGCGTGTGCAAAGAAAATCCAAGAGTGACTGAGAAGTACCAGTTGACCGCGAGAATGCCCAAAAGGCTAAAGAAGATGGCTTAACATAGCAGGTGCTGAAGTAGAAGACAACGGACAATCGATCGAACTCTCTAAAGGCTAATTGGCTAGAGGTGCAACCAAATCTGAGGTGAGGGGTTGATCGCTAGGCCTGAGGAAAGTCTAATACTGAGGTGAAAGCGATTGATAGAGGCTAGTGTCGACCGATTATTGATTCAGCAATAAAAGTTGCATGAGTCGAAGGGACGGGGGTTGCCACTAAGCTAAAAGCCTACTGAGGAGGCGGAGGCTAATCGACAAAAGAAGAAGGAGGTTAAGGTTAGAGCAATAGTAGATTCTAGGGATCAAGTGTTCAAACATCCCAAACTGGATCTGCCCCAATGGATGTGTTGAGGCCCCTCAATAAGCCATCCTTCACGCATGTCATTCGATCGTGCTTTCCAAATCCAACTAATGCTCATGATCTGGTTCAGTCATCAAAGGCGGATGACAGCTGGATAGAGGTTACTGATAGGGATTTTATCAAATAAATAATTATGAATGATAAACTCTAGTGTGATAATTTGTAAGTGTACAAAATCATGTAACAAGCATAGTAGTTTTACAAAGGTCGATCCCTCGAGGACTTGTCTCAACGTGATTCCACTTAGTTTGGAACTAAATAACTTAGTTTATTAAGTAAATACAGTTTAAGTGGGTTTAGAGTGAAGTTTGGCACAAAATTAAAGTGCAAAAAACAAAGTGTAAAGTAATGAAAACTTAATTGACTCTTGATTGATTGATTAAGACGAATTATGGTTTATTATCCACCTTTACCAATTATAGTTCTCCTTAGATTTCCTTGATCTAATTACTATGCATATTCTAAATTAAGTGCCCATGCAAGGGTTCGACTAAGGCTCACCCCACCGCTATTATCTTCTCTTAGTTTGCATATTTTAAGCATGATGTCCACTATAAAATATCTATTATGAATGGTGTGTGATAATGTATAAAACACGAAGAAGATTTAATGACACTACACTATCCCTAGAAAAGTGATGTGCAATTCTAATAGTTCATGAATTTAGATTACAAATAAGATTCCCCCTCTTGAACTTGATGCTACAAATTACAAGATGATATGATGGTCCATCAAGAAATTACATCAACAATTATACACAAACAAGATGATCAATCTTATAAGCATAAATTGAGTTCATGAAACGCAATAATCCAACAAATTCAGCATGCATAATAGTCACAATCAAGAGCAAGAAATATAAGTATGAACTAACTTGGTTTGGACTTCAAACAGCCCTGATCCTTAAAGGAACTACTCACACATAACTAGATTAATCGACACCATAATTGAATGCATAAAACTTAAGGAGATAAAGGGATTAAGAAACACAAATACTAAGGAATACCAAGGAGTAGGGAAAAGGGGCTCAAACATTCTTCTTCTCCCAAGCCTCACGTCACCCTTAGCACCAAAGCTTGAATAAAAAAAAATCTAATCTTGTATTAAATTTCGGGTATGTAAGTATCAAAGTGAGAGTAACGTTCGACATAATTTCTGCACCTAGGAAGGTAAAAACGCCCCCTAACAACAGGGAAAAACAATCTATATATAGGCCTCACACTAGCCCTAGCTTGAGTCCTAATTATAATAGAAAAACCAACCCTAAGTAGAAGAAAATCCAAGCCGTAAATCTGCCCTTCTTTGTCGTGTACAAGATTCCTTAGCTTGCAAGGAATTCTTTTTCCTAATTTCTTGCCAATTTGACTTCATGTTTGATACAAAAATCTTTTAGTATTCTTTTCCAAGTCAATCAACATCAATTCAAGTGTGAAAAGGAAGGGAAATTCCGGCTAGAGATTTCCAAGTTGGACAAGGACATCCAATTAACCCTTAATCAAATTTTATGGATAATTTGGGGGCTAGCCGCATTTTGGAAGCCCATGGTGAATACTTGATGTGTCCTTGAGTGGTGAGGTGGCACTTTGTGTGTCCTTGATGAGTTCTTGATGAGTTAGCTTTGGAATCATCACATTTAATTACAAAAACAGGATTTTAACCTTAACAATCTGCACAAATTTTACAAGAAAGATAATTTTCTCCTATTGTTGGAACAATTATAATCAACATACAAGTAAAAGGGATAATAAATAACATTGAAACAATTCTTAATTCGTGACATATCAGTCACGGAGTGCATGCATCCGACCATAGTGTCGATCGACAATGCCTTGGTCCTCAGCTCACATAAGGGGCTCTCCAAGATTAAGGAGATAAGATCAACCAACCTTCTCGATCGGCATACGAAGGTGTTTTCCAAACAGGAACACATAAGTTTTTGTTCTTCCAATTTAGCTTGCTATAGATCATCATGTGTAAGTTTTATGTTTTTAATTTTCTGAGCAAGTGTTGTTTGTTCATAGGTGCTTTGGCAAGGTCTTTATTGACCTTATGAAGTCAGCTAAACAAGCCGAGTGACTGGAGATCGAGTGGAATACGCTTTGGTAGCGTGAGGAGAAGTTGAAGGGAAGGAGCAGAAAATGCACCAAGTTTTAAAGCGATTGGCAGACCTCGAGCGGGAGGTTCAACACCTGTAGCAAAAGGCTGAGGTTGCCAAGAAGACCCTGGCAGAGACAGAGGCTTCCATTTTGAAATCTATAAGGAGAGATTGCCAAGCGCAATGGTTGGTTGGCTTTTTTGGTCTGCCATGATGAGGAAATTGAATGTATGCGCGACTATCTTGCGACCATTCGATAAGAGGCAATTGGTGAGCTATTGTCTTCAAAGGCCTTCGAGGATTACATGGATATTGAACTGGCTGAGGTTGAGGGTGAGATCATACAAAATTTCATGATCTTGAATCCTTCCATGCCGATCCAATTTCCTTGGCTAGACAAGCCTCTCATGCTCACAAAAAGTTTCAAGCTGCCGAAGGACAAGGAAATGCTGAGGAGCCAATTCAGTGACGGAGCCAAAAGGCCAACTAGTAGAATTGTGACGGAGCCAAAAGCTACCTCTACTGAGTAGGCTAATGGGAAGGAGAAAAGCACCGAGGAGCCAATTCAGATAGAACATCGAGCAAGTGCCGAGTGGCATAAGCCTTAATTGCTTTTTATATTCCTGGGTATGCCCTGTGTATTTGTATTAAACAAATGTTTCTATTTCTTCGAGTCTTCAATTTTTCCTTTTGATTGAATGATTACTAATTAAAGCTAACTTTGAATTGAATGCTTTCAACACCTTGCTAAAGTTGACACGACCCATCCCAATTCCCCCGAGATTACACGAGATGTGTTATGCTCCCGTCTAACCCACGTGCGACATAAAGGCCAGACACCCGTATAACCCCCATGTAACACGAAGGCTAGACAAGAGATAACTTGAACCTATAGAACATTCGGGCTTCCAATGTGCATCCGGATCAGTGGCCGAGTGTGATGTCTCGATCTCTATTACAACTCGCATCCGCGATCAACCAGAAGGGCATTAAAAACCATAAAAGCTATGAGTGGATGAAAATAAATAATTTAATCAAACACATTTCATAAAAGACATTTATGCCCTTCATGTAAAACTATGCATGCATTCATAAACCAGTTAAATTAAATATAATAAAAACGTTTATAAAACCAAAAGCCATTTCCTTCCTCCGATCATTAGGGCCTTAGTTCAAAACAAAAAAAAAATCAACCAAGTGTGGGAACTCAGCCCAAAACCATAAAACACCAAAATCCGTAAATCCAATTCCATGTGGGCCACTGCCCAAATCCATTTATTAAACACAAAAACACCATTTCATAATCCAATAAATCATGTTTACCAAATACCCGTCCTCGGCATCCCAGATGCCTAGCGTCCTGGACGTCATACCACGGTCTAAACAACGCGTGTTGCCCGGGATCTCTCCGAGTCAATCTCTGACATCCTAGATGCCTGACGTCCCAGACGTCTAATAATAGCAATCATGCTCCTGAGTCACTATATGGTCTGGTCGCTCCGTGTAATGAACCCTAGCAGGCAATGCGCCGTGACTTCCTCAGTGTCCCAAACATCTGGAGGAGACCATCGACAATATTCCCATATAAGGATTGTATATCGAAAACATTTTATAAAATCCTTTCAAAATCTTTCAAAGGGGCCATGCTCGGAATTCCCACAAAAGCATCATAAATCCATAATTCCAATTTCTCAAATCCAAATCCATTTAGGGACTCCGAACCCGAAATCACATTTATAAACCACAAATGGGACTTATGCCCGATATCATAACCAACTGGGCCTCAAGCACGATCATGTAAATCAATTGGGCCACCAGCCCGATATCTCGTTAAATCAAATGGACTCCAAGTCTGATAGTTTCTAAATCAAATGGGACTCATGCGTGATTTCATATTTCCAAATCCAAAATTAGTTCATCAAACCATCAATGAAATACCAGCACATATAAACACAGTATAAAACCATAAACCTTGAAATACGTGTGAATATGGAAATCATAAATACCACAATCAAAATCATAGAAATCACATATATAAAACAGTTATACATGCATCATATTTTAGAAAACAAAGTCCACTCACAAACCGTCCTAACTTCCGCCTCAATACACGTGCCATAAGCCTCCCCGAGGCTAAATCACCTTCTCTGGAACATCCAGACCTGTCCAAACCATACCAAAGGTCACTAACGGACTCAATAAGGTCATATCTAAAACCCATAAATAGTACTAGCCCGTCAAAGCATCCCGAACACGATTCTTGAGCCTAAAAACCTCAATTTGACCAACCTCTGATCGACCCGAAAACAACACCATTGGATCCGGATAGTCGAAACCCTACAAATACCACTGGTCCCACCTTGAAATTCGAGTTCACGCGCACCCACGTGAGTGGTCAACGGATGGTCAAGGCAGTGAAAGTCAACGCTGCTAAAGTTAGTAAAGTCAACGCTGACTTCAGCGGTCAATGGTTAACGGCTGACGTCATCCCTAACATCTATCAGTTTGACATGTGACAGACCTGATAGGGTGCCACGTGTCAGTCATCGGTTGGTTCACATGTCTGACATGTTAGTGACACATGGCACCATCTGATTGGTCCACGTCACTAACATGTCATGCTGACTGGGGACTGACATCATGACACGTGTCGACCTGGGATTAGGCCATGCCACTTGACAGCTAACACATGATTACATCACTGATGATGTCATCGTCTTCCTCTTCATGACGAGTCCTCTGTAACGGGCCGCTCATACCAGCGACCCGACCCGGTTTGTTCTCCTTTGATTCCTAACCATTTCTTTCCGTTTTTCGACGATTTTGATTGTCCTAAACCCTAGATTAGTTCTACCATCCCATAAATCCAAGAAAAAGGCTTGAAGGTACCTGTTAAACCCATGAACAGTGACCATCGATTTCCAGTTCATCCCTGCGCCTATTCAGCTGGCCTTCGCCTTCGGTTTCGATCCCAATCGGCTCGTACAACCACCACAATCAAGTTCCATTCATTAAAACCAATCAATAAACACTAAAACCCAATTTCCAATTTTTTGGATCGTAAACTCACCATATCGGGCTTCCTGGCCACAGTCCACAACGGTCCATTCCGTTAGCATCGCCACAATCGTCTTCCCTTACTCTCTCTTTTTCATTCACACACCAGGGAAATCAGACGAAGATTGGGGGTACTTGGTGTGGGTAGGGTGTATTTGGGTTTTTGGGGTGTTGATTAGAGTCGAATGAAGACGAGGGTAATGAAGGGTGGTGGTGTGCATGTATGTTTGTTTAGGGTTCAATGGATGAGTGACTCTTAGCACTCATCCATTGGGCCTGATAGAAATATCTGGATGCACACTAAAAGACAAATGACAACATTGCCTCGTAAACTGTGCCATTGTAAATAGTACTTAAAACTATTTGTAACCCGTAACTTCCCCGTCGAAGGTCCAAATTCGACGTGCCGCCTATCTACGGACTTATATTGATTTGATCTACGTAACGGTCCTTGGTCCGCTTACATAGGACCTCCTAGGTCCAACGTTAACTTATGGCCCAATTTTAAGGGTAAAATCGTCATTTTCCACCGTCCATCCTCAATTTCTCGACTAATCCTCGACTAGTCACGCTAATTCTCAATTAATTCTCAATTAACCCTGTAAATTTGGGATGGGTCGTTACAAGCTTCCCCCCTTAAATAATTTCGTCCTCGAAATTCCACCTATCCCAAGTCCACACACAGACAGTGGGAATCCAATCTTGTCTCTCACTCAGGGCACTCCCGTTTAATTGTACACGTCCGTAAAAAACCACAGTATATGTCGGTACCACTGTCGCTCGACATGAACCACAATCCAACCCATACCCACATTGACTGTTGGATTGGATATAGTCACAACTCAAGTCTCAGGATTCCAAACAACAACTGAGAAGTCAACACAAGTCTAACTCACCTGTCATCAACACAAGTGCACTCCGGTAGGTCTGCCATACTATGTAACGACCCGAACTTTCGGAAAAAGGGAAATTTGGAAAATTTGAAGAAAAAAACGATTTTCCCCCTGGAAATTGGGTGATGACTGTGACGTAGTTTGGGACGTCACGAGTTCATAGACAGGTGGCACGTCCGATTCTGACATTCGAGGAGGAAGTTATGATGTTCAGAAGTTCAAGGGCATTTTCGTAATTTGGACGAAAATGTGGAATTTGTTGACTTTTCAAACGACATGGCCTGTGCATGTAAGTTGAGGATCATTGGGTAGGTCTCGAGACGCTGAATCCGTAGACAGGCGGCACGCGTCAATCGTAGTTCGGATGACCGAGTTACGGGTCTAGAAACGTGAAGGGCATTTTGGTAATTTTGTGCAGAAGGCCAAAATGGTAATTGTCCAAGGGCATTGCTGGGACAGTGCAGCATGGCTGAAACCACCGTGCTTTGGGTGGCCTGTCCACGGAATTGTTTAACGGTCAGTGGCATTGGGAAGAATTGTTTAAGAACTGAAGGCTGAGTGGAAACATACTTAGATGGGTTGCAATAGAGGACATACCACGGGTGCCATTTAAAATTGGTTTTGGGTCTTTTGCGAGAAATAGAGAGACAGTGGGACTGAGGTTCCCTTGGGTTGCCGTGAGGTCTGATTTGATTATAGGGAGTGAGAGTGAGTCAAGAGAGAGTCATTTGGAGCAGAGAAACACTGAGAATTCGAGAGAAACAGAAACGGGAAAAAACTGGGAAAATTGGAGGGAAATTCGAAAGTTAAATTGTGAGTCGAGAGGAACAAAACCAAGGTTATAAACAGTCTTCTGGGATCATTTAGAGTTCAACCGTACCAACATTGAAGGGAATCGATCACGGTTTGGCCAAGAACCCAAGTTCCAGATTTGAAGAAATTTCAGGTTTGAGGACGATCACATACGGGTAAGTTTTCCTGAAATTGATTATGGTTTAGTGTTCGTTTAGGTCCTATGAAGCTTCTGTTTAAGTTAATGTGAAAACTGGGTTGATTCGGGTGAGTTTCATAGATTGACCCGTTTGTTTGATCACAGGTGGACTGATCTTGTTGAGTGTAATTAATGAATGAGAACCTAAATTAAAATGTAAAGGAAGGATTTAGGTGGAAGAAGGAAATGAATTGAGTGAGTTTTGATAGGGATTTAACCGGGTTGTGTCGCGGGTTGAACAACCCGTTTGCAGGCTAGTCGGGTGAAGAAGGTGACACTGTAGCATTACTGTAGCAAGAGCGTGAGTTTCACGCGCAGCCACTCACAGCGACGCGTGAGGGCGTGTGGGCTCGATTATCGAGGTGAGTTCAACACGAATTTTGTCCTATACAATGTAACGAACATTTTAGCGTTGGTTTCGAGTTAATCGGACACCGTTTCGATATTGTTTCGAGGGTTCGAAGGTTTATGTTACGTTTTTAATTAAAATTTAATTCCCGAAAAATTATGGGAAATTAGTATGATGTTATTTGAGACCTTAGTAACCCTGAAGAATGATTTCAGACAGGATTTGAGATTTCTGGAAAATGTCGGAAATTACGGAAATGCGTGCAGCGAGGAAACGAGCGTTACGGAAGGTGTGCGAGTGGAATTTTCTTTCAAAATTTAATGCATGCATAAATGTTTCTATGATTTCTATGATTATAATTATGACTTGTGATAATTACGATTTTCGTATTTATACGTATTTTGGTATGCAATACGTAACTGCACGTATTTCGAGACTATGGTTTCTCTTATGCTTTGATGATGGTTTGATGAATGGTTTTACATGATTTGTGAGTATGATGTTTTAAGGATGTTTTGATTATGATTGTGAGTATATTGTGATTTGATCATGGTTTTGATGCTTTGATCTTGGGATTTGAAAAATGATTCGATTTCAAAGATTTTAAACAGATTTTGGAAAAGGTGATTTCGGGCTTGATGCCCAGGGCATAAAAGTAATTTTGATGATCGAAATTTTGGGTTTCGGAAACGTGAAAGTGGATTTCCGGATTTAGGTTCGGAATGGTTATTTCGGATGCTAGCTTACGGAATAATGGTTCTGAATTCGGATTTGGAAATGGATGGTGGATATGATTTGAGATTTGAATACGAAGTTCGGACATGAGTTCCATTTTGAATAAACGTGATGTCGGAATTGGTTTTGGAATTTGAATTCAGATGGATTCTGGATTGGTTGTGAATTACATATGTTTTGGGTTTAAAGACACGGTACTATTGCTGGATAATGTTTTGGGTTTTGTAACGACCCATCCCTGAATTCGGGATTAGGTTAGTAACTAATCATGATTAATGAGGGTTAATCGGTGATTAGTTGGGCGGAATCGGACGTACGATGCAAAATGACCATTTTGCCCCTAGTCGTCGGTAAAACGTTGACTTTTTATTCGGGCGGTCAAATGTACTTTAACCAACGACCGTGACGTAGTTTGGGACGTCACGAGTTCATAGACAGGTGGCACGTTCGATTCCGACATTCGTGGTGAAAGTTATGACGTTCGGAAGTCCAGGTTCATTTTCGTAATTTGGTTAGAAAGGGGGAAATGTTGACTTTTTGATCGAGAGGTCCGATGGCCAGGGGCCGAGGACCGTTAGGATGGTCTCGATGCCCTGAGTCCGTAGACAGGCGACACGCGTCAAACGGAGTTCAATTGACCAAGTTGCGGGTCTAGATTACATGAGGGCATTTTGGTAAATAGTCAATTGAGGGTAAAATGGTAAATTTGGCAGCTGGTTGTGCGACAGCCGTGTGCGGCGTGGGTCTCCTTTCAGAAACAGAGCATGTGCTGAGGAAATTGTTTGGTCTGCCCAATGAATTGATTATTAACTGTTAGTGGCATTGGGAGATGAATGCTTGGAACTGCAGACTTAGTGTTGGGCGTGCTGGTTGTTTTTACAGTAGAGTGTTTTGGGCAGTGCACGGGCACAACGCCGTGCTTGTTTTTGAGGAAACACGGAGATCGTGCTGGCGAGTGTTCAGTGCGGGTGAGAGCGGTTGTGTGGAATTTGAGGCCACGGGTGACTTGATGTGAGTTGAGCAGGGGTTGAGTGGTGTCTGTGCGGGGAACAAAATGTTGGGCTGGTGCCATGGGAGCTGAGAAAACAGAGACATTGACCAAGCCATGATCGACCTTTCCAAGGCTAAATTAAGTGAAATTGTGAGCGAGAAGGGGATCCAGGAGGTGAGAGCGGAGTGTTGAGATTGAGAGAGGGAAGAAAGGGGTGAAAATGGTGGGAGGAGAGTCCAAAAATCCGAAACGAGTTCTTGAGGAAGGGAGAATCAAATTTCAAAATGTGGGCCAGCCCATGACCAATTAAGGTTCCATCGAGTCTTCTGGGATCATTCCTAGTCGATCCAGTACAAGAAAGAAGTGAATTGCTGCTGTTTTGGCCTCGAACGGACTTGGCGACTGAGGGGAAAAAATCGAGTTCGAGTCGTGGAGTTGGAAGGGTTTAAGGGAGAAATTGGCCTGAGAAGCAAACTTATACAAACCCTATGAAGCCTCTGAGTGGATCAATTGCAAGGAAGCAAACGCAAATGGTCGAGATCGATGAACGAACAGTGTTCGTCTGTTCTTCGATGTCCATCGTCGAGTCGTGGGATTTTAGGTAAGTTCCTACCAAACTAACATTACAGAACAGCAATTGGGCTTACACCGAAGATGTTTGAATACTCAATTGAAGGGTTGGAGGTTGTTTTGGCAGGGATTGGAACGGGTTATAGCGCGGGCTACCGGACCCGTTTTACAGTGAAATCGGGTGAGGATGGTGAACAGTGCCTGTCACTGTAGCAGTGCGTGGGTGTCACGCGCAGCCACTCACGGCGGCGCGTGACGACGCGTGGAACAGATTTTCAGGGTGAGTTCAAGACGACTTTTGTTCTATACAATGTAACGAAAATTTTAACGTTGGTATCGAATTTATCGAACACCGTTTCGATGTTATTCCGAGGGTCCGAAGGTTTAGGTTACATTTTTAATTAACGAATAATTCCCAGAAAATTATGGGAAATTAGTATATTGATATTTGACACCTTAATGACCCGGGGATGTGTTTTCGGGCAGGATTCGGGTTTTTGGAAAATGTCGGAAATTACGGAACCGCGTGCGGCGCGAAACCGAGCCCTATTGGAAGGTGTGTGAGTGGACGTTGCTTTCAAAATTTAATGCATGCATAAATTATTTCTATGATTTTATGATTATGATTATAAGTTGTGATTGATTTTGATTTCCGCATTTATACATATTCGATTCCCGTATTTATACGTATTTTTACTATACATGTGAAATTACACGTATTTCGAGACTATGGTCACTCGCGTGCTTAATGATGGTTTAATGAAAGAAGTTATATGAAATGGGTGTAAAATGATTTAAGAAGGTTGTTTATGGTTTGCGAGTGCGATTTACGATTTTGACACGTTTTTGAGAATGTTCCGGATTTGCACGTTTTACGAGATTTTGAATATGTTGAGATTGGACCGTGATTTTGGTGATTATGATTATGGTTTTGATGTTTTGATCATGAGATTTGAGAAATGAAGTGATTTCAAGAAATTAAAATGGATTTTGAAAAAGGCGATTTCGGGCTTGATGCTCGGGGCATAAAAGTCATTTTAACGAACGAGATTTCGGTTTTCGAAAATTTAAAGCGGATTCTTGGTTTGGGTTCGGGATGATGCTTCCGGATGCCGGCTTACGGAATCATTGTTGCGAATTCAAATTCGGGAATGAAAAAGGATTTAATAAAGTGATGTGGTATGATTGTGCATGCCCCGTGTTTAATGATGATTTGAACATGTTTTGTGAAGTAAGGTTTGGGAATTTGAATGTGGGAACTCGGACCATGGGTCCTGTTGTGAAAAATGTGGTTTTGGGATAGATCCCACGTTGTTGTGTTTGAAAACTGTTTTGGGGTTTAAAGACCCGTTGAAAACTGTTTTGGGTTTTATGACGCGGGTGCTATTACTGGAGCACGTTTTGAGTTTAAAAACTCGGTTAATTGATGGCGGAGGAGGGCCCTTAATGAGTTTAAAGACTCGTGAGTTTAAAGACTCGGTTACTGTGATACCCCCGAGGCCTATTGATTATGTTCTGAGTTTAAAGACTCGTTGATATCCCGGGAAGGCCTGTTTATGCGCATGGTTTTGAGTTTAAAGACTCGGGCGCACTTGATATCCAGCAAAATGATTGACTTGTGATTTATTGATGATTTCTGATGTTTCGGTTGAGTTGGGCAGTGGCCCGGTATATGGTTGTTGGTTTTGGATCATGTTGTGCATTTGGTTTGATTCGTGGTTTTGGGCTGAGGCCCGGTATTTATGATTGTGGGCTAAGACCCGATGGTTGAGAAAGGAAAAGAGATTTTGAGTTTCGTACGAGTTTTCTTTATGTTGGAATTTGATACACGGTTTCCTTATGTGGGAAATGTTAACCGATTGCGAAATGATTTTTTTTTATATGCATGCATTGGTTTTACGCGGAGGGTAAAAACGTCCTCTTGTAACTGTTTTTTTACAAGCTGATTTATTTTTGTCCACTCACACCTTTTGGTTTTATTGACCCTCCAGGTCGTGGCGCGTTGTTCGAGGCTGTACGAGGGGCGGAGGCATGAGTAAGTACGTGTGGCTATCCTTGGTCTGGCACGTACTGTGGGTAACTCGGGTATTTTCAGTCGACTTGCCAGACGGGAGCAGGACCGGACACGGTTATCGATGCCCCTTTCGGGGGCGGTCCTGTCAAGTTTAAAGACCCGTTTGATTGATGATGGAGGCGAGCCCGGATTAGGTTCAAATACCTGGATTGAGTTTAAAGACTCGTGAGTTTAAATACTCCTTTATTGTGATATCCCCCGAGGCCTATTGATTGTGTACAACTCACAGATACATCTACCACACATTATCAGACAAGCACTCTCAAGCTTGCCAAAGGATTGCACTCAAGCTACGTCCAACAGCGCACCCATCCACACTCCAAACATAGCTCAGATCTGATCCGTCCATCACATGGCTAACATGCCAATCATGTTCCAAGGGTCAACCGACTCACGGCTGACCGTATTGGTCGATCATCTCGATCCTAACGAGACCACAAAACCCTCAATCCTGATCCACAACATGTTGATCCTAACAACATCCATGATCCATTCGATCCTAGTCTATTCAGCATCACTTGATCCCTCTGATCCTAGGTAGATCCACATTAACTCTCCCCTAGCTAACCACCAGATTTCAGTTCATAGGGTCTTACACCCTCTTTAAATTCTTTAACTGTCACATCACTCCTCATCCTCCCACATAAGGAAAATCAAGGATGATCTCAACCAATGACAACAAAATTCATCCTACGTCATCCTACGGGAACGTAAATACTGAGTATCGCCTGCTAAAGAGCAAGAAATGAGAATTTTCCTTCACCAACCTACAATATCTGTTGATAACTCAATCTATTTCTCACAATCAGATTTCTCCTCAAACAAGCTTATATGAAACTCAAGAGGTATGGTCACCCACAGGGGACCAAAACTAATGCCCACTAGACTCTCAAGTCATCAACTTATTCGGACATCCATCCACTTGTCCGTAAACAATCTAACCTTAGTATTCAACTCGCATGTCCATTAATACTGTTTTATACCCATCCAAAAGGTAGCACAGGACGTCAACCTGATTCTCACATTTCAACCTTTATGGGTTCACCTCTTGAGCACACACCTGTGCCTCAAATTTCGCATCCACTAGGGAACTGGTCACCAAACCAAGTATACCCTGTGCCTCAAACTGAGCCACTCGGGATCCTCTCCGTCCCACTCAGTGTCCACTGAACTCACTTGTTTACTCCTATTGGACCACCATAATAGTCGCAATCCAAGCCCTGAATGAGGCCACATCACTTAGACACACTTAATGTCTTTCGGAACCATCTGATCACTATTGGATTCCACTCAACTCATCTCTGGCATCTTCCACTCATCTCAGTCACCTCCACTGAGGTAGTGCAACATACTAGCCAGCATCCAAAACTCGACCTCTCATTTTGTGGTCGCCCTCAATGGTAACCGAGTCGAATCCAAAAATATCTGCTCGTACTGAACGATACTCACGTACCTCGATATCATCGTTAAGATTGGTGAATCTCCATCGTCTTAGTCGACTCTAAAACAAGAGCCTATCCAACTTGATAGGACTCGTCCACATCTATCGATAGCGGCTTCTGCCACAACTGCGTGCAGACCAATCCCAGAAACGTTCCGCTATTGAGACTCCAAACCATGCGGTTAACTCACCGTAGGCACCAACCGCTCAACGTGTAATATCCCCGATATGTCCATAAGTACCACACTCTTGGTAACTCATCCAATCAATCGCTCTCGACTCTTAAAAGTCATCCTACGGGGGTAACTGGTACTTAACCAACCAGTAATCACGATCCAAGGATCCCGTCCTCTCGCACTTTACGGCTTCCAACTGTCGGCCCACAAGGACTTGGCCCTACTCAGTAGCTCAGCACAACACAATTGTCTCAATTTTGCAATGTCTTCATAGACGACCCTAGTATCCAACCAATCATCTGTTATATCCAACCCTAGTCGCTGACTCGAATTCTTAGACCATCCCTTGGTCATTACTAAAACAAGTTATCATATCCAGCCCTCCGTAGGGTCCATCAAACCGATTCACGGTGTATCGGGCAATCACAGCCCATCCTTTATTCATTTTCACTAACTCTCGTACTCTTACAATAACTTTCAGGTTAATGACGGGCTGATCCTCGTAGAGACATCACATCCACAACACCTGCGCACCATCCAACTGACAACCTCGCTCTGATACCACCTTGGTATCAGAGCACCACATATTAACACCGATCTGATACGACACTGACACGACCCATCCCAATCCCCACGAGATTGCGAGGGATGTGTCATGCTCACGTCTAACCCATTTGCGACACGAAGGCCAGACACCCGTCTAACCTCCGTGTAACGCGAAGGCCAAATAAGGGATTACTTGAACCAACAGCCCATTCGGGCTTCCAAAGTGCACCCGAAGCAGTGGTCGAGTATGATGTCTCGGTCTCGGCTACAACCCGTGACAGGACCCGTCCCAATTCCCTGTGGGACCTACCGAGGATGTGGCCTACTCCTATCTGAATTTGACTCTAAAATACTATAAATACCCTTAACGGGCTTAAAGTCTTTCAAATTAATTAAACAAAGTTAAAAATGCAACCCTAGAGTTTTAAAATGTCAGACCAGGGATAGTACAATACAAAAAGCGAGCGCAAAGTCAAGTTACAAAATAGTGCTCAACCTACCCAAACAGGGTGTACAAGTGCGCAACAAGGAAACTATGCCTCGGACTCCGGGTCCTCCTCCTCTAACTTGACTGCACGACCTAGAGAGGTCAAAAAAACAATAAAGAGTGAGTGGGCCAAAAATAAACAATATTTCCAAATCCAGTTCAATAATAATATAATAATAATAAGGTTTTACCCCTCCATCTAGAAACTTGCATGCATTTAGTCAAAATATAGGATCATAAAATCATATAGCCAGCATAGGGAAATAATCATAATATAGTGCATTGTACAACCTAACCCCGACATCCATGATGCCCAAATCATGTCATGGTCCTAAGGCTATGCGTGCCACCCGGGGTCTCAAATCACAAGTCTCCCCAGGGTCCACCCAGGCCAATGACCTATAGATCACTGACCCTCCCTGGGGGTATCATCCACACATGCACTCTCGATCACGAATCACCCCTCGGGGCCAACCCCTCTCGGGCAGTGCCCGTGACTACTCCAGGATATTACTGGAGGTCTAGAGGAGATAGAAAACATAAAGTAGGTATACACAGTGCATTAGTATCACAATCCACAGAACTCCCCGACTTACTTCAAAAACCAATTCGTACATATATCCAGACGGGCCTCCTGCCCAAAACATCATACTACGTATAGAACCCCATCATAAAGTATTAAGACTCATCCCATCACAATCATGAAGTAAAATAGTGAAAACAGTTATGCATGCAATCAATTTGAAATCAAACAGCCCACTCACATACGGTCCTTGCTGCTCAACGAACCGCCTAAACCTGTCCAAACACATCCAAAGGTCACTAATTGACCCTACTTGGTCTAACATCCAACCCTAGAACAAAACCGGCCCGGGAACGGGTCCCGAACATGCTTCCCGAGGCTAAATCCTTCAATTTGTCGAACCTAACGATCTCCATTCGACACGAAACCACCGCCATTAGATTCGTATCGTCAAAAATTTGAAAATGGTACTAGTCCTACCAAAAACACGGTTCACGCGCGCCCCACGCGCCTGGTCAACGTGTGTTCAATGCTGCTACAGTAACCTGATGACACCAGCATGACGTCATTGCTGACGTAAGCATGACATCATCCTTGACACCTGTCAGAAGACACGTGGCACTCCCTGGTTGGTCACTGGTCTGACATGATGATGTCATCATCCCTGTCATTCGGTTATCCCCTACGGCTGTGACCGGGTCGTCGTGACCCACGGCCATAAGCCACGGCCATGACCAGACAAGGAATTCCCGTGACCAGGTCGCCATGACCCACGTTCATAACCCGACCAGGAATTCCCTTTTCGGCCACCATTTTCAATGCAGTTTGGTCCTAACAACTTGTCTAAGTCTACCCTAGAGGTCTGTAAACTAAAAAACTCGAAAAAGGTTCAAGATCATTACCTCTAGCTCGAAGAATTTCGGCTCTGTTTCCCGGTCGTCTTCTCCATTGCATCAGGCGATGTCCAAACTCGAAACCGGCCACCACAGTCACGCCTCAATCCATAGAACAAAACTACACAAACGAGAAGGACCCCTACAAGTTCAAATCGGGTTTTTGAAACTGGGAAAACTAGAGAAGTTTCGGGTTTTTTATCTTACCTCCGCCGCGTCGCTGCCGTGGTCTCTAGCTGGTCGTCTACAGCTCTTCGAGGTCCTAGTCCAACGTTAGCATGAAGTACTGGAGTGGGTTCGAACTGTTTGGGGTCTAGGTGGTTCGTCTGTCCGTCGCGGGTCCAAGTGATGTTCGGGTTTTCAGACGGTGACTGTGATGACGGTGAGGACGATGATGATGGAGATGATGTTATGGTGAGGGTGTGTGATCGATCTGGGTTATAGATGAATCAGAAGATGAGGAAAGGGGGGTAGGGTGTTTTCCGCAAAGTGTTTGTAAAGGTTGCTCACGGGGAAGAATGAGAACAAATGAGGGAGAAGGCAGATTCATGCATCCAGGCTTTTGCGTTATTGGGCCAGTTAGATGAGTGACACTTGTCACTCATCTGATTAGTCCACGATCCCAGTTGACCAATCCAATTATTCCACATGGCCTGAATCTCAAAAAATGAAATAGTATCCCTCATAATCCGTGACCAGTAACTTTTGTTTCGAACCTCCGATTTTAGCATGACACCTGTCTACGGACTCGGGGTGACGTGATATACGTAATGGTCAAAGGTCCACATCCTAATAGTGTCTCGAGTCAAAATCAACATTTTACCCTAACTAGGGGCAAAACGGTCATTTTACATATAATTTCCAAATTTACAAAAATTCCAAAAATTCGAGTCGTTACAACCCGTATCCATGATCAACCTGAAAGGCATTAAAAACCATAAAAACTATGAGTAGACGAAAATAAATAATTTAATAAAACACATTTCATACAAGACGTTTATGCTCTTCAAGTAAAACTATGCATACATTCATTGTCAGGACCCGTATGCATACATTTCATAAAAGCTACAACCCGCATACGCGGTCAACGTGAAGGGCAGTCAAAACATTAAAAGCTGTGAGTAGACAAAGCAAATAGTTTATAAAAACATTTTATCGAAAGACATTTGTAGCCTTCACTAAAAACATGCATGCATTCGAAAACCATTTATCCAAAAGAACCATATATGGGAACTAAGCCCAAAACCATAACCAAAACCAACCATACGGGCTACAACCCAAAACCTGTACACATCACACATCATATAAAATATAAATCACATAACCATTCCTGTCACGGTATCTAAAGCTACGCACGTGCTACCCGGGGTCTCAAAGCCCAAGTCTCCTAGGGTCCACCCCAGGTAAATGTCCGTAGATCAATGACCCTCTTTAATGTTATAATCCAAGATCTCCTGAGAGTAAGGTACCCAACGGGGGTTACTCCACTCAGTTATGCATGGATCAATTTAGAAAACAAGGTCCACTCACAGACCGTCCGAGCTGCCGCCTCGATACGCGTGCCATACGGCTCTCCCGGGCCAATCGCCATCACCGGGACTTCCAAACCTGTCCAAATCGTAATAGAGGGTTAATAACTACCTTATTAACCTCTCACTAAAGCTCCGTAATTTTTTCAAATTTTTAACTATTTTTAATCCCGATCCTAAACCTTCAGACACCTTGAAACCTATCGAAACGATGTCCGATCGACACGAAACCAGTCCCAAAATGTTCGTTACATTGAATAAATGAAATTACATGTTGGAACCCTCCCTAGAAAGTGGGCCACGTGCCCACACGCGGTGGCCAAAGCCCCTGCGCGGGGGAGCCACGCGCCGGTGCACAGTTCTCCTTCTTCCTCGGCCAGACCGGTTCGAAGCGACCAGTCCGACTTTTTCCTGCAACTTGGACCGGCGTGACCGGTCCAGCCTCCTACCCAGTTCAATTTTCATCATTTCTCTTCCTAATCAATCCCATCCTTCCTATTTTGATCTTAGGAACCTAAACCTATGAATCAAATCGCCTAAAACCTACAAAACTACCCCTCCACGGTTCAGTTTTCCAGAAATGTTCGAGGGCTGTATAGTCGTGAACCACCCTTCAAAATAATCCTAACACGTCCCTAGAAACCTAACACACCCATTATAAACACCTAAAATAATCATTAACGTAAGAAATCAAAAATCAAGGAGATCGGGCAAAACGGATACATGCACAGGTTCTTCCTCAGCTGTCCACGGTGGCGCTGCTTCCTGCCAGCCACCATCATCCTCACGTCCTCCCATCATTCTCTGGGTCTCACATCTGATCATGGGGGTAAGGGTTTGGATTGGGGTTGAGGGATTGATCGGGTTTGGTTTGGGGACATGGTCGAATAAGGAAAAGGGGAATGAGATGCATGAATACAATTTCAATAGGTAATGGATGAGTGACAAGTGTCACTCATCCATTACGCCTTCCTAAAATATCTGGCTCACTTGAGTACAAAAGCTTCCCGTTTCGTAAAACGCGCAATAGTGCCTCGAAACTTCCGTGAACCGTATCTTCTCCGTCAAACGTCCGATTTCGACGTGCCACCTGTTTACGAATTCGTATTGACCCGATCTATATAACGGTCCTCGACACTCGGCCATCGGACATCCCGATCAAAAAGTTAACATTTTTCCCACAACCAAGGGGAAAACGGTCATTTTGCATCGTTCGTGCGATTTCGCTCAACTAATCACCGATTAACCTTACTAATCCTTGATTAGTCACTAATATAATCCCAAAATTTGGGATGGGTCGTTACAACCTTCCCTCCTTAATTAATTTCGTCCTTGAAATTCCAACCGACCTTCCCTCCTTAATTAATTTCATCCTTGCGTTAATTAATTTCCTCTGCTCCTAGCTTAGCATAATCAGCAAGGCAATTCACCCTTACTGATTACCAGACCTCGGTCACTCACCTTAGGCACCCACTTGTCACATCACAATCACCTCAAAGCAACCCGTTCACTATGATCATTACCACACGACTCAATCTCACTCACCCTAAGCACTCACTTGTCACGTCACTAGATGTGACACCAAATACTTCCTGCTCTTTGAATCACTCAAATTTGACCCACAGCCTAGGTGTTCGGTTCTTACAACCGTTTTGAACACTTAGCTGTCACATCACTCCTCGTCATCCGACCTAGGGAAGAATCAAGGAGAATCCAAGATGATGACATTAAAGTTCATTCAATGTCATCCTCCAACATCCAAAACTATCTGGAATCCACTGCCGGACCACAGATACCGAACCTATACTCATCTCGACGTAGTCACATCCCGACTCGTGACTCATCGTCATCACATTATGCGAATAAGACAATTCTGGATCTCCGCTCATACCGAGCGATGACCCGTACCTCTGCTCGAATTGGAGTAACTCTACCTCCCTCTTACCCAACAAGCCTGGGTACAGTCACCCAAACAACTCATACAAGAAAATGGAAACGTCCCCTGAACGTCCCCGATTCCCAACAATCGGAACTACAACCACTCTCGGTAGTAGTGCCTACCACAGACTCGTGCAGACCTGACCACCAGACATCGCTATCGAGACTCTGCATCCAACGGAATCAATTGCATGTACTAACTACTTCGTAGGGCCCCACACTGCCAACCACGACAGAACTATGGCAATCCCGGCATCAAGTGCTCAACCAAGACGATCTACGGTTCCATCCTACTAACTATCGTACACATATCCTAAGTATCAATTTGATGATGAATTGCAGCCCATAGAGACATCACATCCTCGACATGCGCATCACTAAGAGAGCAAAACCTACTCTGGAACTCAGGGTAACATGAGCAACCCTACACTGATACCACTTGTCAGGACCCGTCCCAATCCCCCCGGGATTAGTGCGGGACGTTCCTGATCCAGTCTGACACGGAGTGTCAGACAAGGAAAATTTCGGCTAACCTTGCTCTGATACCACCTTTCAGGACCCATCCCAATCCCCCCGAGATTAACGTGGGACGCACCTGATCCCGTCTGACACAGAGTGTTAGACAAGGGAAATTCTGACTTTAGCTCGCTCGGGGCTTCAGAGTACGCCAGGATCCGGAGGAGGTATGTGATGTCTCGGTCTCTACTACAGTCCGCATCCGCGGTTAACCTGAAGGATAGTCAAAATATTAAAAGCTGTGAGTGGACAAAGCAAATAGTTTATAAAAACATTTTATCGAAAGACATTTGTACCCTTCACTAAAAACATGCATGCATTCAAAAACCATTTATCCAAAAGAACCATATGTGGGAACTAAGCCCAAAACCATAACCGAAACCAACCATACGGGCTACAGCCCAAAACCTGTACACATCACACATCATATAACATATAAATCACATAACTATTCCTGTCACGATATCTAAAGCTACGCGCATGCTACCCGGGGTCTCAAAACCCAAGTCTCCCAAGGTCCACCCAAGTCAATGTTCGTAGATCAATGACCCTCCCTAAGGTTATAATCCAAGCCTTCTTGAGAGTAAGGTACCCAACGGGGGCGACTCCACTCAGTTAGTGCTCCGTCACTACTCCGGGGTCCACCTAGGCCAACGACCCTCCTTGGAAGAGACAATCCAAATAAGGAAGGTATATGAATATATATATATATATATTGAAAACATTCTTAAAACCTTTCAAGGGATTCATGCTTGGTTCCCATAAACCATCATGAATCCGAAAAATCCACTTAGGGTCCTCGACCCAAAATCTGAAACGTAAAGTAACTAGGCCTGAGGCCCAAACTCATGACTCAACTGGGCATCGTACCCGATATCTCCCATGGCTACTCGACGACAGATCGTGCATCGTGACCTCCCCAGAAGGAACACATCCCAGTCCGGTGGCGAGCGTCGTGTCATCCGTCGCCGTGCACATAGCACTCGCCTCGACCACGACTCAGACCCGTAGGTCCTCAATAGGGCTACATGCCCGAGACAAAACCTAATGGGTCTCATGCCCGAGTTTATCCTTTTTAAATCCAAAACTATTTCATTTAAACCATCATAGAAATACAAACACGTATAGGCACCGTATAAGGTCAAAACCTCGAAATACGTGCCAATACGTAACCACACATAAATGCACTCATGGCATCACAAAAAAAGTATTAAAACATATAATAAACATTTATGCATGCATCAATTTATAAAACAAGGTCCACTCACAGACCGTCCGAGCTGCTGCCTCGATACGCGTGCCATACGGCTCTCCCGGGCTAATCGCCATCACTGGGACTTCCAAACCTGTCCAAATTGAAATAGAGGGTTACTAACTACCTTATTAAACTCTCACTAAAGCCCCGTGAGTTTTTCAAATTTTTAACTATTTTTAATCCCGATCCTAAACCTTCGGACACCCCGAAACCTATCGAAATGATGTCCGATCGACATGAAACCAGTCCCAAAATGCTCGTTACATCGAATAGATGAAATTATATGTTGGAACCCTCCCTAGAAAGTGGGCCGTGCACCCACATGCTCCGTCCAAAGCCCTGCGCTTGAGAGCCACGCGCCAGTGCACAATTCTCATTCTTCTTCAGCCAGACCGGTCCGAACAGGCCTGTCCAACTTTTTCCTGCAACTTGGACTGGCGTGACCGGTCCAGCCTCCTACTCGGTTCAATTTTCATCCTTTTTCTTCCTAATCAATCCCATCCTCCCTATTTTGATCTTAGGAACCTAAACCTATGAATAAATTCACCTAAAACCTACAAAACTACCCCGGTTCAACTTCCCATGCACGGTTTAGTTTTCCAGAAATGTCCCAGGGTTGCGTAGCCATGAACCACTCTTCAAAATCATCCTAACACGTCCCTAACAACCTAACACACCCATTATAAACACCTAAAACAGTCCTTAACGTAAGAAATAAAAAATCAAGGAGATCGGGCAAAACCGATACCTACACAGGTTCTTCCTCAGCCATCCATGGTGGCGCTGCTTCCTGCCAGCCACCATCATCCTCACGTCCTCCCATCATTCTCTGGGTCTCACATCTGATCATGGGGGTAAGGGTTTGGATTGGGGTTGAGAGATTGATCGGGTTTGGTTTGAGGACATGGTCGAATAAGGAAAAGGGGAATGAGATGCATGAATACAATTTCAATGGGCAATGGATGAGTGACACTTGTCACTCATCCATTGGGCCTTCCTAAAATATCTGGTCCACTTGAGTACAAAACTTTCGTGAACCGTAACTTCTCCGTCAAACGTCTGATTTTGACGTGCCACATGTCTACCAATTCGTATCGACCCAATCTATGTAACGGTCCTCGGCCCTCGGCCATCGGACATCCCTGTAAAAAAAGTCAACATTTTACCCACGACCAGGGGCAAAATGGTCATTTTGTATCGTTCGTGCGATTTCGCTCAACTAATCACCGATTAACCTTACTAATCCTTGAATAGTCCCTAATCTAATCCCGGAATTTGGGAAGGGTCGTTACATTCATAAACCAGTTAAATTAAATATAATAAAAATGTTTATAAAACCAAAGCCATTTCCTTCCTCCGATCATTAGGGCCTTAGCTCAAAATAACAAAATCAACCAAGTTTGGGAACTCAACCCTAAATCGTAAAACACTGAAATCCGTAAATCCAAGTCCATGTGGGCCACTGCCTAAATCCATTTATTACACACAGAAACACCATTTCATAATCCAATAAATCATGTTTACCAAATACCCATCCTTGGCATCCCAGATGCCTAGCGTCCTAGAGGCTTGACGTCCCAGACGTCATATCACGGTCTAAGCAACGCGTGCTGCCCGGGGTCTCTCCGAGTCAATCTCTTACATCCTAGATGTCTGACGTCTCAGATGTCTAATAATAGCAATCCTGCTCCTGAGTCACTATATGGTATGGTTGCTCCATGCAATGAGCCCTCGCAGGCAATGTGCCTTAACTTCCCCAGTGTCCAAGACATCTGGAGAAGACCATCCATAATATCCTCATATAAGGATAGTATATGGAAAACATTTTATAAAATCCTTTCAAAATCTTTCAAAGGGGCCATGCTCGGAATTCCCACAAAAGCATCATAAATCCATAATTCCAATTTCTCAAATCCAAATCCATTTAGGGACTCCGAACCCGAAATCACATTTATAAACCACAAATGGGACTTATGCCCGATATCATAACCAACTGGGCCTCAAGCACGATTATGTAAATCAATTGGGCCTCCAGCCCGATATCTCGTTAAATCAAATGGACTCCAAGTCTGATAGTTTCTAAATCAAATGGGACTCATGCGTGATTTCATATTTCCAAATCCAAAATTAGTTCATCAAACCATCAATGAAATACCAGCACATATAAACACAGTCTAAAACCATAAACCTTGAAATACGTGTGAATACGTAAATCATAAATACCACAATAAAAATCATAGAAATCACATATATAAAACATATAAAATAGTTATGCATGCATCATATTTTAGAAAATGAAGTCCACTCATAGCAAACCGCCTCGATACGCATGCCATAAGCCTCCTTGAGGCTAAATCACCATTTTTGGAACCTCCGGAACTATCCAAACCATACCAAAGGTCACTAACGGACTCAATAAGGTCATATCTAAAGCGCATGAAGAGTACTAGCTCGGAATGCATCTCGAACACACTTCCTGAGGATAAACACCTCAATTTGACCAACCTAACGATCTCCGATTGACTCGAAATCACCACCATTGGATCCGAATCATCGAAACCCTTCGAATGACACTGGTCCTACCTCAAAATTCAAGCTCATGCGCGTGGTCAACCCAGGTCAAAGTCAACGCTGTAAACGGCAGTAAAGTCAACATTGACGCTAGTGGTCAACAGTCCACGGGTGACGTCATCCCTGACACTTGTCAAACCTAACAGGGTCCCACATGTAAGTTATCGGTTGGTCCACGTATTTAACATGTTAGTGACAAGTGGCACCATCTGATTGGTCCACGTCACTGGCAGGTCAAGATGATTGGGCACTGACATCATGACACTTGTCGACTTGGGATTGGGCCACGTCACCTGACAGCTGACACATGATGTCGTCACTGATGATGTCATCATCTTCCTCCTCACGACAGGTACTCTATAACTGGTCGCCCGTACCCGCGACCCGACCCGATCCATTCTCCTTCGATTCTCAACCATTTTCTTCCGTTCTTCGATGGTTTTGATCGTCCTAAACCCTAGATTAGTTCTACCAGCCCAGAAATCCAGGAACAAGGCTCGAAGGCACCTGTTAAACCCATGAACAGTGACCGTCGATTTCCAGTTCATCCCTGTGCCTGTTCAGCCAGCCTCCACCTTCGATTTCGATCCCAATCCACTCGTACAACCACTACAAACAAGTTCCAATCCTTAAAACCGATCAATAAACAATAAAATCCAATTTCCAATTTTTTTGAACGTATACTTATCGTATCTGGCTTCCTAGCCACCGTCCACGACGGTCCATCCCATTAGCACCGCCACGATCTTCTCCCTTCACTCTCTCTTTTTCATTCACACACAAGGGGCATCAGATGAAGATTGGGGGTTCCGTATATGGGTAGGGTATATTTGGGTTTGTGGTGCTATCAGTTTGAGTCGAATGAAGACAAGGGTAATGAAGGGCAGTGGTGTAAATGTATATATGTTTAGGGATCAATGGATGAGTGACACTTGTCACTCATCCATTGGGCCTGATAAACATATCTGGACCCACACTAAAGGACAAATGACAACATCACCTCGTAAAATGTGCCACTATAAATAGTACCTAAAATTGTTCGTGACCTGTAACTTCCCTGTAAAATGTTCGAATTTGACCTGCCGCCTGTCTATGGTCTCGTATCGACCCGATCTACGTAATGGTCCTCGATTCTTGTGCATATGACCTCTTGGGTCAAAAGTTAACTTTTTCCCAATTCTAGGGGTAAAATCGTCATTTTCCACCGTTCGTCCGTGACTTCTCGACTAATCCTTGACTAGTCACGCTAATCCTCAATTAATTCTCAATTAACCCCGTAAATTTGGGCAGGTCGTTACAAAAGTGGTATGTATGGATGGTTTATGTTTGATTGATTGTCGAGTGACATCTGAGCGACGAGTGAGTAACTCACAAATTCCAAGTGAGACATAAGGCTTCCAACTGAGGTATTTGAGTTGTAAAGGATTGTTGCATAGTTGTACAGTGCTGATTATTTTTAGATGAATTTGATGGCCGATCATATGTGCTGAGTGGCTTACACTTGGAAATTTTAAGAGTAAAAAATTGTCCAAAAATGGGTTTTTCATTCAAAATATCAATAAGTCTGATTGGCATAGGCTGAACCGGTTACAATGTTTGGTCCAATGTTAAGTGATAGGCCTTGAATTGAGTTTTATTTTATATTATTTCATACCCTTTATGCTTACCTTTTAAGGTAAAAATACCAAACAATTGGAGAAAATAATATATTTTGTGGGAAACTTGCAGAAATAAATAGAGCTTAGAATCAAGAGAATTTTGGCAAAAGAATCGTCTCAATCGGAGTTATAATGGAAACGTTGTATTTGAAACAAGGATGACCACCGAATTGTGTAGGAAATTCGGTATCCTCCTACCGAATCCAGCTGTAGCCCAAATCCATCCCCACAGCCCACTGGCTGCAGCCCAAAATTTGGTCCAACCCATATCATTTTTGCAGCCCAAAAGCCCAAAATCGCGATGCCCAGATCAATCTAGAACCCACGCCTCGCGAACGCAGCCCATTTGCGTGTGGCCCAAACTCATTCAGCCCTGAAGATCCTTCGGCGCTCGCATGCCGAAGTCAAAGCCAACAATTCAGTGCACGTGTACCGAACGTCTGTACTTGCTTCAGCACCTGATCCGCATGCACAACCATTCCTCTTTAACACCTTTTCCACCATATTGCAAGTTCCCTTTTTTAGTGTACTCAAGCCGAAGTATAGCTTATCCTGTTAGCTAGCCCATGCTGAAAACCAAATCCCACTTGCCCAGTATGGCTCCTGTATTTTTTCCAGCTCATTTCAGTCGAAATTCAGCCAAAATCATTATTCCCTCTTTAATTTTTATTGTTTTTATTTTTTAAATTGTATTTTACTTTTTCTAGTTTTTTTTTGTGACATTTTCTTTATAAATAGAGAGTTCACTCTCATTGTTAGTGCTCACTTCTATCTCCTCTCTTTTTTTTTTTACCTTCTTTTACATTTTGTTTCTTAGGTTTTTTTCCAAAACTTTTTCTTAGATTTTTTTAGTCTTTCTTTTTACGCAATTTTATGTTTTCCTTAAGAAGAACCTAGCTAGGTAATTCCGATGCAATTCAAGAGTTCTAAGTCTGAATTCCTCATGTTTCTTCCTCCATCTTCATAAGTTTTCTGCCATTGTTCGGTAATTGTTGTGAAAAACCATCTTTCACTACTTAAACTCTAATTTTTGTTATTGGTTTTATTTTATAATTCAATATATGTGTTGATATTTTTTTTCTAACATTTGCAAATGTGAATACAATCTCCATGTGTTTACTTTCTAAATTTCATTTACTTCATACGTTTTAGTGCTCAAACATCAATTGTTTATTCGTTGTTCGGTGCATTTAGAGTAGGATTGAAGAGATTTAACTTTTGATCGTTATTCGGCGCATTTAATAAAAAATGTAAGGTGAATCATATTGTATGTGTTTGATGCACATTAAGGGTTGATGCATTTATAATATTGAAAAATGTATGCATGGAATTGAGATGATGAAGGTAGGATTTCGTGATTGGTTCAATATGTACAAAATATTAGAGTGTTGGTAAGATTTGTGGTTAATGAAAGCCCATTGTACATAGGTTAAAGTAGGAGTAGTTTATATAATGTGATTGCTTATTCAGATGTACTTACGTAAAAGTGTTGGTTTTTTCTGTGAAACTAATCTATGGTTGGTAAATCCTAGTTATCATGAGTATTCACATTTCAATTCTTAGTTTGTTAAAATATAGCTTCGGCAACAATTCTTTCCAAAATCCCCCAAATCATGTTATTCTTTTATTCTTCAATTCTTTCATTCTTTTGTTCTTTTGTTCTTTTATTGTTTTATTCTTTAATTCATTAATTCATTTATTATTTTATTGTTTGATTATTTGTTATTCTTTTTCACTAACCATTATTTAATGTTCCCTAATTTTTCTGGTTAAGAACGATCTCTATTTACCAATACTACATCTACACCAAAAGGGTTTAAATTGCATATGCTTTAATTAAGTGTTGAGTGTTACTTTGTGTTTACTTTAATGCTTCGTAACAGCCGTATCACTAAGTATGACTTAGGAAAATGTTCTCACTTGTAGAAACGTTTTAGATGTTCGGCATGTCATGGATGTTCCAGTAGTTGGCCATCAGTGGTCTGTAGTTCGTAAGTTCCTGGTCGGAAGACCTTGGTGACCAGGTAGGGTCCTTTCTATTTGGGGCCAAGTGTGTCGTTTGCCCGATCCTTGATTTCCAGGATGATTTTCCTGGGGACCCAATCTCCATCCTTGAAACTTCTGATTCTGACCTTGGATTCATAGTATCGTGTGATGCGTTGCTTGTGAGTCATGTTGCGTAGGTTGCCCTATTTGCTTTTTTCTTTTAGAAGGCCAAGGGTTAAGAGTGAGTAGTTCATTTTTCTCTTCTAGATCATAGGAGATCACTTTATAGGAGGTTATGACAATCTCCATCGTTACAATGGCCATAGTGTCAATGGCTATTGCAAATGTTGTTTCATTCGTTGATATCTGATAAGATGTCTTATGTGACCATAGAATGTCTGATAGGATGTTACACCACTTGCTCTTAGATTGCTCTTAGAATCCTCGTCCAAATGAGTCTTTAGGTTGTATTTTATCAATTTTTTGATTGTTTCTACTTGGCCATTTTCTTGTGGATGAGCGACAAAAGTGAAGCATAGTTTGATTCCATAAACCTAGTAGAAGGAGCACAAGCGAGCACAGTCGAACCACTTCCCATTGTTCGTCACAATGGTGTGTGGTATGACAAAATGACATACAACATCTTGGTAGATAAAACCTTTGATTTGTTCAATAGTGATGGTCTTGAGTGATTTTGCTTCTCCCCACTTAGTGAAGTAGTTGACAACTACAAAAGTATGTTCTACTCCTCCCTTATCCCTCGACATGAGGCCAATGAGGTCAAGTCATAATTGCAAGAATGGCCATGGGCTGACATTGGAGTTGCGCAATCTGCATATAGGTGAGGAATGCGGGCATACTTTTGGTATTGGTCACATTTCTACGTAAGAGCAATTGAATCTACATGCATGTTGGCTAATAGTAACCTTTCTTGAAGGTTTTGTGGGCAAGGGACTTGGTCCTGAATGGTTTTCATGGATGCCCTCGCTTAAGGAATGCATATCCCCGATCTACCAGTAGGCACTTGAGGAGAGGGAAGTCGAATATGGGATTGTACAACTGGTTATGGACAATTATGTACTAAATGCCTCGCATTTAATGTATTTGGCGTTATTTCAATCTTCCAGTAGTTCTATGACAATGCCCAAACTATGTATTAAATTAAACACGTAATTCGAGTATTATGCAATTTAAACCCTTGTCGTGGATGTCCTCGCTTTAGGAATGCATATCCCCGATCTACCAGTAGGGACTTGAGGAGAGGGAAGTCGAATATGGGCTTGTACAACTGGTTATGGACAATTATGTACTAAATGGCCTCGCATTTAATGTACTTGGCGTTATTCCGATCTTCCAGTAGTTCTATGACAATGCCCAAATTATGCATTAAATTAAACACGTAATTCGAGTATTATACAATTTAAACCCTTTAAAGAATAAAGAATAAAAGAATAAAGAATAAAAGAATAAAAGAATAAAGAATAAACGAATAAACGAATAAAAGAATACAAGAATACAAGAATAAAGAATAAAGAATAAAGAATTAGGGGGGGAGAGGGGAGAGGGGGGGGGGGGGGGGGGGGTTGAAAAAATTTGTAATCTAAATTAAAGAAAATACTAACTAAGAATTAAAATGCAAATACTCATGCTAATTAGAACTTACAAACCATAAAGTAGTTTCATAGACAAAACCCACACTTTTACGTAAGTAATTTCGAATTAACAATCACATTAATTAAACTACTCCTAAAAATAGACTTCCTTCAAGTACAATTTTTTGCCAACACTCTAAAATTTTGCTCATAATAAACCAATCATGAAATCCTACCTTCATCATCTCAAATACTTACATATATCTTTCAATATTATAAATGCATCAACCATTAATGTGCGTCAAACATCAATATACTTCAAACATTTACAACATGATTCACCTTAAGTTTATAATTAAATGCGCCGACAGCGATCAACATTTAATCTCTTCAAGTCTAGCCTAAATGCCCCGTACAGCGGATCAATATTTAGCTTCGAATTGAAATTTAAGCACTAAAATATATGAAGTAAAGGAAATTCATAAAGTAAAACACATGGAGATTGCATCCATACTTACAAAAGTTTAGAAAGAAAATACCAACAAGTATATGAAATTGTAAATAAAACTAAAACAATAAGAAGAATTTAAGTAGAAAAATATGGTTTTTCACAAGAATCAACTAACAGCGTCAGGAAACTTGTGAAGATGGAAGAAGAAATCCGAGGAATTTGGTCTTAAAAACTCTTGAATTGCCTTAAAATTACCTAGCCTTAGGTTTTTCTTAAGGAAAGCATAAAAATGAAATTAAAGAGAAGTTTAAGAAATTATAAGAACAAAATAAAGAAAATGAATCTAAAATAACCAATTAAAAGAAGTTACAAAATGATCCCAAAATAAATCTACAAAATAAAAAGAAGAAAAACTAAGAGAGAAAACTAGAGAAAAAAACTAGAGAAAAAAAACTAGAACTAAAAACTAAGAATGAAACTAGAGAGCAAAATTACACAAAAGGGGACCTTGGGGTGGGGGAAGACCTCTAATACAAGAAATGGCCTCCCTATTTATAGAGGAAGTGCCGCAATTGTTTAAATAAAAATACAAAATTAAAATATAAAAATAACAATAAAATAGTACATGAAGAAGGGATGGAAATGATGAAATTAGGGATGGGTTTTTGCTGTAAAGTGGCTGAAAAGTGGTGCAGTGGGTCGGCAGCATGTGCTGGAAAGGCTGACAAAAAGTTCGGTGTGTCCAGATTAGAAAAGGAGGAAGATTTTGGCGCGGCCAGGCTGGAAAGCGGGGAACAGATCAGTGCACGCGCGCTGAGGAGCAGAAGACGGATACGAGAAGCGGGGGCCGCACGGAAGGGGGGAGTCATCGGCAAGCGTGCGCTGAACGGATGGTTGACAGGGTAGAGAGCAAGCGTGCTTTGGGCTGGGCTTGCCTGGGCCTGGCGGGCTAGAATTTGTGCTTCTCCAAATGGGTTTTTTAAATTAATAATTAATTAATATAATTCCACAGAATTTCGTCCATAATTTCTTCGTTATAATTCCGATCGAGACGATTCTTTCATCCACAAAAATATCACAAAATATATTAATTTTTCTAATTGTTTATTATTTTAATATTAAAAGTCAAGTATAAAGGGTATAAAATAATATAAAATAATGCTTATTTATTGACCTATCAAATACCCCCACACTTAAACTTTGCTAGTCCCTAGCAAATACTAAAATTAAACTACGGAATCAAAACAAGTAACCCTTAACCATTTGTCTCAATATTTCATTATTATAATTATGGCATAAAAGATTTTTTTTTTCACTTAAAGCAGTTAAGCATATGGAATTCAAGAGTTAATACATGGTAACAAAATGTTTCAACAAGTAAGATAATGAGTAAATATGGTGAAATGGATCTCTACATGAATAAGACAAGTATGAATCAACTCACAAGGATATGCACTTATAAATTCATTCAATTTGTGAGGGTTTGTTTTTGCATTCAAAGTATGTGAGACATACTCACATAATCGAAATGAAGTACTTTTGCAAAATCTCAAACAAACACCTCAAGATAAAAACAAAATATACTTGCACAAATGAACCAAAACCATAAGCTTACTCAAGTGATTAACTCAACTAATCAAAATTTACCATCTTAAGGATCATAAGGTCTTTATAACGGTTGTAATGGGGCTAAGTTTAGAGGCAAGGAAAATATAGGACAAGTGGTGCTCAATTCGTTCCAAGACTCAATAGACTCCTAAAACGTATCATAACTTCCCAACCTTAGTGCAATGATGTCAGTAATCCATCCCTTCGAACATAGGCCTAATTTCATCATGTTGGGCCTCACAATCATTCTTTGTGACAAATTTACAAATGTAAGGGACTTAACTCAAACATTATATAATCAAACCTTATTATCTTGATAGAGACTCAACTTTTTTTTTTAATATCAAGGTAATAACATGTGTCAACAATACAACAAAATTTAAGTAGGTAAATCCAAATGATACACATAAAAGTCTTTTCAACATCATCATTTTCTCTTCACACAATCTTTATGTCTTCTACCGAGTCCTTGGAACATGGGTAAAGGATGTCTATACTAAGCTCAAGTGTTTAGATAATCATGGTGATAAAAGAAAGGCTTAATGTGGGCTCAAAAGGGTTAAAACTAAGGGGGTCGCGACTTATGCGCTCAAGATAGGGAACATGGATGTTTGAATTTATAGTGTTAACCCCAATGCCTTAATCATTTTCAAAATCAGAGAGTTTATTGACTTAAATGCTTTGAAAATCACATAGAATAAGTTCTAGTACTCTAGAGTTCATTAAAACCTATTGCAAGCAGTTATGAGGCATATGTATATCAATTTAAACAAAGAACTTATGAATCATTCATCAAAGACGTATATAAAGTTCTAAAGCTCACATAAGGTTCATATGATTCATACGTATCTTATCATGCTCGTTTATGTACTAATTTACATGCATTATCTTCAAGTTATAACACTTAATCACAAATATTAACAAACAAATTCAAGTTGTAGTGATTATCTTTATGGCCATAACATATTCATTTCCGTTCATTTATATGACAAGTTAAATGGCAACTTAAGACTCATAAAAACACTAAGTTAAAACAAAAAGATTCAAGAAAGCAAAAAATAAAAAAATTCACATTTATTTTTTGAAATTTTTTGAAATTTTTTTTTAAACAAATTTGTTTTTTGAACAATTAAAATTGTAAACCATTTCCCCACACTTAAACTCTACATTGTCCTCAATGTAGGAAAATACAAAGTAATTAAACATAGAATCAAAGTAAGGAAGAAGATTTACGAAAATAAAACAAGATAAACAATAAATAAAAAATAATAATAATTAATCAATATATCCACAGAATTTCGTCCATAATTTCTTCGTTATAATTCCGATCGAGACGATTCTTTCACCAAAATGCTCCAAATTCCAAGCTTTATTTATTTCTACAAAAATATCACAAAATATATTAATTTTTCTAATTGTTTATTATTTTAATAATAAAAGTCAAGTATAAAGGGTATAAAATAATATAAAATAATGCTTATTTATCGATCTGTCATTCTACATGTTTGAGGAACCAGATGAATTGATCTATCAATGATGATTGAATGTTAATGGTATTGATCTGTCATTCCTTTATGTTGGGGGTCTCCAATAGCTCAACCGGTACACTTCGATCGATTTTCTCATCGATGAAATTGGTCAATCTTGCTAGAGCGTTAGCATGGCTCTTCTTTGAGTGTGCGATCTTGTTGATCTCGTGGGCTTGGAAGTTGAGGAGGAGCATGCTTTCCTTATGAAGGTAGATGGTCATAAAGATTTCTTTAATCTCATAGTCATTGTTCACTGACAGACCATGAGTTGGAAATCACTGAAGATTCAGATTTACAATGTTCCAAGTCCTTCACAAGGTGAAGACCAGCGAGGCATACCTCGTACGTCGCCTTATCATTTGAAGCCTTGGAGATGAAATTGAATGTGCATTCAAGCTTCACATGATCAGTTATGCTGGGCACAAGCTCCCCTCCAGAGCCATTGTGGCATGCTGATCCATCTATGTAGACGGCCCAGATTGTCTTTGACTTGTCTAGTGGAGATGAAGTATTCTCGACCCTTGTTTTGGCAACTGGTCACGTGGTGATGATCATTGAATCTTCCAACATGTACTAGGACGTGTTGCAGGTGAATTCGAAGCGAAAACCAACAATTTATTGGCCCTTCTTGGAAAAGCGGAGGGCATTGATGATGTAGAACTCGCTGAGCTCGATCACCCACTTGATCAGTCGTTCAGATGTATCCATCTTCTAAAGGACCAGCCTAAGTGGCTTGTTGGTCAAGACTAAGATTAGGTGAGCCCTAAAATAGAGTCTGAGCCTTCTTGATTTCATGACCAAGGTAAGAGCGGATTTCTCTAGGTCATAGTATCTGGTCTCTGCGTTTTGGAATTCCTTACTCATGTAATAGACTAGATGTTCTGCTCCTTCTTTAGTTTTGATTAAGATGGAGATGATGGCTGAGGTGGAGACTGAAAATTAGATTGTGAGCAGCTCTCTAGTGTCTGGGCAAACGAGTAGGGGTGTCTTACTCATGTAGTCCTTTAATGCGTTGAATGCCTTGTCGCAATTAGTAGTCTAGTCAATGGCTTTCCCATTGGTCTTGAAAGCCTTGAAGAATGTGAGGCACTTATTCCTTGCCTTGGAGATGAAACTAGTGAGAGTTTCCACTCTCCTTGTCAGGGTTTGAACCTCGTTGATTGTGGCTCAGATAATTAGGGAATCTTCATGAGGGAAGATTACGACTAGCTCTTCTTTCTCCAAAAAATTGACGGGGGTCCATCTTACACTTCCAACCTTCATTGCTCTGTCGAATTCGATGTGGAAAATCTGGTGGTTGGATTAGGTCGCTTGAAGAAAGCTCTTCTTCGCTTGGTTGGAAGCGTAGATGGAGGAGATTGTTAGGCCGTCGCAAATGGTGTTGATCTGCGGATTATTCTGTACTGGTCTTCCATTCTACATGAATTGGTTTTCTTCCCTGATAAGGGTTTATATGTTGTTGTGGAAGGCTATGCACTCATCAATGGTGTGACCATTGACTTTGTGATATTGGAAATATAAGTTCGAGGGAACTATTGGTCAGGAGCCTTGTGCTTTTGTCCTCGGTTTATCAATCATCCATTCAATATTCATGATGACGTTCTCGAGTGAAGTAGATGGAGCAGGTTTCAAACTTGGAGACTAGCCCTTCATAAGGATTATCATGCTAGTGATGATTGGTGTTCTTGTGTCACTAGTTCGGATTCTAGTGTTTCTCCTTCTTCCCCTTGTAGTTGTTTCCATAGGAACCTTTTCTCTTACCTAAGTAAGAGTTGTTCCCATAACCCTGGTTTTAACTAGTGGAGTCGTGGTGGGGCTTGCACTGCTCATTTCCCTACAGGGAAGAGTTGGTGGGGGTGGCAGCCTGTTTTGGTTCTCCTTGTGGAACATTGAAGTATTCTGCCCTGGCATGGATTGCCACCTACCTCATTACCTTATTGTTAGCAATCGATGCATTTGGATCATGAACTAATTCAGGAAGACCATGTAGCGCTAGTTGAAGGAATTAATCGTCTATGGTTTTAGCTGGTAGAACCAATTGAGTAAATTTTTTGTGAGGGTGGAGTTAAAGATTAGACATTGTACCTTGTCAGAGAGGTTTTAAATGCCACAAAAGATATATACTTGTTCATGTGTGTGATTGGATCTTCTTTCCAATGTACGGTGTGATCTTGAGAGGTTTGACTACTTTTTCATGTCTATACTGTAGAATCTGATCCGCAAAGGAGCCAATGTTGGCCTTCATCTTGGTCGGAGATTTGGTCTTCTACCTGTTAGCATCCAGCTTGTAGACTATAACGACCCAAAAATTGGAGGAAAAGAAAATTTGGAAAATTTTGGTGGAAATGACAATTTTGCCCTTAAAATGGTCAAATGTTGACTTTTTTACTTGGGTATTCGTTGGACATTCTACAAAGACCATTACCAAGGCCTCAGACTCTAAAATTCATAAATAGGCAGTACACATAAATCGGAGGTCGAATGAGGTTATTATGGGTCAAAAATGGTAAAGGGCATTTTGGTAATTTACGCTTGAACGACGTTTTGGGTCATTTTTCAGTAAGAACCTATTGAATGTTGACATGTGTCAAGCTCTAGAAGGTCCTAATATTTTACTTCTTTCACTGACTTACTACCCTATATATTAGGGTGTGTGTGCTGGTGTGGTGAGTTTGCGGTGGAATATGGCCGAACACCGTGAATGGTGTTGGCCGAAAGTGAGAATATAGGGAGATGTGTGTGTGTGTGTGTGTGTGTGTGTGTGTGTGTGTGTGTGTGTGTGTGTGTGTGTGTGTGTGTGTGTGTGTGTGTGTGTGTGTGTGTGTGTGTGTGTGTGTGTGAGAGAGAGAGAGAGAGTGAGAGAGAGAGAGATAGAGAGAGAGAAACTAGGGAAGAAAGAAAAGAAAAAAAAAGAACAAAGAGAAACAGAAAGAGTGAGTAGCGTTGGGAAGTAAGGAGGAAGAAGGCAACCCTAGAAACCTGAAACCATGGTTTCATGGTTTTGCTTTAGGACTTCCATAAAGGATGAGGAAGCTTGAAAACCAAGCCACTGGTCAATCCTGCGTGATCATACGACTTCAACAAGCCCAGAACTCGAAGGTTTGGATGCAATGGCATGGCTTAGAGGAAACTAGAAAACTGGCTGAAGTTCATAGATTCGGACCAGGCCATCGAGGTGAGCTTTCTCTATTTTTAGATGGTAGATCCCTTCCTGGTAATATTTAGAAGGGTTTAGACGTTAAAACATTGAGAAATGGTGAAGGAATATTAAGATTTGAATCGGGTTTTTTCACTGGTCGTATGACCTAATTTAAAAGAAAACGGATCGAGAACGCAGGTTGAAGATGATGAACAGTGTGGTGCATAGCCACCACACGCAGCGGTTGTGATCGGTGTGTGAGGGCGCGTGCCACACCTTATGGGGGTCTAACCAATATAAAAGTCTGAGTATTCGATGTTACGAATCCAACGGTACAATTTTCGAGGCGATCAGACATCGTCCCAGAGTAATTTTGGTTGTCCAATGATTTAGGCGTTATTTTATTTTGTTTATAAATCCCAAAAAACTATGGGATTAAAGTGTGAGTTAATTAGGCAGGTTAGTGACCCTTAAAAGTGATTTTTAGAAGTAGATGGCATTCTTGGATTTTACGGGAAAACGTGCAATATAGTTCGATTGTATGTATAGTACGTATGATTGATTGGAATTTTATATGAATTTTGATCATTTTATGACTTATTTTAATGGCACAATTTACGAGGTTTGGCATAATTTATATTTTGGTTTTGGTTTACGAGTTTGGTTTTGGTTGTGCAAGTCTGGACCCATCTCGATCCCCCTAGGACCACCCAGAGATGTGCTCTGCTCCCGTTTGACAACAACCCTAGAGAATGCCGAAAATACCCTTAACGGGTTTTTAATTCAAATAAAGTTAAACATAACCAAATTAGGGTTCTACATTACCAGACCAGGGATAATGCACTACAAAATGTAAGCACAAATTTTCAGTTTACAAAAACAGTGCTCAACCTACCCAGAACGGGTTTTCAAGTGTGCAACGATAATAACTATGCCTCGGCCTCCGGATCAGCCTCTACCACGGTGTCACCGCCTGGAGGGGTCAAAAAAATAATGAAAGTGTGAGTGGTCCGAAAATAAACAGTAGTTCAAAATCATTTATAAAACAATAAATAATGTTTTACCCTTTCGTTTTCAAACATGCATGCATTTGAGTCAAAACATACAGAATCATAACTGAATCATAAAATCATATAATCACATACAGTAGAATATATATATAACCATCATAATAGTGCACCATATATCCCAACTCCGACATCCCAGATGTCCAATAAAGTCACGGACCTAAGGCTACGCGTGCCACCCAGGGTCTTAATCCCGAGTACTCCCCCTAGGTCCACCAGTGTCCGGGTATTCCCGGATCACTACCCGAGGTATATCCAACATATATATATATATATATAGCAATCTTGGTTATGAGCCTCTCTACGGTTTCTCACGTAGAGCAGCCCCTCTCAAGCAATACGTTGTGAATACTCCAGGGTACCAAGTGTCTAGAGGAGACAGTAATCCAAAAGATTAGTATATATAGTGCAACAGTATAAACCAATGAAATCCATGTTTTACTCCAAAACCAATCATTATAATATCCAGAAGGGTCTCATGCCCAAAACAATGTAATACGTGTAAATCGTCCATGAATAATGACCCAAGTAATACAAATCCAAACATATAGTATATGGTGAAAACAATTATGCATGCAATCCATTTAGAAATCAAAAGCCCACTCACACACGGACCTCGTTGTGCAATCGAACCGTCTAAACCTGTTCCGAAACTAAGTCACAGTCTCCAACCTATCCAAAACATATCCAAAGGTCACTAACGGACTCTATAAGTTCATACATAAAACCCATGAACAGTTCCAGCATGAGAACACATCCTAAACACACTTCCCGAGACTTTAAACCCCAATTTGACCTATTAAACGATCTCTGATAGATCCGAAATCACCACCATTGGATTCAGATCGTCGAATCCTTTACTCTCTGGTCAAAAGTTAACACTGACGTCAGCAAAGTCAACACTAACATCCGGTTAACGGTCAAAGTCAACGTTGATGTCATCCTGATAGGTACCACATGTTAGAAGCCGGTTGGTCCGTGTCACTGACATGTCAGTGTTGACTAGGCACTGACAATGACACGTGTCGTCTTGAAATTGGGCCACGTATCTGACAACCTGACAAGAATGATGACATCAGTTGATGATGTCATCATCCCTGACCTCTCGACGAATCCCTATAACGGGTTTCCTAGACCTGCGACCCGACTCGCTCCTAAAACCTTTATTTTTGGACCATTTTCCTCCCTGTTTCTTCCTACATACTCGTCATCTACCCAAGAATGGATCCTTTGAATCAAAATCATGAAAAACCCATTAAAATCTTATCTTGAATTGAGGAACAGTAACCTGTAAGTTCCTCCATTTTCTCTCTACTCCGGCCACCTCCTTCCTCCCAACCAACTCCTACTGGGTCCCCTTAGTCCCTAGAACAGGTTAGAGTCATCAGGAACCCTCAACAAACGTCGAAAATTGACTTTCCAATTTTGGTCAAAAACACGATTTCAGGTTCTTACCTCCCCGTCGTGGCTCATCGTTGCTCAGCCCTTCACTCCTCCGTTCTTCACGTCCCCTCACTCTCACTCACTCAGTTCTAGTGATGAACACGAGAGATGATGAAGAAATAGGATGTAGGTTATGGTGTTTGTGTTTGTATGTTGTTTTTTGTTTTTAGAGAGTAATGAAGATAATGAAGATGGAAAATAATGATGGAAAATGTGATAATAGAAACCCTAATCAGGTCCAAAACCATGGGGGAATGGGCCAATGGGATGAATGACACTTGTCACTCATCCAAGGTCCCACCAACATATTTTACCCAATTAAAATCAGCGAAGTGCTTAAATTCCCGGAAATTATGAATAGTGCCAATTTCGCTTCCGTGACCAGAACTTTTCATCTGACGTCCGATTTCGATGTGCCGCCTGTCTAAAGACTCATGGCATCCCGATCTACATCACGGTTAGTGGTCAAAGTCCAAAAGGCATCCCGGGTCAAAAGTCAACATTTTTCCTTTACTAGGGGCAAAACGGTCATTTTACATTAAATTTCTGAAATTACAAATTAAATACGATTCGGGTTGTTGCAATCTACCCACCTTACAAAAATTTTGTCCTCGAAATTCACACAAATAAATGCAAAAATTGTTCCCTCATTTGAGCCTTTTTGCTCCCACGTGGCTTCTTGCACGTCATGGTTCCTCCACAAACCTTTTACCAAAGGAATCGTCTTGTTCCTCAAAATCTTGTCCTTTCAAACCAGAATCTGTACTGGTTGTTCCTCGAAACTCCAGTCGGTCTTAAGTTCCAGCGGTTGTTCTGGTAAGACATGTGATTCCTCACGCACGTACTTTCGAAGTATCAGTACATGGAACACATCATGCACTCTAGCAAGTTCTTAAGATATAGCTAACCGGTATGCTACCAAACCAATCCTCTCAGTAGTCTCATATGGTCCAATGTAACGGGGACTCATCTTCCCATATCGACCAAATCGAACAATTCCCTTCCAAGGAGATAATTTCAAGAAAACTCAATCTCCAACTGGGAACTCTAGATCCCTGATCCGTCGATCGACTTAACTCTTCTGACAATCATGTGCTATCTTCAACCTTTCCTTAATGATCCAGACCTTTTCCTGGCTCATATCCATAAGATCTGGTGTCAAAGCTGCCATCTCGCCTACTTTAGTCCAATAAATAGGTGTCCTACACTGCCGACCATACAGTGCCTCACAAGGTGCCATCCAAATACTCGTCTGATAACTGTTGTTGTAAGAAAACTCCATTAAAGGCAAGAGCATATCCCATGAATCATGAAACTGCTGAACACAAGCACTTATCATGTCATCCAATGTATAAATAGTCCTCTCAGACTAACCGTCCGTATGTGGATGAAAAGCCATGGTAAAATGTAAGTTCGTACCAAGACCTTTCTGTAGACTCCGCCAAAATCGGGAAGTAAACCGCGGATCCTGATCCTATACTATAGACTCTGGCGTACCATGTATCCTGATAATCTTGTTTACGAAAAAATGTGGCAGTCGGTTAGGCTTAAACGTCTCATGTACAGGTAGAAAATGTGCGGATTTTGTCAATCTGTCCATAATCGCCCAAACTCCATCATAACCACTCTGTGTCCTAGGAAGTTTGAATACGAAGTCCATAGTGATGTGATCCCACTTCTACTCAGGAATCGGAAGTGGCTGCATGGCTCCATACGGTCTCTATCGTTTCGCCTTAACCTGCTGACAAGTCAAACACTAGCTGACAAACTCAGCGATATCTTTCTTCATTCCGGCCCACCAATAACGATCCCTAAGGGTACGATACATCTTTGTCCCTCCTGGATTCATAACATAGGTTGAACTATGGGCCTCCTCTAGAATCTTCACTCTCAACTCTACCATTGCAGGCACACAGATACGACCCTGCTTCAGTAAAGCTCCATCGCCCCGTCTATTGAAATCCTTCCATTCACCCGCTTCTACTTCAATCCGATAAACACACAGTGTAGGGTCCTGCAATTGAACCTCAATGATCCGGTCTATCAAGATCGGCCTCACGTGAAAACTAGCCAATAAAGCTCCTTTACCATCCATCCCAAGTATAACTTCAGCCTTCCGAAGTTCTACTAACAAAGGTAGATACACCATCCTCAATTGTGCTACTGAACCTGCTGATTTCCTACTCAGAGCATCCGCCACTACATTCGCTTTTTCCTGATGATACTCGATCGTGCAGTCGTAGTCCTTAATCTGCTCCAACCACCGTATCTGTCTCAGGTTCAGTTCCTTCTGTGTAAAAAAGTGTTTTAAACTCTAATGGTAAGTGAAGATCCTGCAAGTTTCCCCATACAGATAGTGCCTCCAAATCTTTAAGACATGTACTACTACCGCCAAATCCAAATCATGAGTGGGATATTTCAACTCATGTGGCTTTAGCTGTCGTGAGGCTTAAGTAATGACTCTCCCGTTCTGCATCAATACATAACCCAAACCCTGTAGTGATGCATCGTTGTGCACCTTGAACTCCCCATCATTATCTGAAAGTGCAAGAACTAACGCAGTAGTCAACCGTTTCTTTAGCTCCTAGAAACTCTACTCACATCAGAAATCCCAATTAAACTTAACCACTTTCCGGGTTAATAGGGTCAAATGAGCTGCGATGGTAGAGAAACCCTCTACAAATCACTAATAGTATCTTGCCAAACCCGCAAATCTCCGAACCTCGTTAACCATCTTCAGTCTCTCCCAGTTAGTTACAGCTTCCGTCTTCTAAGGGTCCACACTAATTCTCTCCGCTAAGATAATATGACCTTGAAAACCAATATTGCTCAACCAGAACTGCCACTTTCTCATCTTGGCAAACAACTGGTTCTTCCTTAGCGTGCTCAACACCAATCTCAAATGTTTCTCGTGCGCTCTGGCACTCCTCGAATAAACTAAGATGTCGTCGATAAATACGATCACAAATATGTCCAAGTACGATCTGAACACTCGGTTCATCAGATCCATGAATGCAGCTGGCGCATTCGTTAAACCCAAATGGCCTTACCAAGAATTTATAATGTCCATATCTCGTCCAAAAAGCAGTCTTCGGAACGTCCTCCTCAGCCATCCTTAGCTGATGGTATCCTGATCGAAGATTAATCTTAGAAAAGTACCTTGCTCATCGCAGCTGATCGAACAAATCATCAATCCTAGGTAAAGGATACTTGTTCCTTACTGTTACTTTGTTAAGCTGCCAATAGTCCACACATAACCTTAAACTTCCCTCTTTCTTCTTGACAAACAACACCGGTGCTCCCCACAGTGAAGTACCAGGTTGGATCAATCCCAAATCCACCAACTACTACAGTTGAACCTTTCATTTTAGTAACTCAGCTGGTGCCATACGATACGGCGTCTGCGATATCGATCTTATCCCAGAGAGTAGTTCAATCGTGAACTCAATCTTCCGATGCAGTGGTAAACCCGGTAAACCCTACGAAAATACATCTGGAAACTCCTGTACCACTGGTATATCCTCTGTTCTCAACGAAATATCACGCGTCTCCACGACATAAGCCAAATAACCCTGATAACCCTTCCGTAGTAACATGGTAGCTGTAAGTGCAGAAATTAACTTAGGTGGTGAAACTCCTTGCTCTCCCTAGAAAGTCACCTCTAGTAGACCTGGACTACGCAAGGTCACTCGCTTACTGCAACAGTCAACTATAATATAGAGCTCTGACAGCCAGTCCATACCAAGTATGACGCTGAAGTCATGCAAGTCCATGATAATCAGATCAGCATTCAATTTCACATCTCATACTTTTACTGGACAATCCTTCATCACTTGGTTCACTATATAGATAACCCTCATCGGTGCGCTGACATTAATCTCACCATCTAGTACCGACACCTCACGATCCAACATACCCACACAACTCCGTGAAATGAATGAATGTGTAGCTCTCGGGTCCATCAAAACATGAAAAACAATATCGGAAATCGTGAGTGTACCTGTCACAATACCCGCAACTGCCCTAGCCTGCTGTTGGGTAACAGAAAAAACTCTAGCATGTTGTTCCGTTTATCGACCATGTCCTCGTCCTCTAACTCCACCATGGCATCTACCTCATGTGGCATCTGAAGTAGTAGCTGCGTCCGTCCTGTTCCTGCTGAGCTCTGACCAAACTCACTGCCACCAGCCAATAGCAACAGGCACTCCCTGGCAAAATGTCCAAACTCCCCACAAGCAAAGCAAGACAACCCTCTCGGCCCTGTTGAGCCCACTAAAGTACCACTTGTTGTCGTTTGTTGTGGGTTGTAACTCAACCTCGGTCCTGATCTCTGAGGACTCCTATATCTGCCAAACCATCCACGACTAGGAGAGGATGATCTCCCCCCATAATGTCCTCCCTTAGAACCCCTTATGGCTCGAAGGTCCAAGACAAGACGATCCCTGCATCGTCCCTCACTAGAAGTCTGCTACTGCGCCGATAAACTGGCCTCCAATCGCACTGCCGCGTAAGTCAAATCTATCAGAGTGGTGTAAATCAATGTTGTAACAATAGCACGGATATCCCCCCCTGAGTCCTTGCTCGAAGCGGCGACACTTCTCCGCTTCGGTCCTCACATAAGAATAAGCAAATCAAGACAGCATCAAAAAACTCTGCTCATACTCTGTCACAGCCCGGCTCCCCTGCTGGAGCTGCTGAAACTCAGTCTCACAAGCATCCCTGAATGATCGTGGATAGTACTGGTCCTAGAACCTCTCCCTATAAACCTCCCAAGTTGTGGTGCTGGCACTCCACCCCGTTATCTCTAGTGCGTACCACCACTGGTAAGCACCGCCATCAAGTAGAATAGTCGCCAACAGTACAAGCTCCTCAAGAGGACAATGCATCACAACAAAGATCCGTTCCCATCTAGTAATCCCTTGATGCGCCTCCTCGGGATCTGCTCCCCCACTGAAAGTCGTAGCTCCCAAATGTTAGGCTCGTTCGATACTCGTACTCGCCATTTCTCTCGCTATCTCTTCCTCATTCCGTACACGAGGGTCGCATCTCGGAGGCATGAAAATTGTTAAGAGGCATATATTGGCTATGACATTTTAAGTGTATTGTACAAAGTACAGACCGCTATCCTAGTGCTCGGTTTGATACCAAGCTGATAGGACCCATCTCGATCCCCCTCTGACCACCCAGAGATGTACTCTGCTCCCTTCTGACAACAACCCTAGTGAATTCCGAAAATACACTTAACCGGTTTTTAATTCAAAATAAAGTTAAACATAACCAAATTAGGGTTCTACATTGTCAGACCATGGATAATGCACTACAAAATGTGAGCACAAATTTTCAGTTTACAAAAACAGGGCTCAACCTACCTAGAATGGGTTTTCAGGTGCGCATTGATAATAACTATGCCTCGGCCTCCGGATCAGCCTCTACTAGGTGTCACCGGCTAGAGGGGTCAAGAAAACAATGAAAGTGTGAGTAGGCAAAAAATAAACAGTATTTCAAAATCATTTATAAAACAATAAATAATGTTTTACCCCTCCGTTTTCAAACATGCATGCATTTGAGTCAAAACATAGAGAATCATAACTGAATCGTAAAATCATATAATCAAGTACAGTAGAATATATATATATAACCATCATAATAGTGCACCGTATATCCCAACCCCGACATCCCAGATGTCCAATAATGTCATGGACCTAAGACTCCGCATGCCACCCTGGGTCTCAATCCTGAGTACTCCCCCCCTGGGTCTACCAGTGTCCAGGTATCGTGCTAGTGATGATTGGTGTTCTTGTGTCACTGGTTTGGATTCTAGTGTTTCCCCTTCTTCCCTTTGTAGTTGTTGCCATAGGAACCTTTTCTCCTACCTAAGTAAGAGTTGTTCCCATAACCGTGGTTCTAATTGGTGGAGTCGTGGTGGGACTTGCACTCTTGATTTCCCTTCAAGGAAGAGTAGGTGGGGGCGGCAGTCTGCTTTGGTTCTCCTTGTGGAGCATTGAAATATTCTACATTGGCATGGATTGCCACCTACCTCATTACCTTATTGTAGTCATCCCATCCTTATCTGAAGGTGTGGTACTTGAAGGTTGATTCGTTTAAGCCACTGCAGAATGCTCTGTAAGATGCCTTGTCGTCAGTCTCCTAGCAATCAAAGTGCTCGAGGCTAAATCTTGTTGTGTGTTTCTGAAAGGATTCGTTCTCCCTTTATCTGAGAGAATGTAAATTTTCAACAGTTAGCAATCTATCCATTTGGATCATGAACTGATTCAAGAAGACCATGTAGAGCTGGTTGAAGGAATTAACTGTCTATGGTTCTAGCTGGTAGAACCAATTGAGTACAGTTTCAGTAAGGGTGGAGTTAAAGATTAGTCATTTTAGTTCGTCGAAGAGGTTTTTAAATGCCACAGAAGATATATAGTTGTTCATGTGTGAGACTGGATCTTCCTTTCCAATGTACGGTGTGATCTTGAGAGGTTTGACTTTTGTCTTATGCCTATATTGTAGAATCAGATCCGCAAAGGGGCCAATGTTGGCCTTCATCTTGGTCGGAGATTTGGTCTTCTGCTTGTCAGCATCCAGCTTGCAGACTATAACGACCCGAAAATTTGAGAAAAAGAAAATATGGAAAATTTTGGTGGAAAATACCCAGGGATGTGCCCTGCTCCCTTCTGACAACAACCCTAGAGAATGCTGAAAATAACGGGTTTTTAATTCAAATAAAGTTAAACATAACCAAATTAGGGTTCTACATTGTCAGACCAGGGATAATGCACTACAAAATGTGAGCACAAATTGTCAGTTTTTACAAAAACAGTGCTCTACCCAGAGCGGGTTTTCAGGTGCGCAACGATAATAACTATACCTCGGCCTTCAGATCATCCTCTACCTCGGTGTCACGGCTTGGAAGGGTCAAGAAAACAATGAAAGTGTGAGTGGGCCGAAAATAAATAGTAGTTCAAAGTCATTTATAAAACAATAAATAATGTTTTACCCCTCCGTTTTCAAACATGCATGCATTTGAGTCAAAACATAGAGAATCATAACTGAATCGTAAAATCATATAATCACATACAATAGAATATATATATATATATAACCATCATAATAGTGCACCGTATATCCCAACCCCGACATCCCAGATGTCCAAAAAAGTCACAGACCTAAGGCTACGCGAGTCACCCGGGGTCTCAATCCCGAGTACTCCCCCCTGGGTCCACCAGTGTCCGAGTATTCCGTATCATTTCCCGGGGTATATCCAATATATATATATATATATAACAATCCTGATCCTGAGCCTCTCTACGGTTTCTCACGTAGAGCGGCCCCTTTTAGGCAATGTGTCGTGACTACTCTAGGGTACCGAGTATCTAGAGGAGACAGTAATCCAAAAGGTCAGTATATACAGTGCAACATTATAAACCAATGAAATCCATGTTTTACTCCAAAACCAATTTCTATAATATCCAGAAGGGTCTCATGCCCAAAACAATGTCATACGTGTAAATCATCCATGAATAATATCCTAAGTAATCCAAATCCAAACATATAGTAATATAGTGAAAACAATTATGCATGCAATCCATTTAGAAATCAAAAGCCCATTCATACACGGTCCTCGCTGTGCAATCGAACTGTCTAAACCTGTTTTGAAGCTAAGTCACAGTCTCTAGCCTTTCCAAACATATCCAAATGTCACTAACAGACTCTATATGTTCATACAAAAAACCCATGAACAGTCCCAGCCTGGGAACGCATCCTGAACACGTTTTCTGAGGCTTTAAACTCCAATTTGACCTATCAAATGATCTCTGATCGACCCGAAACCACCACCATTGGATCCGAATCATCAAAATCTTTATCATGGTACTGCTCCCACCTCGAGATTCGCGACCATGCACTCCCACACGCAGGTCAAATGTCTCTGGTCAAAAGTCAACACTGACATTAGGTCAACAGTTAGTAGTTAAAGCCAATGATGACGTCAGTATGATGTTATCCTGACAGGTGCCACGTGTCAGTAGCTGGTTGGTCCACGTCACTAACACGTTAGTGACACATAGCACCATCTGATTAGTCCACGTCACTGACATGTCTGTGCTGACTGGACACAGATAATGACACATGTCGTCTTGAGATTGGGCCACGTATCTGACAACCTGGCAGGTTTGATGATGTCATCGTCCCTAACCTCTCGACGGATCCATATAACAGGTTTCCCTGACCCGCAACCCAACCCGCTCCTAAAAACTTAATTTCTGGACCATTTTCTCCCTGTTTCTTCCTACATACTTTTCATCTACCCAGGAATGGATCCCTTCAATCAAAATCATGAAAAACCCATTAAAAGCTTACCTTGAATCGAGGAACAGTAACCCGTAAATTCCTCCTATGTTTTCTCTCAACTCTGGCCACCTCTTTCCTCCAAACCAACTCCTATTGGGTGGCTTTAGTCCCTAGAACAGGTTAGAGTCATCAGAAACCCTCAACAAACGTCGAAAATTTACTTTCCAATTTTGTTCAAAAATACGGTTTCGGGTTCTTACTTCCCCGTCGTGGCTCATCCGTGCTTAGTCCTTCACTCCTCCGTTCTTCACGTCCCCTCACTCTCACTCACTCAGTTCCAATGATGAACACAGGAGATGATGAAGAAATAGGATGGAGGTTATGGTGTTTGTGTTTGTATGTTGTTTATGGTTTTTAGAGAGTAATGAAGATAATGAAGATGGAAAATAATGAAGAAAAATGTGATAATAGAAACCCTAATCAGATCCAAAACCATGGGGGAATGGGCCAATGGGATGAGTGACACTTGTCACTCATCCAATGGTCCCACCAAGATATTTTACCCAATTAAAATCAACCAAGTGTTTAAATTCTGGGAAATAATGAATAGTGCCAATTTCGCTTCCGTGACCAGAACTTTTTCATCCGTCATTCGATTTCGATGTGCCGCCTATCTACGGACTCATGACGTCCTGATCTACGTCACGGTTAGTGGTTAAAGTTCAAAAGGTATCCTGAGTCAAAAGTCAATATTTTCCCTTTACCATGGGCAAAATGGTCATTTTACATTAAATTTCTGAAATTAAAAATTAAATACGGTTCAGGTTGTTATAGTGGAAATGAGATGTGATATGATTGCATGATTGCTAGACATATGTGTGATTTTTGAAGTGATGGGGCAAGCCTCCTCGAGTTGTGGATTGATTGTGTCTCAAACGTCCATAACAGAGCTTTGTTTTCCTTGGACGGTTATTTGGACTAGTACCGAGACGTCTAAAGCCGGGCTTTATTTTCCTGGAATTGGTCCACTCTTAGACGTCCAGAGTTGGGCTATGTCTTCTCGGGTGACACCTGGACCTCTAGAGCTGGGCTCTATTTTCTCAAGCACTCGGACGTCAAGAGCAGGGCACTGTTTTCCTAAGTGGTATGGCATACCGGTAATGTAGATATGATGTGTTGATTGAGATTTTGGAATCGAGGATGGGTTGGTTCGGTGTGATTGGCTTGTTCATTATGGGTGGTTCAGTGTGACAGTTATTGTTGTGCATTGATATGTCTGTATGTGTTGGTATCTTGATATGATTTATGTTGTCATGTTTTCTAATATTATGGGGTTTCCTATAATTGTGCATATTTCAAAATTGTTATTTTACATGTTCTTCAAAGTCATGGAGTGTATTCAGTTTTACTTGGCCTTTTATTGGTTTTATTTGAATGCATAGTTTTATAAAACGAAGGGTAAATACTATTTTTTTAAACTACGTTTTAAAAATATTTATTTTCGTCCATTCACACATTTTCTTAGTTTTGCAACCCTCTAGGGTCGCTGCATGGGAATCGAGGTTACTTATGGAGTATAAACATAAGCTCCCGAGTATACGAGTATTCCTTGTATGACAGGGATTCGAGGGTAAACTTGGTGTTTTAGTTTACTCGTCAGACAAGAGCAAAACCTGGGTGTGGTTTACGAGGTGTTTCAGGTTTGGTTCCTGTCAACTTGGTATCAGAGCTTGGTTTTGATATGTGGTTGAAATTGCCATGCCTCCAAGATGTGAGCCTCGTGCAAGACCTGGTAGTGAGATGGGAATATGAGCCCCGAGGTAGTTTTAAGGCTAGATTTGAAATGGTTGTATGTGATATGTGTAGTCTGATAGTATATTTCCTTGATATTCATGATGTTGGATTGGATTCACGGAGGGACTAGTGGATGTCACGTACTGATTAAGGGAAATAGTTGTATGACTCCAGAAAATAAGTGAAGGTCCTAGTATTTGCCACCACGGTGGACTCGAGTGTGTTAACGGATACGTTTCTTAGTCGGTTTAAGTTCTCAAGAATTAATGTGATTGACATGTATTTTGTCGAATCTAACATGTGTAGTAATGTCTTGGTTAAAAATTATAGGTATCAGTTCTTGGTTGGTCATGAATATCAAATTGGAACTCCAACAGGAGACATGATATTCTGTTGAAGTTTGGGTGTGTGTTACATTGTTGGAATAGGAATTGAGAAGAGTCGAAAGGCAGACATATTGTACTTAAGTAAACAAGATGAAATTGCGTTGCTAGAATAGGATTGAGAAGATTCGAAAGGCAGACATATTGTACTTAAGTAAACAAGATGAAATTGTGTAATGATTTTTTGTAGTTTGATAAAGTGGTAGTATGGAAGAAACACCCCCTGTCTTGGATAAGTGATATGTTTAAGTAATTAAGAGAGGTTAGACAGTTTTTGATAACTCATTTGTGATTCATAAGTGGAATAAAGAAAGATAAGATCCCCGAAATAGTCCTCCATATAAGATATGGCCATGTTAAGTTGTTAGGGATGTTGTTAGGATTAACTCATACCCTTGCAATACTTAGGAATTAGTAAGGGTATTTTGACCGCCCTTGACTTTGTTTGTGATAAGGATCATTACCCTAATGAATGGGTCCATTGTATACACATTTGACACATGTTCTTCTAAATTGGTAACGTAATTCTTTGGGATTGGTAGAATTTTACGAAAAGGTTATACGATTACAACATAAAGTTCATTGACGAGGAGATTGAAAATAAGAAAGAAAGAAAAAGTTCTAGACCTAGAGAACTTGAAGGAAACAAAATCTAGAAGTCAGTGGGTTCATAAGCTGGATAATGGGTCATAAGATGGATTGCCTCATGCTTTAAAGCTCACGCCTATAGAGGTGTGTTTGTTGGTATATGATTTGAAGAGTGTGAAGGTACCCATAAGGTAGATACTTAAGATTTCTTGATACTATGGGCCATTGAGAATTACGTATATACTGTGTGATGGTTGCTATGGTCTCATGATCCATGATTTATGCAACATAGGAATTGATTGTTGTTGTTTCATTGTATTTTTATGCATATGCCTTGTGAGATAGACTATCCCATCTATGATTTGGAACCAGTAATAATGGGTAAATGTGTGAAGGTATAATCCTTTAGATAAAGGTATAAGACTTCACGAACTATAAGAGGTTAAAGTATATCGTTCCCTAAAGAACCTAAGAAATTTAAGTCAAGATACCAAAGTTTGGGTGAAACCAGTTTAGAATTGTGAATATGCTATCTAGGGTTTTCTAAAGGAAGTGTATAGAGAGGATAATACTTTGAGTAAGAAAATGAGTGAATTTTTATGTTGCAGCTACATGGTGCTGGTTAGAGATACTAAGGAGTACCACCCTCCATGAAGATTGTTATTAATAAGGTATCCTAAGACAATGAGTGACAAAGTTGGGATAGATATCATGTTACGCCAGTGAGTAAAGGATGTCGTAGTGGAAGCCATATGAAAGTGGTAGTTGCCTCTGAGTTATAGGGAGATGTGGGATTCATTTAATGGTGAAATTGGCACTTCAGCTTCTTAGCACCCAGTGAAATTATGGTAGGGGAATGAGAAATGTAGATCGGTTGGTAAGCATTGATGAAAATATCGGTGAATGTCGCCGAAATTTCGGTATTTTAGGCCGGCGGCATATAAGAAGGGGGGGAAGAAATTCGCCGAAATATCGAACAATTGACATGTTTTGAGTCCACCGATCCTTTCCTAGGATCAAAACGATGAAAATGCACTATTAATTCGTAAAAATCGGACTTAAATCGAGGGATATATCGTCGGGTCATGTCGCCGGGTCGGAAAACCCGAGTTGCAGACCCGGCAGGAGGTAGGGGGAGACTATTGCTAGCCGGTTAATATGTATACTTATATAATTGACGTTATATAATTTAACAAAATCCAGACCAGCAGAGTTAGTTTGGGTTTTTAGATTCATTTGGGGGGTCTTGGGTTCGACCCCCCTCGCTGCCATTAATGGTTATTTTTTTTTGTTTTTTCCTTTTTTATTCATTTATTCCAATTTTTCAAAGGTTGGTTTTTTTTTTTCCATTTTTTGTTCAATTTTATATAATCCATTACTTCCAATTTTTTAAACAAAATTTGACCCTATTTTTTCATTTTTTTTTCAATATTAAATATATTTAAACTTATTTTATCATTTTTTTACATTCAATTTTTGTATGTTTATTGTTATGTTTTTAACCCTTTTAACATTCAATTATAGTAACTCACTTCAATTTATATTTATAGTTAAGATTTTATATTATTAGTCATCGGCAGAATCATATTACATCAAACAATTGTCATATATTTATTATATAAAAGTCATTTTATAGTTTTTATTAGTCCTATATAACCATTATTGGATACTTAAGATTTTCCCAAAGTTTCATTCCAAATTTCCAACTTTTAGACCGAATTTCCATCATTTTTGTTGACCGTAAACGATATCGATACTTGGAGCGAGATATCTGTAAATTTAACTAGCGATATATCCGTCGATATCGATATTTTCATCCTTGTTGATAAGTCAACTACATGAATGGCTAAGCCCAACCCCAAAAAAATTGAGCCGTGCCTGCTCGGCCCGGCCCAATGCCAAGGGCTATTCTACATCAATGGCTAGGAAAGAAGAAAGTATTGATGTTACAAACGTCCGTTGAATAAAATTAAATTCATACATAAATGAATTAATTTTAAGGGGATCATCAATCAAATCCAACCAAGGAAGCGCAACCCAATCTCATGTTAGGCTCAGAGCCCAATACATATATACGTAATATTTCGAACCCAATGAAATTTTTACAATACAAGAACAACCCAAGGCAAAATGGAGTCCTACTCCAAATATAATTTATTGGGACTACCAAGAACTTACATTCCTTAGGATTCTCTGAATTCCTAAACGATGTGGGGACGTTTGTGGAACTATAAATCACTGAAAAATTGTGCAGTTGCCACGTGGCCCGTAATTCGCATAATGTTCAAATTGCATCTGATGATGACATTAACAGCTCACAAACACCTTCACATTAAATAATGTATTTACTAACTATATTTAATTGAATTAAAACCTCAATTATATTAATATTCCCCTAAGAATTAATTGTCAGTATTTTTAATAATGAACAATTATTATTAATATTAAATTGTTATAATTATCATCATAATGAGTAATTATTATAGTTATCAAAAAATATATTTAATTAAAAATATATTATTTATTAATTACGAAATCAACGGACCAATCAGAATGCTCTGAGGCTCTCAAAGCTTCCCTATAAATAGGGGAACTCATTTCACTTTCAAAGTAAATCATTTCATCACTTCTTAAGTTCTTGTGATATCTCTCTCAAAACTGACTTAAGCATTGGAGTGTTCTTGGTCGAACAATCCACCGGGGCTTCAATCGAGACAAACGATAGCTTTTTGTAACTGTATGCAGGGATGAAGGAGACTTTTGCGAGTGTGTATGATTTCGGCTTCAATATAAATCAACTAATTTCATCTAATTGATGTTCATTTGGATGATTAATTTGTTGATGTTAGATTAAGATTCTTAGTTTGCGTATGGTTTTTCAAATAGTTGTTAGACTTAATATCTTGATCCAAATATGAATTTAGGTCTCATAGATTTTGTTATTTTTTTGCTTTGAATGGACTATTTTTGAAATTATGTATGTTCATTTGTTGTAGAGTTACATAGGAAATTATCACATGTTAAAGAGTTATTTAAGTGAGATTTATGTATTTAAATTTGTTTTCTAATTTTCTGGTCATCGACCTTTCTTATTCATGTTGTTTTTGTGGGCTTTTACTTATAATATGATTTGATTATTGTTCTCTAATTTTCTGGTCATCGGCCTTTCTTTTTAGGCAGGGGTCATAGTGGTTTCAATTTAAATGAAATTGAGTATTGGTCAATAGCAGCGATTTTCATTGGCTTACCAAAGCTAGATGCACAGATGCTATTGTGACCTTTGAATTCTCTACTCAACATACTGACTTGATTTCAGATAATTGCTTTGTTTTCCCATTTTGATAATGACTTTGTTGATATTTGGATACTTGATGATCTGTGAGTAAAATAAGCATGCTTCATCACCATGTTGGTGCATCGATGGTCTAAAGATTCATCACCACAGCTCTACGCTATTGGGGAACTCGGCAAACAGAAGCAGCCGTTGGAGGTGAATTTGCATGGTGGGGAGCTCCATATCTTCTGTTTATCATATGTATATTTAGCGTCAATTGTAAATAACTACTTTCTATCTACATGTTATCAAAATTTACATTATACAATATCTCCAAAATAGTTTTTAATCAGCGGCAACGTGCAGGCTACTCCCCTAGTTCAGTACTATTCATTATGCATACAGATATGCCTACTATTTAGTTATTTGAGCAAATTACTCTTCTAGAATTTTTCATAAAAATAATGTTTTTACTTATTTCGATGATCCTCCTCACTACAGAAAAAAGAGTACAGAAATTTCTAAATATGAAACTGTTGGGTTGCATTCAATCCTCAAAGAGGATTTAATTGAGTATCATGCAGCTAAAGAATTATCAAGGATCAATCGGTCGAACTAGGAGTTGGAAAGCGGCCCGAGTGGCGTTTATGGGTAGAGTGCTCACCTTGCTCCATGCCTAATGCAAAAGCAATTGCACATATTTGAGCGCACCATGTTTAGACATCTAAGTATCTTTTGATGTTCCTATTATCCTGCCACGCAATTGTCAATTTTTTTCCAAACACAATTGTCATATTTGGGTTCGTACTTCGTGGTCTTTGAACAATTGAACCTCCCAAACCCCCTTCCAAAAAAAAAAAAAACTTTAATAAAATAAGAATAAAAAGTTTAAGCACCCTCAAAAAGTTGCAAGCAATAGTGGTACCAAAAAGCTGTCTATGTTCTTAGCTATGATTATGAACTCCATTAAACATGGAGAGTTCATAGGAAATCTTTGAAGGTACAGAAGAGGTGGATGTTAGATATTCAACATTCTACAGCTCAGGAAGCAGCATAAATTGAGCAAATGTGGAAGCTAAAGAAAGGTCCATATATGGATGAAGAAGAATTAACAAATTCCCATGAAACCAAAGCCTAACATAACCGTTTGATGGTGTGCTGAAACAATCAACAACCAAAGTGTTGGTTCTCCTACCCAAATGAAAATTCCTGGGCATTTCTCAAATAGGGGGAAACTGACAGTCATCATCAGATTCATCACCACAAAGATCCAGAATATTAAGAGAAATCTGAGCATGAATGCGCTTACCAAACTTACTTAAATATTCAATTTGAACTTTGAAGTTCGACAAACATATCGTACACTTAAATACCACTAGTTATGCAAAGTTTGCAATTTTCATAGATTGCAAATATTTCATATTCCTTCGGAATCATACAGCAAAGGAAGGTAACCTTTCAGTTCCATAGACCAAATTCCTTACCTTCTTCCCCTTAATTTCCTCACACAACTGCTTGTAAATCCTCTGGAATTCCTCCAAAACTTGTTGTACAATGCCCACCTTATTTTTCCCAACCAACATCTTCACCAGACCCACCAAATGCCTATTGAATCTCCCTTTCTCAGCCACCAAGCTCACCACTTGGCCCTTCTCTTTCAGACCCACCAAGGGATTGGCCAACACAGCTTGGACCTGCTTGTTGTAGAGCAATTTCAAGAACCCCCGGATGTCCTTGTCAACCAGATGAACACAACTGTTGGATTGGGCTATGCCTAGCAGAGCTGCTGCATACCCAGTTGCTGGTTTTGTGTGGAAATTTTGAGATGGTGAAGAAGAGGGAGTTGCAGAGGAGTTGAAGAATGATGGGGTTGAAGATAAAGATAGAAACTTGCGAGGGAAAGAGGGGTTTTTGTTGCTGGAGATGAAATTGGGTTTGGTGGAGGAGTGACGTTGGGGCTGTGGAGGAAGCTTGTGTGTTTTGGGACTTTGAGGATTGAATTGGTGGAGCTCACGAGATGCAGTTGATGAACAAAGGGTAGGGATTTTGAGGGTTGAGACAGAGCTTGACAAAGTATCCATGGAGGCGATAGGTTTTCAGCCACTGAAATGTTTTTTTTTTTTTTTAATCAGAATTCAGCCACTGAAATGTAAACAAATGAAATGGATGGTATCCTATCTTGAGCTTGAGACCAATATTGCTTTCTTGGATTATTTTTTCGTGATTGAAAATAGAGTAGACGTTGTGGCCTTGAGTTGGTTATTGATAAAAGCCTCTGAGAAGCCCATCTTCATGAGGCCCGCTAACAACCTTAGCCCATTGAACAGATCCTCAAGCCCGGTCCATGATTAGGAAATTATTTTGATTCATACGAAAATGATACTCAAAGCATCTCCAATCTAATTGGATGTTTTTTACGGATATATAATCTTGGAATGAAATGGATAGCAAGCTGGGAAGGGAATACAGCTGGAGGTTAATCCGGAATCAACCACTAGTTGCTGGCGACCCAGTAACCCCCAGGCCCAAACTGGGTTTTCACACAAGGGCCAATTTGAGGCCTTTTCCTTGTTTGATAAGAAGTCCCAAGGGAAAGAGTTCGCCTGTACCAACACCACACCCTGCCAACCAAAAAGGGACTCACAACCAGCATAAGCACACTTAGAAAACTAACACAGAACCAGAGCCGGCCACAACGGAAAAATAGGATTATGTAAGTTTGATTTTAGTTTAAAATTCAAATGGGGGCCAAGGGGCACAAATTTCGGGCCTAAAATAAGTTTAAAATTATTAATATATTTTTATATATAAATAAATTTAATTAATTAATTAATAAAGCATGCAGATAAATAAACAAAATAGGATTATGTAAATTTGATGTTAGTTCATGTTCTTTGAGTAGTAGAGTACCTATTTGAAGGCTAAATATTTGTATTGAATATAAAAGTTATAGTCAAATAATTTTGAACGTAGACATTTTCTTCTATGTATAAGTTAGAAGTCTAAAAAGATTTTTTTATTTTTATTTTCTTTTTTGTTTTTTGAACCAAATGTAATGTCATGAGCATGAAATCTTTTTTTTTTCTTTTAGGAGTTTTGTTCCAATAGATTTTTCCTAACAATGTTTTAATGAGATCTCATAATATAAAAATGAAATAATCAATTCATAAAAATTTACCCTTTTAATAGTTTAGTGATGAATTAAAGACATATTTTCTATTTTTGTTCCAGACCTTCAAATATTTGGACCGACCCTGCACAGAACAAGGCTATAAAGCCAGGTTCCAGTTTGAGGAAAGAGTTTTGAGTACACTAGATGCATACACATTTTATCTCACAAGGGGATAGAGTTAGATAAGGTATGGTTATACAAAAATGAAAAAGGGGGTCCATCTATAATGAGGGGATGCACCATTTATATGGTCCTCCTTAGTATAACTAAGACTTTCTACAATTCGAGGACTTTTTCTTCATATGCCACTTATAGGTTATTAATTGGCTACTAAAAATAAACATATTTGAACAAAAATTTAGTCCTTATTTTTTTCATGCTAGAAGTATATATAACTGGCTTCAAATCGTTTCATAACATGCATGTGGAACCATAAATTACGGGAAAATTATGGAGCTGCCACGTGGCTAATAAATCCCATAATGCCAATATTACCTTTGGTAAAATCGACATCGACATATTACGATCTCCGCATTAATTCAATATATTTATCAGCTAAATATATTAATTAATCAGATCAATACCGATAATAAATAACTTCCCAGCGAATTATTTATTCATTAAATAAATAAGTGATTACACTCGGTACAATCACTTATTTAATACTTTCTCTTTAAACCAATTAGACACTCCGGTGACTCTCAAGGTTTCACTATAAATAGAAGATCTCATCTCACTTCTAAAGGTAATAAAAAAAAATATATGCAAACACTCTATCAGATTATTCTCTCTCATAAAACTAACTTAAGTATCGGAGAGTTTACGGTTGAACCACCCCCCCCCCCCCCTCCCTCTTCCGGGATTCAACCTTAACCCTGTTTGATTTTTGTTCTTGTGTGTAGGGATCGAGAAGAAATTTTACGAGACAGGACAATTCTGTATCAACAACTGGTGCTTTCATTGAGAGCTGATTTGATAAATACTCAAAGCTTGCTATTTAGTTTTTCCTTGAAAAACTCCATCATCACACTTTCGATACTTACCGTTCTTCACATGGCCAGAACACGCCGATCCGCACGAGCCTCTGAGGTTGCCATATCCGCTGCTGTGATCGTTGTCGTGAGCGAACTCTTCCTAGAAATTCCAGAAGAACTATTTTCCATCTCCTGCACGGCCCGTACCACGCATCAATTCACCTACATTTTGGAAGGCCGAATTGGACACCTACGTTCAGTTTTGGAACATTCCCCATGGTTGTTGCTACTGTGAATCCCCCACCTGCGACGGGGGCAGGCGCAGTGTTTTTTCAACAAATAGGCCGGCTGCTGGCGGGAGAAACATCTCTAAGAGTCTCGAATCAGCTCTTTGCCGACTTGGACCTAAGGAGACACTTGGACACCATGCGCAACCCGCAGGCCAACACCCAGGTACTAGGGAGACATAGTTCGTCGCATCTGTCTGAAGGCGTGCGACGTACGCCCCGACCTGCTACTCGTCACGAGCAAGCACCTAGGTCACCTCCGCGACTTGGACTGACACAGCAGGTCGAGCAGCTGAGCAACCAAGTTTGGGCCCAATCGGAGCTCCTGCAATAGCTGTTGGGGGACATCGAGACATACAAAACCTCCTAAAAATGCAATGAACCTAGAAAGGCATCAAGGGACGTCCCGAGATGCGCCAGCTAAGAGTATGTCCGCTGCCAGACAATGTTCTGAGACAGATCGTTGAATGACTCAGGGGAAGAAAGTAGCACCACCAAAGCAGGAGGCCAAGATCGACCGAGGCCTTCGGCTCGAGAACGACTCGGAGGACGCCCTAGGGCACTTTCACGCATTGAGTACCCATGCAATAGCCGACGACAACAAGCAGTCTCCCATGTGTCACGCACCCACTCGGATGGACAAATCCGTTACTCTAAAGGCACAGATGATCACAGCGAGGAATACGAGACTTACTCGCCAGCAAGCTCGAAAGCCAAGCCCTCTGCAACTCGAGGGAGTCGACGCCATTTGACATGCCATGGGAACCTCTGTCACGAAGGACCATTGCACGCTGAAGACATCCGAAGGATGCTAGATCGACGCCTCTAGGGAGTTCAACTCGACGGATACTTGGAGGATGACCTTTGGCGCCAGATTCAGACGTCATCATCTTCACCATTCGTGAGGGACATTGAGGAGGAGCCATTCCCGTAGTGGTTTTCAACTCCCAACTTCAATCAGTACAAGGGAACTTATGATCCAGTAAAGCACATCAATTACTATCAGTGGGTCATGCTACCTCACAAGCACAACGACGTGATCATGTGCAAAGTTTTCTAAGCCTTGCTGCAAGGTCAGACGACGACATGGTTCAACCATCTCCCCCAGAGATCAATCACTTCTTTCGAGGAATTGGCCCTTGCCTTCGTGAAGGAGTACTCGCAGCTTCGCACCATCGAAGTCAAGGATGACCATCTCTTCACCATCCGAAAGAGGTCTAAAGAAATCTTGTGGCAATACATCCGGAGGTATTGGGAAGAAAAATCTCGCATCACAGAATGTAGCGATCTCGTCACAGCCATGGCATTCAAGCAGGGCCTACCGCGGGAGAGCCAACTCTATGGAGACATCGTCATGAGCAACGCCCAAAGTCTCACTAAGATGTTGTCCCTCACTAAGATGTTGTCCCTAGCAGAACGACATGCATGCTAGGAGGACGAGAAAAACACCACGCATGCCACCAACCACGTCGAGGAATGTGGGTATCCCACAAAGGTGTTTGCGCAGCCAAGGGACAACGCCTACCACCGGAACTTAATCAAGAAGGCCAACAAGCGCAAAGGGAACCCGTCATCTAATACGTTTGCTGGTACAAGGCCAAACACTCAATTTTCATTACTCGTTTTCCAGATATACAATCAGATAAAGAAGAAATTGTGGTTCAAAAGACCAGCTCCCGTCAAAGGCGACCAGGAGAGGGCTGACAAGACAAAGTGATGTGCCTATCACAATTGCTATGGGCACGATATAAGCTCCTGCCAGACCTTCACGATACTTTTTGAAGGAAGGACACTACACCGAATACATCAGGAAAAATACAACAGAATGTCTCGGAGACAAAGGCCCCCAGGAGCCCGTACAAAAGATGATTCGCGTGGACACCATCATTACTGAGTCCAAGTTGAAAGGAACAACTAGGAAGTAAAGGAAGAGGAAAATCCGCGAGGCTCTTGCTGTGACCCAAGTCTCGCATGTCACTGCAGCTCAAGGAACTAATGACCCGATCATTGGTTTCTCCGCTTAGGACAAGGCCGGGCTTGATTGGCCACATGAAGACGCCCTCATCATCTCAATCCAGATCGCCCATGCGCAGGTCAACCGGATTCACATGGATGAAGGAAGTGTCGAAAACATCCTCAGCATTGAAGCAGTCTGGAATATGGGACTTGAATCTTTCACGATAGGGAAAAAGGTCCCGTTACGAGGCTTCAACAGGTCGACAAGCATGTCCATCGGCACGATCCAGCTCGATGTCCACTCCCCTCCCCCCGGTTGTCTCAAAACAGAGTTTCTACATCCTTGACGAGTACTCACCTTCCAGTGGCATACTGGGGAGGCCGTGGATGCACAGATACTGGCCAACACCTTGAGCTTGTACCAAAAAATCTGGTTCCCGATTCCTGGAGGAGGAATCGGAGAAATAAAAGGAGATCAAGCCATGGCGCGTAAATGCCTCACCGAGGGGCTAAAAGAAATCAAGGTAGCGGAATTCATCCCCCAGATAGTCGAGGCCACTGGGGGCAACAGAGGGTTAAGATCCCGACATCCGTGAAGAGACTCCTTCGCTTGAAGGATGGCAGCCAGAAGACGATGTCACCTTCATACGACTTGACCCGCAGTTTCTTGAGAGGTATGCATGCATTGGGGCGCGCCTAAACCCAGAAGAAAAGGTAGAACTCATCTTGTTCTTACGCGAGCACAAGGATGTATTTGCATGGACGTCGTCGGACATGCCCGGGATAGATCCCATATTCGCTTGCCACAGGTTGCACATCAACCCAAGCTACAAGCTAATCAAGCAGAGAAAGTGAAACTTCTCCCCGGAGAAAGTCGCATTCATTCATGCTGAGATTAACAAGCTACTCGAAGCTAGCTCCATTGAGGAAGTCCCAAACTCAGAATGGCTAGCCAACGTCGTACTCGTGAAAGAGAAAGAGGAAGGGTGATGGAGAGTTTGCGTTGACTACACAGACCTCAACCTAGCATGCTCGAAAGACAATTATCCCCTACCAAGGATCGACCTCCTAGTAGACTCCACATCGGGCAACAAGCTTCTTAACTTCCTTGACGCATACTCCGTGTAACAACCCGTCCCTGATTTTAAGGATTAATTAAGACTAATTATGGATTAGTGAGGCTAATCGGGGATTAGTCGAGGATTATCAGACGTTCATGGTGAAATTACGATTTTACCCTTAAACGAGGGTAAAAAGTTGACTTTTGACTTGGGAGGTCCTACGGCCTAAGTTCGGGGACCTTACGTAGATCAGGTCGATACAAGTCCGTAGACAGGCGACAAGTCGAAATCGGACGTTTGACGGGAAAGTTACGGGTCACGGAAGGTCCGAGATACTATTGCACATTTTACGAGACTGGTGGACTTTTGTCTGGAAGTGGGCCCAGATATTTGTATCAGGCCCAATGGCCTTTTTATTTTTTGATATGTATAAAGGAAAAGAATAAAAATATAAAGGAAAAAGAAAAAAATAAAATAAAGGAAAAAGGAAAAGAAAAGAAAAAGGGAAAAAAAGGGGAGAAGTGGAAAATCATTGTAGATCTACAATGACTTTCTCATTTCTGTTTTAGTATAGATATAATTAGGGGTAGATATGATGTGATTCAAGTAAAATATCTAAATTCAAACCGTTAAGATCTTAACGGTTCGATACAATTTAGATTTTCTAAAATTAGAAATTAAACCGTTACTAACGGTTTTTAACCATTTAGGCCTAAAAGATAAAACTAAGGATACAAAATTGGTGGCATCAAGCATCTCCTAATTTTTTAATATCTTTCAGTTACAAATAGAAATAACGCCAAACAAGTTTATCAAAAATAATTTTTATTTTTTATTATTGCTATTAGATTTGGAATAATAATATGAGTAGAAGACTAGGAACTCGTTTATGATCATTAGCTGGTGCAAAGAAGGTACAAAGACTTTTTTTTCATTATCTCTACTAGATTTGAATTAATAATATGAGTAGAAGGCTAAGCACTTATTTCTTATCATTAGCATGTGAAATGGAGGTGCTAAGAGCCATATTGATGTTGGATTTGCATCTTTTAAGAGAAATATTGTTGATCACAAATTTTAATTTTGTATTAATAATAAATTTAAAAATTAATAAAAATTATTATATTACTTAATGGTTCGGTTTGGTTTTAACGGATTTTCAAAATCAAAATTAAAATAACAGTTTGGATTCTCAAATCATTTTACTTTTAACTTCTCAAATCTTAATCATTAGATAAATAATGATTTGGAGCAGATCAGTTAACAATTTTAATGGATTCGTACCCACCCCTACATATGACATTCACATTATTACCCAGTTAACCTACGTTATGAAAATAAACTGCTGGTAATGTGTCAATAAGAGCATTTACATCAGAATAACTAAAATTTTGAACAAACTAACTTAAAATGACCCCACAAGTTATTAATAGTTAGCCAATTTTTACAGTTATAAAAAAAATGAACGATGAACGATGAACGATGAATGATGAACGATGAACGATGAACGAATTCTCGATGAGTGATGAACAACGTTTAAATCTTCGAACAATGTCGATGAACGACGAACGAAGAAAGATGAACGATGAACGAATGAGAGAGCTTCTTCTGAGTATATCTCAATAGCTCTCAATGAAAGCACCAATTGTTGAATCAAAGATTGAACTCGTCGCGAAAAGTCCTCACAATTCCTGCAAACAGCAAACAATTAGCTATCGTTGCTTCGATCGATTTACCCGGGGGGTTGTTCGACCAAGAACATTCCGATGCTTAAGTTAGCTTTGAGAGAGGAAAAGGATATACTTCGAAATGAAGAATCAACGTACCTTGGAAATGAAATGTGCCTTGCTATTTAGAGGAAAATCTTGGGAGCCTTGGAGCGTTCTGATTGGTCGGTTGAATATTTAATTAATAAAAAATATATAATTAATTAAATATACTATTTAATAATTGTAATGATGGTTCATCATGATAGTAATGACACTTATTGTATTTTAATATCAATATTAATTATCCATTATTAAGAATAACGACAATTAATTCTCAAGGAGAATATTGATATTACGGAGATTTTAACCCGATCAAATAACGTATTTAACTCGTAAATAGATTATTTAATATGCGAGTGTTTTCAAATGATCAGCGTTATTGCCATGGGCAATTTAGTCATTTTTGGGAATTACGGGCCACGTGGCAGCTCCATAATTTTCGGATGATTTTGGGTTCCACAAATGCCCCAACATCGATTCGGAATTCAGGGAATCCGAAGGGATGTACATTGTTTGGAATCTTGTTCTACCGGGTTTACCGGTTACCGCTGTGTAGGTCCCGAGGCGCTGAATCCGCAGACAGACGGCATGCGTCAATCAGAGGTCGGATGCGAAAGTTATGGGTATGCGAAGGCGGGGTTTAACGACCCGTCCCTAGTATCAGGATGAAATATTAATTAATTATGATTTAGAATGACTAATCTGAGATTAGTGGAGTGAATCGGACGAAATGTGCAAAATGACCGTTTTGCCCCTAGGCGTGGGAAAAATATTGACTTTTAGTTCGGACGGTCAAATGGACTCTGACTGATGACTATGACGTAGTTTGGGACGTCACGAGTTCATAGGCAGGTGGCTCGTTTGATTCCGACATTCGAGGAAGAAGTTACAATGTTCGGAAGTCGAGGGGTATTTTGGTAATTTTGAAAGGTAAGGGTGAAATGTTGACTTTTGACCCGGGAGGTCCAAAGGACGAGGACCAAGGACCGTTACGTAGGTCGAGTTGATACGAATCCATAGACAGGCGGCATGCCAAAATCGGAGATTCGTTGACGAAGTTGTGGTCTCGGGGACGAAAACGATTAACCGAACAAATCGAGATTTCGATTAAAATAATATTAAATTATGAATAGTGACTGTTGATTGTGAACACTTGGATGAGTGACAAGTGTCACCCATCCCTTGATTTAAGGATCCTTAAAATGTCCATGTTTCATGGAAAACATCATCATTATGTTTTAATCATTTTTTAATCCATGTTTCAAGGAAAACATCATCATCATGTTTTAATCATTTTTTAATCCATCTCTAATCCTATTTAAACACCATTTCCTCTTCCTTCACCTTCAATCCGTGAACAACAAAGGGTGAAATTGTTCATGAGAGTGAGTATTGTTTGAAGAGTCTGATTTTAGGTGAGGGAAAACACGGGGACAGAGGGTGAGAAGTGAGAACCAGAGTCGAAAATTTTGGAATTTTGGGGGGAAATTCGAAATCGAATTTGCGAGCTGTGGGGATCCAAATTGAGACTTGATTAAGTCTCCTGGAATCATTTCGAACCGATCCACATCAAAGACAGAGGATTGAGGTTGTACTGAGCAAGAACAGAAGCTTCATTCCCTTCCCAAAATCGAGCTTGGGTTCGTGTAGTTGGAGGTAAGTAACTACGAAATTGATTATGTAAAAATGTTTATTTTACTCTCACGATGCTTTCTGTGTGAATTAATTTGGAAAATAGGGGCGAATTGGGTGAACCCGATTACGAAACCCGTTTGAAGTTCATCGTGGGATTGTTGGATTTTGGTTGTAATTTAAGTAATTAAATGTACAGAACCTAAATTAAGATGGTTTAGATGAAAACAGTTTAAAGAACGGAAGAAATCAAGGTCGAATTGATGGAGATTTTTCCCGGTCTGATCGCGGGTACACGACCCGTTTAACAGAGAAATGGGTTGTAGGGACGACACTGTTCACCGCGCACTGTAGCAAATCAATGTTCACCGAAGGTTTAGGTTATGTTTTAAATTAATATTTAATTCCCAAAAAATTGTGGGAGATTGATATGATACTCATAGAGTCATTATTGACCTTTTATGATGTTTTTGGACAGGATTCGAGATTCTTGGAAAGCATCGGAAACGCGTGCAGCTTAGAAAGAGAGCGGTTTGGACGGTGTGTGCGAGCATTGGTAGGCTGGTTCACGTTCAATGTGACCCTTGCTAGTACCACAAAATGCTTGCTACACGTCATGAGTCCGTCGAAGGTGTTTAGAAGTTTTGTTAGAGCCAGCGCCACGTGGTGGGCGGAGTTTGGCTAAGCAGTCAACGAGGATTTGGCGGTGAGTGAGTGCGCTTGCGGACATGACTAGTGAGCATCGGTAGGCAGGATCACATTCACTGTGACTCTTGCTAGTACCACAAACATGCTCGCCATGCGTCAAGGTGCCGAGAGACCCAGAAAACTTGCTTTGTGGGAGCGTGGCGGTTCTCGTGGCCTAAGTCCATTCAGAGGGAAAGATATGGATTCTGAGAAGCCCGAAGACTTCATGGAGTGGAAGGTTCGCAATCAAATTGTCTTTCCAAGCGGCGTTCTCGTGGAGCTTGGCGACAGATGCTCTTCCAGAGTTCCGGGACATGAGCCGGCTACTCTCTCAATGAATGGCGGGAGGCCTTCAGACATTCCGATCAATGAGTGGTTGAGCGTTCCACTGTGCTTGAAAGAAACCTTTGTTCAGAAGAAGAACAATAATCAAGGACCTATTGGCTTTCGGGAGAAAAAGGCGTGCTGAGCAACTTCTTTCCTAACCAAAAAGCATGTCGAGCAACTTCTTTCCTAACCTGTCCGTTCTGGTCCCGCGAATGTGCCATCTTGACGCGAAGGGCCGCAGAAATGGAAAGTTATGTTGTCGATGTGATATTACGATAACTTAAGAAAACTTAAGGTCCTAATTTCACATTGGAAGCCAAAGTGGGCGAGTTGGGGATGAGCCGTGCAGAGAGGATGCTGATAGAAATGAGCGAGATACCGCTCGAGATGAGCTCTCCCTGCTGCGCAGAAATTTACAGGACTCAGAAGGCTTAGATGCTTCGATGACGAAGGCTTGAATGCTTCGCAGGGCGAAGGCTTGGATGCTTCGATGATGAAGGCTTAGGTGATTCGCATGGCGAAGGCTTTGATGCTTCGCAGGGCGAAGGCTCGAATGCTTCGATGACAAAGGCTTGGATGCTTCGATGACGAAGGCTTAGGTGCTTCGCATGGCGAAGGCTTAGATGCTTCGCAGGGCAAAAACTCGGATGCTTCGATGACGAAGGCTTGGATGCTTCGATGACGAAGACTTTTTACACTAGAAAGAATAATCTTTGAGAATTGTACATGGTGAACAAATCAATTTGTCAATCTCATTTCATTGATGCTTGAATTTAGAAGACAACTTGAAAAGCAAAATTGAAAAGCTCCATAGAATTTTATGTCTCTCTAATGTTGACTTGCGTCTAGTTGATGCGGATCACCTTTGACGCTAGCTCGTTTGGCTCTTTGTTCTCCACGTGATTTACAATCTTCTTCTTGATGTAGTCTGTACAATGCCCCTCCTTCAAGAGATTTCGGAGATATCTTTCGAAAGATATGCATGTGCTGATATTGTGCCCATAACATTCATGATAGGCGCACCATTTGGTTTTATCAGTATTCTCTTGATTGCCCTTGACTGGCTCCGGCTTCTTAAACCATGGCTTGTTCTTAATTTCATTGTGGATTTGATGGACTGGTAAAGATAGCTGCAAGTTAGGCTTCCCCATAACTGGCGTTTGGGAGTGTTGCCCCGCCTTGCGCTTGTTGAGCTTTCCAGTCGCAAACTTTCCATGAGGTTCATCCTCATTGGAGGCCTTTTCACTAGCCCCGGCATGGTCCTGAGTATGAGCGGCGCTCTTCTCGTCCTCCCAACTTGCATGTCACTCTGCTAGCGAAAGTATTTTGGTAAGACCTCGCGTATTGCTCATGATGATGTCCCCGTAAAGCTAACTATCTCGAGGGAGTCCTTGCTTATATGTCATTGCCGCAACAAGGTCATTACAGCCGATAATACGAGACTTCTCTTCACAAAATCTCCGTATGTATTGTCGCAGAGTGTCTTTTTCTCTCTTTCGGACAGAGAAAAGATGGTCATCTTTCACCTCGATTGTCCGAAGTTGTGCGTATTCCTTCACAAATGCCAGGGCCAACTCTTCGAAGGACTCAATCGACCTCGGGGGGAGATGATTGAACCAAGTCATGGCTTGGCCTTGAAGAGAATCTTGAAAAACTTTGCACATGAGCGCATTGTTAGACCTGTGGGGGATCATGACTCCTCGGTAATAATCTATGTGTTTTACCGGGTTGGAGGCTCCTTTGAATGGAGTGAAGTTTGGAGTTGCGAACCTCTGGGGGAATGGCTCCTCCTCTATATCCCTTATAAAGGGCGTAGAGAGCTGTATCTTGCGACGTAGATCGTCCTCTAGATCGCCACCTTGTTGAGCACGAAGGTGCATGTCCAACATTTTTTGAACATCATGAGCCCGCAACGCTCCTCGCTGAGGCGATGAGTCCCTTTGTGCTAATCGTCGAGAACCTCTTTGAGCTTCTCCCCCTGATCTCTGGGATCGTGCAGGGGAGTAGGCTTCATCTTCTCCTTTACTACCGTGGGCAGATCGTTTTGGGTCTTTGTATAGAGCTCGAAGTTGCCCCCTGCTCCCATGTGAATGTTGTGAGCGCTCTGCCCGTGAAGTTGCCCCAGTCTTTTTTCCTAGCCGTTCACGTACTGATGGTTTTAGGCCTTGAGGGCTTTTTGCTCGGTGAGCATGACTTTCTTCACTGGAATCGCTTAGCGAAGTGTCTCGTGACATTGTTCGGCAGTGGACTGGTTCTTTCCCAGGACGCCTTTGAGCATGCTCATGTTTTCCACGTGACGTGGAATGTCTGTCCTGCTCTTGAACTGGTCTCTCTGCTAGGAGTTGCTGCAAAAGTTCTGACTGAAGTTGAACTTGTTTGCTTAACCCTTCAACTTGCTGCGCTAAGTTGTCCTGGGGAGGTTGGTGACGACTTCTCCCTGAGATGTCATAACACCCGTCCAGAAAGTCCCTTAGGACCATGTTTGTTGTGGGTCGATCATGTCGTGATGCATTTCCTATCAACCTCTCGTTTGCTTGTTGTAAAGCCGAAGTTCCTTCCCCTAGCGCGGGTACTTGGTTAGCTGGAGAGGGGAACGCTCCAAAACTGAAGGTTGGCCTCCCTTCAAGTGTCTCCATGGGTGATTCTATGGACACACGCCTGGGTTGAGTTTGCTGCTTCTCCGGAGTTTTAATGCGAGCCTCATTCCTTGTCTGAGCTGTTGAGGCAGAAACACCTTCACCAGCTGATCGAGCGGATCGATGAACCTTAGCCATGCCGAATCAAAGAATTTTGAATTTGGAAAGCTGTTGATGGATAATTTGAACAACGTTCAAAATCTTCGAACAATGTCGATGAACGACGAACGAAGAAAGATGAACGATGAACGAATTCTCGATGAGTGATGAACAACGTTTAAATCTTCGAACAATGTCGATAAACGACAAACGAAGAAAGATGAACGATGAACGAATGAGAGAGCTTCTTCTGAGTATATCTCAATAGCTCTCAATGAAAGCACCAATTGTTGAATCAAAGATTGAACTCGTCGCGAAAAGTCCTCACAATTCCTGCAAACAGCAAACAATTAGCTATCGTTGCTTCGATCGATTTACCCTGGGGGTTGTTCGACCAAGAACATTCTGATGCTTAAGTTAGCTTTGAGAGAGGAAAATGATATACTTTGAAACGAAGAATCAACGTACCTTGGAAATGAAATGTGCCTTGCTATTTATAGGAAAATCTTGGGAGCCTTGGAGCGTTCTGATTGGTCGGTTGAATATTTAATTAATAAAAAATATATTATTAATTAAATATACTTTTAATAATTGTAATGATGGTTCATCATGATAGTAATGACAATTATTGTATTTTAATATCAATATTAATTATCCATTATTAAGAATAACGACAATTAATTCTCGAGGAGAATATTGATATTACGGAGATTTTAACCCGATCAAATAACGTATTTAACTGGTAAATAGATTATTTAATATGCGGGTGTTTTTAAATGATCAGCGTTATTGCCATGGGTAATTTAGTCATTTTTGGGAATTACGGGCCACGTGGCAGCTCCATAATTTTCGGATGATTTTGGGTTCCACAAGTAACTAGTCCCAATAAAAAAGTTCAATTAAACTAGTCTGTTGCATACCCATTTTGACATTTTTAGATAATTTTTTTTGTTAAATTTGTTCAAAAATTAAATTTAACTACTTTACTGCAAATGCTCTAAGTATAAGCATAAGCCTATGTTTCCTCCTTGACTTTATAGTCCTCCATATATATTATTGTACCAAACATTTTGTGGGTGCAAACATCACAAACAAAGGTCTATTCTCCATTGGAGGGAAAATTGCTCTGTGTATGAGGGGCAAGGCTTCAATGCTTCATATCATTGAATGATATGGACATTTAAGGGTCAAGAGGGGGTGAGGTAGTACCAAAACAAGGGGGTAGGGGCATTGAATGACTTGGATGTCCATACCATTCAATGCAAACATCACAAACAAAGGTCTATTCTCCGTTGGAGGGAAAATTGCTTTGTGTATGAGGGGCAAGGCTTCAATGCTCCATACCATTGAATGATATGGGCATCCAAGGACCAAGAGGGGGTGAGGTAGCACCAAAAGAGGGGAGTAGGGGCATTGAATGGCTTCGATGTCCATACCATTCAATGCTCTGTTGCATTGAAGCTAGGGGCGTGTATGAGCCATCCCCATTTTATGATTGCATGATCAACTTTTTATTATCCCCCGACTGTTATAGAGGCTTTTGAATTAAATTTTTTATTTGTTATAATTAGGGGGATGCATTTGATAAATGATAAAAAAAATTAAAAACTAAATATACAAAATACAGATTTTTGCTGGAGTCATTTTGTGATCATTTTTGTTGGGTGTTAGAATAAGGAAAGAAAGAAATGAAGGATGTAGAATAATCTGGTGAATATGTGAAAGAAAATGCATATAAAGATTACATAAAATTAAAAAAATAATAAACATACAAAATACTATAAGGTTTTGCTTCCTCCTAGCCCTAGGTACATATTTCTTCCTAAAGTAGGTACCTACGTATGTACTTTTATTAGGTATATCTTTGATTTCAAGAGAAAAACATACAAGTGCATGCATGTGCCTTGCTACCTAACGCCTCCTTTGAGAGGATAATATCAATTCTTGAAATGAGTTGGTTCATCAACAACACCAACCCATTTTGATTCTAATCCTGAAACAACTCTTTAACTAACGCAGTTTGCTTATTATGGGTTTAACAAATAAAGCACGTAGTACTCTATTATTTATGTGGGATAGATTTAAAATCTTTTTAAGAACCTCGATTACTCTGTTACTCCGTTAGGCTATTAATCATTTTTTTTTTTTGGGTAAATAAATTATCTTCAATCAAAAACCAGGGACCTCCTGGAGTCAAGTCATAGGAGAAAACACAAAGCAGAACCCAGAAAAAAGAACAAAGGAACAACAAAGACAGCCAAAAGCCTAGAAAAACTTACAAACAAACTTACAAAGAAACATGCCAATTACTCAAAAAACAGATATTAGAAGCAGAAGGGGCAATCTTGAGGGAGGATAGCTTGCCACGGATCAAAAACACTAAACAAAACTTGTCCAGCTTTTGACTGAAAGTTTAGCCCAAATTATGCACAACCATTATATCATAAGGCGTAAATTTAATGATGTAGGGATAGTAAAGTATTCATAATTTAATGATAATTCAATATTCAACCGAATGAATTATGGTATGACTGATTTTTATAGTTTAAATTATTGAATTGAATACGTCTTTTACTGTTTATTCATTAGATTAAATTGAATTTAAATGTAAACATGAATTTATTTTCATTGTATGAAAATTAGATGAAGTAGGGAGAAAAAATGAGAAAAATCACTTTAGATCCTGTTTGATCCTGAAATGACCAACACGATGAGACCCGCTGGGGGTTCTGGGACCAGCCGCGTGGTGTTTCGGGTCCGCTGGGGCGTGGCCGTTCGGCGAGTATCCTGCAAGGACTAGACACCGGTGTGGTGCCGGCCGAAGGGGCTCCGATGCCTAAGTTAGTATCTGAGTGCCGAGAGGCAAATAAATACAGTGCTCTCGATCGGTTCTTAGTGTCTTACCTTTGTGAAGGGTTTCGGGGTATTTATAGTAGCCATAACTGCGGTAGGTGGGCTACTGTTACGGGAGCAGGTGGTGCTTGATGGCTGGGAGCCGCCTGACAAGCCCTGGATATCCGGAGGAGGCGCCAGCTGGAGTCCCAACCTGCCTCCGTCAGGGAGTTGGTGTGACAGAGTTGGTTAGGTGACTGTCGCAGCCAGCTGTCGTCTGTTCACTGTCAGGTGCCGAATGGCGGGTCTGCAGTGCGGTGCCGGTCGGCGGGCCGTGGGCCGTGAGGGTGCCGATCAGGCGATCGGTCGGCGGCCTTCCTGTCCTGGTGGGACCTGTGCTAGGGTGGTCGGTCGATATGGTATCAACATAAGTCCCCTAAGTCTTTGACTGAGGTGGGGTTCCTCGGTCGAGGACTTGATATGACGGCCGGTATCTGTCGACCGACCTGGGCGGTGCACCCTGTATCCCTAGTAGCCCCCCAAGTCATGGAGCGAGGAAGTGCACCGTATGTCCGATTAGCAAAGGAGCCCCGTTGCCGAGTTCCGGAAGCGGCCCACCATAAAGACCGAAAGATCGTGGAGAGGCGGCCGTGGGGAATGGCGGGGAGACGTCGGTAGCAGTGTGCTTGCCGACGAGGAGGGGAGGCGTGCCGTCGGGAAAGAGGCCGAGAGGCTCCGGTCGGCAGGCGGTATGAATGCATACCGGTGAGCGACGTACGTATGTACGTATGTAGTTGAAAATGTACGATACCGATGGGTATATAGTACAAGGTATTCGTAGCCGAAAGGTGGCCGTATCGGCCTGGTGACCGTCAGATCGGAAGCGCGCATCTCGAGGCGGGCCAGGGGCCTATAAAAGGGGCGAAAGCTTTCTGTCTTTTTCACTTTTTGACTCAGAGCATCAGTGGAATAATTGCGAGTGCCGACTGAATTGGAGACTGCCGATCAAGAAGAGGACGCACGTGGAATCAATTCGACCGAGCAAAACGTTGAAAGGTATACTTCCTGCCGTTCGGCATCTATGCTCAGCATGTGTTCCGTAGCGTAGGTGCTTAGTTGTAGCTTCTTTTCTTTTGGTAATTGTAGATGTCAGAGTCAGAGTCAAACAGTGGATCTGGGGTTAGGTCCCCTCAAGCTTTTGGCGGGGAAACACCGTCCAGTTCGGCAACCGACGGGCCGAGCGGGCGCAGTGGGTCAACGTCCACTAGTGGGTCCACTAGCGGCACGTCGTCGTCCAGCAGTGGTGACAGCCTGGATGAGGCTCTCAGGTTGCCGCGGAAGGAGGTGAGGCAGCAGGGCGGGTGCAGCACGTCGGGTGCCGATCGGCCAAGTGAGAGGAGGACGTCTCCCCGTACGCCCCCCGTCGCCACCGTCGATTCCGAGGCGGAAGGGAGCGGTACGGAGACGAGCTCGCCGATGGAACTAGATGCCGATGGCGTGGTGAAGGTGGAGTATGCCGTGGACTACGAGATGAACACCATTCGGCAGTCCGACCTGGACCGGTTCCGGGAGCTGTACAACGTGCCGGCGGAGATTAAGATGACGGTACCCCCCGCACAGCAAGAAGCCGAGCAGTCCGCCGGAAGGGTCGACATTATTTTACGTCGATTGCTTTGAACACGGCGTGAGGCTGCCTCTGCCCCCGTGGCTTCAGGACATGATGGCGAGGGCAAACCTGGCCTTGGGGCAGCTGAACGCCAACGGCTGGATCATCCTGATCAGCCTGTACACGGCATTCCGATTGGCGGGACTGCCGGAGCCGACCTGGGGGCAACTGTGCGCCCTGTACCGCTTCAAGCGGCAGACCTACGGGTCGGGGTGGTACCAGATGGAGTGCCTGCACAAGAGTGCGCGGGGGGCGTTCATCACTGATGTGCCGACGTCGCAGAAGAGCTGGAGGCATCGGTTCTGCTGGGTAGCGGGGCCGTGGGAAGGGGACATCAGTGGGGTCCGCGCGAGGATTCCCAGTTACTTCCAGTCCGGAGGTTGTTGGTCTACCGTTCGGCTAGTAGGCGTAAGGCGTCAATTGTGGCTACCGAGGCGGAGACTGATGGAGTTGTTGTGTGTGCAGGTCCGTCCAAGGCAACGGTAACAGCAGAGGATTGGGAGGCGTGTAACCTGGTGCGGGAGAAGCTGTCCGACCTGGAACGCAGCCGGTGTGTCCTGAAGCTGCCGTCGAACCTGGTAGCCGTGGGTCTCATCTCGCCACCTGGTAAGCAAGTAGTGCTGAAGTTATAGTGTGTAGGCATGCCGGGGCACTAACAGTTTAGTTTTGCAGTGCACCCGCAAGTTGAACAAGCCGCTCAGAAGAAGATGAGTGAGGCGGCGGCGAAGCATGGCTCGGCTGCCGAGGGAAAGGGCAAGGAGCCGGAGGCAACCCCCCCACAGCCGCGGAGGCAAAAGACCGTGGCGTTGAAGCCCAGGGGTGCTGGCCGAGAGGAGCCCCCGTCGGGGTCCAGTATGGGTGTTCGGCCAAATGGGCCGCCGAAGCCGACGAGGCCTGATCCGCGGCAAGGTGCCGAGCAAGCGAAGAGTCCCGTCCTGGGACTGAAGCGGCCCCTCATCGGCGGACTGGACCAAGCCCGGGAGCGCCAGAGGAAGCTGAAGGCGGCGCGGCTTAGGCAGTCTCCTCCGGCGGCAGGGGTGTCGGAGGGGGAGGGCTCCGACCGCCGACGCAAGAGGGAGGCGGCCCTCAAGGCTCCCGAGGCGCCGATGGAGAAAACCAAGGAGGGCAGGGTGGAGATGCCGCCGCCGGCCAAGGAAAGGGTGCCGAACAGCGTACCCGGCATTGCGGCCGTCTTCATGGATCCCGTGGAGACGGGGGAGGTTGTGAGGTCGGCAAGGCCCGGGGAGGCGTGGGTACCGGTCACACAGCAGGTGCACATGTCATTGGCGCCGGTTGTCAATGCTTTTGTGCTCGGCTCCCAGGTGACGCCGGCAGAGATGGAGCAGATCGGTACCGGCTCCCACCCGTCTCCACGGCCACGCCCCAACTCACATGGGCTTGCTCGGCGAGCAGGGCCGCGAACCGACCCGGGTGGGAGCTGGTACCGATCTGCTCCATCTCTGCCGGCGTCACCTGGGAGCCGAGCACAAAAGCATTGACAACCGGCGCCAATGACCTGTGCACCTGCTGTGTGACCGGTACCCACGCCTCCCCGGGCCTTGCCGACCTCACAACCTCCCCCGTCTCCACGGGATCCATGAAGACGGCCGCAATGCCGGGTACGCTGTTCGGCACCCTTTCCTTGGCCGGCGGCGGCATCTCCACCCTGCCCTCCTTGGTTTTCTCCATCGGCGCCTCGGGACCCTTGAGGGCCGCCTCCCTCTTGCGTCGGCGGTCGGAGCCCTCCCCCTCCGACACCCCTGCCGCCGGAGGAGACTGCCTAAGCCGCGCCGCCTTCAGCTTCCTCTGGCGCTCCCGGGCTTGGTCCAGTCCGCCGATGAGGGGCCGCTTCAGTCCCAGGACGGGACTCTTCGCCTGCACGGCACCTTGCCGCGGATCAGGCCTCGTCGGCTTCGGCGGCCCATTTGGCCGAACACCCATACTGGACCCCGACGGGGACTCCTCTCGGCCAGCACCCCTGGGCTTCAACGCCACGGTCTTTTGCCTCCGCGGCTGTGGGGGGGTTGCCTCCGGCTCCTTGCCCTTTCCCTCGGCAGCCGAGCCATGCTTCGCCGCCGCCTCACTCATCTTCTTCTGAGCGGCTTGTTCAACTTGCGGGTGCACTGCAAAACTAAACTGTTAGTGCCCCGGCATGCCTACACACTATAACTTCAGCACTACTTGCTTACCAGGTGGCGAGATGAGACCCACGGCTACCAGGTTCGACGGCAGCTTCAGGACGCACCGGCTGCGTTCCAGGTCGGACAGCTTCTCCCGCACCAGGTTACACGCCTCCCAATCCTCTGCTGTTACCGTTGCCTTGGACGGACCTGCACACACAACAACTCCATCAGTCTCCGCCTCGGTAGCCACAATTGACGCCTTACGCCTACTAGCCGAACGGTAGACCAACAACCTCCGGACTGGAAGTAACTGGGAATCCTCGCGCGGACCCCACTGATGTCCCCTTCCCACGGCCCCACTACCCAGCAGAACCGATGCCTCCAGCTCTTCTGCGATGTCGGCACATCAGTGATGAACGCCCCCCGCGCACTCTTGTGCAGGCACTCCATCTGGTACCACCCCGACCCGTAGGTCTGCCGCTTGAAGCGGTACAGGGCGCACAGTTGCCCCCAGGTCGGCTCCGGCAGTCCCGCCAATCGGAATGCCGTGTACAGGCTGATCAGGATGATCCAGCCGTTGGCGTTCAGCTGCCCCAAGGCCAGGTTTGCCCTCGCCATCATGTCCTGAAGCCACGGGGGCAGAGGCAGCCTCACGCCGTGTTCAAAGCAATCGACGTAAAATAATGTCGACCCTTCCGGCGGACTGCTCGGCTTCTTGCTGTGCGGGGGTACCGTCATCTTAATCTCCGCCGGCACGTTGTACAGCTCCCGGAACCGGTCCAGGTCGGACTGCCGAATGGTGTTCATCTCGTAGTCCACGGCATACTCCACCTTCACCACGCCATCGGCATCTAGTTCCATCGGCGAGCTCGTCTCCGTACCGCTCCCTTCCGCCTCGGAATCGACGGTGGCGACGGGGGGCGTACGGGGAGACGTCCTCCTCTCACTTGGCCGATCGGCACCCGACGTGCTGCACCCGCCCTGCTGCCTCACCTCCTTCCGCGGCAACCTGAGAGCCTCATCCAGGCTGTCACCACTGCTGGACGACGACGTGCCGCTAGTGGACCCACTAGTGGACGTTGACCCACTGCGCCCGCTCGGCCCGTCGGTTGCCGAACTGGACGGTGTTTCCCCGCCAAAAGCTTGAGGGGGCCTAACCCCAGATCCACTGTTTGACTCTGCCTCTGACATCTACAATTACCAAAAGAAAAGAAGCTACAACTAAGCACCTACGCTACGGAACACATGCTGAGCATAGATGCCGAACGGCAGGAAGTATACCTTTCAACGTTTTGCTCGGTCGAATTGATTCCACGTGCGTCCTCTTCTTGATCGGCAGTCTCCAATTCAGTCGGCACTCGCAATTATTCCACTGATGCTCTGAGTCAAAAAGTGAAAAAGACAGAAAGCTTTCGCCCCTTTTATAGGCCCCTGGCCCGCCTCGAGATGCGCGTTTCCGATCTGACGATCACCAGGCCGATACGGCCACCTTTCGGCTACGAATACCTTGTACTATATACCCATCGGTATCGTACATTTTCAACTACATACGTACATACGTACGTCGCTCACCGGTATGCATTCATACCGCCTGCCGACCGGAGCCTCTCGGCCTCTTTCCCGACGGCACGCCTCCCCTCCTCGTCGGCAAGCACACTGCTACCGACGTCTCCCCGCCATTCCCCACGGCCGCCTCTCCACGATCTTTCGGTCTTTATGGTGGGCCGCTTCCGGAACTCGGCAACGGGGCTCCTTTGCTAATCGGACATACGGTGCACTTCCTCGCTCCATGACTTGGGGGGCTACTAGGGATACAGGGTGCACCGCCCAGGTCAGTCGACAGATACCGGCCGTCATATCAAGTCCTCGACCGAGGAACCCCACCTCAGTCAAAGACTTAGGGGACTTATGTTGATACCATATCGACCGACCACCCTAGCACAGGTCCCACCAGGACAGGAAGGCCGCCGACCGATCGCCTGATCGGCACCCTCACGGCCCACGGCCCGCCGACCGGCACCGCACTGCAGACCCGCCATTCGGCACCTGACAGTGAACAGACGACAGCTGGCTGCGACAGTCACCTAACCAACTCTGTCACACCAACTCCCTGACGGAGGCAGGTTGGGACTCCAGCTGGCGCCTCCTCCGGATATCCAGGGCTTGTCAGGCGGCTCCCAGCCATCAAGCACCACCTGCTCCCGTAACAGTAGCCCACCTACCGCAGTTATGGCTACTATAAATACCCCGAAACCCTTCACAAAGGTAAGACACTAAGAACCGATCGAGAGCACTGTATTTATTTGCCTCTCGGCACTCAGATACTAACTTAGGCATCGGAGCCCCTTCGGCCGGCACCACACCGGTGTCTAGTCCTTGCAGGATACTCGCCGAACGGCCACGCCCCAGCGGACCCGAAACACCACGCGGCTGGTCCCAGAACCCCCAGCGGGTCTCATCGTGTTGGTCATTTCAGGATCAAACAGATCCCAAAATTTGGGAGTCAAGTTTAGAATAGACAACAAGATTTCAATTTTATCATTTTATTCTATATGGTTATGAGATCACATATGTTGATGTACAAAATGTACCAACGAGACTGTAAAGACACGCACGCACACTAAGACACAAGAACGTACGTGGTTCACCCCAATTGGACTACGTCCACGGTGTTTCCTCATTCTCATTAATAATATAATATTTGTACAAGTATATGAGACTTATGAATCTTTAAGAGATAGTAGAGAGAAGGGAGATAGTGAGTCTAGAGAGAGAGAGAGACTCCTCTAATGGGAGAGTGTGGAGCCTCCAAAATGAGGGAGAGGCCTCACTATTTATAGGAAAGTATCTAGGTTAGGTCATGGGCTTAGTTGGTGGGTTTTGATGGCATGAGCCTTGTGTGATCTTTGAGGTTTCCTGGTGGGCTTATCCTGTAGTCCAGTGTAATATTTTAGCAAATCCGTTGCGTGGTCAAGTGTAACGTCAACAACATCAATTCACTTTTTCTAACTATTAAATCATCAATAATTTATTTGAGGACATTCTTGGTACAAACTAAAAAGTATTAAATTCTAAATCATTTTATTTTCCATTAAGATTTAGCTAATCTTTCAAATTAATACTTTTAAACAAACTATAAGAGTGTAATTAATTAAACTTAATGCAAATGTGTACGTTTACTTACTAGGAATGCGAATAGTGAGCAATGAGATAAGTATGCAATCAAATAACTGAGCAAACAATAATGTGATTGATTTCATTTCATTAGGATTCTTTACTAACTCCGATGGATCGAAATAAAACTAACTTGATTATCAAAATGTCCTTGCATACACACACACACATATATATATATATATATATATTATATTTTCTTTATTTTGGTTTTTTTTAATATCGAGGTTGAGGCTTACAAAGCCAACTAGTAAAAAAATCCGAAATTTTAGATATTTTATTGTGATTATTCACAAATAAAATATGAGAAAATATGTCGATTGTTTTTTTTTTAGTAGTACATAATACATTGATAATTGTAAATCATATTTTTAGCTATTGAAGGAGTTGGTTTAGAAAATGAGGATTCATTTACATTAGAGCATCATTGCTAGTTAAAATTATTGTAATTAATGCTTTTAAATTATGTTCTTAATTTTTTGTTATAATAAAAAGAGATAATGAGAATTATTAACACCCTTCTCCTAGTGAATAAAATTATACATAATGAATAATGGAATTACCAATTTTGAACAAATAATGATTACATGGTTGCAAGTAAATGTATAAGAAGTAAACCATTTTAATCTTTACCTTTAATTCCATTCTTATTCCGAGTAAGTAAACATGCCCCAAATGTAATGCCCTTGTAGTTAGGGAAGGTCAAATGGATTAGAGGGCATGACTATGCTTTTATCCAACATGGGTACTAATAGCCATCAGGGCTGGCCAATAGAGAGGGCGGGAGGGGCCTAGGCCCCGGGCCCAAAAATATTGAAGGGCCCAAAATTAAGTTTATTTTTTGTTATATTAAAAAAAATAGTAAGATGTATGATAATTTAGATGGGGGATACGAGTGAACAAGAAACGAAAGAAAAATCTCTTTCAAAATTCCAAGAAGAAACACAGTGTTTTAATATTCTAATTCAATGTTCCAAGGTTAAATATCAATCTCATTCAATCTCAAATTCTCAATTGTTCTAAATTTTTAAATTTTTGCAATCTCATTCAAACTCTCAAACCCTAACCTCAATTTCTCAACAATTTTCTTTTCAAGTCGAAAACATCTAGATATTTTCGCCTCCCCTTCTGAAAGCCCTATCCGAGATATTCCTAAGTTACAAACTTAAAAAATAAGTAATTTAATTTAATAGAATTCCTATTACAGTTTCCCTAATTGAACACTTCCATTTGGCAACTTTCCCTTATGGATGTTGTAGTTTTTTACGACAGGAAGGCCCCCTCATATAATCAAAGGATCAATGTTATGAGTCTAAACGACGAATCTAACATTACAAATTACATGTCAGTTCTTACTCTTTGTTAGAAATTAGAAATTAGAAATTATGCCTCTTTAGTTTTTTTTTTTTGTGTGTTCCTTTTGAATCTTTAATTACGTATTTCTCGCATTCCAAGAAAACTTCAAGAAACTCACCTAAATTGATAAGGTCATTGCTACAAAAGTTCTTAGTTTAACAATATTTAATTACATTCTTGTTTTGAATATAAAAGTTTGTATATAATTGCAAATTGCTTACTGATTTAACAAAAAAAGTAAAAGATTTGTTTTAAAAAAATTAAATGTAATTTTTTGGATATGATGTACTCTTTTTTCTTTGTTTGGGGTTTTGTCCCAATTTATGAGTTTTCTCATAGCAAAAATTTTAACGATACTTCTTAATAAAAATATAATATAATCAATTTATAAAATTTAAATTTCAATAATTAAGTATGCGAATTGAGAGCCCATTTTTTATTTTTGCCCTAGGCCTCTAAATGTTTGGACCGGCTCTGATAGCCATTCTACCTATTTATACCCATCTTCAATTCTTTTGTGTATACTCATACCCCATCCGCATGTTAATAGGTATCCATGACAAATTAACCTATTGCTTTTGCTTTTCAATTGTTTTCTTGTTTTTCAATTATTTTTCTTGTTTTTCATTTTTGCTTCTATTTTCATTTTTTGCGTTTCAATTTTTTTAAATTTGTTTTTATTCTATTCAAAATGTCCTCTAATACGTTTATTTAAAATTTCTTCTAACACGTTCATTTTAATTTGCTTTTACTTTTTTCTTACTTTTCATTTTGTTTTTTTATCAATTTTTTTTGTAATAGAAGAGATACTTATTTAAAACACGTTTATAAGATATATAGTAGAGACATCCAAATTGCTTTTACTTTTTTCTTGCTTTTCATTTTGTTTTTTTTTATCAATTTTTTTTGGAATAGAAGAGATACTTATTTAAAACACGTATATAAGATCTATAGTAGAGACATCCAATTTTTATTTGGTATGTGTTATTGTCTTGCCAAGCCTCTGATTTTTTTGGTTTAATTTGAATAATCCTCTTTTTTTAATATTTCTATATAAAATAATACGGTACTCCTACAAACTATGATATTTTATTCAGTTTGACGACTCCAAAATATTTACTTGTGCTTGTTTTACAAACTTATAAAAAGAAAGAATTATTCAAAAACAAAAAATCAAATCATGTTACCCACATTTATTGAAAAAATATCATCAAACGTATTTCATCCTAACAAATCTTGACTACCATCCAACCATGAATGGGAACAATCAATTCTCATAGGTTTATATTACATAAGTGATGGATCACAATCAAGGCCATACAAATGGCCACATGTAAGGTCATGGTTGTGAAATCTTAGAAATTTATATAGCTTATGTTGTTTTTTGTTAAATAATTTAAATTTTTTGAGATAATTTTGAAATTAATGAATGAGTTAAGTTCTCAAAAAACAAAACTTTGATGTTAATATAAATTCAAAACAATTTTCTAGTTGGTTCCCAACCCCCACCCCCAAAAAAAAAAAAAATTCCTAATTGTTGTTTAATTTTTTTTATCAAAGAAAAAATAACCAAGACATAATGAAATTAATAATTTAGAAAAAATAACAATAACAATAAAAAATAAAATTAGCAAAGGCATGAATGAGTATTGAAAATCCATGGATAATTTGAAGGCTGGATAAAGAATGTGATTTTTACACATGCATAAACCCTTACCCTATTCATTAGAAGATGGGTAATTTTTGCCCATCTAATTCCAGTTTTTTCAACCATACCCATGGGTATTTATGTTCATCCCTACTTTTAGTTTATTAAATGTAATATGTTTGATCCGAAACTGGAACTAACGTGATGAAACTTATTGGGAGATCTAGGACCTGGTAGGGGTCCTAGTTCAAATCCTACTTAAGCTTACCAAGTGAGCTACGAGGTAAAGAAAAAACACTAGACACTAGTCAGGAAGAGTGATGGAGAACCAATAGACAGATCACAACACGAAGAATGCAGAGTCAAGGTTGTGTGTGTTTAGAGAAAAAAGTGTGTGAGAGAGAGTACCTCTATGGAATGGGTTTTGGGGAGTGACAATGAATGTGGTGGTTGAACACTATTGTAGTAGGTATCAAGCTACATCAGGAGATGATGCCACTTGTCCTGCAGATTCGGGATGTGTGCTAGGTGGCAATGGATCTCCTGGTATGTCAAGGAGTTTGTACTGTCAACTAGCTGATCGGACTAGGGGTGCTGATCATACCTGCCGAGTAATCATGTCGAATGGCTGAGACTTGGGCCTTGTTAGGTGTCTGTTATTTGTCCCTCCTGTTGAGTTGCATGATTAACATTGCCTAACGAGTGGCGTTATTAGCACTGCCTGCCTAGTGGAGCGCCTGGTGAGGCATGTCAAATGGCATCACTAGCATTGCCTACAGAGTGACATGTATGGAGTAACCTGCCGATTGACGCCTCTATCGATCACCTAGCGGTGGATCGTATGATTATGGTGGTGTTTCTCGCACTGAGTCTGGTTGGTCGGCATGGTATCAACGAAAGTCTCCTTTCATCATTCGAGGACTTGTAACTCAGGTTGATATGTGTCAACCGACCAGGGGGATATACTCACTAGTCCCCCAAGTGTTGGATGAAGGAAGTGAGTGTTACAACAATCCCCAGCATTAGGTCGGTTAGGATAGTTCTATATTAATAGGTTTTTGATCAATCGAAATGTTCCTACTTTCCGATTAGGGCCGCAAAAGCACCTCGCCATATGCTTTTGATTGGTCGCATTGTTCCTACTTGTCGATTAGAGCATTGACATGAGAGGGTACTTCTCAAAGGCTATCGCTCGATCGAAATGTTTCTGCTTACCGAGTGGAGCCTGCAAGAGCATTCAACCAGAAGTTTTCGATCAGTCACAATGTTCCTCCTTGCCGATCAGGATAGCGAAAGCATCTCGCTAGATGCTTCTGATCAGTCGCAATGTTTCGGCTTGCCGATTAGAGCATTGACATGATAGGGTACTTCTCAAAGGCTTCCGCTTAGTTGCCATGTTTCTGTTTGCCGAGTGGAGCCTGCAAGAGCACTTCACTAGAGGTTTCCAATCGGTTGCAATGTTCATGCTTGCTGATTGAAGTCTTAGCATGTGAAGGTACTTCACATGAAGCGTTTGATTGATCGTAATATTTCTGCTTTCGATTAGGGCCGCAAGAGCACCTCACTAGATGCTTTTGATCAATCACAATGTTCTTGTTTGCTTATTGGAGCATTGGCATGAAACGGTACTTCTCAAAGGCGACCGCTCGATTGCAATGTTCCTGCTTGCTGAGTGGAGCCTGCGAGAACACTTCGCTAGAAGCTTCCGATCAGTCACAGTGCTTCTGCTTGCCGATTGGAGTCTTGACATGTGAAGGTACTTCGTATGAAGCATCTGATCGGTCGCAATGTTCCTACTTGTTGATCAGGGCCACAAGAGCACCTTGCCAGATTCATGTGATCAATCACAATGTTACTGCTTACTGAGTGGAGCCTGCGAAAGTACTTCGCCAGAAGCTTTTGATCCGTCGCAATGTTTTTACTTGTCGATTGGAGCCTTGACATGTGAAGATACTTCACATGAAGCGTCTGATCTATCTCAATGTTCCTACTTACTGATTGGAGCAAACTTCAAAGTTTTGGACGACTTCGAGTTGTCAAGAATCAATTTTTTTTAGTACGTAAGGTGTACGTATTCGTATGTGTAATCTGTATGTAGGAATAGTGTTGCAGATGTGTTGCACCATTCAGATTGGGGATCCGAATCTCGAGGCGCCTTAGGCGCTTATAAAAGGGGCTGAAATTCCTCATTTTACCACTTTTGCGCCAAGAGTTTATCAGAGCATCGAATCGCTGCCAATCAACCTTGCCCGCTGCCGATTGAATTTGACTCGAAAGCCAACTTCCGATCGGAGTGAGCGCTCACCTCTCTCTACATCTTACTCTTTCTCAAAACGACTCTTCAGTTTTCACATGGCTCAGTGCCTAATATATCATGTAATAAACACTATTATTGATAATGAGAGGAGTATACCATTGTAAACGTAGCCTATTCTGGGTGAACCACGTACACCATATGTTCTTAGATCCAGTTTCGGATCACCTATATGCCTTTACAAGTCACTATGCAGGCTTAGCATAAATTCCAATCAGCACCCCTAGTGGGTCCAAACATCCCCCGATAAATCAAAATAATTAGTCACTTAATAAAAAATAAAATGGGTAAGAATTTGTTATGAATACCAAGAATATCCTTAATTTACTTGATGAATTAATATTGAATTAGAATGATAAAATATATTGATGTGGTCTCAAAATCATATGAAGTAAAATGATGAAATTTGATCCAATATAAAATAAACCCCCAAACTTTGGAGTGTAAAATAATGATATTTTCTGAAAAAAAAAAATTCTTATCGAATCAAATCCTATAATTAGAAAATATAAGTTATTTTTTTTTATATCTAAATCAATCTAATGCTTCTAACAATAAAATTGTATCTATTTTTACATTTTAAATTTATTAAATTTAAAGAATTATCTAATATAATTCAATCAGCTCTTGCTCACTAGACGTAGTATATAATATCGCCGGATAAAAAAAAAGAAAAAAAAAAGTACAACAATAATGCATGGTATTGGTACCTCCAATATTGTTAAAGACTTAAAAGCGTTTAAAGAAGAGAGAAGGACTGGGCCATTATTTGATTACTATAGCCACCTCTGTAGTCTCTATTCAGTCTTCTTCCACTTGTGATTATTGAGTATTGACAACCTTCCTTTCTTGTCTTCTCTTCTTTTTGCTGTTGTTTTACTTACTCCCACTGACTTGTTCAGAGACCGAAAAGAAGACCATCAATTCCAACAACATTTGAAAAGAAAAAGGAGTAATTAGAATTGGAGAGAAAGAGACCAAAATGAACCAAGAGATGAATGGGTTTGAGGATAGTGATGATCATCGGGTACAGAGGGTGCAGGAGATGAATGGTGGTCATCATGAAAAGATAGATTATGTGTTCAAGGTGGTGGTGATTGGAGACTCAGCAGTTGGGAAGACTCAGATTCTGTCCAGGTTTACCAAGAATGAGTTCTGCTTTGACTCCAAGTCCACTATTGGGGTTGAGTTTCAAACTAGGAATGTCATCATTGAAGGCAAACTCATCAAAGCTCAGATCTGGGACACTGCTGGCCAAGAAAGGTACCTACTTTTGCTGAACATTTTAATTTTTTCCAACTCATTTTAATGTTGATTGAGAGGCTACATTAATGTATGAGAAATGTTCTCTTGTCGGATTATGTAAGCAACATTGAAGATACTTATGTTGTTCATAATGCGAATTAAGTCGTTGATCAAGTTGCAATTTTGTCAATAACTTAATTGTGATTTGGGATTTAGCTAGTGGCATTATCCCAAATGAAGAAGATGACCATCCTTTGTTTATTAGCAAAAGAATCATTTTAAGGTAAAGTTATATCGGACCTATTATGTTTCTTAAAACTTCAGAAAGAGTAGCGCATTTATTCAAAGTCACGGACTAAATTTGATTTGATATTGGAGAGAAAGAGGTCAACTTTTTTTTTTATACCCAAAAAGAGAGAGAGAGAGAGAGAGAGAGAGAGTTCTCCCATCTCCTTATGTTTTAGCCATCAGTGTAGTTTAGAAACCTACCAAAAATGGCTAATTAAGACCAGCTTCCCAGTTCTTTTCTTTTTCCTTTCTTTATTTCCTGGAGAACACAGAGATACATGTGCAACTCTGATTTTATGCTGCTGCTATAGTTATGTTACTGGACATTAATTTGGGCCAAAGGTCACTCTGCATATCTATCACCAACAACATTAAATTCTCTGTACAAATATGCATTCAAAACCTACTGCTATTGAACCAACCTTAATATTAATTTTGTGGGACAAAGTTTGGTAACAAGATTCTCTTTGCATTCTTGGGCATAACCAAATAGGCAAGTTGTTGAGTTTAAAGTTGAAAATCGCTTGTATGAAAAATTTGGGTAGCATTGAGAAATTGTTGGTTGCAGGTATAGAGCAGTGACTAGTGCATACTACAGAGGTGCATTAGGGGCAATGCTGGTGTACGACATAACCAAGAGGCAGACCTTTGATCATGTTGCAAGGTGGGTTGAGGAGCTGCGGGCCCACGCAGACAGTTCGATCGTGATCATGCTGATCGGGAACAAGGCTGATCTTGAGGAGCAGAGAGATGTGCCCACAGAGGATGCGGTTGAGTTTGCTGAGGATCAAGGGCTCTTCTTCTCAGAGACATCAGCCTTCAATGGTGACAATGTGGAGACTGCATTCTTCAGGGTGTTGGAGGAGATATATGGTGTGGTGTCTAGGAAGGCATTGGAGTGTGGCAATGGGAACAAATCCAACGGTGGAGATCTTAAAGGAGCTAAAATTGACGTTATTTCTAGCTCTGAATTGGAAATTAGTGAGATGAAGAAATTGTCTGCTTGCTCATGTTGATTATTATCAGCCATTTAAGTTTTATATATTTCTATTTATTTTATTTTTTTTGTTTGGGCGAAGTTACTAAAGAGTAACTCATTGTTACTGCAGAGTAAGTGCTTTACTACTAAAGCTATAAGTATTTATGATTGTAATTAGTTGGTCTTTGAATATCAATGTTGTAATCTGTTCAGAAATTTATATTAAAATATTATTATTATTGTTATTATTTATAAGAATCATACTTAAAAATATATCACTCAACACCACACGTGAGATCAGGATTTCGATCACTCAGGCTTGTGGAGAAACTCCCACGGGAGGGTCAAATCGCAGACCTCTAATACCTTGCGCCCATGCGGGACTAGGATCTAGGGGCGAGAGGGCGTGTGATGGATTCGGCCTGCAACTGCAACCCCCTCAACTCCCTATCTCCGTTTTATAAAATTAAAATAGATAAATAAATAATATATATCATTAAAAAAATAAAGATAAATATTATTTAATCCTATTGAGATTTGGGCGGACAAACGAATGTCAGACGGACTCATGGAATAAGGTTATACATGACATACCAACAAAAGGTCCATAGGTTGTTCGGACAGAGCTTTAGATCGTTGGATGGCCCACGTCAATACAGAAAGTCATTCGACAAGTGAATTATTAAATGTGGGCCTTAGCATTGGATGGCTGGGCCCAGATACTGGGCCTTCTTTTACCTAAACATGGGCCCATATCAACTCTCACTTAACGAAGGGACAGGCTAATGAACTGTAGTTTTTTGTTGACAAACAGTAATTTTAGCTGCAAGAATTAAGAGTGTTAATCGATTTTTCGGTTCGATTTTTTTTATCGAAACCAAAATCAGTTGGGGAATCGGTTCGGTTGGTTCAGTTTTTCCTCCAATGCAGTTTGGTTTGGCTTTTCCTCCTATTCGGTTCGGTTCGGTTCCGTTTCGGTTAAAATCGGTGTTTTTTTCTTCAAATTATGGTGAATCGGTTCGGTTGAACCGGTTCAATTTTCTCTAAAAACCGATTTTTTTTGTACTTTTATACAATAATCAATATTTATTATCTAATTAATTTACATTACAACCTAATTAATGTTTATTACAACTAATCAATATCCATTACAACTAATCAATGTCCATTACAAAGTAACCTAAAACATTTCGGTTCAGGTCGGTTCGGTTCAGTTCGATTTTTAGGTCCATTCAGTTCGATTTGGTTCGATTCGATTCGGTTCGGTGTTCTTATACCGAAAACCAAAACCGAACCGGTTCGATTCTGTTTGATTTTCTTCAAACGGTCTCGATTTTCCTGCGGTTCGGTATTTTTCGGTTCGATTCCGATTCGGTTCGATTTTTCGGTCGGTTTTTTCGAACTAATTAACAGGGCTAGCAAGAATGTGAGAAGAAAAATTTTGATAGCGAAAAAGTATCCATTTTGTAATAGTTGATAAGGAATTATGCTATTTTTGTATTACTAATATTTTGTGGAAGAATTTCAAATTCTTTTATAATATCAAAGTAAATTATTTTACGTATGAGGCCAAAACAGTCATACATATTTCATGTCATTCCATATATAATTTTCATGTGTTACTTTCTAAAAGTCATCACACACCATGTGTGAGAATTTGAAGAAGTAAGCGTATCCCGTTAAAAAATTTACAGTTTTTCTTCTTCTTTTTTTTTTTTTTTTTTAAGTAGAGTTTGATATTTATCAATTAAAACATGTGGGCTTCTCTATTTTAAGTAGAGTTTGTAGTAACTTAACCTACATTATTTCTCCTTGTTTAGTAAGTAGTCTTGGAATATCTAAATTCCATATTCCTAAAATAAAATGTGTGGGGTGATAGGTTCCGTGCTAAAAATATTTTAACAATCGTGTCAAGCACTATTCCCGTTTGACAAAGAAAACAAACGACAACCGCACTAATACGCTGCTCATGCCTCCGTCTCTAGATCAGCCCCGATCTCATTACAATGGCCTAAAAGGTCAACAAAATCATTAAAAATGTGAAAGGACAAAAAATAAGCATTTGAAAACACCTTTTGAAGAACAAATTCTTACCCTCCAATGGTAAAAACATGCATGCATAAGATAAAACATAACTAACTGGATTTCAAATCAACTCACATCATAAACCGTGAGACTCACAAATCATATAATGCATCAAAAGCTCATGGCTGGCATTTCCCGAAATCTATGTTTATTAAATTATGTGAAAACATCTCGAGAAAAATACCATATCAATGATCAAATAACCTGTAACGCCCCGGAAATGCGAAGCATGTAAAATTGTAAAATAATAAATGAAATGACGTTTTTACCCCTGTGAATAGTATGGTCAAATTATTGATTTTTTGATTGGTAGGTCAAACGGACGTTAACCAATGACTGTGATGTAGTTCGGGACGTCACGAGTCCATAGACAGGTGACACATCCAATTCCGACAATCAGGGAAGAAGTTACGACGTTCGGAAGTCCAAGGGCATTTTCGTAATTTGGACGAAAAGGGGGAAGTGTTGACTTTTTCGTTTGACAACTGATTTTCACACGACTCGAGGACCGTTAGGTAGGTCTCGTTTCTCTGAGTCCGTAGACAGGTGGCATGCTGAAAACGGACGTCGGACGGTTGAGTTATGGGTTTGGAAAGTGAAGGGCATTTTGATAATTTTTTAACAGGAAGGAAAAATGGTAATTTTTGCAGGGGGTTACTGTTTGGAACCGTTGGAAACAGGGCCTGCACACCGTTCTTGGTGGTTCTGATCCAGCAATTGTTTAACCTGGTAGTGGCTGGTACAGGGTGTTTGTTTAATCGTTTTGAGGCAGTGGAGAGCACAGTGTGAGGACTGAAACAAGCACAGGCCACGGGCACCATTTTAAATCTGAGTTTACAAGCTTGCGGGGAACAGAGTTCAGTGGGTCTGAGAGAGATTCCCATGGGTTGCTGGCTACACGGTTTGATTAGCTGAGTGTTGGGTTGTGAGAGGGGTCATTTGCTGAAGAGGGAAGGTCGAACACTTGAGAGAAAAACTGACGGGAAGAAAACTGGTTCTTTTGGATGGAAAATTGATTTTTAATTTGAGAGGATGGTTAGACGTAACCAAGGATTGGTCTAGCCTTCTGGGACCATTTGGAACTTAACCACATCGAATTTGAAGGGAATCGATCATTGTTTGGCCAGGAACTGAAGCCTCTGGTTCTGAGAAATTTCAGAGTTGAGGACGATGACTTCCAGGTGAGTGATTGTTCAATTGTTTGTGTATTTTGGTTCGTATTGGTCCTAGTAAACTTCTTGTTAAGTTAATTTGAAAATGGGATGGAAACCAGTGAGTTATGGTGGTCGACCCGTTTGGTTGATCACGGGTCGAAGGGTTATTTTAGGACCCGTTGAGATGAATTAATGACTCAGAACTCCAATTAATTGGTTAAGGAAGATCTTAGGTTTAAAAACGAGGGAAATCGAGTGGGAATTGGAGGTTAATTGGCCTGGTCGAGTCGCGGGTTGAGGACCCATTTATCAGATTAACGGGTGAAGAAGATGACACTGTAGCTACAGTGTCAGGCGCGTAGCTTTCACGCGCAGCCACTTTGGGCGGCGCGTGAAGCCTCATCTACGGTCACGGTCAACTAGAGTTTTCATCCTTTCAGTGTACTGGACATTTTGAGTTTATTAATCGAGTCAATCGGAGATCGTTAAGTTGGTCAGAATAGGGCCGGTTGCCTCGAAAAACGTGTTCGGACAGCTTTCCCGAGCCTGTTTCAGCTTAGGACTTCTTGGATAAATGTTAAGGACTTGTAGTGACCTTTATGTGTGATTGGACTGACAGGAATCGTACGGTAGTTCCGGGACAAGGTTTTACACACAGTTTTGCAACAGGATTGTACTGTGAGTGGGCCCGATTTCATTAAACCCTTGCATGCATAACCGTTTTCACTTATATATATATACATGCTAGAATCAAGTAATGGTTTTGATTATCTTGAAATTATAGTTATGGCACGATTTACGATGTTTGGGCTTGAGACCCGTCTGGTGAAATTTATGTTTTGTTTTGGATTTTATATACATATATATATATATATGCATGTGGATATCGATGACTATCTTTGGTACTACACTGTATAGATCCACCCGTGTGATACTGTCTCCTCTGGATGTGGTACCCTGGAGTGGTCACAGCGCATTGCCTGCGATGGGTCATTCTATGGAGGGACCGGACTGTAGGATGACTCAGGAGCAGGATTGCTATGATTGGACATTTGGGACGTCGAGCGTCTGGGACGCTAGGCATTTGGGATGCCGTACCCGGACTGGGTTCGGGGATTGGACTCGGGATTGAGACCCCGAGTGGCACGCGTAGCCTTGGGATTGTGACCTTATTGGACGTCAGGGACATCAGACATCTGGGATGTCAGGATTGGAGTGTATAGTGCAGTGAATATGGTTATATTTATGGTCTTATTATATGACTTGTGATATCTTATATGATTTTATGGTTTTAAATACTAATGCATGCATGTTTGGAAAACGGAGGGCTAAAAGTATATGTTTTAATTATTAAACTGTTTTATAAACTTTGAGTTTCGGCCCACTCACCCTTAATGTTTTGGTGACCCTCCAGGCCGTGCTACTAAGGTAGAAGAGGATCCTGAGGCTGAGGCATAGATCTAAACTGTACACCGGAACCCCTGTTGGGTAGGTTACCTACAGGATAACTTAGAGTCGTGCTCGGAATTTGTATTTTGGACATTATCCCTTGTCTGACATCTTTTGAATTCGGATTGTATGTATAACTTTATTTCAGATATTTATGCATTTGAACTTTTAAGGTTAAATCCGGAATGTTGGTTCGGGTGTCAGACGGGAGTAGGGCACGTCCCCTTGTGGTCCCCGGGGGATCGAGGCGGGTCCTGTCATAACAAATTCTCAATACTCAAGCACCAGTCACGATGATCAAACAACATTATGCATAGGAAAACTCGGGAACAAAGTCAACCTCTGGGTGGAACCTAGAAACATGCTCACATTTGAGTCATGTCCGGGAATAAAGTCACCCTTTGAGTGGAACCCAAGAACATACTCATATCTAGAATGTACTAGCATCCCTGAGATCTAGAAAACCTTTGAATGGTAACCCCATGCACTTCCAACATTCGAGTAATATTAAACCACGACATCTCTAGGAACTTGAGTCTCTAAACTGACGTCCAGGTAGTGTCAAATTGTGACCTCTCTGAAATCCAAACTGAAGTCCAAAGGAACATCACACGAGGATGGTTAACCATAAAAAACAGTAAATAAACTAGGGAAACTTGGTTTTACACAAATTCTTGATTCAAACCAAATAAAAAATATTTCTGAATTAGGCTTGAATCCAAAACATTATTTCCACAAAACAACCATAAAATCTGTGTCGAGAAAACAATTAATAAATCTAAAAAATCATCAGATAATCATTTCAAATCATGCAATAAAATATTCAAAAATTTAACTATGTGTGGATCATAGTTAATAAAACAAATATACACTCACATATTGTCCATGCAGCTTAATTCCGAGCTGTACGCTCCTACAAAGTTCTGGAGCTACTTTTTCTGTCTAAAATCATAATCGATGGTCATAATATATGTAACGACCTGTCGCGAATTCCAGGATTATATTAGTGACTAATCACGATTAGTGTGGTTAATCGGTGATTAGTTGAGCGAAATCGAATGAACGATGCAAAATGACTGTTTTGCCCCTAGGTGTGGGCAAAACGTTGAATTTTCATTCTAGCAGTCAAACGGACTTTGACCGATGACCGTGACGTAATTCGTGACGTCACGAGTTCATAGACAGGTGGCACGTTCAATTCCGACATTCGAGAAAGAAGTTATGACATTCGGAAACTTAAGGGTATTTTGACAATTTCGATTAAAAGGGGCAAATAGTTGACTTTTGACCTGAGATGTCCGATGGCCGAGGGCAGAGGGCCAAATCGTAGATCGGGACGATACGAATCCGTAGACAGACAGCACGTCAAATTCGGACGTTCGACGGTGAAGTTTCGGGTCACGAAAGTTCAAGGGAACTATTGCACGTTTTTCGAAACGAGTTAACTTTTGGATTCTAGTGGGGCCCAGATATTTAGTTCCTGCCCAATGTATGAGTGACAAGTGTCACCCATCCACTGGCCACCCCTTAACATACATGCATCGATCATTCCATTCATCCAAACAAACCAAACCCGATCTCACACACCATTCTCCATCTCTGTTCAACCTAAACCATTCCATTCCATTTGATCCAACCTGAGATGAAGGAAGAGGATGACTGAGGACTGAGAGGAGGATGTTTGACTGCCAGAACCGCCGCGGACGGCGGCGTGGAGGAGGCAACCCGAGAAGGTATTTGGTTACACCATTTTTCCTATATTTGTCGATTTATACGTTAAGGGTTGTTTTGGACGTTTGAATAGGGTTATTTAGGTTGCTAGGGACTTGATATGAAGGTTTTAATGGGGTTTAACGGCTGAGACACTGTGGGGGATGACCGGGAATTTTGGACCGAAAAGAGAAAAATTGGTTGGATGGTTTTTATAGGTTTTTGATGTTCTAATTTATATAGTTAGATTCATATGGATGTTAGGAAGATTATAGGATTAATTAGGGCTTGAATCGGACCGAAATAGGGAAGGAAAGCCAGTGGACCGGTCACGCCGATCCAGATCGGTCTAGGAGCCAGTGAACCGGTTCGACCATTGGAGAAGATGAACAGTGTACCTGGCGTGTGGGCTCACGCGCAGGAGCTTCCATGGACGCGTGGGGCCGCGTATCCCACTGTTTGAAAAAGTTTTCAATACGTGAAATCTTCTATTCGATGTAACGAACATTTTGGGACTGATTTCGTGTCGATTGAACACCGTCTCGATAATGTTCGGGGCATCGGAAGGTTTAGGTTCGAGATTTAAAATAGTTAAAAATTCGGGAATATTAAGGGGCTTTATTGGGAGGTTATTTAAGTAGTGAGTAACCTTATATTATGATTTGGACAAGTTTGGGAGTCCCGGTGACGATGATTTGCCCAGTGAGGCTTACGGCACGCAAACCGAGCAGGCAGCATATGACGGTCTGTGAGTGGACCTTGATTTCTAAACTGTGATGCATGCATAAATGTTTTATATGGATTATGAATGTGATTCTATGATATTGATTTTTAAATTGGTGAATTATATGCTTTCACGCATTTCGAGGCGATTTACGTGCTTGCACGTAAATCAAGGTTTTTTTTAGTTTTACACTGCTTTTCCGTACTTTTGGTTTTGGATATGATTTCATGAAATGGTTTTGGAATTGAAAAGGTAAACTCGGGTTCGAGACCCTTTTGTTTCGGAAACCCTCGGACTCGAAGTCCCTTTTAGTTACATTCTCGGGACGGAGGCCCAATTGGTTCTTAAATTGATTTCGAATTTGGAAATATGGAGTCGGGCATGAGAGCCATTTGATTTACGAAATCGGGCACGAGGCCCAGTTGGTTTACGAATCGGGCCTGGGGTCCAATTTGTATGTGGATTCAGGCCTAGGGCCCAGTTATGTGTTACTATAGTGATTCGGGTCAGGGGCCCACAAATGGTTTTTATGGTTCATGACGGTTTATGGGAACCGGCATGAACCCTTGAAATGGATTTATGATTCATGGTGGTTTATGGGAATCGACATGAACCCTTAAAAGGATTTTATGGTTCATGACGGCTTATGAGGGCCGGGTATGAATCCTTGAAAGGTTTAAAGAATGATTTCAAAAGGTTTTTCATATGCCATCCTTTATATATGATTGTCTCCTCCGGGGAGGGTCGTTGGCCTGGGTGGACCGCGGAGTAGTCACAGAGCACTGACTGAGTGGAGTCGCCCCCCAGTTAGGTTCCTTACTCTCAGGATGGGCATGGTTTGTTACCTCCAAGGAGGGTCATTGATCTACGGACACTGACCTGGGTGGACCCTGGAGAGACTTGGGTTTGAGACCCCGGTTAGCAAGCGCGTAGCTCTATTTTACCGTGACAAGTTCGGTGATATGAAATATAATGGATAAACATGATTTCAATTGGTTTGGTAAATTGTGTTTTATGATGATAAATGGATTTGGGCTGAGATCCCGCATATGGTTACTATGTAGTGGTTTTCTGTAAATGGTTTGGGCAGGATCCCGTATGGATATGATTGTTTAAACATATTTGATTGGATAAATGGTTTTACTATGCATGCATGCTTTTTAGTGAAGGGTATATAGGTCTTTTGTGAAATATGTTTTTATAAACTCTTTATTTTTGTCCACTCACAATCTTTCTGTTTTTAATACCCTTTAGGTTGGATACGATGCGACTGTAGCAGAGACCGAGATATCACATAGCTCCTCCGGATCCTGGCGTACTCTGATGGCCTGAGAGGGCTAAGGTCGGAAATTTCCCTTGGCTGACACTCAGTGTCAGACGGGATCAGGGGCGTTCCTCGTTAATCCCAGGGGGATTGGGGACGGGTCCTGACAATATCTATAGTAGTCTCAAATTTAAATATCCTAATTCTTGGGATAAAATACGTATTTAAAACATAACATATACACTTCGGACACACAAAACTCACCCGAGATAATGTTCGATCAACTAGAAACCTATGTCAAAATGTCTGTAACATCGAAAACATCAAAACTCATGTTGATCGGAAATCAAGATGATGTGGCACACATCCCCACATGTCACCCAACCTCCATTCGAATGGGCATCACACGCTTGTAGTTGTAGTTGCAGTCACAGGCTAAGTCGCCGTCTGCCTTGAGCGGGTCGACTTGCGACCTGCAACTCGATTCCCGACCCGATTTTGCAACCCGCTTCCATTTTCCTTCCAATTCCCTTCCATTTATCACAATCAAACTCGCTAAACTACTCGAATTTAAACTAGAAACATGAATTCAATATCAAAATCTCGAATCCTCACCTCGATTTCAAGTATATTCAAAGGGAAGCTTCGGCCTAAGATCGAGCTTTAGTTCTAGGCATTCCCTATGTCCAAACCGCTCGAAATTGAGCTAGGAACAATCGCCTAGGTCATGTTTGGGAACTTAAATTCAAGCTTCGAGCATTCAAAATTGGAAAATCAAACTTAAGGACACACGGGTATCCATTTCATGTTACGTGTTACGGGTTACAGGTTTGGGGAGGTTTTTTCCTTTTTTTCCCTAGTTTTCTTTCCTCTTCATTTCTTCTTCTTTCTTTTCTTTCCTTCTTCTTCTCTCTTCGTTCTTACTTTTGGTTTCATAATCAAAAGCTAAAGGTTTTGGATTGAATTGCCATACAACACACACACACACACACACACACACACCCACACACACGAGGACACATGAGGGAAGGTGGTGCCACCAATCTCTCCCTGGATGGTGCCACCTATCCCCAATTCATTGGACCAGCACAACAACCACAAGGGTCAAATTACCAAAATGCCCTTGAATTCTACATAGTGGACTCAGAACTCCGAGACCTACATAACGATCCTCACGAAATCCAAAAAAAAAACCCTGAGCAAAAAAGTCAAGTTTTTTATCTACAAGGGCAAAATATTCAATTCCTTTTTAAAATTCCTGTAATTACTTTTTTTGAATTTTCGGGCCTTTACGTGGATTTCTCTATTTCTATTTTGTTAATATTTTAATATTATAATATAGATTATATTCTACTATCTCTTAAAACCAACATTTTGTTTGTATTCTCATTTGGGGTGAGCGTGGTGGGATTCGATACGGATATTGGTAAATCTAAATTCAAACCTTTAAAATTTTAACGATTTAGTACGGTTTGGATTTTCTGAAATTAGAAACGAAACCGTTTCAAACTAAACCGAATAATAATTTTGTTTGAATTGATACATACAGTTTAGGCAAAATAAAAAAATTGTAACACCCAACACCCTAGTTAATAGTTTGATTTATATTAACATCATGTCTAACCAACACGAAAATTAATTAATATGTACACTAATAAATTTGATTTCATGTTGTGGTTCTTTCATTTGTAACCTAATTACTTCAAGGGCAAAATAAATAAACATGCTGCAATCAATTCATCTACCATGTATAGCAGGGACAAACACATACATATTAACAGAATTAAAGACGTAATAAAACTAGCTAGAAAAAGACAAATACATACAAACTCAAAGAAATTTGATAATGGACATTGAAAATATAAATAAAAATTGGGTTGTACTCATGTATGTAACTATGTATGATAAATTTAAAAATTAATAAATTTCTGAAAGGTCCGGTTTTCATTTAATGGATTTCAAAATGAAAATTCAAAATTAAACCGTTACTAATAGAGAAGTTTAGATTTTTAAACCATTTGACTTTATCTGGTTAAAACCAAACTATTGGATAAATAACGATTTGAAATGAATCGCTTAATTATTTTAATGGATTTATGACCACCATAATACTCATCACACCACTAGAATATTTTATTAAGGGCTATATTGCCAAAACCTTTCCAAACCTTTTTTGTTTTGTTTTATAGATTGATATTTTACTTGTCAAAATTTTAAATTTTAACTGTTGATTTCAAAATCAATCTCCGATTTTCCAAATTTTTATTCGACGTACAAATTATATTCAAAAGAAGCTAACAAAATCAACCGAATTAAACATGTTGAAACAAGTGTTCCCCGATTTTATTTTAGTGTTTTTCATCTTTGGGTAACAAAATTGGAATATGCCTATGCCCCAAGATACAGAAAGTTTTAGGTAAACAACGATATGCAAGCATCATCACTTCACACCCAAAAACATCATTTTCTATCAGATTTGTGAATTATTTAGTTAGTGTTTATGCTGGAAAATTAGAAGAAGTTAGTTGCACAAAACCATCGTATCCATTCCATCAGGCATCAGCCTCCAAAAGAAGCAGCAGACACAATCTCGAGTTAGGTTGTGGGTTGCAACTCAAAGTAGAAGTAGAACTACACAACACTTCACATTTTAAAGTTGGTAACCCAATCATTTTCCTTTTTGAACTCAAGTACCCTGCATAAACACATCTAGTAACATATAATTAACCCTTGCTTACCTTATATTCCACATGCTAAGCAATAATCATGCGTTAACATCAATCAATATATGTACAAATTTTTAAAGCACGTTGTCATATCTTTTTCCGGTTGATTTTCGGGTATGGCTTGTAATTTTCTCCTCATTTATGGCTGTAGATTCATCATATTGTGGTGGCAGGTGACTAGTACTCCTTATTCAGATCCAGAGTTTCTTTTAGTTTTTTTTTTTTTTTGTACATTTTAAGTTTATTTATGTTTCGAGCTTTATCGGTTTAATCATTTACTTTTTGTTTTATCTTTCTCGCAGTTCTTATTTTTAGGTCTTCAATGCTTTGTCATTATTTTGCTCATAATGAACGAGCATTTCTTTATAATAATAAAAACGCCATATCCATTAGATGAAATTGAGCTGGTTTACTACATTCGAACTCTCTTTTTTTAGTCAATCAAAATCCCGCTTTCGAACCTGTATGATGTAATAGATGATCTTATACTCTAAACATATCAGTTCTTAATTACCAAGTCATAGATGTGGGAATGACATTGTAGTAAACTAGGCAATCCTTAGTGGTTACTGTTAAATAATTTGATTTGAAACACAAAGTGATACAATTACTAACTTATTAGTTGAGAATAGTATCTTATTTGGTGCATGATACTCTTTTTAATTCGTTCAAGTTAAAGTTTCTAAACAAATTCTAATGAGATCAGGATTGCACCTCATTTCCATATTTGTAAATTTGCAATTGTTGATACAAGAAATAGACCAACTTAGATTCGCCTCGCCGAGCACCTTTGGCTGCTCCTCTCGGGGTAGGAAGACTTGCACAAGGAGATGGTAAGATCAAAGGAACACCAGTATTGTGACGGCCTAACAGTCTCTGATGCTTAAGTAAGATTAAGTAGGAAGGGTACTGGTATAATTTAGACAGCGTGAGGGCAAGATTGTCATTACATTTTGGAGGGGAATACCCTTGTATTTATAGTAGCATTGAATGTGGTTGTTGGTGTTTGTCAATATAGGATAAATGTCGTGACGTTTAGGAGCTGACACGTGTCCTGAGGTGGTCCTGGACAACATTTCTGATATGTCAGTGGACCTAGCCGACCAGATATGGTCGGCCTGTGAGTAGGTCGACCTCATGCTAACTACTCGAAGTAGCCGAGGGAGTGGTCAAGCAGAGCAGATAGTTGGCCGATCATGTATGATCGACCTATGCTGTTATGGCCTTGTTGCTGTGATTAGGAACATGGTTGGAGAGTCCTAGCCGATCGGATATGGTTGGTTAGCTTTGATTGGTTTGAGTTTGCCATGTTTGGTTGCTAGGACAATCCTTCTCGACATTTGGTCAGGCCGACCAGTTTAGGTACAAACAGAAGTCCCTAAAGTCGTTGACTAAGGTGGATTTCCTCGGTCGAGGGCTTCTATTGTACCTATCAGCCTGTGTAGATGTGCACTATGCCAATCCCTAGTCCCCCAAGCCCTTTCTTGAGAATGGATGCCGAGGGAGATGTAGGTAGTCGGTCAGCTGACGCAGAACCTCGCATGATGAGGTGGTCGATCAGCTTGAGAGATGTCATCAGATCGACCGAGAGCTGCTTGCGCCATGGTGAGTGTATGTCACCATGATCAGTTAGCTGACGCGGATCCTCGCACGATGAGGTGGTCGATCAGCCTGAGAGATGTCCTCAGACCAACCGAGAGCCACTTGTGCCATGGTGAGTATATGTCACCAAGTTCGGTCAGCTGGCGCAGAAAACCACATAACAAGGCGACTGATTATCCTAAGAGATGTCATTAGACCGGTCGAGAGTCGCTTGTGCCATGGTGAGTGTATGTCACCATGATCAGTCAACTGTCGATGACTTTTGCATAATGAGGCGGTTGATTGGCCTGAGGGATGTTATCAAACCGACCGAGAGCCACTTGTGCCATGGTGAGTGGATATCACCGTGGTCGGTTAATATGCACAGACCCTCGCACGATGAGGTGGTCGATCGGCCTAACGATATCATCAGACCGATCGAGAGCCACTTGTGGCATGATGAGTGGATGTCGCCATGGTAAATGTATGTCACCATGGTCGGTCAGTTAGCACGGCCCCTCGTACAATGAGGTGACCGATCAGCCTGAGAGATGTCATCAGACTAGTCGAGAGCCACTTGGTGCCAAGGTGAATGTATGTCTCCTTGTTCGGACAGCTTGCGGAGACCTTCGTACGAGGAGATGGCCGATCGGCCTAAGCAATGTTATTAGATCGACCGAGAGCCACTTGGTGCCATAACGAGGGGATGTCGTCATGGTTGGTTTGCTTGCGCGGACCCTCGCACAATGAGGTGGTCGATCGACCTGAAGATGTCATCAGACTGATCAAGGGCCACTTGTACCATGGTGAGTGGATATCGCCATGGTCGGTTAGCTTGTGTGGACCCTTATACGATGAGGTGGCTGATCGATCTGAGGAATGTCATTAAACCGACCGAAAGACACTGGAGATAGTACGTATTCAATGCTTGTTGCAATGAAGGCAACCGTTGAGTTGACCGAGATAATGCGTGTAGTTATTACGCGACTCTTTGGTAGGCCGAGAAGGTTAGCAACAACAATTATTAACCATAGTTACTTTTGTGGAAAACATAAAAGGGATTGAGAGAGATTCACTTTTCACTTTTCACTTTGAGTATCTTGTGTGTGATTGAAAGTGACCTAGAGGAGATTTTCGGCAACCATCAAGGCTATTTCTGACGTTGCTTCACGGTGGTGCTCACGACCCTGTTCTCATAAAAAAAAACAAGGTACGTTGATGTTTCTCCCCTGAATTTGGATCGAAAGTAGAGTTTTAGCAAGAATATTACATGAACAGGCTTGAATGTTCATGTCTTGTTGTCTTGAATGCCTAGGTCGGTTAGGTGTTATGTCTTGCATATTTCCCTTGTTAGAAGTCTTCCCTTTTGTACTTGTAGATGTCGTTTGAAGATTATCAAGGCATGGATGATCGATATGGACATTCCTTTGAGGATGAATCAATGGACAGCTCAGACGCTTCGGACACTCGGTTACAAATTAATGAGTCAACTTCGACTTTTGGTACATCTCGGCCAAATGTGAACCCAAAGTCGCAGGTCGAGGAGGAGGGGGATCTGCAGGAGGAGCTCAATAGGCTTTTGAGAAGATGCCAAATAAAACTGTCTTGGCCATTAGTGAGGTAGAGCAGATGGTGTTGGATGTGGAATTGGTCAATTAGACTGTGATCTTCGAAGGCATACCAGTAGGGTCCTCTCAAGAGAAAGGGAAAAAGTTGAAAAGGAAGGCCAATGAGGGGGCAAAGTATAGGTTGATAGTCATGGAGATTGACGTAAAGAAGGTCGTAAGAGAGGTTAACCTAGCGAAGTCAGGGTATCACATCGATCGATAATGGAGCATGGTTAGATGGGATGATGCACAAGCCTTCAGGGACTCCTTCCACATTCGTAATTCAGTGGTGATGAGGCTGCTTGGGGAGAAAGACATGTAGAGTGATTCTCCGGAGCCCTGGATGACCTTTCCCTCTCAAGAGAAAGGGAAAAAGTTGAAAAAGAAGGCCGATGAGGGGGCAACGTCTAGCTTGATAGTCATGGAGATTGGCGTAGAGAATTCCGTAAGAGAGGTTAACCTAGCAAAGTCAAGGTATCACATCGATCGATAATGGAGAACATTTAGATGAAATGATGTACAAGCCTTCAGGGATGCCTTCCACATTCCTGATTAAGTGGTGATGAAACTAGTTGGGGAGAATGATATGTCGAGTGATTCTTCGGAGCCCTGGACAACCTTTCACCCAGATGTACTCACCCACGGGGTGACTTTTCCTTTGCATCCGTTGATAAAGGAAATGGTAGCACATGTACGGATAGCCATCGGCCAGACAAATCCCAACACCTGGATTTCTTTAACGGGCCTTTAAGCTGGCTGAGAAAGGTGGGCCGACTTGGGGCCACTTGAATTGTTTGTACCAATTCCAAAAAGATAAGACTAGGTGGGCCTATGTTGAAGCAAAGGATAGGAAGGCCAAGGGGCCCTTCATCTTGGACATGCCGACTTCTTAGAAGGCTTGGAAGCACCAGTTTGTGCTGGTATCTGGAGAGTGGGAACGGTCCCACCTGACCGAGGGTCATTGGAGGATACTGAGGTCCTACTAGTCCACAAGTGTGGCCATGGGCGTTTGTTGTTTGGCCTACCTAGTTTGGTTAGGGTGTCTTTGATTTTGTGAATGTCATTGATAACGTACTTGTTCTTTTTGTTGGAAAGGTTTTCAAGTTTTCAAGCTTGACCGATAAAGAGAAGACTAATTTCCTTGAACTGTTTTAGAGGTTAGACCTATTAGAGAGGAGTAGAGATTTTTTACGGCTACCCAACAACCTTTTGAAGGTCGGCTTGATACCTGAACTTCGTAAGTAGCTCGACTAGTGTAGCCTTCGGTTTGGTATTTTTTTTTTTGTTGAAGTTGCTTACCCTTTGTTTTTCAGTCAGCTTCTCTGGATTATATACTAGCAGTAGCCGAGGAGTGCTCCAAGAGATTGGAAAAGATTCAAGAGATAATGAAGCAAGCTGAGGAGGCCAAGGCACAAGCTCAGCAGGTAGGGGCCTCTACCAAGGTAGACTACCATCAACCTATGAAGGGCAAGGCCACTATCAAGGTTAAGCTGAAGCTGATGATAACCGATCCAAGTGTACAAGCCGAGGGTTCGCTTGCTTCGGTTGGCGTGGGTGCAGCAACTGGGGATCCCATGCAGCCCCTCTTTTAGACTCCTTCAACCTTGGCCAGTTCAAAGAAGGTCTCGAAGGCGCTCGTGGAAGGTAAGGTCGGCTCCTTGTTCATCATAGATGTTGACGATGCGGTCGAGGAGCGGAGGAAGATGGTGGCCGAGGCCAGGCTAAGGAAGAAGAGGTAGCTGACCGAGAAGAGGGATGTGAAGTAGGCCTAGGAGCTAGAGGATAAGGACCTCAAGAAAAGGCAAGCCGGGGTGGATACCCTCAAAGAAGTGAGGAGGGCCATTGTGCCCAATGAGGTATCATTTTAGGAGGGCCGAAAGCTCTCCAAGAAGTTGAAGAGGTCGGTACTTGACTCGGCCATCAAATCTTACTTCGTCAATGTCGAAAGTGAGCCAGATCTCGTCAAGACGCGGGAAGTAGTTGACTGCTGGAGGCAACTGACCACATCCTTTCACCATTCTCAGTTCGAGTTCATGAACACAGTGGTTCGGGGGTCCCAGTTTAAGTTGGGAGAGATTACTGAACTCCAACTGAGAGATTATGCAAACCGATTCGATAAGAAGATGTGTCTTGGTGCTCATGTAAATGTTTGGCCATGTCCTTTTCAAATGTAGCGGTTTGTTTGATTCATAGTATATCTAACTTGATTTTTCGTTTGTGTAATTTCTTGGTGAGGTCTTCTCGACCTTTCGGCATGCCAGCAATGTGCAACAGCAAGCACTGGACATAAGCAGGGACCTGGAGAGCAAGGAACACATTCTGGCAGACAATCAAAGGCTTTTCAACCAAGCTTTAGAGGCTCTAGAGGAAAAGGGTGAGCTTGAGCTGAAGGTTAAGGCCTTGGAGCTGAAAGTGGCTGCTCAGGCCGATGAGGCCAAGATGAAGGAGAAGGATTTGGAGGCTATGGAGGCTTGGGAGGGTGAGCTTGAGGCGGCTAATGCCAAGCTGGCTGAGTAGCTGGTTTCAACTAAGAGGGTCGAAATAGAGGATTTCAAAGCTCGAAAGAGTATAAGAAGGCCTTCAAGAAGTTTGGGCGACCTTGGAGGAAAATTTGTATAAAAAGGTCTTCTTGTCCAATACGGGATTACTGTGATCTTTCCTTGGTTGAAGTCTCCCCCAAGGATGGAAGATTATCTGGATGAGAAAAGTAATCCTCTACCAGATGATATCGATGAGGAGTTATACTCTAAAGAATTGGCTAAAGTTCTGGGGGCTGAGTAAGGGGAGGGACTATAGACCGAGGATGAAGACTAGGAGGAGGATACCGAGGGGCAAGAAGGAGATCAAGGCGAAGGGAACAACCAGTATATTAGGAATATTTTGTGTTTTTTTTGTTATGGCCATCTTTCAGCAACTAGCAAGCATCCTGGAAGATCTTGGTTCCTGAAGGACCAGTGTTGGAAGGTTGGATGAGGAGTCGCCCAGAAGAAGTTGGATTTTCCCTGGAATGTTGCTTTCTCGATTGATTGGGAGAGATCCCTCGATTACCAGCTGAAGAACATGAAGCTAATTAGCCTCATGGTGGTCGCCCTGGGTTCGGTCGGCTAGCCCTTTCTCTCGATGGCCTTTGCGCTGAGACATATTTGTAATAGTGAGGGTACTTTTGTACTGCTCGGCCAGAATTAGCTTCTTAATGTCGATCGTGGCATTATGAGCCTTGAGCTCGGCCACCTCACATATTAGGTCGTCCAATGTCTACCAGTAGGCATCAGGGACGTTGCCCCTTGAGTTCCCATGGGGGAATGGGGTGTGACTGAGCTCTGATTCGTCTCGTTTGTTCGACATGGTGCTAGGAGCGATTCTAGATGGAAGAAGTGGTGAATGGGTGTTGTTTCAGAGTTCTCGTAAATGACACCAAACTGTTGATGCAAGAAATTGACCAACTTAGACTCGCCTTGCCGAGCACCTTTGGTTGCTCATCTCAGGGTACTTTCTCAAGGTAAGAGTAAAGGGACATCGGTGTGGTGTTGGCCTAATAGTCTCTGATGCTTAAGTAAGATTAAGTAGGAAAGATATTGTCATAATTTAGGCAGCGTGAGGGCAATATTTCATTACCTATTGGAAGGGGATACCCTTGTATTTATAGTAGAATTGAATGACAGGATCCTCCTCGTAATCACCCCCGATTAGCTTGGAAGGACCTGCTCCCATATAACACGACCTTGTCAAAAGACCTTATTTCCCTCGGAAATAAATAAATGAACATCATTACTACCACATACTAACCAGAATAACCAGAGTATGCACTCACTGTGATGCCTCAGCCTTTATACAACCTGCATCCGCGATCAACCTGGAAGGTGTCAAAACCAATAAAATAATGAGAATAGACAAAAACAAATAATTGGAAAACCATTTTCTGAAATCAATTATTTAACCCTCCGTTTAATAAAGCTATGCATGCATCGAATTTACGAATAATGTATCAACCTCAAAATACGTGCAATAACTAGAAATTAGAAGTTTTAAAACCTACCCCACTGAAAGTCAAACCAAAGCAAACCTGCCAACACAGCCATATCAACGGACCCATCCTCGATGTCTGCAAGTTGTATTGTTATATCAACGTGCACTACCGGTAGGTGAATATCACTTGGGAACTAACGGAGTCCCAGACTCGACGTCCAAGTGTGGACTAGCTTAGGAACTAACAGAGTCTCGGACTCAACGTCTGAGTCATGGTCCTAGTCTCAGGAATTAACGGAGCCCCAGACTTGACGTCTGAGACTAGTCTCGGGAAAGACGAAGCCAATGTAAGACCCGTGTCCTGGATGGAACGGTGAACAATCCCACATTCCTACGAGGGGGGAATGGTCTGGGAGGGGAATGGTGGTGTGCCTTAAAGGTGTAGGCACACACCTATCTAGTGCGAGGCCTTCTAGGAGTTCACTGGTTTTGGATTCCTGGAGAACTCCAAAGTTAAGCGAGTGGAGGCTGGTGCAATTTCATGATGGGTGACCCCCAGGGAAGTTGCACTGTGAGCTCCCAAAAACAAAACCGTGAGGGAAAAGGCAAGGAGGCCCAAAGCGTACAATATCGTGCTAAATGAGTAGGGGACTGACAGAGGAGGGTCGGGTCCTGACTGAATGGTATCAGAGCCAAACCCTGATCGGGAAGTGTGCTAGCGAGTACGCTGGGCCCTAAGGGGGGTGGGTTGTAAGACCCATGTCCTGAATGGAACAGTGAATAATCCAACATTCCTGCAAGGGGGAATGGCCTGGGAGGGGAATGATGGTGTGCCTTAAAGGTGTAGGCACACACCTATCTAGTACGAGGCCTTCTGGGAGCTCACTAGCTTTGGATTCCCAGGGAACTCCAAAGTTAAACGAGTGGAGGCTGGTGCAATTCCATGATGGGTGACCCCCTAGGAAGTTGCACCGTGAGCTCCCGAAAACAAAACCGTGAGGGCAAGGGCAAGGAGGCCCAAAGTGGACAATATTGTGCAAGATGAGTCGGGACCTGACAGAGGAGGGTCCGGTCCTGATAGAATCCTATCAGGACTCGTCCCAATCCCCCTGGGATTAACGCGGGACACGCCTGATCCCGTTTGACACGGAGTGTCAGATAAGAAAAATTACAACTCTAGCCCACTCAGGGCTTCAGAGTACGCCAGGATCTGGATGAGGTATGTAATGTCTCGATCTTTGCTACAGCCCGCATCTGCGATCAACCTGAAGAGCAGTCAAAATATTTAAAAGCTGTGAGTGGAAAAAACAATAATTTATAAAAACGTTTTCATAAAGACATGTGTACCCTTCACTAAAAAGTATGCATGATTTGAAAACCATTTACCAAACCACTTGGGTCTTGGTCCAAAAACGTAAATGAAACTGATCATACGGGCCACTGCCCAAATCCATAGGGGACTCAGCCCAAAACCTGTGCACATCATATATCATATAACATATACATATAAATCACATAACCAATCCTGTCACGGTTTCTAAAGCTACGCGCGTGCTACCAGGGGTTTCAAAGCCCAAGTCTCCCAGGGTCCACCCAGGTCAATGTCCGTAGATCAATGACCCTCCTTGGGGTTATAATCAAAGCCTTCCTGAGAGTAAGGTACCTAATGGGGGCGACTCCACTCCGGGGTCCACCCAGGCCAACGACCCTCCCCGGAGGAGACATTCCAAAAAAGAAAGGTATATGAATATATATATATATATATATATATATATATATATATCGAAAATGTTCTTAAAACCTTTCAAAGGATTCATGCCCGGTTCCCATAAACCGTCATGCACCCGGAAATCCATTTAGGATCCCCAACCCGAAATCATAAACGTAAACTAACTCGGTCTCGTGCCTAAACTCATGACTCAATTGGGCATCGAGCCTGATATCTCACGGTCTCGGTTCCCATAACCATCCGTCCAGGACCGCCCTCAATCTTGGTATGTCGCTGTGAACGAATCAACCCACGCGACCACCACTAGATCATGGTTCACTCATCACCGATCGATATCTTGAACCGTCAACACTCCGAAGTCGAGCCTCCATCGGCTTCCTGACAACGGATCGTGAATCGTGACCTATTTGGAAGGAACACATTTCAGTCCGGAGGCAAGCGTCGTATCGTCCGTCGCCGTGCACAAAGCACTCGCCACGACCACGACTTAGACCCGTAGGTCACCAATAGGGCTACATGCCCGAGACAAAACCAAATGGGTCTTATGCTCGAGTTTATTCTTTTTAAATCCAAAACCATTTCATTTAAACCAACGTAGAAATATAAACCCGTATAGGCACCATATAAGGCCGAAACCTCGAAATACGTGCCAATACGTAACCACACACAAATGCACTCATGGCATCACAAAACCAGTATTAAAACACATAATAAACATTTATGCATGCATCAATTTACAAAACAAGGTCCACTCACATATCGTCCGAGTTGCCGCCTCGTTACGCATGTCACACGGCTTTCCCGGGCCAAACACCGTCACTGCGACTTCCAAACCTATCCAAATCACTTTAGAGGGTCACTAACTACCTTATTAACCTCTCACTAAAGCCCCGTAATTTTCTCGAATTTTTAAGTATTTTTAAACCCAATCCTAAACCTTTGGATGTCTCGAACAATATCGAGACGGTGTCTGATCGATACGAAACCAGTCCCAAAATGTTCGTTACATCGAATAGATTAATTCACATGTTGACAACATCCCAAAATTATGCTTCACGCGCCCCCCAAAGGGGGTGCGTGTGAAGGCCACACGCCTAGCTACAGTGTCATCCCCTACTTCGGTTAAACTGGGTTCACCTGGTTCGAACCGGACCAGACTGGCCTGGACTGGTCCAGGGCTCTATTTCGTTCATTTTTTATCCATTTCGTTCCATTTTGATTCCTATAAGTTCCTAACCTCAAACCCTATCGATTTAAGCTTTCAAACATACAAAACCAAGTCGAAAACGTACCGCCAAGATTGAAGAACGGACCGGCCACCTGCAAGTGTTTCCCACCGTCGATTCTGGCCGTCCCAGCCCTCGAAACCAATCCAAAACTTTCCCTAAGATCACCAGAAATATAACCCAACCTTTAGAACAAAAGGAAAACCACTAAAGTTCGTAGTCCAAAATTCAAACAACTTATCTATGGTTTCGGGTTTTCCACTGCTGTGGCCCTGCCCTCAGCCCCTTGCCAGCTCTCAGTCTCTCACTATCTCAATCAATCTCATGGTTGCACACGTACAAACAAAGATGAATATGGTGGTGGGGTGGTTATGTCATGTGTTTTTTTGTTTAAAGAAGAAAATGGAGAATGGGGGGCTTTCGGGTTTGTGAATGGACAGAGAGGATGACTGATGATCAGGTGAGAGAGAGGAGAAAATGGATGGTGGAGATGAGAGATTAGATAAGATGAATGGTTAGGATGAGAGGTGGGCGAAATTAAATTATAAAATAGTTTAGGATAATAATATTTAATTAGGATAGATCCACTTTTTGGGGAAGTGACTAATGGGATGAGTGACATGGGTCCCACTAAAATTTCTGCCCAATCAGATATCGCCACATCATCCTCATCTCAAAATGCGTGCATAGTGAAATTGAACTTCCGTGACCCATAACTTTCCCGTCTGAAGTCCGATTTCGGTGTGCCACCTGTCTACGGATTTGTATCGACCCGATCTACATAAAGGTCCTCAGCCCTAGGTCATCGGACCTTCCAGATCAAAAGTCAATATTTTACCCATGACCAAGGGCAAAACGATCATTTTGCATCGTTCGTCCGATTTCGCTCAACTAATCACCGATTAACCTCACAAATCCTTGATTAGTCACTAATCTAATACCGAAATTCGGGATGGGTCGGTACAGCCAAGCTCGATGTCCGAGACTGTATTGAGGAGGGTCATCCATCGCATCACATCACATCATATCATAGTCACATCATCACAATCATCACACATCATCTTCATCATAATCGTCACAATGGTCACAACTACCGAGGAATCACATATCTCTATCAACACCACAATACAAATCACACACCAATATCCCGGGCCTAAGCCCAAAACCACAACTCAACCAAGCCTCGTAAAACGAGCCACTAAATATTCAATAAAATTATATAAAATCCAAGTCCATCAATCATTAGCAAAATCATATAAAAGAACGTCATAATAAGTATGAAACCATTTCCCACGACTCATTAAGGATCTGGAGTTTAATAAACCCAATTTCCTCGCAAAATTTTTTAATCTCATTATAAATCATGTAGAAACCATATAAAAATGCATGCATAAGGTTTAGGAAAACAAAGGTCCACTCATATGTACCGCCACTTGCTCGAAACACAAGCTGTAAGCCGATCCGAAGCCTCCGGGAAGTCTGGGCTTATCCAATTCATGCTCAAAGGTCACTATCAATCTATACAAGTCCATACAATAAACCCTCATGAACCCCGAAACCGAAAATGTGTCCCGAACACGCTTCATGAGGTGAAAAATTGCGAAAACACCAACCAAACAGTCTCTGATCAGCCTGAGACCACCATCATTGGATTCAGGACGTCGAAACCTTTAAAAACAAGACCGATTTGACCTCGAAATTTATGCCCACGCGCCCACAAGTGCCTATCAAAATTTGTTCAACGCTGACATCACTACTCATGTTACACGCTGACGTCACTACTCATGTCACATGATGACGTCACCTGCTGACGTCAACTTGACAACCTGAAAACTTCTGATAATATCTGAAAACCCGCCACATGGCACCACGTCTCACCTTCTAACATGTGCCACATGTCACATACTGACGTCATCCAGCCACGTCACTTGCCACGTAGGTTCTAACAATCCCTAACAGGTCGCGGCATGTGGCACCACCTGATTTTCCACGTGGCCTGACAGTGATGACGTGGATTGCCACATCATCGTCTCCTACCTCCAGACAGGCCGTCCCACGACCTTGTAACGGGTCATTCGACCCGCGACCCTATAACGGGTCATTCGACCCAGTTCCAAACCTGACTCTTTCTCCCTCGTTTCTCCACCATTTCTCTCCATTTTTTCACCAAACTAAACGTCCCTCTCCCAGAAATCGATCTACGATGTTAAAACCAGGAAAAATAACCTGAAACACTTATAGTCAAGTTCGATCTTCATGGCCAAACTTCCATCTTGTCCCCAGGCTGGCTTCATTGCCCAATTTCCTTTGTTTTTGTCCTTGCAGACCCGTACCAGCTCGAGGAATAAAACCCTGGCTTTAGAACGTGATTCCAAAGTCACAACAAAAAAAACCCAAAATCTAACCATGATGGGTTCATAGGTTTACTTATTTTTTGGGTTCCTTAGGAAGCCTCCAAGGCTTATCGTGCTCCCACCGTCTTCCTCTCACTCTCAGCCTCACACACGGCCACGTCTGATGAAGGGAACATAAGAACATGGTGTGGGATGGTTTGGGTATGTGTTTGAAGAATGAAAGAGAGAGAGAGAGAGAGAGAGAGATAAGGATAAATTGTGAGGGTTATAGAATGAGTGACACTTGTCACTTATCATGTGGTCCCCACTAGATATTTTTGGGCCCCATAATAGAAAAACACCAACAATTTTCTCGTAATGTGTGCACCACAAAAAATCGTCAAAAACTTTCAGTGACCCGTAAAATCATCGTTTGACGTCCAAATTTGATGTGCTACCTATCTACATTATCATAATCACTCGATCTACTCAACGGACCTCGGTCAACGTGCAAATAACCTCCCAGGTCAAAAGTCAATATTTTCCCCTTTCTAGGGGCAAAATCATCATTTCACCACAAATCGTCCTATAATCCTCGATTAAAACTAATTAATCTTCGGGTAATCCCGTGAATACAGGTTGGGTCGCTACATTGAATGTGGTTGTTGGTGTTTGTCGATGTGGGATAAATGACGTGGAATTTATGAGCTGACATGTGTCATGAGGTGGTCCTGGTCAACATTTCTGACATGTCAGTGGGTCTGGTCAACCAGATATTGTCGGTCTGTGGGTAGGTTGGCCTCATGCTAACTGCTTAGAGTGGCCGAGGGATTGGTCAGGCCAAATGGTTGGTTGATCATGTATGATCAATCTATGTTGTTCTGGCTTTGTTGCTGTGATCAGGAAGATGGTTGAAGGGTTCTGACCGATCAGATATGGTCGGGTAGCTTTAATTGGTTTGAGTTTGGCACGTTTGGTTGCTAAGGCAGGCCCTGTTGGTCTTTGGTCAGGCCGGCCAGTTTAGGTATGAATAATAATAATATCATATTTTTTAAAAATAAATTAACTTAGAAGGATGTTGTCCATTATGAATTAGAATCATTTTTCTGAAAAATAGATTATAATCATTGATCCATTGAACTTTAAATTAGGTTAGATTATCGGAAAAAGAAAACAACTTCTATTTTTAATCTTAGTAAATAGCACGAGGTGTTCCTACATCAAAGGGTATACATAATCTTGCTTGGAGTACAGTTTACTCTTAACCACAAAATAGTCCAAGTGAGTTTTAAACTTCTATCAATTATACACCAAATAAATTTTGTCATTTGGGAATAAGTATTTACCAACGGCAGAAAAAGGTTTTGTATTGTCTAGTAAAAGTATCAAGTAACAAAATATTGTCACATAGCACTTATAGTTATATCCACTGATAAAAATATCCGCAATATTAATAAAATTTTCATCGATATATTCGTATTTTGAGAAATATCCGCTGCATTTCTGTGAATATACCCATATTAAGAGTCTTGACATAAAAATAATGAAGGAAGAAAAATATCCCCTGAATTTTCATGATATAAGTATTAGTTTTATATAACTATTATTAGATGTTTAAGTTTTACCTATAATTTCATTCAATTTTTTTTTTAATTTCCGGTAGAAAATTAGAAGGAAAATAAAATATGTAAAAAAAAACATAAAAGCATTTGACTTACAATTTTGCATCTTTAAATTTAGTGTGAATTTATTTATTTGTAAATTGATTCTGCAAATAATACCACAAGGTGCGAAAACTTAGTGGTAATGATAAAATAATAAGACAACAGGCATCTAAGGTCCCTCCAAAGAGCTATATTCACATTATTGATATGAAAGTTGTCCTTGTAATTTGATTATAAAAAATGAAAGAAAAGAAAAAAGAAAGAGATAAGTTGTCTTTATATTTTATTTTTTTAACTTGCTAGTGTATTAGTTTCGCTGCTATCGTCATCCTATTTATTCTGGTAGGAAACATCATTTTATTTAAAATTAGAAATTGGCTTAGGATGATTTCCCTAACTTCGTGCATTTTTTCTATAATGACTTTTTAACTTTGGATGCATCCTATAATCAACGCAGTTTTTTTTTTTTTTTTTTTTATAAAAGGGAAAAAATTCATTCAATAAAAACCAAATAAGATCACAATTATTTTTAAAGAACAGTTATAAATATATTCAAGAAAATAAAAAATAGTCCATTTAAAATAAAGCAAGAAAAGATTTAAATTTTATATTTTTCCAATGTAAAAAATCTTGCATCAGCCACAGGAGAATCGTTGTTGAGAATTGATATGCAAATGCAGCTTATGAGCCACAAGTAAAATGGCTTGAAAAGCAAGTAGGGATGATGATCATGCTAACCAATGCTGAGAGCAGGAAAGCCTTCGAAATTAGCAACACCAAAAACAACAAAGAATCATTTGGCACCAAAAAATTGTAAATTCGATGCTATCTCATAATCAAGAAGGGTGGGAATATGGTTTTTCACAAATATAATAATAGAAATATAGATACGATATTATTTATGCTTAACAAAAAAAATATTAAAATGTTAGTCTACAATTTGAAAATTTTGAATAAAATTTCAGAAAAATTTAAGAATATGGTCTATTTAAACCTTGCCAAGAATTCAACTCCATCGAAGAAAAAAGAGTGAATTCGAAGAATCCTCAATAAGTACATCAATAATTAAATCAGGGGTTTCTCAAACCACAAAGACTTCTAATCAAGGTGGACTACCAACTTAGCTAATCAATCAGCCACTGAATTGGCCTCTCGCTTGCTGGAAACGAAATGGATCGCACTTATATCATCATCGATGTGGTGTACGTCATCGAGAACATGTCTACCTCCGAGCAGTCTTCACGGCGTTGCGACAAAGCAGCCATGACTATGGAAGAGTCTCCCTCAATCACAACGAACGAGAGCCCCAATTGGGCAGCTTTGAATGCCCCGTCTGGTAGCAGCTACCTCCATGTGGAGATTTGATAAGGAGCCAAGGACCCGCCCAACACTTGCAGCTATGAACAACCCATGCCAGTTGCGAATCACAATCCCAAAGCCGCCACCAACATTAGGCCCCGTATTGGCACAATTGACACACACATACTATATATTCATGGAATTTTAAATATGAGTATATTTATAAAAATATCACATATATTTTTCCCCCCTTATTTTAATGTCAATATTAAAAAATATAGATATATCAACGAAAATTTTACGAATATTACAAATATTTCCATCTATGCTCAAATTTACACACACTCAAGTTTTTGTTATGTTTATGGGTCTGTCACCTTGTTTGCTCACTTGTAGTAATTTCATTATTGTTTCTTTTTATTTTTATCTTTAAATATCAAACAAGATTACCAAATCAAGCAGAGTTTCCGTTTTCTGAAAACATGGACTTTATTAAAAATTAATTTCGTTGCTGATTTCATGCTCTTAGTCTTCATGATGAATTTGAGTACTGATTGATGGGGGCGTTATTGGACTAATTTGATCACTGATTTTGTGGGTACAGATTGGATGGAATTGAATCATTCCCATATCTTAATTCTGATTTCATTACTAATTTTCATTTTCTCTCGATATATCTTTCAATGACTAATGAATGAAAATATATGCAATATCCATAACATTTTCGTTGATATATCTCTATTTTGGAGTCTCGCTATTAAAATAGAGACGAAAAAATATTTGCGATATTTCCGTTAATATATTCGTATTTAAGGTTTTTGACATAAAAATAGGGAAGAAAGAAAAATTCCCCCTCAATTTTCATGGTATACATATTAATCTTATATAAATATTATTGAGTGCTTAAACTTTTTTTCTTTCTAAAATTTCGATCAAAATTTTTGAAATTTTGAATTAAATTTCTAACATTTTTTTAAATGCGAAAATATTGACATTAATAAGATAAATTGAATTGTCGATATTGTCATAAAAAATAATATTTTCAAAATTGGCATCACCATAATAACTTAAATAACGCCATTAAATAGTTTTATAACTTTAGCAATTTGGCCATTATTATTAATTTAGCATAACGAGCTCGACTCCTCTTATAAAAGTGATACCCCTTCATCCAGGGAGAATTGAAAAGTCTAATGTTCAATATGATTTTTTGTGTAGTATAAGATTTTGAATTCGATTATCGTAATAGGTGAGAGACTATTTTAATAATAAGAGATCTCGAATGTAAATGACAGAAGCACGAGGGAAGAAAGAATGAAGAAAGACCGGATCAAATTCTCACCCTATGTAAAAGGAAAAGAAACGGAAACCCAGCCTATGACCATTTTTACCTATTAAGACGTCATTTACATATTCAGACTTCAGGGTGTGTATTCTCAACTTAACAAAATCCAGTGCATCCCAACACAAACGAGCAAAAGGGAAGAAAGAAGAAGAAAGACAGGATCAAATTCCCATTACTTAATCAATCTATCCACAAAGCATCGAATTCCAACTAACAAATTCAAATTATCAAAAATATCAAAATAAATGGTTTCCTTTCTGGTCCTATTCATTTATGCTGCATTCTTGTCCAATCGCAACTCGACACGTACCATTTAACGAATCGCCCGCCAAACATTACAGTTTCCAAGCCGTTCGATCAACCATCCCTTTGCGCTGAATCAGCATCGAACGACTGAGATTGAGAACTCCTGCTGCTTTTCATTCTCAAGAACCCATACAACTTCCGTATATCCCTTACCGCATGTACACCTTCGCCACAAAAAACCCCACCGGCTTCGCCCGATTCGTCCCCGGGCTTTCCCGTCCCGGCATCAAACCCCACCCGCTTTCCGAATATCCCAACTCCCCTCCCATCACCGTCCGTTTGCAAGGCCGTGATCACCGATTTAATAGCGCGACTCGGCGAGTTCCGGTTCGCTATCATCAACTCGCCGATCTCCGCGGGGCTCAAACTCGACCCGCTTTGGAAAATCTCCTCCACCTGAGGGAAAAGCTTGTGCTCTTTCATCCCTAAATAGCTGGTCGCGAGATTTTTAAATGCCCCGAAATCGCAGAGAGGAAAATGGATATGCACGTCTATCCGACCCGGTCTCAGAAAGGCCGGGTCAACATGGTCCTTCGAATTCATCGTGAAGACCATTAATCTCTCTTCTGCACAGCACGAATTCAACAACCCATCCATGAAATTCGATATCCCCGAAAAGCTGAAACCCGTGGATTTTTCGGCGAGATATCGGTCCAAATCCTCGATTACAATCACAGACTTGGTCGTCGTTTGCATTAGAAGCGTCTTCAGCTCTGAATCGTCTTTGACCCGCGATAGATCGAGATCGTACACATCGTAGTTGAGAAAGTTAGCCATGGCGGCCACAAAGCTTGACTTTCCGGTACCCGATGGCCCATATAGCAAAAAGCTCCGTTTCCAAACCCGACCCAATCTGTGATAATACTGCTTGGCTTTGAGAAACGACTCCAAATCGGATTTGACCTTGGATTTGAGATCGGCTTCCATGGTTATGGTCTCCAAGGTGGATGGGTGGGCAAAAGGGACTGCTCTCCATGGTCTATTGGGAGCTTCAGTGTTCATATAGAGCCTCAAGTTTCGTTTTTTTTGTTCGAGCTCATCCGCGACGACGTGGATGTGCTGCAAATAGGGCCTGAGAATTCGGCGCTTATCGGCTTTTCGAACCTTCAACACTAAGCTTCTACTTGTACTAGTGGCACTGCCCTCTGTCATCCATAGCACCTTGGCTCCGAGGAAGTCGTCTTCGATGGTCTGATTCTGGTCGAGCTTGAGGACAATTTCATTGGGCTTTTTCCCCGTGACAAGATTGGTGAAATCGGATTCTTCAATGGAGGTGAGAGAGTTGAGATAATCAGTGACTCTGCAATATAGCTGATTCTCCTGCTTGCTTTCGTTGAATTCGGGGACTTTGAATGACTGGTAGACATGGAAGCAGTCTTCGAATCGCCTCCACCATTTCTTCACAATATAAACTAACCCAGTTTTGTACAGAGCCACACGGATTGCTACAAATATACAGATTGTCACAATTACAAGAAAGAATGGATTCGAAAGATTCATTTTTTTTTATATATGGGGAAACCCCAATCCCAATTTCCCAAAAGCTATGAAATTTGGTGCTCTAGAGCAGATTTTTCTGAGGTGAAAAGGGGATTTTGATGGGTCTTTTCCTTCTTTTCGAAGGGAAAATCATGGTGGGTACTGTGTGGTGCAGCGTTGCTATACGAAAGGGGTCGGGTTTGTGTTTGAGGAAGAAGAAGAGTAAATGAGAGTATGGAGAAAAAAGAAAAAAGAAAAAAGAAAAAAGAAAAAAGAAAAAAGAAAAAAGAAAAAAGAAAAAAGAAAAAAGAGAGAGAGAGAGAAATTGATTGTATAGATAAAACTATAAAAGAGAGAAGAGTTCGAATGGGAAGGGATTGAAATTTGAAGGCAGTATTTAATTGGGAGACGGCTACTTGCCTGCAAGTTTTGATGGGTCAAAGACTCAAAGAGAAGTGTGTGAAATACGCGTAAACAAAATTAAGCGAAGTTTTAAAGGCTAAAGCTGTGCTTGGAATGGATTGAATTATTATCAAATAAATATGGGAAGGGAATGGCAGGTTGAGATTTCAAATTTTCTTTTATTTCTCCGTCTGTCCAAGCTCCAGCCCATTCATGGTTCATGATGCCTTTATGGGCCTTTCTTTATTGGATTAAATATTGATTTTTTTTAATTTAAAAAAATTGTCTCTACAATAATATGTGGGTGTGCCTCTCTCTAATGTGTACAGGCATGTATTTATTTATTTGGATGCAGAGTGATATTAACTAACAGGATTGAAATTTCATAAAAGGGGCGTTGTTTAAAACGGTGTCCAAATTTTTAATTTGACTACAGAAATAGAATACAATTTATTTATTTATTTGTAGTACAAATTAATAAGGTGTTATTTTTGTCAGACCACAAATGGAAGAAGTTTCCAACTGAGTGTAATATAGAATATCATATTCAGCGAAGGCTCGAAGAGGGGCTCCCTCGTATCCTGCTATATATAATTCATTCGTATGTTCTTGCCCTTTTCTATCAACTAACAACCACATTGTTTAATTTGCCACCTCACCATTTTTGTGTCTTTTGGGTACATCGACCCGTTCTATCAGCCTGTCCTTAGCTAATTGAACGTACCGACGTAAATATGGAGATTCTTATGTAATACGTAAGATCCGAATCATTCTATTTTATTTTTCATACAACAATGTTTTCTTTGGACAAAATGTTAAATTGGAGTTAATGGCATAATCCCCTAGTTATATTTACTTATCAATCAAACTCAAAAATTTATGGCAAATTATTCATTATTATCGACTTAAAATTTAATAAATTATACATTATTACCATTTGATTTGCACCTTATAAGTGATTCTGAATTTTTAAATATTGCAATTTTAATGTTCAACTCTTTAAATCGTTATACGTTGACTCATCCGTTAATTTTTTTTATTAAATATTGAAATGGGATTCACAATTTCAATAATAAAATATTAATTTAAATTTATAAAAATTATTTATCACTGCTAAAGATGATCTTATCTTTAGTGACAAAATGTTCAAACAAACTCATAACTTTTTCAAGAAAAATGAAAAAAAAAATCAGAAAATTTTCTTGACAAATGAGAACACTTTTAATTATACCGTCCAACACATCAAAATACATCCAAAAAATTCTCTTAATATTAAGATTCCCAATTTCCCATTAATGGCTTATTGCTCCCATTTTATTCTTCACTCTGTTTGATCTTTGTCCAATTTTCTTCTTCTTCTTTCTCCCTTTTATTGCTTCCTACTTTCAATTTGTTTGGAGGCCTAAAGCAATAAAGTGTGGGGAATGAATCCTGACCATTAAATCTAACGAAATTAAGAAGGGGTGGTTTTGGGGGGTTGGAATGGCAGAGATGGCCGGAAAAGTGGGTGGGTGATGCTTTGGGTCTTTTTTAATAATTTAATTTTATAAATTTAAATTAATGTTTTATTATCTAATATGTATTTCCCATTTTATAAATGACATAATTTATTTAATAAAAAAATGTTAGCATTTAACAATTTTTTTAATAAGCTAGTTAACAGAATGATTCAAAATATAACGGTTTGAAGAGTTTGTGATGAAAATTGTAAAATTTAAAAGTTCATATATGCATATATTACAATATATAAAACACAAGATAATAAATTATAATTTACTCAAAAATTAATTCTTCATAATTATGTATCTCAAGACATTTATAAATAAAATGATAAAAATATCAATACAACGTAATGTTAATAATAAAATACGATTATATATATATATACGTATCACGTGATGAAAAGGTTAATTTCGAATTTGTTGGGTTTTAGAATTGTTGATTGCCATGAGAAATATTTGGGTATTCCTACTGTTACTCAGTGTAATAAGAAAAAGATGTTTGGGAAAGTTAGAGATACCCTCTGTAGCAGGTTAACTACTTGGAATTCGAAGTTACTATCTTCTGCAAGTAACGAGGTTTTGGTGAAGGCGGTGGCCCAGGCTCTGCCCACTTACTAGATGAGTGTGTTCCAGCTTCCCAAATCTCTTTGTCATGAACTCTCTGCTGAGATTGCTAGATTTTGGTGGGGCAGAGATGGGAAACGTAGTATCCATTGGATGTGTTGGGATAAGTTGTGTCGACCTAAGAATTTTGAGTGTTTTAATCAAACTATGGTCGCAAAACAGGCTTGGCGGTTGTTGAAATATTTAGGATCACTAGTTGCGCAGATTATGAAAGCCTGTTATTATCCTATGTAGGATTTTATGGAAGCTGGTGTTGGGTCCCTTCCGTCTCTGGTTTGGTGGTCCCTGCCGTCTCTGGTTTGGCGGTCCATTATCTGGGGTCGGGAGGTGGTAAAGCATGGATTGATTTGTCGGGTGGGCAATGGTACTTCAATTTGTGTGTTTTGTGATAGGTGGATTCCACGGCCTTGAACGTTTCAGCCTATTCTAAATAGGGGGCTTCCGGTGGATGCTGTGGTTTCCTCCCTTCTTCTCTCCTCTAGCAGGTGGGATGTGGGCTTATCGGAGTTTGTTTTCTGTGAAAAGGACGTTCGTGATATTTGTAGTATTGCACTCCCAGCTTATGTTGTTTTTCTGATGGTTGGTACTTGTAACGACCCGTCCCGAATTCCGAGATTTGTTTAGTGACTAATCTTGATTAGTGAGGCTGAACGGTGGTTAGTAGGGCGGAATCGGACAAATTGTGCAAAATGACCGTTTTGCCCCTGGTCGTGGGCAAAATGTTGACTTTTTGATCGGGTGGTCAAACGGACTTTGACTGATGACCGTGACGTAGTTCGGGACGTCACGAGTTCATAGACAGGTGGCACATTCGATTCCGACATTCGTAGAGAAAGTTATGGTGTTCAGAAGTTGAGGGGTATTTTGGTAATTTTGCATGTTTGGGGCCAAATGTTGACTTTTTGACCGGGAGGTCCGATGGGCGAGGGCCAAGGACCGTTACGTAGGTATCGTCGATACGAATCCAACGACAGGCGGCATGCCGAGATCGGAGATTCGACGACAACGTTATAGTCAAGGAAACGAACTAACGAACCGAGGCTCGGATTAAAATAATAATATAATAGTGAATAGTGACCGTTGACTGTGCACATCCGGATGAGTGACAAGTGTCACCCATCCCTTGTTTCCAGCTCCATGTTTCCCTCCCAACACTATCATTACAACATCATCATTCCTTATCCATCATTTTCCTTCCTTTTCCTTTATTTTCTTTCAAACCGTGCACGATTTGGGGAAAGGATGAACGGGGAGAATTGACTCCCTCTCTCTGCCGTTCCTGAGAGAAAACTGAGAGACTATGATGATCGAATTAACGGGGAAACACGAGGGGTTGTGAGAGGGCTGAATTTTGGATTTTTGGATTTCGGGAAAATTGGGGGGAAAATTCGAATTGGAGGAATTAGGCCGTGAGGATCGCAATTGAGCTTACCTTCAGCTTCCTGGGAGTGCCACGATCATAATTGTCGAAGAAACGAGAAGAATTGGTGCCGTTTTGGCTCTGAACGGGCTTGGTGACAGAGGAGGAATTTCGAGGTTGAGTCGTGATCGTGGAGTGTTTAGACGACGGAATTGAGGTGGGGAAACTGCCTATCATGATCCCACAATGCTTCTGGGTTCGTCAATTGAAAGGAAACGGTCGTGGTTGACGAAACTCCATGCTTGAACAGTGACTGTGTTCGAGCTTGAGTTCATTGGGTTAGAGGTGAGATTGTATGAAATTCATCTTGTAGAAATGATCCTTACACTCTCACGATACTCACTGTGTTAATTAATTTGAAAAACAGGGTCGAAATCTATGAACCCGAATCGGAGACCCGTCGAGGATCGATCGATAGTCGTGAGGCTTTAGACCACGATTCGAGAAATTGAACTTGCAGAACTTAATTAGAGTTGGATTGGAAGGGATCAGTTGAAAGAACGGATCGAATTGAGGTTAAATTGAATGAGATTGAATCGGGTCTGTTCGCGGGTTTTTCAACCCGTTTACCAGACAAACGGGCGAAGGGGATGATTGTGTTGGTACTGTAGCTGGCGCGTGGCTTCCACGCGCAGCCGCTTGCGGCGGCGCGTGGTGGCGCGTGATTGGGAATCTTGAGGTGAGGTCAACATGACTTCTGTCCTATTTAATGTAACAGACATTTTGGAATTGGTTTCGTGTCGATCGGACACCGCCTCGATAGTGTTCGGGATGTCCGAAGGTTTTAAATTAAGTTTAAAAATAAGTAAAAATTCGGGAAAATTACGGGACTTTGATAGGATGTTAATGATGAGGTTAGTAACCCTCTAATGTGATTTGGACAGGATTGGGAGTCCCGTGATAGTGGTGTGGCCCGGGAGGGCCGGTGGCACGCGTATCGAGGCACACGGTTAAAACGGTCTGTGAGTGGGCTTTGGTTTTATAAATTCTATGCATGCTTAAATGTTTTACATGGATTATGATTGTGATTGTATGATGTTGGTTTGGTTGTTGGTAAATTGTACGGTTTCACGTATTTCGAGGCGATTTACGTGCTTGCACGTAAATCGAGGTTTTCCGGTTTTACATGGATTTTCCATATTTATGACTTGGATATAATATGATAAAATGGTTTTGAAATTGGAAATAGGAACTCGGGCTTGAGGCCCAATTATGTTGGAAATTTCGGACTTGGAGTCCATTTGAGAATCGGGCTGCGGGCCCAGTTGGTTTATAAGTCGGGCTGCGGGCCCAGTTGGTTTACAAATCGGGCCGTGGGCCCAGTGGTTTATAAAATCGGGCATGAGGCCTAGTTGGATAATAAATGTGATTTCGGGTCAGGGACCCTATATTTTATAATGGTGATTTTGGGTCAAGGACCCTAAATGGAATTACATGGTTTTATGGAAAAATCAGGCATGAGGCCCAATTGGATTATAATGGTGATTTCGGGTCAGGGACCCTATATGGAATTATGTGGTTTTATGGAAATTTCGGGCAGGGCCCAATGGTAATAATGTGATAAAAGGATTTAATAAAACTGTTTTCCATATACCATCTGGATACAAGGATATATGATGGTCTCCTCCAGATGTCTGGGACACTAGGGAAGTCACGGTGCATTGCCTGCGAGGGGTCATTATACGGAGCAGCCGGACCGTATGATGACTCAGGAGCAGGATTGCTATGATTGACGTCAGGGACGTCAGACATCAGGGATGTCAGATATATGGACCCGGAGAGACCCCGGGCAGCAAGCGTAGCTTATGAAACCGTGAGATATGACGTCAGGGACGTCTAGCGTCTGGGACGCTAAGCATCTGGGATGCTGGTGATGGTAATGATAAAATATGAATTAATGAATAAAATGGCTTATTGGTTGGATATGTGTTATGTGGTAAAAATGGATTATTGGTTATGAAATGGTATGTAGGGTCGGGGACCCTAAATGGTTTTAGATTTTGAATTGATGTTCATTTATGGTCGTGGGTGGTGACCCACATGGTTTTAATATGTATGGTGGTGGTATTCCACGGTTTTGGGCTGAGTTCCCACACTTGGTTTTTGGTTAACGGTTTTTGGGCTAAGACCCTAATGGCTCGGTTGAGCAAACGTTTTGGTTACTGGTTTTTGTGGCATGCATACGTTTTTATTGGAGGGCATAAATGTCTTATAAATGTATTTGGTAAACTTATTGGTTTTGTCCACTCACAGCTTTTGGTTTTAATGCCCTTCAGGTTGATCACGGATGCGATTGCAGCAGGGACTGGGACATTGCACGCCTCCTCCATCGATCCTTGCGCACTCTGGATGCCCCGTTTGGGCAGTGGCTCTTGGTCATCCCTTATCTGACACCCCTTGTTGGACGGGAGCAGGGCACATTCCATGGTAATCCCGGGGGGATTGGGATGGGTCCTGTCAACTTGGTATCAGAGCATGGTTGCTCTAATTGTGCGCGCAGGTCGAGGGTGTGATGTCTCTTTGGGCTGCAATTCGTTATCAACCTGATAGATAGTTTTTGGGTTTGGCTAGTGGATGGAGTGTGATTGACCCGATACGCCGTGCATTAATGTGATTCGACCCAAGTGGGGTTGATTGTGGTGAACTGGTATTGTGGGACCGTCGGTTCGGTCATGTGATATTGGATTGTTGTGCTGCTAGGTGCAGCCAGGTTCGGGGAACCTCATGTGAGTAATGGTCTAAAATGTGAACCCTTGTGGTGGTTTCTAGTGTGAGGGATGTTGGTTCATCGGAGTTGGCCGATGACCTAGTGGTGGAACCCACGTTGATGGGATGGTAGGATTGGATTTGACGTCTATTCGATGTCAGGACCGCGGGGTCGGTCAGGTTGTGGATTTTATATTACGGAAAGCTGTTTGGTTCGGTTGAACCATAGGGTGTGATTGTGGAACCCTAGTATTAAAAAGGTAAACGTTAATTGTGATTAGCGGGTGAGAACTTGTGCTGCGACGAGTGGCTGAGGTCATGGATGACCATGTGGATGGCTCTGGTGAGTCTAGGCAGAACTATGGGATCCGATTTACGGATACGGTTCTGAGATAAATTGTGGAATCCCGTGTTGGATCGGGTATTGGTGTGATGTGTGGATGCGGATCTCGATAGTAATGACAGTTGGTCGGTAGTCATATGGAGATGACTGGCTATCGAGGGTAATTAGTGTGGTTCTGATACTTGGGAATCAGGGGACGTTCAGGGAACGTTCATTTTCCTGATGTGGAGTGTCAGAATAGTGGTACCCATAGTCGTGAGGTACGGGATCGTCGTTCGGTATGAACGGAGATCCAGGATGTCGTATTTGCACACGGTGTGCAGGTATGGATGTTTGCGGGTTGGTACTTTTGTGCTGATGCTAGTATGGATGCCTGTGCGCTGATACTAGTGTTGTTGATAGTGTGCTGGTGCTAGTGTCGGTCATGGTGTTGACAATGAGCCACAAATTGGGGTGTGACTCCGTCATGATGAACATATGTTCGGTCTTTGAGATTCGGTAGTGGTTGAGTGATGGACTGGATGGGTTCCAGTTAAGATCGTAATGTGTTGGGATAAGTTCCAATAGTGGTGAGATAACCAGTAAGGAGTGGATTAAAAAGGGTATAATTGAGACTTGAGTAATCTTGGGATGACGTCCCCTACGTCATGATAATTGGTGGATTTGGGGGAGTTGTTGGCAACTCCAAAATTTGTGCGATTTTATGTTTTTAAATATCCCTCAAAAGTACATGGAAATTATTAAAACTGGAAAAGACGAGGAAAAACCATTAGTGGTATAAAGGTAGGAATTTGTAATTGAGAACTTGGAAAACCGAGTGTTGAACCTGTAAAGGTTGGGATGTGCGAATGCAACAATACCGGATCGATTATGGACACGGGGTTGTCCAAGTGAATTGAGAAGGTAGGAAGTCTGGTGGTTGGAACCTTAGTGTCGAAGAGAGTTGTGATTGGGGAACGAGAGTGGTGTTCGTTTTTGGTGATTGGTATTCCGAAGTCATTGGGGTTGACTTCTTGCTTTCTGCCCTGGCAGACATTGACTGTAGTTACCAGTACGTTGAACGTGTATTGGTTGGTGAGCTCTTGTGTGTTGCGAGGTCATTAGGAGGAGCTACGTGTTCGAAATTAGGTAAACGAGATTTTTCATTTTCTGCTTGGTGGCAGACGATGTTGGGGTACATGGCGTGGTGAGTGCAGTGAGTTTTGTTGCATCCACGTAGGATGAGTATTGGTGTCATTATTTTGGATCATCCTTGGTTTTCCTAGGTGGAATGACAAGGATCGATACGAACTTGGGTGTGTGAGTCGTAAATGACGAGATTGAACTTCTTTTCGAAGTGGGGCCCGTATGGTATTCTACTCGGGTGAGTAGGTTTTCAAGGTAGTTGAATTTGGTCAACCTTAGACGTGTGGAGGTTGGATTGGCTTCCCTATGAAGTCAATCAAGTGTATTGAACGGGTAACCGATAGGTTCAGTTTTGGTGTGTCTTGGTAAATGTGAACGAGATTTCGGGATTTGGAATCGAATTTCTGGGTGACGATTCAGGATTCGATTTTGGAACTTGAAAGTATATTTCCGGGTTTGGGTACGGAATGGTTATTCCAAATGCTAGCTTACGGAATAATGATTTCGGATTCGGATTTGGATATGAATTAAAATGTGATGTCTGGGTTTGGATCCGGGATTTCTTACGAAATTGCGGATTTGGATTCGGAATTGGAACTAGATGTTGGGTGGAGTTTCAATTTGTCTCATGCTGGATTGGGCAAACGTACTCCATTATTGGAACGCGTTCGGCTATGACCTAGGTGGTTGTAGTCTAGTTATTAGGTAGATGTGTGTACTTCGTACATGGTTCGAGGTACCATACCTTGTAAACTTGTGATGTCTAGTTACGGTATACGGGTTATACCCGAGGTGTGTTGGTGAACGTGTTGGTAGTCGGATTGGTTCCGATACCATGGGATTGGTTGTGGACCGGACATTACTATGCAATGGGTCATGGTATTTCCAATGTGTTTAATTACACACGAGTCGTGTGAAAGGTCGGTAAATGTTTACTAAGTCAAATACGTTAGTGGCATGTGTAGCCACAAGTGAGTCTAGTGTCAGTTTTCGACTGACAACAACTGTGTGGTGAGCTTGTCAGGATGTGTCAACATAAATTAATGAGTGGGGTCAGCTGACTCCTAGTGGGAGTGGGAAAGGAACCGTCGAGTTGTTGCGTCAACAAGAGGGTTGATTTGACAAGTGGTGTCAAATTCGAAACAAGTAGTTTCAGTCATTCGACGGGGTCGAATGTAGTCGTTGCGTTTTGGGTACTAGTGGTGCGTTTGGGTGTAGACAAGTTTTGTCTAAGTAGTTGGTGTACGGGTGTACACGTGTTGCGTGGTCGATTCCACTTTCCACGGGGTGTTTGTGGAATCAGGGTAGTCGAGTTTCGAGGGCGAAACTAATTAAGGAGGGAAGTACGTTGAGATTAGAGCAGTTGGAATTTCGAAGACGAAATTTATTAAGGAGGGAAGGTTGTAACGACCCGTCCCGAATTCTGGGATTTGTTTAGTGACTAATCTTGATTAGTGAGGCTGAACGGTGGTTAGTAGGGCGGAATCAGACAAATTGTGCAAAATGACCGTTTTGCCCCTAGTCGTGGGCAAAATGTTGACTTTTTGATCGGGCGGTCAAACGGACTTTGACCGATGACCGTGACGTAGTTCGGGACGTCACGAGTTCATAGACAGGTGGCACATTCGATTCCGACATTCGTAGAAAAAGTTATGGTGTTCGGAAGTTGAGGGGTATTTTGGTAATTTGGCATGTTTGAGGCCAAATGTTGACTTTTTGACCGGGAGGTCCGATGGGCGAGGGCCAAGGACCGTTACGTAGGTATCGTCGATACGAATCCAACGACAGGCGGCATGCCGAGATCGGAGATTCGACGACAACGTTATGGTCAAGGAAACGAACTAACGAACCGAGGCTCGGATTAAAATAATAATATAATAGTGAATAGTGACCGTTGACTGTGCACATCCGGATGAGTGACAAGTGTCACCCATCCCTTGTTTCCAGCTCCATGTTTCCCTCCCAACACTATCATTACAACATCATCATTCCTTATCCATCATTTTCCTTCCTTTTCCTTTATTTTCTTTCAAACCGTGCACGATTTGGGGAAAGGATGAACGGGGAGAATTGACTCCCTCTCTCTGCCGTTCCTGAGAGAAAACTGAGAGACTATGATGATCGAATTAACGGGGAAACACGAGGGGTTGTGAGAGGGCTGAATTTTGGATTTTTGGATTTCGGGAAAATTGGGGGGAAAATTCGAATTGGAGGAATTAGGCCGTGAGGATCGCAATTGAGCTTACCTTCAGCTTCCTGGGAGTGCCACGATCATAATTGTCGAAGAAACGAGAAGAATTGGTGCCGTTTTGGCTCTGAACGGGCTTGGTGACAGAGGAGGAATTTCGAGGTTGAGTCGTGATCGTGGAGTGTTTAGATGACGGAATTGAGGTGGGGAAACTGCCTATCATGATCCCACGATGCTTCTGGGTTCGTCAATTGAAAGGAAACGGTCGTGGTTGACGAAACTCCATGCTTGAACAGTGACTGTGTTTGAGCTTGAGTTCATTGGGTTAGAGGTGAGATTGTATGAAATTCATCTTGTAGAAATGATCCTTACACTCTCACGATACTCACTGTGTTAATTAATTTGAAAAACAGGGTCGAAATCTATGAACCCGAATCGGAGACCCGTCGAGGATCGATCGATAGTCGTGAGGCTTTAGACCACGATTCAAGAAATTGAACTTGCAGAACTTAATTAGAGTTGGATTGGAAGGGATCAGTTGAAAGAACGGATCGAATTGAGGTTAAATTGAATGAGATTGAATCGGGTCTGTTCGCGGGTTTTTCAACCCGTTTACCAGACAAACGGGCGAAGGGGATGACTGTGCTGGTACTGTAGCTAGCGCGTGGCTTCCACGCGCAGCCGCTTGCGGCGGCGCGTGGTGGCGCGTGATTGGGAATCTTGAGGTGAGGTCAACATGACTTCTGTCCTATTTAATGTAACGGACATTTTGGAATTGGTTTCGTGTCGATCGGACACCGTCTCGATAGTGTTCGGGATGTCCGAAGGTTTTAAATTAAGTTTAAAAATAAGTAAAAATTCGGGAAAATTACGGGACTTTGATAGGATGTTAATGATGAGGTTAGTAACCCTCTAATGTGATTTGGACAGGATTGGGAGTCCCGTGATAGTGGTGTGGCCCGGGAGGGCCGGTGGCACGCGTATCGAGGCACACGGTTAAAACGGTCTGTGAGTGGGCTTTGGTTTTATAAATTCTATGCATGCTTAAATGTTTTACATGGATTATGATTGTGATTGTATGATGTTGGTTTGGTTGTTGGTAAATTGTACGGTTTCACGTATTTCGAGGCGATTTACGTGCTTGCACGTAAATCGAGGTTTTCCGGTTTTACATGGATTTTCCATATTTATGACTTGGATATAATATGATAAAATGGTTTTGAAATTGGAAATAGGAACTCGGGCTTGAGGCCCAATTATGTTGGAAATTTCGGACTTGGAGTCCATTTGAGAATCGGGCTGCGGGCCCAGTTGGTTTATAAGTCGGGCTGCGGGCCCAGTTGGTTTACAAATCGGGCCGTGGGCCCAGTGGTTTATAAAATCGGCCATGAGGCCCAGTTGGATAATAAATGTGATTTCGGGTCAGGGACCCTATATTTTATAATGGTGATTTTGGGTCAAGGACCCTAAATGGAATTACATGGTTTTATGGAAAAATCGGGCATGAGGCCCAATTGGATTATAATGGTGATTTCGGGTCAGGGACCCTATATGGAATTATGTGGTTTTATGGAAATTTCGGGCAGGGCCCAATGGTAATAATGTGATAAAAGGATTTAATAAAACTGTTTTCCATATACCATCTGGATACAAGGATATATGATGGTCTCCTCCAGATGTCTGGGACACTGGGGAAGTCACGGTGCATTGCCTGCGAGGGGTCATTATACGGAGCAGCCGGACCGTATGATGACTCAGGAGCAGGATTGCTATGATTGACGTCAGGGACGTCAGACATCAGGGATGTCAGATATATGGACCCGGAGAGACCCCGGGCAGCAAGCGTAGCTTATGAAACCGTGAGATATGACGTCAGGGACGTCTAGCATCTAGGACGCTAAGCATCTGGGATGCTGGTGATGGTAATGATAAAATATGAATTAATGAATAAAATGGCTTATTGGTTGGATATGTGTTATGTGGTAAAAATGGATTATTGGTTATGAAATGGTATGTAGGGTCGGGGACCCTAAATGGTTTTGGATTTTGAATTGATGTTCATTTATGGTCGTGGGTGGTGACCCACATGGTTTTAATATGTATGGTGGTGGTATTCCACGGTTTTGGGCTGAGTTCCCACACTTGGTTTTTGGTTAACGGTTTTTGGGCTAAGACCCTAATGGCTCGGTTGAGCAAACGTTTTGGTTACTGGTTTTTGTGGCATGCATACGTTTTTATTGGAGGGCATAAATGTCTTATAAATGTATTTGGTAAACTTATTGGTTTTGTCCACTCACAGCTTTTGGTTTTAATGCCCTTCAGGTTGATCACGGATGCGATTGCAGCAGGGACTGGGACATTGCACGCCTCCTCCATCGATCCTTGCGCACTCTGGATGCCCCGTTTGGGCAGTGGCTCTTGGTCATCCCTTATCTGACACCCCTTGTTGGACGGGAGCAGGGCACATTCCATGGTAATCCCGGGGGGATTGGGATGGGTCCTGTCAGTACTGGTTTTATTCTAAGGATGAGAAGTATATGATGAAATCGGGGTACCATTTATCCTTCACCCTAGGTCAGGTTGATGTGGACGGTGGAGGGAGGGGGGAATGAGTGTTCCACGGGTGGTCAGAATGTACGGATTTTTAAGCACGTCTGGAAGTTGAGGGTTCCTAATAAACTGAAGATTTTTTACTAGCGGGCTTGTTCTGAGATTTTGCTGACGGTTCATAACCTGGTTGCTCGAAAGCTGGTGGACTCGAGTGTAAGCAGTCGGTGTGGAAAATGAAGGGAGGATGCCTTACATGCCTTGTGGAGCTGCAAACAGAGCCAAAGTGTTTGGAGCCATGTTGATTTCCCATTGACAGGGTTTCTTACTTCTGGGACTTTTTTTTATCTCTTTGCTTATGTCGTGTCTCATTTATCCTATTTCCAGTTGGATCAATTTTTTTATATTTACTGGAATGTTTGGAGCTGGAGGAATAAACAAGTGTCAGAACCTGGTTGCTCGAAAGCTGGTGGACTCGAGTGTAAGCAGTCGATGTGAAAAATCAAGGGAGGATACCTTACATGCCTTGTGGAGCTGCAAACAGAGCCAAAGTGTCTGGAGCCATGTTGATTTCCCGTTGACAGGGTTTCTTACTTCTGGGACTTTTTTTTTATCTCTTTGCTTATGCCGTGTCTCATTTATCCTATTTCCAGTTGGATCAATTTGTTTATATTTACTGGAATGTTTGGAACTGGAGGAATAAACAAGTACATGTGTTGCAGGTCAAGAGGGATGCAAATGTTTATGAATCAGCAATGGCTGCTTACTCTGAATTTTCAGGGTTACAACGGGTTTCTTGGGGGGGCACCACTTCGGCGTGAGCCTAGGTGGGCCAAACCTGCTGATGGGGTTCTGAAACTAGATTGTGATGTTGTGGTTGGTAAAGACACTCGTCAGTGTAGGGGTGGGCTTGGTGCTAAGGGACTTAGGTTGAGTGGTGGTAATTGGTTTTTCAGGCCTAGAGACTATGGGAGGATCAGTGGTTGCTGTTGAACTAGAGGTCATTATGCTCGGCCTTTTGCAGGTGCAATAGTTGGGTTTACAAGATGTGATTGTTGAGACTGATTGTGTGGAGGCTGTTAGCATGATTAAGGCGACCCTTTACTTTTGGACACCGGTGGGCCTTCTTGCTCGAGAAGTTAGGGGTTTGATGGATGTTCTTCGCATTCCTTTGGCTGCTCTTGCCTGTGTTCCCAGGTTGGCAAACTCGATGGCTTACTGCTTGGCCCAAGAGAGACATTGCACCCAGGTTCATTATGGGTGGGGGCCTATGTTTCCCCCTTGGCTGGCTCCTGCTTTAGCGAATGATATTGATGGTTAGCTGCTTGGTGGAGCTTTTGAGTTTGTTAGTTGGTGGAATAGTTTTTTTCCCTCGTCAGATTTTCCCCAGTCTAACTAGGTTTTATGATGAGAGTTTTAATGAGGTTCCATACACCGCCTATAGTGCACCCAATTTTTGTCACCTCTCTTTCTCTCCACACACACTGACGTATCAACAACCGACCACAAAAATATCTAATGGCTACTAACTCATTCTGCCTTAGTTTTCTCCATGTGGAAGGACAACCCAAGTTAACCACAAGTACGCACTGTCAATTTTATGGCCTAATATTCAAGACAAAATTCCAATACTTTTGACATTCTTACGTGTACGTAGTCTAATTAATTAGACATATGATCAAACCAAAAAACAAAAAAGGAAAGAGGAAAGCCTCTTTTTTAAATTCTACAATTCTCTCATGCGCCAACTTTCAAATAGTAGAATAAATCGTCAGCACACACACACTTCAGAATTTGAAAGGCTTCTAAAGGCCAATTTAGCAAACAAGTATGATGTATTAGATCAAAAGCTGTCCCTTTGTTCTTTTTTCATTCAGGTGGTTGAAAGTTTCATTAAAATTAACAAAAACAAACAATGTAAATTCATTTAGTATAGAAATCTACGTATTTAGAGTTGGATTAATAATTAGCCAATAAGGGTAGTTTAGTGATTCAAGTATTAATTTAGTTTGTTCCTAGATTTAGGGTTCCAATTTTACCGTTTATTTTTTGAGGCAAATATAATAAGATATTGATCTAATATCGACCTTATATGAATCTCGAAATCACATAACATAGGAGATCAGTTCCATGCTAATATATGTGAAAACACTTTGTATAATGTTAAATATGTTTAATTACTTTTTTAATATTTAAGGTATAATTAGAAATGAATCTAAAATTAAAAAAGAAAGAAAGTTGGCCCTATTGAAAGCAATCAATCGTAAAGATCTTTTTTGTTCTTTTCTTGTTTCTGCTTTTGGCAGGTTGATGTTGATATCCCCACTAAGTATGGGCAAAGCTCCGCGTTGATCTTTTTTACGTGTGAAAAAATTTATTAGACTGTTGATTAAACTGTTGATTAATTCATCACAGCTTACTCCTAATTTGCACAAAACCTTGTTGGCTTTTGCAAATGGAGTCAAGGCTGATAAGCTGGAGGTATACTTTTGATACTTTTAAATTAATTTTTATTTTAACTTGTATACAAAGATTTTAGGTATTAATTTCTTTTTGAAAATTCTAAATCAACCACTACACAAGGAAAATAGACACCGGTAAAACGTAATATTAGTGCTATATTTTTTTCTATTTTGTAAATAAAGATTTGTTTTTTTTTTCTTTTCATATGTTTAGATATTTATGATAATTGGTATCTCTTTGAAAAAGGAAAATAATCATTTATTATAGGGCAATTAAATCATAGATTCTTACTAACATATAAGTTTATTCAAAAACTTACATACATAAAAATTAAACTCATAGGTCATTTGACTAGTCAAAGGACTATACAATTTAAAATAGATCATAGTTTTTATATAAATTACAACTAATCCCATCCAATTATATACTAGTTCAGCAATAATCTAAAAAGTACTTACCAAAATCTATCATGATTTCAACATTAATTTTTATTTCATTTTTTTATTATAAGATTATATTGAGGATTATGAAAACATTACTCTTATTTATATATATTTTTTCACTTGCTCATTTTAAAAGTAATATGCGTATCTAATCTAACTTAAAATAAGACAATTAAAAGCAATAATTCTTCAAAAATAGAGGATTATGAAAACATTACTCCTATTTATATACCCTACTGTTGAACCCCAGAAAATACAGACTTTATTTTTTATTTTATAGAAAAAAATCAATTGTAACTATATACAATATATAGTATACATATATAATATTTATTATATGCATAATATAATAAAGGGTTCAAGAGACCAAAAAAATCAAACACTTAGGGGCACAGGGGCTAAAGAGGATAAAAAAATAATGTTATTTTTAATAGTTTAAAGAAATTCTGAATAATTCACTCATCATCTTTATTGAGATATAAAATGGTAGATATGAAATTTATTGCTTACAAATTTTGTTTAGAAACTTTTGAATAAAAAAAGTTTGAGATAAGGTCTTATTTTGTTTAATATACAAGCATTAAATGTTTTAAATAAAAATAAAAGTTGTTAAGGGTGTAACAATTATTTACTCTTTATTATATTTTTATGAGGCAAAAAATCATCAATTATATTTCTAAGAGAGTAATTAGTGACTTATTAAGGTCATCGATATGTTGATGAGGATGAGATGCAAACTTGGATTCAATCTTTGCCTGATGTAGCGTTTAGAGCTTGTGATCAAAGACTCTGAGCCTTAAGATGTCCTCAAGCTTCTCTTTGTAATATTTTGTCTTTCTTATATTAAAAAAGAGTGACAATAACAATAACATATAACATACATATAAGTTAATTTCTAACCACATTTTTTTTTCTCACATAAAAAGACAACTAAGGACAAACTAACTCGAAATTTGACAACTATGGCCAAAAGTTTCCAGTAGCAACCAAAAAGCAATATCGATAATAAATTGGATTATATTTTGATGTATTGGGTCACTGATTCATTCTAATTCCCTAAATCATGATTGATTAAATATATATTTTTTATTTAGATTAAAGCATAAAAGCAATATCGATAATAAATGGATTATTTAATTTGTATTAGCGAGAATGATATTTAATTTGTATAAATTATATTTCCAATATCATTTGTATACATTGGAATAGATAATATTAGACATGGATCTTATTTTTTACAGTAGCCGACCTCTTCCCAATATTAATTTATATTAAAAATTGTAGCTACGTCATCGATCATAATTGTGTTCTTATTGTTGATACACAAAATATGTTAACTTAGAATTGATGCACAAAGGTAGGCATTGGTGTGGTACCAGTCTAAGGGTACTCCCGAGTTGTACACATACGGGTTGAGGTTCCCCCCTGCACCCTTGGCTAAATTTCATGGTTCGGAGACTGGGGGTGGCTCTCGGTCAGCTTAATTCGAACGTGTGGAAAATACTGATTAGCCTGTATGTGACGTTAATGAAAGTGGGGTAGTCGCCATCGACGTACGGCCAGGTGGTGCACATGTACGAGTTTGGTCAGCAGTAGCAGAGTCGGGGCTAGGTGCATGCTCGGTGCAGGGATAAGATGACCCGATGAGAGTTAATCATTGGTTTGCCGTCATCCCAAAAGACATACAAGACAGAGTTTATCTTTGTCGGTGGGAACTGGGGTGGGGAGGGCATCCCATCTGAGCTCCAAGATCTGGATGACGAGGGTCGGTCTTCGTGACAGTTGTATTTTTTGTTTTGTTTAATACTGTTCGGTATGCCTTTGTTTGACCTGGTTGTGTGTATCCAGGTACTTTTCAGGAGGTGGGGACCTCAGACAGAAAGAGGGCGGTCTGTGAGTTGGTAAGGTTGAAACTCAAACTGACTTGGCGTCACCAGTACATACTTCGAGTGTTGTAAGCGTTGTTGGAGGTCGGCCTCATCATGTCTTTAGGTAAGGATGCTTTTTTAAAGTGAAATTTTATTGGTAGTTGTGGTCGGTGTGCTGACCCTTTTGTTTTTTGTAGCTGTTCCGAAGGATGCCAAAGTGTGCATTAACCGATTGGAAAATGAGGCTTTGGAAGTAAACATCCATGTGATGGCCATCTCAGATGAGCATGACCAAGAGCCTGAGCCGACCGTGACTCCTCCTCCACAGGGTTCGGTTGGTAAAAAGTGGAAAGAGGCACTGAGCGCCAATGAGGGGTCTCAGTTAAAAGAGACTCCAACCGTTGATCCGAGGACGGCTAAGAGGTTGCAACGTCTGCTAGAGGCCAACAAGACCAAGAAGCCTAAAAGGGTGCCGACGGGGACCAAGACTATAGTGGTCAATCCACCTCATGAGCTGGTTGTTTGGCCTTCTAAGTCGGTTAGCGAGCCAGTGGTCCAAGTCATTGAGCTGGATAAGGAGGGGACCGATGACCCTGGACATACGAGGTAATCAGAGGGGATGATAGGGTTTATGATGTCGGAGGACGATGTCAAGCGGTAGAGGCAAGTCTGGAATAGCCTCGAGCACGTTGCAGAAAACGTGAGACATACTGGGGTCGGAGTGAGCTGGTATGGCGTGTTTCTAGATCCTCCCCTACTGTTTATTGGTGTGTCATATCCTCCCCCACCATATTTGACTGGATCTTATCCTCCGCCACCACCTCATCAACATGATATGTCACCGTTTATGTTTCTTTCACCACCATCTTGTCATCAAGCTCTATCGCCATTCCCTCATCCTCTACCATCATCTCATCATCAAGCTATGCACCGAACAGATCAGTGTGAGGAGGAGATGGCCGATTACGAGGGCATAGAGCTTGGTAAGTTCACCTAGCCGGATACAAAATGGAAAGATGTCTCAGTTGGCGTTCGAGAAAAGATGTTGTCAGTTATCAACAACTTGAAATCAGTTTGTCAATGGAGCTGTCTGAGCTGGACGACCTGCCTGAGAACTCGATGTTCGAGCGCATGGAGAAGTCTCTCCTCATTGCCTCATGCGTGACTATTCGAGCTGTTTTACACTTGTGTGTTTTTTTTTTAATTTTTGTATTTTGCTAACATGTGCTATGTCTATGTAGTCACTCAGTGAAATGTTCATCAACTACACTCACCCATTGAGGCCAGTCCCTGCTGCCGACAAGGAGAAGACTAAGTGTAAAGAGCAGTCGGTGGCCTTGCATCACCATGCTCAGGAGGCTGAGCTAGCCATCAAAGCCAAGGCTGTCTCGAGAGGAAGGTTCAACAACAGCAGTAGTAGATCGTAGACCAACAGGTCTGTACTTTCCAGAGGCTGCGGTGGCTCGGTCGACCATGGGAGAGGTTGACCGATTGAGGGCCGAGCTGGGTCGGGTTGAGGCGCGCGACTAGAGGGAGTTGGAGGTGGAGTAGCTTAAGGCAGAAGCATAGCGCCAAAAGGCACATATGGAACGACTGAAGGTAAAAGCCGAGAGCCTTAGGATAGATTCAGAGGATCAGGATGTGGAGATGGAGGTCTTTGAGGCTAAAATCGTGTCTACCAAGTTTGAGGCAGTGAAAGAGTTCCTGAAGTCGTAGAAGTAAAGGAATTGTAGGCAGATTTTTCCTTAGTGGACGAGCGAGCAATGTACAAGAACATCTTCCTCACCTACCCAGGCCTCCACCTGGACACCATTCCTTGGCTCGGCTTCTAGATGACCTTAAAGGTCATAATGGTGGGTGCCCCGGACATCAAGGATGAAGAGCAAGATGAGGGATAGGCTGAGGTTCCTAGGCAGACCTCCACTCCCGAGCGGACTGCCACCTCTAAGTAGGCTGTTTTGATCCCTAAGGAAGTGGTTGCTCCAGATGTGAACCAAGTGGAGTTGACTGTTGAGGGTGTTGGGTAAACTAACCCCCATGTTGTCTTAGTTTGAGATTTTAGTGATATGACCGACTTGCGTTTCGGGGTAGGGTAGGATTTCCTTGTATTTTTGTTTTGTTTTTTTTTGTTTTGTTTTTGTAGGTTTTGCAGACCAAGTGGTCTTTTGACCTTTATGAATAAAAGAAGTATTTACATCTGAAATTTTTCTGAGTGTCAATTGATCCGAGCGATGCTCGGCGTTGCGTGTACTTAGCTGGGTAAGTGTCAGGACCGGTCCCAAATCTCCCGGGATTAACGTGGGACCCGCCTGATCCCGGGTGATTTGGGACCGGTCCTGACAGTAAGTGTATGCTCACTATAGATCGACCAAAATGTTTTGTTTGCATGTATCTAACTTAATAAATGTATGCTTGTCAGGACCCGTCCCAATCCCATCGGGATTAACGCTAGATGAGCTTGATCCCGTCTGACACGGAGTGTTAGACAAGGGAAATTTCCGACTTTAGCCTGCTCGGGGCTTTAGAGTACGCCAGGATCTGGAAGAGAAGAGTGATGTCTCGGTCTCTACTACAGCCCGCATCCACTGTCAACCTGAAAGGCAGTCAAAACATTAAAAGCTGCGAGTGGACAAAACAAAGGATTTATAAAAAAATATTTTCACAAAAGACATTTATACCCTCCACTAAATCCATGTGGGCCTTGGCCCAAAATCGCAAATGAAACCAATCGTACGAGCCACTGCCCAAATCCATGTGGGACTCATCCCAAAACCAGTATATATGATATATATATCACATAAATCATACTACCAATCGTGTCAAGGTTTCTAAAGTTACGCGCGTGCTACCCGGGGTCTCAAATCCCAAGTCTCCCTAGGGTTCACCCAGATCAATGTTCGCAGATCAATCACCCTCCCTAGGGGTTACGATCCATAAGATTTCCTGAGAGTAAATGACACGACCCATCCCAATCCCCCCGGGATTACCATGGAATGTGACGTGCTCCCGTCTGACAAGAGGCGTCAGACAAGGGATAACCGATTGCCATTGCCCAAACGGGCTTCCAGAGTGCGTAAGGATCGATGGAGGAGGTGTGCGATGCTCAAGTCTCTGCTGCAGTCGTATCCGGAATCAACCTGAAGGGCATTGAAAACAAAGCTGTGAGTGGACGAAAATAAACAAGTCTGTTTAAAACATTTATAAGACATTTAAGCCCCTCAGTAAAATCATATGCATGCACCAAAACCAATAATCCCATATTTATTTAGAAATAACCAATAGGGCCTTAGCCCGGAAACCAAAGCATAGTTTCAATTTCCAAAAGTAAACCCAAGAGTTATTTCATAAATCCAGTAATATGAACCATAAGGCATATAAACCATAACCATTATTTTAGCCACTGCACTATACACTCCAATCCGACATCCCTGATGTCTGACGTCCCTGACGTCAATAAGGTCACATTCACAAGGCTACGCGTGCCACTCGGGTCTCAATTTCCGAGTTCAATCCCCGAACCCCGTTCGGGTACAGCATCCCCGATGCTTAGCGTCATAGACGCTGGACGTACTAGACGTCCGTGACCTCTCCGGGGTACCTCATCCGGAGGAGACAATACAATATGGAAGGATCTATACAGTGCAGTACCAAATACATTTTATAGATATCCACATGCAAAACATATAGGTATACATAGATAAAATCCGAACCATTCGTTACGTTTCATCAAACGGGTCTCATGCCCAAATACCGTGAAACGTGCCATAACCGAAATATCATCAAAACCATTTATAGATTCCAGCATGTGAACATATATAAAATGTAAACCAGAAAACATTTATTCAATTCCATTTTTAGGGTCCCCGACCCGCAATCACATGTAGAAATCAACTGGGCCCCTGGCCCGATTTCACAAGTTAACTGGGCCCCTGGCCTGATCCACATGTTAACTGGGCCCCTGGCCCGATTTCATAGTTCAACTGGGCCCCTGGCCCGATTTTACATTATTCAAGTTCGTAACCGTTTCATGAAATCATATCCAACCACATTTATGGAAATCGGTGAAAATCCAGGAAATCTCGGTTTACGTGCAAATACGTAATTCACCTCGAAATGCGTGAAATCATTTTAAATTCACCAATATCCAAAGTAAATCATTTAATCATAATTATAACGATCATAAAACAGTTATGCATGCATCGAATTTATGAAACCAATGTCCACTCACAGACCGTTTAACCGAGCGCCTCGATACGCGTGCCATAGGCCCTCCCGGGCCACCTCACTATCACCGGGACTCCCAATCCTGTTCAAATCAATTTAGAGGATCACTAACCTCATCATTAACATCCTATTCAAGTCCCGTAATTTTCCCGAATTTTTAAGTATTTTTAAATTGGATTTAAAACCTTCGGACATCCCGAACAATATCGAGACGGTGTCCGATCGACACGAAACCAATCCCAAAATGTTCGTTACAATGTATAGGATAAAAGTCACGTTGACCTCACCTCGAGATTCGTGCCCACGCGCCGTCACGCGCCGCCGTGAGTGGCTGCGCGTGAAAGCCACGCGCCTGCTACAGTGACTGCTACAGTGCTCCTTCTTCACCCGAATGACTGGTAAACGGGTCTGATTACCCGCGATAGGATCCGTTTCAAACACCCTCAATTCGATATCAATTCCATCCGTTCTTGATCCTACAACAATCACCAATCCACCAATTTCAGTTCTGTGTCCATGATTAGCATCAACCGTCGATCAAACTTGTCGACAACCCGTGATCACCCAAAACGGGTCGATCACCAGAGATCCTCCAATCCTTAACCATAATCAAATTAACTTCACAGGAAGTTAATAAGGACTAATACGAACTAATTAGAATCTTTAATTTAATTCGACAATACCTCAATCGTCACAACTCAAGCTCGAGTTTTCCGGCCGTCCACCATGTCCGTTCACGGCCCTAGGAGCTCCCAAGCTTGCCCCATTTGATCTGGTTCGACTCGTTGAAGTTCCAGGAAGCTCAATCACTCATCAATTAGGCTTGGGCTGGCCTGAAACTGGAAATTCGAATTTGAATTCCCCAGAACCCAGTTTCGGGTTTTTGAACCTTCCTCTACCATTTTCACTCCATTTTTCCACCTCTCAATCTCAGAGAATCACTCTCCCATTCCTCTTCTGTTTCAAGTCATCAATTCCCTCAAACGACCGTGTAGGTGGTTGATCGTGTGTGGGGAACATCCCCTGTTTTCTTCCATTTTCATGTCCACCAGCCAAGGTTTAATGGCCAACTCACCGTCCACACAGCCTTGCATCGCACCAACGTCAATAAACAATCCAACAATCCCATAAACAATAGTTTAGGCCAGCAATTTGCTCCATAAACGCACCACCCGTGCGCTGGCCACGTTCCCTCCACGGTGCTACAGTAACCGTTCAAACACCCGTGAAATTACCACTCTGCCCTTGTGCAGTAAATTACCAAAATGCCCCTCACGCATCCTGACCCGTAACTCGGTCATACGAACTCCGATTGATGCGTGCCGCCTGTCTACGAACTCAGGGCATCGAGACCTTCCTAACGGTCCTCGGTCCTCGGCCATCGGGCATCCCGATCAAAAAGTCAACATTTCCCCCTTATATCGTCCAAATTACGAAAATGTCCCTGGACTTCCGTACATCATAACTTCCACCACGAACGTCGGAAATCGAACGTGCCACCTGTCTATGAACTCGTGACGTCCCGAACTACGTCACGGTCATCGGTCAAAGTCCATTTGACCATCCGAATTAAAAGTCAACGTTTTGCCCACACCCAGGGGCAAAACGGTCATTTTGCACAATTCGTCCGAAATCGCCCAACTAATCCCAGATTAGTAAATCACAATTAAATATTATTAAATCCCGATATTCGGGACGGGTCGTTACAACCTTCCCTCCTTAAAGAATTTCGTCCTCGAAATTACCAATAACCTTACTCCACAACCACCTTGTGGAAAACAATTCGACCACACATCTGTGTACACTTGTACACCCACATACTGGGACAACACCAGTCTCGTTTGTACCCAGACATCTCATCACAGTCATACGTCACAACAACAACACTCGACCACCGCGAGTGGAAATGATCACCTGATCCGCGATAAAATCGCTTAACCATTTAGCTGACTCCTTCAGCTAGACGGTTCCCTTCCATTGCCAATAAATCCTTACATTTGCTCCCGTTGGGAGTCACCAAATCTCATTTGTCAGTCCACGCTGACACCACCAGTCAAACTGTCATCACAAAACTTTACCACCCTAGTAAAGCCCCAACCATCTGTCAATCCGTGACAACACCACGTACTACATCACTCTCGATGTAGCGCAAGATCAACCACATGATCTCAATTCGCAGGGCAAGCCCAATCCTGCGACACAAAATAATCTCAATGTCCATAATCGCCGACTCCCTCAGCGAACCAAAACGCTGGGAAATCACGGTGTGATCAAGTCACACAAGGCTACTCGTGGTTACTCAAACCACCAATTCACTCATCCTGAGTGTACGTATACCGCCAACTTACTCAATCAAGTGGTGTAACTGGAACACATTGAATACCAGCCCAGCAGTGACACACATCTCAGTACTAGGGTTCCACAAGCCAACCATGGCTAAGAGCACCTGCTCATACAATCACTGAACCCGATAAGATCAATCTGCCCAGCGCACAGTATCCAATGTCCAGTCCACAATATAGCCAAACAAATGATATCAGAACCAATCCGATTACCAACACGTTAGTTACACACCACTGGTACATCCCATGTACCGCCATTAGGCGCCACTCAGCCTATCAATCCTCGTACAACGTACCCTGTACGTACCTCATCCCATCAATCTGACTATAGCCACCCAGGTCATAGCCAAACACGTTCTAGTAATGGAGTACATTTGCTCAAACCAACATGAGACAAAACGAACTCCACCCGTCATCTAGTTCCAATTCCGAATCCGAATCCGCAATTTCGTAAGAAATTCCGAATCCAAACCCAAACATCACATTTTTAATCCATTTCCAAATCCGAATCCGAAATCATTATTCCGTAAGCTAGCATTGGAATAACCATTCCGTACCCAAATCCAGTAATCCATTTTCGAGCTTCGCAATCGAATCCTGAATCGTCACCCAGAAATTCGATTCCAAAACCCAAAATCTCGTTTACGTCCACCAAGACGTAACAAAACCGAACCTATCGGTTGCCTGTCCGAAACACTCGATTGACTTCATAGGGAGGCCAGTCCCAATATCCACACGTCAGAGGTTGACAAAATACGACCACTTCGGAAACCTACTCAACCGAGTAACAACCATATGGACTTCACTCCGAAAAGAAGTTCAGTCCCGTCACCTACGACTCCATCGCTACGTCACCCGACAAGTAACATTACAATCCTAGATCGTCACATCATCCAAAGTCGACAACATCGCAAATCAGATCCACCTAGGATCCACACATGCTCACATAGCTAACAATCCATCTGAAAGCTGATCGTAGGGTCTTACACCCTCAATTGAATCCTTCGCCAAATTTCCCTTGGTGGAAAGATGACCTCGCATTTCACCACCAAATCCAAAATCATACACAACTGCTTGTGTCCAATGACCCAAGGTAAAACATGGGTCCACCCACCAATGCACGCTCAACGTACTGGTAGCAACAATCAACATCTGCCACGGCAGAAAATAAGAAGTCAACCCCAAAGACTTCGGAATACCAATCACCGGTGTGGAAACGAGCACTCCTCTCGTCTCCCAATCACAACTCTCCCCGACACGGGAGTTCCAACCATGTTGGGAACAGACATGCTCCCAATGAGATGTCAAGTCCAACCTCTGGACTGCCCATGTCCATACCTCACTTGGACCACCACGTGTCCAAGATCAATTCGTTACTCGGACCTCACGTCCGCCAATAATCATGTATGCACACATCCCGATTCCGAACGGGATATCCACAACACTGCCTGGATGTGCATACCCAACTGCCTTCGTCTCACATCACAACCTAAACAGGTTCAATCCTCAGGTTCCAAGTGATTCACAATCACAAAATACCACGAATGGTTTCCCCGACTTTTCCAATTTCAATAATTTCCTTGTATTTCCTGGGGATATAAGAAGTACACAAACTTACCAATCTCGGAGTTGACCACAACTCCCCAAATCCACCAACTCGCATGATATAGGGAACATCGTCCCTAGATTCCCCAAGTTTCAATCATACCATTATATCCGATCATCACTTGTCGTCATATATCTGTTAGGACTTATCCCAACACGACACAACCTCCACTGGACCCCATCCAGTCCAAGACTCAACCACCACTGAGTCGCATATACCAATCATCGGTCCATTATGACAGAGTCACACCCCAACTGGTGGCTCATTGTCAACACAATTTCTGACACCAGCACCAGCGCTAGTACCAGCACCATCGCACCATCATCAACACTAGTATCAGCACACAGGCATCCATACCAGTATTGGCATAAAGGTATCACCATACCGACATCCATACATAGCACACGAACATCCATGCTAGCACACAGCGTGCAAAGTTGTTACCCTGGATCTCCGTTCATTACGAACGACGATCCCGTAACACCACTCGTACCCCACGACTATGGGTACCTCCAATTTGACCACTGGCACATCAGGATAATGGACATTCCCTGAACATCCCCAAGTATTAAAACCACACTAAATACCCTCGATAGCCAGTCATCTCGACACAACTATCGACCAACAGTCATCGTTGTCAAGATCCGTATCCACACATCACACTACTATTCGATCCAACACGGTATTCCATATTTTATCTCATAACCGCATCCGTGGATCGAACCCATAAGACTCACTAGAGTCATCCACATGGTCATCCAAGACCTCAGCCGCACGTCGCAGCACAAATTCTCACTTAAGGTTCACCTTTCGGTCCATCAATTATAAATTAGGGTTCCAAAATCACACCCTAGGGTTCCACCGAACCCAACTGCCTTTTGCAGTAAAATCCACAACCTGACCGACTCTGCGGTCCTGACATCGTATAGACATCCAATCCAATCCAATCGTCAACTCAACGTGGGTTCCACCACGAAGGTCATCGGCTAACTCCGATGCACCAACACCCCGAACATTAGCCAACACTACCAGGGTCCAAAACATAGACCAATACTCAACTGAGTTTCGCATTTGCAATCAAATGAGGTTCCCTGAACCTAGCTGTGCCCAGTGGCACAACAATCCATCCTCACATGACCGAACCGACGGTCCCACATTACCGGTTAATCGAATACAACCCCACCTAGGTTGAATCGCATCAATGCACGGCGTATCGGGCCAAACACACCCAATTCACCATACAACCCAAAACGATCTATCAGGTTGACAACGGAACAGCAGCCCAAAGAGACATCACACCCTCGTCCTTCGCGCACAAAAGAGCAAAACCTGCTCTGATACCACTTGACACGACCCATCCCAATCCCCCCGGGATTACCATGGAATGTGACGTGCTCCCGTCTGACAAGAGGCGTCAGACAAGGGATAACCGATTGCCATTGCCCAAACGGGCTTCCAAAGTGCGTAAGGATCGATGGAGGAGGTGTGCGATGCTCAAGTCTCTGCTGCAGTCGTATCCGGAATCAACCTGAAGGGCATTGAAAACAAAGCTGTGAGTGGACGAAAATAAACAAGTCTGTTTAAAACATTTATAAGACATTTAAGCCCCTCAGTAAAATCATATGCATGCACCAAAACCAATAATCCCATATTTATTTAGAAATAACCAATAGGGCCTTAGCCCGGAAACCAAAGCATAGTTTCAATTTCCAAAAGTAAACCCAAGAGTTATTTCATAAATCCAGTAATATGAACCATAAGGCATATAAACCATAACCATTATTTTAGCCACTGCACTATACACTCCAATCCGACATCCCTGATGTCTGACGTCCCTGACGTCAATAAGGTCACATTCACAAGGCTACGCGTGCCACTCGGGTCTCAATTTCCGAGTTCAATCCCCGAACCCCGTTCGGGTACAGCATCCCCGATGCTTAGCGTCATAGACGCTGGACGTACTAGACGTCCGTGACCTCTCCGGGGTACCTCATCCGGAGGAGACAATACAATATGGAAGGATCTATACAGTGCAGTACCAAATACATTTTATAGATATCCACATGCAAAACATATAGGTATACATAGATAAAATCCGAACCATTCGTTACGTTTCATCAAACGGGTCTCATGCTCAAATACCGTGAAACGTGCCATAACCGAAATATCATCAAAACCATTTATAGATTCCAGCATGTGAACATATATAAAATGTAAACCAGAAAACATTTATTCAATTCCATTTTTAGGGTCCCCGACCCGCAATCACATGTAGAAATCAACTGGGCCCCTGGCCCGATTTCACAAGTTAACTGGGCCCCTGGCCTGATCCACATGTTAACTGGGCCCCTGGCCCGATTTCATAGTTCAACTGGGCCCCTGGCCCGATTTTACATTATTCAAGTTCGTAACCGTTTCATGAAATCATATCCAACCACATTTATGGAAATCGGTGAAAATCCAGGAAATCTCGGTTTACGTGCAAATACGTAATTCACCTCGAAATGCGTGAAATCATTTTAAATTCACCAATATCCAAAGTAAATCATTTAATCATAATTATAACGATCATAAAACAGTTATGCATGCATCGAATTTATGAAACCAATGTCCACTCACAGACCGTTTAACCGAGCGCCTCGATACGCGTGCCATAGGCCCTCCCGGGCCACCTCACTATCACCGGGACTCCCAATCCTGTTCAAATCAATTTAGAGGATCACTAACCTCATCATTAACATCCTATTCAAGTCCCGTAATTTTCCCGAATTTTTAAGTATTTTTAAATTGGATTTAAAACCTTCGGACATCCCGAACAATATCGAGACGGTGTCCGATCGACACGAAACCAATCCCAAAATGTTCGTTACAATGTATAGGATAAAAGTCACGTTGACCTCACCTCGAGATTCGTGCCCACGCGCCGTCACGCGCCGCCGTGAGTGGCTGCGCGTGAAAGCCACGCGCCTGCTACAGTGACTGCTACAGTGCTCCTTCTTCACCCGAATGACTGGTAAACGGGTCTGATTACCCGCGATAGGATCCGTTTCAAACACCCTCAATTCGATATCAATTCCATCCGTTCTTGATCCTACAACAATCACCAATCCACCAATTTCAGTTCTGTGTCCATGATTAGCATCAACCGTCGATCAAACTTGTCGACAACCCGTGATCACCCAAAACGGGTCGATCACCAGAGATCCTCCAATCCTTAACCATAATCAAATTAACTTCACAGGAAGTTAATAAGGACTAATACGAACTAATTAGAATCTTTAATTTAATTCGACAATACCTCAATCGTCACAACTCAAGCTCGAGTTTTCCGGCCGTCCACCATGTCCGTTCACGGCCCTAGGAGCTCCCAAGCTTGCCCCATTTGATCTGGTTCGACTCGTTGAAGTTCCAGGAAGCTCAATCACTCATCAATTAGGCTTGGGCTGGCCTGAAACTGGAAATTCGAATTTGAATTCCCCAGAACCCAGTTTCGGGTTTTTGAACCTTCCTCTACCATTTTCACTCCATTTTTCCACCTCTCAATCTCAGAGAATCACTCTCCCATTCCTCTTCTGTTTCAAGTCATCAATTCCCTCAAACGACCGTGTAGGTGGTTGATCGTGTGTGGGGAACATCCCCTGTTTTCTTCCATTTTCATGTCCACCAGCCAAGGTTTAATGGCCAACTCACCGTCCACACAGCCTTGCATCGCACCAACGTCAATAAACAATCCAACAATCCCATAAACAATAGTTTAGGCCAGCAATTTGCTCCATAAACGCACCACCCGTGCGCTGGCCACGTTCCCTCCACGGTGCTACAGTAACCGTTCAAACACCCGTGAAATTACCACTCTGCCCTTGTGCAGTAAATTACCAAAATGCCCCTCACGCATCCTGACCCGTAACTCGGTCATACGAACTCCGATTGATGCGTGCCGCCTGTCTACGAACTCAGGGCATCGAGACCTTCCTAACGGTCCTCGGTCCTCGGCCATCGGGCATCCCGATCAAAAAGTCAACATTTCCCCCTTATATCGTCCAAATTACGAAAATGTCCCTGGACTTCCGTACATCATAACTTCCACCACGAACGTCGGAAATCGAACGTGCCACCTGTCTATGAACTCGTGACGTCCCGAACTACGTCACGGTCATCGGTCAAAGTCCATTTGACCATCCGAATTAAAAGTCAACGTTTTGCCCACACCCAGGGGCAAAACGGTCATTTTGCACAATTCGTCCGAAATCGCCCAACTAATCCCAGATTAGTAAATCACAATTAAATATTATTAAATCCCGATATTCGGGACGGGTCGTTACAACCTTCCCTCCTTAAAGAATTTCGTCCTCGAAATTACCAATAACCTTACTCCACAACCACCTTGTGGAAAACAATTCGACCACACATCTGTGTACACTTGTACACCCACATACTGGGACAACACCAGTCTCGTTTGTACCCAGACATCTCATCACAGTCATACGTCACAACAACAACACTCGACCACCGCGAGTGGAAATGATCACCTGATCCGCGATAAAATCGCTTAACCATTTAGCTGACTCCTTCAGCTAGACGGTTCCCTTCCATTGCCAATAAATCCTTACATTTGCTCCCGTTGGGAGTCACCAAATCTCATTTGTCAGTCCACGCTGACACCACCAGTCAAACTGTCATCACAAAACTTTACCACCCTAGTAAAGCCCCAACCATCTGTCAATCCGTGACAACACCACGTACTACATCACTCTCGATGTAGCGCAAGATCAACCACATGATCTCAATTCGCAGGGCAAGCCCAATCCTGCGACACAAAATAATCTCAATGTCCATAATCGCCGACTCCCTCAGCGAACCAAAACGCTGGGAAATCACGGTGTGATCAAGTCACACAAGGCTACTCGTGGTTACTCAAACCACCAATTCACTCATCCTGAGTGTACGTATACCGCCAACTTACTCAATCAAGTGGTGTAACTGGAACACATTGAATACCAGCCCAGCAGTGACACACATCTCAGTACTAGGGTTCCACAAGCCAACCATGGCTAAGAGCACCTGCTCATACAATCACTGAACCCGATAAGATCAATCTGCCCAGCGCACAGTATCCAATGTCCAGTCCACAATATAGCCAAACAAATGATATCAGAACCAATCCGATTACCAACACGTTAGTTACACACCACTGGTACATCCCATGTACCGCCATTAGGCGCCACTCAGCCTATCAATCCTCGTACAACGTACCCTGTACGTACCTCATCCCATCAATCTGACTATAGCCACCCAGGTCATAGCCAAACACGTTCTAGTAATGGAGTACATTTGCTCAAACCAACATGAGACAAAACGAACTCCACCCGTCATCTAGTTCCAATTCCGAATCCGAATCCGCAATTTCGTAAGAAATTCCGAATCCAAACCCAAACATCACATTTTTAATCCATTTCCAAATCCGAATCCGAAATCATTATTCCGTAAGCTAGCATTGGAATAACCATTCCGTACCCAAATCCAGTAATCCATTTTCGAGCTTCGCAATCGAATCCTGAATCGTCACCCAGAAATTCGATTCCAAAACCCAAAATCTCGTTTACGTCCACCAAGACGTAACAAAACCGAACCTATCGGTTGCCTGTCCGAAACACTCGATTGACTTCATAGGGAGGCCAGTCCCAATATCCACACGTCAGAGGTTGACAAAATACGACCACTTCGGAAACCTACTCAACCGAGTAACAACCATATGGACTTCACTCCGAAAAGAAGTTCAGTCCCGTCACCTACGACTCCATCGCTACGTCACCCGACAAGTAACATTACAATCCTAGATCGTCACATCATCCAAAGTCGACAACATCGCAAATCAGATCCACCTAGGATCCACACATGCTCACATAGCTAACAATCCATCTGAAAGCTGATCGTAGGGTCTTACACCCTCAATTGAATCCTTCGCCAAATTTCCCTTGGTGGAAAGATGACCTCGCATTTCACCACCAAATCCAAAATCATACACAACTGCTTGTGTCCAATGACCCAAGGTAAAACATGGGTCCACCCACCAATGCACGCTCAACGTACTGGTAGCAACAATCAACATCTGCCACGGCAGAAAATAAGAAGTCAACCCCAAAGACTTCGGAATACCAATCACCGGTGTGGAAACGAGCACTCCTCTCGTCTCCCAATCACAACTCTCCCCGACACGGGAGTTCCAACCATGTTGGGAACAGACATGCTCCCAATGAGATGTCAAGTCCAACCTCTGGACTGCCCATGTCCATACCTCACTTGGACCACCACGTGTCCAAGATCAATTCGTTACTCGGACCTCACGTCCGCCAATAATCATGTATGCACACATCCCGATTCCGAACGGGATATCCACAACACTGCCTGGATGTGCATACCCAACTGCCTTCGTCTCACATCACAACCTAAACAGGTTCAATCCTCAGGTTCCAAGTGATTCACAATCACAAAATACCACGAATGGTTTCCCCGACTTTTCCAATTTCAATAATTTCCTTGTATTTCCTGGGGATATAAGAAGTACACAAACTTACCAATCTCGGAGTTGACCACAACTCCCCAAATCCACCAACTCGCATGATATAGGGAACATCGTCCCTAGATTCCCCAAGTTTCAATCATACCATTATATTCGATCATCACTTGTCGTCATATATCTGTTAGGACTTATCCCAACACGACACAACCTCCACTGGACCCCATCCAGTCCAAGACTCAACCACCACTGAGTCGCATATACCAATCATCGGTCCATTATGACAGAGTCACACCCCAACTGGTGGCTCATTGTCAACACAATTTTTGACACCAGCACCAGCGCTAGTACCAGCACCATCGCACCATCATCAACACTAGTATCAGCACACAGGCATCCATACCAGTATTGGCATAAAGGTATCACCATACCGACATCCATACATAGCACACGAACATCCATGCTAGCACACAGCGTGCAAAGTTGTTACCCTGGATCTCCGTTCATTACGAACGACGATCCCGTAACACCACTCGTACCCCACGACTATGGGTACCTCCAATTTGACCACTGGCACATCAGGATAATGGACATTCCCTGAACATCCCCAAGTATTAAAACCACACTAAATACCCTCGATAGCCAGTCATCTCGACACAACTGTCGACCAACAGTCATCGTTGTCAAGATCCGTATCCACACATCACACTACTATTCGATCCAACACGGTATTCCATATTTTATCTCATAACCGCATCCGTGGATCGAACCCATAAGACTCACTAGAGTCATCCACATGGTCATCCAAGACCTCAGCCGCACGTCGCAGCACAAATTCTCACTTAAGGTTCACCTTTCGGTCCATCAATTATAAATTAGGGTTCCAAAATCACACCCTAGGGTTCCACCGAACCCAACTGCCTTTTGCAGTAAAATCCACAACCTGACCGACTCTGCGGTCCTGACATCGTATAGACATCCAATCCAATCCAATCGTCAACTCAACGTGGGTTCCACCACGAAGGTCATCGGCTAACTCCGATGCACCAACACCCCGAACATTAGCCAACACTACCAGGGTCCAAAACATAGACCAATACTCAACTGAGTTTCGCATTTGCAATCAAATGAGGTTCCCTGAACCTAGCTGTGCCCAGTGGCACAACAATCCATCCTCACATGACCGAACCGACGGTCCCACATTACCGGTTAATCGAATACAACCCCACCTAGGTTGAATCGCATCAATGCACGGCGTATCGGGCCAAACACACCCAATTCACCATACAACCCAAAACGATCTATCAGGTTGACAACGGAACAGCAGCCCAAAGAGACATCACACCCTCGTCCTTCGCGCACAAAAGAGCAAAACCTGCTCTGATACCACTTGACACGACCCATCCCAATCCCCCCGGGATTACCATGGAATGTGACGTGCTCCCGTCTGACAAGAGGCGTCAGACAAGGGATAACCGATTGCCATTGCCTAAACGGGCTTCCAGAGTGCGTAAGGATCGATGGAGGAGGTGTGCGATGCTCAAGTCTCTGCTGCAGTCGTATCCGGAATCAACCTGAAGGGCATTGAAAACAAAGCTGTGAGTGGACGAAAATAAACAAGTCTGTTTAAAACATTTATAAGACATTTAAGCCCCTCAGTAAAATCATATGCATGCACCAAAACCAATAATCCCATATTTATTTAGAAATAACCAATAGTGCCTTAGCCCGGAAACCAAAGCATAGTTTCAATTTCCAAAAGTAAACCCAAGAGTTATTTCATAAATCCAGTAATATGAACCATAAGGCATATAAACCATAACCATTATTTTAGCCACTGCACTATACACTCCAATCCGACATCCCTGATGTCTGACGTCCCTGACGTCAATAAGGTCACATTCACAAGGCTACGCGTGCCACTCGGGTCTCAATTTCCGAGTTCAATCCCCGAACCCCGTTCGGGTACAGCATCCCCGATGCTTAGCGTCATAGACGCTGGACGTACTAGACGTCCGTGACCTCTCCGGGGTACCTCATCCGGAGGAGACAATACAATATGGAAGGATCTATACAGTGCAGTACCAAATACATTTTATAGATATCCACATGCAAAACATATAGGTATACATAGATAAAATCCGAACCATTCGTTACGTTTCATCAAACGGGTCTCATGCCCAAATACCGTGAAACGTGCCATAACCGAAATATCATCAAAACCATTTATAGATTCCAGCATGTGAACATATATAAAATGTAAACCAGAAAACATTTATTCAATTCCATTTTTAGGGTCCCCGACCCGCAATCACATGTAGAAATCAACTGGGCCCCTGGCCCGATTTCACAAGTTAACTGGGCCCCTGGCCTGATCCACATGTTAACTGGGCCCCTGGCCCGATTTCATAGTTCAACTGGGCCCCTGGCCCGATTTTACATTATTCAAGTTCGTAACCGTTTCATGAAATCATATCCAACCACATTTATGGAAATCGGTGAAAATCCAGGAAATCTCGGTTTACGTGCAAATACGTAATTCACCTCGAAATGCGTGAAATCATTTTAAATTCACCAATATCCAAAGTAAATCATTTAATCATAATTATAACGATCATAAAACAGTTATGCATGCATCGAATTTATGAAACCAATGTCCACTCACAGACCGTTTAACCGAGCGCCTCGATACGCGTGCCATAGGCCCTCCCGGGCCACCTCACTATCACCGGGACTCCCAATCCTGTTCAAATCAATTTAGAGGATCACTAACCTCATCATTAACATCCTATTCAAGTCCCGTAATTTTCCCGAATTTTTAAGTATTTTTAAATTGGATTTAAAACCTTCGGACATCCCGAACAATATCGAGACGGTGTCCGATCGACACGAAACCAATCCCAAAATGTTCGTTACAATGTATAGGATAAAAGTCACGTTGACCTCACCTCGAGATTCGTGCCCACGCGCCGTCACGCGCCGCCGTGAGTGGCTGCGCGTGAAAGCCACGCGCCTGCTACAGTGACTGCTACAGTGCTCCTTCTTCACCCGAATGACTGGTAAACGGGTCTGATTACCCGCGATAGGATCCGTTTCAAACACCCTCAATTCGATATCAATTCCATCCGTTCTTGATCCTACAACAATCACCAATCCACCAATTTCAGTTCTGTGTCCATGATTAGCATCAACCGTCGATCAAACTTGTCGACAACCCGTGATCACCCAAAACGGGTCGATCACCAGAGATCCTCCAATCCTTAACCATAATCAAATTAACTTCACAGGAAGTTAATAAGGACTAATACGAACTAATTAGAATCATTAATTTAATTCGACAATACCTCAATCGTCACAACTCAAGCTCGAGTTTTCCGGCCGTCCACTATGTCCGTTCACGGCCCTAGGAGCTCCCAAGCTTGCCCCATTTGATCTGGTTCGACTCGTTGAAGTTCCAGGAAGCTCAATCACTCATCAATTAGGCTTGGGCTGGCCTGAAACTGGAAATTCGAATTTGAATTCCCCAGAACCCAGTTTCGGGTTTTTGAACCTTCCTCTACCATTTTCACTCCATTTTTCCACCTCTCAATCTCAGAGAATCACTCTCCCATTCCTCTTCTGTTTCAAGTCATCAATTCCCTCAAACGACCGTGTAGGTGGTTGATCGTGTGTGGGGAACATCCCCTGTTTTCTTCCATTTTCATGTCCACCAGCCAAGGTTTAATGGCCAACTCACCGTCCACACAGCCTTGCATCGCACCAACGTCAATAAACAATCCAACAATCCCATAAACAATAGTTTAGGCCAGCAATTTGCTCCATAAACGCACCACCCGTGCGCTGGCCACGTTCCCTCCACGGTGCTACAGTAACCGTTCAAACACCCGTGAAATTACCATTCTGCCCTTGTGCAGTAAATTACCAAAATGCCCCTCACGCATCCTGACCCGTAACTCGGTCATACGAACTCCGATTGATGCGTGCCGCCTGTCTACGAACTCAGGGCATCGAGACCTTCCTAACGGTCCTCGGTCCTCGGCCATCGGGCATCCCGATCAAAAAGTCAACATTTCCCCCTTATATCGTCCAAATTACGAAAATGTCCCTGGACTTCCGTACATCATAACTTCCACCACGAACGTCGGAAATCGAACGTGCCACCTGTCTATGAACTCGTGACGTCCCGAACTACGTCACGGTCATCGGTCAAAGTCCATTTGACCATCCGAATTAAAAGTCAACGTTTTGCCCACACCCAGGGGCAAAACGGTCATTTTGCACAATTCGTCCGAAATCGCCCAACTAATCCCAGATTAGTAAATCACAATTAAATATTATTAAATCCCGATATTCGGGACGGGTCGTTACAGTAAAGTACCCAACGTGGACGACTCCACTTAACGAAGGATTCACCTGTCGCGACCACGACTTGGACCCGTAGGTCATCAATAGGGTCATATGCCCGAGACAAAATCAAATGGGTCTCATACCCAAGTTTATCCTTTTGAAAATCCAAAACCATTTCATTTAGACCATTAAAGAAATACCGACCCGTATAAGCACCGTATAAGGCCAAAACCTTGAAATATGTGCTTATATGTAACCACAACCAAATGCACCCATGGAATTATCAAACATGTATTAAAACATATAATAAACATTTATGCATGCACCAATTTAGAAAAACAAGGTCCACTCACAGACCGTCCGAGCTGCTGCCTCGATTTGCGTGCCATACGGCTCTCCCTAGCCAATCACTGTCATCAGGACTACCAAACCTTTCCAAATCGTAATAGAAGGTTACTAACTACTTAATTAACCTCCCACTAAAGCCTCGTAATTTTCTGGAATTTTTAACTATTTTAAATCCCGAACCTAAACCTTCCGATGCCCCGAACATTATCGAAACGGTGTCCGATCGACACGAAACCAGTCCCAAAATGTTTGTTACATCGAATAGACGATTTCGTATGTTGAACACATTCCCAAATTCCTTGCCACGCACCATCACACGCCGAAGGACTGCCTTGCGCGTGGGCCTCACGCGTCGGGACACTGTTCATCTTCTTCAGCGATCGAACCGGTCCAGACCGGCCGGTTCGGTTCTGTTCTACAACTGGACCGTCGTGACTGGTCCAGGCCCCTACAACCATCATTTTTCGTCCGTTTTCCTCCAATCCAATCCCTAAAATCCTATTTTCATGTTTCCTATCCAACCCAATTAACTAAAGCCCTTAAAACCCCCTAAACCGAACCGGTCCAATATTCCTCTCACGGTTCGATTCTCCAAACTCCTCCCCAGGGGTCCCTCAACCTTCAAACCTTCACAAAACCTTCTTAAAATGTCCTTAGCAACCTATTGAACACCTCCTAATCACCCACAAGCAACCATCATGGAAAAACCAAATTATAAATGGAAAAATGGGTAACCGGGTACCTCTCGGGTTCTTCTCCTCCAAGCCGCCGTCGACGGCGGTTCTGGCCGCCAAGCCATGGTCCTCAGCATCCTCACTTCACTCTGTCCTCAGTCATGGCCGAATGGAAAAGGGTTGGGTTGGTTTTGGGTTCAAAGGGAATGAGATCGGGTATTGGGTTTGTGTTTGAATGAAGAAAATGGAGATGGTCGATGCATGTGTTAATTTGGGTGGCCTGTGGATGGGTGACAAGTGTCACTCATCCATTGGGCCTCCATAAAATATATGGGGACCACTAGAGTCCAAAAGTCAGGTCGTCTCGTAATTCATACAATAGTGCACTTGAACTTCCGTGAATCGTAACTTCGCCGTCGAACGTCCGAATTTGACATGCCGCTTGTCTACGGATTTGTATTGTCCTAATCTACGCAACGGTCTTTGGCCCACGGCCATCAGACCTCCCAGTCAAAAGTCCACATTTGACCCCTTTTAACCAAAATTACCAAAATGCCCCTTAACTTCCGAACGTCATAACTTCTTCCTTGAATGTCGGAATTGAACGTGCCACCTGTCTATGAACTCGTGACGTCCCGAACTACGTCACGGTCATCGGTCAAAGTCCATTTGACCGTTAGAATGAAAAGTCAACATTTTGCCCACGACCAATGGCAAAACGGTCATTTTGCATCGTTCGTCCGATTTCGCTTAACTAATCACCGATTACCCTCGCTAATCGTGTTTAGTCACTAATCTATTCCAGGAATTCGAGACGGGTCGTTACATCAGTGGTTGCTGTTGAACTAGAGACCATTATGCTCGGCCTTTTGCAGGTGCAATAGTTGGGTTTACAAGATGTGATTATTGGGACTGATTGTGTGGAGGCTGTTAGCATGGTTAAGGCGGCCCCTTACTTGTGGACACTGGTGGGCCTTTTTGCTCGGGAAGTTAGGGGTTTGATGGATGTTCTTTGCATTCCTTTGGCTGTTTTTTCCTGTGTTCCTAGGTTGGCAAACTCGATGGCTTACTGCTTGGTCGAGGAGAGACATAGCACCCAGGTTCATTATGGATGGGGGCCTATGTTTCCCCCTTGGCTGGCTCCCGCTTTAGTGAATGATATTGATGGTTAGCTACTTGGTGGAGCTTTTGAGTTTGTTTGTTCAGGGAATAGTTTTTTTCCCTCATCAGATTTTCCCTAATCTAACTAGGTTTTATGATGAGAGTTTTAATGAGGTTCCATACACCGCCTATGGTGCACCCAATTGTTGTCACCTCTCTTTCTCTCCACACACACTTACGTATCAACAACCAACCACATAAATATCTAATGGCTACTAACTCATTCTGCCTTAGTTTTCTCCATGTGGATGGACAACTCAAGTTAACCACAAGTACGTACTGTCAATTTTATGGCCTAATATTCAAGACAAAATTCCAATACTTTTGACATTCTTACGTGTACGTAGTCTAATTTGTTAGACATATGATCAAACCAAAAAAAAAAGGAAAGCCTCTTTTTTAAATTCTACAATTCTCTCATGCGCCAACTTTCAAATAGTAGAATAAATCGTCATCGCACACACACACTTCAGAATTTGAAAGGCTTCTAAAGGCCAATTTAGCAAACAAGTATGATGTATTAGATCAAAAGCTGTCCCTTTGTTCTTTTTTCATTCAGGTGGTTGAAAGTTTCATTAAAATTTACAAAAATAAAAGGGCCTCGAGCCCGTAGTCATGACTCAATTGGGCATCGTGCCCGACATCTCAGGTTCAGTCACGATTCCAATCGTAGTAACGTGTGCAACCATCTGTCCGAGACCGCTCTCAATCCTAGTATGTCGTGGTGAACATATCAACCGACGCGACCGCCTCTAGATCATGGTGCACCAAATCACCTATCGGTATCCTAAATCGTCAGCACTCCGAAGTCGAGTCTCCAGTGGTTGCTCGACAGCGGTACGTGCATCGTGACCTCTCCGGAAGGAACACATCCAAGTTCGGAGGCGAGCTTCGTATCGTCTGTCGCCGTGCACATAGAACTCGCCGCGACCCCGACCAAGACCTGTAAGTCATAAATAGGGCCACAAAACAAAACCAAATGGGTCTCATGCCCGAGTTTATCCTTTTTAAATCGAAAATCATTTCATTTAAACCAACTTAGAAAGCACAAACGCGTATAAGCACGGTATAAGGCCGAAACCTCGAAATACATGCAAATACGTAAACACACACAAATACGCTCATGGCATCACAAAACATGTTCATAAAATCATATAAAAACAGTTATGCATGCATCAATTTAGAAAACCAAAGTCCACTCACAGACCGTCTGAGCTGCTACTTCGATATGCGTGCCATACGGCTCTCTCGGGTCAATCACTGTCATAGGGACCTCCAACCCTATCCAAATCGTAATAGAGGGTTACTAACTACTTAAATAACCCCTCACTAAAGCCCCATATGTTTTTGGAATTTTTAACTATTTTTAAACCCGATCCTAAACCTTCGGACGTCCCGAACAATATCGAGACGGTGTCCGATCGACACGAAACCAGTCCCAAAATGTTCGTTACATCGAATAGATTAACTCACATGTTTAAGTCATCCCCAAAAGATCCACCCGCGCCCTCACACGCTGCCCAAAGGGGCTGCGCGTGAAAGCCAAAGCCACGCGCCTGCTACAATGTCACCATCAACCTCGCGACAGACTGGGTTCACTGGTCTGAACCGGACTGGACTAGTCTGGACCGGTCCAGGGCTCCATTTCACTCATTTTCAATCCATTTCTGTCCATTTTGATTCCTATAGGTTCCTAACCCCAAACCCTATCGATCTAGCCATTCAAAACAGGAAGAACGAGTCGAGATAATACCGCCATGATTGAAGACCGAACCAGCCATCTGCAACTAGCTTTTGCCTTCTACTCCAGCCGTCCCAGCCCTCAAAATCAATCCAAACCTTCCACTTAGGTCACCAGAAAGCCAACCCAAACATTAAAACCAACCAACAACACCTAAAACCCAAGTTCGAAAATTCAAACCAAAACTCACCTTCGCGGTTTCGGTTCTCCCCCTCTGTGGACTGCCGTGGCCCATCATCCCTCAGCCCCTAAGGTCAATCCCTCACTCATGGTGTCAGGGCCCACCCCTAATCCCCCAGGATTAGGGTCTAAACCCTACTCCCGTCTAACTTACGTATGACACGAAGGCCAAACTGACGTCCAACCTTCACGTGACACGTAAGTCGGACAAGGGATTCTCGATCCGACCGTCCAAAATATTCCGAATTCCCCAAAGTACGCGACGTTTAATGTGGATTGTACGTGTGATGTCTCCGGCTCTCTCGACCCACAGCCCGCACCGCAACAACTTGGAGGGTATCGAAAACACGAAAAGACTGTGAGTGGACAAAAATAAAGTTTAAGTTCAAAAACAGTTATCAGAAAACAACAACAGTTATACCCTCCGTTTTGAAAATCAATGCATGCATATCAAGTTCACATCATAAAACCTCATACAAAAAAAAACACATTTTCATTTTTCTCAAATCCCGGGCTTCCGCCCAAAACCATCAAAAACCATTATAACCAACGAAACCATTTCATCAATTCTCAAGGAAATCCAAAACACATTTGACACCACATGCTCATCCATCGAACCTGCTGGATCTATCAGAATCTTTAAACTCCCGAGTCTTTAAACTCAATAACCAGGCCTCAATAATCCGAGTCGTTAAACTCCCGAGTCTTTAAACTCAACAGGCCTGCGGGGGAAATATCAATATATCCGAGTCTTTAAACTCCCGAGTCTTTAAACTCAATCCGGGTCTTTAAACCCAATCCGGGCCCGTCCCCCGTCAATCATAATATCCGGGTCTTTAAACCCAATATCCAGATCCAGCAAATCCAATCCAAACCGTTTAAAAATCATTTCGAAATCCTTATCCAAACCCGAATCCGAAACTACTGGTCCGAAGCCCTTCCGGCATCCAGAACTGTCATTCCGAATCCAAATCAAGAACTCATATCCATTTTCTTTCCAGATTCGAGTCCACAACCATCATTTCGTAAGCTAGCATCCAAAATAACCATTCCGAACCCAAACCTTGAAATCCATTTTCAAGTCCCGAATCGTCATCCGGAATTCCGATTCCAAAACCCGAAATCACATTTTCCAGAAACCTCTTTTGAACTGGGCCTTAAGCCCGAAACACTTTCCAAAATCCTTTTCCTTTCCTTGAAATTAAATCGTAATTCAAATCCCGAAATCAATCATTAAAACCATGATCAAATCCCAAAAACATTCAAAAACTAGTAAAACGTGCAATTCCGTAATTCCTTGATAAACGTGCAAAAATCATAAACCATCACAATCATAAATCAAATCATAGAATCACGTATGGAAACATATTAAAAACATATATGCATGCATCAAGAGTTAGAAAGCAAAGTCCACTCACAGACCATTTCGACGTCGCCTCGATACGCGCGCCACTTACACCGTTCCCGGCCAGTTCGTTATCCTCGACTTTCCCGAACCACGAAGTAAGCCCATATTGGACCGAGCAATGGACTTGTCAAGCGCTACATTGGACCACGAAGTAAGCCCATCAAGAAGGCTCCAAAGATCACACACAACTCACCATCAAGGTCCATGCCGGAAAAGCCCATCATTAGGCCCATGACCTAAACCCTAGCTCTTGCCTATATAAGAGACACTATCACCCTCATTTCGGGGATCCGACTCTCTCACTAGAGAAACCCCTCTCTCTAGACTTTAGAGCTCTCACCTCTCTCTACATCTACTTTCTCTCTCTAAAGGCTCTAAGCCCATTGTATCATGTACAAACACCATTATACTAATGAGAAGAGGGTAACACCGTGGACGTAGCCCGATTTGGGTGAACCACGTACATACTTGTGTTCTTGGGTCTTGTACGGTCTTCCTACTCCTCGTTGGAACATTTTATGCTTCAACATGTCCAAATCCCATAACGAGGTCACTAACTACTTCACAAAGGTCATACTAAAGTCCCATAATTTTCTCGTATTTTTAACTATTTTTAACCGAGCCCTAAAACTTCGGATAGCCCAAAACATATCGAGACGATGTTCGATCGACTCGAAACCAGCGCCAAAATGTTTGTTATATCGAATACTTTACAAGTCGTGTTGTAAACTTCCCCAAACTAGGCCCCACGCGCCTCCATGCACGTCTGGAACGTTCTGCGCGTGAAACCCACGCGCGTGAACAGTGTCACCTTCTTCCTCTCGCCGACCCGGTTCAGACCGGTTCGAACCAGTTCGGTTCGACCAAGCCGGCGTGAGCGGTTTTGTACCATTTTTAATCTGTTTTAAAATCTAATTAGTCCATTAGTTTCGTCCTTCTCCTCTTAATCGACTAACCTAATCAATTTGTAACAAAACACCGAAATCATACCTTTATGTTCAAGAGTTCAACCCGTACTCTGCAACCTCGACGTCTATGGTTTTTTTCCGGCTTCCTCCAGCCTCCAAGTTCGTCCCAAACGACTTGTTTCCCTTCCATGATCGTGTTCCAGTCATTAGTTTGCATCAACAAGGTCTACAAACCGATAATCAAATTTAAAACCCAAACTTAACGTATCGGGTCCACCAGCCACCGTCCACGGCGAGCCACCAAATCAAGTCCATTCGACTCCCAGACACCTTAGAATCACGATGCCGTATTCAATTGAGCCCCTTAACCCTTAACTGTAACGTCCAAATATGAAAGTAGAAACAGAGGACTTGCGGGTTCCTCTCAATTCCGCCATCGTCCCCTACTGTCGAACCTCGCCGTGACCACCCATCATCCTATATAAGCTCCTTCTCTCCTTTCCCTTCAGACTACATAGGCAAAGAATGAGGTTTGAGTGGTGTTATGAAGCTGAGTTCTCTCTGTTGCACACAGGTACTCTGCCTCCCGTGATATCAAAGCCACCGTCCACGACGATGATTGATTCCAACACCACCACACTCATCCCAAGCTCCTCTCCATAGTTTCTTCACAACTCAAGGCCGGACGATGGCGATCAAAGGACCAAATTGACAGGTTCTCTCACGGTTGCACCTCTACTCTGTTTCTTCAACTTAGAACCGATTTAAACCGCCGTATAAACTTGTGAGGCGGTCATCAATGTTCCACAAACATCTGGAGAGGGCCACTTGTCACACTCCTGGTGGTCACCTTCTCCCAAAACAGCCACATGTCCTTTTGTTATTGGGCACAGTTCCCAAGGCACAAAAAGACCAAACTGCCCATAAATGTCCAATTTACGATTTTACCCCTCATCTTTCGAGAACCATATCTTATCCGAACGAAGTCCGATATAGGCGTGCCGCCTGTCGTTGTACTCAGGACGTCGAGACCTACCTAACGGTCCTAGGTCTACGTACAAAAATCTTGTCGTACGAAAAGTCAACTTTTTCCCCTATTTCAACCAAATTACGGTAATACCAACAAACTTCCGAACATCATAACTTCCTCCTCGGATGTCGGAATCGGGCATGCCACCCGTCTACGGACTCGTGACGTCCCGAACTACGTCACAGTCATCAGTCAATACCCAATTGACTGCCCGAACTCAAAGTCAACATTTTGCCCACTCCATGGCCAAAATCGTCATTCTACGCTCGCGGACCAAACGTAACCAACTAAACACCGATTAAGCTCACTAATCCCACCTTAAACACCCTGCTAATCCCGACTCTCGGGATGGGTTGTTACACATGGTCCCTCACACGACACAAGGATGGATAATGGTGGTGAGGTGATACAGTTGTGTGTTTGTTTTCGGGGAAAAATGGAGAGGGTGGTATTCGGGTTTGAAGAAGAAGGAAAATGATGAAGTCTGATAAGGGTGAAAGAAGAGAGGTATGAACGGTGGAGATGAGAGGAAAGGTGAAGATGGATGGCTAGGATGAGTGGAAGTGGGTGAAGAAATTATAAAATAATCCAAAACCATTATTTTAATGTTAATCTCACCAATCAATGTTGAGATCCAAAATTTGGGGTTAATGACCAATGAGATAAGTGGCACTTGTCAGTCATCCATGGGTCCCACTTAAAAAGTCAACCAATCAGATAATGCCACCTAATTCTTGTCGTAATGCGTGCATACTGTAATCAAACTTCCCGTGACAATAACTTTTTCGTCCGACGTCCTATTTTGGCGTGCCGCCTGTCTACAGACTTGTATAGACTCGATCTACGTAATGGTACTCAGCCCTCGGTCATCGGATCTCCCGGGTCAAAAGTCAATATTTTGCTCACGACTAGGGGCAAAACGGTCATTTTTCACTGTCCGTCCGATTTCGTCCAACTAATCACTGATTAACCTCACTAATCCTTTATTAGTCACTTCTAATCCCGAAATTCAGGACGGGTCGTTACAACCTTCCCCCCTTAAATAATTTCGTCCTCAAAATTCGAACTATACCAATTCCACAACCACCTTGTGGAAAGCACAATCGATTTCACATCAAATGCGATACTTGTCTGCACCCAGACGATCCACCAACACTCACGTCACATCTTCCACACTCGACCTCTTCGAGTGAAAATGACCACACGTTCCAAGTTGATACCGCCCGACATTTCTATCATTTCGCTGACACAATTGACTTGATGGTTCATTCCTCAAACACCAATCTATCCTAACGTCTGCTCCCACTGGGAGTTACCAAATCTCACTCATAAATCCCCGTCGACACATCCTGACAAACTATCACCACTTGACAATCGCTAGTCGAAAACTGTCATTATACTCGCTTGTGGTTACTCTAACCACCAACTCACTCAACCTGAGTATACCTTTACCACACCTCACTCGTCTTGTGTGTGACTGGACCCATCAGAAACACCATGACCAAGTGCACAGTACCCAATGTCCAGTTCACGTCCTCAACTAATCCAATGGTATCGAAACTAAGCTGACTACCAACATGCTCACCAACGTACCCCTGGTATCTCCTATATACCGCCACTAGGCACTACAAGCCTACCCCGTAACGTTCCTCGAACAATGTACAAGGTACGTTCATCCATCCATCAATCAGCCTACAACCTAGGTCGTAGCCAATCAAGTTTCAATTCTGGAGTCTATCTGTCCAATCTAGTATTAGACGGAACGAAACTCCAACTCAACATCCATTTTGAATCCCATGGTCACCAGACTAGCATCAATACGTTTACTCCTAATCACATAATTCAATACGCACCAATCCCTATCACGCGCACCAAGGCGTATCCTCTCACGTCCACCAAGGCGTATCCACTCACGTCAACTGGGCATCCAATCTCACCCCCGTCTACCGAGATGCACCAAATCCGAACCTATCGGTTATCCGCTCACTTGATTTCCACATTACATTCGATTGACTTCATAGGGAAGCCAATCCCAACATACAAACCTCCAAGGCGGACCAAATCCAATCCCGTCGGGCAACTACTTGTTCGTTTAGTACACCCTGCAAAATTAACCTCGAAAATAAGTCAGCTTCATCGTCCTCATCCTCAAATATCCAAGACGACAAAATAAACTCTCATCCTATCCTGACCATCAAGATCACGATCCAGATCCATCACTACCTCACCCGACCAACAACCTCACGATCCTAGATCGTCACGATGCCTAAAGTCCTCCACATTAACATCCCGATCCACCTAGGATCCACACATGCTCACTAAGCTAACAATCCTCCTGAAATATGATCATAGGGTGTTACACCCTCTTGAATCCTTCGTCAGTCACAACACTCCTCAACTATTTCCTGCATTTAAACTGATTAGTCAACAACGAGACACGTCGAGACTGTGGGTGCTCTCCAATTACCTCGAATCTATCCTTGTCATTCCACCTAGGAAAATTAAGGATGGTCCTAAACGATGACATTAAAATTCATCCTACGTGAATGCAATCAAAACTCGATGCACTCACCACACCACGTAACCCAACATCGTCTGCGACCAAGCAGAAGATGAGAAATCTCATCCACCTAACTTCAAAATACCCAACTCCTCCTGATGACCCAAGACAAATCGCGGGTCCACCAACCAATACACGATCAACGTACTGGTCACAACAACCATCATCTGCCCTGGTAGAACATGAGAAGTCACCCTAAATGACTTCGCAAATACCCAGTACCAATGTAGACTCAAGTACTTTCCTCGTCGCCTCAAGCACAACCTCTCTCGATTCTGAAGTTCCAACCTGGTTGGAACCATCACAGTCGGGCATCAATCACGTGTCTATAACCAGTCTAACTCACTACCAAGTTTTCCTATCAACTTATACCGTTTATGTACATCCGAAAGGATGTGGACCATTACTACTCGGTCCTCCCGTCCCAACTATTGCTGGATCTCATCCAGTCTAACTCTATCCGTGATCCACTCCCGGATCACAGATAATGAACACATGCCCATCTCGACGGAGTCACATCCCGACTCGTGACTCATCGCATCACAATCACCGGTGCCAGCACTAGCACTAGTACTAGCACCAACACACTAACATCAGCATTTGTATCAGCATACAGTGTGCGAATAAGACAACCTTGGATCTTTTCTCATACCGAGCAATGACCCCGTACCTCTACTCAAGTTGGAGAAACTCTGGCTCCCTCGTACCCCACAACTCTTGGTACAGTCACCCTGACAACTCATACGAGAAAAGGAAACGTTCTTTGAACGTCCCCCAATTCACAACCACCATAACTACAACCACTCTCGATTGTAGTCCCTGCCATGACTCATGCAGACCCAACTACCAGACATCGCTATGAAGACTCCGCATCTAACGAAATCAATCGCCTGTACTAACTACTACGTATCCCCACTCCGGGATTCCATCGAGAAGTACCAAACCTGGTAACATGTCCAACCAATCTCTAACCAAACGTAACTTAACTCGATTAGTGTCGTCTACCAGGTCTTCCATGACCTTAGTTGCACCAACTATCCAACACAACTAAAGTAGTACGAAAACCAACTAGGTCTAACCGATTAATATAACCTCGAAAGTAGAGTGCAATCCCAACACTAATCCTGACATGACTAGACCAACCAACGGTCTCGACTCCGTAAAGTCGTCAAAGTCAAACCACTCGCCAACTCACCTTTCCGAACTATACTTCATACCTTAGGTTCCAATATCACACCCTAGGGTTCCTCAGAACCCAACTGTCCTCAGCAGTAACATCTAAAATCTGACCTACCCCGCGGTCCTAACATCGTATGGACATCAATCTAATCCTACCATCAACTCAACTAGGGTTCGCATTTCTAAACCATCACACAAATGGGCTTCCATCACTCAATTGGGGTTCGGGGAAACTCGGCTACCCCTAGTAGCATAGCCACCTAACTCAACATGATCCGACCATCTAACAGTCACAACTCCTAACTATCGTTAAAACTGATCCTATAACATTGTGAAAGACGATCCAAACCTAACCGTCAAACGATTAAAACACTAAAGTACTATTACGTTCAACTCTCTGTAGGGCCCCACATTGCAAACCTCGACAGAACTATGGCAACCCCAGGCATCAAATGCCGAACCAAAATGATCCACGATTCAATCCTACTAACTATGGTATCGACATCCTAACTATCAGGTTGATTACAAATTGCATCATATTGAGACATCACATCCTCGACCTGTGCGTAGCTCAGATCGCAAAACTTGTTCTGATACCACTTGTCAAGACTCGTCCCAATCCCCCCGGGATTAACGGAGGACACGCCTGATCTCGTCTGACACGGAGTGTCAGACAAGGGAATTTTCCGACTTTAGCCCGCTCGGGGCTTCAGAGTACGCCAGGATCCGGAGGATGAGTGTGATGTCTCGGTCTCTGTTACAGCCAGCATCCGCTGTCAACCTGAAGGGCAGTCCAAACATTAAAAGCTATGAGTGGACAAAACAAAGGATTTATAAAAAAACATTTTCACAAAAGACATTTATACCCTCCACTAAAAAGCATGCATGCATTTAAAAACAAGTTATCCAAACCATTAGGGCCTTGGCCAAAAATCGCAAATGAAACCAACCGTATGGGCCACTGCCCAAATCCATGTGGGACTTAGCCCAAAACCAGTATATACCATATATATATATATATATATATCACAACAATCGTACTACCAATCTTGTCACAGTTTCTAAAGCTACACGCTTGCTATCCGGGGTCTCAAATCCCAAGTCTCCCCAGGGTCCACCCAGGTCAATGTCCGCAGATCAATGACCCTTCCTAGGGGTTACGATCCATAAGCCTTCCTGAGAGTAAGGTACCCAACGGGGGCGACTCCACTCAATTAGTGCTCCTTGACTACTCCAGGGTCTACCGAGGCCAACGACCCTCCCCGGAGTAGACAATCCATATAAAGGAAGGTATATGAATATATATATATATATATATAACATTCTTAAAACCTTTCGAAGGATTCACGTCGCGTTCCCATAAAACTGCCATGAACCCGGAATCCATTTGGGGTACCCGACCCGAAATAACAAATGTAAACCAAAGGGACCTTGAGCCCGGACTCATGACTCAACTGGGCATCATGCCTGACATCTCAGGGTCAGTCACGATTCCAATCGTAGTGACGTGTGCAAACATCCCTCCAAGACCGCTCTCAATCCTGGTATGTCGTCGTGACATATCAACCGACGCGACCACCTCTAGATTATGATGCACCCATCACCAATCGTCATCCTGAACTGTCAGCACTCCGAAGTCCAGCCTCTAGTGGCTGCACTCGACAGAGGTACGTGCATCGTGACCTCTTCGAAAGGAACACATCCTAGTCCGGAGGCCAGTGTCGTATCGTCCGTCGTTGTGCACAAAGCACTCGCGGCGACCCAAACCAAGACCCGTAGGTCATCAATATGGCCACATACCCGAAACAAAACCAAATGGGTCTCATGCCCGAGAGAGTGATATTCGGGTTTGAAGAAGAAGGAAAATGATAAAGTCTGATGAAGGTGAAAAGAAGAGAGGGATGAACGGTGGAGATGAGAGGAAAGGTGAGAGGAAGTGGGTGAAGAAAGTATAAAATAATCGTAAACGATTATTTTGATGTTAATCTCACCAATCAATGTTGAGATCCACAATTTGGGGTTAATGACCATTGGGATGAGTGACACTTGTCACTCATCCATGTGTCCCACTTAAAAAGTCAACCAATCAGATAATGCCACCTAATCCTTGTCTCATAATGCGTGCATAGTGCAATCAAACTTCCCATGACCATAACTTTTTTGTTCGACCTTCGATTTTGATGTGCCACCTGTCTACGGATTCGTATCAACTCGATATTCGTAACTGTCCTCGGCCCTTAGCCATCAGACCTCCTAGGTCAAAAGTTAACATTTTACCCACGACCAGGGGCAAAACGGTCATTTTTCACTGTTCGTCCGATTTCGTCCAACTAATCACCGATTAACTTCACTAATCCTTCTTTAGTCACTAATCTAATCCCAGAATTCAGGACGGGTCGTTACATTGCTTGTGTTAGACTTACCTGAATGTGTGGTTTGCATGTATTCAACTTAATAAATGTTTGCTTGTGTGGTCTTACCAAAGTTGGGTTCGTGTATTTAAATAAATGTATGCTTGTGTGGTCTGACTAGTGTGCATGTATTTAAGTAAATGTACGTTAATGAGACTGGCTGATGGGGCGCTAGTCAGCATAAGTGTATGCCATTGTAGGCTGACTGAGAATGCGTTCGATCGGCATGTTACACATTAGAAAAAATAGTGTATTCCAGTGTGTCTGTAAGGTAGCCTCATCTCGGAATATTTTGAGCTTATGCCTTAGGAAATGTTCCTAGTGTATAGGCATCTTCCTTGGTTGAGGACTTGTACAGACTTTCTGATTTTTGGAACTCGGTGTATATGGCTCAGTCCCCAAGTACTTGGTCGAGGAAGGTCACCGTCGAGGGAGTGGAGATGAAAAAATTATAAGTTTTGTGCTACTAATTATTTCGTGAAGTGGTCGGAGTGATGATAGGCTGTAGTATGAGCGTTTGTGTGCTCGATTTGTTCGTATGCATGTTCGCCGACTATTATTCAATGTTGGTGGGTCAGACATAGTGAGTGGACCGAGTGGGGTGGGCGCTTATCTATATGGAAGGAGGTGTTAAGCGTTAACCGATCGCTGTGTATTGTGTAATGTGGTCTGTTCCCTTGTATCTTGTTAGTTTGATACTTAGTGGTAAGTGTTCCCTCGGTGTAAATGTGTTAGAGGGTAGCTCGTTGTGTGTTAAGAGAGACAAGGTAGAAAAGAAAATATAGAACCTTTTCATTGAGGGTTGGTGTTGGGTCAGCTAGGACCCGTTACCTAACCTGAAAACTAGTAAAACAGTTGAATGTGATGATGAACAATGCCCTGCGTGTGAGGCCCACGTGCAATGACTTTGTTTGGCATGTGACAGCGTGTGGTGCATGTTCTCGATATACGTTCAACACGTATGTTTGAGTATTTGACGATACGAATCCAACAGTATAATTTTTGAGGTGATCAGATATCGTCTCAGGACAGTTTTGACTGTCTAAAGGTTTTTTCCTCGTTTAAAATTTGTTTAAAAAATCCCAAAAATTTATGGGATTAAAGTATGAGTTATTTTGGGATTCTTAGTGACCTTAAAAGTGACATATGACAGGTGGGAGAGGTTTCGGGAATTACAGAAAGACAAGCAAATCAGTATCAAATTGCGTAGATTGAGTGTGAGTGGACCTTTTTCTCTTTAAACTTGCATGCATATTTATTTTTTTTTTAAATGGTTTTCTATGTGTTTTAAATTATATTTGATTTCTTGAGAACTTATATGATTTTTTTTGTGATTTTATGGATATTTAATTATCATCTTAATAGCACGTTTTACGAGATAATATTTGATTGGTGTTTTGGGCTTAGGCCTTGGGTTTTGAGTTGTGATTTTGACTAGAAATGTCCTATGTGTGTTTTAAAGTGTACTTCTTGATGATGGTGAGTTTTGGATGATTTATAATAATTGTTTGATGCACCTTTTTACGAGGAAGTCGTATGTGTTGTATTTTAGTTATTCTGGAGTCTGGATTCCCGAAATTGCTATGAATTATAAGAGTATGATTTCTTGGTATTTGAAATGTGATATGATGTTGTGGAAACTCTCCTCGAGAAGTCGGATTAGTTGGATAGTCTCGGACGTCGAGGTAATGCTCCGTACCTCCTGAGATCGATACCGTGATGGGTAGTCTCGGACGTGGAGCTAATGCTCCGTAGTTCCCTAGACTAGTGAGAAGTCTCAGAAATCGATGTAATGCTCCGTAGTTCCTGAGACTTGGATTGGGACTCAGACATCGAGCTAGGCTTCCCAGTTCCTGAGTCGGTCCATATTCGAACGTCGAGCTAGGCTCTGTAGTTCCCATGTGGTTTTGCCTACCGGTAGTGCATATTTGATATGATGATTTGATTTGCAGGAAGAAGAGGACCACCACTCCATATATAGGATTATTTTCATTTTGACATTGGCAGCAGCAAACATCGCCTATGTGCGAGGGGAGTACCGCACATCTAGGTAGCATGGAGGACAGAACCAATACCCCCATATAGGGTTATTTTTATATTCGTCATTAGCAACATCAAACACCACGTACGTGCGAGGGGAATATCACACATCTAGGTAACATGAAGAGAGGACCACTGCCCTGTATATAGGATTATTTTCATTTTCGTAATTGGAAACAACAAACATCGCCTACGTGTAAGGGGAATATTACACATCTAGGCAGTAGGAAAAGAGGACTATTACCCCATATATAGGATTATTTTCATTTTCAGTAAAGGCAATAGGAAACATTGCCTATGTACGAGGGGAGTAATGAACATTTAGGGCACAATGGGACCGGTCAAGCAACCAAAAGGGACGCCAGGTAATTCGAAGGGACACCAAAGTGATCCCCGATGAGCCCTATTCTAATACAACTGGCACCAAAAATAAAACTAGCTTTGGGACCTATCAAGCAATCGAAAGGGACGCCAAGTTACTTGAATGGACGCTAAAGTGATCCCTGACGAGCTCCATTCCAAAGCAACATGCACCTAAAATAAAACCAGCTTTGGGCGCCTTTGATTCATCACTGAGGAAGGAAAGCGAAAGCAATTCGTTGCTTAAGCAAGGAGCCTATAAACACGATTCTGGGTTCAACTTCCTTCCTTCTTTCTATTTTCTACTTCTTTTCCTTCCTCTCTTCTCTCTTCTTTCTCTCCTATTTTTGTTATCCTCTTCATTTTCTTTCTCTCGACTGAACCACAAAACAAACAAACACACACACACACACACACACACACACACACACACACACACACACACACACACACACACACACACACACACACACACACACACACACACACACACACACACACACACACACACACACACACACACACAAATAATTCACACCAAAGCCCTTAAAGCAAAACACACAAGCACACCCCAACATACAAGTCGGTGGCACAAACTTACAGGAGATAAAGTGACAATTGTAACTTCCCTATTCATCCACAAAACTATATCTCACAAGTAAAATAACAAAAATGCCATCATTAACCAAATTACAAAAATGCCCTTACGTAACTTAGGCCAAGGGCGAAACCAACTGATCTTTATTTTTGGTATGCTTCATATCGATGTACTCGGGAAACCGAGACCTTCATAACGGTCTTCTCGAATTTTCTAAATGAGGTCCCGATCAAAAGTCAGCACTTTGACTTTTGGGTCAAAAGTAAACCCTTTGACTTTTGGGTCAAAACTAAACCCTTTGACTTTTTGGTCAATAGTCAACCTTTGAGTTTAGGAGAAAAATGGTCAATTTCATTTTACCTTTTTTGATTTTACCCTCGTTGAACATCTAGGTTGTTACAGAAAACCTAACTCCCAAGTGCAGAACTTATCTGCGCTACCGTGGAGAGTCCAAAACTCTATTGGCCAGGCGATTTTCGGTCGTCGTCGTGCCTCCTCAGAACCAACATGAAAACCCACCAGTTAGTAGCCCTCAAGGAGAAAAACACAATGGTTGAGGTTAGAAGTCGAGACGTTACCCAATTCGAGTGTTACCGTAGTGAAGGGTCCCGATTTGTATTTTCTAGCGAGATCGTCGTCGTTGATCCCCGCAATAAAAATAACTTGAAATAACATATGACGGGAGCTTTCGAAAAATCTATATGATTGGTGTGGGTTAAAGTTCCAGAGATGACCTCAAATGCATACAAGCTTCTCGTGTGATTTCTCAAATCCTAATCGGATATGTTCTCGTTGCTCGAGCTACAACGGTCACCACCAAGCCCCTCGAACTCGTGAGGAAGAGTCAAAGAAAGTCATCATTGTTTGTAGCCTGGTATAAAGGTTTCTAGTGGATGGTGGAGATCATGGCCTCGCTATCGCACTGCCGCCGTTGAGAGTACTACCATGGTGTGGTTTCTTCCTTAGGTAGCCGTGTACATCAAGAATATGAAATGGATTCAATGGGGATTGAGGATTGGAAGGGTGGTTCGAAGTAATCATGGTATAGGTGTCAAGAATGCACAGTAGAGAGAATTCGAAAAGGAGATTGAGGGTGAAGATGACGACCCTAAATCTAAATTAGTGTCAATTTGGGCTTCCAAATGGGTGTGGGGTGGCCTGGGCTCAAGAACATGTTTTGGGCTTCGAAAACACACACACACACACACACACACACACACACACACACACACACACACACACACACACACACACACACACACACTCACACACAATCCCCGCACACACTCACTCCTACTGGGTAGCTCACTAGCGAAGAAACCATGGCCCAATGTGAGGACCCATGCCTTGGTGACATGGTTAGAAATCCCACATCTCCTAAGGGATCTGAGGGATGCGCCTTATATGTGTGGGAGTGAATCTATCCAACATGAGGCCTTTTCGGAGCTCACTCGCTTTGGATTCCTTGGGAACTCTAAAGTTTAGCGAGTTTGGGCTGGTGCAATCTTAGGATTAGTGACCCACTAGGAAGTTGCACGTGAGCTCCCGAAAACAAAACCGTGAGTGTTGGGCCTAAAGCGAACAATCCTGTTGGAGAAGGTCAGGTCGTGACAATTTGGCATCAGAGGCCAACCCCGGCCGAAATTGAGTGTGCTAGCGAGGACGTTGGGCCCAAGAGGGGTGGATTGTGAGGACCCGTGCATTAGTGGCATGGTTAGCAATCCCACATCATCCGGGGGATTTGGGGATGCGTCTTATATGTGTGGGCGCGCATATATCCAACATGAGGCCTTTTGGGAGCTCACTAGCTTTGGATTCCTAGGGAACTCCAAAGTTAAGCGAGTAGGGGCTGGTGTTATCCCAAGATGAGTGACTTATTGGGAATTTGCACGTGAGCTCTCAAGAACAATACTGTGAGGGCTGGGCCTAAAGTGGACAATCTCCAGTTGGAGAAGGTCGGGTCATGAAACTTAAAGCATCCGTGAGGGTAAAATATAATTTTTTGCATTTTTTCGTTTCCTAAATTTCGATACGGGGTGCATCATTTTGGCTCCTTCCATACCAGTTTACCCAAAAAAAAAAATTTATTGCAACAACCTGAACCATATTTAATTTGTGAATTCAAAAATTTAATATTAAATGACCATTTTGCCCCTAGTGGGGGAAAATGTTGACTTTTGACTCGGGTTATCTTTTGAACATTGACCAATGACCGTGACCTAGATCGGGACGTCACGAGTTCGTAGACAGGTGGCACGTCAAAAACAGACTTCAGACGAAGAAGTTATGGTCATGGGAGTAAAATCGAATTATTTAAACGTTTTGGGATTTGATTTAATTGTCAAAATCTGATTGGTGGGAAATTAATGTGCGGCCCTTGGATGAGTGACAAGTGTCACTTATCCCATTGGCGACTTTCCCTAAATAGTGGATATGGTCCTAAGGTTATTTTCATCATCTCTCTCTCCCATTCGATCATCTTCGTCATTCCTTAATTTTCATCTTCATCACCCCTAACACAAACATACAACTAAACACTTAAACACCATACCTTCACACCATCCTATTTCTTCATCATCTCCTGTGTTCATCACTTAAACTGAGTGAGAGTGAGACCAGAGGAACGTAAAGGGACCGTTGAGCATGGCTGGGACCACGATGGAGGAAGGTAAACCCAAAACCCGAAACCCAGTTTTCACCCATAAATGGAACACCCCATTTTGACGTGTGTTGAAGGGTTCTATTGACTCTAACATGTTCCTAGGGTTCATACGACCTCATATGTGTGGGAACTAAGGACGGAGGAAGTTTGGAATGATAGGAAACCATGTGGGAAAAATGATGTTACTGTTCATCATGAAATAGGTAACTTTCAGATCGATTTTGATGCGTTTGATTAATTAGGATTGTTGCTGGTGATTAGACAAGTTCATAGGAAATGGAATGGATGAAAATGAGGTAGAAATGAGGGTTTTAAAACCAGGTCAAGGTCGCGGGGCGTCTACGTGACCTAGTTCAGAGAAACGGGTCTGACCCGTGAGAGGTAGGGAATGATGATGTGGGCATGCTGACGTCATCATGTCAGGTTGTCAGGCCAGGTGGCCCAGTCAGGAGTCGACACGTGTCATTATCCATGCCCAGTCAGCATTGACATGTCCATGACGTGGACAAATCAGTTGGTCCCATGTGTAACTAACATGTCAGTGATGTGGACCAACATGCTGTTGACACGTGGTACCTGTTAGGATGACGTCATGCTGACATCAGCGTTGACCGTTGACCTGACCATTAACATTTTGACCATCGTTGATTTTGACATTGACCAACGCGTGGGGACGTGTGGTCGCGACTCTTGAGGTGGAACTAGTACAATTTTAAAGGTTTCGACGATCTAGATCTAATGGTGGTGGTATCGAGTCGATCAAAGATCGTTTGATAGGACTGTTTAGGATGCATTCCCGGGATGGGACTGTTCATGGAATTTATGTATGAACTTCTTGAGTCTGTTAGTGACCTTTGGATATGTTTGGACAGGCCCAAAGACTGTGACTTAGGTTCGGGACAGGTATAGGCGGTTCGATTGGGCAGCGAGGACCTTGTGTGAGTGGGCTTTTGATTTCTAAATGGATTGCATGCATAACTGTTTTCACTGTTTTACTATATGATTGGATTTGGATTATTATGGATATTATTCATGGATGATTTACACATATTACGTTGTTTTGGGAATGAGACCCATCTGGATTTTATAGTGTTGGTTTGGAGTAAAACAGGGATTTCATTGGTTTATACTATTGCACTATACATACCGGCCTTTTGGATTGTTGTCTCCTCCAGATGACTTGGTACCCTGGAGTAGTCACGACGCATTTCCTGAGAAGGGCCACTATACGTGAGAGACCGTAGAGAGGCTCAAGATCAGGATTGCTATTGGTATACCCCTGGCAGTGATTCAGAGATATGCCCAGACACTGGTGGACCCAAGTGAGTACTGGGCATTGAGACTCCAGGTAGCACGCGTAGCCTTAGGACCGTGACACTATTGGACATCTGGGATGTCGGGGGTTGGGATATACGGTGCACTATTATGATTGTTTTATACATTCTACTATATGAGATTATATGATTTTATGATTCAGTTATTATTGCCTATGTTTTGACTCGAATACATGCATGTTTGAAAACTGAGGGGTTAAACATTATTTTATTATCTTATAGATGGTTTTGAACTATGGTTTATTTTTCGGCCCACTATCTCTTTGATGGTTTTCTTGACCCCTCCAGGCCATGACACTGAGGTGGAGGCGGATCCGGAGACCGAGACATAGTTGTTATCGTTGCGCACCTGTACAGCAATTTGGGTAGGTTGAGCACTGTTTTTGTAACATGAAATTTGTGCTCATATTTTGTATTGTATTATTGACACGACTCACCCCCAATCCCTCGAGATTAAGGGCTAAGTCATTCTCCCGTCTAACCCACGTGCGACACGAAGGCTAATTACTCGTTCAACCCCCTTGGAACACACAAGCCAGATAAGGGATCCCAGGTCAACGTACCAAAACCAACATGATTTAATCAGCATTCACAACATCACTGTGGATCGCGTGTGTGATGTCTCCGTCTCACTAACAACAGCGCGCACCACATCAACAACCTAGAAGGTATCGAAAAAGAAAAAAGACTGTGAGTGGATAAAAATAAATAATAAGTTCAGAAAAAAATTTATAAGAAAAGACATTTATACCCTCCACGTAAAACCAATGCATGCATTCAAAAATCATTTCATTTCCAAGATAATAAAAACCGTTTATGAAATCGGAAATCATTTCCTTTTCTCAAATCCCAGGCCTCAGCCCAAAACCATCAAATTCTGTATCATCCGGGTCATAGCCCAAAACATGTAAAAACCATTTGGAAACCATCATTATTGAAAAACCATCACTATAGCACAGATATCCAAAACATATTGAAAAACCTAGTTGAAATCCATTTCAACCAATCAAACCTGCTGGATCTATCCGAGTCTTTAAACTCAACAGGCCTCAATATCAATCCGAGTAATTAAACTCCCGAGTCTTTAAACTCAATAGGCCTATGGGGGAAATCACAATATCCGAGTTTTTAAACTCCCGAGTCTTTAAACTCAATCTGGGCTTTAACCCCAATCACATATCCGGGCCCGCCCCTGTCACATATCATATCCGAGTCTTTAAACCCAATACCAGATCCAGCAAATCCAATCCACAACCATTTTAAAACCATTTCGAAATCCATGTCCATTTAGAATCCCAAGCCGAATTCGAAATCATCATTCCGAATCCAAATCCAGAAATCATGTTTATAGAAATCACGTTCTAAATCCATGTATAAACCATTGAAATCAATTCAGAATTCAAATCCCAAAATCATAGCAACAAAACCATTATTAAATCATAGCATAAAACCATAATCTCGTAAAACGTGCAAATACGTAGAAGTCCTCGAAATACGTGCAAATAATAAATCAGAGATATCACAATCATAAACATAGAAATCACGTATAGAAAAGATATCACAATCATACGTGCAAAGTTCATTCACAGACCATTTGCGCTGCCGCCTCGATACGCGTGCCATACACCGTTTCTAGCTAATCCACTACCACCAGACTTCCCAAATCTGTCCATATCACATACTAAGGGCTCTAACTATTTCATTATGCTTCTACTAAGTCCCCGTAATTTTCCTGAATTTTTAACTATTTTTAAACTTGATTCTAAACCTTCGGACATCCCTAAACATGTCGAAACGATGTCCGATCGATTCGAAACCAGTCCCAAAATGTTTGTTACATCGATTACATTAAAAGTCGTGTTGAAACCTTCATCAAAAGACATGACATGCGCCCCCACGTGCAGCCCAAAGGGGCTATGTGTGGGCCTCACGCGCCTCAACACAGTTGTCTTCAAACTCGTGCCGAACCGAATCCAGACCGATTCGGTTCAGCCCAGTCCAACCAAACCGAAGAGGGCGGTTCAGGACCATATCTTCCTATTTTCTAACCTGATTTCAACCCTTTTCATTCCTACGTGTTCGTCTCACTGTTTACAATTGATTTAGAACCTAAAAAGATGAACTTAACAGCTAGAAATTACCTTCTTATATCAAACGATGAACCAGCCATTTCCTCCTCTGTGTCCTCGACATTCCGGCCATCTCCAGCCTTAGTTCTGGTTCCAATAGACTCCTAGGATCTCCAAGAACATGTTTCCTTCATTAATATCGATCAATACTCCTAAAACCCAAATTCCATTTTTGAACCAAAAATTACCCGCGCGTGGATCCCAAGGCCACCATCCACGACGGCACTTCACGAAGGCACCATCACACTCGTCGCACCACCCTCATTCTTTCTTGTTCACAAAGCACTAGCAAAGAATGAAGTTTTGAGGAGCTTTGACGGATTGGTTCTTCACGGTTTCACAACTACTCTATTTTCACTCTCACGGTTCATTTCCACCGTCGTGATCACCACCATAAGCATCCCATCATCTTCTATCATAAGCAAAGATCGGCAATCAAAGGGGTTTCAAAGGGATTTACATGGATTTTTTCTCACAGGTTCACTCACCCACACAATCGACTCTGCTTTTTCTCTCAACACTGTGCAATTCATTTAAACAAGCATGAGACAATTGTAAGGCGATGGGAAGGGTTCTACTGCCTTCCAGAGAGGGACAAGTGTCCTTAAACCATTGGACACCACTCCCAAGGTAATAGAAATGACCAAACTGCCTTTATGCCAAATTACAAAAATGCCCCTCGACTTCTGAACGTCGTAACTTCCACCCCGAATGTCAGAATTGGACGTGCCGCCTATTTACGAACTCGTGATGTCCCGAACTACATCACAGTCATCGGCCAAACTCCGTTTGACCGCCCAAATCAAAAGTCAACATTTCGCCCATTCTAGGGGGAAAGCCGTGATTTCGTACCATCCGTTCGAAACTACCCAACTAATCACCGATTAACTTCACTAATCCGTCATTAATCAAAAATTTAATCCCGAAATTTGGGACGGATCGTTACAATCTCCCCCTGAAAATAATTTCGTCCCCGAAATTCCGAATAACATACTTCCACAACTACGAGGGGAATCCAACTTATCTCACATCTGGGTCTCCTACCCGGTGTACATCACCTGCCAATCCAGCTTATCCTGAAAGTTCCCAAACTGTCACCACATCTCTGCCAAGCGAATCAACTCAACCAACTTTCGGTCCATCTGGCGATCATCTCATTGTCAACAAGGTCAACACATTTCCAACTCGTACTCGAGGTACCTCTAACGTCGCACCTGCCGACACTCACGGCTAAACTACTGCTCGGTACGTCACAACACCACTGCTACTAGTTTCATCACCCTCGATCCAATTTCGAGGCATGCGTACCTCGTACCAACTCCTTCAGTATAACGTAAGATCTGCCGTCGTCCGGTACGAATCTCACCTCGTAGGCCTCCATCAGCCTCAGTACTCTTATCACTCAACATTCGTTCAATGATCCATACTGACTCTGTCAGTGATCCACACCGACCTCACCAGAGTCCCAACATCATCACACAAACCGAACAACGCGACAAGCCATGATACCGGTGGTTCCACTAACCACCAACATAATCAACTTGTGGGAACACCATCCACGTCCCACCAGCCTATTGTGGCTCTGAACATCCTGCTCACATACCATGACGGAACCCTACAACAACCAATCAAATTATTCAGGATCACCCTCATCCAGTCCACATCTCAAGTAGTCAATCACATCGGAACTACTCTGATTCAGCAAGACAACCAACAACATACCTCGGTACTTAGCCGATCACCAACACTTCTACCAGAAATGAGCGATGGATGTCCACTTGCATCAATCAAGGTGTAGACCACCAAAAAGTCACAATACATTCCTCAACCACTTCCAATGACATACCACGGATCTCCACCAAACACATCGGCTCCACCCTAGTATATCGGTCAACTGTCACAGTGTATCTCCAGGGCACACAAAACATCCTCGTATCTCGATGGTCCAATTCTGCATGTCTTCCGAGGAAGACCAACTCAAATCCATTCTGAGTCTCCCGCTCTCCGGGGTCTCCTGACCAACAACAAATTCAATCACATCTCATTTACGTACATAGGGCAGACCCAGCACCAGATCCATGTCCATATACCCATGCGTATAAGAGACAGACCACACACGTCCTGCACGACTCCAAGATGGTCAAGATATGAAGCCACCTTCACTCCTGCAAGACAGATCAATCTCCTCATCTACTGTCTAACATATCCAACCTCTGTCTTACAATACCATTCTCCTAATCCATAATAACTCAATCTTGAGCTAAAAGCGATCAAATCTTGATCCACTCACTCCTAAGTGGACCCCACTTACTATCTCACTACATCGCCTTCAATTCCCACAAATGGTTAGACCACCGCATCAAATCAAATCGATCAAGAATACCTCACGTCTAAGGACACGTCTAGATTGTGGGTTCTCTTCAATTACCTCATATCGATCAGTTATAATCACTCCTATCATTCTTCCTTATTATCTCTCTTTCGTCATCATACCACAGAACTCATAAGGGTCCACAACCATGACATCACAAGTCATCCTACCTTAATCCAACTTTACACAATCTTATGACACTCGCCACACATGCCAAACATGGCGTTACAAAGTACTCTCTCTCTTCCTAAACACATTCTCACGTGTCGAAGAACAAAGGAGGTCACAACTCCTGAAGTTCCTTCAATGAGTCTCCCAAATCGTCTCCAAAGAATCCATCACGCAACATCTAACACCAACTCAGAATCAACACAACATCTCATCATCTCACTTCCGAGATTCCAACCATGTTGAAAGTGTATTCATCTTTTCCAACCATGGGACTTCATCCCCATCAAGTATACCACCACCGAACTAACCGTCCAAATGTCAACTCCTCTACGGGACTTAGGAAAATCCACAACTCACCCGGATAACCTTCTCGTCCGTAAACAATCCAACCCTGTCGGTTAACACCATTTATGTACATCCAAAGGATGTCAATCATCACTCCTTTTGATTATCGTGTCTTAATCTTTCTGCGATTCAACTCCGAGCATTACTAAAGTACGAGTCACCAACTCTCGTGGATCACAATTAATGATCACTCACCTCGGACTCCTCAGTCACTATCCTCGAAGTCGTCAATCACCAATCTTAGGGAATAGCCTCGACATCGCCCATGAATATCCTTGGTAGCACCATATGCCAACACACTCCGAAACAGCCAACATCCGCTGACTCATTTATCGCATCCTGCGGTACCCACGAAAACCAAACTCACTCATGGTCAACCTGACCATACCAACCTAGCCCGCTCCAAACCAAAGCCTAGGTCCACAGTGCTTTCGCTGCGCTACTTTGATCAAACTAACGGCATCCTAACCGTTCGTATCGAAAATGACCTGCCAATGGTCATCACATATCCCAGGTCGGTTAGTGGTTCCTACCAGACACCGACACCTCACGAATCGTCACAACCTCAACTCATGATGTGCCCATCCTACCATTCACAAGCATCCCAGCTCGTGGCACATCATCTCCGATCTAGGGCTCACTGCACCCAACTCCCGAATCTCCGCTTATACCGAGATGTGGCTCAGATAAGGGAAACCTCACAACCCTCATCTTCCACATCTCTGTGCAACTCAATGCTCCACGGTCTCATCTAGGGAAACCTAGGGTCAACAGATCGCAACCAAATCCACTACACAACAATCGCACTAGACTCGACCAGAGTCATCCACCAAGCCATCCAATACCTTAGCTGCACCCAGCAGCACAAACTCCAGTCTGGCCGAATTGTCAATCCAAGTTACGAAAACTACAAACACTAACTCACGTAGTTTAGACTAAGCACTTATACTGGGGTTGCTCACTAATGTACTCACATTTACCAAACTAGAAATTCCAACGAGGTTCCTCAAATCATCATCATCACTCGGGTTATCATAACCCACGACATCCACTAGCTCACAACAACCTCACTACTCGGGTCGTCACACCCGGCTAAGAACATCCCTTAACGTAATATCTACACAACCGTCAACCAGTAACCATCACTAGTGGGAATCCCTCAACTCCTAAAAGCAGGTTCCTTCACCCCCGTAACTCGAGGCATCCAGCTACTCGTAGCTACACAAGTCCAATCGCGAACAATCTGATCAAGTGGTCACAATTCCATACTATCGTCGTCCGATTGCCACCTGGCCCAATAGGCCGCAGTCATCTGGCCTCATCGACCCACACGTACCAACCGGTACAACAGGCTGACCAGCCAACCATTAATCGTATCTCACCATCCGGGTTAACCACCCTAGCACATGGCCGACCATCTATCGGATCTATCGTGGCTTGCGCCAAACACGCCAACCACTCAGGCCCTAAGCCGAAATGTATCAAACCCTATCGCGTATCAGGCGACCAACATTCCATCGCTGGTGATCTCGCTACTAACTAAGTCGCTAACTATCGTACGTTCACTCGCTATCACTCGCGTGTCCAGGTTGATGACGGGCTGTTCCGCGTCGAGACATCACATCCACAGCAGCATCATAACATGCTAATCGACAAACCACCTTCTCTGGAAGCCATAACCTCACGCAGAGCGCACAAACCTCGCTTTGATACGAATTGACACGAACCACCACCAATCCTCCGGGATTAAGGGCTAAGTCATGCTCATGTCTAACCCACGTGCGACACGAAGGCTAAACACCCGTTAAACCCCCGTGGAACACGTAAGCCAAACAAGGGATCTCAAGTCAACGTACCAAAACTAGCTTGAGTTAACCAACGTTCGCAACAACACTGCGGATCGTGTGTGTGATGTGTCCGTCTCACTAACAACAGCCCGCACCGCATCAACAACCTGGAGAGTATCGAAAAACCAAAAAGACCATGAGTGGATAAAAATAAATAATAAGTTCATAAAAACCTTTATAAGAAAACACATTTATACCCTCCACGTAAAACCAATGCATGCATTCGACATTCCGGCCATCTCTAGCCTTAGTTCTGGTTCCAATGGACTCCTAGGACCTCCAAGAACATGTTTCCTTCATTAATATCGATCAATACTCCCTAAAACCTAAATTCCATTTTTGAACCAAAACTTACCCACGCATAGATCTCACGGGCACCGTCCACGAAGACACTTGACGAAGGCACCATCACACTCGTCGCACCACCCTTATTCTTTCTTATTCACAAAGCACTAGCAAAGGATGAAGTTTTGAGGAGCTTTGATGGATTGGTTCTTCACAGTTTCACAACTCCTCTGTTTTCACTCTCACAGTTCACTTCCATCGTCGTTATCACCACCATGAGCATCCCATCATCTTCTCTCACAAGCAATGAAGGGCAATCAAAGGGGTTTCAAAGGGGTTTACAGGGATTTTTTCTCACGGGTTCACTCACCCACACAATCGACTCTATTTTTTCTCTCAACACCGTGCAATTCATTTAAACAAGTGTGAGACAATTGTAAGGCGGGGGGAAGGGTCCTACTGCCTTCTAGAGAGGGTCAAGTGTCCTAAAACCATTGGGCACCACTCCCAAGGCAACAGAAATGACCAAACTTTCTTTTTGGCCAAATTACCAAAATGCCCATCGACGTCCGAACGTTGTAACTTCCTCTTCGAATGTCGGAATCAGACTTGCCACCTGTCTACGGACTCGTGACGTCCAGAAATATTTCACACTCATCGGCCAAAGTCTGTTTGACAGCCCGAATCAAAATTCAACATTTCGCCCATTCCAAGGGCGAAGCCGTCATTTCGTACAGTCCGTTCGAAACTACCAAACTAATAACTCATTAACTTCACTAATCCGTCATTAATCACTAATCTAATCCCGAAATTCGGGACGGGTCATTACAATTATCCCTGGTTTAACGATGTAGAACCCGAATGTGTTTTATGTTTTTTTTGTTACTTCAATTTCAAAAACCGTTAGTGGTATTTTCGGCCCTTCTTGGGTTATTATCAGACGAGAGTAGGGCACATCTCCAGATGGTCCTAAGAGGATCGGGATGGGTCCTTTCAGCTTAGTATCAGAGCACTAGGATAGCGGTATGTACTTTGTACAAATACGCTTTTGATGTCATAGCTAATCTATGCCTCTTAACAGTTGATCATGCCTCCGAGACATGACCCTTTTGTACGGTTTGAGAAAGAGATAGCGAGGGATATGGAGAGTGTGAGTATCAAATGAGCCCAACGTTTAGGTGCTATGATTTTAAATGGGGTAGCAGTCCTTGAGGAGGCTTATCTGTGGATTACTCGATGGGAGCGGATCTTTGCTGTGATGCACTGTCCTCCTAAGGAGCGAGTACTGTTCGCTACTTTCCTGCTTGATGATGGTGCTTACCAGTGGTGGCATGCACTGAGATGACGGGCTGGAGTGTCAACACCATAACCTGGGAGGTATTCAGGGAGCGGTTCTTAGACTAGTACTATCCACGATCATTCCGGGATGCTCGTGAGACCGAGTTTCTACAGCTCCAGCAGGGGAGCAAGACTGTGACGGAGTACCAGCAGAGTGTCCTGATGCTGTCTCGATTTTTTTTTGCTTATGTGAGGACCGAAGCGGATTAGTGTCGCTGCTTCGAGCAGGGACTCATGGGGGATATCCATGCTATAGTTACGGCGGGGACTTACACCACCCCGAGAGATTAGAATAAAGCAGCAATGCGAGTGGAAGCTAGTTTACCGGTACGGCAGCAACAGTCTTCTAGTAAGGGACGACGCCATGATCGTCTATATCTTGGAACTTCAAGCCATAGGGGTTCGAGGAGAGGACATTATGGAGGAGGATCATCCTCTCCAGGCTGAGGACAAATTGGCAGATATGGGATTCCTCAGAGATCAGGATCGAGGTCTAGCTACATGCCATAACAGACTGCAACGAGTGGTACTTCAGTGGTACTTCGCTTGTGAGCAGTCTAGAAATTTTGGTAGGGTGTGCCCATTGTTACTAGCTGGTGGCATTGGGGCTGGTTAGAGCTCAGCAAGACCAGAGCAGAATGCAGCTACTACTTCGGATGCCACATGGGGCAGAGGTCATGGTGGAGTTAAAGGACGAAGACGTGGTTGGCAGACAGAACCACATGCCAGAGTTTTTGTAGTTACCTAGAAACAGGCGAGGGTGGCTGCGGGAATTGTGACAGGTACACTCACTATTTCCTATATTGTTGTTCGTGTTTTGATGGACCCTGGAGCTATGCATTCCTTTATTTAGCGGAGTTTTGTAGGTATATTGGATCGAGAGGTGTCGGCACTAGAGAGTGAGATATGTGTCAGTACACCGATGGGGGTTATCTACATAATGAACCAAGTAATGAAGGATTGTCCGGTGAAAGTAGAAGATGTGGAATTTAACGCTGATCTGATTAGCATAAACTTGCATGACTTAGACGTCATACTGGGTATAGACTGGCTGTCAAAGTAATATTCTATAGTTGACTGTTGCAGTAAGCGAGTGACCTTGCGGAGTCCTTGTCTACCAGAGGTGACTTTCAAGGGAGAGCGGGGAGTCTCACCACCTGAGTTAATTTCTGCACTTACAGCTATCAAGTTACTACGGAAGGGTTGTCAGGTTTATTTATCTGATGTCATGGAGACGCGTGATGTTCCATTGAGAACCGAGTACATACCGGTGGTACATGAGTTTCTTGATATATTTCTGGAGGACTTACCTGGTTTACCACCGCATCGGGAGATTGAGTTCACAATTGAACTACTATCGGGACACAACTGATATCTCAGGTACCGTATCGTATGGCACCAGCCGAGTTATGGGAACTGAAGGTTCAACTACAGGAATTGGTGGATCTAGGATTCATTTAACCTTGTACTTCACCGTAGGGAGCACCGGTGTTATTTGTCAAGAAGAATTAGGGAAGTTGACGGTTGTGTGTTTACTATCGGTAGCTTAACAAGGTGACGGTAAAGAACAAGTATCCCTTACCCATGCTTGATTATTTGTTCGATCAGTTGCAGGGAGTAAGGTACTTTTCTAAGATTGATCTTCGCTCAGGATACCATTAGCTGAGGATTGCTGAGGAGGACGTTCTGAAGATGGTTTTCGGACGAGATATTGACATTATGAATTCTTGGTAATGCCATTTGGGTTGACGAATGGACCAGCTGCATTCATGGATCTGATGAACTGAGTGTTCATATCGTACTTGGACAAGTTTGTGTTCATATTCATCGATGACATCTTAGTTTATTCGAGGAGTGCCAGAGCGCATGAGAAACATCTGAGATTAGTGTTGAGCAGGCTGAGGAAGAACCAGTTGTTTGCTAAGCTGAGCAAGTGTTAGTTCTGGTTGAACAATATCGGTTTTCTGGGTCATATTATTTCAGCGGAGGCGATTAGTCTAGACCCCCAGAAGACGGATGCTGTAACTAACTGGGAGAGACTAAAGATGGTTACCGAGGTTCAGAGCTTCGTGGGTTTGGCATGATACTAAGGGCGATTTGTAGAGGGTTTCTCTACCATCACATCTCTTTTGACTCGATTAACCTGGAAACGGGATAAGTTTAAGTGAGATGAACGATGTGAGCAGAGTTTCCAAGAGTTGAAGAAACGGTTGACTACTGCACCAGTTCTTGCACCTCCAGTTAATGGTGGGGAGTTCGAGGTGTACATCGATGTATCACTATAGGGTTTAGGTTGTGTACTGATGTAGCACATGAGAGTTATTGCTTACGCCTCCCGATAGCTAAAGCCATATGAGTTGAACTATCCTACTCATGATTTTGAGTTGCCGATAGTGGTACATGCCTTGAAGATTTGGAGGCACTATCTGTATGGGGAGATTTGTAGGATCTTTACTGACCACCAGGGTTTGAAACACTTATTTACACAGAAGGAATTGAATTTGAGATAGAGACGGCCATTGGAGCTAAGTAATGATTACGACTGCACGATCAAGTATCATCCGGGAAGAGCGAATGTGGTGGCGGATGCTCTGAGTAGGAAATCAACGGGTTCGATTGTACACTTGAGGATTGTGTATCTGCCTTTGTTAGTAGAACTCCGGAAGGCTGGAGTCATGCTTGCGATAGACGATGAGGGAGTTTTTTTGGCTAGTTTTCATGTACGACCAATCCTGATTGACCGGATCATTGAGGCTCAATTTCAAGATCCTACACTGTGTATTTATCGGATTGAAGTTGAAGCGGGTGACCGGAAGGTTTTCACCATCAGGGAAGATGGGGCTTTACTGAAGCAGGGTGGTATGTGTATGCTTGCAGTGGCAGAGTTGAGAGCGGATATTCTAGAGGAGACCCATAGTTCAGCCTATGCTATACATCCAGGAGGGACGAAGATGTATCGTACCCTTAAGGATCATTATTGGTGGACCGGAATGAAGAAAGATATCTGTGAATTTGTCAACAAGTGTTTGACCTGTCAGCAGGTGAAAGCAGAACGGCAGATGCCATATGGAGCTATACAGTCATTTCCGATTCCTAAATGGAAGTGGGATCACATCACTATGGATTTCATATTCAAACTACCTAGGACATAAAGTGGTTATGATGGAGTTTGGGTGATTGTGGACAGATTGATGAAATCAACACATTTTCTACCTATACGTGAGACTTTTAAGCCTAACTGACTAGCACATTTTTTCGTAAACGAGATTATCAGGCTACATGGTACGGCAGAGTCTATAGTATTAGATCGGGATCATCGATTTCCTTCGAGATTTTGGCGGAGTCTACATTAAGCTCTTGGTACGAATCTACATTTTAGCACACTTTTCATCTGCAGACGGGCGGTTAGTATGAGAGGACTATTCAGACATTGGAGGACATGATGAGAGCTTGTGTGCTGCAGTTTCAGGATTCATGGGATACGCTCTTACCTTTGATGGAGTGTGCTTACAACAACAACTATCAAGCGAGTATCGAGATGGCTCCTTATGAGACACTGTATGGTCGGCAGTGCAGGAAGCCTATTTGTTGGATTGAGGTAAGCGAGAGGGCAGCTTTGACGCCAGATCTTATGGATATTACCCAGGAGAGGGTCCAGATTATCAAGGAAAGGTTGAAGGTAGCACATGATTGCCAGAAGAGTTACCCTGATCGACGAATCAGGGATCTAGAGTTTGTAGTTGGAGATTGGGTTTTCTTGAAATTATCTCCTAGGAAGGGAATTGCTCGATTTGGTCGACGTGGGAAACTGAGTCCCCTTTACATTGGGCCATATGAGATTACCGAGAGGATTGGTTCGGGAGCGTACCGATTGGCTTTACCTCAAGAACTTGCTAGAGTGCATGATGTGTTCCATGTATAGATGCTTCAGAAGTACGTGTGTGAGGAATCACATGTCTTACTGGAACAACCGTTGGAAATTAGGACCGATTTGAGCATCGAGGAGCAGCCAGTACAGATTCTGGATTGATAGGACAAGGTTTTGAGGAACAAGATGATTCCTTTGGTGAATGTATTGTGGGGGAATCATGACGTGGAAGAAGCCACATGGGAGCCAGAGGCTCAGATGAGGGAACAGTATCCGCATCTATTTTAGTGAATTTCGAGGATGAATTTTTTGTAAGATGGGTAGATTGTAACAACCCAAACCATTTTTAATTTGTAAATTCGGAAATTTAATATTAAATTACCATTTTGCTCCTGGTGGGGGAAAATTTTGACTTATGCTCGAGTTATCTTTTGAATTTGAACCAATTACCGTGACGTAGATCAGGACGTCACGAGTCCATAGACATGTAGCACGTCGAAATCGGACGTCGGATGAAGAACTTATGGTCACGGGAGTAAAATTGAATTATTTAAACGTTTCGGGATTTCATTTGATTTTCAAAATCTGATTGGTGGGAAATTAATTTGGGGCCCTTGGATGAGTGACACTTGTTACTCATCCCATTGGCGACTTTCCCTAAATGGTGGATCTGGTGCTAAGGTTATTTTCATAATCTCTCTCTCCCATTCGATCATTCCTTCATTTTCATTTTCATCACCCCTAACACAAACATACAACTAAACACTTAAACACCATACCTTCACACCATCATATTTCTTCATCATCTCCTGTGTTCATCAAGTAAACTGAGTGGGAGTGAGACCAGAGGAACGTAGAGGGACGACTGAGAACATCGGGGACCATGGTGGAGGAAGGTAAACACAAAAACCAAAACCCAGTTTTCACCTAAAAATGGAACACCCCATTTTAACGTGTGTTGAAGGGTTCTATTGACTCTAACATGTTCCTAGGGTTCATACGACCTCGTAGGTGTGGGAACCAAGGATGGAGAAAGCTTGGAAAGACAGGTTACCGTGTGGGAAAAACGACATCAATGTTCATCATGATACAGGTAAATTTCAGATCGATTTTGATGTTGTTGATTAGTTTGTATTGTTTTTGGGGATTAGACGAGTTCATAGGAAGTGGAATGGATGAAAATGAGGTAGAAATGAGGGTTTTAGACCCGGGTCAAGGTCGATGGTCTGCGCGACCTTGTTCAGAGAAACGGATCTGACCCGCGGGAGGTAGGGGACGACATCATGTCAGGTTGTCAGGCCAGGTGGCCGAGTGAAGAGTTGACACGTGTCATTGTCAGTGCCCAGTTCGCACTATCATGTCAATGACGTGGACCAACGCGCTGCGGACACGTGGCACCTATTAGGATGACGTCATGCCGACGTCAGCGTTGACTGTTGACCGTTGACTTTTTTACCTGTGTTGACTTTGAATTTGAATTTGACTCGCGTGTGGGGGCGCGTGGGCCAGAATCTCGAGGTGGAACCAGTACCATTTTAAAGGTTTCGACGATCTAGATCCAATGGTGGTGGTTTCGGGTTGATCAAAGATCGTTTGATAGGTCTTTTAGAGGTTTAAAGCCTCGGGAAGTGTGTTCGGGGACGCATTCCCAGGATGAGACTGTTTAGGGGTTTTATGTATGAACTTGTTGAGTCCGTTAGTAACCTTTGGATATGTTTGGACAGGCCCAGAGACTGTGACTTAGGTTCGGGATAGGTATAGGCGGTTCGATTGAGCAGCGAGGACCTTGTGTGAGTGGGCTTTTGATTTCTAAATGGATTGCATGCATAACTGTTTTCACTGTTTTACTATATGATTGGATTTGGATTCTTCTGGATATTATTCATGGATGATTTACACATATTACATTGTTTTGGGAATGAGACCCATCTGGATTTTATATTGTTGGTTTGGAGTAAAATAGAGATTTCATTGGTTTATACTATTGCACTGTACATACCGGCCTTTTGGATTGTTGTCTCCTCCAGATGACTTGGTACCCTGGAGTAGTCACGACGCATTTCCTGAGAAGGGCCACTATACGTGAGAGACTGTAGAGAGGCTCAGGATCAGGATTGCTATTGGTATACCCCTGGCAGTGATTCGGGGATATGCCCAGACACTGGTGGACCTAGGGAAGTACTCGGGATTGAGACCTCGGGTGGCACGCGTAGCCTTAGGACCGTGACAGTATTGGACATCTGGGATGTTGGGGGTTGGGATATACAGTGCACTAGTATGATTGTTTTATACATTCTACTATATGAGATTATATGATTTTATGATTCAGTTATTATTGCCTATGTTTTGACTCGAATACATGCATGTTTAAAAACGGAGGGGTTAAACATTATTTTATTATCTTATAGATGGATTTGAACTATGGTTTATTTTTCGGCCCACTCTCTCTTTGATGGTTTTCTTGACCCCTCCAGGCCGTGACACCGAGGTAGAGACAGATCCGGAGACCGAGACATAGTTGTTATCGTTGCACACATGTACACCAATTTGGGTAGGTTGAGTACTGGTTTTGTAACCTGACATTTATTCTCATATTTTGTATTGTATTATCACTAGTCTGACAATGTAGAACCTGAATGTGTTTTATGTTTTTTTTTTGTTATTTAAATTTCAAAAACCATTAGTGGTATTTTTAGCACTTCTTGGGTTATTGTCAGACGGGAGCAGGGCACATCTCCGGGTGGTCCTAGAGGGATCGGGATGGGTCCTGTCATTTTTACCTTTATGTATTTTTTATTTTTTGTTTTCTTTTTGTGTGATTCTTTTTAAATTTATTGTATGTTTTGCAAATATTTAAATAATCCAAATTTGATTTAATTTACAATTAATTCAATATAAAATTAATTATGAAAAAACTTGCCAAATATCAATATGGACAAAATAACATTTTTTTTATATTAAGTATTTTATATATTAATTCAATTTACTAACTATGATTAATTTACACCACACATGTTAACTAATGAGAATGGTGGCAAGTATCACCACCGGTCCTTGGTGGTAAGCAAAATTGGAGTCATTACATGTAAGTTAGACGCGCGTGACAATGCAGAGATCATGATAGAATAATATTTTTTTTACATTAAATAATTTATATATTAATTGAGTTTACTAACTATAATTAATTTATAGGGCAAATTATACTTTACTACCCTATGGTTTATACCTAATAACAAATTCATACCTAAGTTTTCAAATGTTGTAATTTTCATCATTAACTCTTCAAATTGTTACACTTTGACCTATTTGTTAAAAGTTTTGTCAAATCTGAAATGGAACTCGCAATTTTAAAACAAAATATTAATTTTAAATTTTAAAAATGATTTATAAAAATCCAAAAAATTACTTTCAGATAATAAAAATTAAAAAAAATTACAAATGCATAAAAATTTGAAAAAAAAAAATCTGAGAAAAATATTTATATATGAAAGTTATTTGTCTCTCTTTTCATCATCTTTATTTTCTTTTACCACGGCCTTATTTCAAAAAAAAAATATTTAAAAATTTAAAAATTATTTATGGAGAGAGACAAATTAGTTTCATACATAAATAATTTTTTTAAATTCTTGTAAAACTTTTAAGTTTTTTATGTTTTCTTATTTTTATTAGATGAAAGTAAATTTTTTAGATTTTTTTTTTCAAAATAAATAATTTTTATAAATTTAAATTATTATTTTATTGTTTAAAATTGTGGGTCCCATTTTAAATTTCACAAAAAATAATCAAAAGCCTCAAAGTGTAATGATTTGAAGAGTTTAGGGTAAAAATTATAACATTTGAAAATTTAATTATCAATTTGTTATAAAGTATAAATTATAAGATTTAAAGTATAATTTGTTCAAATTTATATGACACATGACAAATAATGAGAATGGTGGTAAATGTCACCACCAATCCTTAGTGGTGAGCAAAATTGGACTCATTAAATGCACGTAGATGTCTGAGACAAATGGACAATGCTTTGTTTTTATCACCTTTTTTTTTTTTTACTAGATTGGTCTTATTAGTTATAACTTCTTGCTAATTAAACCACAAACAAACAAGGCACATCCATTGGCCAAAAAAAAAACAACAAACAAGGCACATGCACTTAGCCCTATTAATTGATTCTAAAAAATCGGACCGAAAACCGTACCGAACAGAAACCGAACCTAAAAAAACTGAACCGAAAAAAACCGTAAACCGAAGAGTAAAAATCGAACCGAACCGAGTACAATCTGATTTAGTTTTGGTTCTTGATTTAACAAAACCGAACCGAATCGAAAAATCGAACTATATGAAATTAGCTTCTGTTTTTGGAAGCCCAGCCCAAGAAACTCTATTTGTGGAAGCCCAGCCCAAAAACCAAGTGGAAGCCCAACCCAGGCCCAGCTCCAGAAGCAGCTTTCCAACCCAGCCCCATAGAATATGTGGAAGCCCAACCTAACACCAGTCTTCAAAACGGCGCCGTTTCCAAAACCCTAAATATGTTGATACTCAGTTTGATTTTTCCACTTCCCCCTCGCCGTCTCTCATTTCTCACTCTCTTCTAGTCTTCTTTCTTCTCTGCAACTCGAGTGGGTTTTCCTCTACTCTCGTTCTTGCTTCTCACAAAGATAGTGACAGAGTCGCACACTCGCACTCTCATGAATCATGATTTCATCCTCACCTCCGATCCTCTGTCTCTCACTCATTTCTCTCAATTATTTCACTCACCGACTCACTCATCTCTTCTGCTCTCGATTTCTCACGGTCTCCGTGTATCCCTCTCATCTAGCTCACATTCGAGTAATTGAGGGTCGGTGGAGATGGTTATCGATTGAGGGTTATGGGAAATGATGGATCGAGCGTTGAGGGTTGAGGGAGGTGGTGATCGATCAAGGGTTAGGGGATGGATACTTTGCATCATCTTCATCTCGAGGCCGGTTAGTTTCGATTTAGGGTTTCAAATTTTGATTTTGCATTTCTGATTTAGGGTTTCGAATTGGGGTTTCTATTTGGGGTCTCGAATCTCGATTGTTATTTCAATTTCGATTTGAAATTTCTGATTTAGGGTTTAGAATTGGGGTTTCGATTGTTATTTTGATTTCAATTTGGCATTTACTGTTTTGATTGTTGTTCGATTGTTATTGTTATTTCTTATGTTTCGATCTTCAAAAATCGAAGGTTCTTTCTCGTGGATGATGGATTCCGTCGAAAATCGGTTAAAACCAAACCGAACCGATTTAATCGGTTTTTGGTCAAATGGTTTTGGGATTGAGAACCGGACCGAATCGAAATCGGTTCTTTAACCGGTTCGATTTCGATTTCGATAAAAAAATCAAATCGAAAAGCCGATTAACGGGGCTACATGCACTTTATGCAAAGATTGCAAACTCCTTACACATACGGCACTGCGTTTTGAATGAAATTCTATAACCACAATTCCACACGCCTACTCCTTAGTATCGGATTATTGTCAACCTCCCATTCATTTTCTTTTATTTTGTTTCACCCTATTTTTCAACCGCTACCATTCATCTACTTTTGATTAATCGGGGGTTGTGACCATTTTCTTAAAATATAATTGTTGGTGTTAATGCAGGCAACAACATTACAAGTGAGATAGAATAAGTCTAATTCACCTACCAGCGAAGAAGTCACAGGTGACCCTGGAACAATTAAAGTCGGTTTTGCGAAGGAGTCAAATATCGGCATCAACTAATTAAGTGGTGTCTCTGTGATGTAGTCTAGTATGTTAGGTTGGAATTGGACTTTTGGAAGCGCCTTGCACACCTGCATTATTGGACTAATTCAAGCGGATCGATGATAATTAACTCCAATATTAATATTTCTTTTTGTTCACAACATAAAATATAGTTTTTTTTTTTCGTTTTTTCCGAAAGGAATATATAAAATACAGTTAGTAAGCGCAGACTCCATGCAATTATATAAAAGGAAAAATCATAATATTCTAAGCTTATTGGCATATCTTTTGTGATAAAGGGAGCTAGTGAAGGATAAATGATTAGAAAATGTAACGTTACAATTATGTGGCAATATTTAGTTCATGTATGCTAAGTTTATAAAAGAATTGGACAATATCATTAATATTTTTCATACGTAAACTTAATAAGAATGATATGATACCATGATTTAGTCAAAGACAAAGGGCTCGAGTGAGCGCATTTGCAGTAGTTGTGGTTGTAGGATGATCACCTAATACTATCCACCCATCAGAATTTGATTAGATTTTAGGTACAAAACAAAAAGAAGCAAGCAATGAAACAACACATACAGATCGAAAATGATCTTATTTGTGTCCAGTTTAGGTTGTATGTGCGACGTGTGTATGCTAAGGAACACACAACACATAATTTGATAATTGGGTACCATAGGGTTTCCTTTGGCAGCTATTGCCAACTTATATTGCACCCTTCATCACCCATCTGTTTCCACTCCAATCAAATTTTTTTCTTTGTCTACTAAAAAAAAATTAATCTAAAATTCTCAATTTTACATGATCCTAGATTAAATTTTAAATTGTCAATTTATTTTATTACTGTGAATTTCTAAAAGTGAGCAGCCTAATCACTTTAGACGGCCAATGAATGAGTTAGAAATATATAAGATATTGGGCTAAATATTTTTTAATTGTTATATAATATATTTTCTTCTATCTAAGAGAATACATAAGTGTAACGATATATATTGTATAGTATATATAGGTTGTGCCTTCTGGTATCTACTAATCTTTTACCCGAATAACCAAAAAAGTAAAATAAAGATATATATTATATATATAAGGCCTACTAGTTTTTTTTTTATAAAAGAAATCAAATTAAGATTTAAAATTAAATATCTTTTGTGTCGTTAAAATTCTTAAAATTTGGATTGGATTAAATTCATTTTTTTAATTAATTATACACGTAAATCTACCTATTATTTTTTCTTCACCAAAATTTCTCCCTATGCACATATCCCATAAGGCCATAACTCCGCCATTGCGTTACCTATAGAAATGATTCTATAAATGCATCCATCCATGGAAATGTGGAATCATCACCAAGTGAACTTTCCGATTAGAAGGGCACTCTCTTGAGGTGGATCGCAGATCACAACTCAATGCTGTCGATTATTGAGGTTGTGTTTAACATGGGTTGGCCCAAAATTTTGAAGTATGAGTTGGTCCGGGCTCCTGACCCATTTTGCTATATTCGCTTGGTTCTGATTCTGCTATGACCATAGATTACACGATTTTCAAACCCATGGATAATGATTTTTTTTCTCTCTTTATAAGTAAATAATTCTTTCAGATTAAACAAAAAAGTAAAAATATTTCAATTCAATTTTCATGAATGGTTTTTGGCTTAAATGCATTTTAAATGCGCACATTTGTCATACTTTGCATCATGTACTCGTTATTCGCTCACTTAACAGTATGAAATGACGGAATAGGGTCACTCAGTCCCTATTTCGTCCAAAGTGTTATATTGCCGTGAAAAGTAAGGGTAAAATTGATATTTTTGACAAGTTCATATATTTTTGCCATGTGAGACTATGTAGAATGAATTGGAACCCACAAATACCAAGATTATTATACCATATAATTGATCCATCTTCTTCCTCCATAACCCTCCCTATCTCCTACTTGCCCCATCTTCTTTTCCTACTAGGCTGCATTGCATCATCACCATCATCCAAAATCAATAAAAATTGAAGAAGAATATAAATTATGTGGGAAACATAATATAAACATATACAAAATAAAATTTGAAGATGTGAAAAATGAAAATTTTCATAAACAAAAATAAGAAACTAGGAGCTATTCATTTTCCTCCAAAAATCCAGATTTCTTCGTTTTCACAGAAAAGAAGAAACAAATCCAAATCTTACATTTCTACCAAAGAAATAAATCCTTCTTGTTTTTCATGTCATTACCAACTGGGCTGGGTTATGGCACCAGACGGAGCTGAAGTTGATAGAGCCAATGCCATGGTGCCATCTGGTCCATACTTCCTGGGCCTTTCTCTTTTCCTTTTCAGTTGCTCAGTAGCTGTACCCATGTTCATGTTAAGCCAATACCTCGCATCAGAGGCAGGGGCCATTAGAGCCCCACCTAGTGAACCATCATTGGTGGCAGAGGCGGGGGGGAGGGGAGGTGAAGGGAGCAGCTACAGCGCTGCCGGTAGAGGACTGGTAGGTGGGTGAAGAGGCTGTGTGGACGGGCTTGTAAAGAGCAGAGCCCTCAGGGTTGAAGTTCAACTGTATGTTTTGTATGACGGACTGTGACGGAAGAGGACTCTTCTGCAGACCACCTACGCTGAACGCCTCTCTACTCGTCATCACTCCGGCCTTAGATCTTCACATTTTTTTCCTTCTTCCTCTTTTATTTTAATTTCAAAATAAAATAAAATGAAATGAAATGATTCACCTTTTGCACTTCGTTCTAAAATTTTATCAAACCAAATCCCTGAAACACAACAGATCAAAATCATCAAAACCAAAACAGATCAATCAAAAGAAAATTACCACTTTCCAAATCACCGACTCTAATCCACAGAAAAAAAATATTTAAAAATCAATGAAACAAAATAGTTAATGTTCTTCTCTCATGTATGTTAATAGTTAAGCACGGTAAAGAATTCGAAGTAAGCTCATTCTGCAAAACCCTAACTCTTTGACACCTTAAATCGGGGCAGATCAGATCAGATGGTAGATGGTACTAGGAACTCGCGTTATATCAAGCTGACCAAAGATCAAGCACAATTTCTAACTTGCTTAACCCCTACTTTGAGTACGTGGTCGGTCTCCTCCATGGCGTCGGCGGTCCTTAAGAATGCCTACATCCTCTCCAGTTCTCTTTTAGCATTTAAAATTGAGGAAAAATTTAGAGTTTTCAAATTAAAATTGGTTGAAAATATGAATGTAATTGATTGAAGATTGAGAGAAGAAATTTAGAGTTCTCCATGGGCTAGATGAAGAAGAAAATTGTAGAAATTACACCATTATTCTTTGTTAATTAATTGTGTTTTAATTCACGTAAATGTCACATAGATAATTTCACGTAAAGTGTGACAAAAATTCAAGTTAATGATATATTTAGTCTAATAATCCTTTTATAAATAACCCATTATATATTTTTGCGAAGACATTGATCAAATAAACAGATGAAAAATAGTTTTATTTTTTGCATCTAAATTGATGGAGAATTAAGAAGTGAAGATGAGAGTGAGCAGCAACCACACGTGTGAATAGAAACAACCGACGACTGAACTTAATGCCAAAGAACACGAGAAATACCGGTTCAATTTTTTGTTTTCCAGAGGCTGTGGATTGTACACGTTCCTGCCATAAAAGTGAAAGGAGGGTTCGACCCAAAAAAACAAAACAGTGAAAAGTGAAAGGAGGGTCCCATCCAATACACACAACAAACCAAATCAAACCAAACGGACGCAATCTTTTCATCTCTCAATCTCTATTTTCCTTATCTTTACCAGACACTCAGAACTAGAACATTCCTGCTGTGTGACCAGCAAACATAGGAACTACTGAATTAGAGCATGGCAGCCACACTCACCCTCCTCAAACTCCCAATTCTTCCCCATAAACCCAATCCATGTCTCTCAAAAATTCAAAATTCCTCCATCCAAACAAAACCCAGTATTGCAAAAGACTCACTTGCCCCTCAATCACCCATCACAACCACCAGTCACCACCTTAAGTCATCTTCACTCCCACTCACAGCTCTTACATTACCAATTTTACTGGAAACCAAGGCATGTGCAACACAATTTTCTATTTTCTCTTTGCATTTCAATATCAAGACTTCAATTTCAAGTTTGGAATTTTATTTTTGGATGTTTTAAATTTGTGGGTGTGGATTTAGGAGGCACTTGCTGTTGGTGGGGAGTTTGGGATATTTGAAGGAAGGACATTTGCGTTGATACACCCTATTGTGATGGGTGGGCTTTTTGTTTACTCATTGTGGGCAGGCTACTTGGGTTGGCAATGGAGAAGAGTGAGGACAATCCAGGATGAAATTAATGAGCTCAAGAAGCAAGTGAAGCCTACCCCAGTCGCACCAGAGGGGACACCAGTGGAAGCCCCACCTTCTCCTTCTGCACTCAAAATTCAGCAGCTCTCTGAGGTAACCTTGTCACACTCAAATTAATTTACTTCAGGTGCTTGGAACAATGCACTTATGAAACCCTTAAGGGGATTTGGTATGTCAAATTTGGAAAAAAGATAGAATTTGACTACACTAGTTATAAATTGATATCACCAATGTATAATGTTTGCTTATTGATGTTACAAGGAAATTGTTTTTGCAAGAATTTTAGTGGTTATGCCCTGAATTGGTAAACTTCATGAGATTTTATGAAATCCTTAATGGGAAGTGACATGTTAGATTTGAAACATAGATGAAATTGTTGGCCACAGAAACCACAATATAACTGTAAATTAACTTCATTTTTGTGTATGACATTCACTGGTTATGGTGTTAGGCAAAATTTGGTGTGTCTGCATAAGCTAGTGGTTTATACTCTGTCTGATGTTTTGGTATTTCCATATCAGGAAAGGAAGGAGTTGGTGAAAGGGTCTTATCGGGATAGACATTACAATGCCGGTTCAATATTGTTAGCCTTTGGTGTTTTTGAGTCAGTTGGTGGAGGATTTAACACATGGTTAAGGACAGGAAAGCTATTTCCGGGTCCCCATTTGTTTGCAGGAGCAGGTAAAGTTCAAATATTTTTGTTTGCAACACTTAAACAAAATAGCATGAAAAAAATGAATTATTTGGCTGCCAAACCTGACTAGTAAAGGCTTCACTGAGTTGATTGATTTTTCGTTCTTGTCAACAGCGATCACGGTGCTATGGGCAGCAGCAGCAGCTCTTACGCCTGCGATGCAGAAAGGAAGTGAGACAGCCAGAAACCTTCACATTGTATTGAATACAATCAATGTTCTACTTTTTATGTGGCAAATACCTACTGGCTGGGACATAGTTTTGAAGGTGTTCGAGTTTACTAAATGGCCATGAATTCGCAGAAATTACAAAGGGTGAGTTCATTTCATTAGTTCATCAGAAACCATCTCTAATTTCAAACTTATGTTCTTACTCTTTTTCCTCTGCCAATTTTCATAGCCTTGTATGAGAAATAATGTTCATTAGGTGATAAAATTTAATACTTTTAAGCACTGAACTCTGTGTCTGATCCAGTTCAATTTCTTGTATATGTTATCACTCTATGCTGTACAGTGTGCCAAAACATACATACTAATATATGTATACGCTCTTTGCCAACTATTACCCTTAAATGCTGAATCAACAAGGATTCGCTTGTTTCCCTTGGTTCTATTATGCAAAGAAATGCTGGAACCAATGCCATTTTCTGTTCACAGCTAACTGCATTGCCTCTGAATAAGGTTCTTGCTTGTAAGCTTTAATGCTCTTTGTTAGTCTGACTATTCATTCACATACCATGACAACCTCATACAGATTTTAACTTATGTGCTTCTTTAAATGAATTCCTGCAATGTTTAAGTGTCTGGATATATATGAATGAAAAGTTAAGAGCTTGCAAATGTTAGACCAACTAGTATAGATCTGAAGTATGCCATTCCTTGAACCAGTGGGTCGCACAAGTGGAAGTATGTGGTCACAGAGTTATGGCGTATAAGGTATTCCTGGCATGTATGTGGTCACAGAGCTGTGGCGTATAAGGTATTCCTAGCATGTAGGTCTTGTGGACGCAGTTTATGCTTTCCCTCAGATCAAAGGCAAGGACATAAAATTTCATTCTGAAATGATGCAGTATCAGTCAAGTTCCTAACAACTGTCGGGGTCTGAAATTTTCTTCTTATTATTATTTTTCCTAATTCTACATAATCTTTTGAAATTACAGGTGCAGATGCATGGCATAGAGCTTGTAGACCAATAAATGTGATCAGTAGCCACCAAAGCAGGAAGTCACTGTTAAACACAAATCTCAAACCCTCCTTAAAACTGTTAAAACGAAAAAAAGGAACGAAAACTGAAAAAGGTAGATATTCCAAGGGGCCAAATTCATCGTTTTTTTTTTTTCGTTCTTTTCTTGTGACTACTTTTTCAATGGTGGCCACTGGCCAATGCTTCTCTCGAGGAGATGGAGAATCAGCCATCATTTGGACATTGAGTTTTGCTTTCTAACTCGTCCATAGTTGAGAAAAATAAGATGCCCCTCACTTTTTAGCTCAAGTTGGAAATCGGAGGAGGAAAGAGACCGAGAGGCAATGAAATTTCTCCCATGACGTGGAATCCACTGTCTAGTCCGTACATCGTAGGAAGGGCCCTGATGACCTTAGAAGAAGTGAAGAATCTGACGGGCATGAAGGTTGCTAGCATCACAAGCAAAGTGAAGAGGAAGACTCAGGGAGGCATATGTGGGATTGTAATACTCAGAAAGATTTGAAGAATCCAGTTACAGTGAGAAATAGCAGCAGTTACATTTATTTAATAATTGTTTTGGTTTGTGGAACGTTAAGAAAGAATCCGAACAAGGTGGGTAAGTTTGTGTCTTTTTACTGTCAGCCACCATTTTTATTTCTACAGGCTATTGCAAGCCAGCACATTCTGCCATGTAACCAACATGGAATTAGTTGGTGAGAGCTGCCATTTGCACAGATATTGGAACATTTGCATCTAATTAAGAAAATTACGAAAACGACATCAACAGCTTAGAAAACGATGTTTCTACTTTCGAGCTGTGCTTGCTCATAGATTATATGACATGATACAGAAATGGTTTCTGTTAGTGCTGAACTTGCCAAAATTGGGGGGCTGAAAATAGTGATTACAAACAAAAGAGAGATGCTATTCTTAACAAAACTTTATGTAGAAGGCAAAGAAGTCTGCTGCATGCATAGGTGCAAATATTGTCAGCAAGATATTGTCTTTTTGCTTCAATGACTACCCCAGTGATAAACAACGGAGGTCATCCCATCATGGCCTCAAATATCAAGCCAATTGAAATTTCATCTTAAAATGACTATTTGATTTCACCTATAACAAGAAGGCAGTTGAAGTTTCATCTTGAAATTAGTTTAACTCCGATATGAGATATTTATATTTTACATTTTTATACGTTCATTAAAAAAAAACGATTTTTGAGCTTAGTTCATGAGCACACATATTTTAAGTTTCGTAAACACATAATCATTTGACTTGTACATATAAGTGAATTTACTATAATACTATAAAAAAAATTGAAATTTCACTTTAAAATCAATTGCACAATTTTTTACTTTTCACATCCTCATAAAAAAGCTTCAATGTTCCATACTATTGAATGGCTTGAATGTCCATATCATTCAATACTCCATTGCATTGAAGCTGTGTAAAAAACAGGCATTACTCTTCTAATAGACTCTTGTTTTTTGATACCAATCTTGCATTGGGAAATAAATTTAGGTGCTTTTTTCCCTTCCCAAAAGACCTCGACTTCAAGTGCTTTGCTGCATCTGATGCCTTCCTTACTTCTCTTTCTCTTTCTTCTCTCACCATGCTTCTCATGCTTTTTTTTTTTTTTAAACTTTTTAAAATTTTGCCCCTAGTTTTCTGTTCGTCAAATAAGTTTCTGCTTGTAATCTTTATAACTATAAATTACAACACACACTTCGCCTCATTTCTCATCGTGTGTCCAACAATTCCAATGTTTCTTCATTGCTTTTAACTTCTAAGTCTAGTTTCTTTTGTGCAATTTCAATACTGAAGTTGAACTCTCCCTGCCTCAAATTCCTTATCATTCACGATGGCATCTCAACCGTCCCGTCCATGGTTCCGTCTAGGCTCCATTGTCCGTCCGGCCCCCACCACTGCCACCGCCCCCGCCCCTGCTCCTCCTGCACCCGCCGTGGTTCGACCTACATTTAGGCCAATGGCTCCTCCTCCTGAACCAACTCCCACATCACCCGCTGCAACCCAAGCTCCACCACGCACCGCCACTGCTCCACCGCCACCAGCGCCTCCTGCCACAGATCCGCCGCTATCTCCCCCCAAGGCTACACCAGCGTCTCCTGCCACAGCTCCACCGCCATCTCCCCCCAAGGCTACACCAGCGCCTCCTACCACAGCGCCACAACCATCTCCTGCCAAAGCTGCATCACTACCTCCTGCCGCTGCTCGCTCGCCTCCACCACCCCCACCTGCAGCCGCCACTCCAACACCACCTCCTACTGTGACTACTACCACTACAAGATCAGTTCCATCATCACCAGTTTCAAAACCAGCATCTTCTTCCGTGCCGCCATCTCCCGGAACCAGGGTTTCTGTAACCACCGGTGTACCATCTCCTAGTAGAAACAAAGTTACTACCACTTCAGCTCCTTCCACAACTATTTCTGTCCCAAGTTCTCCAGCCTACAAACCACAAACTATTAGCATTTCTCCACCAAAACCCACCATTTCAACCTCTCCAACTTCTCTTTCAGCCACCAAACCACAGCCACCCCAAACCTACTCTCCACCAAAACCCACAACCATTTCAGCCGCTGCCAGAGACCGTAGCAGTTACAGCAACGCATCTCCCAAAATCAGTAGGCCAGCCACCAATCACGAGACCCCACCTCAGTCACCTAAGCTCAAACCAAGTGCCCCACCACCCTCTCCTCTCACCCTTCCACCGTCTCAGTACAAGTCCAGCACTTCAGACACTCAGATTGACCAACCCAGAATCCCCATTGAAGCAGAGCAGAAAACTGTTCTGGTCCAGCAGAAGACCATTGATCAACCCAAACCCCATTCCTGGTTCAGCAACTTCACCTCTGGCAACTCCAAAGGGGCCGATTCTCGTGATCTTCCAAAGCCAAGCAATTCCCAATATTCAAAGCAGCAGGAAGGAGAAACCAAAGAGAAATCAGCTTTCTTATTTCGCAGGAAGACGCCTTCTAGCCCTGATCAAGAGGGGATAGGTGGCACGAGGGTTATAACAATTGCAGGGGAAAACAGAGGAGCTCTGATGGAGCTGGTTCACTCTCCAAAGAAACATGAACAGTCTCATTATCTTCATCAGAAAGGGAATGGAAAAAGTGTGTTTGGGAATCAATCTGATCAGAGCAGCCACAGCAGCAGCAGCAGCAACAGCAGTGGAGAAGAAGGAAAGGACAAGGGCAAAGGCAAGAGCAAAAGTAGCAGAGTAGGGAAGGGTTTAGCTGCAGGGCATCAACAGCCTACCAATGCCTTCATGAACAGCAATGTCCAAGGCATTAATAATTCCGTTGTTTACAATACCAAACTCACTCACCATGATCCTGGGGTCCACCTTGCTTTCACCAGGAAGCCCAATGGGGATGGATTTGAGGCCAAGAGGAATGTCAATGGCCATCCAAGTTAGACAGTGGGTTCATGGGTGATCAAAGATGAAAGGAACTGAAATTCAAGTGTCTAACACTCGATTTGCTTTGTGTTTTGATTATACAATAATAGGCTACTTATATATATGATTTGTGGTGATAAGAATAAAGATGGGAGTCAAAGGGATGTGAGTGTTGGAAAAAAGAGAGGGAATGGGTTGGGTTCTGATTCCTCGTGCTCACCCTTCCACTCTTCTTTTAGCTTCATAATAATAAAATGGGTTGTTGCCCTGCATATGAATATCAAATACTCTTTTTCATTGTACAATCGTCACTTTTTTGGTTTCTAAGTTTAAATTTAGAGTATCCTATGTCACTAGTTTGATGAAATTTAAATGTATCATCTCAGTAATGTTGTCTGAACCATGTATTCATTGGCATATAGCACCACAAGAAACAAGGCTTAACCCGGCGAAAAAGATTCATCGGGAAACCATTGTAAATCCTTGGGTAATAGAAAACTCGTCAAGCCACCATCGGGCAGCCCGACCATCGCCATTGGGTAAGAGGTTTTAACGACGAATTCACGACGATCGTCGGGTAACATAAATTTTACCTGAAGTAGTGATCGTCGGTGATAATTTGTCGGGTAACATTGAGTCAACGCATTAAACCTGACAAAAATATCACGCTCGTCGAGGATGTGTCTCTTCCAAGCATCAAAAGACCACCAGAAACTGAGCCTTTGCTCTGGAGAGAGGGGGAGGGGGGTGAGGATGTGTCTCTTCCAAGCATCACAAGACCACCAGAAACTGAGCCTTAATCTCATCGTTTTGGGCTTGAAGGCTCTCGTTTTTGGGCCTTAGCTCTGTGGTCAATCTCGAAGGCAGTATAATTGCGTCTTTGCTTTGAATTCTCCTCAGGATTGACGCCCCTGGAAGAAGTATCAGAGTCAGTTGAGATGTCCTGCTCTAGCCCTTTGCCGGCTCTCCGAACGATCTTTCTCGAATGTTGACCCGACAGTTGCTCTACGATCGCCCTCGATCGCTCTGGATCTATCAGCTGCTGCTCCAAAGGTGTATCCGGCTATTGCTGGGTCAACTCCTCCTAGATCTGTTAGACGTCTGCCAGCATTCCCGCCTATAAAATCAAAATACATTTATTAATTTTTTTTTAAAATAAACAAATAATTGAAAAATTAAATATACCTATTTAAACTTACGTGAATCGCATCAGCCTGTTGGTTCCCCGACCAACGTACACTTGTCCCTAGGCATCCACCTCCGGGGAAAAATGATCCAGCATTGTGCCGATCCTCGTGCCTGGCCCTAAGGGACGTGACGTTCCGTGGTGGTTTAGTGTCTTCTTTCGCTGGTTTCACTTGCTGGCCTTCGATTTTTCCTGTTAATTACTAAAAATAATTAAATTCAGTAATGAAAAAGTACGATTAAAAAATTTAGTAAGTTAAGAAAGTGAACTTACGATATACTCGGGCGTCACGAAGTGCTTGCAGATCCAGTCCCACCCAATCTCCCGAGCACCCTCTAGCTCATGCAGAGGATTGGTACGAGTTTCCTTCCGGGTAAGCTAGCTCAACCACCAGTCGTGGAGCTCGTACTTTCACTCGGAGTACCGCAGTTGCTAGCATTGCCTCATGTATTCCATGAGGGTCGCATTCTCAATGTTATACTGAAAATTGGCCTACAATAAATTATTAAAATAAGTAAAATTATTAAAATATTAAAAATAATAAAATCATTAAAAATAATTACTGATAAGGCACCCCAATAGAGGGTGAACTACTCTGGGGATTTCTTCCGAAAGGTATCACCCATCAATAGGCAATGGGTGCGAAGAATGGCACCAAAGTCATGCACCATCAAGCTATGGATCTTGACGAGCGTTGAGTAGAGCTGATCGGCGTAAATGATCTCTATCTCGACATTCGTCAACTGGCAAATTCGTTGGGGTGACTTCTCCCGGTTGACGAATGCGTACGCTTCTCCCTACAAATTTGGTAAACATTAGTAAAAAAAATGAGCAAAAAACTAAACAAAATATTTTAAATAAATTTATTTACTAACTCACCCTTAGGGATCGTTCCAGCTGGATCTGATTCGTTCCCTTTGACTTGCTCCTCCTGGGGCACAGGATTAGTACGACGTTGCCCCTGTTTCTTCGAATGCTGCCGACGAGCTGACGAGGTACCAAGTCGCTTATGGTTCTTAATGGGGAAAGCCGGGACTACCAGGACCACCGATGTGTTAGATGCTAGTGGAAGGGTTGCATTCACCACTAGCGTGTCAGGTACCGGTGTAAGGCCTCCATTCACCCTCAGTGTCTTCGATACCAGTGAGCTTGGTGCATTTGCCAGCTCCTCAACCAAAGTCGACAAAGCGCAAGGGCGAACCTCAAAGTAATCAATGTGGGTACCGACATCTACAATAAAAAATTAAAATAAATACTAATTAATCAATACGCAATAATCTATAATCAATTATCAAATCATAATTAATCTATAATCAATAATCAATAATAATTAATAATCAATGATAGTAAATATGCAATAATAATAAATACTAATAAATAATAATCAATAATAATCAATAATAATTAATAATCAATACTAATTAATAATACTCAATAATAATAATCAATAATAATAATAATCAATAATCAATAACCAATAATCAATAATTAATAATCAATTAGTCCACAATCAACTTTTTCCATAATTCATAATTCATAATCAATTATTCCATACTCCATAATCAATTATTCCAAAATTCATAATTCATAATCCATAATCCATAATCAACCATAATCCATACTCCACAAATAACAAAAATCTTACAAGTTCACTTAAAAAATAATCCACCAAAATCTAATCAAAATTTTAATAACTACTTATCGAATCATTTATGTTATATAAATATATATAAACTAATAAACATATATAAATTAACTAATTGAACAATATATATGTAAATACATTGAGAGAGTGAGAAAGAGAGAGAGAGAGAAAGAGAAGGAACTTATAGTGGAAAATAGAGGAGTGTGCGACAACGGTGGCAGTGGCGATGACTTGGCGACTGCGACGAGCTGCGGCTGCCACCCAATCTCGCAGTGGCCAAGAGAGCAGCGATGTGAGAGAGGGAGTGATTTTTTTTTTTCATCTGTGTGTGGGTACTGGTTTTTGAAGAAAAGAGGAAGAAGAAGAAGCCTGTGTCTCTTTTAAAAGATCAAAGAATGTTGCCTGACGAAAATTCATCGGGTATCCATTTAATGATTCATCAGGTAACATTTGCGGGCAAATCAAAGTGATAATGCGGAAGCAGAATAGTCTGGTCATTTTCGTGTTACTCAACGAAGGTTCGTTGGGTAACATTGAGCGGTAAATTCAATTTTTCGCTCAAATTTGAATTATCCGCGCAAATTTTTGCAAAAAAATTGGGCGCGTAATTTTGTGATGTTACTCGACGAATATTAAACCTTACCCGAAGATTTTCACTCTCACTCGAAGAAAATTTTTACTAGAACACACACATAATTACATAAGTGTGATTTTTCCAAAAAAATTTAAACTGTTGCCCGACGAATATTTGATGAATATTCGTTGGATAATGTCTTTTGCCCGACGAATATTCTTGAAATATTCATCGGGTAAGTTGGAAAACAAATGTAATAAATAAATTTCTAAATTCAGACCGTTCATTTTGTGTCTTTAAGCGCCTGAAATCCACGAGACGAAACTTATGATGTTTCAAGGAGTTTAAGTCGTCCGATTGTTATAGAATGTTTTGTAACTGTCGATCCGTTTCGCACTATTACTTAAGCCCGGAATTTGACATTTTCTAATTATTTCTGCAGACAATTTACGAGTATGAACAATAAATGTGGATGGTTGGATCGGTTGAACTATCAAAATAAATTCTTGAGATTTTTTAAAACACCATTTTCATCAAACAATTTGAAACTTTTGAAGAAAAGTTCAAAGGTATTTGCATAATGTTATCCAATTGAGTTTCTAACGATTAAAAATTCATAATTTGACTTTTCATTTTGTGCCGTTAAGTGCTTCAAATTCGACCATCAAATTTCGTGATGTTTCAAGAAGATTAACCTGTCAGATCGTAATAGAACGTTTTGTAATCGTCGATCCATTTCACACCGTTACCTAGGCCCGAGAATTTGAAATTTTCTAATTTTTCGCGTAGACGATCTACGAGTATGTAAAATGCATGTGTACGGTTGGATTGGCTGAATTATCAAAATAAAATTTTGAAATTTGTAAAAAAACCATTTTCTTTGAAACTTTATTAAAAGCCTTACCCGACGAGCTTTCTTAAATAATCGTCGTGTAACATGTTCGAATAAGAGCCACTGAACTATTTTACCTGATGAAGTACCTAAAAATAATCGTCGGGTAATAGGTTCAGAGAAGAGTCACTTAACCAAATTATGATACATCCTGTCCTGGAAATAAAAGTCTAAAACTCGAGAAATTCCCAAACTACCCCTAAACAACCTTTGTACGGGTTTGGTTCAACGAGATTGTCTCGATCATTACACCTATGATCTAATTTAGAACCTCCTTAAGGGCCCAAAGTTTTGGGGAAAGCCCATTTAAGAGTTTGTTTTTATTTAAAGCCCAAAACTTGGCATTATGTTTCCCAATTAAGGTTGTAGACACTTGTTTTAGGTCCAAACCTACAACCCCAAAATATTCTTGAAACCAAAAAAGAAATGTGCTTTCTTACTTGTTAGTAAAAGCCCTAAACCCATTAGTTCACTATCAAGCCCAAACTGGAGCCCAGTTCGTGTAGGAAGCAAAGAGATGTATGTGAGAAGCCAGGAACAAGCCTAATCTCAGCCCAGGTCTCATGTTAAACTTACCCTGGGTCTAAAGCCCAATTAGAAGGTCAAACGCCTACCCTCCCTGCTATGGACACTCAAACACTTAGAACCTGGTTGAAGGTTTTTGACCGTGCTTATGCCCTTGTCCTTGCATGACCCACTCATATCGATAGAAGCACAAAAGACTAAACCCCAGTAACCCCATATGTCGAGTGCTCTTCCCCTGAGCTCAACGACCCCTCGTCACCTCCCTCCTCACTCGTCAATGGTTAAACCACCATCTACCATGAGGAATCGTAAACCCACGATGTCGACCCATGATCGTGGGCAATATCCACTGACCAGTAGCTCAAAACGTGCCACAGACTGTAGTACCGTTGCAGCGCTCCTCAACGACCCAACCTCCCAGGTGATCCCTTAAGTCATCGAGAACTAATTGGGGAAGCTTGACCTGGTTGTGACCCGAAACGTCGACCCGTTGGCTCTAGGCTCAAATCTAGGTAATCTCAATCCATTTTCATAGTTTCCATCTTGTTATGTCAAGAAACATTCTCTGGACTGATTGTATGTCTCATTGGTTACGAGAATCGAAAAAGGTGGTGATGACCTGACTCGCAACCCGACTGCGACCCAATGATGATTGAAAACGCTCCAGGAATATTTAAACCATAATTCCTAAACCATTGCAATACTTGTGACGAGAGATTTCTAACCCCTACTTGCATGTCAATTCTGAGGCGGCGACGGTGGCAAAAACAACGACTGAAAATCGCTAGCTCGCTGGAATCTCTTAAACTCAAATAACCTCTTGTCCAATGTAGCCCTTTTAAAATCCTCTTTACGTGATGAAACTAACCCTATCCTTGCATGTGATCTCTAAGGTCCTTTGATCCCAAATCAGACCCTCAATAGTTTCATGAAACCTGAGAGGTTTCGACCCACTTTCAGGTAGTTAAGGTAGCTTTCTAACCCTGAAAATTTGATATTTGGAACCATGGGATGATTACGAGTTTGTGGCTGGAATATGGCAAAAAAAAAGTGTGTTTTCCAGTTCAGGCCGTCGTGAACAGTGGCGGCGACGGCAGTTCGGTCGTCATCTTCGACTAGACACGACGACTAGACCAACCGTCAAGTCTGATAGATGACGTTAACTCTTGACGAAAGATACTAACGCCATTTGTAACAACCCATCCCGAATATTGGGATTAAATATTAATTAACTATGGTTTAGAATGACTAATCGAGGATTAATTGAGAAATTTCAAACAGACAGTGCGAAATGATGGTTTTGGCCCTAGAATGGAAAAAAAGGTTGACTTTTAGTTCGGGTGGTCAAATGGACTTTGACTGATGACTGTGACGTAGTTCGGGACGTCACGAGTTCATGGACAGGTGGCACGTCCAATTCTGACATTCGAGGACAATGTTATGATGTTCGAAAGTTCGGGGGTATTTTGGTAATTTGGTTGAAAATGGGTAAAATGTTGACTTTTGACTTGGGGAGTCAAACGTACGAGGGCCGATTACCGTGACGTAGATCGGGACGTCACGAGTCTGTAGACAGGCGGCACGTCGAAATCGGACGTCGAACGACGAAGTTATGGGTCTAAAACAAAAAATGACACTATTACACGTAAATCGAGAATCGGGGACATGTGGAAGGTCTTGATTGGGGAACCTTCTGGAAGAAACCACCATATGAGTGACAAGTGTCAGCCATCTGAATGGTCAATCTCCTTAAATTGGGGATCTTGTCCCATTGGCCCATTATATATATACATGTATATATTTAATCCATTCCTTGATCTCAGCCATCCATTTCATCTTATTCTAATCCCCACTATCCATCTTCTCTCTCTCTCTCTCTCTCTCTCTCTCTCTCTCTCTCTCTCTCTCTCTCTCTCTCTCTCTCTCTCTCCTGGTTTCCATCATCAGATATCAACTATCATCTTCATTTCTATATTTTTCTTCTAAAACCCGATCACCATTTCTCTTCATTTTCCTCAAAACAAACACCCAGCACTTAGCACCCCTCACACCCTATTCATCTGGGTTAGTGTGTGCAACCGTGAGAGACTGAGAACGACCTGAGAACTGGTGAGGGCTGCAGCCACGGCGGTGGCCACATCAAGGGAACCGTAAGCCGGTTTGGCGGTTTAAACCTAGGTTCGAGAAACCATTTTTTGTGACGTTTTCGATCGAGCTGATTAATCCTAAAGTATTCCTAGGACTCAGACGAATGATTTGGACTCGATTTCGTGAGGTTTGGTGGTCTGAGGCAGCCGATGACCAAAACGACGAGTTTTATTTCCAAACTTGAAAACTGGTTTTGATGTTTCTCGATCGTGTTTGATGATTGGGACAGGTCCTTGAGGTTGAAACAAGTGCAATGGCGTGGTTTCGTGGAGGGAGATGGCTGGTAACGGTGGAAAAACTCATTTGCAGGGCCGTCGCCATTGATGGACCAAGGAGGTACGTTCTCATGTATTTCTTGGCCTTTTGAGACCATAAAACAACTAGGAATGATTAGACAAAACTCTAGGAATTAAAAGGGCTGAAAAACATTCGAAAATGCAAGAAAACCGGGGACGCCGGTTCAGTTGGACCGAACCAGTCTAAACCGGTCTGAACTGAGGAAGACGACGACATTGTTCAACGCACGTGGGCTTCACGCGCAGCCGCTTGCGATGGCAAGTGGGGGTGTGTGGAGGGCATTTTGGGGATGTTGTCAACTTGAATTTTAATCTATTCGATGTAACGAACATTTTGAGACTAGTTTCGTGTCGATCAGACACCGTCTCGATATGTTTTGGGGTGTCCAAAGGTTTAGGATCGAGTTTAAAAATAGTTAAAAATTCGAGAAAATTACGGGGCTTTAGTGGGAGGTTAATGAAGAGGTTATTAACCCTCTAGTGTGATTTGGACAGGTTTGGAAGTCCCGAAAATAGTGATGGGGCCTGGGAGGGCTTATGGCACGTGTATCGAGGCGGTAGCGTATGACGGTCTTTGAGTGGACTTCGTTTTCTAAATAGTGATGCATGCATAACTATTTTATATGTTTTACATACGTGATTTATATGATGATGATTGTGGCTCTGATGGATTATACGATTGCACGTATTTCGAGGTAAACCTATATTTACACGTATTTCGAGGTTTACGAGTTTATGCTATTGCTATGTGATTGTGAATTCAATAATGATTATGTGGCATGGTTTTGGTTTTAGAAAGATGAATTTGGGCATGAGACCCATTTGAATTATGTGATCGGGCCAGGGGCTCAGTTGGTTTACGAAATCGGGTTGAGACCCTTTTGAGTCATGTGATCGGGCCGGGGGCCCAGTGGTTTACAAAATCGGGCATGAGGCCCGGTTAAGTTTTATAAATGTGATTTTGGGTCTGGGACCCTATATTTCATAAACGTGATTTCGTTTCGGGGACCCTAAATGGATTTGTGATGTTTTATGGAGATTTCAGGCAGGGCCCATTGAGATGTTTTGAAATAACCTTATAAAACTGTTTTCCATATACTATCTTGATACGAGGATATGTGATGGCCTCCTCCAGGTGTCTGGGACACTAGGGAAGTCATGGTGCAATGCTTACGAGGGTCATTATACGGAGCTACCAGATCGTATAGTGACTCAGGAGCAGGAATGCTATGATTAGACTTCTGGGATGTCAGACATCTGGGATGTCAAAGATATTGACCTGGAGAGACCCCAAGTAGCACGCGTTGCATATTACCGTGAGATATGACGTCTGGGACGTCAAGTGTCTGGGACGCTAGGCATCTGGGATGCTGAGGATGGTTATGTGGTAAATATGGATTATTGGATCTATGAAATGGTTTTTCGGTTGGTTATGTGTTTATGGATTTGGACAGTGGCCCACTTGGTTTTGGATTTACGGTTTTTGGGCTAAGGCCCTAATGGCTTATTTGAGTAAATGTTTTGATTACTGATTTCCAATGCATGTATACTTTTTAGTGAAGGGCTTAAATATCTTTTATGATTGTGTTTTTATGATATTGTTAATTTTCGTCCACTCACAGTTCTGAATGGTTTTAATGCCCTTCAGGTTGATCACGGATGCAGGCTGTAGCAGAGACCGAGACATCCCACTCCTCCACCGTTCCTGGTGCGCTCTGGGAGCCCCGTATGGGCTAAGGTATGTAATATCCCTTGTCTGACACTTTGTGTCAGACGGGAGAATGACACATCCCATGTTAATCCCGGAGGGATTGGGATGGGTCTTGTCAAGTGGTATTAGAGCGAGGTTGTCGCTATTCGGTAGTTCTTGATGTACGCGCAAGTCGAGGACGTGATGTCTCTATGTGGTCAGCCTGTTATCAACCTGATGGTAGGATGCCGATTTGATAGTTTTTGGGGTTAAATAGTGAATAGTGTGTGATTGGTCTGATACGCCGTGCATTAGTGTGATTCGACCCAAGTGGGGTTGTATATGACAACTGATAATGTGGGACCGTTGGTTCGGTCATGTGATGTTAGATTGTGGTGCTGCAGAGAGCAGCTGGGTTTAAGGAACCCCATTTGAGTAGTGATCTGGAAATGTGAACCTCAGTCGAGTGATGGTCTGAGAATGTGAACCCTAGTGGTGCTTACTGATATGGGAAATGTTAGTACATGAGTTAGCTAATGACCTTAGTAGTGGAACCCCCGTTGAGTTGATGGTAGGATTGGATTGACATCTATACGATGTCAGGACCGCGGGGTCGGTCAGATTGTGGATTATACTGCAGAAGGCAGTTGGGTTCAGCGGAACCCTAGGGTGTGATTGTGGAACCCTAATTTATGATGGATAGAATGGAACAGTGAACCTTAGTTGTGATCGATGAATTAGAATTGTGAGTCCATGGTTGTTGAGGATTGGATAACTTTCCGAACGCGGAGTGGTCTGTCGGGATGAACTCCAGAGTGTGATTGGTGGATTGGAACTTGGGCTGCAAAAAACGGCTGAGGTTGTGGATGACCATGTGGATAACTCTAGTGAGTCTAGTCAAAACGATAGAGATTGGTTGGCTCGACATGAAGTGAAATGATGGGATTTGATCCACGAGTACGGTTTTGAGATAATATATGGAATCCTGGGTTAGACCAAAAAATAGTGTGATGTGTGGATGTGGATCTCGATAGCGATGACTGTTGGTCGACAGTCGTGTGAAGATGACTGGCTATCGAGGGTGATTGATGTAGTTGTGGTAGTTGAAGATCGGGGGACATTCAGGGAACGTTCATTATCTTGCTGTGGATTGTCAGAATGGTGGTACCCATAGTCGTGGGGTACGAGAGAGGCAGAGTTCCTTTCGCCTGAGCGGTGATACGGGGTTATTGCTCGGTATGAGTAATGACCTAGGGTTGTCTGATTCACACGCAGGGTGCTGGTGCGTGTGACTCCGTTGTGATGGACATATGTTCGGTATCTGAGATTCGATAATGGTTGAGTGATGGACTGGATGAGATCCAGAAGGGATTGTGATGTGTTGGGATAAGTCCTAATAGTTATGAGATGACAAGTGATGAATATATGAAAGAGGTATGATTAAGACATGAGGAGTCTTTGGATGACGCAGGGGACGTCATGGAAATTAGTGGATTCGGGGAGTTGTCGCCAACTCCGAGACTTGTGTGATTGTACGTTTCTAGTATTCCGAGTAGGTACAATGAAATTATTGCAATTTGAAAAAGCCGGAGAGAATCATTGGTAGTGTTGATGTGAGATTGTGAGATTGTGAATAAAATGGAGACCCGAAAGTTGAGCCTGTAGAGGTTGAGATATGAGAACGAGATAGTAACGAATTACATCATTTCGGAGGTGCATAAACAGGTATGAATAGACAAGAGGTCTGAGCAATAGATTGATTGCGGACACGTGGCTGTCCAAGTGAGTTGAGGATTTGGGAAGTTCAGTGGTTGGACTTGACATCTTGTTGGAAGTATATCTATTTCCAACATGTTTGGAACTTCAGACTCGAGAGAAATTGTGATTGAGGAGACGAGAGTAGTGTTCATTTCAGCTTTGGCGATGAGTATTCTGAAGTCATCTAGGTGACTTCTTATTTTCTGCCCGTGGCAGACGATGTTTGTTGTTACCAGTACGTTGAGCGTGTATTGGTTGGTGGACCCGTATTTTTTTGGGATCATCAGGAGGAGTTGGGTGTTTTGAGGTTAGGTGAATGAGATATCTCATTTTCTGCTTGGTGGTAGACGATGTTGGGTTACTTGGTCTGGTGGGTGCTGTGAGTTGTGTTTGCACTCACATAGGATAGATGTTGATGTCATAGTCTTGGATCATCCTTGATTTTTCCTAGGTAGAATGACAAGAATCGATATGAGGTAATTGGAGAGGACCCACAGTTTTTACATGTTTCGTTTTTGACGGAGTGGTTAGATGTGAAAATAGTTGAAGAGTGTTGTGACTAACGAAGGATGCAATAAGGGTGTATGACCCTACAGGTAAATTATTAGCTGGGTGTGCATGTGTGGATCCTAGGTGGATCTGGATTGTGATGTTGTATACTTTGGGCATCGTGACGATATAGGATCGTGATGTTACCGGTCGGGTGACATGGTGATGGATCAAGATTGTGATCTTGTTGATCATGTTAGGTGGATAGTTGATTGCTCTGTCGTGAATATTTGGATATTGGAATGGTTGGATTGAACTTCTTTTTGAAGTTGATCCGGTATGAGGCGGTACTTGAATGAGTTGAGATGTTTATGATTTGGCTTGAATATTTGACCTTGTGAACGAGTGGGTATCCGACGGGGTAGTATTTGGTCAGCCTTAGATGTGTGGATGGTGGGATTGGCTTCCCTATGAAGTAAATCGAATGTAAGGTGTTAATCGAATGAGCAGGTAACCGATAGGTTCAGAGTTGATGCCTCTCGGTGGACGTGAGTGAATTTGGATGCTCAATTGGCATGAATGGGTACGCCTTCGTAGGCGTGAGTCAGATTGGCACGTGTTGGATTACATGTTTGGGAGTAGATGCTGTGATGCTGGTCGGGTGACCATAGGACTCATACTAGATGATGAGTTGATATTTTTGGTCTATCTAGTACTAGATTGGACAGATAGACTCCAGAATTGAAGCGTGTTTAGCTCTGAGCTAAGTAGTAGGTCGGTTGGTGGACGGATGTACGTATTGGGTACGTTTTGCGAGGATCAATATTGGATAGGCCGAGTGGTGCCTGGTGACAGTATATAAGATGTACTAGTGGTGTGTGGTTGAACGTGTTGGTAATCGACATAGTTTCAATATCTTTGGATTGGTTGAGGACGTGAACTGGACATTGAATACTATGCACTAGGTAGAGTGACTTTGACGGATTTAGTGATGGTATGAGTAGGTGCTCAGAGTCGTGGATGGCTAGTGAAACCCTAGTGTTGAGATATGTGATCACTTCTAGACTGGTGTTCAATGTATTTCAGTTACACACCTGATTGAGTGAGATGACGGTATACGTATACTCAAGATGAGTGAGTTGGTGGTTAGTGTAACCACAGGTTGCTCCGTGTGAAGTTACTACTCTGTGACTCTTACCAGTATCATGGATCACTAAGGGAGTTGACAGTTGTGGACACTGAGATCGATATATGTCGCAGGATTGAGCTTGCCCTAGGAGGTGAGATCATGTTGTTGATCTTACGCTACATTGAGGGAGTTGTGGTACGAGGTGATGTCACTGACTGGATAATAGTTGGAGCTCTACCAGGGTGGTAGAGCTTATGGTGATAGTTTGGCTAGTAGTGTCAGCGTGGATTGACGTGTGAGAATTAGTGACTTCCAGTGGGAGCAAATTTCAGGATGTATTAGTGATTGAGAGGTAATGTGTCAGCTTAATGGTAGAATTATCCTGTGGTATTAATTCGGATCAGGTGATCAATGTCACTCGACATGGTCGGGTGTAGTCCACACGATGTGAATATTGGTAGGACGTCTAGATGCAGACAAGTTTTGCTCTGGATATTGGGTGTACCAGTGTACACATGTTGTGAGGCCAAATTTGTTTTCCACGAGGTGGATGTGGAATCAAGATAGTTGGAATTTCGAGGATGAAATTATTTAAAGGAGGAAGGTTGTAACAACCCGTCCCGAATATCGGGATTAAATATTAATTAACTATGGTTTAGAATGACTAATCGGGGATTAGTTGAGAGATTTCGAACGGACGGTGCAAAATGATGGTTTTGCCACTAAAATGGGCAAAAAGGTTGACTTTTAGTTTGGATAGTCAAATGGACTTTGACCGATGACTGTGACGTAGTTTGGGACGTCACGAGTTCATGGACAGGTGGCACGTACAATTCTGACATTCGAGGTCAAAGTTATGATGTTTGGAAGTTCGGGGGTATTTTGGTAATTTTGTTGAAAAGGTGCAAAATGTTGACTTTTGACTCTGGGAGTCAAACGTACGAGGGCCGATGACTGTGACGTAGATCGGGATGTCACGAGTCCGTAGACATGGAACGGTGAAGTTATGGGTCTAAAACGGAAAACGACATTATTACACGTAAATCGGGAATCGGGGACATGTGGCAGGTCTTTTTTGGGGAACCCTCTGGAAGGAACCACCAGATGAGTGACAAGTGTCACCCATCTGATTGGTCAATCTCCTTAAAATGGGGATCTTGTCCCATTGGCCCATTATATATATGTATATATTTAATCCATTCCTTGATCTCAGCCATCCATTTCATCTTATTCTAATCCCCACTGTCCATCTTTTCTCTCTCTCTCTCTCTCTCTCTCTCTCTCTCTCTCTCTCTCTCTCTCTCTCTCTTACCTAGTTACCATCAACAGATATCAACTATCATCTTCATTTCTATATTTTTCCTCTAAAACCCGATCACCATTTCTCTCCATTTTCCTCAAAACAAACACCCAACACTTAGCACCCCTCACACCCTATTCATCTGGGTTAGTGTGTGCAACCGTGAAAGACTGAGAACGACCTGAGAACTAGTGAGGGCTGCAGCCACGGCGAGGGAACCGTAAGCCAGTTGAACCCAGGTTTGAGAAACCATTTTTGGTGACGTTTTCGATCGAGCTGATTAATCCTAAAGTATTCCTAGGACTCAGATAAATGACTTGGACTCGATTTCGTGAGGTTTGGTGGTCTGAGGCAGCCGATGACCAAAACGGTGAGTTTCATTTCGAAACTTGAAAACTGGTTTTTGATGTTTCTCGATCGTGTCTGATGATTGGGACATGTCCTTGAGGTTGAAACAAGTACAATGGACGTGGTTTCGAGGAGGGAGATGGCTGGTAATGGTGGCAGAACTCAGTTGTAGGGCCGTCGCCATTGATGGACCAAGGAGGTACATTCTCGTGTATTTCTTGGCCTTTTGAGACCATAAAACATCTAGGAATGAAAAAAGTTCGAAAATGGAGGAAAACCGGGGATGCCGGTTCAGTTGGACCGAACCAGTGTGAACTGAGGAAGACGACGACACTGTTCACCGCGCGTGGGCTTCACGCACAGACGCTTGCGGTGGCACGTGGGGGCACGTGGAGGGCATTTTGGGGATGTTGTCAACATGACTTTTAATCTATTCGATGTAACGAACATTTTGGAAATGGTTTCTTGTCGATCGGACACCGTCTCGATATGTTTTGGGGCGTCCGAAGGTTTAGGATCGAGTTTAAAAATAGTTAAAAATTTGAGAAAATTACGAGGCCTTAGTGGGAGGTTACTGAAGAGGTTAGTAACCCTCTAGTTTGATTTGGACATGTTTGGAAGTCCCGGTGATAGTGATGGGGCCCGGGAGGGCTTATGGCACTTGTATCGAGGCGGCAGCGTAGGACGGTCTGTAAGTGGACTTCGTTTTCTAAATTTTGATGCATGCATAACTATTTTATATGTTTTACATACGTGATTTCTATAATGATGATTGTGGAACTGATAGATTATATGATTGCACGTATTTCGAGGTAAACCCGTATTTACACTTATTTCAAGATTTACGAGTTTATGCTATTCCTATGTGATTGTGAATTCAATAATGATTCTGTTGCATGGTTTTGGTTTTCGAAAGATGAATTCGGGCATGAGACCCATTTGAATTATGTGATCGGGACAAGGGCCCAGTTGGTTTACGAAATCGGGCTGAGACCCTTTTGAGTCATGTGAACGGGCCGGGGCCCCTGTGGTTTACAAAATCTGGCATGAGGCCCAGTTCAGTTTTATAAATATGATTTCGGGTCTGGGACCCTATGTTTCATAAACGTGATTTTGGGTCGGGGACCCTAAATGGATTTGTGATGTTTTTTGGAGATTTCGGGCAGGGCCCATTGAGATGTTTTGAAATAACCTTATAAAACTATTTTCGATATACCATCTTGATACGAGGATATGTGATGGTCTCGTCCAGGTGTCTGGGACACTGGGGAAGTCACGGTACATTGCCTGCGATGGGTCATTATACGGAGTTACCGGACCGTATAGTGACTCAGGAGCAAGAATGCTATGATTAGACATCTGGGACGTCAGACATCTGGGATGTGAGAGATATTGACCCGGAGAGACCCCGGGTAGCGTGCGTTGCTTATTACTTGGAGATATGACTTCTGGGACATCAAGCGTCTAGGAGACTAGGAATCTGGGATGCTGAGGATGGTTATGTGGTAAATATGGATTATTGGATCTATGAAATGGTTTTTCGGTTGGTTATGTGTTTATGGATTTGGGCAGTGGCCCACTTGGTTTTGGATTTACAGTTTTTGGGCTAAGGCCCTAATGGCTTATTTGAATAAATGTTTTGATTACTGATTTCCGATTCATGCATACTTTTTAGTGAATGGCTTGAATATCTTTTATGATTGTGTTTTATGATATTGTTGATTTTCGTCCACTCACAGTTCTGAATGGTTTTAATGCCCTTCAGGTTGATCACGAATGTAGGCTATAGCAGAGATCGAGACATCGCACTCCTCTACCATTCTTGGCGCTCTCTGAGAGCCCCGTATGGGTTAAGGTATGTAATATCCCTTCTATGACACTTCGTATCAAACGGGAGCATGGCACATCCCTAGTTAATCCCGGGGGGATTGGGATGGGTCTTGTCACCATTAGTATATTTTGTTAGGAATTAATGGTGTCAGTAAGATATTAGAACGAGAATATTCCTTGGAATATGCCACATGTGTGGCATTGTGTTACGCTTGCGACGCTTGTGGTACTCTGCTGTATGTGTGAACACTATAGCACACGTGTAGAGAACATTGACGTGCGCTTGGGGGTGTGTGGTCGGCGCGTAAGCCACTTTTTTTGCCCTCTGCTGACTCGTGGTGGTGCGTAGAACATTTTTTCAGCCCACAGTGGGGCGTGGACATATTTTTTGGATGTTTTGAACAGTTTTAAGTGGGTTTTCGACCCCTAAACGACATATGGAGCTGTTTTTCGACTCCCGGAAGCATATAGGCGTTGTTCTAGCATTCTTGGGAGCGTGTAAACACTATTTTAAGGGGCTTAGGACATCCTTAAACATGTTAGGGTCCTTGATAAGTGTTTCTAGGCCATGTTGGGCCACCCCTAATGGGCTTTAGACGTATAGATTGAACAATGAGTTAACTTTGACCTTGGTAAATGGTCTTGTAGGACTGAATCGGTTGGGAACACGTGGTTAACTAGACTTGTCGGGTGATCCGACTCTCCGACTAGAGTGAGTGGACCCCCTTACCTAAAACTAGTTTTATATCATTCATTACTCGCACGTTTTACGATGCTTGTGCATTTGATAATTGTTGAGCATGCTGTTATCCTGATATACTATGGCATGATATTATGATATGCATAGTCTTATGTTAGCGAGTCACATGTTGCATTGCATATGTGTCCATAGGGTGTTGATGAGATTGAGATAGTGTTAGAACCCACTTAGGAGTCGCTGGTATCTAGTACCCGTCTGTAGGCCACAAATCAGTCCTTCACGTGATCGTTCACTCGTACTACTTGCTAGACTAGTTAAAAAGTGCCAGTCCTGTCCTCGAGCTCTAGGGGACTAGTGGTAATGGTGCATTGCACCCAGTCCTTCATGCGATCATAGTACGCGAGCATGATACCTAGTTTATGTTCCGAGTATTAGACTCGAGGCGACTTAAGAGAAATTTGTTGTGGGTTGATATTGTGACATACTTATGGTTTCTGCATGGCTCATTTTTGCATATTAGTTAAATTATTATTTAATGATCGTTATTATTATATTTCGTATATGTGCAAGTATGTTATAACTATTTTGGTTTTTATTCAAAAAATGAGGGGTTAAAGGTTATTATTGCAAATGGTTTTACACTGAAATAACAGATGGGTCCACTCACTCATTCTATTTTAAACCCCTCAAGTTTTGGTGGTGCTCACGTACATCGATGAGTTCAGATGCTGCTGTGACACACACATTCCCGAGCGTGGAGTGAAGCTAATGGAACAATCGGGTAATAACAGGTAAAGTTTTTGTGTATGATCATCAATTTAGTTCGTTCATGCTCTATGCTTCTACTGTAAGGTGAAATGTGATTGGTTTTCACCAGTTAGGGTTCACCCGACTCTTCAATACGCATTTCTTTAACTCAAAATGACTTTGTCATCTAGACGTCATCGTTCAGATGTTGGCCAGCACGCCTCAACCTTCATGCCATAAAGGGAATTTTGGGATAGGGGTGTGTCAGTTTGGTATCAGAGCATGGTTCTAGAACGCGTCATTGGTTTTCAGATGCTTGATGATCATACGACTTGATATCCGGTGTCATTGCCACTACTCAAGTAAGTATTATTCATTTTAAAACGCTAATGTTAATGGTTTACAGTTCGATTGCGCATTCCCACAAGTCAATCGGGGTTCGACTTAATTGTTGTCACCCATAGTTACAAGATTAGTGAGATTGTTTTTCGTCAAATTTCGTGTTCAGGTGGTGCTTACGAGCTTGGGGCTCCTAATGAGCGGTGTGTGAACGAGTTATTTGACAACGATCATTTTGAATTCGCAGTTATTGGATGAATTCGTGTAACGACTTTCCTAGTGGAAAAATTTCTTGCATCATTTTGTGCGCTTGAGTTGGCTTTATTTACCAATACTTTCAAGAACTGGGACGTTATTACCGACTAATAACGTCGGCCTTTTCGAACATGGGAATCTCCTTTAGGAATTTCTGCACAGGTGTTCGTCTTTTTCGAACATGGTAACCTCCTTTAGGAATTTCTTCACAGGTGTTCGCAAGTGACATCATCATGATTTGTGATGCCTTAGGGGATGCAGAATGAAATATTTCTCTATTTTGTGTTTGAAATACTTTTATCTTGGATCGAGAGCGTATAACCCATCGTGGGTTTCTTATTGAGAATCTCCCGACAGTTTGGGAATCCTATCCCTATTTTGTAGTTGTGTGACCCAAACTCTCATAATACGAACCCTAGAAACATTCCGATCTCTTGGTTTCAATAGTTCCTTGCATACTCCGCCCTTTCCTTAAGAAACGTTCTTTTAAACCGAGTCATTGTTCCCTCAGACGTTTTTGAACAAGGTTAATAGTTTTTTGTTCAATTTTTTTTTACTTTGCTTTGTTCTCGCAACTGGATTACTAGAGACATTCATTTTTTCGTGTAAAGTTATTGCTGTGACTTTTTTTTTCAAATAACTTGAGTTTACTCAATGAAATCTCGATATCGAGATTGTACCACATATTGTGATGTGATACATTTTGACGCCATGTGGATTCTTTGGACTTGTTGCTAAGTTTCTTTGCGGCTTGCAATTCTATATTAATAAATCATGCGTCTTTACAACTGGGGTTCACATTCCCTTATTCGTTTCCTTTACGTAAAGTTATTTTAACCAAAATTTTGGAGTTAGTTCTGGTAACTGCTTTTGACTTCTAACGACGGTTCAGTTTTGATGAATTTTATCCCCTGACGGATTTAGTAAACAGTTTTAAGTTCCTTAACTCAATCACATGTTTGGCGTTTGTACCACATCTCACATACTCGATTTTTTTTTTTACTTACGACTCTTCTTCATCATTTTCGAAAATTCAAATGATTTTTTAATTTAGACAAATTTGGGTTTTTTTTACTCTTTTTTAATTGAACATTTTTGGAAATCAATTTTGAAATCCTTGAGTTTTGACTTCTGTTTTTGGAAGCAATTCGATCAGTCTAGGGCAACATGACTTTAATTTGGGAAAAAACTTTTGTGTTGTGGGCGTTTGGGCTGTGAGTTGTTTAATCCTAGTTTTTTGGAAGCCCTGTTTCACAGTTTTTAGCACCCACTCTGTTTGAGTATTAAACTACCAGACGTATTCGGAAGCTGGTCCATTGATCTAGAATAACGCCATTGAGTTGGAGGGTGAGTGTGGTGAAGGAAGTGCTCTGGCAGCATTGCTACCTGTTGTGATCATTGTTTCAGATGATGGTTTAGGAGATATTTGGAATGAAATGTCAGTTCAATTCGAGTCTAAAATGTTGATCTCGGATATGTTTGCCGTAATTGTGAGTATTTGACTGTTCGGTCATATTGAAAAACCATTCATTTCTCGTCACACCTTCTTCGCTTTGGTTTGTGTGTCGTGAAGTCATAGGTTTTGTTACCCATGCTTAACGATGACTATCGAGATTGTGACAAATTCTTCACTCCTTAGATACTAACCTTCTTCTCTTTGTGGTCATTACAAGATTTGGATCCCTGATCCCGAGTTCGGAATTGAGGCAACCCTTAACTAGACTAGATCACCACATTAATTCTACCATGTTTAGTTTTTCGTTCTCAAATCTTAGGTCACTCTTGAGTAATATCCCCTTTACTCTATTAATTCGTTTGTTATGCTAATGTTGGGACCATACACTTGTGACACCTTTGAGTACTCGCTGGTAAGAATGGGAAGTCATTGTGAATTTGGGATATGTGTACCATGAGACCTTCCTCCCCCAGTCTTTCCTTGGAATTCGATGCTTCAACGTGTTATGAACTAGTACCTTGAATTGGGTAGTTCGTATAGAATCTTCTTGAACACTTTTGACTAATTTGGTTAGACCCAAACTTTATCCAATGTTGTATGCCCCTAGTCGAATGAGGTACAATGACGCACCTCTCTTTAATCCGAAGTACAAGCATGATGTTCCTATCTTACTGCCACCAATGATAACTCAGTCTTAACCCAGATTATATCCATTGACGGGACGATCTTGAATCAAGGATTGAACAATGACCTTCATCTCATGGTGTAGGAACTAGCCTTGGCTCATATCCTCGCCGTTAGAGATGATTTTTAACTGGTGTTGGTGTCGTCGAAGTTACTTCGGGACCAGTCCAACTAGTATTAGACACAAAAATTTACTTCGACCACACTCTGGGAACTTTTACGAGATTAGTGATAAGTCATGAATTAAGCATTGTTCCAATGTTATTTCTTATCCCTTTTACTTTTCTTTTGGTTTATAATCGTACAAACAATAGGAGAAAATTATCTATCTTGTGTAGATTGTTAAGTGAAGGTTCAAATCATGTTTTGCAATGAAATGTGATGTTTCCTAAGCTTATCTATCAAGGACTTATGAAGGACTCACAAAGTGCCACCTCACCACATAAAAAACACAGCAAAGGTACCAAGGGCTCCCAAAATGCGGCTAGTTCCCAAAACATCCCTAAAATGCGATTAGGGAAAATTGACTATCCTTGTCCAACTTTGACATCCCTTGCCACAATTTCCCTTCATTTTCATACTTGACTTGGAAAATAAGACTAAAAGATTTCCTAATCAAAGTTGAAGTCAAATTGGCATGAAACAAGGAAAAAGATTGCTTGCAAGCCAAGGAAACCTTCACACGTCAAAGAAAGCCTAATTTGTGGCTAGGGGATTTCCTTCTAGTTTAGGATTGGTTTTCCATTCTAATTAGGACTCAATCTAGGGATGGTGTGGGGCCTATATATAGATTGTTTTCACCTATTGTAAAGATGGCCGTTTTACCTTCCGAGGTGTAGAAACTCTGTCAAAATTTATTCTCAAATCTTACTCTTACATAGCCGCAATTTTATACAAGTTTCATTGTTTCGATTCAAGTTTTGGTGCTAAGGTTGACATGAAGCTTGGGAGAAGAAGAGTGTTTGAGCCCTATTTCCTACTCCTTGCTATACCTTAGTATTTGTGTTTCTTAATCTCTTTATCTCTTACGTTTTTATCCATTCAATTATGATGTTGACTAATCTAGTTATGTGAGAGTAGTTCCTTTTAGGATTGGGTCTATTTGAAGTGCTAGCCATGTTAGTTTGTACTTACATTTCTGGCTCTTGATTGTGATTATTATGCATTCCGAATTTGTTGGATTATTGCGCTTCATGAACTCAATTTACGCTTATAAGCTTGATCACAAAGTTTGTGTATAATTTTCGATGTAATTGCTTGACGAACCATCATATCATCTTGTAATTGGTAGTATCAAGTTTAAGAGGGGGACTCTTATTTGTAATCTAAACTCATGACAATCTAGAATTGCACATCACTTTTATAGGGATAGTGTAGTGCCATTAAATCTTCTTCGTGTTTATACATTATCATGCACCATCGATAATATACATTTTTCAGTGAACATCACGCTTAAAACATGCAAACTAAGAGAAGATAATAGGTGTGGGGTGAACCTTAGTCGGACCCTTGCATGGTCACTTAATTCAGAACATGCCTAGTAATTAGATCAAGGAAATCTAAGGAGAACTATAATTGATAAAGAAGGATAATAAGCCCTGATTCGTCTTAATCAATCATGTTTTCATTACTTTAAATTATGTTCTTGCATTTTAATGTCGTGACAACCATCATCTTAAGCCCCCAATTACATTTACTTAATAAACTAAGTTGTTTTGTTTCAAACTAAATGGAATCACGTTGAGACAAGTCCTCGAGGGATCGACCTTTGCATACCTACAATACTCGTTACATGATTTTGTGCACTTGCAAAGTATCACAGTAGAGTTTATTGATCATAATTATTTGTTCGATAAAATCTCTATCAATTAGTGAACGAACGAGCATACTTGGTGATTATACTACAATGTAAGCTTGTACATTGGGCATGTACGGACTCGGCTGTAGACTTACAACTAAATGTTAATCTAAGTCATGGTCGTGTTATTGAAACTCTATCAGGAAGTTTGACTAATTAACCAGAACTCATACCTTAGCGGAGGTGGGCTCCAGCATGGAAAGACTTAGTCGCTACTTGCGCTTGTCGTTTGAACCTGCTACAGGTGTGTCGTTTGAACCTACGGAGGTGGGCTCCCTAATTAAGCTACTAATCTATACTAGGGAACGTTTGGCCACACTTTGACCATGAGTAGTAGGGTATCGTTTCATCACTCTATTCATTTTCATTGATTGCATGAGCTCTCTCTTAGATCACCTCATCCTTGTATTTTGTTTCCGAAAGCCACTTGAGTTGTGGGGTGACGTATCTATCCCTAGGAGTATTCCTTTCCCCTTTGTTCAGACTTATTGGAAATCAAACCTTAGACGTTTTCGCAATACCCTGAACAAAGGATTAGGCACTTCCATGACGGAAGCTATCACGCATTACGAGGTAAAGAAAGGGTTTCCTTGAGCGTCATCGCTCCACTCAACCCCTTAAAGAGTTTATCACATTATTGGGGGATTGGGGGGGGGGGGGGGGGGGGGGGGGGGGGGGGGGGGGGGAGGGGGTGGTGGTAGATTGAAAGGCTACGCCAAACGAACACATGAGTTATAAAGGATATTCCCAATAATTGATACCTTTCCATTGAGGTGAAAATTTTGACTCGTCAACTATGGAAGGAAATTAGAGGAATAGTTAGTTATGAAATTCTTAACCCGAGGCGTGTTGCGTTACCTTTTCTCCTCCTAAAGATTAATTCGAATTAGACGTGTACTTGACACCTTCCGTGTCCTGGTGTTGGACCTTTGGATTAGAAGGGTCATCTAGTGACAACGCCCAAGCTACGGATCAAATTAAATACGTAATTTGAATGTTATGCAATTTAAACCCTTTTTGTGTAGATGTAGTATTGGTAAATAGGGATCGTTCTTAACCGGGGAAATTAGGGAACGTTAATAATATGTTAGTAGGAAAGAATAATGAATAAATTAATGAATTAAAGAATAAAATAATAAAAGAATTAAATGATCAAAGAATTAATTAATTAAAGAATAAAGCGATAAAAGAATAAAGAATAAAGAATAAAGAATTAAAGATTAAAGAATAAAATAAAAGAATAAAAGAATAAAAGAATAAAAGAATAAAAGAATAAAGAATAAAGAATTAAAAAGGGGGGGTTTGCAAAGGGTTGTAAATATAAAATAAAGAAAACAAATAAAAATAATTAAATACTTAATTCTACAAGAAGTTAAAATGGTCCCCAAAAATGTCTCTCAAAAGAGAGAAACAAAAGAACTAAACCAAGAACTAAAAACTAAGAAAAATGGAAGAAATGGAAAAATGGAACTAATGGGGGACCTCCCAAATACATGAAATGGTCTCTCTATTTATAGAGGGAGTGCCACAATTATTTTAATAAAAGTACAAAATAAAAATATAAAAAAATAATAAAATAATACATGAAGAAGTGATGGAAATGATGAAATTAGGGATGGGATTTTCCTGTAAAGTGACTGAAAAGAAGTGCAGTGGGTCGAAAACATGTGTTGGAAAGGCTAACAGAAAGTTCGGCGTGTCCAAGCTGAAAAAAGAAGAATATTTCGGCAAGCATGCGCTCGAAAGGGGAAAGACAGGTCAGCAGGCTTGCGCTGGAAGAAGGAGCTTCGGTCGATAGGCGCGCACTGAAGTGGTGGAGTATGGGTCGGAACGCGCGTGCCGATCGTGAGACGGTGGCTTCGGCAGGCGCCTTCCGATGGACTGAGGGGCTGATTCTTGGACTGGGCCGAGCGTTTTGGGCCGGTTCCTTGGGCCTGGTCGCAACTGGGCTGGCTTTAATTAAATTGGGCTGGATTGTATTTATTAAATTGGGCCTGTAAATAAAATAAATTAATTACTTCATATAATTCAACCAAATTTCGTCCATAATTTCTTTGTTATAATTCCGATTGGGACGATTCTTTCGCCAAAACGCTCTAAATTACAAGCTTTATTTATTTAAACAAAAATATCACAAAATAAATTATTTTATCTAATTATTTATTATTTTAATATTAAAAGTCAAGTATAAAGGTTATAAAATAATATAAAATAATGTTTATTTGAGGACCTATCAAATACCCCCACACTTAAACTTTGCTAGTGCCTAGCAAATACTAAAATTAAACTACGAATTCAAAACAAGTAAACGTTTAACCATTAGTCTCAATACTTCGTGATTATCATGGCATAAAAGATTTTCACTTAAATCATTTAAGCATATGAAATTCAAGAGTTAATACATGGTAACAAAATGCTTCAACAAGTAAAATAGTGAGTAAATATGGTGAAATGGATCTCTGCATGAATAAGACAAGTATGAATCAACTCACAAGGATATGCACTCATAAATTCACTCAATTTGTGAGGGTTTGTGTTTGCACTCAAAGTATGTGAGAAATACTTACATAATCGAAATGAAGTACTTTTGCAAAATCTCAAACAAACACCTCATGATAAAAACAAAACATACTTGCACAAATGAACCAAAACCATAAGCTTACTCAAGTGATTAACTCAACTAATCAAAATTTACCATCTTAAGGATCATAAGGTCTTTATAAAGGTTGTAATGGGGCTGAGTTTAGAGGCAAGGAAAATATAGGACAAGTGGTGCTCAATTCGTTCCAAGGCTCAATAGACTCACAAAACGTATCATAACTTCCCAACCTTAGTGCAATGATGTCAATAATCCATCCCTTCGAACATAGGCCTAATTCCATCATGTTGGGCCTCATAATCATTCTTTGTGTCGGATTTACAAATGTAAGGGACTTAACTCAAACATTACATAACCAAACCTTATTACCTTGATCGAGACTCAACTTTTTTTTTTCTTTTTTTTTTCGTTTTTTTATATCAAGGTAATAACATGTGTCAACAATAAAACAAAGCTTGAGTAGGTAAATCCAAATAATTCACATAAAAGTCTTTTCAACATCATCATTTTCTCCTTACAATCTTTATATCTTCAACCGAGTCCTTGGAACAAGGGTAAATAATGTTTATACTAAGCTCAGGTATTTAGATAATCATGGTGATGAAAGAAAAGCTTAATGTGGGCTCAAAAGGGTTAAAACTAAGAGGGTCGCAACTCGTGCGCACGAAATAGGGAACATGGATGTTTGAATTTGTGGTGTTAACCCTAATGCCTTAATCATATCCAAAATCAGAGAGTTTATTGACTTAAAAGCTTTGAAAATCACATAGAATAAGTTCTAGTACTCTAGAGTTCATTAAAAGATATGGCAAGTAATTATGAGGCATATGTATATCAATTTAAACAAAGAACTTATGAATCACTCATCAAAGACGTATATAAAGTTATAAAGCTCACATAAGGTTCATATGATTCATACTTATCTTATCATGCTCGTTTATGTGCCAATTTACATGAATTATCTTCAAGTATTAATACTTAATCACAAAATATTAACAAATAAATTCAAATTGTAGTGAATATCTTTATGGCCACAACATATTCATTTTTATTCCTTTATGACATTGACAAGTTAAATGGAAACTTAAGACTCATAAAAATACTAAGTTAAAACAAAAAGATTCAAGAAAACAATACACAATTTTTTTGATTTTTTTTTGAATTTTTTTCACACATTTTATTTATTTATTTATTTTTTTAAATATTTTTTTTTTGAAAAATTGTAAACCATTCCCCCACACTTAAATTCTACATTGTCCTCAATGTAGGAAAATACAAAGTAATTAAACATAGAATCAAAGTAAGGAAGATGATTTACGAAAATAATAGGAAAACATTAAATAAAAAAAATAAAAGAGAGTGAAGGGTAGAAGGATAACAAATCTGTATTGTTGACTCCTTCACATCCCAGGAACACATTGGGTTGCCTCCCAACAAGCGCTTGAAGTTTAACGTCCATCCAGCCTAGACAGAGATGCAAGTTAGTTAGTTAGAGATGTACGTTAGTCAAGAATGCAAGTTAGATAGGCAAATTGAAATTAAGGATGCAATTTGAGTTAAAGATGTAAGTTAGAGGAAGAGTGCAATGCAAGTTAAACTAAATATGCAAGTTAAGTTAAAAATGTAAGTTAAATGAAAGATGTAATGCAAGTTAGAATGAAAGAAGCAAGTTAGTTAAACTAAAGATGCAATTTAACTTTGTCAGAACAAATAATGTAAATTAAGATATAAACAATATTTACATGTCCGGGGAAGTCAAAGATATATATGGTTCACATAGCTTCAAAGTTTAGATGGAGACTTATACGTCCGTGCGGCCCAAGTAATAGCTTGGATTAATTCAACTATTTGGGCAAGTTCAAAGGTGACCAGGTTAGAAAGAATACACACAAGAGGCAGGGCTAATTTCAAGACATCCTGAGGCTTAAACTCCATTGATGTCCCTTTCTTAGACCCAAAACCTATTATGAGTACCATCTCTTGTCATAGACATCACCCTCGAAAATTTCTTACTCCAGAGGAATTAAGATGACTCAAGTGTTAACAATCACCGTGGGTAAGAGTTAACAAAAGAGTTTTCACCGATTAAAGCTCAAAATATAAATTTCGAAGCACAAGTGATCTACATATAGCCGAGACTAATGCATGAATGCAAGAACTATTTACAAGTATGTTTTTATGCACGATTTACAAATATAACATGACAATTTACGTATGAACAATTTATACAAGTATGAACAATTTATTTACAAGTATGGTTTCATTCACAAGTAATGATATTTACAAAACAATTTCACATTAACAAACTAATATATGTATAAGATTTATTTAACAATTTAGATTTACACTAACACAAAGTGAAGATAAGAATTTTTTTATTAATTAATTTTTTTCGGAATTTAATAATTAAATAAATGAAGAAAAGGAAATTTTTTTTTTTTTACGAATTTTATGTTTTTTTTTAAATTACAAAAACAAATAAAAATAAATAAAAGTAAAAATAAGGAAAAGTGAACATGTACCATAAGCATTTATGAACAATTAAAAAGAATGAACATTATGTACAAGTATGAACAAGAATAATATGACAAGTAAGAGAATTATAAACAAACATAAATGAAAGTCTATTATGAACAAGTATGTATGTATACTATGAAATATAAAAGTTATGAACAATTTATGAACAAGTATAAAAGGTAACAAGTAATATATATACAACATTTATTTACAAGTATGAATTAACACTAACACGAAGCTAAGATAGGATTTTTTTTATATTTTTATTTTTTTTATTTCGATTTTTTTGATTCAAAGTTGTCAAGACATAATCAAACAAATAAATAAATAAGAATAAAATAAAATAATTGTGAATCATAAAGTTAATGGAATAAAGTTAATGCAAAAAATTTAAAGTTAATAGAATAAATTTAAAGTTAATGGAATAAAATTAAAGTTAATGGAATAAATTTAAAGTAATGGAATAAATTTAAAGTTAATGGAATAAAGATAAAGTTAATGGAATAAATTTAAAGTTAATGGAATAAATTTAAAGTTAATTGAATAAAGTTAAAGTGTGAATATAAAGTTAATGAATTAAAGTGTAAAGAAATAAAGTGTAAAGAAAAAAAAAAATAAAAGTAAGGAAAAATGAATATGTACAATATGCATTTATGATAAGTACAAATGAAATTAAATTATGAACAAGTATGATAGAATTTTAAATTTACATAAACAATTTTAATATGAACAAATATATAAAAAAAAAAATTATGAAAATTTATGAACAAGTATAAATTAGAAATTATGAATAAGTAATGTATGAACATTATAAACAAAAATAATAAAAACAAAAATAAGATGCATGAATAAAATATAAACAAGTAAAGGTTATAAACAAATATAATTTTAACAAAAGTAAAATTTATAAACAAGTATAATGTGCACAATTTATATATATACACTAAAAAATTAAAAATGATTTTCAATTTCCCCGGCAACGGCGCCAAAAATTGACAACGCCCAAACTGCGCATCAAATTAAACACATAATTTGAGTGTTATGCAATTTAAACCCTTTTTGTGTAAATGTAATATTGGTAAATAGGGATCGTTCTTAACCGGGGAAATTAGAGAACATTAATAATATGTTAGTGGGAAAGAATAATGAATAAATTAATGAATTACAGAATAAAATAATAAAAGAATTAAATGATCAAAGAATTAATTAATTAAAGAATAAAGTGATAAAAGAATAAAGAATCAAGAATAAAGAATTAAAGAATAAAGAATAAAATAAAAGAATAAAAGAATAAAAGAATAAAAAATAAAGAATTAAAAATGGGGGTTTGAAAAGGGCTGTAAATATAAAATAAAGAAAAAAAATAAAAATAATTAAATACTTAATTCTACTTCTACTTTAACCTTTGTACTAGTGAACTTTCTTCAAACACATATTTTTACCAACACTCTAACATCATGCTCATATTGAACCAATCACAAAATCCTACCTTAATCATCTCAAATACATGCATACGTTTTTCATATTAAAAATGCACCGAACAACGGATTATTACCTACAATATGATTCACCTTAAGTTAATGATTTAATGCGCCGAACAACGATCAAACATTAAATCGCTTCAACTCTATTTTAAATGCCCTGAACAGCGGATCAACATTTAGTTTCGAATTGAAATTTAAGCACTAAAACATATGAAGTAAAAGAAATTCAAAAAGTAAAACACATGGAGATTGCATTCTTACTTACAAATGCTAGAAAGAAAATACCAACATATATATTAAATTATATGTAAAACCAATAACAATAACAAAAATTTAAGTAGAAAAGTATGGATTTTCACAATAATCACCGAACAGCGGCAAGAAACTTGTGAAGATAGAAGAAGAAATAAGAGGAATTCGGTCTTAAAACTCTTGAATTGCTTTAGAATTACTTGGCTAGGTATTCCTTAAGGAAAACATAAAAATGTGTTTAAGAGATCTCAAAGAAATATCACAAGAACAAAGTAAAGAAGAAATGAAATTAAGAAAAATAAAAGTAACATAAATTAAAAACAAGAATTAAAAGAAAGCTAATTAATTTGGGTCGGAACGCTCGCGCTGATCGTGAGACGGTGGCTTCGGCAGGCGCCTTCCGATGGACTGAGGGGCTGATTTTTGGACTGGGCCGAGCGTTTTGGGCCGGTTTCTTGGGCTTGGTCGCATTTGGGCTATCTTTAATTAAATTGGGCTGGATTGTATTTATTAAATTGGGCCTGTAATTAAATAAATTAATTAATTCATATAATTCATCCAAATTTCGTCCATAATTTCTTCGTTATAATTCCGATTGGGACGATTCTTTCGCCAAAACGCTTCAAATTACAAGCTTTATTTATTTAAACAAAAATATCACAAAATAATTTTTTTTATCTAATTATTTATTATTTTAATATTAAAAGTCAATTATAAAGGGTATACAATAATATGAAATAATGTTTATTTGAGGACCTATCATCTAGTTGCGTTAGCTATTCGAGATATGTAATGCCCCGGAAATTCAGAAAATATAATATTGTAAAATAATGAATAAAATGACGTTTTTACCCTTGTGATTCGTATGGTCAAATTGTTGACTTTTTTGATTGGAGGGTCGAACGGACGTTGACCGATGACCGTGACGTAGTTCAGGACGTCACGAATTCATAGACAGGTGGCACGTCCGATTCGGACGAACAAGGTGAAAGTTATGACGTGCGGAAGTCCAGGGGCATTATCGTAAATTGGACGTTATAAGGGGAAAAAGTTGACTTTTTGTTTGACAATTGATATCCATATGACTCGAAGACTGTTATGTTCGTCTCAACGCCCTGAGTACAACGACAGGCGGCACGCGTCAAACGGACGTCGGGTGACCGAGTTACGGGTCACGGAAGTCGGAGGGCATTTTGGTAATTATTGCACAGAGGGGCATTTTGGTCATTTCACGGCGGTTACTGTAGCACCACCATGAAAAACAGAGCACACGGCCGTGCCGTGGTGTTTGTGCGTTCAAATTGTTTATGGCCTTAGTGGATTGATCAGTGGACTTGTTTATGGGATTTGAGGCAGTGAGAGGCGCACATGGGAGACTGATCAGAGTCCAGAGCACGAGTTGGGATAAAATAACGACCATGGTTTCTATGTTTGCGGGGGACCGATTTCAGAGACCTCAGTTGGTCTCCCACGGGTGCTGGCCGTTTGAATCGATTGACAGTGTAAGAGAGTGAGGAGAGGACTCAGTTGGGTCATTTGGGCATCAGTGTGAGGGCTGAGGTTGAGAGAGACGGTGAGAAAACAGTTTCGGGTTTTGGGGGGGGGGGGGAACTCAGAGTTCAATTCCTACGGGCTTTGAGGCAAATCTAAACACATAGGGAGACTTCTGGGAGTGGCAGAAACACGACGGTGCTAGGGTTGTAGAGATTGGAGCCCGTTTTGCTCAGGAACCCAAGTTCCAGTTCGAAGGGAAAACCAGTTAGAGGGAAAAATCGAAGATCAAATCGTGGGGACATTCCAGCTAAACTAAGGGCCATTCTAGTCTTCTGGGAGCAAAAGGAAACCAACCACATCGATTTCGAAGGACATCACTCACGAATTGGCCAAGAACAGAGGCCCCTGGTTCTGAGTATTGTCGAGCTTGAAGACGAAGACTTCCAGGTTAGTTTGGGGTTAATTGGTTGGATGTTTTGGTTCGTCTAGGTTCCCTTAAGCTGCTGGTGAAGTTAATTTGATAATGACACTGGTTTGGGTGAGTTCTGAGTGACGACCCGTTTTCCTGTTCGGGTCTGGGTTGATCGATTTGGGGTGGGTCGAAGTAATCAATCGACTTAGAACTCTAATTAATTGATTATGGAACACGTTAGGATCAATAATGGGAACAATTGAGTTTGATTGGATGGTTAATTGGTCGGGTTGGACACGCGGGTTGGAGACCCATTTACCAGGCTATTCGGGTGAGGAAGACAGTACTGTAGCTTGGCGCGTGGCCTTCACGCGCAGCCACTTTGGGCGGCGCGTGGCCTTCACGCGCAGCCACTTTGGGCGGCGCGTGATGGCGCGTGTGAGGTCTTTTCCAATCACGATCAACTGAGGTTTTATTCCTTTTAATGTAATTAAAATTTTACCTTTAGAGTCCGAGTCAATCGGGAGTCGTTCGGGATAATTTCGGGAGTTCGGAAGTTTAGGTCCTTAAGGTTTATTTCGTCGAAAATCCGAAAAAATTAGGGAAAATCATACGAGCTATTTGAGGATGTTTTTAACCCTTCTTGTACGTTTTTACAGGCCTGGACATTTCCGAAGCTACTGAGTGGACTTTTTGATTTCTAAACCGGGCATGCATGACTATTTTACTTATTTATCTTATGGTTTTACATATGATTTTATGATGGTGATATGATATTTCGGTTTTATGTGTTTTCACGCTTTTCGAGATATTCACCGTATTTCACGCATTTCGAGGTTATGGTTTTCGCTTATGCATGAATGATGTTTTGATGAAGTATCTGGATATGATTATGCATGTTACGGATTTATGATGTTTAATTATAATGGTGAAGTGATTTCGGGAATTGCATGTTTTGGAATTTGCATGTGAATTCGGACATAAGTCCTATTATGACGAGATATGATTTCGGAATGATGTTGGAAAATGGTTTATGATGAGTCCTGGTATATTGTGTTTAAAAACGGTTTTGGGTTTAAAGACCCGGTTAATTGTTGGATCTGATTTTGGATTTAAAGACCCGGTTTATTGATGACGGGGGCGGGCCCGAAAATTGGGTTTAAAGACCCGGATTGAGTTTAAAGACTCGTGAGTTTAAAGACTCGGTTATTGTGATACCCCCGAGGCCTATTGATCATATTTTGAGTTTAAAGACTCGTTGATATCCCGGGATGGCCTAATATTGAGTTTAAAGACTCGGATGGATCCAACGGTTTAATTGTGATTGTTGATGCATTTTTTTTTACTTGATTTGCGTAAATGATGTTTCCAGACGACGGTTTGTGGATTTTGGTAATATTATATCATTTTACTCGAGCTGTGATGATTTTCTGTAACGTTTTACACATGTTTCGGAAAAGAGTTTTCGAATGATTAAATACGCGGTTTTCTTTTCGAATATCTACTTATGCATGCGTGTTACAAAACTGGAGGGCGAACCCGATTTCGGAAAACTGTTTTCCTGTAAAACTTATGGTTCGGTCCACTCACACTTTGTTGTTTTAAATTCCCTCCAGGTCGTGGTACAAGTACGGGGGCAAGCGCCGAGGCAGACGCAGAGGCAGAGGCATAAAGTTTTCCGTTGCGGAGTAGTTAGTTCACAGAGTAGGATTTGTTCTTTAACCTGTTTTGTAATATTATGCTCTGTGAAACTGTGGACTTGACGTCCAGTCGGATGTATTTGTTTTAATCTCCCTGGACTGACAATGGGTGTGATGTAATATTATTTAGTTTTCCGGTCTTTTGGATTCGATTGTCAGACGGGAGTAGGATGCTTCCCGATTATAGAGGCGATGATCGGGGTGGGTCCTGTCAAGATACCCAGGGTCACGTGCGGGCTACATGTCGATTACTCTTATCCCTAAACATCGACTGGGTCTACTTATTCGCTACCCTAATACGAGTTGGACATCGTAAACCATAGTTTGGGAGAACCATTATGGAGATCGTATTGGTTGGTGGGTTATTTGAACCCCATCGAACCCTTAGTGCTGAGAGTCGCCACTATCATCAAAAAGTTTGGGAGGAATCACCCTGTTAAATGAATTGTCGACGTCATGAAACTTGGTTATTAGAAACGAGGTTCATTGCGCGACAGTTGGAACATTAGGGTCTTTCCTATACTTGACCTACTAGGTTTATTGGTGGGGGTAAAATCGACCTGCTCGTAAGTGTTCAATATCTTTCTGAGGAGAGATTAATCGTTGATCAAGGAATCCATACAGGGCATTCAAGAAACTATCAAGGAAGTATCTGATTTGTTGTATCATTTGAGAGAAGTATTTGTGGATTACGTGTTGTAAACCCAAAGACTCACTGGTAGTTTGACGGTTGGGAAATGACGAGTCGTGCGACGGAGCACTCCTTTATTAGACCTCGTGAGGACGTGGAACCGTTAGTTGCGGAAGCGGAAAATGATTATGGACGTGAACATGCACATGGAAGCCTTGGGTTGGAGGTGGTATTGGATTTCCACAGTTTTGGACATGGGTCCGTGTGAATTTTGGGGATGAAATTCTTTAAAGGGGACTACCAAGTACTCACTGGATTACCAGGAGATTACCACGATTAATCATGATTAATCGAGATAAAATGACGATTTTTCCCTTAGAAAGGGGAAAATGTTGACTTTTGACCTGTGAGACTTTTTATACGTTGATCGAGGCCCGTTACGTAGATCATGGGTTTACGATAATGTATACAGATTACACGTCGAATTTAGACATCGAACGATGGTTTTACGGGTCATGAACGGTTTTCAATGATTTTTACGGTGCACACATTACGAAGATGGATTGTATTTGTCTGTTGTGGGGCCCAGAAATATCTCAGTGGGGGCACATGCATTCCATGTTCCTTATCGTTCCATCCTTATTTCTCCCTCACTCTCCCATTTTGTAAACACACCCGAAACCCCACCCTCACCATTTTTCTTTCTGGTTTTCACCCGTTGGTGCTGGTTGAGAGACACAGAGAAAGGTTGTAAGATCGAGAGGGGCTGTGAGAGATTGTAGGAGGTTGTAGGAATAAGTAATTGGCTGAGAGAGATTATGGGGCCCATAAATTGGCTTCGAGAGGGGTTGAGGGAGATTGTGGGGCCCAGTAATTGGCTGGCCGGGAACCCAAAAAATAGATTGTTCGAGGTTGTAGGAACTAAAACGAAAAGTTTTGTATGGTGGGATGAGCCTGACTGGGAGTTGGAAGTTTGGTCGTGAAGCTTCGAGCTTAATCTGGTGAATTTTAGGCCCGAACATCTCAGAGAATTCAGATTGGCTTAAAGCTCATGTTTCAAGCAAGTGGAGGTTGATCATGGATGCAGGTTGTATACAGGTTAAGGCATTACGTGGAGTTGTGTACTATGTGTATCCAAACTATGAAGTAGGTTTATCCTTTATTTGACATGTGGTTATCATGTTTATTCGGCTCCCAAGGGTATTGGGTCATTTTCTCATGAACGTGTCAGATGAGAGTAGGTCCTCCCACGCTAATTGAGGGGTATCACGAGGAGGGTCCTATCAACTTGGTATTAGAGCGCTAGGTTGCTCTCTTTTGGAATTGCACACTAAGTGTGTACGTTAGTTTCATTACTGATGTGATGCCTCTACGATGATAGCCTCGTCTTCATCCTGGTAACAAGGATAAGGATAGAAAAGTTAACGAGAAAAGACTCGTATTAGGTTTGTTAGGGATTGGATACCGTGTTTCAGAGGGGTTAGACCCCGAGAAGGGCCGATTTTTGTGTGGGCTCAACAGCTTGGAGCCATTCTTTCGCTGGTTGACTGGATCCTAGGATAGTGATTATTCGGAGTTATGACTGATGGTCGGTGAGGATGGATGTCCTGCTAGGAGCAGCATGGGGTTGTTGATGACCCTGATTCATGTATGGGTGAACGAAACTACTAAGAAAGTGGTACTTGTGGATTAGATTCCTTAGTGACCGATCAGTGGATCTCACGTTTGAGTGGATCGCACGGGCAATAGATTGCCCTCTTGAGCGTATGGTAGTAACAAGAGTGTGTTTCTCAGATGGTTATTGCTTGTTACGAATCCAGGTGTGACTGCCAAGACTCTCATACATCACATTTTCCCCCAGTTTTATCGAGAAGCCTGAGAGGTAGGGTTCATGCCTTCGATCCAGAGGTATATGAGTGTTCCTTGGTATGAGCAGAGATTTTTGGATTTGGCTCAGTTTGTACTGGGTGCGACGACGTTTTCGGTAATGAGGCTTCGTTAAGTTGCGTTGGGTCTTCAGAGTAAGACTCGAGCGATAACATTGACTAGAGGACTTACCATATTTTGAACTTTGGTAGATGTGGCATCTTTGAGGGAGATGAGTTTGACGGAATCCCTTCAGTGATCAGATGTTTCCGACTGACGCCGAGGGCGTCTAATGTATGCATTGCCAGAGAGCTTTGAAGAGGGACACTTCTAGCTCCGAGTCTTCGATTAGCAATAGTGTGTTTGCTGTGGTTGATGAGTGGGATGAAGAGAATCTCGAGAGGGCCTATTTAGCTTACAATTATATATCTAGTTTGGTGGGAGTTTTGGACACACGTACTACACATGGAGTAGAGACAAGTGTTTCGTCTTGCCCTGGATTGGATGCATGAGTATCGATGGATTACGAAGCCACACACTTTTATTTCCAGAAGATTTACATTCTTGTTGACTCGAAGTTGATCCCACTAGGTTGGGACACGAGTATCAGTACTCTGACTTGGACATGATTTGAGACCATTTGATTTAGGTAGAAAAGTTTTGATAGTAAGAAGGATTAGATTCCTTTGGATATTTATATGATTTAGGACATGATTCTAAGGATGGTTTGGTGGACTACCCGTTACACCTCTGTTGAGTGCTTGAGGAACCAGTTGTATTTGGTAGTCTTGACTACTTCTTTCAGGAGTTAGTTCAGCTTTAGAAATCGGCAAGTTATTACAGAACAACTATTAAGGATATTGGACTTGTGTCATGAAATAACACAGTAATCTTAGGGTGATATCGGTTACATAGTAGTCTCTGGATGCATTATCGTAGGATTCACAGGGTTGCTTCCTCAGGAGGAGGTTTCGGGTACTCAACCTATTTTGCAACCACGACGTCGGATGGTACCAAAAGAGTTGAGAGAAATGAGGGTTCAACTGCAGGATTTAGCAGAGTTGGGGTTCATTTGACTTATGATGTATTCTTAGGGAGCCCCAGTGTCATTGTACGGAAGATGGATCTCACCCTGAGACTTTGGATTGACGGTCGACAACTGAACGAGGAAATATTGTGGAACTAGTAATTCTGGCCGTGGAAGCATTTGCTCGTCACTAATAAGCCTTGAATTAAGCATCATTGTATACCCTTTATGCTTATCTTTGAATGTTTAAATACCAAAAAATTATATGAAATAACATATTTTGTGAGAAATGTGCAGAATTGGATAGAGCACGAAATTACAAGAATTTAGACGAAAAAATCATCTCAATCGGAGTTATATTGAAGAAGTTATGAGTGAATGAAAGGAAGCCACTAAAAACCACTCAGAAATTCGGTAGGGGCCTACCTAATTCAAAATGGCAGCCCAGAAAACTTTTGGCCAGTGCCTGTTAAATTATTGGGCGTGTTCTAGGCGTGTACCTCCTGAATCTCTGAAGCCAACTTCGGCATGCGTTTACCGTTGGAACCATCAGCTGTTTAGCACGTTGACTGCTGAAATCCTTGACCTATTTCGGCCAATGCCTCTCGAACTGAAGCTTCTACTTCCTTGTGTGCCTACTGAGCCTCTTTCCAGCCTTCCTCAGCGCGTTGACTCATGTTTGACCACCGAATTCAAGCCTAATTTTTGATGCCCTTCCATCGAATCATCTCTCGTTCAATTTCTAGCAACATTTTCCTTCTTTCTTGTGGAAAATTGTCTAATTCAAGCTTGGATTTCATTCCTTGTTATCTAGGAAACCTTTTCCATTAGGATTTTTATTACCTTTTTCCTTTAGGACTTTAATTTAATTAGTTCAATCTTTTTCCTTTTAGAATTTAAATTGGAAACTCCTATTTATTTGTGGATTAATTCTCTCTTATAAATAGAGAGGCTTAGGCTAATTGTAAGGGGTCGCTCATTCTTTGTACCGAATCTCTGCTTAACCAAATTTTGCCTTTTCAATAAATTCAAGATTATTGTGCAAAACTAATTACACCATATCCCACTTTTACAACCTTCATCCGTGGCATAGATGAGTGTCTCCAAGTGTCTCACCAAAGAATGCACAATCACTTCATATCCATAGGGTGTCCCGAAGAGAAAAAGTGTAACACGGCCTCTTTACCTTGTAGTTATCTTTTGTGATTGAATATCTTGGTTTATGAACCGATTTCTAATATTATTCTTGGTTTTATGGTTGTATTAATTCCAATATTTTCTATGTGTTTTATGATTCTAGTTTTTGTTATGATTGTATGTTTGTGCTTAATGCTTGATTAGATAAAGGAGCGTCTCGAAGTCCATATCACTGAAAGTGTGGCGTGAGTGTCTCCTTGCACGTACTTAAGATAACATGCAAATAACTCGTAAGGCTAAAATTAGAGGATTTCATAGGTTGAAGTTAATAGAATTCATGAATGAGTTAGGTAAAAGATGAGTTGACCATGTAAATAATAAATTATGTTAGATTAGATTAGGTTAGTTAATCACGTAGGTTAATAGAAACAATCAACTACCCCCTTATTAATTAATCAAACGATAATCATGCTTAGGTGCCCTCAATCCCCAGTTAAGAACGATCCCTACTTGTCAATGCTACAATCTACAAAAATGGGTTTTAATTTGCATATGTTTTTATTAAATGTTGAGTGTGACTTTGTGTTTACTTTAATGATTAGTTTTAGCGTATCAATTTTTAACGCCATTTCCGGTGATTGAAATAATCTCTTGTATGATTTTGTTTATGTAAATATGTTCATAATGTAAATATTATATTCGTACATAATTTTTATACTTGCTTTTAAATTGTAATACTTGTTGTTAAAAACGTTTTCTTTGTAAATATCTTTTAAAAAACAAAGATTCCAAAAAAATAAAAAAATAAAAACAAGAAAAAAATAATTTCTGAAAATTCAAAAAATAAAAAAATCGAAAAAAGGTTCACAAATAATATAAGGAATAATTTGTTTTCCAAACTAGTCTCGGCTATATGTGGATCACTTGTGCTCGGAGTTTAGATCTTGTTCTTTAATGAAATTGGTGAAGTTTCATTTGTTAACTTACTCCTAAACCATTCATGGCCCTTAAAAGCCTTGAGGTTGGGGCGGAGTATGTTAACACTTGAGTTATCTTGGAACAAATACATATCTGCCCGTAGGGAGAAAATTTCAAGGTGATGTCTAGGACATGAGATAATGCATGCTATAGGCCAGCTCTGAGAAGTAGGATTTCGGAGTTCCAAAACCGTGTTCGCACTGAGTAGTAGGACTTCGAAGTTCCAAAATCATCCTCCCCTTGCATGTATTCTTTCTACCTGGTCACTTTGGACTTGACCAAACGAGGACAATGGTTCGAAATCCAAGCTAATGATTTGGGCTGCACGGACGTAGAAGTCTCCATCTAAACTTTGAAGCTATGTGACCCATATATAACTTTGACTTTCCAACGTATAAATTGTTTCCTATTAAATGTTTTAGAGTTGCATGAATCTTAAAACCTTTCTCTTCAAAATCTTACTTTTGGGAACTTGTAGCGCCCCTTTTGTTTACTTTCTCCTTAAGCCTTCATGATGTGTGGATTTCATCACCACACACTGTAGACTCGAATATATGGACATGAGGTTGGGGCGAAGGTTGTAAACACTTGGGTTTGAAAAACTTCTATTATGAAAACTTCCATCGGTTGGTTCTGGTCTCTAGGAGGGTTATGATTGGTGACAAGAGGGGCACTAAGAAAGAGGACTCCAATGGAGTACATACCCTGGCCAGGTTAGCCTCGAGGTGTTCTAGAAATTAGTCCTTGCTTCTCGCGTTACATCTATCCCAATTGGCCATGATTAACGTTGAATTTTGGAGGGGATGGAAATATGTTTATCAGTACGCGCAGCCCGTAATCCCAGTAAAGTACAATGAGAAGCGATGTGGGAAAGTTATTCATGTCACTCTAAGACTCTATCTATTGCATTGGTAGATTACATACCCTCCTTGCGGCTTCATGATGCTTGGATTTCATCACCGGGCCCCTTATGACTAAGTGAATCTTGGGAAGTGAGATCAAAGGTGCAGGCCATTCTTTTCATGCACTGTCACGTAACTCTTATGTCTTACGCATGTTCTAACGATTTCCCTCTTATGCATTCACACCATTCTTCATGTAGACTTTTATGTGTTGCATTGATTTGGACGTTTTTGAACTTGTGTTTTTGCATATCATTGTCGTGATCTACTTTGCATATTCTTGGTTATACTCTTTAACTTCTTTCCTTACTTGCCTATAACTTGTTCTTCATACATACACTGTTGTTTGCGTATTTTCTATTCTCTACATTTCATAACTATCTATCTCACTTACTCATTTCACTTATCTATTGCCACGGTTAGGGTATGACTCTCACATTGTATGTTTGTTGCAGCTCAGGTTCCTATGCATGACCAAGCCAAAGCTAGTGATTCAAACTCACAGATCTCCAAGCTTTGCTAGTTCCGATACACTGCCTAAACTGGGAGGTGAGTTAAGGGAAACAAAGTTTGAGAATTTGACCTTAAAACCCATCTTGGAACCTACTTTTGAGGAAGGATACGAATTTGAGTCATCTTCTTCCCCTAAACACCAACTTGAAAGTGAATCCAAAACTAAGATGGCCAACAACGAACGTAAATCGCTTTGTCAATGTACTTGCTCAACTAAGTGGAGCATAGGACCCTCCTGCATTGTTTTTCCACTACCCAAAGAAAACAAAACCGACATTGAGCTTAAGAGTGGTTTCCTTCATCGCCTCCCAACCTATTATGGGTTACCCAATGACGATCTAAATAAACACCTTAGAACTTTCCAATTTGTGTGCAATAGCATGAAACCAAGTGATGCTGATGATGAACTTCTGCAACTTAAGGCCTTTCTCTTCTCTTTGGCGGATAGGGCCCAATCTTGGCTTATGGACTTGCCCGCCAATCATATCACTACTTGGAAACAACTTGCAAACTTGTTTTTGGCCATGTACTTTCCCACTTCTATGATCACTTCAAAGAGGTGAGACATCACATCTATTACCTAAGCACCAGACAAAACCTTTGGTTCTTACTACAATCGTTTCAAGGTCTTTTGTTCTACTTGTCCTTCACATAGTTTCTTAGAGACTAACCTAATGAATTACTTCTATGATGGTCTCAAACCCATGGACCGAGACCTTCTTGATGCAGCTTCACATGGGGCATTTATGGACTTAGATTCGCCCAAAGCAAGATAGTTACTTGAGAGTAGGGCCACCAACGATGCCCACTATGGCATGTCTCACAAGAAGGGGTAAGTGCACTTAATTCTAAGGGTGCCTCAGATGAAAAGATTGAAAAGCACCAATGCTTGAAAAAAATTTGGAATTAGAAGCCAAAAAGGCTATGCATCCTAAGGGACCTATATGTTGCTCGTGCCAATTGGATGGACACCTAAGTGATCAATGCCCTAAAGTTACAAACCCAAATGATGGCATGGAACAAGCCAATGCCTTAGGAGGATATTAAGGGGTCCAACGGTTCAATAACTTTAACAACTATGGACAAGGCAACTGTGATCATCCGGGATTCAAGTGGAGCAGCAATGAAGGATGTTTGAACCCTCCAGCTCAACACCAACAAAGGTACTCATGGTGACATTTCATTCCAAGACTGCCGATGCCTCATCAACCTATGGGTATGCAACAAGCTCCTCCGATTCATCAATTATCTAACCCAGATTATGATAAGATGTTTGCATAATTATCCACTTCAACTCAAGTCCTTATGGACAGCTGAAAGCAAACAATGGAGACGTTGAACACTCATGGCCAAAACATTTCTGAAATGAAGAAGAAAATTGGTCAAATTGTCGATTTCATGGGACAAGTCAAAGATACTGGGAAGTTGCCTTCACAAAAAATCGTTCCCAACCTAAAGAACAATGCTTTTGAGCATGCTAGTTATGTTACAACTCGAAGTGGGAAGGTTTTGCACGACTCTATGCCTAAGGAAGGCCCGAAATCAAGTTCTATGGATGCTAGGAAGGAAAGTGACGAATTTGTTCAGAATGAGTATGATAAGATCACCATTCCAAATAAGGAAGTGGCACCAATGCCAACACCATCTAGCCATGGAAAACGTAAAAATTATATCTCGCGAAATTCTATTCCTATTAACACCTTGTTGTCTTGTGCACCCTTTCCAAGTAGATTTGCAAAAACTATGAAGGATGAGAAGTGTGAAGAGATCCTTAACATATTCAAGAAGGTACAAGTGAACTTTCCATTAATTGAATGCATAAAAAAGTACCCGCTTATGCCGATTTCCTTAAGGAGTTATGCTCCCAAAGATGACAAATAAGAGGGAAAGAAGTTGTAAAGGTAAGCGAATCTGTTTGTGCAGTTTTGGTAAAAGGTAACAAGTCCTTGGATAATGTCATGCTAGATTTAGGTGCATCAATCAATGTTATGCCATACCATATATATGCATCAATGAATCTAGGAGAATTAGAGAAAGACAATGTGATTATTCAATTCACAGATCGTTCTCACGCATATCCAAGGGAATATGTAGAAGATGTTCTTGTGCAGGTCAATCAGCTTATCTTTCCAAATGACTTTTATATACTTGACATGAATGAGAGTCCTTTGGACAGCACACCATTGCTTTTGGGACGTCCATTCACGAGGACTGTAAGAACAAAGATAGATGTCCATAATGGTCTTCTATCCAAGGAATTCAATGGGGAGATGATTGAGTTCAACATCTTCGAAACTATGAGGTATCTTACTACTAGTGTTAATGCTTGCTTTGCTATTGACATTGTTGTGTCTATGTCGTCGAAACACTTGAACCATATACAGGATGATGAACTCGAAATAACCATTCGAAAAGGAGCTGGACTGACCCAAATCGGGAATGAAGTCCTTTTCAATGCATTAGTTGCGGTCCTTTAACCCAGAATCCTTGAATCGATCCTGGCCCTAAATGAATTGCCGAGATATGTAAGTCCTTTTCCTCCTCCTGTTCCAATCACCTTTTTTTACAAATAAAATGCTTCCATCTGTTTTCCAAGCCCCTGAACTGGAACTCAAGATACTTCTGGAACATTTGAAGTACGCATTCTTTGGAGATTATGACACCTTACTCATCATTATTTCTTCAACTCTGAAAAATGATCAAGAGACAAAACTTCTGACTGTACTCAAGAAGTACAAAACCACAAGTGGATGGACACTTGCAGACATCAAAGGAATCAACCCTACCACTTGTGTTCATCGTATCCTTCTTGAAGATGATGCCAACCCTACTCAGAAAGCTCAAAGGCGACTCCATCCACCTATGATGGAAATAGTTAAAAAGGAGGTATTCATACTTTATGATTATGGTGTTATCTACACTATTTCAGATAGTCGTTGGGTATCTCCTGTGCAGGTTGTTCCAAAGAAATCCAGAGTCACTATAGTAAAGAATGTCGAGAATGAATTGGTGCCTCAACGAACCATCACCAGATATTGAGTTTGCATCGATTACCGGAAACTCAATGCCACCACAAGGAAATACCACTTTCCTTTTCCCTTTATTGACCAAATGCTTGAGAGACTTGTAGGACACTCCCACTATTGCTTCCTTGATGGATACTCAGGACACAACCAAATAAGCATCGCTTAGGAAGACCAAGAAAATATCACTTTTCACGTGCCCGTTTGATACCTTTGCTTACAGGAGGATGCCATTCAGTTTGTACAATGCACCGGGTACTTTTCAACGTTGTATGGTTTACACATTCTCTGATTATGTAGAAAAGATTATTGAAGTATTCATGGATGACTTTAGTGTATTCGGAGAAAGTTTTGATGCATGCTTAGAAAACCTTGAACTTATATTACAACGATGTGTCAATTCTGGGCTAGTACATAACTAGGAGAAATGTCACTCCATGGTAACTCAAGGGATAGTTTTAGGACATATTGTTTCAGTTAAAGGAATAGAGGTTGATAGAGCTAAAGTAGATCTTATGTGGTACTTACCCTCTCCCACTTCGGCGAGAGAAATCCGTTCGCTCCTTGGACATGCAGGTTTCTACTGATGATTCATCAAAGATTTCTCCTCCATTTCTAGATCCCTATGCCGACTACTTCAAAAATACACCCTATTAGCGTTCAATGCCGAGTTCCAGGAGGCTTTTGACAAGCTTAAGGAGTTGCCCACTAGTGCCCGTATCTTATGTGCCCCCGATTGGTCTTTACCATTCGAGGTCATATGTGATGCCTCCGACTATGCAGTAGGAGCTGTCTTGGAACAAAGAAAGAACAAGAAGCCCTACGTCATTTACTATGCTTCTAGGACATTGAATGAAGCTCAAAAAAACTACACAACCATGGAAAAGGAACTATGCTTCTACGTTATTGTGTATACAGATCATGCTGCCTTGAAATATCTGATGGCCAAGAAGGATGCCAAATCAAGAATTATTCGATGGATCATATTGCTCTAAGAATTCGATATTGTGGTAAGGGATAAGAAGGGAGTAGAGAATGTTGTTGCCAACCACCTATCTAGGATCGCGAAGAATCAGGAGGATGACATCATACTTGAGACCTTTCTAGACGAACAACTCTTCAGAATCCGGGTAAGTATTTCTGCCACCCCTTGGTATGATGATATTATGAACTACTTAGTGACTCAACAATTCCCGAATATCATGCCTAGATATCAACATGATAAGCTTAAACATAATGCTAGAAGTTCAAGCGATTGGAGGTTGAAAGCACCAAAAGAGAATAAATTAGCATAGGATGACTTGGCTACCATGAAGGGATTTCAAAAAATTGTAGTTAAAATTTGGACATTGAATAGTCTACCATGCCCTTTCAACTCATTAGGCCCAATTTCCAAAAATAGGGTTTTCTTGTAGCCATTCTTGGCTTTGTTCTAGTTCATCTTAAGAATTTGGGTTAAAGATTTGGGCCATACATTTAGTCCAAAAATGTAGTTATTTATTAACGTTTATCATATTTAATGCGGGATACAATCAATACATACATGTGGTGATAAGTTGACCACCTATGCGGATATATATAATATTGTAATTGTAGAGAAGATTCATCTAAGCTATTTAGGTTTCTTTTGGTATATCAGTTGGATATATTAATTTATCTATCGGATAGACGAACTATTTTATCAGGCATCTCATACTTTACTTAATTAAAATTTCAACTATATTATACTCTCTAGATTATGTTATAATAGTTGATAAGAAATATTTATATCATAAATATTAATTAATTATTTATATTATTAACTATTGATACATGATTATTTTTACTATTTATTTAATATTTAATAATTATTTATTATTATTATTACATTCTTCAAGATTACTTGTTATTCGATTATTAATATGGACAATTTCGAGTGTATTATTTTAGTAAGTCTGACTGTATAAATACACTAAATTATATTAATTTATACAGTGACTAACTCACAAAATTCCACAAGCATAATATTGGATACATTCTAACATTCTAGTTGTTCTTTCTTACGCACTGCAATTATTCTTCCATACGCTCTGTAGTTATTCTTGAGCTCTAACTTTCCTTCTTTTTTACATATCCATTATCTCATAGGGTCCTCTCCAGGGAACGCATCCCTACCGGAGTCATAGCCATCCTTGCATTGGGTCCTCTCCGGGGAAACACATTTCTACCAAAGTCCTATCCATCATCTCAGAGAATGGTCATAATAAAAATAGTGGAAACATTTTCATAAACTGTTGACTCTCAAATCCAATACAGTTATTTCGCACCAGGTCTTGGCCCAAAACCAGTTTCCACCAATCACATAAAAATGGTGTACAGTTTCACATCAAACGGGGTCCGAAACCCGAAACAGCGATTTCCCGCATCCCTGTGAAATCGTCTAAAAACTGCTAATCAACTAACATATAAAACATTCATGCATTTCATCAAACAAACCATGTTTATAAAGTATTAAAAGATATATATATATATATATATATATATATATGCATGCATCTTCTAGAAAGCAAGGTCCATTTACCGTCGATCCATGTTGCGCACTCCGAAACCCGCGTTGTATCCAAAGTTAATCCATAACCTCCTGGACGTCCAAAACTATCCAAGCCATACCTAAAGGTTACTTGAAACCTCTATAAGTTGATATCATAGACCCTCACAAATCCCGATACGGTCAATGTATCCCGAACACGTTTCTCGAGGAGAACAACCTCCATTTGACCTAACAAATGATCTATGATCGACTTGAAACCACCACCATTGGATTCAGAATGTTGAGACCTTTTGAACATGATCGATTTCACCTCAAAAATCGATCCCACGCGCCCTCACGTATTGGTCAAAGTCCTCACACGTCAGTTAACGACGGTCAATGCTGGCGCCAGCCTAACATCTGACACCTATCAGGTCTTACAATGTCAGGTATGACAGCTTTCCACGTGTCACCACCCAATTGGTCCACGTGTCTGAAAATGTTAGGTTTGACAGGCTACCCCATGGCACCATCCGATTGGTCCACGTGTCTGAAATGCTGACTGGACTTGACAACATGCCATGTGAAATCACCTGATTGGCCACGTGGATTGGCAGCTCTGACAGATGATGACGTGGACTACCATGTCATCGTCGTCAACCTCTAGTCGGGTTGACCCGTTTTCCGGTACCGGGTCAAAAGACTCGCGAACCCGACCCGATTTGTTCTTCTTCCTCTGACCACTATTTTGTACCATTTTTTGACCATTCTCCTCGTTTCACTCTAGGAAACTGTTCTATCTACTCAAAACTAGGAAAGGAGTCAAGGTCGTACCTGTGCGAATCGAATCCTTCAAGGCCATCCTACAAGCCATCATCCTGAGCCGTCCAAGGGTCCTTTCCCATCGATTTCGATCATCACTAGCTCGTGTGAGGTCAAGGAAGCCAACCATGGCATCAGTACACACCTCCAATGTCCAAAATCGAAAGTAAAAATTTGTCCCATTAAATGGTTTTGGGTTTTACCTGGCCGTGACTCCTTCGCCGTGCTCAGCCTCCTCTTCATCGTCTCGTAGCCTTTCTTTCAATCTTAGTGTCTCTCTCAGGCCACCATCATAGGCGAGATGATGAGGAAGGGGGATGCGGTGGATTTGTTTTGGTTACAGGTGAGATGGATGGATGAAATAGGGAAGGGGAATGAGATGTGCATGTATGTAAGGGGATGATCAATGGAGGAGTGATAAGTGTCACTCATCCATTGGTCCAGAAAATAAATATCTAGGCCCCACTAAAGAAAAAATGTCACTTGCCTCGTAAAACGTACCACCGTCAATAGTTCCCAAAATCATCCGTGACTCATAACTTACTCGTATGATATTTGATTTTGATGTGCCGTCTGTCTACGAACTCGTATCATCTCAATTTACATAATGGAACTCGGCCCTCGTGTCATTGACCTTTCGAGTCAAAAGATAACATTCTACCCTCTCTAGGAGTAAAATCGTAATTTTACCCCGATCGTCCGATAATCCTCGACTGATTCCCGATTAGTCTCACTAATCCTCAGTTCGTTCTTATTTAAACCAGTAGATTCGGGACGGGTCGTTACAATCCACCCTCATTAAAGAAATTTTGTCCTCAAAATTCCGATCGACCCAAATCCGCCTTAAAACTGCGGAAATCCAATCCACAGTACTTAACCATAACCAGACATCACTTGACGTCAACCACAATCCAACTATCAATGTTGAAATTCAGCTCATCCTCGAGGACTGTATCCAACAAGCGCGTGAACAACTGTTACCGAAAATTCCAACACTCAATCCTCTAGTCTCAAATGAGACAACGACATTCGTCGATCTCACATGTCACCTACACAGGCTAATCTCAAACTGAGTACGCCTGCACTCAGAATCCAAGTTGGCATCCTGCTCAACATTCTGCTGATAATCCTACTATCTCAAGCTGACATCCTTGCTCTCCCTGAGCTTTCTGAAAGCATCTGTCGTTAAAACGGTCTCCCACCTTAAACCATATCCATGACTAACTATCATGCCCAACCGGTAACTCATGGCTCCACTGCGCTTCTATTGCGCAACTCTAATCTTGGCTCGCTCTAGAGTCCCAATCTCGTACTCGTGTCCCTCAGTGACAAACACTGTAATGTCGACTGTTCTTAGAGTCCTATCACTCTACCTTATACAATTCCTGATATCACTCAGCGCTCAACCCTGTGTCCCCTACTCATCACGAGTCTCAAACGATTATCTCTCTCATTCTGCCGATATACTCATGATGCATATGGACCCCATCGAATATTTGCTCTAGCAGAGATTTTCACAACATAAGCACGAAGGTTCCCCTGGCCCATCCTGGCCCTAAGCTCCATGCTCACAAAATAACTGAACCCTGTAAATCCACTATGTACTAGAGCACAATATTCAATGCCCTGTTCTCGTACTCAATGTGCAATCAACATCGAACTCCGTCTGGTTACTATATCATATCATGTCCCTTATCATCTCCTGTCCGTGAGGGACTCAATATGATGATCGTACCATGTCAATCAGACTGCCCAACGTGTATATCCACAGGTGCACCCACATCACATCAAGCAAAAATTCACTACTTAGGCTTGCTTATGAGCTGTACTCACGCAACGTCCGTCTATGTACCAATATCCACACATCATCACAATCTCGGATCTCCTCCGTTCGTCACGTGGCTGACATGCCAATCATATTCTAATACTGGAACCTATATGCCTGATCTCTACTCTAGACATACCACATTGTACTCAACCTCCTCTTTGAGCCCTCGTGGTCAGTTGATACCGAGCACCATCCGTTCTCCAAGTCACTCAAATTCGGCTCACAGCCTCATGCTAGTAGTATCCCTCAACTTAGCTCATATATCCATGAGTGATGAGAAGGTCACTAAGCAGGCACATGGTAGGGAATACCCATTCCATACCAGCTCACTATCCAGCTATCTCGTCAAAACTAACTCCAAGCTCTCTAAGCTAACTGGGGACATCATAACACACGTCCCACGACCCTCACGACCATACGGTCTTATCCTCCCAGCCTCCAAGCCGTCACTATCTCGAACATCAACCACGTGTCCCGAGAACCAATCTGTCTTAAGGTCAAGGCCTTATCTGCTTTTTATCATACCGTTTATGCATATCCAATAGGTGATTCCATAATCATCCATGTCGACATATTGGCTCGCATGTCCAAATTCTATGGGATCAACTCATGCACAAAACACTCGTACAATCTGATAGGACCCGCCCCAATCCCCCTAGGGACCACTGGGGGGAGGGCCTGCTCTTGTCTGACATAAGACCCACAATACCCCAACTTCCCTTACTAGGGTTAAAATATCATAAATACCCTTAACAGGGTTCCAAAATACACACCGGTGTTAAATTTACAATAGTATCGTCAGACAACGGACAAGAGCATTATGTTCGTACTAATAAAGTAATTATACAACACCTACCCTGTAGAGTGGACAAAATGCAATGGTACTATCTATGCATGAGCCCCAGAATCGGTCCCTGCTCCATATCACTGCCTGGAGGGTCATGAAAACACTCAAAGTGTGAGTGGACGAAAAATAAACCAGTTATGAACACATTTTGAAAATATATATATATATATATACTGACCCTCCGTTTTTTGAAACATGAGTGCATTTAAGATAACAGCATAAGAAAAATCAATTCATACATATAAGTTCTATACATAAACATATATTCATAGGTAAAAACATCTGGACGCAAACGTTAGTGAAACACAGTAATACATATATATAGCCCATCCTCGACATCTTAGATGTCCAACCACTATCTGTCACGATTTCTATACAGTAGGCGTACTACTCGGGGTCTCATCTCTGAGTCTACCCCCAGGATCTACGACGTTTGGGGTGGACCTGCCTCGGACCTTGTCTTATCCGTGACAATCTCATACTCGCACTCCTGAGCCTGAGTTCCTCCTCGGAGTCACCCATCCCAAGTAGTGGATCGTGACAACTCTAGGATCATCGACGTCTAGAGGAGACTATCCGCACATACCGGAGGGTATATATACACATATATATATATATATATATATCTCTATAATCTGAATGTGAAATATACGGTGTAATAATATCATATTTGAAATCCATCTTTCCTGAAGTCCCGACAATCGCTATTTAAAACTGGGACTAAGCTCGAACTTCCCAAATCTACGTCCAGGATCTCTTTCTTTCAACCTGTTACTCGAAAACTGCTCATACTGGATCACCGATCAAATCATTTGAATCAATCGTTGTTTTAACACTCCGATGACCCAAGAATCTGGATCAATCGGTCCACTAAATGGGTCACAAGTTCGAAAACCTTGTTTTCACAAAAATCCATGACCAATGATTCTAGTATGTAAATTCCATAGTTTCAAAGCTTCTATCTTAAATCATTTGAGAAAACAAGTAAAACAGTTATGCATGCATTTCAGTGTAAAACAAACTGTCCACTCATTGTTGATCCTTGCTAAGCTACGAACAGTCTAACTTGTCCCGAAGCTAAACATAGTCTCCAGGCCTGTCCAAATACATTCAAAGGTCACTAATTGACCCTACTAGGTCTCACAAAAAACTCTACAAAATACCCGACCGGAGAAAAAGTCCTGAACGCGCTTCCCGAGGCTTCAAACCTCAATTTGACATATCTAACAGTCACAGATCGACATGAAACAACCACCATTGGATCAAGAACGTCAAAACCTTGAAAATGGTGCATTTTTTGCCTCAAAAATAGTGTGCGGGTCAAATTTGCATTCAACTATTGTCCAAAAACTCAACACCGACGTCAGCAAAGTCAACGCTAACGTCAGCATGAAAAGTGAAAAGTCAACGCTGACGTCATTACTGATGTCCGCACGACATCATCACTGACATCTGACACTGACACGTGTTAGCCTGACATGTCAGACCTGAAAGTGCCACATGTCAGGCTCTAACAGGTGGCACGTGTCTGCAGCACACTAGTCCACGTCCCTGACTTGTTAGTGACACGTGTCACCCTCTGATTGGGCCACGTCACTAACATGTCAGTGCTGACTGTGCACTGACATATGACTCATATCCTGCATTGAGTGGTCCACATCATCTGACAGCCTGACAGGTGATGACGGTAGCTGATGACGTCATCGCCACGAAAATCTCGATTGGTCTGAGTTCAAGTTGCCTAAACCCACGAGCCCGACCCTACTGTAACTCACTCATTCCTGACCCATTTTCAAAATCGTTTCTTCCTACAGAATCCTCTAGGTGCCTAGGTTAGATCTATGGTTTCAAAATCATCTAAAACCTAGTAAAATCGTACCTTAGTTCATGAAACCGTGCAGCCCAGATTTTCGATCAGTTCTTCATTGATCACGGTGCTGTCTATCCTGGTTCTAGGTTCCAATCACCTCGTGTAGGTCCTACAAAGTATCTTGGATGCTTGAACTCACTCAACATGGCCTAAAAATCTAAAACTACACTGGACCCGATCATGGGGTTTTTGGGTTTTACTTGTAAACCTGTTCCTCCGTCGTGCGCCGCTATTCTCAGCTCTGCGTTTCCATCCAAACCTCTCTCTGCCACTCTTCAGGCTGACTTAAAGGAGGTGATGGTTTAGGGAGGGTGGTAAATGACTGGGTGTGTGTGTTTGCTCAAAATGAGTGCACGGGTGAACGAACAAAGGAAAGATAGAGTTAGCAGATACATGCATCCAATATTTTGGGTAAATGGGCCAGTTAGATGAGTGACACTTGTCATTCATCTGATTGGTCCAAGACCTCAGTTAACTAGCCCAATAATGCCACATGGACCAAACGTCTCGAAAAATGTAATAGTACTTCGTGAACTCCGTCACCCGTAGTTTCCGCAATGGTCATGAGGACACGATCTACGTAATGGTCAAAGGTCAACATCTAAACAGTGTCTCGAGTCTAAAGTCAACATTGTGCCCTGGCTAGGGGCAAAATGGTCATTTTACATGGAATTTCCCCAATTTACATAAATAAAGAAAATCCGGGTCATTACAAACTACCCAACTAGTAAAAATTTCATCCTCGAATTTACTCGAACAAGTGCGGGTGTTGCATTCACATCAAGGCCTCGGGTTCCCAGGTGGCTTCCTCCACAAGTGAGTTACTCCATAGCACTTTTACTAACGGGATAGTCTTATTCCTCAGGACCTTTTGTTTCCAATCTAGGATATGAATGGGTTGCTCTTCAAAGCTCAAATTCATTCTTCCCGTACGTACTTCCTAAGCATCGATACGTGAAAAACATCATGCACACGTGCAAGCTCTGAAGGTAAGGCTAATCTATAAGCCACTTTACCCACTCCTCTGTAATCTCATACGACTCGTTGTACCAAGGGCTCAACTTCCCTTGCATTCCAAAACGAACAATGCCTTTCCACGGTGATAGTTTCAGAAACAACCAATCTTCGACTTCAAACTCAAGGTCCCTGATTCTACGGTCCGTATAAATGTTTTGACGATCTTGAGCAGTCTTAAGTCTTTCCCGGATGATCTTGACCATTTCCTGGGTCACGTCCATGAGTTCTGGTGTCAGCAGTTCCCTCTCACCTATTTCAGTCCAACACAACGGCGTCCAACACTATCGTCCATATAGTGCCTCAAATGGTACCATTCCAATACTCACCTGGTAGCTGTTATTATAGGCGAATTCCATCAGGGGTAGGAATGTATCCCAAGTACCTTCAAACTGTAGTACATAGGCCCTCATCATATCCTCAAGGATCTGAATATTCCTCTCCGACTGTCCATCAGTCTGGGGATGGAATGTAGTACTAAAATGCAATCACGTACCAAGGGCTCTCCGCAAACTCTGCCAAAACCTAGATGTAAACCGCGGATCTCTATCTGACACTATTAACTCTAGTGTCCCATGTAGTCTGACGATCTCATCAACGAATAACTGAGCCAGTTGGTTGGGTTTAAAGGTTTCGCGCACCAACAAGAAGTGCGCCGATTTCATAAGTCGATCCATGATCACCCAAACTCCATCAAATCCGCTCCGTGTCATCGGAAGCTTGAACATGAAGTCCATGATAAGGTGATCCCATTTCCACTCGAGGATCAGAAGAGACTGTAATGGTCCATATGGTCTTTGCCGCTCGACCTTCACCTATTGACAAATCAGGCATCGACTCACAAACTCTGCAATTTCTTTCTTCATGTCTGCCCACCAATAGTACTCTCTGAGCATCCAGTACATCTTATTTCCTCCGGGGTGCATGACATAAGCTGAACTGTGATGCTCCTCAAGTATCTCTGCCCTTAAGCTAGCAGCCGCTGGTACACACAGCCGACCCTGTTTTAAAACTGCGCCGTCGTATCTGATGGTGAAATCCTGTCTCCCTTTCGCTTCAACTTCCAATCTCACTCAATACAAGGTAGGATCTTATAGTTGGGCATTCACGATCCGATCAAGCAGTAAGGGTCTCATATGATAGCTTGCCAAGAGAGTTCCTTCATCATCCACTCTAAGCCTAACTCCGGTCCGTCAGAGTTCCACTAGCAATGACAGGTATACCAAACGCAAATGGGAAACTAAACTAACCGCCTTTCTACTCAATGCATCATCTACGACAGTCACCTTGCAAGGGTGGTACTCAATCGTGCAATCGAAGTCCTTGATTAGTTCCAGCCATCGTCTTTGTGTCAAATTCAACTCCTTTTGGGTGAATATGTATTTTCAACTTTGATGGTCTGTATAGATCCTGCACGTCTCCCCATATAAGTAGTGTCTCCAGATCTTTAGGGCATGCACCACTACCCAACTCTAAATTGTGAGTAGGGTAGTTCGCCTCATGTGATTTCAACTGCCGGGAGGCAAAGGCTATAACTCTCACGTGCTACATCAACACGCAAGCCAAGCCGTGTAAAGATGCATCATTATAAACCACAAATTCCCCACTATCATCTGGTAATGCTAAAATTGGTGCAGTGGTCAGCCGTTTCTTCAATTCTTGGAAGCTGTTCTCACAGTGCTCATTCCAAACAAAGTTAACTCCCTTCCTTATCAAGCGGGTTAATCGAGTAGCAATCGTAGAGAAGCCCTCCACGAGACTTCTATAATACCCAGCCAAGCCAATAAAGCTTCGGACCTCTATCACAGTCTTCGGTTGTTCCTAGTTGGTGATCGCCTCAGTCTTCTGGGGGTTCACACTAATCCTCTTTTCTGAAATGATGTGGCCAAGGAATCCAATGTTGTTTAGCCAAAACTGACACTTAGTTAACTTAGCAAACCATTGGTTCCTCCTCAACCTCGTCAGTACTAACCTTAAGTGTTTCTTCTGTGCCCTGGCACTCCTTGAGTACACCAAAATGTCACCAATGAACACGATCACAAATCGGTCCAGATAAGACTTGAACACCCGATTCATTAAATTCATATATGCCGCTGGTGCATTCGTCAATCTAAAAGACATTAGTAAAAACTCAAAATGCCCGTAACGGGTCCTGAAAGCTGTCTTCGAAACGTCTTCCCTGGCGATTCGTAACTGATAGTATCCTGACCTCAAATCAATCTTGGAGAAATACTTCGCCCCTCTCAACTGGTTGAAAAGGTCATCTATCCTAGGCAAAGGATACTTATTCCTCACTGTCACTTTATTTAACTGCCGGTAATCTACACACAACCTGAGACTACCCTATTTCTTTCTTACGAATAGGACTGGTGCTCTCCACGGTAAAGCACTAGGTCGGATGAACCCCAATTTTAGTAACTCCTGTAATTATTCCTTCAGTTCCCTCAATTCTGCAGGTGTCGTACGGTAAGGTGTTTGTGCAATAGGTCCTGTACCTGGTAGTAGCTCGATCGTAAACTCGATTTCTCGGTGTGGTGGCATTCCTGGTAGATCTTCTAGAAAAATATCCGGGAAGTCCCGTACCACCGGTATCTCGTCCGCCCTTGGAGGGGTAACACTCGTATCGACCATGTGGGCTAAGTAACCCTGACAACCCTTCCTCAGTAGCTTCTGAGTTGTAAAGGCCAAAATGATTCCAGGTAAGGAACTTGACAAGTCTCCCTGGAACGTCACCTCAAGTAAGCTTGGACTTCGAATTAGCACTCTCTTGTTGCTACAGTCCATCAGGACACCATGTTCTAACAACCAGCCCATGCCGAGTATCACATTGAAGTTGAGTAAGTCCAGAAGTATCAAGTCCGCTAAAACTCAAACTCTCTCCCCCCCCCCCCCCCCCCCCCCCCCCCAAAACTGTTACGAGGCAATCCCTCAGTACCTGGTTTATCAGGTGAACCTCGCCAGTCAGGGTACCTACACCCAACTCACCCCCAAGTGCAGATAATTCTCAATCTAGTAACCCAGTACAGTCCAGTGAAATGAAAGACTGTGTAGCTCCCAGGTCCATCAAAATACGTGTATATACATCAGAGATAATAAGTGTACCTGTCACCACTCCAGGAGCAGTCCAGGCCTTCTGTCTGGTATCTGCGAAGACTCGAGCCCGAGGTCCCACTGTACGACCACGCCCTCGCAGTCCACCGTAGCCTCCTCTGGCTTCGCCCTGGCCTCTGCCCCCAGTAGCATCCGACATGGTACTCTGAGTTTGTCCCGTCGCACTACCACCAGTCCACTGTGGGGATACTCTCGAGATGTGGCCTCGCTCTCCACAAGGGTAGCAGGTAAAATCCCCTGACCTGCTGGTGGATCCAACCGAAGAGCTACTGTACTGAGGTGGACTATAACCCGATCCCCAGGCTCCCTTGAATCTGCCGAAGCGACCACTACTCGGTCGTCCACTGCTGGATGACGAAGATCCACCACTATACCGACCTCCCTTCGGAGCCCTATGGCCAGAAGATCCCCCAAAAGAATGATCTCTGCGTCGTCTACCATCAAAGTCTTGTTGGCGGGCTATCCAGCTCTCCTACACCCTAACTGCAGTATCGATCAACTCCCAGTTCAAACAGTTTACACAGGTCTGCCTCTGTCCCCACAAAAGCGGCTTCAAAGCGTGACAACCTCTGAAACTTCTGCTCATACTTGGAGACGGTCATGTTCTCTTGTTCGAGCTCTAGAATCTCAATTTCCTTGGCGTCACGGAAGGAACAAGGATAGTACTGTTTCAGGAATTGCGTCCTAAACGTATCCCAAGTCACCGTCGTGGCATCCCAGCCTAACAACTCCAAAATATACCACCACTCATGAGCATCCCCATCAAGTAGAAAGGTGGCCAACAAAACTCTCTGTTCTGGAGGGCAGGGTATCGCTAGGAAAATCAATTCCATCCTGACAATCCAACAATGGGAAATCTCAGGATCGGCCTCACTACTAAACACAGTAGCACCCAAATGGCGTGCTTGTTCAATCAAAGAACTCCCAGCACTCGAACCCCCTGAGTCTCCCTCAAGACCCATGTTCAGTGGCGGTGTAAGGGAAGCTCGTCTCGAGGGCTTACTTGTGAAGACCTAGAAATTCAAAAAAGGAAAAATTGGGAAAATTGGAAAGAAAGGACGATTTTGCCCTTGGTTATGGGGGGGAAAAGTTGACTTTTTTATTGGGACCTTGTTTGGACTTTCCGTAAGTACCGTTGGATAGGTCTCAGGTGCAGTTATCCCTTGTCTGACAGGTGCTGAAGGGTAGTTTCGGGACTTCAGTTGACTTGTCAGACGGGAGGAGGACCGGGCACAGTTATGAAAGTCCAGTTGGGACGGGTCCTGTCAAATTGGTATCAGAGCATTCGGTTACTGATTTTCCATGCCTCCGAGATGTGAGCCCTGTGTGCGGCCTGGTGATGAGACGAGATACAAGGGTATGAGAAATCCCTGGAGTGACTAAGACCCTAGATTGGGGGTCGAATATTGTATCATGTGTTCTAGTTGTGTCGGACTTGTGTTGGTCTGGATGGTTGTTTACGATATGGTATATGGATGGGCATTATGGGTGCGGACTAAACTTGACCCAAGGATAGGGGGTCGGATGAGTGACTTTTGGATTTTGGATATCGAATGGGACTCAGAGGGAGTCCGAAATTGGTCTAGTGTGTGTTGAAAGATCGTAAATAAGATGTGGTTCGCCTAGGGGTCTTTGCTAGGTAACCGAATATGCTAGTGGTGGCATGGATAGTGGATGTTGAATTCAGACTCGAGAGGAGTCGAGACATTGGATTTGGACTTAATAGGAGTCAGGAGTTAGTTTAGGACTCGGAATGAGTCATGATATGATTGAGGGCTCGGGATGAGCCGGTAAAGATGGAAAAGGTAATTATGGTTGTGTGGAACTAATGAGGGTTCATGTGGCAACCCGAGGTATTGACGTGGATGTGAATTAAATCTCCGTGATTGTTTTTGGAGAGGTATGTTCGAATTTCGGGGACAAAGTTCTTTAAGGGGGGAAAGTTGTGACGACCCGGAAATTCGAAAAGGAAAAATTTGAAAGAAAGGATGATTTACCCCTTGGTTATGGGGGCAAAAGTTGACTTTTTGATCGGAACCTTGTTTGGACTTTCCGTAAGTACCGTTGGACAGGTCTCAAGATGCTGAATCCATAGACAGGCGGCGTACGTCGATCAGAGTTCGGATGCGAAAGTTACGGGTCTAGAATTGTGAGAGGTATTTTGGTAATTAGTTGTGCAGGGGTAAAATGGTAATTTGATCAGTACTGGCTGATTCAGTCGTGAGGATGAGTCAACTGTGTAATTAAGTGACACATGTCACTGTGCAGATTGCAATTAGTTTGCTAATTGGACGAGGATGATGAAATGGATTTAAACGGGTTTGTGTATGGATTTTAGAAAGGAAAAACAGAGCGTATACAATACACCATGATCGATTACTTGGGTAGAAGGAAGGAACAACTAACTAGATCACTGAGAGAGTTAGAGAGCGAGCATAGGGGATCAAATGAAGAAGGAATTAGGAAGAAAACCATAAGAACCCGAAAGCCCAAACCCGTAGGAATTCAAATTCTCAAAAAACTCGAATTTGAATTTGTAGGTCCTGAAACTTGAAATTGAGCTTGGATTAAGCTTTCAGAGCTCAAACTGAAGCGAACCCAATAAAAAATGAAGAAAATTAATGCTGTTTTGGCTCTGAACGGACCTAGTGATAGAGAAGAAATTCGAGCTTTGAGTTGTGATCTTGGAGGGATTGAAGGATGAAATTGAGGTTGGAAATATGCTTAGAGGACTCCTACGAAGCTGTTGGTTGGATCAATTGAAAGAAAACGGGTCGAATTGGTGGACTATGATGGATGAACCGGGCTCGACTATTCTTCGAGAAATCGATGTCGAATTGAGGAATGAAGGTAAGTATTTATGTAATTGGATTTACAGAACCTTAATTGGGTCCATAATGATGCTAATGGACGGTTCAATTGTAGAAATTGATGCAGAATTTATGGGAATAGAATCGGGTCTGTTCGCGGGTTGTAAGATCTGTTTATCAGTGAAATGGGTGAGGGCGATGGCACTGTAGCAGGCGCATGAGTTTCACACGCAGCCACTCACAGTGGTGCGTGAGGGTGCATGGGCCCGATTCCCGAGGTGAGTTCAACATGACTTTGGTTCTATGTAATGTAATGAACATTTTGGTGTTGGTTTCGAGTTAATCGAACACCGTTTCGATATTGTTTCGAGTGTCCGAAGGTTTATATTACGTTTTTAATTCGTAATTAATTCCCGAAAAATTATGGGAAATTAATATGATGTTAATTAAGTCCTTAGTGGCCATGAGTAATGATTTTGGACAGGATTCGAGATTCTTGGAAAATGTCAGAAATTACGGAAACACGTGCAGCTCGGAAAAAGAGCGGTTTGGACGGTGTGCGAGTGGACGTTTGTTTTATAAACTGATATGCATGCATAGTTAAATGTTTTACATGATTTATTGCATGATTTGATTTGCAATGATTTGGCATGATTAATTACGGGATTTAATGATTATTTTAATCAGTGTTTTGGGCACATTTTTCGAGAAACTGTGAAATTGTTGTTTTGGGCGAAGGCCCGGGATTTGAAATCGGTTTTGACTTGGATTATGAGTCAGAAAATTGATTTGATGGAATTGTAATGTTTTTTTGGAGATTTTATGGATTTATGTGGAAATGGCAACTTAGGTTGCGGTTGCACAGATTAGCGTAAAAATAAGCTTTAGGCTTGAGATCCCGTGATAACTGGTTTTGACATGGTTTTAATGATGATTTTATAATAAATGATTTTGTATTGATGTTCAGTGCCCCCAGATGTGTAATTCCTAGGTAGACTTCGGATGTGTAATTCCCGAAGTGACTCCGGATGTGTAATTCCCGGAGGGACTCCGGATGCGTAATTCCCCGAGGGACCGGACGTGTAATTCCCGGTGAGGCTGGATGTGTAATTCCCAGCAGGGCTAGATGAGTAATTCCCAGCAGGATGATAACTCTGGATGTGTAATTCCCAGAGGACCCTCAGATGTGTGATTCCCGAGTTATATGCTTTATTGTATGATAAAATGGTTTTATAAAATGATGCATATGTTTGGCTTGAGAGCCGGGATTTGATGCTTCTCATGTGATTTGGCTGGAAAGCCGGTGATTCATATGTTTGATTCTATGCATGCATGGTTTGATAAACTGGAGGGTAAATGTTGTATTTTGAAATGTATTTTTAAATGATATTATTTTTGTCCACTCACACCTTTCCTGTTTTGATGACACTCCAGGCCGTGCCACAACGTTCGGGGCTGATCGAGAAGCGGATGCATGAGCGGAAATCAGTGCAGTTATCTCTTGTCTGACAGGTGCTGAAGGCTAGTTTCGGGACTTCAGTTAACTTGTCTGACGGGAGAAGGACCGGGCACGGTTATCAAAGTCCAATTGGGACGGGTCTTGTCATTACTAAACTGTTAAGAGGCATAAACAGTAATATTAGTACGACATAATACGCGTATCAATGTACACAGTACAGACCGCTAGCCTAATGCTTTGCTCTGGTACCAACTTCACAGGACCCGCCCCAATCCCCCTAGAGACCACCGGGGGCAGGGCCTGCTTCTGTCTGACATAAGACCCACAATACCACAACTACCCTTACTAGGGTTAAAATATCATAATTACCCTTAAGAAGGTTCCAAAATGCAAACCGGTGTTGAATTTGCAACAGTATCGTCAAACAAGGGACAAGAACATTATATTCGTACTAATAAATTAATTATACAACACCTACCCCATAGGGTGGACAAAACGCAACAGTACTATCTATGCCTCAGCCCCAGAATCAGTCACTGCCTGGAGGGTCCTGAACACTGTCAAAATTTGAGTGGACCAAAAATAAACCAGTTATGAACACATTTCAAAAAATATATATAGTGACCCTCCATTTTTTGAAACATGCGTGCATTTAAGATAACAGTATAAGCACAATAAATTCATACGTATAAGTTTCATACATAAACATATATACATACATAAAAACATCTGGACGCAAGCGTTAGTGAAACACAGTAATACATATATATAGCCCATCCTCCACATCCTAGATGTCTAACCACTATCTGTCATGATTTCTCTACAGTACGCGTACTACTCGAGGTCTCATCTCCGAGTCTACCCCCAAGATCTACGACATTTGGGGTGGACCTGCCTCGGACCTTGTCCTATTCGAGACAATCTCATACTCGCACTCCGGAGGCTGATTTCCTCCTCGGAGTCACCCATCCCAAGTAGTGGATCGTGACAACTATAGGATCATCGACATCTAAAGGAGACTATCCGCACATACCGGGGGGTATATATATATATATATATATATATATATCTATATATATATCTATAATCTGAATGTGAAACATACGATGCAATTATATCATATTTGAAATCCATCTTTCCTGAAGTCCCAATCGCTGTTTAAATTTGGGACTAAGCCCGAACTTCCCAAATCTACGTCCATGATCTCTTTCTTAAAACCTGTTACTCAAAAACTGCTCATATTGGATCACTGATCAAATCATTTGAATCAATCGTTCTTTCAACACTCCGATGACCCCAGAATCTGGATCAATCGATCCACTAAATGGGTCTCAAGTTCGAAAACCTCGTTTTCACGCAAATCCATGACCAATGATTCTAGTATGTAAATTCCATAGTTTCAAAGCTTTTATCTTAAATCATTTGAGAAAACAAGTAAAACAGTTATGCATGCATTTCAGTATAAAACAAACGGTCCACTCACTGTTAGTCCTTGCTGCACTACGAACAATCTAACTTATCCTGAAGCTAAACATAGTCTCTAGGCTTGTCCAAATACATCCAAGGTGCACTAATTAACCCTACTAGGTCTCACAACAAACTCTAGAACAAACTCGACCCGGGAAAACGTCCCGAACACTCTTCACGAGGCTTCAAACTTCAATTTGACCTATCTAACGGTCTCAGATCAAAACGAGATTACCACCATTGGACCCATAACGTCGAAAACTTGAAAATGGTGAAGGTCATGCCTTGAAAATCCAGCCACGCGCCCCCACAAGCGGGTTAAATTTATGGTCAACTGTTGACCAAAAAGTCAATGTTGACGTCAGCAATGTCAACGCTGACGTCGGCATGAATAGTGAAAAGTCAACGCTGACGCCATTGTTGACGTCATAGCTTTGCTACATGATTAGCTAAAGAGGATTTGAGGCCTACCTTATGAAGATCAAGGCCATCTTTGTCACGACCCCTAACACGTTATTGTTTGCTTTGGGCCCAGTCCTCACAGCTTTACTTCTGGGAACTCATGCACAACTTCTAGTGGGTCACCCATTTTGGAACTGCTCTAGCCCAATCTCACTTATCTTTGGAGTTCCAACCAAATTCAAATCTCGTGCGGTCCAAAAATGCCTCGCGCTAGATAGATATGTGCCTACACATATAAGACACTTTAATTTTCTCTCCCTAAGCGATGTAGGATTGTTCATCGGACTTACTTCTCAAGCTCACGGGTCTTGCTCACCGATCTTTCTTCCCAAGATCACCGATCTTGCTCACCGATCTTACTTCATAAGCTCACAGATCTTACAATCTTTTATATGCAGCTTATATGAACTATCAACGAGGTCTATAGCTTCACAGGAAAAGTAACAGCACTTACTCAATTCATTTCTCTAGCCACTAACAAGTGCATTAATTTGATCAAATCCCTTCAAAATGTAGGGAAGACAAGGGCAAACCACTTGTCAGGCTAGACAAGGAGCAATAAAACCAAAAACAGATAAAGCAACCAACTTAATGTCTACCTTTCAATCTCTAGTTCAGCAATCGACTCTGTTCTATCTAAGTGGGCAGACAGAGTAGAACACCTAATCTAATATATTTGTAAAGAGTTCTTGGATGCAGGAACTAGGTATGTCGATCATGAGAAACTTTCTCTTGCTTTCATCATCATTGCAAGAAGGCTCATGCCTTATTCCCAAGCTCATCCCATACGGGACCTCACTAATAAGCTTCTTTGACAAGTCTTACTAAAGCTAGACACCTCCTGGAGACTGAAAAAATTGGCATTCAAATTTAGTGAGATTGATATTTCATATGCCTCAAAACCATCTGAAAAAGACCAAGTCGTTGCTAATCTAATGTCTGAATTCACTCATGAGCCCACTTAATACATACCATAGGATCAACAACAAATTTTGTGGCAACCAATTGTCATAATTAGGGGGGGATTCCAATCCAAACTCTATTGATAGTTCTAAATTAGTTTGGATCCTTTATGCGGATAGGTAAGCATGGCATTCTAGCTCTAGTACATGCCTCGTACTAAACACACAAATCACATGAAGCTTGAGTATGCCTTGGTTTTGCCTTCAAGGAATCAAACAATGAGGCAGAATGTGAGGCCTTCCTCGTCGGTCTTTACCTTTTTAAAGACTTGGAGGAAAACATATCCAGATCTTCTGCGATTCCCAACTTATGGTGAATCAAGTGATTAACAATTTCGATACATAAGACATAACTATGTTAGACCTCGACAAGGACAAATCAATGCTCTGACACTTCTAGACCTATGAGATAAAAAAAAGTTCCATGATCAGAAAATAACCTTGTCGATGCTCTAGCAAAACTAGTCGCGTCCATTGATGACAAAATTGTCCGAAGTATCCCAATGGAGCTATTGGAAGTGCCAAGAACAACACATCGAGAGGTCCGTAGTTTTAATGTAGACCCAATATGGATGGATCCAATGATGGGTTCAATAGGAATGGTTCCAATTATCCACTATCTCTGGGAAGAATTACTTTCAACTAACAAGAATGAAGCCAAGCATATCAAATGTAAGGCGGCTCAATACACCATGGTCCATGGCCATCTGTATAGGCGAGGTTTCACTCTGCTTCTACTCAAGTGTCTACTATATGATAGAGGCTTAATCTATCCCTCAAAAGGCTTTCCTAAAAGGCAATTACTAGCCTTCTATGCAAGCATATTTGATCATCCTAACACATCAATGTGATCGATGTCAACGACACACCCCCATACCACATTTTACTACCAAAAAGTTCACATCTATGCTCAGTCCACAATTACTATTTTAATGAAGACTTGAATCAATCAGACCAATATCCAAAGAAAAAGAGGTGTAGAACATCCAGTAATGGTGGTAGATTACTTTACCAAGTGTGCCAAATCAAAAACTCTAGCGACAATTACTGCTGGTCATATCAAAATCTTTATCTATTAGAATATCATCAGCCACTTTTGCATACCACACACCTTCATCCACATAATGAGAGACATCACTCTCTGTTTCAATTTTATGGCCCATCCACAAGCTAACGGTCAAGCAATGTCCCTCAACAAGATCATCAAATACAACCTCAAAATTTGTCTGGATGAGGGATCCCAAAGGGCATGGTCAAAATACATGCTAGATTTTTTATGGTTTTACCGCACGTCCTATCGTACATCAACAAACGAAAAACCATTCGCCATGGCAGTTAGCACTGAGCTTGTGGTACTAATGAAAATCAGGGAAACATCCTATCAGGTCGTCTCTTACGAACCCGATGGAAGCAATGGACTTTTTTCCCTCAAATTAAACCAATTGGAAGAACACTGTGAGCAGGGCTACATACGCAATCTGACTTAGCAATAAAGAGTGGCAAGATACTATAACTCAAGGGTCCACTCAAAAAGTTTCAAGGTAGAAGACTAGATCCTCAAGAAAGTCACCATGTGTACTAGGGAACGAGCAGATGGCACACTTCATCCAAAGTGGGAAGAACTAAACTAGATCAGAGTCTACCAAGGAAATACCTAGAGCTACAATCTTCCAAGGGCAAACCACTACCCCCCCCCCCCCCCCCCACCCCCACCCCCAAAATGGAATGCTGGTTATTTAAAATAGTACTAAATAATATGCATATTTTATTTCACAAGTCTAATTTGGTCAGAGCGCGTTCAGACACCCTCTTTCAGCACCAATGTTGATCGACACCAATCATCTAACATGACATCAAACTGGCATGTGTTTTTCTCGTTCGGCTCAATTTAATCGTCTTAGGCCAGTCATCTATAACACGCATCAAAGGTTTATTATTATGGGATGTTAATTTTGGTCAAACGTGTGTTTAGACATTCACTGGTCGTACCTAGTAGGCTAGTATCAATTATAACCAAACTTACAAACATTGTAAAAACATATCAGTCCTAAAATCATTTTATAGTTCATTCCATTTAAAATTTGATCGGTCCTCGCTACAACACAGTTACTGACCACAATAGTAACATGTACATTACAAAATACAAAATAAGCTCACCCAGCCTTACTAGTCGGCAAGGTGAAAATTATAAAATAGGGATAGACAGTAAATCATTATTCACATTCATTTAATAAAAACTAAGGGTAATTTTGGTCCATACAATGTTAGAAGGGGCATACCCTAGGACAATAAGGAAAAAGAAGAACAACACAACAAAAGAAAAATGGCAAGTCAGCTAGAGGCAGCCTAGGGACAAACTGACTCAATTGAGAGTTCTATTATTCTCAACCACTTGCTTATCCTCTGAAGGCATCTGATCAGTTGCTTGAGCATTGGGTCATTAGGCTTCACATTATAGAAGGACCGATCATCAGCTTGGTTGGACTCCAGCTATTGTTTGGAGGTTGGTAGACTAAACGACTGATTAAGTTCCATACTTTATTCATCAAAAGGAACTTGCTCGATAATCCTTAGTTGAAGAAGAGCACCTTCGGCATAAGCTTCCCCTCAAATAGACTGTCAGAATCCCTATCGGTAAAACATCTCGTAAAACGATGTTCGGGTCCTGTTCTCTTATGACAAGCAATGTAAAATACCAAAATTACCAAAATTACCCTCATCTTATTAAACAAGGGATATTCACCTTAACAATCATTCCTCCACCTCTTGTTCAGGCCCGAACTTCCAGCAACCACCCTGGAAGGTTACAAAAACCGTGTGAGTGGAAAAAAAATAGTTTAAAAATAACGGTTCGAAACTCAACATTTTACCTTCCATTTTAAAAAAGTATGCATGCAAATCAAAACCATTCAAATCTCAAGTAAAACAGAGTTCAGCTCATGATCTCGAAAAAAGTGTAAATCGACCATAATGCAACACACATATGTAATCATGACAACCAACACAAAAATTACCACAATCGTCAACAAAAATCCATGAAAACAATCACATACCAAATCCACATCCAACCCATCCTCGATGTATCATATCAATCACCATGTCCACTGCACTACTGGTAGGTACACCACTCGTGATTTGGAGTCCAACTTGACATCTGAGTGTAGAACTCGCACACTCACTAAGGATTTAGAGCCCAGCTCGACGTCTAAGTGAGAACTAACTCAGGATCTGGAGCCCAGCTTAACGTCTAAGTCAGCACCTAACTAATCTAAGTATCTAGAGCCCCCGGCTCAATGTTTGAGACTACTTGCCAACACGCAACTTGAGGAGAGTTATCCACAATCTTCACAATTATCGAGAAAATAATTATTAATCAAACTTTACTCAAATCCAACATTAAACAAAACCCATAAACTTCTATTCAAGAGACCTTGTAAAATGTACCATCAAAGTATATCCGAAAAACATTCAGAATTCATATGAAAATCACTAAAATCCAATATCATAAAATTTCACATCATAAATCACATTCAATTCAAATCCACAATTGAAACGGAATTCAAAAATATAGTTTACAAAAACATCTCATAAAACGCGCAATAAAATAATAATTAAATATAAAATCATCGAATGTCATATAAAAATTCCAATCACACAAATATCATAAAAAAACACATAGAAACACAATTAAAACATATGAATGTGCAAACAAACGTCCACTCAGACGTACATGTCACACAACCGAACCAAACCACACACTTTCTCGTAAAATTCGAGAATGTCAAGTCCTGCCAAAAGTTACCTCGAAAGGTCACTAACAACCCTAATTAACTTACATGTGAGTTCCATAATTAAAACGAACCCTAAACTTTTGGACAGTCAAAACTGCCTCGAGATAATTTCGATCGCCTCAAAAATCATATTGTTCGATTCATAACATCGAATATATTAAAAACCATATTAACACCACCTCGAAAATCCCCCTCAAGTGCCCCTATGCGCCACCTGAAGTGGCTGCGCGTAGGAGCCACGTGCCGACTATTCACCTATCGTCAACCTTGGTTCTCGATATGTTTCTCTACAAAATGGGCCTCCGACCCGCGTGTTTGACCTGAGTTAAAAACACACTTCCAACATCCTTTTTCTACGTTTTATCTACCTAATTGCATCACAACTCACATAGAGGATGATCTTCAATCATAAAACTACATAAACTTACCTCTATAACAAGTGTTGAATCCATGAATTGCAGTCATGATTCCAAAACCAGTTTTCAGCTCGTTCCTACATTCTCTAACCTTTCATTTTACCGCAGGATGATCATTTGATCTCTAAGAACGCACACGATCGCTCGTTTCCCAGCTTCTTGGCCCAACTCTGAAAACCCGAATTTCAAACCTCTCGGGTTCTCATTTTCACTTCACTCTTCATCACATCCTTTACAATCCTTACTATCCTTACACCTTCCTTCTTCCTATCAAGTTCATCCTTTCCCCTCATCACCTTCTCATCCTTTTTTCTCGTATTTCCCTCACGGGTTGGTGGTGGATGTGGGTTTTCTTCCTTTCGGTGGAAGCCCTCTGACCACCTCCAAAACCTCTCATTCTTTTCTTTTCCACACATACTATTATATATATACACACACACATGTAGAGTAGGTCAGTAGTAGGAAAAATGGGAAGAAAATTTTAGAACTTTTTAGGGTACTCTAGGTCCTTGCAAAAAGACCAAAATGCCCTTGGTGGCAAAACTACCATTTTTCCCTTCACCATTTTGGCCCATAACTACTTCACCCGGTCTCCAATTTTGGTGTGCCATCTATCCATGAACTCAAGATCCTGAGGCCTTCATAATGGCCTTCTCGGATTTCTCAAACAATGTCCATAGCAAAATGTCAATATTTTGAATTTTCGAAGGGTAGAATCTTCTTTTTACCTTAAATTTTCCAATTTTGCATTTCCTCGAGATCTGGGCCATTGCATAGTCCAGGCTTGATATCAATCTCATCCTCATACTCGCACAACTGTTTATACTTCTCCAAAACCTGATCACAAGCATTAGAGACTTCGAAGATGATCTCTCACATGTTCTTCCCCTACTTGAGCATCTTGACTGCCTCGTCTGCTTGTTTCTTCTTGGCAACCCTCACTTGCTCTTGGAGTTTTTTTCTTCTTAAGAATCTCAGTACACTTGTTCAAACCCCTTCCGGTATCCTACTTCTTCAGTTTCAACCGCTTGCCCTTCTTCTCCAGTTTTGCCTTCTGGGCCTTCTTCTTTAGTTTGGCCTTCTTGGTCTCTGCCTTCTCTTCTTGGTTTGCAATCTTCCATAAGGTGCAATATTTCTCCCAAAAGCATTGTTGAATACATAAACACTTGGTTAAAATAATATATATATATATATATCTTTAAACTGAACAGACAAAATAAAGAGCCAAACACTTACATGGACTCCCTCGGTCGTCAGCCCGGCAAACTGGACACTTATGGTTGTCAAGCTCAACCTAGTAATCTTCTTTATCCTAGTTGGTTGTTGAGCATCATTTTGTTGACAATCGGCACCATGGTCGGATGCATAGTTGTCGAGCTCAACTTAGTAATCTTTTTTATCTCTAGTTGATTGTCGAGCATCATTTTGTTGACAAGTGGCACCATGGTCGTATGCATACACTTTGATACTTAAAAGCTAGCTTGCATAAACTTTTGACGTCCAAACAACATCAGGAGCATCCTCAAAATTGGTTAAGATGCTCTTCAACCCACAGTTGAAGATGGGTCACTTCAAGGGCTTCAACACCTGCCGAGGAGTTAACTTCAGAGCAAGAACTTCAATCATCATCAACTAATGGCCTCCACCTTGCCCTAGCTTTTCTTCTGATGAGGTTTCGTAGAACCACTAGTTCCCATGTAGTCCTATTTAGTTGGGATGTCCTTCACCTTCTGCCGACAAACCTCTGATGAGTCCAAACCAGCCTCAACAATTGGACACTTTTGGGGCTTCGGAACACTGCCACCCCCAATAAAGGGCATCGTGGCTTGCTTCCTGAGCTTCTTCTGGGGAAGGACTAGATTCATCTAGAAGAGTACCATATTCTTCTTCTTTTGGGCCATGATCTGTTTGTTTAGCCCATTCCTCAACATGGAAGACTTGGCCTCCCTTTTGCCTTTCTTGGTGGCATCCACCTCAACCAGTCTCCTTTTCTTATTACCAGCATGCTTCGCGATCTTATTGCCCATTTTCCATTCAGCTAACTTTAGTTCCTTCTCTTGAACTACAAAAAAAAGCCACAAGTCAAGAACAATATGTGTACGAGGAATTCAAGTTCTGACTACCAACCAAAGTATCATACTTTCTGGGTAGTCAAATGAGGCTAACTAGGATTAGCTTTTCTAGGTGGCAGATAATGCACTAATTATGTTCGAGCTTTCAAAGCCAGTTATGCACCTCTTCGTACACTTCCTCCTCGATAATTGAGCACCTACCTTTAAATGCACGTGCACAATAAGAAGAGTAGACTGATTAGTTATGACACCATTATTGTTGACCAAAACTAAGTTGGACAAAAAAGAAACAACAAAACAAACAAATAATCAAAATCTACTCTATGGTCGACAGTTACAACCTTTCAACTAAAAGAAAGGCTAAATCCTTTGCTCCAACTTATTGGTCTCCCCCCTCCTAGGTGTCGAACACCCAACAATACCAGTGCTTCCAATTTTTCTATGAAGACGATATGTTTATGATGAACAAACCATACTTTTTTTCTTATCCACGCACTTAATCTAGAACCACCCAGGCCCAGGACTGACAAAATTAATATATCAAAACTAACCCCAGCTCGATCCCCCTTCTCGCATAGTTGGAAGGTTGTATACAAACTGACTATAGTAATCCAACCATTCATATTTACCTTAACGAGGGTTATCTAGCCCACTGATGAAAATATCGTCGAATTTTGGTGATATGTCGCCGAAATTTCGGTAAATCCGGCTACCGGCACGTAAGAGGGGGGATAACCTTAAACTTCCCGGAAAATCGAGACTATCGACGGAAATCGGCGAATGTCGTCGATAGTGGTCGATAGCACCGATATTACCCCATTCAAGCGATAGGTACCCAAAATCGAAAACAAAAATCAAACCGAAAGCAAAAATCTGTGGATGAACAACATAGAGAATTATTCAAGTTCACAATCATTCAAACCTACAAATTACAATCATTCAAACCTACAAACAATCATAATTCAAGTTCACGGGGGAACAGAAATTGGAAAAGCAAAGAAATTGGCCCCAGCCATCAATCATAGATGAACAGCGGAAAAGTTGGGAAAACATTAAGAACCACTTGACAATCTCTACAAACTGGTGTCAAAATCAATTCAAAAACTCACAAGTGTATTCAAAATTTCAGAGAACAGAGAAACAAATTGAAGAGAAAACAAAAATTGGGGCAAACCTCCCTCGACCCGACTACATCGCATCCTCCTCGAATCTTCCGTCGACGGTCGAACCACACGAAGCACAACACTCCTCAACCCTCGACGATGGCTCCTCGGTGACCCTTGACCGACAGCAGGCCTCGATAGCTCAACCCTCCGCTTCTCTCAGCCTCCTCCTCGACCCTCGTCTCGTCTCTTCTCTCCCAGTCTCGTCGTCCCCGTAGTCCCTTACGAGTTACGCCGACGACCACCTCCCTCCCTCTCACTCACCGTCTCACCAACCAGACGTCTAGAGAGAATTCCAGAGGGCTCTGCACCGTACCGTTCCACCCACACAGAAACAAAACAAGAGATCGATCGATCTCTCTCAAACAACCTTTCGTTTTTAAGCAAGTGAAACGGCCCGTTTTGAATTTAATTTTTTTTTTGGGGTCAAATTCAGTTTTTTTTCCTTTTTTAATTTCCTATTTAACTTTTATTTGTTCACAATTTTAAATATGAAGTAAAATATATTTTAGTAATTTATGTTGTATTTTAGAATATATATTTTAATATAGAACATATTTTTAATTTAGATTACATATTTAATGTGAAAACATGCTTAACTCACATAGTTAGAATATATGTTTTAATTTAGAATTTATATTTCAATTTAGAACACATATTTTAATTTAGAATATATATTTTATTTTAGAATATAAGTTTCATTTTAGAATATATATTTCAATTTAGAACATATATTTTTATTTAGAATACCTTGTGTAATCCAAAAAAAGTTTAAGCCTTAAATATCCTTTTTTTTTTCCAAATTCCAAATTTATTATTCACCTCAATATATTTAGTAATATATGTTTTAGTATAAAATATGGCTTAGCTCATATATTTGGTAAAGTATGTTTTAATTTAGAATATATGTTTTATTTTAGAATATATGTTTTATTTTAGAATATATATTTCAATTTAGAACATATATTTTAATTTAGAATACCTTGTGTAATCCAAAAAAAAATTATTCTTTAAATATCCTTTTTTTTGGTCAAAATTCCAAATTTATTATTCACCTCAATATATTTAGTAATATATGTTTTAGTATAAAATATGGCTTAGCTCATATATTTGGTAAAGCATGTTTTAATTTAGAATATATGTTTTATTTTAGAATATATGTTTTATTTTAGGATACATGTTTAAGTTTAGAATATATATTTCAATTTAGAACATATATTTTTATTTAGAATACCTTGTGTAATCCAAAAAAAGTTTAAGCCTTAGATATCCTTTTTTTTTTGTCAAAATTCCAAATTTATTATTCACCTCAATATATTTAGTAATATATGTTTTAGTATAAAATATGGCTTAGCTCATATATTTGGTAAAGTATGTTTTAATTTAGAATATATGTTTTATTTTAGAATATATGTTTTATTTTAGAATATAGATTTCAATTTAGAACATATATTTTAATTTAGAATACCTTGTGTAATCCAAAAAAAGTTTAAGCTTTAAATATCCTTTTTTTATGTCAAAATTCCAAATTTATTATTCACCTCAATATATTTAGTAATATATGTTTTAGTATAAAATATGGCTTAGCTCATATATTTGGTAAAGCATGTTTTAATTTAGAATATATGTTTTATTTTAGAATATATGTTTTATTTTAGGATACATGTTTAAGTTTAATGTAAAAAATGGCTTAACTCACATATTTGGTAATATATATTTTAATTTAGAATATATGCTTCATTTAGGAATATAAGTTTTAATTGATAAAATTTAAATAACGTGATTATAATTTAGAAGTATTATTATTATTTTAATTTATTATCATTTGTATTATTATTATTATTATTTGGCATTATCAAAGTCTAATTATTTTTCATGTAATTTAGATTTCATAATATGGCTAGTGGAAGTGCAAGTGAAAGCCGCTCAAGATCTGGACGAGTTGACCCAGCATGGAAATATGTCATTGCGATTCCTGAAAATAAAAACGGTGTCATATGTTTATTTTGTCAACTTTAGTTCCAGAGTTGAGGCATAACGTGATTAAAGTTTCATCTAACAGGTTTTGATCCGAAAAAAAATGTGTAAAAATGCAAAGATGTACCAAAAGCTATTAGGGATGAGGTTAGAGCATGGATCAAAAGTAAAAATACTGCTAGACAGAATAAGAATATGACTGGTGAGAACATACGAGCTGCCTTGAGTGGAGATCCACTGGACACTCAATAGAGCATTCAAATTAATGATAGCGATGATGCAGAGGATGATGATTGATTTGCTTATCCACCAGATTTGCATAGATATGAGAGAGCAGTATATTGCTTTACGGTAAATGCAACGAGGGATGAGGCACGGCGAAGTGTTGACGCTTATGGAGTTGGTACCATGCGTGATGCTCAAGGAGGCAGTAGCAGTCGTCAACAGCCTCAACAGATGCGTCGATCACAAAGTTTGTGTGATCCATTTTCAATTCCTCTAGAACCAAAACTCTACAAAACCGCACGAAGTCAATAGAAGGCTGTAAAATCGATGTGGAAAGGGACGAAAGAGAAGTTGGGTCGATACATAAGCAAATTTTTTATATATGAAGCTGTGGTTTCAAATAAAGCCAACTCTCATCATTTTAAGAATATAATTATTGAAGCCCAATGAGCAGGTATTTAATAAATTTATATATGATATATGTTTTATTTAGCTTATGAAATAGCATTAAATGCTAACTTATTTTTCACTTCATATGCAGGTGAAGGCGTGTCCACTCCTTCTCCATATGAAGTGAAAAATAAATATCTTCCTATTGAGTATAAAGATATGACGGCGTATGTGGAGCAAGAAAAGCGACATTGGGAAATTTATGGATGTACCATAATGTGTGATGGTTAGACCGGTCTAACAAAGTTATCCGTAATTAACTTCATGGTATATAGTAAGGGTTCAACTATATTTCTCAGGTCAGTTGATTCTTCCAAATTCCATAAAGACTATTTGTACATACAAAATGTGTTGAAGGAAGTTTTTCAGGAGGTTGGAGTACAAAATGTTGTACAGACCATTACTGATAACAGGTCGAACTTCAAAAAGGCTGGAAAAGAACTGATGAAGACGTATCTGATCTATTGGACTCCTTGTGCAGCCCATTGTATAGACCTAATATTTGAAGATATTGGGAAGAATGAGACAATGGCGCTCATCATAAAAAATGCTAGGTAGGTAACTAACTACATTTATAATCATCTATGGTTACTAGCTCAGATGCATGAATTCTGTTAAGGAGACTTGGTTTGTCCTGGTGCAATAAGGTTCGCAACCAACTATATTTGTATAAACAGTATAGTTAAGCATAAAGTTGGCCTTAAAAGATTATTTACCAGTTATCAATGGCATGGTAGCCCATTGAGTTGGAAAGTGGAAGGCAAGAGGGTTGAGGCTCATATCCTCGACCAAAGATTCTGGGATTCCTTGGAGATGATCCAATCAATATATGAACATTTATACTGCATCCTTCGAATTGTTGATACAGAGGTAGTCCCAACCATGCCAATCCTATATGATATGTTCAATCGAATGAAAGAAAAGATAACTCGTCTTAAAGGAAAGAAGTGGGTCCTCAAAATCATACAGTAGCGATGGGAAAAAACATTAGTGCATTCCTTACATGCTGCTGGTATATTTCTATCTTATTGAACTTGTTAATATTTTATTTTATTGTTGTTTACTAAGCAAATTTCATTCATGATTTGCATCTTATTACTTGAATCTCCGATATCAATATCAAGCAGGTGTTGGGCATGACTCCTACCTCGTCCATTCAGTTCAACAAGTATTACTCAAACTGAATCCAAATGGGCAATTGGGTTTACAAAACTTTGGAATAGATGTAAGTTCACTACCATATATGAACCTTGATATTTTGGAATCTGTACATTTATAACATGATATTAACACCATTCTTAATGTAGTTGATCAACTTTAGAGATGGTCGGAAAACATTTTGTTCACCTATGGCTGTACAATCACGAACGAAAATGCCCCCAGGTATTTGCTTGCATTTAACTTGATATTGTATGAATTAGCACTTTATAATGCCTTTTACATTAAACTTGATATTGACCGCTGAGTGGTGGGAACGATATGGCCAAACTTCTCCAGTCTTGCAACAAATTGCAGTTCGTATATTATCACAAATTGCATTATCTTCGACATGTGAGACAAATTGGAGTACATTTTCTTTAATTCATACAAAGCAAAGAAATAGTCTCGCATATTCAAAGTTAGAACAACTTGTTTTCTGTTATTACAACATGAAACTCAAGTTAAGAGATGAAGAAGCTGAAGCAGGTAAAGTTGTGGAAAAAGACTACGTTGACCTTTTGGAAATAGCTGGTCAACACGTGGAAGGTAATGAGGCTGATCTACTTCAAGCATGGATTATGCCAGCTCACTTGGATGATGATAGTGGAAGGCCTGACCCTCGAGTAGCCCATCTTGCTAGTGAACATGGTGTTAATGTCGATAGAGTGCTATCTGAAGAAGTGGGGAGTGAGGAAGTAGGAAGTGAGTGGGAGATGCCTTCATGGGAGAGATCAATGCTTGGTTCTACCGCTAGACATGACTTGCGAGCTGATGCTACTAGTAAGGGACTTCATCAAAATAAATCTCCAGATGATGATGATGATGATGATGATGATGATGATAGAGGAGATGATGTTGAGACAAACGATGAAGACAAGGATGACGGAGGGGATGATGATGGGGGAAATGAACATGTAACCGAAACATATGCACCCTTGAGCCCATTTACTGGAGAGGCGGATTTCACTCATGTTACCCAAGATTATGATCATGGCTGTAGAGAAGGAGGAGCAGGAATCGGCGGTGTTGGGAAAGATTACACTCGGACGCGCAACATATATGAAGGTTATGGAAATCCATCTTCTGAGGATTCCATAGCAATTAGTTTTGAGTCAATGAGTTTAGGCACCGATCCTAGTAACAACTCAAATGATCCATATGCTTATGGTCCATATGGTTACCACCAGTTAGACAACCATCTCCCTCAAATGGCACATGGTTATGAAGGCTATGAAGATCCTCATCACAATGAAGATTATGGAGAAGTTAGTTGGGTAAATCCGAACTACCCAATCTATAAAGGAAAAGTAGGTCATTCAAAGGAGATATACAAATACTATGTCCAACAATACATTTCCTTTTAGTCAAGTAGCATCACTTGGAAAAACTTTTGTGTCTTGGTAGATGAAGACCAATCTAATTTTCAAGCTGGTAGACACTCTACTTGTTTTTGATGAAGTTCAATGCGTAAAGTATTTGGTGTGCAATATTATCAATAAAATTATGTTTTTATTTAAGTTTATCTTTAAGATTTTATACTGTTAGTTATCGGCAGACCTATATTCTATCATATGATTCATCATATATTTATTATATCAAAATCATTTTATAGTTTTTATTAGTTCTATATAACCATTATTGGGTACTTAAGTTTTTCCCAAAGTTTCATTCCAAAGTTTCGTCACTTGGACCTAATTTTCGTCATTTTTGTTGACCGTAAACGATTGGGGCGAGATATCCATAAATTCGACTAACGATATATCCATCGATATCGATATTTTCATCCTTATCCTAGCCAAGTAAGGATGTCTTGCAGCCATGAATGCAGGGACAGATGAATGCCATGCTCAAATGCATTCACGTAGAAGACGACCTATCCCTCTGGTAGTTGACTCAGCCTAGTAGTGGAAGAAGGTTGTTCATCTTAACGAGGCTGGGCATATTATACATCTCCTTAAACCTAAGCAAATCGACCTCCTTCAGTGTCACTGGCACATGATACATAACATAAGGCGATCTATTTAGGGGAATAGCCATCCTGATTATATCGGCATCCACAGTATATTCATAAGCCCCCTCGTCATCTTTGGTGTAATGGCTCGGACCCTCGATAAAGGAAAAATTGGAAAGTAAAAAAGGAAATGACCATATTGCCTCTATAGGGTCAATAGTTGACTTTTTTACTGGGAGATATTTTGGGTTGTTCTGTAAGGACCATCATAAAGGTCTCGACAAAATTGGAGTTCAGATAAGTCCGTTTTGGGTCTAAAAAAGTAAGGTAATTTAGTTATATTGGCCAAAAGGGTAATTTGGTAATTTTACAAAAGTGACATGTGAATCATGTGTGTTAATCTAGATAATTATTGAAGTTTTTCCCTCCCTTGCATCCAACAACCTAGTGATTATTTAAATATGGATTGTGTGCGTATGGAAATCAGTAAGTGGTGGCCAAAGGAAATAAAACTATGGAACCGCCACCACCGTGTAAGAGGGAGAGAGTCAGGAAAGAAAGAAGAAGAAGGGAAAAGAAAGGAAAGAGAGAAAGGGAGAAATATGGTGAAAATGAGGAGAGAGGAGAAAGAAAACCTCTATAACTCGGGAGGTTCATTGGTGACTATGGGTCACGACGATGTTACGAGGCTCTTTAGCTCGAAACTCGTGATACCAATGTTGTGGGTGGGTTGTATGATCATTTAGGAGCTAAAGGGATGTGTTTGGGACGTGGAAATGCTGGAAAAACTCAGGAGGAAGCAATGGCAAAAAGTTGGCAAAGTCGAAAGGTGAGTTATTTCTCCCTTTTCATATCATAGATCTTCTTTTAATTTATGTAAGATGAATTTCGATATTTGGAACGTCGAAAAAGGATGAAAAGCGACCGAGATACGGCCGGGTCAAGATCACGGGTAGGGCACTCGAGTCCCAGGAATCGGGTTGACCCAACTCCAGGTTGAAGAAAACCTGTGACAGACTTGTGGCCACCACGAGCAGAGCCTTGTGGTGGCACGTGGCGGTGTGTGCGGCCTCCTTCGGCTATCCGACCAAAAGGAAAGCTCCTCCTTTTTATACTATGAGTATAATGGTCCAAGGTTTGGGTTAATTAGAAATTATTTTGAGATAGTTATGGTTATTCAAAGTTTTAAGTGTTTTTATTATATTTTTTTTATAAATGCTGAAAAATAAGAAATGTTAATACAAAGTTAGTTTGAGTGAAGGAAATACAAAGATAATTTGTGGTACTTAAGGGTATGGTTAAGGGTTGGTATTATGGTTCATATTTATGGCACTAGATACATTAACTATAGTTAAATTCGAATAATTGTATTGAAGGGACTTATGGAAATAGGAAAAAGGATGATAGCCAAGGATGTGGCTATGGGGTTATTATTTTTTACAGTTATTACCTTAAATTGCTATGGTTCTAACGTATATTGGGTAATGTATAAATTGCATAACAAGAGGAATATGTAAAATTGTATTCTAAACTTATGATTGTAATTTGTATTTCATTAAGTGATACTAATGATGGAAAATAGTGACAAAAAGAGGAATTGAATATGAGGATTGTTTATGTGAATGATGGAAGGACTATTAGTATTAGATTATGTGGATTTTTGAATATGTGAAAAATTATGTGTTTAAAACTTGTTATTATAACCAGTGATGAAAATATCGCCGATATATTGGTCGATATGTCGAAAAATTTGGTAGGCGGCATGTAAGAAGGGGGGAAAGAAATTGAGCGAAATATCGACATTTTTTCTTATTTTAAGCCCATCGATCTCCTTATTTCATTAAAACGATCGATATAGGGCAATATTTCATGAAAATCGAACGTAAAATCATAGAGTTCTAGTCGGGTCATGCCGCGGGGGTAAAAAAATCCAAATCGCAGACCCGCAGGAGGTAAGAGATGATTGTTTTAAGTTAGTTAGTATACTTTATATATTAGTGGGTTGCCTATATTTTCAATTGAACTTGTTTAGTTCAGTTGGTTGTGGGCTGTGCTTGCCCCTTATTAATTTGTAGGCAACCTGGGTTTGACCCCAGGTGCACGCATGGTGCAAAATTTTTTTTTTCGTTTTTTCCTTATTTTCTTTCAACTATATTTGTCATTTTTTTTTCCAATTTTAAATATATCAATCCTTTCTAATTTTTGAATAAAGATTTACTCTATTTTTTCATCTTTTTTTCCAATTTTACATATATTTACTCATTTTATAATTTTTCTTCCATTCAAAATTTTTTATGCTTATTATTATATTTTTAATTATATTAACATTCAATTATAGTAATTCACTTCAATTTATGTTTGTGTTTCAATTTTTATATTATTAGTCATCTGCAGAACCCTATTGTATCATATTATTCATCATATATTTATTATATCATAGTCATTTTATAGTTTTTATTAGTCCTATATAACTATTATTGGGTACTTAAGTTTTTCCCAAAGTTTCATTCCAAATTTCCAATTTTTAAACCGAATTTCCATTATTTTTGTTGACCGTAAATGATATCGATATTTAGGGCGAGATATCCGTAAATTTGACTAGCAATATATCCGTCGATATCGATATTTCAATCCTTGATTACAACTTTAATATGCTTATAATTAAAACGAGAAATTGTGATAATTTTAAGAACGAAAGTAAAACCCAAAATATGGTCAAATTCGTACATGCTACTACTTATCGGGGTTAGTGGGTTGGATGTGAGTGATAACTCTATAAGGGTAGATTTAATTTGGATAACTTAATAAGCTACATATGTAAATACACTTGGTAATATTCCTTGTTTGACAACTCTTGTTAGACAGAAGCATAACCGGGCCGTTTTTTTCGAAAATTAGAGACGGGTCCTGTCATTTGGCCTCATCCTCATTGGCCTCGTATTCATTAGAATCATCTTCATCAGCCTCATTTACCCCATATTCACCTTCTCCATCCTGCTCATAGGCACCTCCCTCAACTCCCTCTATCTCTTCAACATTTGAGTCTTCAAGGTTTATTATCGAAGGTTGGGATGACAAAGCCTCTAGTAACTTTCCCTTGGCATCACAATATGGAACCTCTTTAAACATCTCTAGAAACTACCAATAGCCAACGAAGATCCACTGCTAGCCGACAAGAACCCACTAGTGGACGTGGAGCCATTGAACTAGCACATAGCATCATTTGTAAAGCAGGAAGAAACTTCACCCCAAAAAGTTTGAGTGGATTTGTCACTCGAAACGTTCATTAAATCTAACTCTGGAATCTTCAAATAAATGGCAGACTCTACTAAGAATCCACCTAACCAACAATAAATGAGAAGAATGGAACAAAAAGGACGAAGTTTACCTTTACTCGAATGAAAGGCTAGTCGAACAGTTGTGGTCGGATGAACTTGTGCCCTCTTGCGTTGATCGGAAGGATAACTCGGGCTCTCGCTTGATCTTCTCAGTTAGTGAGAAGATTTTGGCCGGCACCTTGACATCTCTCCAAAAAGTACACTCAAATGAACCTCAGCCCTTTTATATAGGCGACTCTCATGCATTTAATGCGACTCCTCAACTTTTGTGCCCACAAATCAGACATTAAGGCTCCACTAAATGAGCCATGTGGTCAACCAATTAACACATAAACAAACCCAAGTACACATAGATAGGCACACCTTCAGGGGCGCCAATTTGTCACATCGTTTTGAGGTTTCTCAAGGGACTTCAACATACCAGCATGCCTTCAAGGGAAACCAATTTGCAACATTGTTTCAAGGTTTCTTAGGGGCAACCAATTCGAGGTTTTTTGAAGGGTGACTGATCTGTCTCATCGATTCGAGGTTTTTTGAAGACTTCTATTGATCAGTGCGCATTCAGAGGCAACCGATCTATTGCATTGATTCAAGGTTTCTTATTAGACTTCCACATATCAACATGCCTTCAAGGGTGACCGATTTGTTACATCATTTTAAGGTTTCTCATAGGACTTCCACAGATCGACACGTCTTCAGAGGTAACCAAATCTGTTGCATTGAAATGAGGTTTCTCATGGAACTTTCACTCATCAGCACACCTTCAGGGGTGAACGATATGTCGCATCAATTCCTGGTTTCTTAGGGGACTTCCACTGATCGGCATGCTTTCAAGGTGGCTGATATGTCGCATTGATCTAAGGTTTTTCGGAGGTACTCCATTGATCGGTACACTTTCAGGGGCGATTGATTTGTAGCATCGATTCGAGTTTTCTTAGTGGACTATTATAGGTGCGCATGCTTTCAGGGGCGACTGATCTGTTGCATCGATCTGAGGTTTCTCAGTGGACTTCCGTTGATCGGCACGCTTTTAGGAGCTACCGCCTATGTATTTGATGTTGTGCTTGCAGTTCTCCCCCACGTCCGAGCACATTCGAGTAGATATAATGCACATCTATTGATGATATAGTGCCATGGAAGTGATATGTTATAGTACCATGGAAGTTGTATATGTTATAGTGCCATGTAAGTTAGATTCTCGAAATATATTCGTGTTTCTGCTTTTTCTTAATTTTATATGCAAGTTGTGTGAAGATCTTTTTTAACCCAAGTTCCTTTTTTTGTTGTGTGGTAGGCAGAGTCCATACATGCCTTCAATAAAGCTTAGAGAAGAAGATGACATGGAGATCGAAGACTAGAGCACATTCTTAAAGTCATTTTGAGTTTACATATTTTGTTAATTATTCTTCCAATTCTATGTATTGATTGTTGTCTTGCTTCAATTAGAAAAAAGGAACTGAAACCCCGAGGTATTCAGACATCAAAGAGAGGTAACTTTAATATTTTAGAATTTTTATTACGCTTATTTGATTAAGCTTTAGTTTATGAGTTATATTTGAACGATTTGGAGTTATAGTCTTGCTTGTATGCCTGTGTGACAGTGGATGAATACTATAATATTGGCCTTGTATTTTTTTTCGTAAGGCTGAAATGGTGGAGAAAAAAAAGAGGAGTATTTTAGAAACTTGATAGAAGTGCTCGGTATGAAGATATCATAGAACCTTACAATAAAATATTTTTTTGTTAACTTTGTTGTGTTGTTCTTAAGAAAAAATTATTTTGTTGTTTATAGAACCTTACGACAAAATATTTTGTTGTTAACTTTATTGTGTTTTTACAACGCATTGATTTTTGTCGTCTACAAAACCTTATGATACAAAACCTTATGATAAAATATTTTAACGTTAAGTTTGTTGTGCTCTTATTATACGAAGAATTGATATTTGTAACTAGGCAATAAAATATTTTATCGTAATTGATTTGTTAACAAATGATATAGCCCAATGAAATTCGAAATTTCATCGGCTAGTATATTTCTCGACGAGCCTATCTGTGTCGACAGAACTTTTTGTTGTTATAGAATTGTGCCGACAAAATATAATCTTTGCCAACAAAAGAAGTTTTGTTGGAATAATGAATTTTTCTCGTAGTATAGGCTTTATCCCTTCTTACTAGTTTTGATTTTATTAAAAGAAAAATAATTTCTTATCATGTTTTACTTGCATGGATCCCACAAAATTCCCCAAGCATAAATAAGCCAATAGAAATAAGCCTATGTGTTTTACACTCCCTTTATATATTCATGTATATATTAACAAAGAGTATATATACATTATCAAAGTTTTCAGAGTGGGTATGTGTGCTGTGTAAAGCCGTTGCATGCTTGCAGTTGCATGTGGCATTGCATGTTGCTACATTTTTCTGGTCCTCAAAACAATTAATTTCCATTTCTAGCTTAGACGTTGGCCATTTTGGCCATTTTTGCTATGTCTTATTCCTCTCATATGTATAAAGCAAAAATCATGGACGGAGATGATGAAGAAGGGCAGGATTTGCCGAATAACCCCACCCCAAAACCCTAGCATACAAAATTAATAATGCGAACAAGATATGATAATCATGGAAATTAAAGAGCTTGCTTTTGGGTTTTGAGGGAGCACCATGAAATGTTGTATGGCTGCCATTTTTGTTATTAAAACTGATAAATATTATAAAAATTAAGGTTTTATTTTTTGCTTCTGCTTTTCTTTTTCCACCGTCTAATATATTGTTCGTAGTTCATCAAAACATGACCTTCTAAGAGGTCACTAATAGAGACTAGAAATATAGGATACCCACGCCTTATAAACATATGGGTGCCCATACTGATGTTGTCCCAAAAAAAGTTAAAGCAGTGGTGGTTTAATTTTGACTGGTCATGAATGGATTGTACAAATTAACAATGTGACTCTTGATCAGCCGGCCTTGGGTGCTAAATTAATCATGTGTCACAGCACAAGGAGCTAGTCCCAGCTGGGTTCATCTTCATAATCTTTATTATGAGCTGTTAAATCAAACTATATTATGCATCCCTTCACTTGCTGGTACATGCATGCCTTTTAATGTCATGATTATATATGCAACACCAGAGAAAATTATTACTTTTAGTTATAAATTAATAAGTGATGAGACATAATATCTATAACACTCGTACTCATGGTCGAGCACATGTGAGGGTGCCTAGAATCTCATCGTGATCTCACTAGAAGTAGTACAAAATTGGCCCTAGCTATTAGCTGTAGTACTCTTGAATGTGCTGCTTCAAGTGCTAAATAAGAGCCAGCATGAATTTGTGCCCAATTTTTTTTTTCTTCATCTTCTGTTCTGGACCTTTGGTGCTACAGTCTTTTGAAGTTCATGGCCCACACTCACTCGTATCCTTCGGCCAAACTTTGTTTCGTAATTATTCTGTGAGTTTGTAACTAGGTAGGGTTTCAGTAGGACCAAAATTCTCCCAACCTCACCTATATATGGATCTCAAAGATAAAATCATAATAATAATGATGATGAATAAAAAGAATCCGAAGCTTTTTCCTAACTTTTATGTGCACTCAAAGAACAGCAAAGCCTAGAAAGCTCTTTGCTATACAGTCCGAATTGGTTTTAAGCTTGTTGCCTCTGGCGCAACAAAACAATATGCTAATGGCCAAATAATATTACTGTCAAGTGTTACCCAACTCCTCTGTTTCTTCTATGCCTTTGTTTCCCTTTGGCTTAGACCCTTCTCCGATACCTCTTCCAGCTAAGCTTTCTTTGTGCTTTCACTCTCATAGAACATTCCAATCAATCTCCGATTTGCGCCGAGATCGATTACTAGTTAGCTGGCTGGCCCGCCAATTTAGTGTATCTCATATGTCTTCCAATGGAGGAATGATCTTAATTATTGAGATTCTATAATTCTAAATCATCGAAATTATCATATGACAAATAATTATTTCACTTGAAAAAGTACATATCGGCGACTTTTTTCAATTGTCGGTAATTAAACCGAACTCCTAATTTTATAATAATTAGAAAACTGGCCTACAATGATATCTTCTTAACCCAAGTTTCCCTAAGTTAACCTACGTTATTTTCATTAAGGTTGAGAGGTCAATGGTGGGTCATGGGTGGTCCTTATTTAGCCACGTTCTATATAGCCAGGTAATTATAAGTGAGACGTAGGGTTTTCCCCCATTATTTATATCCCCAACTGCTCGAGTTATGAAAGTTGTGAAGCTACTTGTAACAAGAAATCACGTTGCGAATTAGTCCTTTCTAACAAGAAATCAAGTTGTGAAGTTCTTTCTAACAAGAAATACAAGGAGACAGTGGTAATCTTATTCACTTTAATATAGATCTTAAATTTGATTTTCATGAGAGACAAAATTTATACCTAATATTTAATATAGCCTTACTCTACTAACTATCCTTATGTAATAAAAATAAAAATAAAAGAAGAGGAAAATCGCAATGTGCTTAAAGAGAGCAACTGAGTAGAAGGGTAGTTAATTTTCTTCTAGGTTGAGATAAATAATTTGCATAATACTTGCAACCCACCTTGGTAATACCTTGTTATATCATTTTTTCGATTTATCAAATTATTTTTATACATATATCATAATTGGAACTATTTATTTTCTAAATCATCATTTCAAGATAATCTTTATAAAAAAATTAATAAAATTGAATGTCGTTTAGATATTTATGTGTATCAAATAAATCAACATTTTAAGTAACGATTAAAATCCTTATGTCTAACAATTCATTTAGTTGATACAGATGAATGATTAAGTTATCTCCAATTTCATTCATTTTAGCTTAAATGATCTTGAAATTATGATTTAGGAGTTAAACAGTTTCAACTTTTGATTATGATATATTTATACCAAAAATTAGATATATTGAAAGGGGAGCAAGTATTATTTGAATATGTTGTTGTACTAGCAACAATAACACTACTCTCTCAAGAAAGCAATATGACGTTGGATTGATCTCTATATGAACTAAAATTCTGGAAAGGCCAAAGGAAAGGCACAATTATGGGTGGAAAGTAACAAATGAAAAGTTGGTTGCTTGACGATGTGATCCATGGTGGTAATAGTGGGGAAAATAACAAGAAGACCTGAATAATTGATGATTGAAATTCGGGTGTTGGTTCATGTTCTGCCCAAACATGCAACGGAGGGCCCAGGTCGTCCTCAATGATCTCAGTCAAAATCATTCGCATAAATTATGTCTTAACTACTTTTAAAGTAGGTGTGCCATTAGTAGAAGCTTCTAATAACAGTTTTAGAATGGATTCTATTGCGACCCAAGAACCTGTCTTTATTAATTGATTATTAAACTAGAAGGCAAATTGCTTGTGATATTCTTTTTAGTGCCTTCTTCTTAATGTATCAAAGGAATTAATTTTCTTCTAGTTTAGTCCAATTTTTTTTTGAAGTATGCAAGACATGCTAATATTGGTCAGAAACAGTTAGGTGGACGAGCATGCTATTCATTCTGGAAATCCCATTTTAGAAAAGGGCCGCTCCTACTCCTCCTGAGTGAGGAGCCTTATAGTAGTTTTTGGGTTATCACCTGGTTAGGGTAGCCATTCTCGTCTACCCCTGCCAACATAATATGGCCTACTGAAGATCATAGATGCTGGACTCTGGCAATGTGCGGTTGGCTATGAAAGGTCTTGATTCTACCTAGATTATCTCCTAGATGCCTTATTTGGAGGAGGTCTTGCCAAATTTCAAACAACAATTTGCTAGTGTAGTATGGTGGGTATACACATACTTTTGTGTATCCAATCTCTCCCTAATAGTACATTGAAACTAGGTGTAATAGCTACCACAAAAAAATGCTACAATCATTTTCTTGGACCGGGATCTCCAGAGGTAAAGAGACTGTGGGTTTTGTGATAAAAATTTAACATTAAGGCAGTAGTCGGCAAACAGTTCTAAAGGCTCATGCTTAACTTCTTCAGGATCTTTAAAGGTAAATTATTTTGATGCCCTTTCATCAATCATCATTTTTCTGACCGAGATCCTTTCTAGATAGGCTATGATGAAGATTGGTAATATATAATGTAAGACCCGTGTCTTGGGATGAACGGTGAGCAATTCCACATTGCTCGGGGAGAGAAATGTGAAGTGTCTTATATGTGTGGTGACAGGACCCATCCCAATCCCCCCGGGATTAGTGCGGGATGACCCTGCTCCCGTCTGAAATGAAGTGTCAGACAAGGGATATTTCCAACCTTTGCCCTCCCGGGCTATCAGAGTACGCCAGGATCCGAAGGAGGTATGTGATATCTCGATCTCTATTACAGTCCACATCCGCTGTCAACCTGAAAGGCAGTCAAAACATTAAAAACTGTGAGTGGACAAAAATAAAGAGTTTATAAAAACATTTCATAAGAAGACATTTGTACCCTTCACTAAAAAGCATGCATGCATGCATTCAAAAACCATTTAACTGAAAGAACCATATGTGGGACTAAGCCCAAAACCAAGATTGAAAGAACCATAATGAAAACGACTATACAAGCCACTACCCAAATCCATAAGGGACTCGGCCCAAATCATAAGAAACCAACCATAAGGGCTACTGCCCAAAACCTGTGTAAACACACATCATATATCATATATAGCATACATCACATATACATAAAATTCACACAACCAATCCTGTCACGGTTTCCAAAGCTACACGCGTGCTACCGAGGTCTCAATCCGAGTCTTCTCAAAGTCAAGATCAATGTCCGCAAACCACTGACCCTACCCGAGGTAATAGTAATCATAGCCTTCCTGAGAGTAAGGAACCCAACTGGGGGGTGACTCCACTCAGTCGGTGCTCCGTGACTACTCCGGGGTCCACCCAGGCTAACGACCCTCCCCGGAGGAGATAATAGAACAAGTAAAGGAAGGTATATGAATACATATATATACATAACATAAACATTCATGCCCGGTTCCCTTGAACCGTCATGATCCACAACATCCATTAACCAGGGTTTATGCCGGTTCCCATAAACTGTCATGAACTAGAATGACCTGACAAAGGTTCATGCCGGTTCCCATAAACCGTCATGAACCACAATGACCTTTCCAGAGTTCATGCCGGTTCCCGTAAACTGTCATGAACTTGGAAATCCATCTAGGGTCCCTGACCTGAAATCATAAACCGTAAAATAACTGGGTCTCGTGCCCGAACATATAACATCAGCTGGGCACCGTGCCCGATATCTAAGGTCATATGCCCGAGACAAAACCAAATGAGTCTCATACCCGAGTTTATCCTTTTGAAATCCAAAACCATTTCATTTAGACCGATAAAGAAATACCGACCTGTATAGGCACCGTATAGGGCCGAAACCTCGAAATACGTGCCTATACGTAACCACACATCCAAATGCACTCATGGAATCACAAACAAGTATTTAAAACATATAATAAACATTTATGCATGCGCCAATTTAGAAAACAAGATCCACTCACAGACCGTCCGAGCTGCCACATCGATTTGCGTGCCATACGGCTCCCCGAGACAATCACCATCATCGGGACTCCCAAACCTGTCCAAATTTTAATAGAAGGTTACTAACTACTTAATTAACCTCCCATTAAAGCTCCGTAATTTTCCTGAACTTTTAACTATTTTTAAACCCTTCCTAAACCTTCCGATACCCCGAAACCTATCGAAACGATGTCCAGTTGACACGAGACCAGTCCCAAAATGTTCTTTACATCGAATAGAAGATTTCCCGTGTTGAACACTTTCCCAAATTATGGTCCACGCGTCCTCACGCGGGCCTAGAAGGTCGAAAACACTGTTCATCGTCTCCTGCCTCCAAACTGAACCAGTTTACTATAGCAAAACACTGTTCATCTGTCGATTTTTTTTCCCTGGTTTTTGGACTGATTCAAGGTGCATTTCATCCCATTTTGATCCTAATATAATCCTAATCCTATTTCCTATCTTCCTAGCTAATTAAAACCGAATGAAACACCCAAAACCGTGCCTTCCAAGTTCGGCCATGGTGGCCGGACTTTCCACCGCCGTTCACGGCTCTTCCCGGCCACCCCAAGCCCCAAAACCAACCCTAATCAACTCCTATGGTCCCCAGGAACCTTACCCAATTAATGAAATCGAGTAAAAACCATTAAAACCAAATTTCGAATTTTCAAAGTTTTCTTACCTCACGGCCGAGCTCCGCCATCCACCACCGTGAGCCACCACCCTCCCCAGCCGTGGCTCGCCGTCCTTCGTCTCTCATCACTCCTCACGGTCATAATGATCTAAGTAGAGGGATGGTGTGATGGGTGGTGTGTGTGTTTGAAGAAAATGGAGGAATGAAGGGTATATGGGCTTTCGGGTTATGTGAGGAAAAACAGGGAAATGAAGATGATGAAGATGACTTGATCTGATGAGAGAAGAGAGATTGATTAGATGATTAGATGAGTGGTGAGGATTGAGAGATTAGAACGAATGGATGGTTAGGATTTAAAGTTGTTAAAATTAATTATATAATAATAATTATAATGTTATTTAATTAGTTAAATCCACAAATTAAGAGATTTAGCCAATGGGATGAGTGACACTTGTCACTCATCCATGGGACCCACTGTAACAACCCGTACCTTCGGGAAGGGTATAAATGTAATTTTGTAAATATTTGTATGAAAGGACGATTTTGCCCTTGTGAATAGTGCGTCAAAAGTTGACTTTGTGATTTACCAGTTGGATGAGTGTTGACCCTTGACCGTGACGTAGTTTAGGATGTCACGAGTCTGTAGACAGGTGGCAGGTTCGATTCGGACAATCGGAGAAAAAGTTATGACGTTCGGAAGATTGAGGGCGTTACCGTAAGTTTGACTAATTGAGGAAAATGTTGACTTTTTGGTGGACTTGTGATTTTCACGTAGACCGAGGACTGTTAGATAGGTCTCGACGTCTTGAGTACAACGACAGGCGGCACGCTGTCATCGGACGTCGGACGAAAAAGTTATGGGTCTAGAAAGTGTGAGGGCAAAATGGTAATTTTTACACTAGGGGCATTTTAGTCTTTTTCCCTCAGCCCAATCAGATAAGGGCAAGTGGCAGTAGTGGGCTGGGATATTTTGTGCTGAGACCATGGAGAGTGGACACGTGGGCAGAAGCTAGAGGCTTCTGGGAGAGCCTAAGTGTGCACGGCCACACTTTGTGCACGTTCAAAAATCGTGCATTTGGCTTTGAACACAGAAAACAAAGAGAAGAACTGGGGGAAACAGTGATCGATTCAGGGTGTGAGTGAGTGAAGAGTGAATTGAGAGAGTGACAGAGAGACAAGGCGGAGCTGGTGATCGTGTTTTGGTGGAGGAATCGTGCCCGGAGACACGGCGGTGGTGCGGCGGAGTTCTGAGACAAACAGGGAAGCCGTGAGACAGGGGTGGTAGTTGTGCCGTGTGGTGGATTAATCCAAGCCAATAGGAGGCTCAGGTGGTTGCAGGGAACCCAACGAACACCGTGGCAGGCGGCGGTGCACACGGCGGAGACGGAATCGAAAGGTAAGCTTAAGTCCTCTGTTTTTTCCGTGAATTTCAATTCAAAAGTCATGGACCTAGAGCTAGAGTCGAGGGAATTGGTGGTCGTGGTGGGACTCCTGGAGGTCCCAGGAGTCGTTTGGTTGTGGTGTCGTGCCGGGGGAGGACCTGGGCGGCTGGCGGCCAAAACAGGGGCCACGGGCCGTCTATTTTGAGGCCGTGAACACTGGGTTTTAGGCGTCGATTTTCATAAGTTAGGACGGGGTTAGATTGCTTAGGATGGGACGAAGCTTCTGGGATTGGATTGGACTGAAATGGTGGAGGAACGGAGGAGAACCGGTCACGCCGGTTCAACTGTGTTGAACCGGGTGGCTCGAGGTTGAAGGAGCACTGTAGCAGGCGCGTGAGGCCCACGCGCAGCCACTTTGGGCGGCGCGTGGAGGCGCGTAGGGAGGATTCCGGCCAAGCTTCCAACATGATTTTGGTTCTAAATGTCCTAAGGAATCCATTGGTATGATTTTCGGGTTAATCGGACGATGTTGTGAGATAGTTCGGGAATCCGGACGGTTTAGGGTTTAAGATTAAAATATTAATAAATTCCCGAAAAATTGGGAAAATTAGGGTTAGTATCCTTGATGTATTGGTGACCCTATTTGGTGCATATTGACAGGACGGGAGACGCCTGAGACGGTCGAGGAGCACACGGAGCGCGATTGACTCGTTCTGATTCGTGAGTGGACTCTTTCTTTCTTTACGAGCATGCCTAACTGTTTTATTGATGTTTGATGATATTAAATATGTTTTTATGCTTCTTAATGATGATTATATATGGTTGATGTGTTTGCACGTTTTTCGAGACATTTTTGGGATTTGCATGTTTTTCGAGAAAAAGATGGTTTTCGGATTTGGATGCTATATTTGGGGATTTCAACCTATAATTGTTTTCTGATGATGATGAATGGATTATGAAACATAATTTGTGATTAAATGTGGGTTTTGGATTAAAAAGTGGATTTCCAGATTTGGGTTCGGAATGACGGTTCTGAACGCCGGATGGGCTTCGAACCGGGGATTTCGAATTCGAGTTTGGTTTGGATTTAGAAATGGGTTTACATTGAAATTGGATTGGATTTGCTGGATCTGGATATTGGGTTTAAAGACCCGGATTCTGATTAACGGGGGACGGGCCCGGATTGAGTTTAAAGACTCGGGAGTTTAAAGACTCGGACATTTATGATATTACCCCCGTAGTCCTATTGAGTTTAAAGACTCGGGAGTTTAAAGACTCGAATAGTATTGAGGCCTGGTTGAGTTTAAAGACTCGGATAGACCCAGCAGGTTTGATCGTAAAATGATACCTTGATATTCACGATTTATGATGCAGTTTTATAGTGTTTCTGTTTCTTATGATGTTTTATGTTATGATTTTCTAATATGTAGTTGGGCATGCATGTTTTCAAAACGGAGGGAACAAATATTATTATTGTTTTTTCTTAACTTTGATATGATGATAAACTGTTTTTGAAACTTTCATTTATTCTAGTCCACTCACACTTTTGGTTTTAAATTTTTCCTCCAGGTCGTGGTGATCGCGTTGGGGTGAACGTTGAGGCAGGAATCGAGGCATAGAGCTTACGACGTTCTTCCGTTGCGAGACTAGCATAGTAGGATTTTGTGCCCATTTTGTAGAACTATGCTCTGACTTACAGTTGTATTATATTTACTCCTTCGTCTGATAGTTATACTTATAGTGGTATTGAGGTTATTTTGGTAGCAGGGTTCGTCCCGGGTATCGAGGCGATATTTGGGACGGGTCCTGACACCCACTCAAAATATTTGGCCAATCAGAATTTGGCAACTTAGCCCCGCCTCGAAGTACGTGCATAGTGAAATCAAAATTCCGTGACCTATAACTTCCCCGTTCGAAGTTCGATTTCAGCGTGCCGCCTGTCTATGGATTCGTATCGTCCCGCTCTACGTAACGGTCCTTGGCCCTCGGTAAAAAAGTCAGCATTTGACCCCATTTAACCAAAATTACCAAAATGCCCCTAAACATCCGAACGTCATAACTTCCTCCTCGAACGTCGGAATTGAACGTGCCACCTGTCTATGAACTCGTGACGTCACGAACTACGGCACGGTCATTGGTCAAAGTTCATTTGACCGCCCGATTGAAAAGTCAATGTTTTACCACGACTAGGGGCAAAACGGTCATTTTGCATTGTTCGTCTGATTTCGCCCAACTAATCACGGATTATGTAACAACTCGTACCTTCAGGAATGGTATAAATGTAATTTTATATAAGATTTGTATAAAGGACGATTTTACCCTTATGAATAGTGTGTCAAAAGTTGACTTTTTGATTTACAGGTTGGATGAGTGTTGACCATTGACTGTGACGTAGTTTAGGACGTCACGAGTCCGTAGACAGGTGGCAGGTCCGATTTGGACAATCGGAGAAAAATTAATGACGTTCGGAAGATTGAGGGCGTTACCGTAATTTTGACTAATCGAGGGAAATGATGACTTTTTAGTGGACTTGTGATTTTCACGTAGACCAAGGACCGTCAGATAGGTCTCGGTGTCCTGAGTACAATGACAGGCGGCACGCTGTCATCGGACGTCGGACGAAATAGCTACGGGTCTGGAAAGTTCGAGGGTAAAATAGTAATTTCTAAACCTAGGGGCAATTTGGTCTTTTTATCTTTAGGGCGAATCAGATAAACCCAAGTGGCTGAGTGGGCTTGGATATTTTGCACTGAGGTCCATGGGAATGTGGACACGTGGACTAACACTAGAGGCTTCTAGGGTGTTAATTATACACACGGCCACAAATCGTTCAAAATTGAACTGTGCATTTGGACTTCCACACAGAGAAAACAGAGAGTGAAGAATTGAGAGACGGTGATCAATTCTGTGCGTGGGTGAGGGTTCTATGAATTGTGAGAGTGATAGAGAGAAGAGAGGGAGCTGGTGATCGAGTTTTGGGAGTGAGATCGTGCACGGAGACACGGCGGTGGTGAGGCTGAGGTTCTGAGAAAACAGAGGAGTCGTGGGACTGTGGTGGTGGTTCTACCATGTTGTGGTGCAAACCAAGACAATAAAAGGCTAGGACGACGGCAGGGGACTCACTGGACACCGTGGTACACGGCGGTGCAGACGGCGGTGGACGACTCGAAGGTAAGCATCGAATCCCCTATTTTCCCGTTTTCTTGTTTTCAATAATCTTTGACTTTGGGCTAGAGTCAAGGGATGGAGTTGGGTGAGACTCCTGAAGGTCCCAGGAGTCGTTTGAGTGTGGTGCCGTGACGGGGGAGGACCTGGGTGGCCGGCGGCCAAAACAGGGCTCACGGGCAGTGTTTTTCGAGGATGAAGACGAGGGGTTTTAGGCCGTGATTTCTGGATTTTAGGACTGGGTTTGGTTGCAGTGGACTGGACAAAGCTAATGGATTTGAAATGGGGAATAATGGTGGAGGAACGGAGGAGAACCGGTCACGCCGGTTCAACACAGTTGAACCGGGTGACTCGAGGTTGAAGATGCACTGTAGCAGGCGCGTGAGGCCCATGCGCAGCCACTTTGGGCGGCGTGTGGGGGCGCGTGGGGAGGAGTTTGAGAAATTGTCCAACATGATTTTGGTTCTAAATGTTCTAAGGAATCTATTGGTGTAATTTTTTGGTTAATCGGACGAGGTTAAGGGATAGTTCGGGAATCCGGACGGTTTAGGGTTTAAGTTTAATTTACGAATAAATTCCTGAAAAATTGGGAAATTACGGTTAGTGTATTTGACGTAATTGTGACCCTATTTGGTGCCTATTGACAGGACGGGAGACGCCTGAGACGGTCGAGGAGCGCACAGAGCGCGATTGACAAATTCCGATTCGTGAGTAGACTCTTTCTATCTCATGAGCATGCCTAGCTAGTTTTAATTATGTTTTATGGTTTAATGTATGTTTTAATGCTTGTTGATGATGATTATATGTGATTACTATGCTTGCACGTTTTTCGAGACATTTTCGGGTTTTCGAACGTTTTTCGAGAAAGAGCTGGATTTCTGATTTTGATGCTATACTTGGAGATTTCAATTTCTAATTGTGTTATGATGTTTATAAATGAATTCTGAGACATGATTTTGGTAAACCTGGTTTTGGTTTAAACTGGATTTCGTGGATTTCCGGATTTGGGTTCGGAATGACGGTTCTGAACGCCGAAAGGGCTTCAAACCGGGGATTTCGGATTCGGGTTCGGATGTGAATTTAGAATTGATATTAAATTGGTTTGGATCGGATTTGCTGGATCTGAATATTGGGTTTAAAGACCCGAATTCTGATTGACGGGGGACGGGCCCGGATTGAGTTTAAAGACTCGAGAGTTTAAAGACTCGGATATTCATGATAATACCCCCGTAGGCCTATTGAGTTTAAAGACTCGGGAGTTTAAAGACTCGGATTACTTTTGAGGCCTAGTTGAGTTTAAAGACTCAGATAGACCCAGCAGGTTTGATCGGATTTTGATATTTGCGGACTTGGTTTTATGACACGATAGTAGCATTCTTATCGTATTATTTTATATTGTGATTTTTTGATACTTAGTTAGGCATGCATATTTTAAAACGGAGGGAAAAACCTTATTGTTTTCTTTAACTGTTTTAGGCTTAATCGTGTTTTAAACCTTTTATTTCTTTAGTCCACTCACACTTTTTGGTTTTAACTTACCCTCCAGGTCGTGGTGGTAGCGCTGGGGTGAACGTTGAGGTAGGAACCGAGGCATAGAGCTTACGACGTTCTTCCGTTGCGAGATTAGCACAGTAGGATTTTGTGCCTGTTTTGTATAAACTATGCTCTGAATTATGGTTGTATTACATTTCTCCCTTGTCTGATAGTTATGCTTATAGTTGTGTTGGGGTTATTTTGGTACTTTAAGTGTGATTGTCAGACGGGAGCAGGGTTCGTCCCGGGTATCGAGGTGATATTTGGGACGGGTCCTGACAATTGGTATCAGAGCATAGGTTTGTTGGTTTGTCGGTACGAGGTCGTTTTTAGGTTGTTTTACTAACTCTATGTCTCTTTCAGCGTACGTTCAACCATGCCTCTGAGACGTGAACCCCTTCCACGACCTGAAGAAGCGGAGAGTGCGTCGATTGAGCGAGCCCAGCAGCTCGGGGCTACTACGTTCAGTGGTGTGGCAAACCCAGAGGAAGTTCACCGATGGATCACCCGGCTTGAGCTGATTTTCGGGGTGATGCATTGTCCTCCAGGAGATCGTGTGTTGTTGGCTACTTTTCTGTTAGACGGCGCAGCGTATGAGTGGTGGTATACGCTGGAGTTGTCAGGTTAGGACGCTCATACCATGACTTGGGAGACTTTCCGGGAGCGATTCTTGGACCAGTATTATCCTCGCTCTTTTCAAGATGCCAAAGAGGCGGAGTTCCTTCAGTTGAAACAGGGGAGCGTGACAGTGGCCGAGTATGAGCAGAGATTCCAGATGTTGTCCCGATTCGCTCCTGCATTTGTGGCAACCGAGGCTGAGAAGTTTCGTCGGTTTGAGTTGGGTCTTCGAGGAGAGATTAGAGTCATTGTGATAGCCAGCTCATTTTATACTTTCAGGGAGTTGTCAGACGCTGCTGTACGAGTGGAGGCCAGTTTGCATGCCCGGCCACAGTACTCGGGCAGTGTGCGACGCCGTGAGCATTCTTTTCCTAGAGTGTCGAGTCAGAGGACCCCCAAGAAGGGCAACTATGGGGGTACTTCATCAGCTGGTGGAGCTCGGTTTGGCAGACCAGGTAGTTTTCAGGGCTCTGGATTTCGGGGAGCTAGAGCACAGTCGACTCCTCAGGCAAGTGCTACTTCTGTTGCTTCTACTGGGAGACAGACTGGTGGACCCGGTAGAGATGTCCGCTATTATTGTGGAGAGCGCGGCCATTTTCGGAGAGAGTGCCCGTTACTAGCCCAGGAGGGTGGAGCAGGTCGAGGTGCATCAGAACCTGGGCGGAGTACTGCATCTGTGTCAGGGACGGCAGGCCCTAGAGGTAGCGATGGTGCCACGAGCAGTTCTAGAGGGCGCGGTAGGTCATCAGGACCGCAGTCGCGAGTTTTTTCTATGACCCAGTAGGAGGCCAGATCAGCACCGGGAGTAGTGAAGGTACACTTACCATACTTGGTCACACTGTTTTTTCTTTGATAGATCCCGGGGCGACTCACTTATTTATAGCCCATAGTTGTAGTCTGGTTACAGAGAGGGAGGTGTCTACCTTGGATTGTTCCTTAGGGGTGAGTACACCTACTGGGGAGGTGTTGGTAGTGACTTAAGCTTTGAGAGAGTGTCCGGTGTTTGTAGGTGAGGTTGAGTTAGTGGCGGACTTGTTACTGCTGGATTTACAGAACTTCGATGTTATATTGGGCATGAACTGGTTGACGAGGCATCATGCTTCTATCGAGTGTTTCGATAGGAGAGTGACCTTTCGGAGTCCAGGATTACCAGAGACCACGTTTCAGGGTGATCAGCGTGCACTCCCTACTGGAGTAATTTCGGCACTTGAGGCTAGCAAGCTGTTGCGTAAGGGATGCCAGGGTTACATAGCTCACGTGGTGGATACACGTGCTATGCCAGTGAAGGCGGAGGATATACCAGTGGTGCGGGAGTTTCCTGATGTCTTTCCCGAGGAGTTGCCAGGATTACCACCTTATCGAGATATCGAGTTCACGATTGATCTTCTTCCAGGTATACAGCCTATTTCACAGACTCCTTACCGCATGGCACCTGCAGAATTGAGGGAACTTAAGGCACAGTTACAAGAGTTGGTCGATATGGGATTCATTCGACCGAGTATGTCACCTTGGGGGGCGCCTGTACTGTTTGTCAAGAAAAAGGACGGAGGTTTGAGATTGTGTGTTGATTACAGACAGTTGAATAAGGTAACCATTCGGAATAAGTATCCCTTACCCTGGATTGATGATTTGTTTGACCAACTGAAGGGAGCACAGTACTTTTCGAAGATTGACCTTCGCTCCGGCTACCATCAGTTACGGGTTAAAGAGGAGGATGTACCGAAGACGGCCTTTCGGACCAGGTACGGTCACTATGAGTTCGTTGTGATGCCTTTTGGATTGACTAATGCCCCAGCAGCTTTTAGGGATCTCATGAACCGAGTGTTCCGGTCGTACTTGAATCGTTTTGTGATTGTCTTCATTGATGATATCTTGGTATATTCGAAGAGTGCGAAGGCGCACGAGAAGCATCTGAGGATAGTGCTTAAGACCCTGAGAGAGCATCAGTTGTATGCGAAGTTGAGCAAGTGCCAGTTTTGGTTGACCAGTGTTGGTTTTCTAGGATATGTGATTTCAGTCGAGGGCATCAGAGTGGATCCTCAGAAGGTTGAGGCGGTAGCAAATTGGGAACAGCCCAAGACGGTGACAGAGATCAGGAGTTTTCTGGGTTTAGCAGGCTATTACCGGCGCTTTATTGAGGGTTTTTCTATTTTAGCTGCTCCGTTGACACGGTTGACTCGAAAGGGAGTTCGGTTTGACTGGGATGAGAACTGTGAGCAGAGTTTCCAGGAGCTTAAGAGGCGGTTGACATCGGCTCCTGTGTTGGCCCTTCCAAACGACAGTGGGGAGTTCGAGGTTTATAGTGACGCTTCTTTACTGGGTTTGGGCTGTGTGTTGATGCAGCATGGGAAAGTGATTGCATATGCTTCCCGGCAGTTGAAACCTCATGAGATGAACTACCCTACACATGACTTGGAACTGGCTACGGTGGTTCATGCACTGAAGATTTGGCGACACTATTTGTACTGCGAGAGGTGCAGGATTTTCACGGATCATAAGAGCTTGAAGTATCTTTTTACTCAGAAGGATTTAAATCTGAGGTAGCGTCATTGGCTAGAGCTGCTTAAGGACTACGACTGTACTATCGAGTATCATCCAGGAAAGGCTAATGTGGTAGCCGATGCTTTGAGCAGGAAGTCAGCTAGTTCTTTGTCGCATCTGAGGACAGTCTGATTACCTTTGTTGGTTGAGCTTCGTAGACTTGGAGTAGAGTTGATTGTGGATGGTCAGGGAGCACTCCTAGCGAGTTTCCACGTGCGACCTGTTTTGATTGATCAGGTTATTGATGCTCAGTTTGAGGACCCCATTTTGGGCATCATACGGATTGAGGTCGAGGCTGGAGAGAGACAGGACTTTGAGATTCGCGAGGATGGAGCCTTGTTCAAGGATGGACGGTTGAGTGTCCCCGAGGAAGAAACATTGAAGAATGTGATACTGGATGAGGCTCACTGTTCAGCTTATGCGATGCATCCTGGTGGGACCAAGATGTATCGTACACTTTGAGAACATTATTGGTGGTCAGGTATGAAACGTGAGATTGCGGAGTATGTCAGCAGATGCTTGATCTGTCAACAGGTGAAAGATGAGTGGCAGAGACCCTATGGAGCCATGCAACCTTTGCCGATCCCCGAGTGGAAATGGGATAACTTGACGATGGATTTTGTATTCAAGCTTCCCAGGACACCGAAGGGACATGATGGCGTGTGGGTAATCGTGGATAGACTTACGAAGTCTGCTCATTTCTTGCTAGTACGGGAGAACTTCAGGTTGACGCAGTTTGCCTAGTTGTTTATTGATGAGATTATTCGGCTGCATGGTACTCCAGAGTCGATAGTATCTGATAGAGATCCGAGGTTTACTTTCCGGTTTTGGCAGAGCTTACAGGAAGCTTTTGGGACGAAGCTGTATTTCAGTACTACCTTTCATCCTCAGACCGATGGACAGTCTGAGCGGACCATCCAGATTCTCGAGGACATGATGAGAGCATGTCAGTTTCAGGGTACTTGGTAGTCACATTTACCTTTGATGGAGTTCGCCTACAATAACAGTTATCAAGAGAGTATTAGGATGGCTCCTTACGAGGCTTTGTACGGGCGACAGTGTCGGACTCCGTTGTGTTGGACCGAGGTTGGTGAGAGGAGATTGACTACTTTCGAGCTGGTAGATCTTACACAGGAAAAAGTGGTACTGATCAGAGATCGACTGAAGGAAGCTCAGGACCGGCAGAAGAGTTACGCCGACCGTAGGATCAGAGATTTGGAGTTTGCAGTGGCAGACTGGGTTTTCTTGAAGTTATCTCCTTGGAAGGGAATCGTACGGTTTGGCAGGCGGGGAAAATTGAGCCCTCGTTACATTGGACCCTATGGGATCTTGGAGCGCATTGGTCCTGTTGCTTATCGATTGGCTTTACCAGCAGACTTGGCAAAGGTACATAATGTCTTTCATGTATCTATGCTTCGGAAGTATATACGGGATGATTCACACGTTCTGGAAGCACAACCTGTTGAGCTTAGGGAAGACTTGAGCTTTGAAGAGCAGCCTGTAGCGATTTTAGATTGGAAGGATAAAGTCTTACGGAGGAAGACGGTTCCCTTAGTTAAAGTTTTGTGGAGGAATCATCAGGTGGAAGAAGCTACCTGGGAACCCGAGGCCTTAATACCGAACAATACCCTTACTTGTTTCACTGAATTTCGGGGACGAAATTCTTTTTAGGGGGGTAGATTGTAACAACCCGTACCTTCAGGAAGGGTATAAATGTAATTTTATATAAGATTTGTATAAAGGATGATTTTGCCCTTGTGAATAGTGTGTCAAAAGTTGAATTTTTCATTTACAGGTTGGATGAGTGTTGACCATTGACCGTGACGTAGGTTAGGACGTCACGAGTCCGTAGACAGGTGGCAGGTCCGATTTGGACAATCGGAGAAAAAGTTATGACGTTCGGAAGATTGAGGGCGTTACCGTAATTTTGACTAATCAAGGGAAATGTTGACTTTTTAGTGAACTTGTGATTTTCACGTAGACCGAGGACCGTTAGATAGGTCTCGACGTCCTGAGTACAACGACAGGTGGCACGCTGTCATCGGACGTCGGACGAAATAGCTACGGGTCTAGAAAGTTTGAGGGTAAAATAGTAATTTCTAAACCTAGGGGCAATTTGGTCTTTTTGTCTTTAGGGCGAATCAGATAAACCCAAGTGGCTAAGTGGGCTTGGATATTTTGCACTGAGGTTCATGGGAATGTGGACACGTGGACTAACACTAGAGGCTTCTAGGGTGTTAATTATACACACGACCACAAATCGTTCAAAATTGAACCGTGCATTTGGACTTCGACACAGAGAAAACAGAGAGTGAAGAATTGAGAGACGGTGATCGATTCTGTGCGTGGGTGAGGGTTCTGTTAATTGTGAGAGTGACAGAGAGAAGAGAGGGAGCTGGTGATCGAGTTTTGGGAGTGAGATCGTGCACGGAGACACGGCGGTGGTGAGGCTGAGGTTCTGAGAAAATAGAGGAGCCGTGGGACTGTGGTGGTGGTTCTGCCGTGTTGTGGTGCAAACCAAGACAATAAGAGGCTAGGACGACAGCAGGGGACTCACTGGACACCGTGGTACATGGCGGTGCAGATGGCGGTGGACGACTCGAAGGTAAGCATCGAATCCCCTGTTTTCCCGTTTTCTTGTTTTCAATAATCTTGGACTTTGGGGTAGATTCGAGGGATGCTGTGAGTTGTGTGAGACTCCTGAAGGTCCTAGGAGTCGTTTGAGTGTGGTGCCGTGACGGGGGAGGACCTGAGTGGCCGGCGGCCAAAACAGGGCTCACGGGCAGTGTTATTCGAGGATGAAGACGAGGGGTTTTAGGCCGTGATTTCTGGATTTTAGGACTGGGTTTGGTTGCAGGGGACTGGACGAAGCTAATGGATTTTAAATGGGGAAGAATGGTGGAGGAACGGAGGAGAACCGGTCACCCCGGTTCAACACGGGTGACTCGAGGTTGAAGATGCACTGTAGCAGGCGCGTGAGGCCCACGCGCAGCTACTTTGGGCGGCTCGTGGGGGCGCGCTTGGAGGAGTTTGAGAAATTTTCCAACATGATTTTGGTTCTAAATGTTCTAAGGAATCTATTGGTGTAATTTTCGGATTAATCGGACGAGGTTACGGGATAGTTCGGGAATCCGAACGGTTTAGGGTTTAAGTTTAATTTACGAATAAATTCCTGAAAAATTGTGGAAATTAGGGTTAGTATATTTGACGTAATTGTGACCCTATTTGGTGCCTATTGACAGGACGGGAGACGCCTGAGACGGTCGAGGAGCGCACGGAGCGCGATTGACAAATTCCGATTCGTGAGTGGACTCTTTCTATCTCATGAGCATGCCTAGCTAGTTTTAATTATGTTTTATGGTTTAATGTATGTTTTAATGCTTGTTGATGATGATTATATGTGATTACTATGCTTGCACATTTTTCGAGACATTTTCGGGTTTTCGAACGTTTTTCGAGAAAGAGCTGGATTTCTGATTTTGATGCTATACTTGGAGATTTCAATTTCTAATTGTGTTATGATGTTTATAAATGAATTCTGAGACATGATTTTGGTAAACCTGGTTTTGGTTTAAACTGGATTTCGTGGATTTCCGGATTTGGGTTCGGAATGACGGTTCTGAACGCCGAAAGGGCTTCAAACCGGGGATTTCGGATTCGGGTTCGGATGTGAATTTAGAATTGATATTAAATTGGTTTGGATCGGATTTGCTGGATCTGAATATTGGGTTTAAAGACCCGAATTCTGATTGACGGGGGACGGGCCCGGATTGAGTTTAAAGACTCGAGAGTTTAAAGACTCGGATATTCATGATAATACCCCCGTAGGCCTATTGAGTTTAAAGACTCGGGAGTTTAAAGACTCGGATTACTTTTGAGGCCTAGTTGAGTTTAAAGACTCGAATAGACCCAGCAGGTTTGATCGGATTTTGATATTTGCGGACTTGGTTTTATGACACGATAGTAGCATTCTTATCGTATTATTTTATATTGTGGTTTTCTGATACTTAGTTAGGCATGCATATTTTAAAACGGAGGGAAAAACCTTATTGTTTTCTTTAACTGTTTTAGGCTTAATCCTGTTTTAAACCTTTTATTTCTTTAGTCCACTCACACTTTTTGGTTTTAACTTACCCTACAGGTCGTCGTGGTAGCGCTGGGGTGAACGTTGAGGCAGGAACCGAGGCATAGAGCTTACGACGTTCTTCCGTTGCGAGATTAGCACAGTAGGATTTTGTGCCTGTTTTGTATAAACTATGCTCTGAATTACGGTTGTATTACATTTCTCCCTTGTCTAATAGTTATGCTTATAGTTGTGTTGAGGTTATTTTGGTACTTTTAGTGTGATTGTCTGACGGGAGCATGGTTCCTCCCGGGTATCGAGGTGATATTTGAGATGGGTCGTTACATGTGGGCACGTATCATCCTAGCACGAGGCCTTTTGGGAGATTGTTTGCTTTGGGTTTGGTTGAAATTTCAAAGTTAAGCGAGATTGGGCTAGAGCAATCCTAGGATGGGTGACCCACTAGGAATTTGGGTGTGAGTTCCTAGAAACAAAGCTATGAGGGCTGGGCCCAAAGCGGAATATAATCGTGCTAGGGGAGTCAGGTCGTGAAAGAATGGTATCAGAGCTACGTTGGGCCCCAAGTTGGGTAGATTGTATGACTCGTATCTTGGGAAGAACGGTGAGCAATCCCACATCGTTTGAGGAGGGAAAGATGAAGTTCTTTATATGTGTGGTCACGTATCTTCCTAGCATGAGGACGTTTAGGAGCTCACTAGCTTTGGGTTTGGTTGGAACTCCAATGTCAAGCGAGATTGGGTTGGAGCAATCCTAAGATGGGTGACATACTGGAAATTTGCACGTGAGTTCCCACAAACAAAGTCATGAGGGCTGGGCCTAAAGAGGACAATATCATGTTAGGGGAGTCGGGTCGTGACAAGTGATCCGTCATCTCCTTAGTTGGATTTCTGAACATCATTCCTCTTCTATGAAGCATGGATTCTATGAGGATTTCTTGATTATTCTCGTTGTCAACTAGTATCTCAATTAACGCTAGAAATAGCTCGTGGGCAAGGACTTTGGGTGTACCTCTAACATGGTTGCAACTTTCCTCGAGGTTAATGTGTTACACGACGTTAATGTGTTACACGACGTTAATGTGTGAAGCATGGATTCTCATTCACATCTGTGTCAGATGAACTTAGATGTCATTAGTTGAGGACCAAGGAATCAAATATCTCTAAAATTTCTTTTCGAACTCAGTATGAGCTTTATGGATTTTGGGTTGTGCCATTTGGGTTTACTCATGCCCCAATAACATTGTGGATTTCGTGCACCGAGTTTTCCGGTGGGGTCTGGACCATTTTAAGAGATGTGGTATTTCAATATCTTGGCATATTATAGAGGTGTGAATGCACAGGAAGAATGCCTAAGTCTAGTATTGAATACCCTCAGGGGAAACGGAGGTATGCCAAAGGAGTGGCTGTCCATTGTGGTGATTACAGCATAACGTCAGGATTCGACTCTTTGCATCATCAATATGGAGGTCGAAGCAGATAATCGACAAGACTTTTCACTCAAGGATGGTACGTTTCGGTAGACGTAGGTCAGTTGACCTTAGGAGTTAATCAGGAGCTTGGATTAGTTAATGAATGGGCCAATTTACCCTTGACATTCTCGGAGAGCACGTGTCGGACACGTCTCAAGTGTTGGTCGAATGACTAGAAGAACTCGGAGAGACTCGTGAGTTAGGTGTGTGGTCTGTCAAAATCTGGGATCGGACAAGCATAATTCAGTATTGGGCCATATTGGCATGGTAACTGTGTGAAAGTCGAATTGGATCCGAGGTTGAATTTTCCTTGGGATACTTGGATCGGGCATCGAATATTGTGCTCTAAAAGAGAGGGATGTTGGAAGGTTTGGTTATTATGGAATCTTGGAGGTTTGCGGCCATGGTTTAGTTGGCCAGAGAAACCCTCGGGAAACAGATTTGTTATTTTCTCGGCTAGAGCAAGTATTCGATGTGGTTGAGGTACACTCTGGATCACTGGGGATGTCAAATTAGGACTCGAGAGGAGTCGGGATTGTTGGTTGGGTCTCTAGGTAAGTAGGAGTACCGAAAGGGGACTCTAGTGTAAGTTGAGTTTTCGGTAGGGGACTCAGACGAAGATAGTGGAGCCGATGGGTTACCAGCTGGTCATGATGATTCGTCATGCCAGTTAACGATGATTGGTTCATTTCTAGTACTAGAGGACTTGGCAGTGTCTCAGTAGGAGCAAGGACATTATACTTGGTTCTAAGTTGCGCCTGCGTGGGTCGCAGGTGAGGTCGATAAGTGTCGATGCCTTGAGCAAGATTTATGTGATGATCTTGGGTTCTAGTGGCAGGTAGGTCGCATGCCCTTCGGTTGTTGCCACTGGGGTTGAGCCGGGATTTTGCTGTGGTTCGAATCAAGGTTGACATCGGGTGACAATTATCCCTTGTGTGTTCTGTGGTGGAATCGTGATGTGAAGACACCACGTGGGAGCTCGATGGATAGTTACGAGCATGGTTTCCACAGTAGGTTGAGGGATAGGTGTGAATTTTGGGGACGAAATTATTTAAGGTGAAATGACGAATTTTCCCTTGGACGGGTGGATTTTAACCAAAAGTTGACTTTTAATCCAGGAGGTCGGTTGCAATTGTACTTTGGATCGTTATGTTGGTCTCAGGATTTCAGTTACGTAGACAAGCGGTATACCGAATTTGGAATTCGTATGACGATTTTACGAATCAAGAACGTTTTTGACGATTTTTCAGTTACATGTTTTACGAGACGAGTTGACTTTGTTGGTTAGTGGGGCCTAGGTATTTTCCACTCAAATTCATGGGATAAGTGACACTTGTCACTCACCCCTTGGTCCTTATCTACCAATCATCTAGCACCTTCTTATTTCTTTATTTCATACAAACATACACACATATACCATACCACCCCTACCATCATTCCCTTTCGGTTTTGTTACCAATCTGTGTGAGAGAGTGAGATTATGGGACTGAGGAGGAAAGGGAGTGGATGCTGGGCACGAGTTAGATGACAGAGAGCTGGAACCCAGGAAAAACCGAAGTAAACCTTGACTTTGAATGTTGGGGTTTGGTTTTCGGCTATTGAAAAAGCAAAATGAGGTTCTCATTAACTTCTTGGCATCCTGGCGAGCATGTTGAGCTGGAAAACAAGAAGTGAGCATCAATTGACTGGCTTTGGGACAAGTTCGAAGGTTGGCCGAACGAGTTCGAGCTTGGCTCGAGACATTAGGGGTGAGTTTCTCAACTTAGATTATAGAATTTGGGTTATGGGCTAATTTAGAGTCGTTTAACATTGACTAGACGATGATTGTACGTGAAATGGTTAAGATACCAGGTTTTGAATTCGGGTCGAACAACCCGTTACAGTCTCACGGGTCGACCCACAAGAGGTAAGCGATGATGACATGGCAAGCCACATCATCATGTCAAGCCGTGTGGCGGGCAGGGGTTGGTCCCACGTGGTAAGGTGTTAGAGGTTTGTCAAGGTCCACGTATTAGGGTGACTTCAGCAGGTGACGACATGATGTGGTCAACATGAGACACGTGGCAGAAATGTGTGGTGCCACATGACACGTGACAAGACCCACCCTGATTATCACCTCGATAACCGAGGCGAACCCTAATCCCTTCTGACAAACACACTAAAAGACCAAAGTAATCTTAAATCCAACAAAACCCGCCTTGTTAGACCAGGGAGAAAAGTCGTACAACCATTCAACAGTTTACAGAGCATAGTCTAGTACGAAAATAAATACAAGCCCTACCAGTAGCAAAACGTGCAATGGTTGACTTTATATCTCGACCTCTGCCTCAACGATAACCCCAACGCTCCCACCACGACCTGGAGGGTGTTAAAAACATTAAAAATGTGAGTGGAATAAAAATAAATAAGAGTTATAAAAGCAGTTCTGTAAAGAAACCAGGGTTACACCCTCCGTTTTGAAAACATGCATGCATAACCAAGTCTCTGAAACAACTATTCATACGATATAAAAGTAAACACGGAAAAATCACTAGAAATTGAAACCTGAATCCGGCCCTCGGCCCAAAAATTCATCAGAAACCAGTTAGTCGGGTCACCGCCCAAAGCATTCAAAAACCAGTGAAAAACAACAAGCATACAAGTTACTGGATCTCAAGTGCGCCCGAGTCTTTAAACTCAAAACCATGCGCAAATAATCAGGCCTTCCCGGGATATCAACGATTCTTTAAACTCAAAACACAATCACAGGCCTCGGGGGGTATCACAATCACCAAGTCTTTCAACTCAAAACATATACCGAGTTTTGAAACTCAAAACATACCAGGGCCCGCCCCCTCCCCCCCTCCGTCAATCAATCTGAGTCTTTAAACTCAAAAACAGATCCAGTGGGTTTTCCGAGTCTTTAAACTCAAAACCATTTTCCATGCATAAGAAAATCCATCGAAATCCATAAATCAAAACTCAACTAAAAGGACCAAAAATCAAAATCATATTTGATCGAAATGGGCCTTCCGCTCGAATTTCACTGCAAATCTCGATTCATATCCTCAAATCCGTAGTAAAACATAATACGTATAAATGTAAAACCTTATTCGAAACCATTCTAAAAAACATAACAGAAATCGTACTCTCGAAGTGCGTGCAAATCAGGTAACTCGTATTGAAAAACGTGTAATCAAGTAAAGCAAGAATTTCAACCATAAGCATAAATCCATATATCGAAAGCGTAAAAGCATAATCGAAACATAAACAAGAGAAGTAAAAACAGTTATGCATGCTCGGTTAGAAAAAAAACAGTCCACTCACAACTTTCGTGTTCGTCAATCGCGTCCCGTGCGATCCTCAGCTGTCTCAGGAAATTCCCGACATGTCAAAGTCACCAATTCGGGTCACAAACACTTCAATTAAGCTTACCCTAATTTCCCTAATTTTTCCGGATTTTTAAACGTATTTTAAACGAACCCTTAAACCTTCGAGCACTCGAAACTACCCGATCCGGTGTTCGATCGACTCGAAACTTTTCCTAAAATGTTCGTTACATCGATTAGAGTGAAAACCATGTTGAACGTTTCCCCTAAACAGTGCCCACGCGCCCTCACGCGCCGCCTAAAGGGGCTGCGTGTGGGCCTCACGCGCCTGCATTGTTCATCGTCTTCAACCTCAGTCCACCCGGTTCAGACCGGTCCGGTCGAACCGAACCGGTGTGACTGGTTCTCCCTTAATTCCAACCCATTTCTAGTCCAATCGATCCCAAAAGCTTCATCCTACTCCTAGCAACCTATTCCACTACTTAAAACACGACATAACGGCCTAACACTCACCTCCCAAACTTGAACTAAAACCCAGAAAAAATACCAGTTTCTGTTCCCGGCCACTGGTTGTTCTCCCAGCCACGAGTTCATTTTCTTAAGCTCCAATACAACTTCCTAGACCTATTAGGACCCATAGCACATCCCGACTAAGCTCCCAAACCCACGACTTAGATTTGAAAATCAAAACTGGAAAACAGAGAAAACAGAGTGGACTTAGAAATTACCTGCTCCCTGACCACCACCGTGAGCTCCGCCGTGCTCCACTGAGTCCACAAGACTCCTCACAGGTTGCTGAACACCACCACACGTCCAATTTCTATGGTTTGATCGACTGGGGTGCATAGCCGTGCACGGTGTCCCCTGTTCTGTTCTCTAATTTTCCCCCTCACTAACTCACTCACTCGACCCTCCAGCTCCTCCCAAAAGACTCCCTACACTCTCAGCTTTTCTCTGGTCACACAACACACAATCCCAAAGGTTCACTCACCCTGCAACTTGATCGATTTTTCCCCGGTCTCTATCTCTGTTTCTCTCAAAATGCACGGTTACAACACAAACCCTTTAAACAATTGCACTGTGTAGGGTAGAACCCACTAGACACAAACCAGGTGTCAAAGACCTGGTGGTCCCAGCCCAAAATATCCAATAAACCCTGTACACCTGTCCTCATTTGATTGGCATGCTTCCCAAGGTGCAAAAAGACCAAAATATCCCTAATTGTTCAAATTACGGATTTACCCTTCACTTCCTAGACCCGTATCTGTCAGGACCCACCCCTGTTTCACACCGAAACCCGAGGTAAATCATGCTCCCGTATGACAACCCGACACGAAAACCAAAGTAAACTCACGTGACACACCAACACACCCTGTCAGACGCAGGAGAAACTATACAATACAACTCAAAGTTAACAGTTTACAGAGCATAGTCCCACATCGTAAGTCCGATGAATACGTGCCGCCTGTCATCGAACTCAGAACGACGAGATCTCTCTAACGGTCTTAGGTCAACATACCAAAACCCGTTCGTACAAAAATTCAACCTTTCCCCCTTAATTAGTCAAATTACGGTTATGCCCTTAACCTTCCGAACATCACAACTTCCTCCTCGGATGTCGGAATCGGGCGTGCCACCTGCCTACGGATTCGTGACGTCCTAACCTACGTCCTGGTCACCAATCAAAGTCAATTAGACCACCCGAACTAAAAGTCAACTTTTTGCCCGAACCAGGGGTAAAATCGTCATTCTCCCCTAACAACCCCAACGAGACCAACTAACCACTGATTAAGCTCACTAATCCCGTCTTAATCACTATCTTAACCCTGTTTTCCGGGAAACCAAGTGACAAAACAGAGCAAAGAAACGGGGATGAGGAATTACCGGTCCTCCTGTCGCCGTCGTGAGCTCAGTCGTGAGGCAGCAGCTCCTCCCATCCACTGCCAACCTCTGGACACCTCCACGAGTCCAATTGAACCAACACACGGCCGCACCACCACCACGACCGTCCAAATCCTCTCTGTTTTCTCTGAAAACCGACTGCCCCGACCACCGTGTTCTTGCACGATTTCTCTTCCCCAAACACTCACCAGTTCACTCTTCCACCCTCTGATCACTCCTCACTTACCAAAACACACTAACACTCACCATCGTCTCTCACTTTCTCTCGATTCCTCCCTCTGTTTCTGTCTGGTTTGAAGAACGCACACGGGCACCCCAAATAATTGGGACCGTGCACACGCCTAGAAGCCACTAGGCCCTTGCCACGCGTCACCATCCTCTCCTCTCCCTCACATCTGTTTCAATCTCAGCCCTCCATCTGTCCCTATCTGTTGCACACATCCCAGAGCACAAAAGACCAAAATGCCCTTCTTTTTTAACCACAATTACAACTTTGCCACTACCTTTCTAGACCCGTAACTCCCACATCGTAAGTCCGATGAATACGTGCCGCCTGTCATCGAACTCAGAACGACGAGATCTCTCTAATGGTCTTAGGTCAACATACCAAAACCCGTTCGTACAAAAAGTCAACCTTTCCCCCTTAATTAGTCAAATTACGGTTATGCCCTTAACCTTCTGAACATCACAACTTCCTCCTCGGATGTCGGAATCGGGTGTGCCACCTGCCTACGGATTCGTGACGTCCTAACCTACGTCCTGGTCACCAGTCAAAGTCCATTGGACCACCCGAACTAAAAGTCAACTTGTTTCCAGAACCAGGGGCTAAATCGTCCTCGTCCAAACGAAAAGTCCACATTTTGCCCATTCCAGGGGCAAAATCGTCATTCTACGCCGACTGTCTAAAAGTATCCAACTAACCACCGATTAACGTGTTAATCCGTCACTAATCACTAAGCTAATCTCGACTCCCGGGATGGGTCGTTACAGCACGTGCCAAGGGTGCCATATGGTGGGTATTGTCAGAAGTGTCAAGGTGATGTTAGCTAGGGCTGATGTCAACAAGTGACGCCAGTAGCTAATGTCAGCATGACGTCAACGTTGACCACAATAGGTGGAAACTTTGACTAGTTGGTGTGGGCGCGTGGACTCAAATTTCAAGGTGTAACCAATCTTGTTCAAAAGGTTTCGACGTTCTAAATCCAATCATGGTGGATTCAAGCCTATCAGAAGTCGTTTGAGGGTGGTTTTAACTGTTTTTCTCCTTAGAATGCATTTTCAGGATGCAGGTCCTATCCCGAGTGTGACGAGGTTCCAGGGTTAGATTATTGATAGTGTTAGTAACCTTCGGGTGTCGTTTTTTTTTATAGGAATTGATGCTTCAGGAACCTTGGGAAGCATGTAGCTTGGTAAGGAGCGCATGCGGACGTACAGTGAGTGAACTTTTTCTTTCTAAACCGTGGTGCTTGCTTATATAACTGTTTTCCTTACTTTGAGAATATATTCTATATATGAATGCTTTGATAAGCGGATTTATAGATTTGGATATTTATTTGATGTTTGGATGCTAGTTTTACGAATTTTCGTGCATATACTATGTTTTAGCCTCAAGCCGCGTTTATGGTTTTGACATGGAGTGGGAGAACATGGTTTACAACTTAAAATGATATTTTATGGATTAGATTTGAACTGTTGCCATAGTTGACCATCCTCGAAGTTTGACCAGGGTGATTACCTTTTCCCAAACTGACGTTGCAGTATGTCTCCATCAACTTTTTGGGGGCTTGTATTTTCTAGACTGATGTTTGGAGTGTGTCTTCTCCAACTTCTTGGAGGCTGTCTATGCATAGTACAGGGATCGGTTGTGTTCAAGTACTTGTTCCCGATGGTTGTTCGGGGATTGTTTTAGGCCAACATAGGCCCTAGTATGCTATATATGATTTGATATTTACATAGCGTTTTCGATCGTATTTCTATATGTATGCATGTTTTGGGAAGCAGAGGGTGATTGCTGTTTTTCTTGATAAATGTGTTTTAAAATGATTATTTACTTTTTGTCCACGCATGGGTTTTATTTGTGGTTTTGGAAACCCCTACAGGCTGGGGTTCAAGTATCGGCTACTTCTGCAACAGAGGCATTGTGTGTGGCTGCGTACTTGATGGGGATACAGTATGGTATTCATACCCTTGTTTTATCGTAGGCTTAGTCGCTCAAGTTGATCAGTAGGTAGTACTCTTTGAGCAGGTATCCCTGGTCTGGCACGTGTACAAGTGCATTTTAGCTATTTTGGTCTTGTGTGTCATACACGAGCAGGAGGGTTTTTACATGAATGGACTAGAGAATGGACTAGAGAATGAGGGTTTTTACATTTAAGCCAAAAAAAAATCATCTAATATAAAACGGTGTCATTTTTTTCATTTAGACGCTCTTTGGTTTTTTTTTTTCCCCGTAGGGATTGTAAGATGGAAATTCATGCGATTGTTGATCATGTCAAGAGGTTGGGAAGGTGTCATCTCTGGTCAGACTTTGAACCAGAGTGGCTGTTTAATATCCTCACAAAAATGTTGGTATTTCAATTCAATTTTAATTAATACATAGATGAATTTTCAGAAGAAAAAAACGTCGTTGGGTGGGTTAAACCAAAAAAAATAATGAATAGAGTTTTCCTTCTCCAATTAGTTTAACCTGGTATTCTGGTATCGATAAGGTATCCCAGGCAGGAGACAGGGGGTCAACACCTTCCCAACCTGGAGAGTTTTCCGACGGTTGAAGGGGTCAACTGGCCATCCTTGCTCCTTTGTGGGTCTATCTCTAATTTTAAGTTTGATGGAATAATAATCACTTAACACAAATAAATTAATATTTTTTCATCTAAAATATTAAAACAGTCTCAAGCCTAAGTAACCTTTCTCTCATCTGTTTTGGAAAAGAAAAATGAAGATATTTAAACACTATTGACCGTATTATCTAATCACATATGTGGTCGGTAATATGATACGACAATCATATCAATAGTCTAAATAACTTTATTATTTTGTCTTTTATGTGAGCAAATAAAATAGGCCACATCAAGTGAGTTAAATAATGTGATCAATTTTCACTAATAATAATAATAATAATAATAATAATAATAATAATAATAATAATAATAATGTGAACAATTAATTTTGTATGAGGTTGGCTACATCAGGTAATTTTTCCTCTTTTTGGGATTACTAATATTAGTTGTTTAGTCACTGATGTCCTTAATGATGTTTAAAGAATTCAAGTAGGAATGACCAAATGGATTTTTTTTAGGGTATGGTTAAATCCTTATCGTACACGGGTACAAATGGAAAGTATACCTATTTAAACTCATTCCCAATTTTTAAGGATTTGCCCAAACCCTACCAATTGGATAATGTGTACCCATAATAATTTTATGTTTATTTTTTCCCTCTCAATTTTTTTTTCTAACTTTTCATTTTATTTTTAACTTTCAATTTGTTTCCTTTCAATTTTCTTTTGCCTTCTTTTTTCTTGCTTTACATTTTATTACTTGCTTTTATTTTTTTCTCCTCCATTATAATAAAATTTCAAAATATTATAAATTTAAGTTCAATTTATAAAATTATAAAAACCGATAATTCAGGTTTGGTCTCTGAAAGTTTACCTTTAAATCAAATGTCGAATAAAGGGTACTTGAATGATGTGGATTGAGAAGTCGACCTTGAACTCTGTTTTCTTCTTTAGCGGGTAAAGGGTACCCACGGGTTTACCCTTACCCTATCCATCGTAGTCATGGGTAATTTTTACCAATTCATATATTTTCCCATCTAACAAATACCCATAGGTACCTATGTCCATAGGGGGGGGGGGGGGGGGGGGGGGCTGGGTGGTTTGTATTAGATTAGGACATTTAAATATTTTTAAATGACAAATTTTAAACATTTTAAAAATCTAATAAATTGATATGAGCATTTGGGTATTATCCAAATATTTTTTATAAATCCAATTCTAGACTTTCTCTTTATTTTGACAATTTTTTAGGACATATATTAACAAATTTTGGTGGACATCATGATTTCTCCATTTTATTATCTCTTCTTGCAATGGTTTCTTTCACATGAATATTAATGTTGAACCTTTTTTCCATCATTATCATCTTGAGTCACACATTCAGTAGAAATTGGTATTACACACTCACTGTAACACCCTGAGCCTTCAAAGACGTTACAAACTCACTATCACACATTCCGAGAAGACCGATAGGAAGGTCTCGAGTTTCTAAAAACATGGACAGGTAGTACGCCAAAAACGGAAGGTGGGTAAGAGAGTTATAGGTCTAGAAAGTTCAAGGTTCTTATGGTAATTTTGGAATAAAGGGCAATATGGTAATTTTGTAATTTAACATGTGCTAAATGTGTAGAAAAGTCTAGAAAGCCCTTGAACAATTTCCCTCCCAAAGAGCACCGGCCTAGTAGTAGTAGTAGTAGTGGTATATATATATATATATATATATATATATATTATATATATATATATATATATGTCAAGGGAATTAGCTAGTTCGGTGGGGAAAATCCCGAACCTATGAAAAGCCATGACAATGGCTTCTGATGAGGAAGAAAGGGAACCAGAGGGACAAAAAGCATAACAGGAAGGTCTGGGGAGAAAAATTGTAAGAACAAGGGCAAGGAAAGAAGGGGAAACACGAAAAAAAAAGTGAAGGTTGGATGGAACCTGTAGTTTCCAGCGTTGGGTATTCAGGATAGGTGCAGGAAACCGGCAAATGATCACTTCAAGGTGTTCCTCGTGGTTAGGCGACCATTCTGAGCTAAGAAGGGATGACCGTGGACGTAGAAAAGCAGTAAAACTAGTCCTGGACTCCATGGCCATGAGCTTGGAAGTTTGACTATGAGAACCATGTACATTTTCCTCGTTCTTGTGATCTAGATCCTTTTCTGGACTAGTATAGGTAAGCTTCGACGTTTAAAATGATGAAATAGGGTGTGAAATCACATAATTTTAGTCGGGTTGGGTCGCCGGATCGGACTACCCGCAAAAACAGATATTCGGGTAAAAGAGGAGATGAACATTGTTTTCCTTAAAAATACCGTAGTTGGCGCGTGGCTCTCACGCACAGCCACTTAGGGCGGCGCATGGCTCTCACGCGCAGGCTTTTTAGGCGGCTCGTGAGAGTGCGTGGAGGCTTTCCTAGTGAGGTATTCAACATGAAATATTTATCTTTTAAGTTTATGAGTTTTATTATATAATTTCTATAATTTTTAGACATTGTTTGGGCATCATTCCGAATATCTATCATATTTTGTTTATAATTTGAATATTCTTTAAATTTTTTCTAATTATGGAAATTGGGGGAAATTAGTATCCTTATGGTATTGATGTATTATGGATTTTGTGTGACTTGGTAATTTACATAAAGTAAGGGGGTGATATGATAAGTTAAATTCGCATAAATACAGGAGTTATAGTAATTTATGAAATAATGTGACATGTAGAATAAGGTTAGATTAGTAATTCCACGCCTTGTTGTGACAGTAGGTCGGACATGGGCTGTAAACCCACAAGGCTGGATTAATTTGGGTCATTGAATAAGGAATTGAATTAAAAGTTACAAAATCCCTTGTTTGATAAAGAATTGTCAAACGGGAGCAGGTCCGGTGTAACGCCCCGAAAAATCCAAAACTTGTAAAATATTAAAATAATGCAAAAATGACATTTTTACCCCTGAAGGGATATGGCTAAAAGTTGACTTTTTGTTCAGAATACTTGTCGTATATTTTTCTAGTGCCATTGTGTAGGTCTCGGAATGCTGATTCCGTAGACAGGTGGCACGTCGAAAACGGAGCTCGTATGAAGAAGTTATGGGTCTGAGAAGTTCAGGGGCAAAATGGTCATTTGTGACCACAAGGGTAAAATGGTAATTTTATATCGATTTTAACTTAAACGGGCTGAGGATTAATATGAAGTGCTGACTCTCCCTTTTAATTGCTGATTTATTTCAGCAAATGACTCATATCCTTCATCAAGTGACAAGTGTCACTTGTTTATAAGGATTAGTGGCACTTGATTAATTAAATTATTGAGGTTAATAAGCATTTGAACAGTAGATGAACAGTAACTGGCTTAGAACCAAAACAGAGCACCGATACTTCCCTTCTTCCTCCTTAATCGAATTCTGTTGTAACCAGCGTGATTGAGCAAGAAATTGGCTAAATTGAAGAGTGAAAAACCGAAGAGGAACCAAACAAACCTAAGAAAACACCCTACTGCACTTACCCGAAAATCCTTCAATTCCTTCATTTTCGAATTTGGATTTCCAGACGGTTTCGTTCCAATTTGACGTGATATTAAGCTTCCTGGGAGCTTAACGACTCGAACTCAATCAAATAGAACAAGAATTGGAGCTGTAATGGTGATGAACAGACCCTGCAACTAGTTCGGAAAATCGAGCTTGAGTCGAGGTACTTAGAGGTAAAATTTCATGAAATTGATCTATCTCGATTTCGTGTTCATTATAATCCTATGATGCTTCTGGTATGAACAATTTAAGGAAACAGGTCGATATGAGGTCAAACCCGAATTAGGATCCGATGAGTGTTCTTCGTGAGTCGAGGCGTTTTATGGTTTAATTGATTCAATTGAAGGCACAGAACTATCTGTTAGATTGGATAGATACTAATGAGTGAAAGAAACGGTAAAATTGAACTTGAATTGGTAAAGAACTATTCGGGTCTGATCGCGGATCGCAGACCCGAAAACCAGAGAAACGGGGCGAGAGAGAGATACTGTAGCAGTCACTGTTCACGGCGTGTGGCTTTCACGCGCAGCCGCTTGCGGCGGCGCGTGAGGGCCCGTGGCCGGGAATCTGGGGAAGGATCCAACAGCAATTTTGATACTCTCGATGATACGGACCTATTAGCGTTGGTTTCGGGTCAATCGGATATGAACTGAGAGTAGTTTTGTGTACCCAAAGCGTATAGGTTACGTTTAAAATAATATTATTTTATTCCGACGATTAGGAAATTCGTATAAGAGATTATGTAACGAGTTAGTAATCTTATATTACTTGTTTGACAGGCCCGAATACTTCCAGGATATCGGAAGGAAGCGAACAACTCGAAACGGAACAATCTGGACGGTGTGTGAGTGGGCTTTTGTTTTCTACCCTGAATGCATGCATATATGTTTTAAATGCTTCATAATATGATTAGAAATGATTTGGTATGATTGATACTTCGATATGATGATTTCTGGATTTTTGGGAATATTATATTATTTTTGGAATATTATATTATGTTTGGAATATTATATTAATTTATATGCTTTTGGGCACGATTTTCGAGGAAAACGATAAAATTGATATTTCGAGCTAAGGCTCGGGATTTGAACTTGATTTTGACTCGGATTACGAGTCTGGTGTTAGATTTGTTGAATTTATGGCATTGTGATTGCGCAGTTAACTTGAAGCCCAGTTAAAAATGATTTTGATATTAAATGCAACTGTTTTCACTGGTTTTCATGATGATATATGAGGGCTTTCGGGGTGGATTATGTTTCCCCCGAAATGAACTCTGGAGATAACGCTCGCCTCCGGGATGGAAGTGTTTACCCCGGAGAGGTCACGTAGCACGGTATGTTGTCGTGCAGCCAAAGGGAGGCTCGACTCAGACCAGATGTGCTGGATTATATGGAGATCAGTCGGTGATGTGTTCACGACGATCTGGATTGCCGGCTGGTGATGTGTTCACAGCGGCGGATGCTCGGGATTTGAGCGGTCCTTGAGCTTATTGATTGCACGCGTTGCAGGGATAACGTGACTCTATATTGAACCTGGATTCTGTGTTTTCATTGATATTGAGATTTATATTCATATCTTAATTATTTGATATGCATGCATGTTTGTGAAAACTGGAGGGTAAGACTATATTTTGATAAATGTATTTCTAAAGGTTATTTTTGTCCACTCACACCTTTGATGTTTTATTTGCCCTCCAGGCCAGTGCACAGGTACTGAGGCTCATTTCGAGGCAGAAGAATAAACGGACCGTTACATACTCAGACACTTTGCAGCGTAGGATTTTGCTCCCTACATGTAAATATTTCCTATGCTCTGTAAACCTGTTGACTAAGTCAACGGTCTCGAAATACTGAACTATCCCTTGTCTGACGATGTTATCGTTTATATGTGTTATATGTATATATTTGAAACTACTTTTGGTATTTTCGAGTTATTGTCAGACGGGAGCAGGATCTGTCACGGTTATCGAGGGATAATCGGGATGGGTCTTGTCAAATTGGTATCAGAGCACTAGGTTGCGGTCTGAGTCTTGCACATTGTGTGCTGGTCGGGTTAACTGATCTGTTTTACGTGCAGCATACTTCTATATGCCTCCACGACGCGAGCCTCGTGCACAGCCTGGCGAAGAAATGGAGGGTGCCGTCGTCGAGAAAGCCCAACGGCTGGGGGCCACGAGTTTCACTGGGCAGACTACCCCAGATGAGGCGTACGATTGGATTACACAGTTGGAACGGATTTTTGAGATCATGAGATGTCCACCAGGAGACATGGTTCCTTTAGCCACGTTTATGCTGAGTAGTCAGGCGTATCGATGGTGGCGTGGATTACAGTTGACGGGATTGGATGCCAACACCCTGAGTTAGGAGGACTTCAGGCACCGCTTCCTAGATCAGTTTTATCCTCGTTCTTTCTGTAATGCCAAGGAAGTGGAGTTTCTTCAACTGAAACAAGGAGATCTATCTGTGGCTGATTATGAGCAAAAGTTCTTGAACCTAGCAAATTTTGCCCCTCTGTATGTGTCTACCGAGGAGGACAAGTGCAGGAGGTTTGAGCAGGGGTTAAAGAATGCGATCCGTGGTGCCGTGACAGTGGGATCATATGCTTCTCTAAGGGAGTTGTCCGATGTAGCTGCCAGAGTTGAGGTGACTTTACCAGCACCCCAGCAGTTTTTAGGCTATGGTCGGCACCGAGAACGACAGTATCAGGGGGCGCCGAGTTAGAGATGGCCAAAAAGAGGCGGTTCTAGTTCTGGATCATCGGGTGGTACTCGTTCGAGTTATGGTCGTGGGAATGAACCGAGATTTGGGTCTCAATCTTCGGCAACAGTGCAGTCTAGTGAAGCATCAGTGGGATCAGCCAACTGATATAACAGCGGACCCAATCGGGATAATGTGCTTGTTTGCTTTTACTGTCGGGAGCCGGGCCATTTCAAAAAGGATTGCCCACGTTTGGTTAGTAGTGGTACCGGTTGGGGCACTGCCGAGCAGAGTCGAAGTACGGCATCGACTTCTGATACGACTGGGGGGAGAGGAGCTGGTCGAGGACGTGGTCAGACTTCGGGACCACAGGCTCGAGTATTTGCTGTTACTCAACAGGAGGCTCGATCTACCCCAGGAGTGGTGACAGGTATGCTTCCTATTTTTGGGCATCATGCACGTATCTTAATAGACCCGGGAGCTACTCATTCATTTGTTTCTCGCACTTATGCAACCTTAGCTGATAGAGAGATTTCTGCACTTGGTTGTAATATGGGAGTCGGTACACCGACTGGTGATATTTATGTAGTCAACCAAGTGATACGAGAGTATCCTGTATTGATTGGGGATGTGCATCTCGTGGTTGACTTAATTTTGTTAGATTTATGTGATTTTGATGTTATCCTTGGGATGGATTGGCTGACAACCCATCATGCCTCTATCGAATGTTTCGATAAGAGGGTGATACTCCGGAGTCCAGGATTACCGGAGGTGATATTCCAGGGAGATCGGCAAATGTTACCTGTTAAAGTCATATCAGCCCTTACGGCAGAGAAATTTCTGCGGCAAGGTTTCCAGGGTTATTTAGCACAGGTGGTTGATGTACGGGATACCCCAGTTAGGGTCGAGGACATCCCTATCGTATGTGAGTTCCCAGATGTGTTTCCTGAGGACTTACCAGGAGTGCCACCGCATAGGGAGATGGAGTTCACCATTGACTTGATTCCTAGTACACGACCTATTTCTTTACCTCCTTATCGCATGGCACCAGCTGAGTTAAGGGAATTAAAGGTGCAATTGCAAGATCTAGTCGATAAGGGATTTATTCAACCGAGTGTATCACCGTGGGGAGCCCCTGTATTTTTTGTGAAAAAAAAGGAAAGTAGTCTGAGAATGTGTATGGACTACAGGCAACTAAACAAGGTGACGATCAAGAATAAGTATCCTTTGCCTCGAATTGACGATTTGTTTGATCAGTTAAGGGGAGCTACATATTTTTCGAAGATTGATCTTCCTTCTGGTTACCATCAGCTGAGGATTCGAGAAGAGGATATTCCGAAAACAGCCTTCCAGACTCGGTATGGTCATTATGAGTTCCTCGTGATGCCCTTTGGCTTAACCAATGCTCCGGTAGCATTTATGGACTTGATGAACCGAGTATTCCGGGAATATCTTGATCAGTTTGTCATTGTGTTTATTGATGATATTTTGGTATATTCAAAGACTGCGAAGGCGCACGAGAAGCACCTGAGACTTGTGCTTGGAACTTTGAGGGAAAATCAACTATTTGCTAAACTGAGTAAATGCCAATTTTGGTTAACGAGTGTGGGATTTCTGGGGCATGTGATTTCTGCAGAAGGAATTTGTGTTGATCCCCAGAAAATTGAAGCAGTGGTAAATTGGGAACAACCCACAACAGTGATTGAAGTGAGGAGCTTTTTGGGTTTGGCCGGTTACTATAGACGTTTTGTGGAAGGATTTTCTACGATTGCTGCTCCTTTGACTCGTTTGACCAGGAAGGGAGTTAGATTCATTTGGGATGAGACTTGCGAGCAGAGTTTTCAGGAATTGAAGAAACGATTGACATCCGCTCCAGTATTAGCTCTTCCAGATGACAGTGGAGAATTTGAAGTGTATACTGATGCATCCTTACACAGCTTAGGGTGTGTGTTGATGCAGCATGGGAAAGTAATTGCTTATGCTTCTCGACAATTAAAACTGCATGAGCGCAACTATCCTACCCATGATTTGGAATTGGCTGCAGTAGTGCATGCGCTAAAGATCTGGAGACATTATCTATATGGTGAGACTTGCCGATTGTTTACGGACCATAAACGTTTGAAATACTTTTTCACCCAGAAGGAGTTAAACGTGAGGCAGAGAAGATGGTTGGAATTGCTTAAGGATTATGATTGCACGATCGAATACCATCCTGGAAAGGCAAACGTAGTGGCTGATGCATTAAGTCGGAAATCAGCACATTCAGTAGCTCATTTACGGACAATACACTTGCCTTTATTAGTTGAACTGCATAAGACTGGTGTCGTGTTGGGACTTGATAGTCAAGATGGGTTGGTAGCGAGTTTCCAGGTGCGACCAATCCTGATTGATCAGATCATTGATGCTCAATTTCAAGACGCAACTTTATGTATCCTTCGAATTGAAGTAGAAGCCGGAGAACGGCAGGATTATGCAGTGAATGAGGACGGAGCCTTAACCTCAGAAGGGAGATTATGTGTACCTGCAGATGAAGCATTGAAAATAGATATTTTGGCTGAAGCTCATAGTTCTGCATATGCCATGCATCCGGGAGGAACAAAAATGTACCGTACGCTCCGAGAACATTACTGGTGGCCTGGTATGAAACGAGAAATTGCTGAGTAAGTGAGTAAATGTTTGATATGTCAGCAGGTAAAGGCAGAGAGACAGAGACCTTACGGAGCACTACAACCGCTTCCTATCCCCGAATGGAAATGGAATCATATAACCATGGATTTTGTGTTTAAACTTCCGAGGACGCCCAGAGGCCACTATGGCGTTTGGGCGATTGTAGACAGACTTACCAAGTCAGCACATTTCTTACCTGTAAAGGAAGACTTTCAGATGACTCAGTACGCTAACTTGTTCATTAATGAGATTATCCGGTTACATGGTACGCCTACCTCCATTGTTTCAGACCGAGATCCCCGGTTTACATCTAGATTCTGGCAAAGCCTACAGGAAGCTTTTGGAACTAGATTGCATTTTAGTACAGCATTTCACCCTCAAACCGACGGACAATCTGAACGGACCATCCAAACCTTGGAAGACATGATGAGAGCATGTGTTCTACAATTCCAGGGTACTTGGGAGTCACACTTACCACTGATGGAATTCGCCTATAATAACAGTTATCAAGCAAGTATTGGAATGGCACCTTATGAAGCTCTATATGGACGCCAGTGCCGAACCTCTTTGTGTTGGACAGAGGTAGGTGAAAGAAAATTGTCTAAGTCCGAATTGATTGATCTGACCACAGAGAAAGTTAAGCTCATTCGAGATAGACTCAAGGCAGCCCAGGACAGGCAAAAGAGCTACGTGGATCGGCGAATCAGAGATCTTGAATTTGCAGTGAGAGATTGGGTTTTTCTGAAGTTATCCCCTTGGAAAGGTATAGTACGATTTGGTAGGCGCGGGAAATTAAGCCCCCGTTTCATTGGACCTTATGAGATTATCGAGCGGATTGGCCGAGTTGCTTACCGATTAGCATTACCATCGGAGCTTTCCAGAGTTCATAATGTCTTTCACGTGTCAATGCTACGGAAATATGTGTATGATGAGTCCCATGTTTTAGAAGAGCAGCCTATTGAGCTCAGGGAAGACCTAAGCTTTGAGGAACAACTTGTGCAGATCCTGGATCGAAAAGATAATGTCCTCCGCCAAAAGACAATTCCTTTAGTGAAAGTGCTTTGGCGCAATCAGAATGTAGAAGAGGCTACTTGGGAACCCGAAGCTCAGATGCGAGAGCAGTATCCGTATTTGTTTCCGTGAAATTAACGCCCCGAAAAATCCAAAACTTGTAAAATATTAAAATAATGCAAAAATGACATTTTTACCCCTGAAGGGATATGGCTAAAAGTTGACTTTTTGTTCGGAATACTTGTCGTATATTTTTCTAGTGCCATTGTGTAGGTCTCGGAATGCTGATTCCGTAGACAGGTGGCACGTCGAAAACGGAGCTCGTATGAAGAAGTTATGGGTCTGAGAAGTTCAGGGGCAAAATGGTCATTTGTGACCACAAGGGTAAAATGGTAATTTTATATCGATTTTAACTTAAACGGGCTGAGGATTAATATGAAGTGCTGACTCTCCCTTTTAATTGCTGATTTATTTCAGCAAATGACTCATATCCTTCATCAAGTGACAAGTGTCACTTGTTTATAAGGATTAGTGGCACTTGATTAATTAAATTATTGAGGTTAATAAGCATTTGAACAGTAGATGAACAGTAACTGGCTTAGAACCAAAACAGAGCACCGATACTTCCCTTCTTCCTCCTTAATCGAATTCTGTTGTAACCAGCGTGATTGAGCAAGAAATTGGCTAAATTGAAGAGTGAAAAACCGAAGAGGAACCAAACAAACCTAAGAAAACACCCTACTGCACTTACCCGAAAATCCTTCAATTCCTTCATTTTCGAATTTGGATTTCCAGACGGTTTCGTTCCAATTTGACGTGATATTAAGCTTCCTGGGAGCTTAACGACTCGAACTCAATCAAATAGAACAAGAATTGGAGCTGTAATGGTGATGAACAGACCCTGCAACTAGTTCGGAAAATCGAGCTTGAGTCGAGGTACTTAGAGGTAAAATTTCATGAAATTGATCTCGATTTCGTGTTCATTATAATCCTATGATGCTTCTGGTATGAACAATTTAAGGAAACAGGTCGATATGAGGTCAAACCCGAATTAGGATCCGATGAGTGTTCTTCGTGAGTCGAGGCGTTTTATGGTTTAATTGATTCAATTGAAGGCACAGAACTATCAGTTAGATTGGATAGATACTAATGAGTGAAAGAAACGGTAAAATTGAACTTGAATTGGTGAAGAACTATTCGGGTCTGATCGCGGGTCGCAGACCCGAAAACCAGAGAAACGGGCGAGAGAGAGATACTGTAGCAGTCACTGTTCACGGCGTGTGGCTTTCACGCGCAGCCGCTTGCGGCGGCGTGTGGCTTTCACGCGCAGCCGCTTGCGGCGGCGCGTGAGGGCCCGTGGCCGGGAATCTGGGGAAGGATCCAACAGCAATTTTGATACTCTCGATGATACGGACCTATTAGCGTTGGTTTCGGGTCAATCGGATATGAACTGAGAGTAGTTTTGTGTACCCAAAGCGTATAGGTTACGTTTAAAATAATATTATTTTATTCCGACGATTAGGAAATTCGTATAGGAGATTATGTAACGAGTTAGTAATCTTATATTACTTGTTTGACAGGCCCGAATACTTCCAGGATATCGGAAGGAAGCGAACAACTCGAAACGGAACAATCTGGACGGTGTGTGAGTGGGCTTTTGTTTTCTACCCTGAATGCATGCATATATGTTTTAAATGCTTTATAATATGATTAGAAATGATTTGGTATGATTGATACTTCGATATGATGATTTCTGGATTTTTGGGAATATTATATTATATTTGGAATATTATATTATGTTTGGAATATTATATTAATTTATATGCTTTTGGGCACGTTTTTCGAGAAAACGATAAAATTGATATTTCGAGCTAAGGCTCGGGATTTGAACTTGATTTTGACTCGGATTACGAGTCTGGTGTTAGATTTGTTGAATTTATGGCATTGTGATTGCGCAGTTAACTTGAAGCCCAGTTAAAAATGATTTTGATATTAAATGCAACTGTTTTCACTGGTTTTCATGATGATATATGAGGGCTTTCGGGGTGGATTATGTTTCCCTCGAAATGAACCCTGGAGATAACGCTCGCCTCCGGGATGGAAGTGTTTACCCCGGAGAGGTCACGTAGCACGGTATGTTGTCGTGCAGCCAAAGGGAGGCTCGACTCAGAACAGATGTGCTGGATTATATGGAGATTGGTCGGTGATGTGTTCACGACGATCTGGATTGCCGGCTGGTGATGTGTTCACAGCGGCGGATGCTCGGGATTTGAGCGGTCCTTGAGCTTATTGATTGCAAGCGTTGCAGGGATAACGTGACTCTATATTGAACCTGGATTCTGTGTTTTCATTGATATTGAGATTTATATTCATATCTTAATTATTTGATATGCATGCATGTTTGTGAAAACTGGAGGGTAAGACTATATTTTGATAAATGTATTTCTAAATGTTATTTTTGTCCACTCACATCTTTGATGTTTTATTTGCCCTCCAGGCCAGTGCACAGGTACTGAGGCTCATTTCGAGGCAGAAGAATAAACGGACCGTTACATACTCAGACACTTTGCAGCGTAGGATTTTGCTCCCTACATGTAAATATTTCCTATGCTCTGTAAACCTGTTGACTAAGTCAACGGTCTCGAAATACTGAACTATCCCTTGTCTGACGATGTTATCGTTTATATGTGTTATATGTATATATTTGAAACTACTTTTGGTATTTTTGAGTTATTGTCAGACGGGAGCAGGATCTGTCACGGTTATCGAGGGATAATCGGGATGGGTCTTGTCATCCGGTCTCATTTACGTGGAAGTTAGGACGAGTCATGTCACTCACATTTATCACATTTTTTCTATTGGAATTGTTCACACTTTATAATTGATCTATTGGATACTTTTGAATATGTTGGATGCTTTTGAATATGTTGGATACTTTGGAAGCGTTCTACGGTGGTTCTGGAATTTTCTGCAATTTTTATGAATTTTTTTTATTTGTGGAAAATTTGAGATTACTGTGAAGTTTTCGAAAAAATGAAGAACACTTTTGGTAACGAAAATCATGAAGAACACCGCGGAAAAAAAGGAGCAAAAATGACGGTTTCTGAAAAAACTTTACAGAATTATGACAAAAAATATCCACTTAAAAAAAAGACTTTTTAACCATTTTTTTACGCATATTTCTTCAAATTAATTTTTAATATGTGATGAACATTCTCAAAAACAGGGATGTTCTTCAGAAAAATGTCTTATGAGGTTCATACGTAAATCCCTCCACTTGAGGCTTGACATTTTTTGTCTTATCATGTGTATATTTTCAACGTTCAATCTCACAAAGTCCTCAACTTAAACAAATCTTTAAAAAAAAAAAAAAAGTTCTAATTGGATATCTCAAGACATAAAAGTCTTGACATTTTAATATCATTAAAAGCCCTCATTGACATTTTTAATATCATTAAAAATCTTAATTAAATACACGAGGACATTTTAAAAATCTTTTAGGAAAATGTTGATGGAAGATCGTGCCAATTTGGACTCGAATTTATGACTGTCATGTCCTTAATATTAATTGAAATTTGTTTAAAGTACAAGGGTACAAACTGGCATGCAAAATTCAAACTATATAAACCAAAGTGAAAATAATCATAAGTATACAAGAATGATGTAATATGTTATAAACTTACAAGTAAATCAAGAAACTGCGTGGCAACATCTGATCGAACTATTTAAGTTAAATATGTTATAATTAAGAGTTTTTTCTTTGTTAACCATTTTTTTTAATAAAGTTTCGATTTTGCTCATACTTGAAATTAACTGAATGAAAAAAAAAAAGGAAGTTAATATAATGTAAAGAGGGCACCGGTTGTTGAAATGTGAGGAAAATGTCTCAAATCGTAAAAGCGTAACTACAATTTGTCTTATATGATCTTGGGCTGCTTCACTCATTGCTAATTGGTTTTGTAGTGGAACCTTGACTTCTTATATGGTATGAGAGCATGGTTATCCCACGTGAAAACTTAACCCACACACGTGGCACACTTACCCATTCAAATTGTCACGTGATAGGCTGAAAATGTTGAGATGTGAGGAAAATGTACATCGGAAAAGAACAACTACAATTTGTGTCTTATATGATCTTGGGCTACTCTCTTATTGCCAATTGGTTTTAGGTTGGAATTTCAACTTCTTACACCGGTTTGATTCTATCTCAATTCGTTTTGTTTGAAGAAAAGATGGATCTTCGTTCTTAAATATCTCTTTTAATTGATCAATGAATGATTTTCTGAATCCTCATTATTGATGGAATCTAAATGACTAGGTCTTTAGATTGATTAAAGGTTTTTTTTCAAAAAATATGCTACTTGAACTTAATTAAGTATTGTGAAATCAAATATCTATCCTTAATACTGGGGTCGTTCTAATGATTATATATGTTGTATTGGATACGTAAAAGTGAATAGCAAAGTTGAAATTTCATCCGATCGACGGTGGAGGAGGAAGATAACAGAAAGGGTAAACATATCATATCAAGAATTTCGGCACATCGATGATGCCACAAAGATGCAACATCGTGGTTCGTCAAACATGCCATGCACACACAAACATAGCTATATTTGAGGAGCCCCACAGTTGGGCACGTGTCGCATTCTAATTCTCTAGCCTACTTGGCCCCTCCTTTTAGAGCTCTTCTACTCCATAATCATCCCTTCAGTTTTAGTTCTTCACTTCCCTGGGGATTTGATAGCTCTTCCACATTGGAACCACTGCCAATTTCTTCACCAAAATATGAAGGTAATAATGGAAGTTTAACTAGATTTCTTCGTAGATTTGCTGTCACTTCACCAAGTTTTAGCAGTAGAACGATGCACATTATGTCATGGTTTGACTTAATTAATTGTACATGTCATCACCACTAATGAATTGATCTTGTTTCTGTATGTGCGTATATAGATCTTCAATTGGGTTCATAAGAAGCTTCATCAAAGGGTCCTCAAGGGTTTTATTTCTTAACTTCATTCCCTCTTTAATTTTATATACAAAAATCAATGAATTTAAAGCTTTGTTTTAAATACCAACTAATTAATAATTAGTTGATACGACATATACTGATGTATTTATGTGCGCATGACTCTATTAATCTGACACAAACTAAATCGTACTTTGGTCATTCAGATGGGTTTGCTGAAAATGAGGAAAAGCTTAATGATGAATTGGAAAGCAATGACAAGGAGACACAAGCATTTCTAAAAGAAGCTGGAGTTGGTAATGCTGAGGCCCTTGATGGTTGGAGGGATGGGATTTTAACAATAGGCACCTTTGGTTTCGATCCCCTAAAATCCTTCCAACACCAAAATGAATATCTGATTTTGGAGAGGAGCGAGGAAGATCACGATCACCAAGGCCATGGATTTCTTCACAGTGGTAATGTTGATGATGAACATTATGATCATAATGTTGGAGATGATGAAGAGCTGAACCCTCTGATGTTTACAACCTTCGGACACAGCTTTGAGGAACTGGGGTCAAATTTTGATGAGATTGAGAAACCAGCTGCTGATGGTGATGTGATCTTGACCCTAGATGGTGCTCCTCTTACTCATCCATTTGTGGGGTCCACTGAAACCAGTGTTGATGGTGATCAGCCTCATCTTTACCATTCAGACAGTAGTGATCTCATGATGAAGAAGAGAGGTCAAAGGATAACACTGGCTGATTTGTTCCAGGCTGATCATGTTCATGTTCATGTTCATGTTCATCAACATGATGATGTTGGTCAACTGAAGGTCGACTCTTGCGAGGTCCAGCCAGAAATGCGGAAAAAAATGAATGTTAGAACAAAGAGTGGCCTAGCATTTGCCAAGAAGCTCCTTCCTCGTGTCAAAGAGGAATCAAATCCAATCAAAAATCTACAGCAAGTGAGTATAGTAATGCATTTCATTCTTTTTCGTTTTCTTTTTGTAATTTGTGGGACACTTAGTACTAAAATATTGAAACATGATGTGACTAATAATTTATCTATAATATTATGAGTGGATGAAAAACTTAATAAGTTAAAGTAGAATATATAAAAATGAATTGATCGCTTCATGTTCTAGAGTAATATATAAAACTCGCTCAAAAGAAAAGGATCTTATTATTCCAGCTTAGTAATTGTATATATATATATATAATTTTTTTTTTTTTTGGGTATATTGCCATAGCTGATGAAGAGGATGTTGAAGAGGAAAATCCATCCAGCTGAGCTTGATGTCCAGAAGCAACCTCGCGCGTTGGAACTCATCACCACTGTTGAGAATGATGCCTCTGAGTCGCTTTCCTTGCTTCCAACTCAAGGTACATATATTTCTTCATTCCAAATTCAGCATATATATGTATATATGTCCACATATTTTATTTTTATGAAGTTAATCTTCACTTCTGAAATAATTTTTTTTAAACATTAGTTAGATAATGATTCTAATGACCATAACTATAAATTGTTTCACATAGTTGAAAGTAATATATTGAGCTTCCAAAGGCGGGTACATTACCACTTTAAACACGATATTACCAATTGTAGAGACTCAATGAACCACTTTCATCATGTGGAAAAGAAAAAAAAGAAAAAAAAGGCATACACATTCTAGGGTCATTTAATATTCACTCAATTTTTTGGCTCTTTAAACACAATACTAACAAAAAAAAGAAAAAGATTTTAGCTTTCGATTTTTAGTTTTCATTGTGTCCATTATTTCTGCTATGTTTGCTTCTCATCTCTTCCAATATATTAATGAGTAAATTATTGTTACACTTTTAATAATTTTTATTTTTATTTAAAACTTTTAATACTTATATATTAAACAAAATAAATTTCACATCTACCCTTTTATACCTCAATAGATAGGATGAGTTTTTTTAGGGGGGGTGGTGGTTGGGGTGGTGTGGTGCCTTGAGTTGGTGGTGGAAAATCGTACGAAATAGGATTTCATTCTTGAATTTTGACACAAAATTCAAGAATTAAACCATAAACTATACGAAATTAACCAAATTATTTAATATCAGAAGATAAAGAAATTTTAAAATTAAAAGTATTTTTGAAGAATTATTGCTTTTAATTATCTTACTTTAAGTTAGATTAGATACTCATATTACTCTTAAAATGAGCAAGTGAAAAAAAAAATTATAAATAGGAGTAATATTTTCATAATCCTCAATATAATCTTAAAATAAAAAATAAAAATAAAAAGTAATGTTGAAATCATGATAGATTTTGGTAAGTGTTTTTTAGATTGTTGTTGGACTAGTTTACAATTGGATGACATTGGTTGTAATTTATATAAAAACAATAGTCTATTTTAAATTGTATAGTCATTTGACTAGTCGAAAAACTTATGAGTTTAATTTTTCTATATGCAAGTTTTTGAATAAATTTATATGTTAATAAGAACCTATAAATTAATTGTCCTATATTCATCTTGTCATTATTCTTCATCCTCATTTTCTCATACCTCAAACATAAAAAATATAAACCGAAAACTAAAAATGGTACAAAAGTTATAAAACATTACATGTTATCCCTCCAGAAAATTAGTAAATTACCACATGCAAGGAATGATTGTAATTTGTAAGTAGGCTTTTTCTTTCTTTGCTTTCCTCTAATTCAAAGTTGACATTATTTAAATTATAACAGTCTATCAAGTAGGTTGTCAAAAATTTGTTCAATCATTTGGTATAATCACCCGAATAATAATCATATCATACAAAAATAGCGTTTCAATTTGATTTAACATTTTGTCTGCAATAGTAATTTTGATGTGCGACCACATAACAAACTTTGGATAAGCGAACAACGACGAAATAATGTACTTGCTATAGCCCTCGACATTGGGCCAGGCCAGGCCGGACTTATTAAATAAATTTTAAATTTGCGGATCAGGCCGGGCAGACTTAATGACATAAAAAAGAGCACACAGGCTTTTATCGGGCCGGGTTTATATCTGGCTTTTCGGGTCGGGCCTATTAAGCCCACTTGGATCGGGCTTACGTGGGCTTTTGCAATAAACTATGTCTCAAATTTTAAAGTTACAAAAAAATATTTGCATGAAAAAAAAATACTCAAGGGTACAAAAACGTGGCTTCGTTAAATTAAAATACTCAAGGGTGCAAAAACGTTGGGCCTATTAAGTAGGTGGATGAGTGGTTAGGGTTTGTATTGGGTATTGGGTTTTTTAAAATAAATTAGGTGGGTTTGGAGCTGAGATTTGGATTTGGGTTGAAATATTAGTATTAAGAATGAGTTGAGTATTAATTTTTAAATAATAAGTATTTTATATTTTCGAACTTATGGGCCGAATTTATTACGGGCGGGTCGGGCTGAGCTTATCAGGTTTTATCGGGGTCGGGTCTATCGGGTTTGAACATCATAAGCCCAAGCCCAACCCGCTAACTCTCGGGCGGGGCCGGCCCACGGCCCATAGCGGGTCGGATCGGGCTTTTGTCTATTGAGCTTATCGGGCCCTCATATGCCCATGGGTTTTTGGGCCAAATAGTGAGGGCTAACTTGCTATGTCACATTTTGCTGATCCCAAAAAAAAAAAAAAACTAAAAAAAAACTAAAAAAAACTAAAACTTGTTTAACCTTGTTTTCACATCTGTGTATTTGCTTGTCTTCTGCAGGTGCTATTTGTGTGCGTTGAATTATGGGAGGCGTGCTTTTCTTCCAAAACTACGTATTTTGGTGATTCCCTTGTTGTAACTCAGTATTTCAAGGTAGGTTTTCAAAGAGCTCCATGTGTAACTGTGTTGGACCATTTAATCAGTATTTATCTTGACATTTTGTTATATACATTATCGATCCATTTTTGTTTTTTTTTTGCCAAACATTATCGATCCATTTAATTATTTAGTTTATTGGACGTGAATAATGGTATTGTATTTAATGTTATTGTATGACATGTATGTCTTATTTAGAAGAAATGTTATATAATTTGCATCTCATATAAGGTGGATTCATTTGAGACCCATTTTATTATTGGGCTTAAGTGAGCCTTCTTAATGATGGGCTTACATACTGTCGACAGCCCACTCGGCTGGCTATTTTTGGTATGGACAAAGCTAGATTATCCAAGAATAGTACTTGCAATGGACATGTATGGTTCCGGCACAGGCTACACGTGTTTTGGCACTAATATTACTCGGCACATAAATGGAGTATAAAGAAGAATTAAAAAAACACATTTCCTTTTTCCTCCCGCTTCGATCTCTCATCTCTTCTTAATTTCTTGAGCACTAGAACATTTCAAACAAAATAAACACTTTTCCTAGCCTCTCACTTTCCAATACAAAACAAGACAACTTAAAAAAAAAAAAAAAAAAAAAAAAAAAAGAGTTGTGAATGATAAGACGCTAAGTTTTTGCAGAGCATTACTAATTATTTTACCGTATGATTTTTCTTTACGGTACTTTAGGTGTTTGGATAAGTGACACTATCATTTTGATGTCTTTATCTCATTCATCATATAATTTATATTACTGATATTCTATTTTCTAAAGATAATACTTGCATATCTCACTTTAATGGTATCCTAAAAATAATATTTGTATGTCTCCTTATACCACACACCCTTCTAATTTATTGAATCAATATTATATATATATATATATAATAAGAACTGTTCACTTTCTAAATCACTATTACAAGATCATCTCTACAAATATATATATATATAAGATTGAATGTCGTTTAATTGTTTTTATGTATAAAATAAATCAACAATTTTTGTAACAATTAAAATCATTATGGCTAACCGTCTATTTAGTTAATATATATAAATAGTTAAATAATCTAATTTCAATTTTTATTTTCACAAATGATCCTCTAATAATGATTTAAGAGTTGAGCAGCCAATATTTATGATATATGTATGATGAGAATCTGATAAATCAAAAAAAAAAAAAAATTCAAGAAGTTACCGCTAATATTGGATATAAATATTTTTTTATTTCACAATTTATTCTGTAGTTTTACCGTAGATATAAGTAGTTGTGTGAGGTTGGTTTTTGTTTCACATCAAACACTTTCAAGTACACACATTCTTACAGCAAGAAATTAATTCATGAACTAACTCCTCTCATTTGATATAAGTAGTCTCAAAAAAAATATTATAATCTAGATAGCATATTGATCACAAAGGTGTGTAATATTTACTGGGATTAGATAAGGGCTATATTTTTATTTTGTATGAAAACGTAATTATGTATCAAATTAATTTTTCCTTTAAATTTTTAAGGTAGTTTTTATTTAAGTAATCTATAATCTTCTTTTTTTTCTAAATATTTAACCTAAAAAATTAAATTATACAGACGTATGATATCATCTTACAAAGACCGTTAAATCAAATTCTCTGATCGTATTCTTATCCATTGTATTTTTATTTCTAATATCGACAAAATTCAAATCTAATGTGAATATGTTTTATCCCACACCAATCACCAGATCATACTCAACATAGAGCCACTTCTTCGTCGATATTGAAATTCATTTCTTGAGAATTTGTTGATCTCATTGATAGAAGAAATGTGAAATTGAAATACAAGTTTGAGTAAATGAAAAGATATTGAGAATATTTTTGGTGTTAGGAAATTTAGATTAAAAAGAACGGTATTTATAGAAGACAAAAAATGAAGATAATCTAATTCATACATTTAGAATTTAGAGAGAAAAAAGAAAGATAAACTAATTGTTTAAAAATTTTATCATTTTCCTAATGCAACTTTTTACTTTAGCACCGCCCCTAAGGCTGGCCTAGGATTTGAATACGGAAAGGGCATGCATCAGGTGAGCTGATTAACTAAAGAACGTTATGCTATAACTTAGCCCATCAAAATTCCAGCATTTTTGGGGATGCTAGAACTATATTTGGGAATGAATGTTCATAGCCTTGACTCGAGGCTTTAGCGAACATAGACTCAAAATCCAACTATTAAATTTAAAGGTGGGTTTTTCGTAAAGTTGAATTTTTTAAAGCTCATGGTGGATACCGCCCACCATTGTTGTGGGTGTCTTAACATTTCCATTCAAGCTAGCCTTTAGCCATTCCAAACCTACAAGTCTACTCAAGTGTATAAGGCCATCTCTAGTAAGATGATCCTAAATGTAAATTTAGGACACAAAATATTAAACTTTTAATTAATAGTGTAAAAATATATTTTACCATGTCCAACAATGCTCTCTTGACTTCGTCCAAATCTCAAACATCTTGTCCATCAGCAAAGGCTTTCAGAAGATCCCGGATTCTATAGCAATCCGGATGGGGGTGGAGTAGCAATGAGAACGGAACTTGAAGTCTTTGAGAGAGGGGAAATGAATGATTCTACTTCCTTTTCAAAGAGCTCAATCTTTGGGGATGTGCGAACCTGAAACAGAAATAAGAGGGGGTCAGAACTAGAAAACGGAAAAAAGCCCGTTATAGAAGGTACATGTTCAAAGCCATGGGAAACTCTCTGCCCTCCACCATCAGAACCATCTTCAGGATCAACTACATGAGTTTCATTTGAGGGGGGAAGATGGGTAGGCCGTAATTGCAGGAGTTTCATTTGAGGAGGGAAGTTGTTTTTGAGGCAAGGGAATGCTAGGAAGACTATTAAGGGGATCTCCTAAACACCAGAAGATAGTGTTGTTGAAGCCGGAGTATCTACATCCATTGTGATTCCGACGGCTGCATCAAACTCGAGCATAGAAGGAGGAGTCGGGCTATTTGAAGCATGATCAATCATCTCGAATCCCATCAAAGGGAGAAATGGTCGCCTATAGGAATGCCTTGAACACTAGAGGATAGCGATGTTGAAGCCAGAGTATCTACATCCATTTTGACTTCGACGGCTACATCAAACTCGAGCATAGAAGGAGGAGTCATGATATTTGAAGCAGGAACAATCATCTCGAATCCCAGCGAAGGGAGAAATGGTCCCTTGTAGGGGACTATAGACATATGGACGAAAAGAGCTGTAAGCGAAGTGCTAATGGTCCCTTTGAGTCCATCTCTGTGACCACGAGTTCCCGAGAACTGGATGGGGCTAAAGACACTAAAAACAAAATGATCCTCATTCCTACCATAACACTAGCGAGGTACAGTTTCCACAGCTTTAGCAGGGGACATGGCGGTTGCTTAGTACGAGCAGAGATTTGTGGATTTATCTTTGTTCGCACCTGTATTAGTGGAAGTGATATTGTAAAGTGTCGATGCTTTGAGCTGGGCTTGAGAGATGTGATTAGAGTTTTATTGGAACCATGGTTATATGCTTATCTCAGGGACTTGTTAGATGATGCCACTAGTATTGACCTAAGTTTGACAGTTCGATAACAGTCCGGAGGTTCTAGTCGATTTCAAGAGTATTTATCTTCCTGACCATCAGATCAAAGAGCCCTGAAGAGGGGTAATTACATCTCCAGATCTTCTTGCAGGTAACCATTCAGGTTCAAGTGGAGCTCCAAGGTTTTGAATTGAGACCCAAGTTTTCAACCCAGTCTAGTAGGGTTTCATCGCAGTCTCCAGGTGGGTCGAGTAACCAACCAACACGGTTTGGTATGGCCATTTTTATCACTGTAAAAAGCTTGATCATATCCAGAGGGAATGCCCATATAGACCGAACATCACAGGCTGTAATTCTGGAGAGTAGAGTTAGAGGACAACAAAAAAATCTAGTGTGACAATAAGGAGTTAGACTACTATTACTGGGACTGGCAGAGCTGGTGGCAAATAAAGAGGACAAGGTCGCTCCTTAAGCTCATAGACTCATATGTTCGTAGTTACTCAACCGGTGGCTCGAGCTCCACCAGAGGTGGTAAAATGTACAGTATTTTTGGCCTTGTTGTACAGGTTTTGCTAAATCTTGAGGCTAAACACTTATCAAGAGACTTCATCAATCGGTGGGACACATATATTAATACCCAATCGGTGTTATATTTGTGGCAAACCATGTGATCTAGGTTTTCCAATATCGGTGGAAGACTCAGGATATGCTATAGAGGGTGGCACATATAACCAATTGTGTGTTGATTTTTGGATGGTATTCCATAGGACTTACTGTAACGACCCGTCCCGAATTCCGGGATTAGTTTAGTGACTAATCTTGATTAGTGAGGTTGATCGGTGGTTAGTTGGGCGAAATCGGACAAAATGTGCAAAATGACCGTTTTGCCCCTGGTCGTGGGCAAAATGTTGACTTTTTGATCGGGTGGTCAAACGGACTTTGACCGATGACCGTGACGTAGTTCAGGACGTCACAAGTTCATAGACAGGTGGCACGTTCGATTCTGACATTCGAGGAGAAAGTTATGATGTTCGGAAGTCAAGGGGCATTTTGGTAATTTGGTAGAAAAGGGGCCAAATGTTGACTTTTGACCCGGGAAGTCCAATGGACGAGGGCCAAGGACTGTTACGTAGAGCGAGTCGATATGAATCCGTAGACAGGCGGCATGCCGAAATCGGAGATTCGACGACGAAGTTATGGTCACGGAAGTAAACATGATTAACCGAGGCTCGGATTAAAATAATATTATAATAATAAAATCTGATTTCTTTAATCAAATCAATCTGGACCCTTGGATGAGTGACAAGTGTCACTCATCCCCTACCTTCCCTAAAACCAGGATCCTTGTTGGCCATTGGATTATTTAATCCATTTCTCTCCTGAAATCCTCACCATTCATTTTAAACCTCAGACACAATCTGGGCCCTTGATCTCATCTTCCCTTTTATTCTTAAACCATCAGAATATCATTCTCTCATTTTCATTCTTCCAAACCGTGGACAACTCCCACTCTCTACACAAACACCTCTCAATCATCATCCATTGCTTATGACCCGTGAATGAAAGTTGGAGAGGATGTTGAGACGAACCCAATGGTGGCCACGGCAAAGACCGTCATGCACGGTGGCCGGAATTTCGGAAGGTAAACCGTGATATTCAAATTTTGGGTTTTTGATTTTGATGGTGTTGATCAATTCTAAGCTTAGGATGATGTTCTTTGAGTTCTCACGAGCTTGTAGGTGCAATTTGGGACGGATTTGGACGTTGGAGGTGGTCGGAATGATGATTGGAAATCTGGCCGAAACTTCGAATGGCCATAACTTAAAATCCAGGTACTTTCTAAAATTTCTGGGTTTATATTTGGAATCCTTGGCTCGAGTAGATGGATTTACATAGGTAGAACGTCCAATTTGGTTGAGAAACGAGTGAGATATCGAAGTTTGAAGTTTGGAGCATCAATGGAGTTTTCCGGCGAGAAATTCCGGCGAATTGACTCGTTGACTCTGACTTGTTGACTTTTGACCGTTGACTTACTGTTCATGATGCCGTCATCGTTGACTTTGCTGGCGTCAGCGTTGACTTTTTGGTCAACGTTTGACTAGAACTTTGACCCGCGCGTGGGGGCGTGTGTAAGCGTATTTTTAGGTGGGACTAGGACCATTTTAAAGGTTTCGACGAACCGGATCCATTGGCGGTGGTTTCGGGTCGATCGGAGATCGTTAAGTTGGTCAAATCAAGGTTTTTCACCTCGGGAAACGTGTACGGGACACGTTGACTTTTTAGGAAAAGTTTAGGATTCTTAATATGGACTTGTATAGGTTAGTAGTAACCTTTGTGTGTGATTTGGATAGGTTTGGAAGTCCCGGTGATAGAGGTATGGCTCGGGAAGGCCTAAGGCACGCGTATCGAGGTGCAGCGTTTGAACGGTCTGTGAGTGGACTTTGGTTTTATAAATTCTATGCATGCTTAACTGTTTTATATGGATTATGATTGTGATTGTATGTTGTTGATTTGAATATTGGTAAATTAAACGGTTTCACGTATTTCGAGGCGATTTACGTGCTTGCACGTTAATCGAAATTTTTCGGTTTTGCACGTATTTTCCATGTTTATGGTCTTGGATAAGATTTGATGAAATTATTTTAAAATTGGAAAGATAAACTAGGGCTTGAGGCCCACTTGTTTGGAAACTTCGGACTTGGAGTCCAATTGAGTACGTAATCGGGCCAGGGGCCCAATTGCTTTATGAAATCGGGTCAGGGGCCCAGTTGTTACAAAATCGGGCTGAGACCCATTTGAGTGATATTATCGGGTCAGGGGCCCAGTTGATTTATGAATTTGGGCCGTGGGCCCAGTGGTTTATAAAATCGGGTCGTGGGTCCAGTGGTTTACAAAATCGGGCATGAGGCCCAGTTGGGTTATAAATATGATTTCGGGTCTAGGACCCTATGTTTAATAAATGTGATTTCGGGTCAGGGACCCTAAATGGAATTGTGATGTTTTATGGCGATTTCGGGCAGGGCCCATTGTAATGTTGTGAAATGATTTAATAAAACTGTTTTCCAAATACAATCTGGATACAAGGATATATGATGGTCTCCTCCAGGTGTCTGGGACACTGGGGAAGTCACGGTGCATTGCCTACGAGGGGTCATTGTACGGAGTTACCAGACCGTATAATGATTCAGGAGCAGGATTGCTATGATTGACGTCAGGGACGTCAGATATCTGTGATGTCAGAGATATTGACCCGGAGAGACCCCGGGCAGCACGCGTCGCTTATTATACCGTGAGATATGATGTCAGGGACGTCAAGCGTCTGAGACACTAAGCATCTGGAATGCTGGAGATGGTAATGGTAAATATGGATTAATGAATCTATGAAATGGCTTTTTGTTTGGATTTGTGTTTATGTGGTAAAAATGGATTATTGGTTATTGAAATGGTATTTCGGGTCAGGAACCCTAAATGGTTTTGGATTTATGGATTTATGTTTATGGCTTTGGGCGGTGGCCCACATGGTTTTAATATGTCTGAATGTGGTATTCCACAGTTTTGGGCTGAGTTCCCACACTTGGTTTTGAGTTAACGGTTTTTGGGCTAAGGCCCTAATGGCTTGGTTGAACAAATGATTTGGTTACTGGTTTTTGTGGCATGCATATGTTTTTATTGGAGGGCATAAATGTCTTATGAAATGTGTTAATGAACTTATTTATTTTTGTCCACTCACAGTTTTTGGTTTTAATGCCCTTCAGGTTGATTACGGATGCGACTGCAGCAGAGACTGGGACATTGCACGCCTCCTCCATCGATCCTTGCGCACTCTGGAAGCCCCGTTTGGGCAGTGACTTTTGGTTATCCCTTGTCTGACACCCCTTGTTGGACGGGAGCAGGGCACATTCCACGGTAATCCCGGGGGGATTGGGATGGGTCCTGTCAACTTACCAGGACTACCACTTCACCGAGAGACTGAGTTATCGTTGAGCTACTTTCAGGCTTACAAGTTACATCCCAAACACTGCACATGATGGTGTGCCATTTGCAATCATATCGATAATGACACAGGAGCACTCAAGGGGTGGCATGCGGTTGATTTTTCACCTGTATACGTAAATTTTTATGATAGAAATTATTTTAGGGGATAAAATTGTAACAACCTAGACTATAATTTAAGGTCAATTTGAGAATTTATTTGGAAAAGGATGATTTTATCCTCGGTCTCAAAAGGGTTCGATTATCAACTTTTTTGGGGGATACTTTTGGTCGTTTTCCTTTGACCTTTGTGTAATTCTCGAACTCACGACTGCGTCGATAGGTGTCACGTGGGAAACGGAGTCCGTAGGAGAAAGTTACGAGTCTGAAAAGGTAAGGACATGGCATAATAGTAATTTAGGAAAAGTTCAATTGTTAAAGATGGACAATCTCTGTCCTTTCCCCATTGGTTAGATTGGGGGTCCTCTCTCTTTCCTCTCTCTCGGCCCTGCGATGGCGTTGGAAGAATAGAAATAGAACTGTCATTTGAAGGCAACCAAGACCACAGTATCATCACCATCCTCTTCGTCTCATCTGTGTGAGCATAGATGTAACAATCTTGAACTTAGAAAACCTTTACAGATGCCACAAAAACAATGGGAAAATATGGGTCTTTGAGCATTTTGAGGTGATTTTGGCCACTAAAGGTAACAACGTTTGATTTGGGTCTCATATTCTTGGCCTTTTTGTTGATTAGGTGGATTTAGAACTATAGGTTGTATGATTTAGTGAGGAATTGGAATAGTTGCATAAAAGCTTGGATATGTCGTTAATGGCGATTCCGGCCAGCACTGGCAAAGCCATGACAAGGGTAAGTAGCACTTGCAGTCACAGCCAGGATGGCCTGAGGAGAGAGGTGGCACATGGGGGCACATGATTGCCTCCCTCAGCCTCTAGTGAGTTGGGTTTTTTATGTTTTCTACATTCTAGATCTAATTGTAAGGATTTAGGGTCCATCAAAGTTTGTTTAATATTAGTTGACTAACGTCAGTCAACCATTGACCATTGACTGTCGAACACCACCGTCCTCGGAGCTTCGTTAGAGACAGCAACCGGACCATCGCCATCACTGTCGTCGAAGGTGGTCAAAATCGGGGATTTTTGCCAAACAAATTCCAGATTTCGACGAGGAATTTCTCTCTCAATTCTAACTCAAACTCAACATGTAATTATTCAAAACACATCTACTCATCACAAGGTTTATATAAATCTAGGTTTGGGTCATGAAAACTACCTATCCTAGTTGAAAGGTCACCAGAAAGCCCACGGGTCTGCAAGTCCAGCCACCGTAGTTTATTCTAGAAGCTGGTGAGCTTCAACCCACTGTTACATCGTGGTAAACTTCAACAGAAAAGCAAGGCTAGGATTATCTAAAGGGTGGAAGTTTTCCAAACTCACTATTGGGTGAAAATCGTACTTGAGTCGTTGAAGAAATCCATATTCCTAAGACTATCCATTGTTGCCTCCATCGTACTGTCAACCCATAATCGACATGCAACCACAGTATTAGACTCCTCTCATCGAGATTAAACCATTGTCGTGAGTTAGGATGCGAGAAGTTACCTAAGTCATATGGAGTCTCAGTTTCCAGCGACTCCCCACAATTTTCTGCCGTCGTCGCCTCCATGTCAACCACCTCAGATTTAACATGTAATCAGCTTGTTAGAAAGCTCTCAGTGCAAGGATTCCAATGGTTCAACTCTTGAGCCTCGAGGTTACATGAAGGGCCTTCAAACTGCATCGGGACCAAGTCGGGATACGAGTCCTAAATGGGTTGAGTTCATTATCTCGGGTCACGACGATTTCCAGGCTCTTCTAACGAGCTGAAAGATCTCAAGGCGTCGAGAAAAAGCCGTAGTGTCCTCTACGTCAGGGTTCGAGTGCTAGGTACACTAACCACCATTCAAGGCCATTTCTGGAGTCATGGGATTCAAGTTTGTGCATGGGTGGGTAGTGGTTTAGGTTGATGTCGAGTGAAGAAAGTGGCAGGACCCGTCCCAAAAGGAATTTGATAAACATGACCGGTCTTGCTTCCGTTTGATAAGTCAACTGAAGTTCCGAAAACACCTTCAGCACTTTCCAGACAAGGATAGTCGTACTGATTCTCACACATGCCTCCACCTCACGATTAGCCTCAATCTACGTGCCATGGCCTGGAGGGTCATAAAAAACATAAAAGGTGTAAGTGGTAAAAAAATAACATCATTTGAAAATCCATTTAAAAAACAAACTCTTTACTCTCCAGTTATAAATCATGCATACATAGAGTAAAACATGAACAACCAGATTTCAAATCATATCACATAGAAAACCGTGGGACCCACAATTCATTATAAGCTCGTGGCCCAAATTTCCCGAAATCTGTTTCATCAAATCATGTAAAACATCTAGACATAACCATCAACATCAAACCAGTCACAATGACCATCAACAACAGTATTTGTCACCAGTACTCAAATATCAATCACAAGAATGAAACTGCACTACTCACAAGTGCATAGACATCAATCACAATATCACAGAATCAGCACTGCTCACAAGTGCACAGTCAATCGCATAATCACATGGGCACTACACGTAGGCCATCTCGGGGACTGCACACGGAACATCTAGACGTAACACATACTTGGGAACTGCACTCACGCAACATCGGAGTCACGTTTAATGACTGCACTCGCAACATCCGAGCCATGTTTGGGAACTATACACGCACATCTAGATGTACCACATACTCAAAGACTGCACTCACACACATCTGAGTCACGTCCAGGGACTACACTCGCATCGTCCAACACGTACTAGTATCCACAATCACAGAGACAATCCATACCACAAACACATGTTTGATTCCAACAGGGTCTAAAGCCCAAAATATCATATCCAATAAGGTCTCACACCCAAAACATAACTTCCAATAGGGTCTCAAGCCAAAAACATCATTTCCAATAGGGTCTCACGCCCAAAACATCATTTCCATGAAATTATCATAAAACCATGGCCATAAATCATTTCATAAATCCGAAAACCATCAATTCAATCATATATTTACATTTGACACCAAATCCAAGTTAAAACAATCTTTAAAACAAGGTCCTAGCCCAAAATGCTATTTTCACGCAATTTTGTAAAATCGTTCAGAAACCGACAATTAAATCAACCAAATCATCAAGTAATGACCTCAAATCATCATTCAAATCATTGCAACTCAAATCATGTAATAAATCATGGAAAACACTTACTATGCATACATCACAGTTTATAAGCCAAATGTCCACTCGCACACCGTCCACACGGTTCGATTCCGAGCCGTACGCTCCTCCGTAATTCAAGGAATTTCTAATCCTGTAAAAAACAACTATCAAGGGTCACTAACATCTCAAGTAACCTCACAATACAATCCTCTAATTTTTTGGGATAAAATACTCATTAAAAACTTACACAACACTTTGGACATGCAAAACTATATCGAGACGATGTCCAATCGACTCGAAACCTGTGCCAAAAAGTTCGTTACATCGATTACATGAAAAATCATGTTAACCATACCTCGAGAATTGTGCCCATGCACTTTTAGATGTGGCTGTGCGTGGGAGCCACGCGAATGGCATTGTTCATTGTCTGCTTCGCCCGTTTTCTGCAAAATTGGTTCCTCGACCAGGTTCCATGACCTGACCCAACCCCTATTCAATTGTGCACCAATTTCTACATTTCAATCATCTAATTTCATCGCAATGACCCCAATTAAGGATTCATAACCTCAATTGCATGAATGCTTACCTTCAATTCAATACCCTAAACCAAGATTTTAGGCCAAGCTTCGAGTTCTTATATCTCCATCTTCTTGCGTCTAATTAACTGCTTCCACACCTCGATTCAACTCATCAGAGATCGAATAACGTGATTTTAACTTAATTTTCACGAATTAAACATTCAAAATCACAATTCGAATTCGTGGGTTCATGGGGATTTTTCGGGTTTTTTGGGTTTCCATGGGTTTGACGCATTTTCTTCTCTCTTTTTCTTTCCTTTCTTCTTGTTTTTCTTTCTTAGTTACCTTCAGATTCTCAAGTTTACAATTTCTCTCAAGGATTGCTGCAATGATGAAGATCAACAATGGTTTTGATGGTTTTATTCTTCGATTGAATTAACACTCAACAACTTCAAATGAAGCCATGTGCATGCCAGCAGTCCCCTTTTCGTGGTGACATGTGTCACAAGCTTGCAGGCAGTGACTCGAAAAAATGGACCCAAATTACTATTTTACCCCTTACTAAAAAATTACCAAAATAATCCTGACCGTTTTAGACCCATAACGATCACGTCCGAACTCTGATTTCGACGTGTCACCTGTCTAGACCTACATAACGGTCCTTACGAAATGTCCAAAAAGTGATTCGAAAAAAGGCAACATTTGACCCCTTAAACCAAGAGTAAAATCATCATTTTCCTTCTAAATTTTGCTCACGACCTTGGAAATTTATGGAGTTAGACATGTTGTTGGGCTAGCAGGGGATGGGCTCAACCAGCCCATAGCCTAAATTTTTAATTCTTTCAAAGTTTTAGTTATGGGCTTGGGCTCACTAAGAGATTAATAAGGATAGACTAGAATTGTAACTTAAGTAGTGGGTTTGGGCCTTCAAAACAATAACTCACAAGGTCGAACCCAAATTCAACTAATCGAACAAATGGTCAATAATGGTCCGCATATTAAAATAGAGGTAAAAAGGTAAATTCCAAATTTTCGATTCAATTTTTCGATAGGGGATGTATTGAGAAGGGGAAGAACTAGGGCTACCACAACAATCCCCAAGGGCAGCGTCGACAATATTATTGGCAGAATGACGCCAACACTAAGTGGCCACCTCCTCGGTCAAAGTATGAGACATACACCATCTTGAACAGCTCTTACGAGAATGTGCTCATGAATGCCAAAAACATGATCCCCAAACCAGCATGGGCTTACACGACCCATCCTAATCCCCCCTGGGATTACCGTCGGATGTGCCATGCTCCCGTCTGACACGAAGTGTAAGACAAGGGATAACCTAATGCCACTGCCCATTCGAGGCTTCCAGAGTGCGCAAGGATCGATGGAGGAGGCATGCAATGTCCCGGTCTCTACTGCAGTCCGTATCAGTGATCAACCTGAAGGGCATTAAAAACAACAAAGGTTGTGAGTGGATGAAAATAAAGGAGTTCATAAAACACATTTCATAAAGACATTCATGCCCTTCACTAGAAAAGTACGCATGCATCGAAAACCAGTAATCAAAACATTTACTCAAACAAGCCATTAGGGCCTTAGCCCAAAAACCGTAACTCAAAACCAAGTGTGGGAACTCAGCCCAAAACTGTAGAATACCAAATCCGTAATTACAAAACCAAGTGGGCCACTGCCCAAATCCGTAAACACAAGTCCAACCAAAAAACCATTTCATAGATTCAATAGTCCATATTTACCACATAACCATCTCTAGCATCCTAGATGCCTAGCGTCCCAAACGCTTGATGTCTCAGACGTCATATCTCACGGTATAAGCAACGCGTGCTACCCGGGGTCTCTCCATGTCAATATCTCTGACATCCCAGATGTCTGACGTCCCAGACGTCTAATCATAGCAATCCTGCTCTTGAGTCACTATACGGTCTGGTAGCTCCGTATAATGACCCCTCGCAGGAAATGCATCGTGACTTCCCCAGTGTCTCAGACACCTGGAGGAGACCATCACATATCCTCATATCAAGATGGTATATGGAAAAAAAAGTTAACAAAGTCATTTCAAAATATCTCAATGGGCCCTGCCCGAAATCTCCATAAACCATCAAAAATCCATTTAGGGTCCTCGACCCGAAATCACGTTTATGAAACATAGGGTCCCAGACCCGAAATCACATTTATAAAACTCAACTGGGCCTCATGCCCGATTTTGTCAACCACTCGGCCCCTGACCCGATCACAAGACTCCAAAGGGTCTTAGCCCGATTTTGTAAACCAACTGGGCCCCTAGCCCGATTACATGATTCAAATGGGTCTCTTGCCCGAATTCATCTTTCCAAAACCAAAACCATGCCATAGAATCATAATTAGACTCACAATCACATAGTCATATCATAAGATCGTAAACCTCAAAAAGTGTGTAAATACGAGTTTACTTCGAAATACGTGCAATCGTATAAACCACTAGTTCCATAATCATCATCATAGAAATCACGTATATAAAACATATAAAACAGTTATGCATGCATAGTATTTATAAAACCAAAGTCCACTCACAGACTGTCCTACGCCTCGATACTCGTGCCATAGGCCTTCCTGGGCCCCACCACTACACCGGGACTTCTAAATCTGTCCAAATCACACTAGAGGGCCACTAACCTCTTCATTAACCTCCTATCAAAGCCCCGTAATTTTCTCGAATTTTTAACTATTTTTAAACTCCATTCAAAACTTTCAGACACCTAGAAACATATAGAGACGGTGTCCGATCGACACGAAACTAGTCCCAAAATGTTTGTTACATCGAATAGATTAAAAGTCATGTTGGAAGTTTCCCCAAAATACCTTTCACGCGCCCCCACGTGCTGTTTGAACCCCTTGTGCGTGAGACCCATGCGTCGTGTACTGTTCATCTTCCTCCTCAGATCGACCCGGTTTGAACTGGTCCGGTCCAGCCGAACCGACTCGGGCGATTCGATCTTATTTCTCCGTTATTTTCATTCCAATTTTTATTTTACTTGGTTCTATAGTTTCCTTGCACAATTTCCTATCGTTCTATAACTTAAAACTTGAATTTTTAAGTCCAGAAGGTTACCTCTCCTATCTCGAACAGACCAGTCAACCAACAACCGTCGTGCCTGCACGATCCTAGCCACCTCTCATCTTGGTTTTGTACTCAATCGATTCCTGAAACCTTCAAAGACAACTACCAATCATCATAATCGAACAAAATGCACTAAACCTCACGCTGCCATTTTTGAACCATAACAAGTCCTTATCAGGTTCTCACTCACCTTGCCGTCTTGAACTCAGTCGTGGACACCACCATGGTCATTCCGACTTCAGTAGCTCTATCCACTCCTCTAATGCGATCAACAGCCCACCAAAATCGATCTTTCATTTTAGAATTTTATAAGCTTCTCTATTCCCCCCCCCCCCCCCCCCCCCGGTGGCCACTGCCTTCCACGACGGTCATCGTCGTTGGTACCACTAACCTTGCCATCCATCACTCCCCAACTTTCATTTACAAACAATTAGCATTAGATGAATGTTTTGAGGTTTTAGAGGTGATGGGTTCACGGTTTAGGAGAGAAATTTCTCAGAGGAAGAGTGTTTGCACGATTAAGAAGAAGATAGTGATCAGGTGAGAGGGAATGAAAGGTGCAGATGCAATCCTGATAAGAAAGTGGACGACTGAGATTAATTGAAGAATATAAATTATATTTTAAATTGACTAATGGGGACATGATCCACAATTTAGGGAAAAGGGAATGTGGGATGAGTGACACTTGTCACTCATCCAAGGGTCCAGATTAATTTGGTTTTTAAATCAGATTACATTATTATATTATTATTCTAATTCAAACCTCGGTTCGTTCGGTTAATCGATTTTACTTCTGTGACCATAACTTCTTCGTTCGACGTCCAATTTCGACGTGCCGCCGGTCTATGGATTCGTATCGACTCAATCTAAGTAACGGTCCTCGGCCCCCAGCCATCGGACCTCCCAAGTCAAAAGTCAAGATTTTGCCCACTTTTCAACCAAATGACCAAAGTACCCCTCAACTTCTGAACGTCATAACTTCTTCCTCAAATGTCAGAATCGGACGTGCCACCTGTTTATAAACTTGTGACGTCCCGAACTACGTCACCGTCATAGGTTAACATCCATTTGATTTCCCGAACTAAAAGTCAATATTTTGCCCACGCCTAGGGGCAAAACGGTCATTTTGCACATTTCGTCCGATTTCCCTCAACTAATTCCTGATTAGTCATTCTAACCCATAATTAATTAATATTTAATCCCGGTATTTAGGACGGGCCGTTACATGGGCACTGGCCACTAGCCGACTAGCGAAGAACACTGGTGTCTACTGCCAGTACCACAAGTACAACGATCACACCATTGATTAGTACGTGGCATGCATGGATCTAGTGGAGGCACTCGTCCGAGATGGTAAGATTAGCCAGTTCTTGTAGAATGCTCCTCAACAACCTTGTCATCCCTAAAATCAACACAATAAACGGTGGCACTTCTATCTCTTAGTTTTTAACATCCAACCGAGCCAAGAAGAACTTCCTGCACATAGTACAACACAACCATCAGTTCTTCCATATCAATGAAGGCACGAAGAATGGTAGGGAGATCATATCCTTCTCAGAGGAAGAAGGGCGATGGGTGATCTATCTGAAAGACGATTTGATTTCCATCCGAGCCCTCATCACTAACTTTGATGTCGGTTAGATCGTGATTGACACTAAGAGCTCGATTAACGTAATCTTCATGGATGCACGTAATCTTCATGGATGCCTACAAGCGGCTCAACATCATGGAGTCTAACCTAGATCAATCCCTGATCCCTTTCTTCGGTTTCATTGCGGACTCAATCATCCTGGTCGGTACTGTGACTCTTCCTCTCTAGATCGAAGAAAACCCCAACTCCACCACCATTCTAGCTCCCTTCCTGGTGGTTGATTGCCCGACCGCTTATAATGTGATACTAGGATGAGGACTGATCAACCAACTCTGAACGATCGTATCTATTCACTTGCTGCTTATTAAGTTCCTAACCTCATGGGTATTGGACAGGTCTGAGGAGACTAGATGGTAGCTTAGACCTGCACACCCTTAGCCCCAAGGGTGGATCGATCGAGGATCCACATGAATACTTGACCACACCGCACCCTCAACCCATCGAGGAGATCGAGGAAGTCATCATCTCCCATTACTTCACGGATAAAATGGTCAAGATCAGCACAACGCTCAGCCCTTCCCCATGCACCAACCTGAACAAGGTTCACCCTAAGGATAACTTCCCTGTTGGGAACGTGCTACTGAGCTTCGTGAATGCCTACTCAGGATACAATCAAATCTTCATGCACCCAACCGACTAGATCCATACTACCTTTTGCATCGACTAGGTCCTCTACTACTACAACGTGATGCCCTTCGATCTGAAGAATGCTAGCGTGACCTACCAGTGTCTAGTCAACTACATGTTTTCCGACTAGATTGGCAAGACCATGAAGGCCTATATGTTTGATATGCTTGTCAAGAGAAAGATGACCAACCAGCATATCGTCAACCTTGCTCGGATGTTCGCCATCCGTAAGAATTTTTGAATGTGCCTCAATTTAGCCAAGCGAGTCTTTGGGGTCGACTCGAGCAAGTTCCTTGGCTTTATGATAAGCCAATGTGGAATTGAAGCCAACCCCGAGAAGATCCAGAACCTTCTGGACATGGAGCCCCCTCGAACACAGAAGGATGTCCAAAACTTAATAGACCAAGTGGCAGCACCGACCCGATTCATTTCAAAAGCCACCGTGAAATGTGTTTCCTTCTTCAAAGCCCTTAATACCAAGTTCAAACACATTACTTGGACCAAAGAATGCACGAAAGCCTTTACCTAGCTAAATGATTACATGAGCAGAGCACCACTACTTGTAAGACATGTGATAGGCGAACCACTGATCATGTACTTGTCTATCTCCAACTCTGCGATCAGCTCGGTACTCATCAGGAAGATCGACAGGGCCTAGCACCCCATGTATTACGTTGGCCAAGCACTGTAAGATGAATAAACTAGGTACACCGACGTCGAGAAACTTGTTTTTGCTCCGATCATTTCATCCAGAAAACTATGATTGTACTTCCAAGCCCATGTCATCATCGTCCTGACCAACAAGCCACTCCACCAAGTATTATAGAAACCAAACGTGTCTGGTCGGCTACTCTAGTGAGCTACCAAACTCAGTGAGTTCGACATCACTTTCACCTCTAGACCAGCCAAGAAGGGGCAACTAGTCACAGACTTCATCTCGGAATTCACCTATCTACCAGTCGAGCTAGCTGTACTAGTCGACATAGCCACCTCCGAGCTTCCGTCCACATCCAAACCTACCTTGGATGTCGATCAACCCACATGGCTCCTCTACGTGGATGGCTCTGCCTGCACAACGTCTCTTGTGAAGGACTCGTCCTCACCACCCTAGACAAGCACCGACTAGAGTATGCCCTTTGTTTCATGTTCGAGGCCTCCAACAATGAGGCAAAGTACGAAGTCTTTCTTGCGAGTCTATGACTAGCCAAACATATGGAAGTCAAGTAGATACATGTCTACATCGACTCATAACTTATTGTGAACCAGGTCAATGATGAGTTCAAGGCCAAGGATGCCTCCATGGCTCTGTATAGGAAAATGGCACAGTCCCTCCTCAGTAGCTTTAAGGCCCATGTCATCACACAGATCCCTCAATCCTAGAACAGCCATGTTGACGTGTTCGCCCAATTAGCCTCATACTTAGATGAGAAAACAGGCAGGAATATCTCGGTAGAGATAATCCAGTGATCGAGCACCATCCCCTCGATGGTCTTATATGTCAACACCAACCTTTATGTGGATGGCACCCCTCATCAGCATCCTCATCGATGGGAGCCTACCGACCGACAAGGTTGAAGCCAAGAAAACAGGCTAACAATCAACGTGATACAACCTCATCTCCAGTTAGCTCTACAAGTGAGGCTACACACTACCCCTACTCAAGTGCCTTGACTCACTGGCTGGGAAGAACCACCTCGAAGAGATACATGCATAAGTCTATGGAAACCATACAAATTATGTTTATCGTCAAAATGGAAATCAATTTTGTGAAGATCTTCGGTAGCAGAATGATCTTCCCCCATGAGTTTACCAGAATGATTTTCCCACATGAGTTTTTTGGTCCTAGAACAAACAAGGTTCTTCAACATAATAACAATTATTTATACAACACACTTAATCTTATAAAAAGGTTACTTCGTCACGCAAATAACTTATAAGTGAAATCTATCAAATTCATAAGAAACAAATTTTTCTCTAACAACATGATCATTGATATAGAACAGTGCAATGTGGTTTGTTCCCACTTTCAAACATTAAGTGAGCTTTACAAGCCCATTTTATCAACAAGTCTATGGAAAGCAGTGACATGTAGTGCCTTAGTTAAAGGATCTGCAATCATCTTGTATGTACTGAGATGCTCAATCTCAATGGTGACTTCTTTCACTTTATCTTAGATTGCAAGATACGTGATATACATGAATCTCGAAGATTCTAACCTTTTTGTTATTCTTGGCAAAAACAATTACTGATGTATTGTCACAGTACAACTTCAAGGGTCTTTCAATGCTTTGAAGAACTTTTATGTTGAGAATCAAGTTTCTTATCCAGACAGCCTGTCTAGTTGCCTCAAAACAACCAATGTATTGTGATTCTATGGTGGAAGTGGACCTGGTAGATTGTTTTTTTCTTCTCCATGAAACAACTCCTCTGGTTAGCATAATCACATACCCACTAGTTAACATGCAATCATCAATGCATCCTCCAAGATTAGCATCAGTGTAACTTTTCAATTCGAGGTTTTCAACTTGATGATAGGTCAATACATACAATTGTGTTCTTTTCAAGTACCTGAGGAATTTCTTAACAGCATTCCAATGAGCCATTCCAGGATTTGATTGAAATCTCCCAAGAACACTTAAGGCAAAGGATAAATCAAGTCAAGAGCAGATTTGTGTATGCATCAAACTCCCAACCATTGAGGCATAAGGCTTGTCCTCCATAGCTTCTGCCTCAAAATCAGTTTTGGGACATTGATCATAAGAGAATTCGTCACCTTTTATGATTGGAACATCATTTCCATTACAACTTTCCATATTAAATCTCTTAAGAACTCTATCAATATAGTTCTTTTGAGATAGTCCCAACATCCTTCTTGATTGGTTCCTTTCAATTTCTATGCCCAAAACAAAATGAACAACTCCCAAATCCTTTATATCAAATTTTTCAGATAGCATTCTCTTTGTATAATAAAGAAGTTGATTGACAGGACCCGTCCCACACTGGACGTTGATAACCGTGCCCACGCGCCCTCAAGCATCGCCACAAGTGGTTGCGCGTGAAGTCCACGTGCCTGACACTGTTCCTGCTACAGTTATCTTCCTCGCCCGTTTCTTGTTAAACGGGTCCTGTAATCCGCGTCTCAACCTGTTTCATTCTCCCTCAATTCTGCATCAATTCTTTCAATTACTTCATCTAGCATCATCGTTTAAACCTTAATTAGAGGTCTGTGATTTCAATTACACAATTCCTTACCTCAATCTATTCGATTATCAAAGGATACCCGCACATTGTTGTTTCTTCGAAGTTCGTCACTTTCAATCATTTTTCTTCAATTGATCCATCCAACAGCTTCATAGGACTCTTATTAACTTGTTTCCAAGTCCAATTACACCCTTAAACCTTTCTAATTACTTGACTCAACCTTCAACTTTCCATTTTTCCGCCAGGTCTGTTCTTGGCCAAAACGACACCAATTGTCTTCGTTCTTGATCGGGTTCGACTCCCCTTGATCCCAAAAGGCTAAAATCAACGCCAATTGCGGTGTTCGTGGTCCATAATTTCAACTTCGAAACTTAATCAATTCGAATTTCATGGGTTCTTAGGTTTCGGCTGTTCTTTCTCTCACTCCATCGTCTAATTCTCTGTTCTCCCTCTCTAATTCCTCTCATTATATCGACTAACTGGTGGTGCTTGTAGGAAGATGGTTGTTGATTCATCAGACTCTGTCCCCCCCTCCCTTTAGAACACCATACACACACACGGTTAACAAACCCATTTCACTTCATTCCACCGCCTAACAATTGACACTCCTCAACATTACAAAGTGACAGATGTCGCTCGCTAATCCAGGTGAGTCACAAGTATACTGACTCTGCAAAATCTTGTCCCAAATTACCATTTTTCCCCTACAACACATAATTACAAAAATACCTCTCACAGTTCTATACCCATAGCTTCCACGTCTGAATGCATGCCGCCTGTCTACGGACTCAGTGTCTTAAGACCTACCCAATGGTCCTTACGGAAAGTCCAAACAAGGTCCTCGTCAAAAAGTCAACTTTTGCCCCCCATACCCAAGTGCAAAATCGTCATTTCCTTCCAATTTTCCAACTTTTTCTTTTTCGAATTTTCGGGTCGTCACATTGATTGTTTAAACTAGCAAGGAGGATGTCATCTACATATAGGACTAGGAAGATAAAATTTGATTTTACTATCTTCATGTAAATGCAGTTGTCAAATCTATTTTCCATTAAATCAAGAGATTGAACAACTTCATCAAATTTTAGATACCACTTCCTTGAGGCTTGTTTAAGTCCATAAAGCGACTTGTTTAGTTTGCCAACCTAATTTTCTTTCTCTCTTTCAATGAATCTTGGAGGTTGTTTCATGTAAATATCTTCATTGAGGTTTCCATTCATAAATGCTATTTTAACATCCATCTGGTGCAACTCTAAACCATAGTGAGTGTTACTTTCCATTATGATTCTGAATGAGTCTTTACTGGAAACAGGTGAAAAGGTCTCATTATAATCCAGACCATGTTTTTGTGTGAATCCTTTTACCACCAGCCTTGCTTTTAATTTGTCAACTTGTCTTGCTGCATTCTTTTTGGTCTTGAACACCCATTTGAATCCTATTGCTTTTCTTTCATCATTTGTTTCCACCAAAGACCAAACTTTGTTCTTTTCCATTGAACTGAGTTCTTCTTTTATTGCATCATACTAGTCTTCAAAATTAAAGTTTCTCATTGCATCTGAGTAAGTCATAGGATCAGATTCTTCTCCAATATTAAAATCGATTTCCTACAGGTACACAACATAGACACTTGAGATTGCAGACTTCCTAGGTCTTCGAGATCTTTTAGTTGCATTTTCTACTGGAGTCTAACCTGGCAGTGTGGTTGCCTGTACTTCTGGTTCGGTGACATCATTTTCCACTATTGGAATTGTTATGTTTCATATGACATAGGCTGCTGATTTGCATTGTCATTTTTATTTGCAATAGAACTTGAGGCATGCATTTCTATAGGTATTCGCACAATGTTTCTGGAAGATGGAATCGTATATGTGGCATCACTGAAGATTTCATCAAAAACAAAGTTTCTTAACTTTGTTTGTTGACAAGGTTCAGAATCTTCAATAAACTTGGCATTTTGAGATTCTACAATTCTTGTATGAGAACCAAGAAAGTAGAACCTGAACCATTTGGACTTTTCTAAATACCCTACAAAGAAACAGCTTGTCCTTTCTTCCAGTATCTTAGCATTAGCATTATACAACCTAGCTTCACTTCTACATCCCCAACAATGGAAATGACTCAGACTTGGATTTCTTCGTGTCTAAAGTTCATAAGGAGTCGATTTTACTGTTGTAGATGGAACTCTATTCAAAACATAGTTTTTTGTCTTCACAGTTTCTCCCCAAAGGAAATCAGGTAGACCAGACGTTAACATCATACAAACCACCATTCCTCACAATGTTCTATTTCTCCTTTCTGCTACTCCATTTTGGGAAGGTGTTCCTGGTGTGGTGTATTGGGCTGCAATGCCATGCTGTTCTAAGAACAAGGAAAAAGGTCAATTATTTTTTCTAGCCTTTGTGTATCTTCCATAATACTCCCATCCACGATCTGATCTCACTGTTTTTATCCTTCCATCAAGTTGGTTTTCAACTTCCAATTTGAAATTTTTAAAACAAGTTAAAACTTGGAATTTTTCATAAATTAGAAAAATACTTGAGTACCTTGAGAAATCATCTCTGAATAGAACATAATAGGATTTTCCACAAATTGTTCTAATTGGAAATGAACCACAAATGTCAGTATGGATTAGTTGTAAAAGAGTTTCACTTCTAATGGATTTTTCCTTTTTACTAAAATTGTTGGCTTATCCCTTAATGCAGTTTATACAAATTTCATAATCTGCAAAGTTCAATTTAGGCATTACACCAGATTAATCAGCCTTTGGATTCTTTATTTTGAGAAATGTCCAAGTCATCTATGCCAAAGCATAGAAGATTTCCTATTTGTCAACAATCTCTTTGAGGCTATATGATCAACATTCAAACATTCTGTGTAATAAATACATTCAATCTTCCAAAAATCACCTTTTGGCGATGCAAAACCAAGCAGATGATCAAACTCATTCTTAAAATAAAACTTGATAGATTCATCATCGCCAACATAAGAAAACTCATCTTTTACAAACTAAGCAGCTGAAAATAAATTCCTTCTTATGGAAGGTACATAAAGTACATTGTTTAAAGTTAAAATATAACCAGAAGTTAATTTTAACATGACAGATCCAATTGACTCTATTGCCATTTTGGTCCCATTTCCAACAAAAAAAAATTGAAAACCTCATCATTTTTCCCTTCTGATTTTGAAAACCCTGCAATGAGTTTGTGATGTGAATTGAACATCCAGTGTCAAACCACCAAGAGTTTTGTGGAACTAGAATCAAATTAGACTCAACTGTGACAAACATTTTGGAAAAACTTACCTTTCTTATAAAGCCAGACCTAGAAACCTAGACAGTTTCTTCTGATGTGTTCTGTGGATTGACATAAAAAAAAACATTTTTTGAAGTTAACTTTGTGAATTTTCAGCTGAGATGTGGATGCTTATTGATCCTTCTTAAATACAGCAGAGTTATGACCAGTCTTTTTTGGCCCAAACGTTGAACTAGATTTGAAACCATGCAGTTTTGGATTTACAGTATTGGAAGACTTTATTTGTGGAGTCATTTTGCCTTTTCCTTTTCCAGTATAAGAAAGATTGGCACTTGCAGACAACAGCTTCTTTTTCTTTCTCTCTTCCTCATCAGCACAAATCTCAATTAATTCATTGAAGGTCCAAGTTTCCTTATGAGTTTTGTAGTACACCTTGGTCTGATCATACTCATTTGATAGAGAATGAAGTCCCATATGAACCAAGAACTGTTCAGAGACCCCTATCTTTAGTGCTTTCAATCGATTTCCAATATTTAGTATCTTCAAAAGATGCTCCCTGATGCTACTAGTACTATCATGTTTGGCACTGATGAAGGTACTAAGGCATGAACTTGCTTCTACATTGTTTTATTTCTTGTACTTTTCCTCCATAGCAGAAAGGTAGTCCTTAACCAACTCATATTCCTCAAAACTTCCTCTTATGTTATCCTTCATTGCATTCTGCATTATGCAAAGGGACATGGAATTTGCCATTTTCCATTTTTCTAACATCTTCATGTCGTCTCTACTGGTCAAGTCAGTGAGTTCAACAGTTTTTGTAATTTTGAATGCAATATCAAATTGCAGCATTCCCAAGTGCATCATCAATTTCTGCTTCCAATCCTTGAAGTTCGTCTCATTCAGCTTTTCAATGTTGACAAGATTCAACATGTTCATGTCTATAACAAGAAAAACAATGGGATTTTGAGAATTCAGATTGGTGACATCCATAATGAAGTGTTTGAGACTTCTGTCACTTTCTAAAATTATAGAACAATCACACCTTTGGGCAAGTGATTTCTAAATCATCATCATGAATCTCATATTTGCATAGTAAGGCATAAAAGACTTGTCAAAACATATTATAACACCTTTGGCTACAAACATCTTATTTTCAACAAGTGATGCATGATCCTATATACATTGGAAAATAAAGAAAAACAAGTATGACAATTCCTTTGGGATTTGTTCTACTTGTCGACTCTCAGTATCCACTATATTGGTTTTCTCGAATTTTGTGTAGGGTCTACATTTTCTATTTAATACTTTGGCATTTAACATAAATTATCCTATCAACACAAATAACCAACATCATAGTTTGTTCAAAGTTCAGATTTGAACATATGATAAAAAATGTCAAGTATGAATCAAAAGCATACTTGAACTCTCTTAGTCAAATCCTTGTTTCTAAATTGGAATTCAAACAATTCAGAACAAGGAAATAACCCTCCGTCGATTTCATGATTGTTCTTGACAATTATGAAAGTTATTGAAATTTTTTTGAACATACGTCAAGAGTGTTTTCATAAATTGATCTCAACTTGCAGTGCAAAAGTATCATATTAACAGTCAGATTCATGTATAAACAGTAGCCAATTATAACCACACACAACGGATTCAAAAAGAACAAGAAACAGATGTCAAAATCGAAGAAACATCAAGATCAGAATGAACTTAAGACACAATTGACAGCTCTGATACCAATTGTTAGACTTTCATGATGTAAATCAAACACAGAATCATACAATCATGTCTTAAATCACATTCCATTGATAAAAAAACAGATTAGGATCAAGAACAGGTAAAGTTCAAGGCTTACTTGTTATTGAAGCCACAGAAGAAGATGTGATCCGTGAAGTTCATGATGCAAGAGATTGGTGATCTCTTCTTACAACCAAAAATCAACTCTTACTTGGTATAGGACAAGAGTTTTTTGAATTGGAGAGTTGGAGAAGAGGGATCATGATGATCTCTACATATAGAGAACTCCCAAAACCGTCCATGCCTACCACAACCCGTTTTGGGACAGCTCAACACAAAAACTGCCATATTTTGAATTCAAATCAATTGATTTCCATCTCAAACTATATATTTAAGTTTTTGGTCCATATTTAGGTTGATGTGATTAGTTCAAGCAAACTCACATCTCTTATATGTTATGAAAATCAAAATCTCTTTAATGATTAATTTTCACTTTGGAATGTTAGACGGCTCAATGATCAATCTAAGCATCCGGAGATCAAGAGCTTCTTGGTTAGAAGCAAGTTAAGTTTTTTGGGTCTTTTTGAGACAAATTAGGAGAAGAAAGGTAGTTAGAGTTTCTACTATCATGCTTTGTGGTTGGAGTGTCATTAATAATCGTGGCTACCGTTCCAATTGTAGGATCATAATAGGCTGGAATCCAGCTATTATGGATCTTCTTTTTTTTTGTGAGAATGTCCACCCAAGCTATCCATTATCGTGTTCTTTTGGTTAATTTGGATTTGGAATTTGTTGGATATCAACGATCAGGGCCTTAAAATCTTCAGGTAATCCTTGCACTTACTCTCTGATCAAAATGCTTTAGTTCTCAATTCTGATTGAACTGCTTCTTATCTTCTTTGCAGGGGAGGTCGAAGACCACTTCAGATTATGCTTCAGGTATTACACTTCTACTCTTAATCTCCTGGCTGCAAATAGAGACTAGCTCTAATGGTTTAAGATAGATGAGAGTTTGTGAGATGATGTTGAATAAAAAAGAACTAAATTGGATTGATCTTTTTGCTGTATGAAAGTGTGATTTTAATGATGCACATAAGGTGTTTGATAAATTTCTTCACAGCGATTTCTCTAGTTTTCTGTTAGTAGCTATTACTACTATATTTCTCATTATCATTGTTATTGTACATTTTGCTGATACATATTCAATCGTGTTTGTACTCTATCTGCACTCACGGCTCACACACACACACCTCACACCCTCTAAAAACGGTTACACACTAAGTGCATGACACTATGATGTCATCACAAGCCTATTACAGCATGCCACGTGTTCTCTTAGGTGAGGAGAAACTGTTATTATCCTCACTCTCTTCAAACTTCTGCACCAAGAAACCATTTAGGAATAGGAAGAAATGATCTGTTGGTGCTAGGGAGCAGGCTATGTACCAACACTCCATTTTAGACTGCTTACTGGTTTAACACCAAGCAGATCTCTTAGGTAGTTGAACCTTATCTTAGGCAGAGCCTTTGTTAAGATGTCAGCCACTTGATCTTTTGATCTGCAGTAAATTAGGTCTACTTCTCCATATTCCATTACCACTCCGATGAAGTGAAACCTCATGCTGATGTGTTTTGTCTTTTTATGAAACACAGGGTTCTTTGTCATTGAAATTACAGAGGTGTTGTCACAAAATAGGGTAGTAGGTCCTGTTTGTTCCTCTCCAAAGTCTTCTAACACAAACCTGAGCCATTTTGCTTGAGATATAGCTTCTGAAGCACTGACATATTCAGCCTCTGTAGTAGATAAAGCAACACTGTGTTGCTTTACTGATGCCCAAGAGAAAATTGCTCCTCCAAATGAGAAAGCATAACCTAATGTACTTCTCATGTCATCCATACTTCCACTCCAATCAGAGTCACACTATTAGAGTTTCCCGGTTTCCTTTAGTGTATTCAATTCCATAATCCACTGTCCCCTGGATATATCATAGGACTCTCTTGGCTGTTCCAAGATGTTTCTTGGATAGACAGTGCATAAATCTGGACAGCAAACTTGCAGAGAACATAATATCAGGTCTAGTAGTTGTTAGGTAAAGAAGACTACCTACAATCTTCCTGTAGAGTCCCTCATCTGCCTCTTCTGATCCATTTGATCTACATAGTCTATCATTTGTAACTACTGGCACACTAACAGGTTTACATCCCTTCAAACCAAATTTCTCTAGAAGAGTCAAATGCATACTTCTTCTAATGAATGAAAATGGTTTTGGAAGATTGTACTACTCCTATTCCCAGAAAATGATGTAAGAGTCCCAAATCTGTCATCTCGTACTTTGACTTCATATCTTCTTTGAATTCTGAAATCATTGTCTCACTGTCCCTTGTGTATGCTATGTCATCCATATAGATAGACACGTTGAGTGTTTCTTTCTTGCTGTTTATCTTCAAGTACAGTGTAGGATCACTAGGACTCCCGTGGAATCCACACTTGCCTAGATAAGTATCAATTTCACCATACCAAGCTCTTGGAGCTTGCTTCAACCCATACAAAGCTTTTCTTAGCCTGTACACCTTATCTTCTTCATTTCTAACTTCATGACCCTATGGTTGTTCTACATAAACCTCTTCTTCCAAAACATCATTTAGGAATGCTGACTTAACATCAAGTTGGTACAATTTCCAGCCTCTTCGGGCTGCAAGAGCAATCAGGACCCTAATTGTGTCAAGCCTTGCCACAGAGGAAAATGTCTCATTGAAGTCTATCCTAGGTTTCTATGAATATCCTTTGGTAACCAGCCTTGCTTTTTGTTTCTGGACTGAACCATCTAGGTTTAGTTTTGTCTTGTACACCTATTTCACTCCAATCACCTTCTTATCTAATGGTCTGCTTACAAGTTCCCAAGTATAGTTCTTCTCTATCATTTCCAGTTCTACCTGTATTGCCTTCTACCATGCTTTATCCTGAGCAACTTCTTGGTAGTTTTCTAGTTCTACAATGTACATGTTGCATCTTGCATAGATCTCATTTAGAGATCTCATTTTTACTGTGGTTGAACCAGAATCAGAAGCACTTGTGTTGCTTGAACCAGATTCATACTCAAGACTAGTTCCCTGGTTTGGTATAGGAGAAGCACTCAATGAACTTTGATCTTCATTTGTGACTGGATCAACTTCACTGTCAAACAAAACATCAACTTCTCTTTTTTTTTCCTTCCTCCCAGTTCCAAGTCCCTTTCTCATTAAACACCACACTTCTAGAAAACACAATCTTCTTAGACTTGAAATTGTAAAATCTGTATCCTTTCTCCATGCTTCCATATCACATAAACACTCCCTTAACTCTTGCTTCATCAAGTTTTTGTTTAAGCTGATTTGACACGTGAATGTAGCACAACGCACCAAATACTCTCAAGTGTTTCACACCTGGCCTTCTTCCACTGTACTATTCAAAATGAATCCTTTCTTGAACAGATTTGGTTGGACATCTATTTAGTGGATAGGTAGCAATACTCACTGCCTCACCCCATAACTTATATGGTATTCCTTTTCTCATGTAACATAGACTTTGCTATTTCCACTACGGTTCTGTTCTGCCTCTCAACAACACCATTCAGCTGAGATGAATAGGAAATAGTTAACTGTCTTTCAATCCCACATTCCTCACAGTAAGATTGAAACTCATTGGAGGTATATTCCCCACCTCTGTCACTCCTTAACTTCTTCACCTTGTAACCTGTCTACAGTTCCACCATTTCTTTGAACTTTGTGAACACATTTAGTGCCCCAGATTTCTATCTTAGAAAGTATAACCAGCACATTCTTGAGTACTCATCAATGAATGTGATGAAATACCTGTTTCCACTCACTGTCTCAGTCTGCATTGGACCAAGATGTATGAGTGAATTAGCTCAAGTAGTGAGGAAGCTCTCCATGCTTTCCCTATGTCAAAAGATTCCAGCAACACAACCCCCACAGACTTTCAATTCAGTAGTTAGGCTAGGCAGGCCCATTACCATTTCCTTTTTCTGCAACACTTTGAGACTTTTGAAGTTCAAATGCCTAAATCTTCTATGCCATAACTCTACATCTCATTCTAATATTGCCTTTCTTGCCACTGAAGTTACTGAATCAAGTGTCAAGGGAAAACACTCGTTCCCTGTCATTTTGATGTTAGCAATCTTGTGTGTCATATCAAGATTATCATAGATATCCAATGTCATCTTCCCAAATACTAGTGAATACCTGTGCTCAACCATTTAACCCACACTCAGCAGGTTTTCATCAAGTCCTAGTACCACCATCACATCTCTGATGTGTTTCCTTCCATTTCTGGTTTGGAAAATCAAAGTTCCCTTCCCAGTAGCTTGCACTAGATCACCAATTCCCATCTTCACTATCACTTTCAAATCCCTGTCTATATCCACCAGCAAGGACTCATGCCCTGTCATGTGATTGCTGCATGAACTGTCCACATACCATACTTTTGAATTTTTTTTCAACAGAAGCAATATTACAGGCAAAGAACATATTCCATTCTTCTTCTTCAACCTGTTTGGCAATGTTAACTGCTAGTTTACTGTCACAATTCTTAGAGATATGTCCAAACTTGTTACATTTGAAACATTTTGTTTTCCCTTCAAACCAGCACTTGCCATAATGCAGTTTCCCACATGTCTTGCATTTTTCACCACTGGTACTTCCTTCACTCTTAGAACTAATAGAAATTATCTCAGAGGTTTTCTCAGATTTAACCCCATGAGACCTGTAAGGCTTCTTAAGCTTGTAGTGACCCTGTTGGGACTAATTTATGGGCAGACTGGAAAATGCCTTCCCTACTGATTCGGAGTGTATTTCTAACCTCTGATCAAAGGCTCGAATAGATGTAACTATTGACTGAGAACTTATATTATCTATGTCTTTAGTCTCTTGTAGAATAGAAACTATTGCATCATAGCATTTAGTTAGGCTAATCAAGATTTTATGAGCCAATCTCTGCTCAGAAACATCTTCTCCATAGGTTTTCATTAGATTAAGCACTCCAAACAGTCTAGAGAAGTAGGCGGAAAAGCTCTCATCATCTTTCATTCTCGTGTATTTAAACTCTTTTCTAAGGGACTGAAGTTTGACTGATCTTACGCTTTAACAGCGCCCAGACATCACAAGCCCTTTCTTCATTTGAAATCTTAATGAAGATCTCTTTTGTTACTGTATTTTGTAGCAAACCAAGCGCCCGTGTATCTTTGATCTGATCAGCCCTTGTATGTGGAGTCTCTATCTCTTCCTCATCTTCATCAAGCTCAGGTTCAGGTGCACCTTGCTCAACGATTTTCCATAGATCATGTCCTCTGAGTATTGTCTTCGTCTTTATGCTCCAAAAATCGTAGTTTTCACCTGTGTATACAGGTACACGGATCTCATCACCTCCTGATGCTCCTGCCATGTTGATCAGGTTTGACACAACAATGTGATGTTATGTTCGTCTTCTTCACAATCAAACGCCTAGTTACTAGATTAGAAACTCAAGCTCTGATAACATGTTGGATATCAACGATCATGGCCTTACAATCTTCAGGTAATCCTTGCACTTACTCTCTGATTAAAATGCTTCAGTTCTCAATTCTGATTGAACTTCTTCTTATCTTCTTTGCAGGGAAGGTCGAAGACCACTTCAGATTATGCTTCAGGTATTACGCTTCTACTCTTAATCTCCTGGCTACAAATAGAGACTAGCTCTAATCGTTTAGGATAGATGAGAGTTTGTGAGATGATGTTGAATCAAAAAAGGGCTGAATTGGATTGATCTTTTTGCTGTATGAAAGTGTGATTTCAATGATGCACATAACGTGTTCGATAAATTTATTCACAAAGATTTCTCTGGTTTTATGTTAGTAGCTATTACCACTATATTTCTCATTATCATTGGTGTTGTACATTTTGCTGATACATATTCAATCGGGTTTGTACTCTCACTGCACTCACAACTCACACACACACCTCACACCATCTAAAAATGGTTACACACTAAGTGCATGACACTATGATGTCATCACAAGCCTATTACAGCATGCCACGTGTTGTCTTAGGTTCTAGAAGCTCACACACACATTTAGGTGAGGAGAATCTGTTATTCTCTCTCACTCTCTTCAAACTTCTGCACCAAGAAACCGTTTAGGAATAGGATGTAATGATCTGTTGGTGCTAGGGAGCAGGCTATGTACCAACAAATTTTTTTATCCCTGTTATTTATGGCTATAATTACGACTGTGAGTGATGTGCTTTTTGAGATAACTAGGTTGATTTTTGCTCTTTTTGTTGGTGAATTCACATGGACTATTATGGGGGATTTTAATTCTATGAGGTTTGCAAATGAGTGTTTGGGATGTCGTCCTCGTCAATCTATTATGGTGGAGTTGAGTGAGTATTATATGGCTTGCGGATTCGATGATTTATGTTACTCTGGTAGGTTGCTCACTTGGTATAATCAATAGATTTCAGGTGACTTAATCCAGCGTAAGCTTAATCATATCTTGGTAAATGAAGGCTACTTTTTGAAATTTCCTTTCAATTCTAGCCTTCTTCCTCCACCCCAGTGCGTCTGATCATTGCCCCGATTTTTTTAATATGGGAATCCATCTCCCTAGGCAACATGTTCCTTTAAAAATTTCAACTTCCTTGCTGATCATGAGCAGTTATGGTCTATCATGGAGGAAGCTTTTAATACATTTATAAGGGCTAGTCATCAATTTTGATTGGTGCGTAGATTGTCAAAACGGAGTTTAAAATTGAATGTTCATTTGCAGCTTAATGTATTCCATGATGTGGAGGTTTTAAAGGCTGTGCAGAATGATTGACAAGATTGGTTAGCTGCTTCGCCGTCAGACCCAGGCCTTATTTTTTTGGAAGGATGATTGAGAAAAACTTTTGTGGATTGTTTGGGTCGTGAGGAGAGCTTGGCTAGGTAGAAACCTAGTCTTAATTGGGACCATATAGGTGATTAGTATTCTGCCTATTTCCACGAACATGTAAAAAAATGGGCAAACTATAATTGTATTTCTTTCATCTATTCAGAAGATGGAGTTGTGACTCAAGATCCTGTTAAGATTAAGGATGAAACTGTTTCCTGCTTCTAGGCTTTGTTGGGGACCTCCCGGTTTAGAAGTGTGCATGGGTTTGAGTTTGGGTCTGTTAGTCGTATTTCTAAGGCTCTATCTTTGGGGTTGGGTGATCTGTAAGACCCGTGTCCTGGAGGGAACAGTGAACGATCCCACATTCCTACGATGGGGGAATGGTCTGGGAGGGGAATGGTGGTATGCCTTAAAGGTGTAGGCACACACCTATCTAGCACGAGGCTTTTTGGGAGCTCAGTGGCTTTGGGTTCAATTAGAACTCCAAAGTTAAGCGAGTTTAGGATGGTGCAATTCCATGATGGGTGACTCCCTGGGAAGTTGCACCATGAGCTCCTGAAAACAAAATCGTGAGGGTGAGAAGGCCCAAAGCGGACAATATCGTGTTAGAGTCGGGTCCTGACCGAGAAGGGTCGGGTCTTGACATGATCACTTCTCTGATGATGATATCCAGAAAGTTTTTTTTTTCCAGTTGAAGCCCAATAAGGCACTAGGACCAGATGGATTCAATGTTTTTTTCTTCCAATGATGCTGGGACATTGTGGGTAAGCATGTTATTTTAGTTATTCGTTAATTTTTATCCTCTAATTCTCTTTTGGGGGAGATTAATGCCACTATCTTATCTTTGAGTCCCAAAATTCCTAATCCATCTTTGATGGAGATTTTAGACCAATTTCTTTTTGTAATATTGTGTTGAAGATAAATTCCAAACTATTAGGCAACTGTTTGAAATGTTTGCTCCCTAGTATCATTAGTAGCACCCAATCAGCCTTTATTAGTGGTTGTCGTATTAGGGACAACATTTTACTCACGCAAGAGTTGTTTAAAGGGTACCATCTTGATTTGGGTCCCCCTAGATGCGCCATTAAAGTTGATATAGAAAAACCTATTATTCTTTTGATTGGGACGTCTTATTTAGGGCTTTGGAACCTTTACTATTCACCCACAAATGATTTCTTGGATTAGAGGTTGTATTTCGTCGCCTTGGTTCTCAGTTGCCGTAAAAATAGGGAGTTAGCATAGAGGTTCTTTCCTCTCTTTCGCCAATACCATCTCTGCTACTGACAGGACCCACCCCTAATCCACCAAGATTAAGGGCTAAGTCCTGCTCCCGTCTAACTTACGCATGACACGAAGGCTAAACCGATATCTAACCTCCATGTGACACATAAGTCGGACAAGGGATTCTCGATCCGACCGTCCAACAGCATCCGGACTTCCCAGAGTGCGCAGAATCTACTGTGGATCGTACGTGTGATGTCTCCGTCTCTCTTGACCAACAGCCTGCACCGTAACAACCTGGAGGATATCGAAAACATGAAAAGACTGTGAGTGGACAAAAATAAATAATAATTTAGAAAACAGTTCAAAGAAATTACATTTTTACCCTCCCCGCAAAAACCAATGCATGCATATCAATTCATGTTATGAAACCATCTCATATTCAAAACCATTAACGAAAACCATTCTTGAAAACCCGAATCAAATATGTTAGTCAAAACTAGGGCCTCAGCCTAAAACCACAAATCAATCTAAAAGTACGGGAACTCGGTCCCAAAACTCTTCAAATCCAAGTCATCCGGGCCACTGCCTAAAACATATAAAACCAGTGAAAAACATCAATCATGCGAGTTTGCTGGATCTCAAGTGCGCCCGAGTCTTTAAACTCAAAACCATGCACATAATCAGGCTTTCACGGGATATGAACGAGTCTTTAAACTCAAAACACAATCAACAGGCCTCCGGGGGTGGGGGTATCATACCCGAGTCTTTAAACTCAAAACATATACCGAGTCTTTAAACTCAAAACATATCAATCCAGGGCCCTCCCCCCGTCAATCAACCGAGTATTTAAACTCTAAACCAGATCCAGCGGTTTTTCTTTTCTTTTTCCAGGTCTTTAAACCCAAAACCATATTTCAATCAACAGTGAAAACCACAGAAAATCCATATCCGAATTCGCAACAATGATTCTGTAAGCCGGCATCCGGAACCATCATCCTGAACCCAAATCCAGAATTTCCTTTCCAAGTTTCAAAACCAAATCTGAAACATCATTTCCGAAATCCAGTTCCAAAACCGAAATCTTGTTTTCGAAATCACACGAATAGGGCTCCAAGCCCAAAATCACTTTTCCGAAATCCATTTCAAATCCTTGAAATCAAATTGTATTCCAAATCCCAAAACCAAATCATCGAAACCATCGTTAAATCACAAGATAGATCGTATTCTCGTAAAATGTGAAATTCCGTAAATATTTCGAAAACCGTGCAAATCGTAAATCATCAAGATCATAAATCAAATCATAGAATCATGTATAGAAAACATATAAAAACATATATGCATGCATCAAGATTTAGAAAGCAAAGTCCACTCACAGACCATTAGCATCGCCGCCTCTATATGCTCGTAGTTATGCTTCCTGGGCTAATCCACTATCACCGGCTTTCTCGAACCTGTCCAATCCCATAATACGGTCACTAACAACTTCACAATGATCATAATTAAGCCCGGTAATTTTCCCGAATTTTTAACTATTTTTAACTAAGCCCTAAAATCTTCGGACCTCCAGAAACATGTCGAAACGATGTCCCATCGACTCGAAACCAGTCTTAAAATGTTCGTTACATCGATACGATAAAAAGTCATGTTGACAACTTTCCCATGAACAATGCCACATGCCTGCTACAATGTCATCGTCAACCTCCAGCCAACCCGGTTCAGACCGGTCCGATCCAATCGAGCCGGTGAGGCCGGTTTTCACCCATTTCCCAACCATTTTCGTTCCTTTCTTCACCAGTAGTTTCGTCCTGCGGTTTAGGTTTGATTCCACAAACAAAAACACGAAATAACACTGTAAATCATACCTCCCAGTCTTTGAACTAAAACTCAGAATTTCCAGTTTCTGATTCCGGCCACCACGATGCTCTCCAGTCACGGTTTCAGGTTCCTGGGTGTCATCACTATCTCTAAACGTCAAAATAAGCATCACAGTGACTCAACAATAAGCCAAACTCGTCGACTGATCAACTGAACAAAAGGGAAAAACAGAGCATCCGATGTTCCTTACATTTCCTCTGTTCTCTGTCGTGACCTCCACCGTGTCCCCACGTCGTCCTGAGGTCGCTTCCTACTCACTAAACACATGAGCACCTCTAATTCCACTCACCTCACTCCCAAACTCACAGAAACCCGTACGGTGGTTCTCTCTGTTTCTCTGGTTTCCTTCACCTTTCACACACACTCAACACATTAACATGCTCACACAATCACAATTAAGCTTTTGGGAACTCACTCAATCACCAAGAATTCGCACGACTCACACACACACACACACGCACTAGAATTTGATCGATGTACTCCCTGTCTCTGTTTTTTCCTCTCAAACTCGTATAACACTTTAAACTCCCGTGTTCAAATTGTGAGGGGGTGACGAAGGTTCCACAGCCTTCCAGTATTGGCCAAGTCTCGTTCATCTGATGGGCACACTCTCCCAAGCAGCCAAGTGTCCTCCATCTGATGGCCACACTCTCGCAAGCAGCCAAGTGTCTCACACTAACTGGGCACGGATCCTTTGGCACAGAAATGACCAAAATGCCCTTTATTGCGCAATTTACCATTTTACCCCTCGTGGTCCTAGACCCATAAGTCTCTCTCCTAAACTCCAAATAACATATGTTGCCTGTTGTTGTATTCAAGGCGTCGAGACCTATCTAACGGTCCTTGGAATGTGTGAAAAGTCCATGTCATTGGAAAAGTCAACAAATTACCCCATTTCAACCAAATTACCAAAATACCCTTGAACTTCCGAACGTCATAAATTTTTTCTCGGCTGTCGGAATCGGATGTGCCACCTGTCTATGTACTCGTGACGTCCCGAACTATGTCACGGTTATCGGTCAAAGTCCATTTGACCGCTCGAACAAAAAGTCAACATTTTTGCCCATTCTAGGGGCAAAATCGTCATTTCGCACCCTCCGTCCGAAAGCATCCAACTAATCACCAATTAACTTCACTAATTCATCATTATCCACTAATCTAATCCTGGTTTCTGGAACGGATCGTTACAATCTCCCCCCCCCCCTCCTTAAAGAATTTCGTCCCCGAAATTCCGAATCTCATACGTTCTCAACTTATTGGGGAAAATCCAACTGATCTTACACCTGGGCCTCCTACCCGGTGTCCAGCACCTACCAATCCAATTTATCTTGACAGTTTCAAGCTGTCACTACATTTCCTGCCAAACGAAACAACTCAACCAACATCCCGTCCATCTAATAATCTATTGCTTTTCACCAAGGTCAACATTTTTCAAATCGTAATCGCGGTACCTCGAGTAGTGCACCAGCCGACACTCACGGCTCAGCCAACACTCTGTCGTGACGCACCACCGGTCACTTCCTCCTCGACTCAGTCTCGAGTCGTGCATACCTAGTACCCACATTTCAGTTCACAATCCGAGTCTGCCGTCAGCAGGCACGAATCACCCCTTGTAAACCAATTCTTAAAAAGAAACATCTACCGATCCCGGTACTTCTGTTCATCGATATCCCTTACATAGTCCAAACTACTTATATCAACGATCCGCACCGACCATACCGGAGTCACAACGTACTCGTCTGTACCCCTAATTCAACCAATCATCTCACCAGTGGTCCCACCAACCACCAACACAGTCAACCTATGGGTACACCATGTCCTACACTGTCTAGTTGCAACCGGACCCTATCACATCCCTATTTAACCAAGAGCATACCTTTCAATGTCAGGGTCCCACCAGTCACTCAAGGCTCGGAGCATCCAGCTCATATCAATACTGAAGCCTGCAACAATCAAACAACTACTCGGGATCACCCAGATCCGGCCCACATGCTCCGACATAAAAAAAACCATCATATCGGAACTACGCCGATCATCCATCAATCCTCGACAAACCTCGGCACTAAGCCGATCACTCACACTTCTATTAGAACATCACGCTGCACGTCCAATTACATCGGCATGGCTCTGACCACTACAAACCCAGTACGTACACATTCCAAGTACATTCACCAAGTACCACCAACTAGAACCACGTTGCATACCACGAACACACACAAGGACTACCCTACGAACTTGGAATAAAAACAAAGATATTTTAAAATACCTCAACAAAGTTCGTAGCGTATATCCTCACGTACTTCCAACGACATCCTACGGTAACCCCTCAATCAACTCACATCGGCCGCAGCCGAGCTCTACTTCACCCAAAGTCCATCCAACAACACCATAGTGTACCCGTCACCTTCACAGGGAAAATCTCCAGGGCACACAAACATCCTTATAACCATACTGATTACCACCTGACGACGAGCTAAACACGCTTTACTTTTGAATCCAATCGGTCCAATCCAATGCTAGGCCAACACGTCTTCCGAAAACACCAGCTCAAGTCTACTTCCGAATCTTCCAGTCTCCTGGGTCGCCCGACCAGTATGAACCTCAAGTTCCTCTCATTATGTACACAGGATAGATCCCGCACTAGATCCAAGTCCAATACTCATACGTCTGCGAGGCGAACCACACATGTCCTGCACAATTCCAAGGTGGTCACGCTATCCAACTTATGTCTCACAGGCAATCCTCCTACTCCACAACTACTCAAACTTGTCAGAAGCAATCCAATCCCGATCCACATACTCCTAAGTGGATCCTACTGACTAGGTTTCAGACCACTGCATCAAATCCAATCAATCTTATATACCGCACGTCTAGATTGTGGGTTCTCTTCAATAACCTCATATCGATCAGTTATAGTCACTCCTTGGCCATTTCCTTTTGTCATCCTCCAACGAAACTCTCAATGGTTCACAAATGGGACATCACAAGTCATCCTGCCTTAATCCAACTTAGCACAATCCTACGGTACTCTCCACACAGGCCACTCCCCACATCACCGAGTACGCTTCCTACTTCCGAACACATCCACCCTTGTACATGACCAAAAGGGGGTCACACTTCCTGAAGTTCCTTTAATGAATCTCCAAATCGACTCTAAAACATCCATCTCTCACACGCGACATCTAACACCATCTCAGAATCAACACACATCTCAACGTCTAAACTACAACCACTCCTGATTATGAGATTCGAACCATGTTACAAGTATAACCACCTTTTCCATCCATGGAACTCAATCCGAAACACGAATACCACCATTGGACCAAGCGCCTAAATGTCAACTCTGCTACACTTAGGCGATCCACGACTCCTACGGATCACAACCACGTGTCTGTAACTAAATCAACTCACCAACCAACTCACATGTCGGTTAACACCGTGTATGCACATCCAAAAGGATGCCAATCATCACTCCTTTTGATGATTGCATCACAACCTTTCCGAGGTTCAACCCCGAGCACCACTATCATACTCGTACCCAACTCTCGGGATCACAATCAACGATCTCTAACCTCAACCTCCCGAGTCATGATCCCCGAGTTTGTCAACCACAAATCTTAGATAATTACTAAGCACAGGCCTCGGCATTACCCAAATGCCAACCTCGACATTTGCTGACATATGCCAACATATAAGGGGGAGCCCACTAACACCTACCTCACGAATGGTTTAACCCGTCCATACAAACCTAGCCAGTTCCAACACGAAGCATAGGTTCACCGCGCTTCTACTGCGCCACTCTGATCAAACCAATGACATCCTGACCGTTCGTTCCGAAACACGACCTACCAATGGTCATCATATATCCCCGCTCGGTTAGTGGTTCCTACTAAACACCGTCACCTCACAACTGGCCACATCCGCGACTCGATGTGCCCATCCGACCATTTACAAGCATCCCAACTTGTGGCACATCATTTCGGTCTAGCGCTCACAGCACACCAGTCCCGAGCCTCTGCTCCTACCGAGCCAAAACCCTCAATCTACACTCGGGTCAGGGGAACTAACCTCCCTCGTAGTCCAATACACTGATGTCACCACGACTACCCTCTCCAAGCCAGCCGTAAGTCGGCCTAACCACCACGACTATCGAACTACAAATCCCGACTCACGGTATCCAGACTAAGCACTTCCTCTGGGTTCCCCTCTAAGGAACTCACAGTCTAAACCAGTCATCTCACAGGGTTTTCCCAAATTATCCTTTTCATACGGGTTATCCAAACCCGCGACAGCCACTAATTCACCACAACCTTACCACTCGGGTCATCACACCCAGCTAAGACTACCCCTTACCGTAAAGTGTACACACCAATGTCCACCAGTGATCCATACCAGGGGGAAAATCCCTCAATTCCTTAAAGTGGTTTCCTAAACCCTGTCACTCGAGGCATCCGGCTACTCGTAGCCGTAAAAGTCCAAGCTCAAACAATCTGACCAAATGGTCATAAGTCCATACTTTCGTCATCCAATCACCATCTGGTTCAACAGACCACTGTCAACCGGCCTCCTCGGCCCACGTATACCATCAGCTCAACAGACTACTATCGGCCCCACAGGCCGACCAGCCTACCCAATCGTAGCTCACTAGCTACCATCCAAGTTAACCGCTGACATACCTCTATCTCTATGGTCCAACCAAAAATCGAGCATATCCAGCGTCCACCACGCTATCCTTTCCGGTCCAAAGATGGCAAGTAACACATCCAATCGCGTATCAGGCAACGCATCACCTAGTTGCTCGTACTTTCGCCACTAACTAAGCCACTAGCTATCGTACAACTACTAATTATCACTCGCGTATCCAAGTTGATGACGGGCTGTTCCGTGTTGAGAGATCACATCCACCGTAGTATCACATCACGCTAATCGACAAACCACCAGCTCTGGAAGCTAAACTTCCCGCAGAGCGCGCAAAACCTGCTCTGATACCAAATTGACAGGACCCACCCCCAATCCCCCGAGATTATGGGCTAAGTCCTGCTCCCGTTTAACTTACGCATGACACGAAGGCTAAATGGATGTCCAACCTCCATGTGACACGTAAGTCGGACAAGGGATTCTCGATCCGACCATCCAACAGCATCCGGACTTCCCAGAGTGCGCAGAATCTACTGTGGATCGTACGTGTGATGTCTCCGTCTCTCTCGACCAACAGCCCGCGCCGTAACAACCTGGAGGGTATCGAAAATATGAAAAGACTGTAAGTGGACAAAAATAAATAATAATTTAGAAAATAGTTCAGAGAAATTACATTTTTACCCTCCACACAAAAACCAATGCATGCATATCAATTCATGTTATGAAACCATCTCATATTCAAAACCATTAAGGAAAACCATTCTTGAAACCCGAATCAAATTCGTTAGTCAAAACCAGGGCCTCAGCCCAAAACCACAAATCAATCTCAAAGTACGGGAACTCGGTCCCAAAACTCTTCAAATCCAAGTCATCCGGGTTACTGCCCAAAACATCTAAAACTAGTGAAAAACATCAATCATGCGAGTTTGCTGGATCTCAAGTGCGCCCAAGTCTTTAAACTCAAAACCATGCGCATAATTAGGCCTTCCCGGGATATCAACGAGTCTTTAAACTCAAAACACAATCAACAGGACTGGGGGGGTATCATAACCGAGTCTTTAAGACTCAAAACATATATCAAGTCTTTAAACTCAAAACATATCAATCCAGGGCCCTCCCTCCGTCAATCAACCAAGTCTTTAAACTCAAAACCAGATCCAGCGGTTTTTTTTTCCTTTTTCCGGGTCTTTAAACCCAAAACCATTTTTCAATCAATAGTGAAAACCACAGAAAATCCATATCCGAATTCGCAACAATGATTCCGTAAGCCGACATTCGGAACCATCATCCTGAATCCAAATCCATAATTTCCTTTCCAAGTTTCATAACCAAATCCGAAACATCATTTCCGAAATCCAGTTCCAAAACCGAAATCTTATTTCTGAAATCACATGAACAGGGCTCCAAGCCCGAAATCACTTTTCTGAAATCCATTTCAAATCCTTGAAATCAAATCGTATTCCAAATCCCAAAACCAAATCATCGAAACCATCGTTAAATCACAAGATAGATCGTATTCTCGTAAAATGTGAAATTCAGTAAATATCTCGAAAACCGTGCAAATCGTAAATCATCAAGATCATAAATCAAATCATATAGAATCACGTATAGAAAACATATAAAAACATATATGCATGCATCAAGAGTTAGAAAGCAAAGTCCACTCACAGACCATTAGCGTCGCCGCCTCTATAAGCGCGCAATTACGCTTACTGAGCTAATCCACAATCACCGGCTTTCTCGAACCTGTCCAAATCCCATAATACGGTCACTAACTACTTCACAATGATCATACTTAAGCCCCCTAATTTTTCTGAATTTTTGATTATTTTTAACTAAGCCCTAAAACCTTCGGACATCCCGAAACATGTCGAAACGATGTCCGATCGACTCGAAATCAGTCTTAAAATTTTCGATACATTGATACTATAAAAAGTCGTGTTGACAACTTTCCCATAAACAGTGCCACGAGCCCTCACGCGCCGCCCAAAGGGGCTGCGCGTGGGAGCCACTCGCCTGCTACAGTGTCGTCGTCAACCTCCAGCCAACCCGATTCAGACCGGTCCAGACCGGTCTGATCCAATCGAGCCGACGAGGCCAGTTTTCACCCATTTCCTAACCATTTTCGTTCCTTCCTTCACCAGTAGTTTCGTCCTGCGGTTTAGGTTTGATTCCACTAACAAAAACACGAAATAACACTGTAAATCATACCTCCCAGTCTTTGAACTAAAACTCAGAAATTCCAGTTTCTGATTTCGGCCACCACGATGCTCTCCAGTCACGGTTTCAGGTTCCTGGGTGTCATCACTATCTCTAAACGTCAAAACGAGCATCACAGTGACTCAACAATAAGCTAAACTCGTGGACTGATCAACTGAACAAAAAGGAAAAATAGAGCATCCGATCTCCTTACCTTTCCTCTGTCCTCCGCCATGACCTCCACCGTGTCCCCACGTCGTCCTGAGGTCACTTCCTACTCACTGAACACACGAGCACCTCTAATTCCACTCACCTCACTCCCAAACTCACAAAAACCCGTACGGTGGTTCTCTCTGTTTCTCTGGTTTCCTTCACCTTTCACACATACTCAACACATTAACATGCTAACACAATCACAATTAAGCTTCTGGGCACTCACTCAAGCACCAAGAATTCACACGACTCTCACACACACACACACACACACACACACACACACACACACACACACACACACACACACACACACACACACACACACACACACACACACACACACACACACACACACACACACACACACACACACACACACTGGAATTTGATCGGTGTACTCCCCGTCTCTGTTTTTTCTTCTCAAACTCGTATAACACTTTAAACTCCCATGTTCAAATTGTGAGGCGGTGACAAAGGTTCCACAGCCTTCTAGTATAGGCCAAGCGTCCTCCATCTGATGGGCACACTCTCCCAAGCAGCCAAGTGTCTCACACTAACTGGGTACAGATCCCTAGGCACAGAAATGACCAAAATGCCCTTTATTGTGCAATTTACCATTTTACCCCCGTGGTCCTAGACCCATAAGTCTCTCTCCCGAACTCCAAATAACATATGCCGCTTGTTGTTGTATTCAGGGCGTCGAGACTTATCTAACGGTCCTTGGAATGCGTGAAAAGTCCATGTCATTGGAAAAGTCAACAAATTACCCCATTTCAACCAAATTATCAAAATACCCTCGAACTTCCGAACGTCATAACTTTTTCCTCGGCTGTCGGAATCGGACGTGCCACCTTTCTATGTACTCGTGACGTCCCGAACTACGTCACTGTCATCGATCAAAGTCTATTTGACCGCTCGAACAAAAAGTTAACATTTTTGCCCATTTTGGGGGCAAAATCGTCATTTCACACCGTCTGTCCGAAAGCATCCAACTAATCACCGACTAACTTCACTAATCCATCATTTTCCACTAATCTAATCCTGGTTTCCAAAACAGGTCGTTACAGCTACTCTTCCATTTAGGTATTGGGGTGACAAAACCCGTATTTCCCATCTTGCATTCGCTGATGACCTCGTTATTTTGTCTCATGGTGATAGGTACTCCTTATCAATTTTGAAACATGCATTGGATTGGTTTGCCTCCTATTCGGGATTGGTTATTAACTTGGAGAAAAGAAACCTTTTTGTAGCTGGGGTGATCGAGGCTATTGTTGGTTACCTTCGTGAGCTTAATGGTCTTAGTCTTGGTTCCTTTCCGATGAGATATTTGGGCATTCCCCTTATTACTTCTAACCTCTCCTATTTAGATCATGCTTCTTTGGTTGAAAAGGTTGAGTAGGAAGTTAGTTCGTGGGAGCATCGTCATCTTTCCTTTGCTGGTAGATTGGTGACTATTAAGGCTATTATGTGTTCTTTGCGAGTTTACAGGGCCTCCCATCTCTTTATTCCTAAGCGTGTTCTTCGTGATATTAAACGGAGCCTGCTTCGTTTCCTATGGTGTGGGAAGGCCGTTGGTTCCCACTTGTCAAAAATAAAAGATAAGAGAATATATTCTGAATTGTATTATTCTGAATTGTGTTATTGAATGTACAAAGACACCTATTATATAGTAGTTACAGTAACCTAACTAAGAAAGAAAAATATTCTAGATAATTAAATAAGATATCAAATTTGGATATCAAATCAATTTATGATACTGCATCAATCTAGAATACTAAATCAATCTATAATACTGAATCAATCTATGATTTGATTTCTAACACTCCCTCTCAAGTTGGAGAGTGAACATTGTAAAGTTCCAACTTACTGATTAAGCTAGTATTGTGTCGTCAGATGATGTGCCGACGGATGTTGTGCCGAACGGATGATGTGTTGTCGGATGTTGTGTCATCGAATGCTATGTCGACAGATGTTGTGCTGACGGATGTTGTATCATCAAATGCTATGTCGTCGGATGCTGTACCGACGGATGTTGTGCCGACGGATGCTGTGCCGACGGAACGGATGCTGTGCAGACAGATGCTGTGCTGACGGATGCTGTGCCGACTGATGTTGTGTCGTCGGATGCTGTGTCGTCGGATGCTGTGTCATCGGATGCTGTGTCATCGCCTATGTCGTCAAATGCTGTGCCGACAGATGCTGTGCCGACGGTTACTGTGTCGTCGGATGCTGTGCCGACGGATGTTGTGCCGACAATTGTGTTAAAATGGGTGTATACGCAAGAATGTATTGTGAAGAGAAAATCTCTTATTTTCTTGTATATTGAAATATGTATTGAAATTGAAATTGAAAATCAAGAATAAAATTAAGAAGGGAATAAAACATAAGCCATATATTAGGGTTTAAAAAGATAAGGAGGAAGGAAATAGCACAATTCCCATGGGTACACGAAGTATTTAGGCTCCGCACACCCACATGGGAGGAATCACAATAGATTTGTGTTTCAGGAGCGTAACTGCTCTGATACCATGTCGAAAATAAAAGATGGAAAAATATCTTCTGCATTATATTATTGTGAATTGTGTTATTAAATGTACAAAGACACCTATTATATAATAGTTACAGTAAACCCAACTAGGAAAGAAAAATATTCTAAATAATTAAATAAGATATCAAATTTGGATATCAAATCAATTTATAATACTAAATCAATCTAGAATACTAAATCAATTTATGATACTGAATCAATCTATGATTTGATTTCTAACACCACTATGCTAAGGTCTTTTGGGAAGATGTTTGCAAACCATATAGAGAGGGTAGATTAGGAATTAAGTCTCTTTGTATCTGGAGTTAGGTGCTTTTTTTGGACAATGCTAAATAAGCACAAAGCAGTAAACAAGGAGGAGAAACAAACAAAAACTATGAAAGACATAATCAAACAGTCAGGTGACATCCAAAGGCGGGTCGAGTGGCGGAGGCCAAGAAAGGTCATCACTGGTAAGCACATGCACTAAGGAAGATGAGGGACGGTCAAGCCAGACCTCCCTGCACATCCCCCGCCGTGCACGGGTCGCTAAGGCAACAGCTGCCATATTCGCCGCACGGTTCGTCCAAACAAAAATCACAGTGTCAAAGTTCCGAGCAGCAGACTTCACCCTTGCTAAGATTGGGAAGATTTCCCAGCGGCCACGACTAATTGATCTATCAGTTGTCTTGATCAATTCGAGAGAGTCCGATTCAAAAACCACCTTTCTAAACCCACGATTGACATCAAAGTTAACACCATCCAATAAGGCCCAAGCTTCAGCTTCAATCACCGATCTAGCTTATCTTCCAACAGAGCTACCAGCCACAAATTCCCCATCAGCATTGCGAGCAACAACACCAAGAGGCATCAATGTTGAGTTTTAGAACATTAGGATCCGGCGGTGTCCAGTGAGGGGCGGTGTGTATCAAGTTACTCCACAGCACTAGCTGGAGTTAGGTGCGTATGGCTCGAATATTTGGTTCTTTTTCTCTAATACTCAGGGTACTATGTGGTCTGATTGGATTAAAGCTTATATTCTTAAGGGTAGGAGCTTCTAAACTATTAATCTTCCATCGTGTTGCTCTTGGAATTGGACAAAACTCGTTAAAATTTGGCATGCTAATAAAGGTCTTATCTTGGCTATTGTGGGAAATGGCAAGTCAGTTTTTTTTGTGCTGGGACAAATGGACAATTGGTGCTCTTTGGGTCCGCTGCTTGACCGGTGGGGGACTAGTTTGGTTTCCATTTCAGGTCAGGACCTGAACTCTCCGCTCTGCAAGGTTTTGAATGAAAAAGGGGGTTGAAGGTGGCTGTTTCTCCTCAACAATAATCTCCAGCCTATTCAGGCGGCGTCTCTTTCCCTCTCCCTGTGCCATCGGACGGATGGCTCTATTATTTGGACTCTTACAAGCCATGGAAACTTTCTGTTATTTGGATTCTTACTAGTCATGGAAACTTTTCTTTTTCTTTTTGGGGTGCCTGCAGGAGTGCCACTCATGCAGTTAGCTGGTCTAATCTGATTTGGTTCAGCTTTTCAATTCCAAGAGCTAGTTTTGTGCTTTGGTTATCGATTCACCTTTGCCTTATGTCTTTTGATAGTGTAGGGAAAGGAGGCCATTTAAGTTCGTATGAACCAACATTCAACCAATAAAAGTTGGAAGTTCCTTTGCTTTCATATGACTACGAGGTTCATTAAAAAAATTTGAAGTTGTTGCTCATGAAAAATAAATAAATAAATAACCTGAATAAAAATAAATTAAATATTTATACAGAAAACCAAATTAAAGAATCAAGCCAATTTACTAGACCAAAACTACAAAAATTAAAAAATATTTAAAAAAATAATCTAGCCAGGTACATGATGTGACCTAAAAATTAAGTTTATAATTAATACAAGTCCAATTAGCCCTTACTCCTCATATATTTTTAACATTACATAAAGGGTATCTTGTTAGATAGTACGTACCTTGACGAATAGTAAACCAACTCTGAATATTTGTAATCTTTCTATTGTTACATAGTATTATTAATTCATATGAAAACAATTATAATTGTTATAATTAATATGAAAACAATAAGGTTATTTTTCTTTTTCTTTTACTTTGTGCAAATAAGTGAAGCGGCTTTAATTGTGCGTTGGCTGTATTAAGATTTCTTTTTTGTGGAATTGGAAAAATTAGTTTGTTCGTGTAGTAATAGCCTTAGTGATGTTTAAGGATTCAAGTTATATTATTTTGTAATTTATTCCTTTTAGATCGTTTCGACAAATACTGAGTTGATCACTAAAAGTATTTACCTATATTTTTCATCTAGTTATGGAATTTAATTTTCTTTTATTGTATATATTTGTTATGTGAATGTAATTACGTATCTTCTAAATATATATATATAATTAATATCTTTATTTTAAGTATAAAAATAAAAATACATAGAATGATTGATTCATATGACTCATATCCACAATATTTTCAATACATTGAAAAGTAACTGACAATTTAAATTTAAATATTTATCTAAGAAATTTAAATTATTTTTTTTAGAAGATAAAACATAAGTTATTTAAGAACAACTTTTTCAAAAAAAGAAAAAACTTAATTACATTTTTTTGTTAAAAAAACATAAAACAACTTATATGTGTTTTCTTTTAATTTTTTTACACGCAATATAGAAGGTAATGATCATATATTTTTTGTATCAATTTTATTCTTATGAAATTGAATATGAGCTCTATCACGACATAGCAAAAGAATACCATTAGACAACATGAAAGCTTATAGTTAAATCCAAAAAAAATTAGGTTGCTATGGTGAATAAGTTGATTAACCTATATTGCAGTCTTTTAAAGTTTCAATAAGAAAAAAAAAATGGAAATAACTTTATGAGTACTTTTATGAATGATATGAAAAAGAATTGGGAAACGAAAGAAAACACTAAAACACGGTAAATTTAGGAGCCTAAGTTGGACCAAATTGGGGAGAGGTGTTATAGTTTGACAAAAGCTATGCAAACATGGGAAATGAGGGCAGAGTAAGTTAACCATCTTGGTTGGTGGGTCAATTTTATACTAACTATGGATCTCATCTGGATTCAGCAAATATATAGTGTGCCACATGTCACCAGTCATACTGCCATTTAAATAAGGTCAAGCAAATTGAGGAAAGCTAAATACTCGAGGAGGAGCTGTGCTTCAAAGCCCATCACCATCTTCTTATCTCCTCTGTAAGAAACATGACTTCGGTTCATTTTTTGTTCATTTCCTCAGTTTTTATATGTTTTTCGATCAAATCTAGCTTCAAAGTTTATTCTTTTCTTATTGATTTTTGTTTGGATTTTGTTGAGTTTTCTTCCCCTTTGGGTTGGTGTTGATGGGGTTTGACTTTGTGATGAACAGACGCAGCTGCAGGTATGGCTTCAGGTTCCGAAGTTTTTCACTTCGATGAGGTGGCAAAGCATAACCATAAGAAAGATTGCTGGATCATAATCTCTGGAAAGGTCATATTTGGGGTCTTTTTCGAGTTTTCTTTTCCTCTTTAATTTTTCTTTAATTAATTAACATTTGTAATATCCTTGAATGTATCTGAATTGTTTCTGGGTTGATCTGTCATTTATCATTTTTTGTTGGTCAAAGGCAAAGCCTTTTGCTGCTACCCCTTTTGTTAACTGTACTGAAACAGTTACTTTATTTAGCTATATGGAATATGGATTAGATCAGTTCTGATTTAAAGTTTAATGAAAAATTCAAACGAAAAGGAGGAAGAAAAAAGGGTCACAAGGAGTTAACATATGCAGCCTCGCTTGATAGCTTTAAATTGAATCGTATTGTTGTTTGTAGAACTGAGTTTGCACCTTGTGTTTTGACTTTTAGGTATGTGAAACTTTTCCCTGTTTTTCGGTGTTAACAAATATAGTCACTGACAAAATAATTAGGATGGAATAGAGGAGAAGGCCTGCGTTACTAATTCGTACCGAGGGAGATAACTTCTGTATGCGAGAGATAAATTTCTTCCATGTGTAAACGTGAAACATTTTGAAGTGCTCAAGATTGTTCATTGGTATGCCTACTGTTCCTAAGTAGCGAAGACTATGGTGATGAGATTGTTATAATTGCTTGCTGCGTAGAAGGAATATGTGTCTGATTCGAAAGGAATTGTAAATGGCAAATGTTAGTGAGGAATTTGGTTGCTATTCTGTATAGATTCTTAGTATACCTACCTTCGCATGGTGCTAAATGTGCCACGGCAATATGGGAGTTACTTTTTATTTGAACTAACTCTTGACTCACTGATATAAGCATACAATTGTAATTTCTGATAGCATATGAAATGACTAATATATAGATATAGATTTATATAATATCTAGGCACTTTCACTATAGATTCGAAACTGAATTCTGAGAAAAGTAAAGCAGGCTATAGATTACATAGCATAATTTGGTCTAAAACCTTTTAGATGACGTGCTTGAACTAGACATTTTGTTGAGGAAATTTTTAGGTCATTGGTTGTGAATGTATTGACCTACATAAGCTATTAATTAGTTTGCTGCCTAGATAAAGAGTCTCTATTTAGTGTTATGTTAGTCATACACATATTCAAGTTTGAACTATCTGGTAACTTAGATGGTTCAGTTTTTACTTTGATCCATTTTGGTTGTGTATTCACCTACTGCATTAGCAGCATTTGTAACTAGTACGTCTTGAACCACCTACCACAGGTTTATGATGTCACCCCTTTTTTGGAGGAACATCCGGGGGGCGATGAAGTTTTGCTGTTAGCAGTTGGTAAGATTGTGCACTTCAGATTCACAGTCTCTATTATCTTCATGACTTTGTTTCTTTCTGGTTCTATCACATGAGAATTTTATCCGCAGCGCCTAAAATTTTGGTTGAACTTGTTGCAGAAAAAGATGCAACAGATGATTTTAATGATGTCGGACACAGTGATGATGCAAGGCAGCTGATGGAGAAATACTATGTAGGCAAGGTTGACACATCCACCATTCCAGAGCAGCCAAATTACAAGGCTCCAGTTCAAACAGCTGCCCCAACCGGACAATCTTCGGGATTTATGGTAAAGCTTTTACAGTTTCTGCTGCCATTGTTGATCTTGGGGGCTGCATTTGTTCTGCAATACTATGGTAAAAAGAAATAGTTCTGCTATCCTTTAGCCTTACTGAACAAAACCAAGACGGTCTATTTTCGCTCTAGTGGTAGATGGAATTTCAGTTGGTACTTACGAATTTTTGAATATGGTATCTTTTACATCGTCTGTATTTGTGTGCTAGAAATTTGTTGACTTGCCGAAGCTTTATTTCAACCTATTGCTGTGATCTTTGATAAAAGGATCTGCCTATTCACCTGCAATTTAGTTGGATCAGTTATCATTTCCCTCATTTTCATTATTGTTCTTGTGTCCATTTTAGTTATCCTTTACATTGCAGAGAAATTTAGGCTATGGTAAAATATCATCCGTTAGTGGTAACTGAGTAACAAAGATAAACCACCGTAGCAGCAGAAATGGTTGTGGCTACGCTAATTAGATTGACATCTCATTTTGCCTCTCACAGAAGAAAAATGACTGTTTGGTGGTCAAGATTTGAGGGTAGAAGGAATGTTTTTTATTACTGGGGGGATTAGATGGGAAGAAAACTTATGTAATCAAATTTCTTCAAAAGGGTGGAGAGTTAATTGGTTAAACTGAGTGTGCTTTTCAAGGTTGGAATTATGCTTCTCCTTGTGATTTTTTTGTTTTTGTTTTTTTAACGTTATGGAATTTACTAAATGAATAAAAAAAAACATGTACAAAAGAATACGGTGCATTTTTGGCCTTGTTAAAATTTTATTGACTTTCAATTAAGTCAAATTATAAAAATACAATGCTGATCAAAGTATAAAAATACAATGCTGATCAAAGTATAAAAATACAATGTATAAGAGAATATGTTGCATTTTTTGGCGTCAGTTAAAATTTTATAGAGATTTTCAACTCTATCGGACAAATCTCAAGTCGGAAAAAGACCATGTCTTGCAAGCGTATGTGCCAGTCTTGGTCACTCATGGGCAAACATTATGGGTCTTGTACTCGTGTGAGTAATTGTGGCATCGTTTTTCTAACCTAGATTAGAATATCATAAAATTTTGAATCTGGAAGGAACCAAATAATGGGTCATGGATGCGAACAGTTGTGGGCTTACGCTCTTTAAGCTGTGTCCACTATAGGAATTTCCAGGCTCATGAATACATGTATATATGTATATAATACAAATTGGGCTTGAGAAACGTGAGAAGGGTGATCGAATGGTGATCCAAGTTGATCGAACACATAAACTTGAGCTCAAGCTTTTCCATACCACTTGATCAAAAAAAAAAAAAAAAAAAGCTTTTCCATTCCATCTCCCAGACTCAGTTACATTGGGATTTCTGGGTTACTTGGATGCCTCCGCGAAAAGCCTTGTCCAATAAGTATAGTACAAAGATGTCGTTTTCCTAACTTTTTTATTGACGATGTAAGATGTCTGGTACATTTTTGCATAAAAACGAACCAAGATTTTGTATCATTTCATTTCATTTCGTCTTTTCCGAAAAGTTGTTGTCTATAGTGCTTGCCATGTAGAAGATGCTAATTGTGAGCTGTGATACAAACAAGATATATAATTGAATAGGATTTTTTATGTTGATGATGAAACAACCATAACCGTGGTTAATCATAAGCCATCATCGTCACAAAAAAGACAGCCGGCCACGGCCACGGCCACGGCCACCTTATCAAATCAATGGAAAAGGACACTTGCCACAATGTCACTACCAGTTCGATGCACTTTTCCATCTGCAAGATTTGTGGGATATGTTGTGTTCATCATTTAGGGTGGATTTGATATCATGATTACCAACTTCACCAGTTGAGAAATTAGCCAACAAATTATTCGTTTTCTCTAATCTCAATTACAGCACTAACATGTCACAATAAAACGTGTAGCTTTCATCATGCACTTAATTAATTTATAACAGATGGTCTTTTAAATTTAATAAGTAAAGTCTGTAATACTAAACTCTTCCTCTTGAATTTATAGTAATAGAAAAATAGAGATAAATACTCAGATTATTAACAAGCTCTTTTGGTCTAGTGCTAATTCCTTTGTATGAATACGAATGCCTCCATGGTAATTAAAAACGAAAATATAAAACCGAGAGCAACATGAAGTATTAAGAATTGTTCATAGTTCTAAACCGCGACACTGCTCAGCTCTTGATCCAAAACAAGCCGTACTCATCAATAATTACTCTAAAGACACGTGAAAGTTTAAGAACGTACATGATTAGTTGGTGCGAGTGAGATCGATGTGATGTATGTTATAATTAATATTAGTAATTGGGATGTTGATTGAGTGACTAATTAATTACGCAAATATTATGATTATTGTTATTTATAGTATTTAGATATATAATATATTCGATCATCATGCATTATTGATCGTACATACATGATTTGATTCTTAAAGAAATAATAAAGAAAAGTTTTAATTATTTGGGAAATCCTCCTGCCGCATGTTTATTTTGTACGTACTAGCTAGTCTTGGTTGATGTATGAATGAATATTCCTTATTTCCTTTCATCAACTTGGCATGCGAACCATGGTTTTATTAGTTTTTCTCTTCCAAGTTCCATCATATTAACCGCGCGTCTATTAATTGAGTGAAAAGCGAATTTCGCAATCCCGAATGAATGATGTGGTATATCATCAAAGTATACTGAGCAATATTGATCAGGCATGCGCGCATGAGCCAGATGATGGTTGACTTAGGCCACAACGTGGGTAGGGTTGCAGCTTCCATTCGGATTCAAACCCCTACTCAACTTTAGATGGATAATGGATTGTTTTATTATTGTTACCCGCCCACCCAATCCCATCCCTACTCTCAACTTTAGTGATATTTTGTGGACTTAATTACGTTTTTTGTTTTGTTAATATGATAAGATTATCTAACTAAATAGTTTTTGAGTTTTTGTGGCTTGAAATTTGAGTTGAACTGACTTAGCTCCAACCCAACTCACAACACAAACAAACCCGCATTACCCGAACCCACTCTCAACCTGAGTTGTAGAAAATGAGTTAAGGTTGGTTCACCTTCCAGCCTGGCCGAATTGCACCCAACGATAAGACTCAAGAGAAAAAGAAGGATGATACTTTATATGTGGTACATTCTTATTCGACCATTTCGTTGTATCGAGTTTTTTTTTTATTTTTTTTTATTTTTAATATATTGTAATTAAAGTCATTCATACTTTAAATCATCATTTCAAGACCATCTCCAATGAAAAATTAATAAAATTAGGTCGTTTAATATCATTCATATATATATATCAACGATTCGCTACGAGAATTTAAATTTTTATCAAAACCATTGATTTATTTAATAGTACATATAAATTACCAAACTACCAAACGACCTCTAATTTTATTGATTTTTTTATAGAGATGAACTTGACTTGATGATTAATTTAAAGAATGAACAATTCTGATTATAATATTATATGTACAAAGACCACTAGATAAATCGGAAATGTGATATATACGAAGAGATGCCATAAAGTGAAATGCAAGCATTTTTCCAAAAAAAATAAAGCAAATTTATTTTGTTCCCGCATTTGGTTTTGGTTAATACCATTTAATGTTTTTTTTTATTTGGTAACAATTAATAATTTTTTTTATTCGGTTGCTAAGCCTGAAAGTTTGCAAATTCTTGTGTTGCGAAGTTTGTAATTTTGGTATTTAATTTTTCTCTTCCATAAAAGAAACATGTATCTTCTCTCAATTATTGGCAAGTGGGGCATTCATTATTGATTAAGGAATAGTACATAATGGGTATCAAACGTGACTAGTCAAACAAGCATCCCCACACGGCCATAACCCATCGAAATTCGAAAACCAAATTAGTGATTGGATTAAAGCATGAACAAAACCCAGAAAACCCTTCAGTACGTAGCCACCTTAGCAAATAAAGCACTTAATTTAATTTGTTTTTGTTCAAAGCACTATACATCCAAGTACGTACTACGTAGTTTTGTTTCTTGTCTTGCGTTTATCTTTGATTTGCAGGTCAGCATCTCTGTCTGGGAATTCAGAACAACCATTACTGGGAGATCCTTGCGGCTTTGATTTATCAATCAATTATTAATTACCCTTGTGTTGCTTATCATTTGGCTCATTAGTATTTAGTGGTAGGGTGGTCCTAATTTCTCCATTTTCAAATATATATATGAAGATAGATGGATGAGAAAATACTGTTTGGTAGATCATTGTCCTTGGGTTGGCTCCAATCAACTGTCTGAATTGCACGAATCCAAATGAACCGCAACTACTTATCAGCGACGCACACGTAATGTATGTACATACTGTTCATTTTCCCCTTTTGTTCTCGGCATTTTGCTGGCTTTAAGGCCCTAATCGTATTAAATATATATTTAGATAATTAATTTGGCAAGGCTAATTCTAATTACTCATACAATTAGTACGTATTACATCTATCATCTAATTCTAGTGTGTGTTGAAGGCTACATCTTTCTCCATTTGTATCCAGCATGTTCCTACCCAGCCCACTATTTTCTAATTTTGCTACTATATCTCTATGAAGTAAATCATGATGCATGATATTGTTTCAAAGAGAAAGAAATATTAATATTCATACCTAAATGTTACACTTAATGCAGCTACATATTGTGTCTTTAGTTTTGTAGTTTCTGCTCAAACCATGTGTTTAGGTTTGGATTGATAATATATACTAATTAACATTACAGTCTACTTTGAAGCCAAGCCTTTTTAATTCTTTTCTTAATCTATCATAAAACGCATTGTGGTAGGTCATGATCGATTTCTTAATCTCGCAAACAAAACAAAAAATAGATCAAATCGTGTATATATATATATATATATGTTAGAAATCTCAAGTACAAGCAGATGAATCTGCTATATCTTTATTGTCGTAGGCGTTTTTCAGATTCTTGTACGCACACACAAGCAACCGTGCGTGGTGACTATTGATGTTTTTGACTCGATCAGGAAAACGAAAACCCGATGAATCTGCTATATTATTATTAAAAACCAAAACTTGTGGTAATTAATTAATGAAATTTTTGTGAGGAGGAAATTGAAGTATATATGGTATATAGTATGTGAAAGAGACCAGTAGCATTTTGTACGTTGAGTAGTCAGACATTAATTAACTGGCGATGGCAGTCGCCTTAACCTATGGCTTTCCTCCAGCCAGATGCTGTTATTTATGAATAAATAATTTATTAATTTGGTCACATTTTTCCGAGATAAGACTAATGAGTAATTAATCAGGTTTAATTAGGGCTCACTAATTTGAAACATAGTTGACGTGAACAATATATACATGTCTGTTTCACACTGGGCCACGATTTTTCTTAAGTCTCTGATTGATTTCAATTCACAATATATATAACCATTAATTAGGGTACGTAGTACTCTCGATGTCATATGTACATGGTTTTTCCTTGAAATTAATCAACTTAGACTGCAATATCTTAAATCATCCATTAAATGAATTTCATATGTACTTTAAATTAAAATTTATGTATACTTTGAGCTCAATCTCACATATAATTTATTTGATTATCTACTTATATTATAACACATAAATAAATAATGAATTTTGTACTTCACACATACTTGAGCAGATGAGAATGTCGATGATGTTTCCAAATGAGTGGGAACAGTAAGATTGAAAGGGTTCGGAGTGTTGTGTGCCCAGCCACCAATAATGGGCCCTACTCCACATCCACATTGATGAATTAAGATGCTTGTTTAGTTAGAACCCTCATATTATTCAATTAAATTGTCTCCCACCAATGGAGGCCGAAGTGCGGGTTTGTTTATGATGAACACCAGATATCTTGTTCGTCAAGAAATGCACAGTTTCGCAATATATCGAGGACATGTAAGGACAATGTCTCTTCATAACAGGTATTAGCTTGACGCTTGTGGTAGAAATATATACAACCAAGTCTGATACTCTATATAAATCATTTTCGAATTTCAAATTCATGACTCATGATAAACATATTTGACCGTTTTAAACAATCAAATACATGTTAACTATTCAGTATTTAAATGATCACTATGTGAGAAATATCTTTAAATTGTCTCTTGAGATACCAAAGTACATTATGATTAAGTGTCACATTATTCTATATATCGCAATCGCACTCTCGAAAGAGAAAATATGAATGTAACTAATGGACAAATGGAGCACTATACGTACATATACATGCATGAAAATGCAGCTGGTTTTAACTTTCACCATTACTTGCATTAATAATTGATTAAAGACATTATCATATTCTTAATTAAGCTGTCAAACTATAAATGCCTTGGCATCCAAGATACTCACAGACCAACAAGTACAGGGTATATGCTTTTTGAACCATTAATCCCTGCAAAAACCTCTTTCACTTTTTTTGTTTCTTTCTATTAAATTATTTCCTCTCTTTTTTCTTGCCCGACTACTCGGCTACTCGTATTAAACTTCAGTGAGTTGGGCTTAACCTACGCATTGGGCGCACATTAGCAACTAGAGGCTTAGCCATCTCACAAGACAGCCTTAGCACCTCAGACAAGTCCACGGTGTTCTCATCCCACGGTAGCCATTCGTACTCGTGTAAAAGAGAAGCCACCCAAAACGTGACAGTTGTCAACCCCAGTGCCTTTCCCGGGCAAACCCGCCTACCCGATCCAAATGGTGCGAGCCTAAGATCCGACCCGAAAACAGAGAACTCCCACTCACCCTCCCGGGCAACGAACCTCTCGGGCTTAAACGACAGTGGGTCAGCCCAAACCTCTGGGTCCCGGGAAATGGCCCACATATTCACCATCGCTGTGGTCCCCGCAGGTACATGATACCCATCAATCGTTGTATCAGCGATCGCAAGGCGGGACCAAGATAAAAGTGGGCCTGGAGGGTGCAACCTCAAGACCTCTTTTACCACAGCCGTTACATACACCAGCTGTGAAATATCAGACTCATCTACGGCTCGGGACCTGCCTACCACTTTGTCAAGCTCGTCGCGGACTCTAGATTGAACATCAGGATGACGCACCATCCTCGCCAAAATCCACTCGATCAAAACCGCCACAGTGTCCGTCCCTCGAAATATCATTTCCTACACAAATAAACGACAGCGTTTTGATTACTCACAAAATTCCAAGCTTTTATTTAAAATCTGATTAGACTCCAGGCTGACATAAGTGCTTACCCAGAGTACGGCGATCATATCGGATTCGGACAATTTATCGGCTCCTTGGAGCGAAAGCAAAACGTCGACAAAATCGGGCATATTTTCGTCGTTGTCGGATTTGAAACCGGTTCGATGTCCAGAAATGATTCGAGAGACGAACCGGTTCACTCTGGGAACGAGAGCAGAGCATCTGAGCCGGATTTTCTGAGAGTCAAAATCAGCCAACCAAGGAAGATGGTCCGACCAATTCAACATACCCAACAAATCGTAGCCTTCATCGACTAACCCTTTGAGCTCTTCGAGCTCATTGTTCATGGAGGCCTCCAAGTCGAGCTCGTATTTGCGTCCAAAAACAGAGCACATCATGTTGTTCAAGGAAGCCCTCTTGATCACTTCCCGAACGGCCAATTTCTCTTTTCGGGTCGCAAACATTGCCGCCATTTGAGAAGCTATGTTGCGCCTCTGGGCCTCGGAGTTCTTGATTTGCTTGGGGGAGAAAAGATGAGCGGTGGAGATTCGCCTCAGGGTCCGCCAGTATACTCCGTACGGAGCGAACCCAATAGCCCGATTAAACATCAAGCTGTAGGCGGATTCTTTGACGGGACGATCGGCGAAGACGGAGCTGTTGAGAATTTCTCTGGCGACGTCAGGGTGGCAGGTGACGATGACTCTGGTTTGGCCGAGGCTGAAGGCCATGAGGCGTTTTGCGCCGGAGGATTGGGCGATGGCGGCTATTTTGCGGTGAGCAAGGTCGGTCATGAGGGACATACTGCCTATTAGGGGCAAGCCCCTGGGACCAGGAATTATGGGTTTTTTTAAAGAAGATTTGAGGAGTAACGGAGTGATATTTTTAAAATTGCGGCCCCAAGCAGGGCCGCCTGGGTGAGACCAGTAAGTTAGAGTGATGACAAGAGATGTGATAGCAATAAGAACAACTGTGCATGCAATGCTTTCTTGAGAGAGGACTTTCAGTGATTTTGAAAACAGAGCAAAAACCCATAGGCTTTCGATGTCTGTTGTCATGGTGGATGTGTTAAGAGAGAGAGTAATTTGGGTTTTTCCTTGGTAAAAAGGAGAGAAGAGGATGTTGCATTTGAGTATGAACCAAAAGCAAGCAGATGAAAGGGGCTATATATAGGGAGGGGGGAAGATATAAGAAATGGTAATACATACTAACTTATTTACAGAGTTCAAAACGAAAAAAAGAACATACTAGAGATGGAAAAATAGAAAGAAATTGGAAATGGGAAAAAACCGTTATTCTGTAACAGAAGAGGGGGAGCGTGTAACCGAAGAGGCCTTTTATTTATTTTGGTTTTATGAATTTTGGGAGTGGGAAATATTTGGGGCGCCGCCAGATGTGCACGATTACAGTCAGATTGGGTTCGGGGACTGAGGAACACGCGCCATGGCATGGGTCTATGGACAGGACAGCACCACAGGGTTTACATTGTCGGGCAGGAAATTTTAAAAGGGTAACCAACTGGTGTGTTCGTACAGCAAAAACCCGAATTCGGTTTCGCTAACATGAAGACTCGCTTTAGAGCATATCTAGTCGTAATGTGAAAGACACGGGGGCTAGAAGTAAAGTTTAAGGGGGTAGAAGTATAGTTTAACTTTTTAATGTGACATTCTTCATCCATTTTGGTCAAGAGTTTTGTGTGTTTATTATAGGAAGAGACAGGGATGAGAATTTTAATATTTAAATAACATAAAAAATACTCCATGTATAATAAAAAAATATAACCATTAATTTAAATTGAAAAATAAAATCAATTAATGGTAGTTACTATTAAAATAAAATTAAAATTGATAATGATCAATAAGGTGATTATTTACTTATATTAACCTGCAATAAAAAAAAAAGTTACTGACGACAATTGACAATAGCTAGGTCATCACGTGGCCCCCTAGAATTGGTCTGCAGCTTTGTTAATGGGTGGGCCAAGAGCCTTGCCCGGTTTGGTAAGGAGGCTTAATTAGTCCTTGGGTTCGCCTTTGTTTAGACAATAAATTAATCCATTAGAAATAGCTTGTTCTGGTCTATGGGCTACTTCATGTTTAGTCCGGACCATTTATCCTCCAGTAGACATACTCTTAAGATATCTAGAGTCTGCACAATGCATTTTTAAAAAATATAAAAAATAATTGGCATATGAGCTTACTAAAAGAATCGAGTATACAAATAAAGATATGGATTCAGATAAATTATTTACAAGTTTTAATCCAAGACAGAAAATTAAACAAAATTACAAACGATAAATAACAAATATTCATTTTTTTTACTTCGATTTTGAAAGTAGAAATTATAATTGTTAACTAAACTTTTTCCTCTTATTTCATTTGTGGCTGAGTTGAAGGTTTACCCACAACTATGATAATTCGGCTATAAAATAACATTATAAATGATAAAAATAAAGAAAATTAAAAGTAAATGGCGAGACGAGGGTATATAATATTTTAGCTTTTTCCGACAATTTAAGTTTTATTAAATTTGACTTAAAATGTTTGCATCAGACACATGGATATAATCTTATCACAAGATATCCATAATATACTAAAGTATAATTAAATTTTCAAAAAGTAAAAATGTTCAAATTCATTTGTGTACCACAAACAACACTACATATGATCTTAACTTTTTTTTCAATTTTTTAAAAAGAAGGTCATACCATTGACTAGAGTGAATAAAATAAATAAATATTGGTGGAAATTCGACCCCTACCCCTTGACTTATTGTGCATATATCTTAATCTAAATTCGCTTCTGCAAAATTGTTACAATAAAAAAGTGAAAAAATCTGATCCAATGTACGCGTGCTAGAATAAACAGTTGATGTATTTGTGTATACTAGAGAAGATTTTATGAAAAAATATACCCAAATATGTTACAGGTACATATCAGCAAGTCGATTTAAATGATTCTAATAATTAAGGATATCAATTGGAAATGGTCTTGACACAAATTAATCAATCTATCATCATCACCACATATACAAACTAATATATTTGGATTTAAAAGGAGATTAATTTAATTTACTATTGAATTGTATTGAAAGTGACTGAATTTGATGAAAATATAAAGAAAAGAAAATAAAGTGATTGAGGGATAGCAATGCTTTGTATTATGTAGAAAGTTATTTTGAATTTTCCAAACTCGTCGGTTGAAGAGTGAGCACATCAATTTTTTTAGACTTATTATTATTTTTGTTGAAACATTTTCACATCGTTAAACATGACCATAATAATATAACATATGACGATATCATTTTTTATTAAAATAATATGACTAAAAATTATAGTAAATATTTCTTTCAAATTATCATAATTTTTTTTTTGTGTTTAGTTAAAATGGTAATTAAAATGAGGAAGTCTACAATAATATACAATGAAACTTAATGAAAGAAAATGGGCTGAATTTTTTTTTAGTTTTCTTTTGAATATAAAAAAAAATCATAGAATTAAGTTTTATCAGAAAAACCAATAATTAATGAAAGAAAATGGACTAAAATTTTTGTTAATTTTATTTTATTGAAGCCATTGTTTGGCGTGAATTAAAACAACAAAAAATAAAACTAGAAAGTAGCGCGCGTGAAGTGTAGATGGGATGAAAGAGCAGGTGAAGTTGTGCGTGCAGGGATTGTCGCCTGAGTGCGGGGACAAGGTCAGCTGCATGGCAGGCTTAGCAGCCATAATATCTCGTCAAGGTTCCTTGCTTCGACAGGTGGCGGTGTTTGGCGGGACGTTGTTCGGTGAGATGGTTGAAGTGCGCGTGAAGGCCCATACGTCGAAGTAAAAAAGACTGGGTGCAACCGGTGCATGCATGCATATATGCAATATTGCAGCGCAGCAAGGCACCCACACACCCTACCCATGGGTCGGTCTGATATCTGGTACACTGTCTTTAGGCGCGCGGATGAACTTTTTTCTCTCTCTCTCTCTCTCTGTATGCAGGAGAGATCAGAGAAGAGAGAGATGATGGAGTAAACTGATAGCGATCAGATCAGATCAGATCAGATCAGATGAAAGTCTTTCAAGTTATGGAGCTCGGCTGTCCTTATTGACACGTGGCGGCTGCATGCGATATCCATGAAATCAACTTGACCATGACACTTCCTACCCACCTTCCAAAGCTACTGCGTATTTTGGAACTTGGAAACCCTACAGCGTATTCTCAACGCGCAACTCTCACGATCGCCATAATTATTCACTTGTTTTCAGGGAGAAATACGACAATCTACCACAATGATAAAAATCGCACAATTAAGCGTGCTACTAATAATCTTTGAATTGTAAAAAAATTAAGTAAAGACCAGATAAAGATTTATCTCTTGCTCAATAGTTTCCTTATTATTCAAAATGTTGTCCAAACTACATGTCGAGTCTCAATTTGCACCCTGAATACAAAATTATAATAATTTCCAGTCAGAACCCTTACTGTTAGCTCCATTGCATTAAAAGTTATGTTCTATTACTAAAGACAGTTAGAAAAGAGGTATTTTGCTAAAAAAAAAATTAAAACAATTACCGTAAAAGAAATAATTAATCCCTACCACCCAGACCATCAACAACCCACCTAATTCTCACCTTCAACCAGGGATAATTTCGTCTCTAGCCCTCATCGGGGCTTCCAGAGTACGCCCGGATTGTAGGAGGAGGAGTGTGATGTTTCGATCTCTACTACAACCAACATCCGCGAGCAACCTGAAGAGCATTCAAAACATCAAAAGTCGTGAGTGGACAAAACAAAGAATTTGATAAAAACATTTCCACAAAACATTATTTATGCTCTTCACTAAAAGTATGCATGCATTCAAAAACCATTTATCAAAACATTCACAAAACCATTAAGACCGTAGTTCAAAAACCGTAAATCAAACCATATGGGAACTTAGCCCAAATCAAATACACATGGGACTCAGCCCAAAACCATATTCAGTGAAATACCAAAATATAGAACACGGGGTCTCTACCCCAAACCACTTTTCAAAACGTGGAACCTGGGGTTTCCGCCCCCAAATCACTTTCCGTAAGAAAACCTCATACGTATAGACATACGTATAACCCATCCGCGGCACTTCTGAGAAGATGCCAACTCGGGGCACATAGCCCCTAGGGAACACATCCTCGATATATGTCACGATTCATCTCTATACTAGTGTGCATACTACTCGGGGTTTCACTCCGAGTCTACCCCCAAGAATTCTCCGTCTGGGAGGCTCTATCTCCGGATCTAATCCGAGCTCTATCTTCGGATCTAGTCTGAGCATCTCTCAGGAATCTAGTCCGGGACCACATCATAGCTCTCACTCCTGCAAGGGGCTCCCTATGAGGATACTCATTCTGGTATGTGGATCGTGACTCTTCAGGTGGACGGCTAGAGGACACCAAATAAATCATATGGAGGGTATATATACATTTCAAATACTTTCTTCCTCAAAACACCTTTCAACTGGGTCTCATACCCGATTCATCTCAACAGGATTCCTCGAATCCGATTCAAATCCATTTTCACAGGCCTCGGCCTAAATCCACAGTTCAACAGGGTCTCATGCCCAAATTCTCATTTCATAAATCGAATTGGGACTTAAGCCCGATTTCACAATCAACTGGGCCTCTAGCCCGATATCACGACTAAATGGGCCCTACACCCGAAAGCATAAATCAATAGGGCCTCAAGCCCGATTTCACAACCAATAGGGCCTCAAGCCCGATACTACAGTCAACGGGGCCTCAAGCCCGAGATTACAACCAACTGGGCTCAAGCCCGAATCACAAATCAACGAGGCCCTCGGCCTGATCGTATAACTCAAATGGGCCTCCAACCCAAATTCTCATCAAATCAAATGGACTATAAGTCCGAGGGTTCGTAAATCAAATGGGTCTCATGCCCGATTTCATATTTCCAAATCCAAAACCCATTCATTAAATCCTCATTGAAAACCTAGCACGTACAAGCATCGTATAAAACAGGAAATCTCGAAATACGTGCAAATACGTAAAACCTAGGCTACCACAAACAAATGCACTCATGGCATCACAAAAAATAATCTAAAACAATTATAAAACATTTACGCATGCATCAATTTCGAAATAAAAGTCCACTCACAACCGTCCGAAGCGGCGCCTCGATATGCGCCATAAGCCTTTCCCAAGCCAATCGTCGCCTCCGGGATTCCCGAACCTGTCCAAATTAATTTAGAGATAACCCCTCATTAAAGCCCTGTAATTTTCTGGAATTTTTAACTATTTTTAAATCAGATCTGAAATCTTTGGATAGCCCAAACTATATCGAGACGATGTCTAATCGACTCAAAACTGGTCCCAAAATGTTTGTTACATCGAATAGATGAAATTACATGTTGGAACCTTTCCCAAAGGAGGGCTCACGCACCCTCAATCACCGCCCAAAGGGGATGCACGTGGGAGCCACGCGCCCACGTGCCCATTGTAGATCGTCCCTGTCCTTCGGCCAGGCTGGTCTGAACCGACCAGCCCGGTTCGTTCTGTGCAGCTGGTCTGCCTGGACCTGCGTGACCGGTCCAAGGTGACAGGACCCGCCCCGATCCTCACTTATGTCCTAATCAGTTTTAAACAAATTCAAGCCGTCCCAGAGGCTCGTGGGTGTCCAATTTGTCCACTGAAATTTGTCCCCCGAAAGCTTCGAATTTCAATTAACAATTTGATCGTGCAGGTTTGGACGGTTCAGGCCACGTTCAAAAGCAAAAGACAGCCCAGACTTTCCAGCACATATTGGCATAATCAATTGTGCACTGGACCACCGCATATGGTGGTGCCGTCCATGGTTCCCCCGCGGTTGCTACAGTAAACAGGGCAAAAGACCAAAATGCCCCTGGTTCAATAATTACCAAAATGCCTCTCACTTCCTAGACCCGTAACTCAGCCATACGAAGTCCGATTTCGGCGTGCCGCCTGTCTACGGACTCAGGACGTCGAGACCTACCTAACGGTCCTGAAGTCGTGTGAAAATTAATTGTTAAACGAAAAGTCAACATTTTCGCCCTAACCGTCACAATTACGGCAATGCCCCTGAACTTCCGATAGTCATAACTTTTTCCCTGATCGTCCGAAATGGACGTGCCACCTGCCTATGAACTCGTGACGTCCCGAACTACGTCACGGTCATTGGTCAAGGTCCATTTGACCCACCAATCAAAAAGTCAACAATTTGGCCATACCATTAACAAGGGTAAAAACGTCAATTGATACATTAAATTACAATATTAAAGTCCTCGAATGTCCGGGGTGTTACAACCTTCCCCCCTTAAGAAATTTCGTCCCGAAATTTCAAAGAAACAAATGAGGAAATTGTTCTCGCATTTGAGCCTCAGGCTCCCATGTGGCTTCTTCGACATTTTGGTTTCTCCAGAGAATCTTCACGAGAGGGATCGTCTTCCGACGTAGTACCTTGTCCTTCCGATCCAAGATCTGTACTGGTTGTTCCTCAAAGCTCAAATCCCCCCGTAGTTCGACAGGTTGTTCCCCAAGTACATGAGAAACATCACGTACGTACTTCCGTAGCATCGATATGTGGAAAACATTGTGAACTCTAGATAGTTCTGGAGGTAGCGCCAATCTGTAAGCAACTCTGCCGATTCTCTCCATGATCTCATATGGTCCGATAAAACGCGGACTCAGTTTCCCCCGTCGACCGAATCGGATAATCCCCTTCCACGGTGATAACTTCAGGAAGATGAAATCTCCCACCTCAAATTCCAAGTCTCGAATCCGTCGATCGGCATAACTCTTCTGGCGATCCTGTGCCGCCTTCAATCTCTCCTTGATAACACGAACAGTTTCCAAGGTCAAGTCCATCAATTCCGGCCCTACAGCCATTCGCTCTCCTATCTCCGTCCAGCAGATAGGTGTCCTGCACTGTCGACCATACAGTGCCTCATAAGGTGCCATCCCGATGCTTGCCTGATAGCTGTTGTTGTAAGCGAATTCCATTAATGGCAAATGAGTATCCCAAGAGTCCTGAAACTGTAGTACACATGACCTCATCATGTCCTCCAGGGTCTGAATGGTTCTTTCAGACTGTCCATCGGTATGTGGATGGAAAGCAGTACTGAAACGTAGGGTTGTTCCCAGAGTAGCTTGCAAACTCCGCCAGAACCTGGAAGTGAAACGCGGATCACGATCGGACACGATTGATTCTGGCGTACCATGCAATCGTATGATTTCCTTCACAAACAACTGAGCCAGTCGATTAGGTTTATAGGTCTCCTGAACTGGCAGAAAATGGGCTGATTTGGTTAGCCGGTCCACGATCACCCATACTCCATCCACTCCACTCTGAGTTCTTGGTAACTTAAAGACGAAGTCCATGGTGATGTGATCCCACATCCACTCGGGAATCGGAAGTGGCTGCATAGCCCCATACGGTCTCTGTCGTTCCGCCTTAACCTGCTGACAGGTTAAGCATTTGCTTACGAACTCGGCAATATCCTTCTTCATTCCTGGCCACCAATAATGGTTCCGGAGGGTACGGTACATCTTTGTTCCTCCCGGGTGCATAGCATAGGCCGAACTATGGGCCTCCTCGAGAATCTCGGCCCGCAACTCTGCCACTGCAGGTACACACAAACGGCCCAATTTCACAAGTGCCCCATCGTCCCGGATGGTAAAATCCTGTCTCCCATCCGCATCGACCTCAATTCTGTAAATACAGAGTATCGGATCCTGAAGTTGTGCTTCGATAATCCGATCAATCAGTACAGGTCGTACATGGAAGCTGGCCAACAAAGCTCCATGTGCATTCGTACCCAAAATAACTCCCGCCTTCCGGAGTTCCACCAGTAAGGGAAGGTACACCATCCCCAGGTGTGCAACTGATCCTGCTGACTTCCTGCTGAGTGCATCAGCCACCACATTGGCCTTACCCGGATGGTACTCGATCGTACAGTCATAGTCCTTCAGCAGCTCCAACCATCTCCGTTGTCTCATGTTAAGCTCATTCTGAGTGAATAAGTATTTAAGACTCTGGTGGTCGGTGTATATCCGACACGTTGCGCCGAATAGATAATGTCTCCAGATCTTTAGAGCATGAACCACCGCCGCCAACTCCAAATCATGGGTAGGGTAGTTCAACTCATGAGTCTTCAGCTGCCGGGATGCATAGGCGATAACCTTGCCAATTTGCATCAACACGTAGCCCAAACCTTGCAGTGAAGCGTCACTGAAAACCACAAACTCTCCACTGTCATCCGGCAATGTAAGGACAGGTGCAGTGGTCAATCGATCCTTCAACTCTTGAAAGCTCCGATCGCACTGCTCGTCCCAGATAAACTTCACTCCCTTCCGAGTCAAACGAGTCAATGGTGCAGCAATTTTGGAGAAACCCTCCACGAATCTCCGGTAGTAACCTGCTAATCCGACAAAACTCCGCACCTCGGTCACCGTTGTCGGTCTAGCCCAGTTGGTTACCGCTTCTGTTTTCTGGGGATCCACGCAAATCCCATCCGTCGATATCACGTGTCCCAGAAAACCAATACTGCTCAGCCAAAACTGACACTTGCTCAGCTTGGCGTACAATTGTTCTTGTCTCAGCCTCTCCAAGACCAACCGTAGATGTTCCTCATGTGCACGGGCACTCCTCGAGTACACCAAAATATCATCGATGAACACAATCACGAACTTATCCAGGTAGGGTCGGAAGACCCGGTTCATCAGATCCATGAATGCTGCTGGAGCATTCGTCAAGCCAAAAGGCATAACCAGGAACTCGTAGTGTCCATAACGGGTTCGAAAAGCAGTTTTCGGAATATCCTCCTCCGAAATCCTCAGTTGGTGATACCCAGACCGCAAATCAATTTTCGAGAAGCACTGAGCTCCCCGCAACTGGTCAAAAAGGTCATCGATCCTGGGTAGAGGATACTGGTTCCTCAGCGTCACCTTGTTGAGTTGTCGATAGTCAATACAAAAACGGAGACTTCCCTCCTTCTTCTTTACGAACAACACCGGTGCTCCCCACGGTGAAGTACTTGGTCGGACATATCCCAAATCCACTAACTCCTGCAATTGAGTCTTGAGTTCTCGCAACTCGGCCAGCGCCATCCGGTATGGTGCCTGGGATATAGGTCGGGTACCCGGGAGTAGTTCAATAGTAAACTCGATCTCCCGCGATGGTGGCAATCCAGGTAAGTCTTCCGGCAACACATCCAGAAACTCACGCACCACCGGTATCTCGTCGATACCCGGAGTATCAACCTGATCCGACACGACATGCGCCAGATAACACTAGCATCCCTTCCGTAGAAGTTTGGTAGCAGTAAGTGAAGAGATCACTTCAGGAGGCGAACCGTCACGTTCCCCCTGGAAGATAACCTCCGGCAAACCCGGGCTTCGCAGAATCACTTGCTTGCTACAGCAATCGATGAGCGATCCGTGCTCCGATAGCCAATCCATCCCTAGGATTATATCGAAGTCGTGGATATCCAGAATAATTACATCTGCTGGTAAATCCACATCTTCAATTCTTACCGGGCACCTCCGAATCACCTGATTCACAAGGTACACGATGCCCATCGGGGTGCCAACACCCATTTCGCAATCTAAAGCTGATACCACACAATCAAGCATACCAGCACAACTCTTCGAAATAAAAGAATGTGTAGCCCCCGCATCCATCAATACACGTACAAGAAGGTTTAAGATGTGTAGTGTACCTGTGACCACGCCTGGGGCAGTCCTCGCCTGCTGCTGGGTCATTGCAAACACTTGGGCCCTCGGCCCTCCGTTCCATCCGCGCCCGCGCGCGCCACGCCCAACACCACGGTCACCTCCCTGACCGCGACCTCCATTAGTGTGGGAAGCCGTGCTCTGCACCACACTAGAGCCCCCAGCGTCGTTGTTCTTGGACAACTGCGGGCAATCACTGGCACAGTGGCCCTCCTCTCCGCAAGCAAAACAAGTTACTGGCCTCGGCCTGTCCGAATGCCCGCCAGAAGCACCGCTCCAAGATGAGCGCTGCCCAGAGTTGTATCCAGATCCTCTGCCCTGAGAGCCTCCGCGTCGACCTGACCAGCCACGACCCTTGAAGGATGAGGGTGCTCCCCTGTATCCCCCTCCCTTGTTGTTCTTATGGCCCGATGGCCCACGATGTGGGTGATCCTGACGTCGCCCCTCGCCCGAAGGTTGTCGTGTCTGGTGTGCCGCCAGACTGGCCTCGACACGCACCGCAGCGTCGACCAAATCTCTCAGTGAAGCATGAGTAGCAGCAGTCACACTTGCCCGGATCTCCCCCCGGAGTCCAAGCTCGAACCTTTGGCATTTGTCCTCCTCAGTGCTCACGAATGATGCAGCGAACCGGGAAAGTTTCCCGAAAGTTTGCTCGTAGTCCGCAACGGACATGTCACCCTGCTCCAGCCGCAGGAATTCAGCCTCCCGTGCCGCGCGAAAGGATCGCGGGTAGTACTGGTCCAGAAATCTGGAACGGAAAGCTTCCCAAGTAGTGGTATGGACAGACCACCCAGACATTTCGAGTCCGTGCCACCACTGGTAGGCTCCTCCTTCCAGCAAGAAGGCCGCCAAGGTTACCCGTTCGCCCGGAGGGCAGTTCATCACCGAGAAGATCCTCTCCCACTTGGTGATCCAATCATGAGCATCCTCGGGGTTTGATCCCCCGCAGAAAGGAGTGGCTCCCAAACGTTGAGCCCTTTCAATGCTTGCGCATTCCATCTCCCTTTCCAGATCCTCGTCAGTTCGTGTATGAGGAATTCTCCTAGGAGGCATAACCAACTGTCAAGAGGCATAGATCAGATAACAATATTCTTAAAAGTCGAAAAGTAACTAGTACCAATCGCTAGTCTAGCATGCTGACCATACCCTAGTACTGACCACAACCTAGTGCTCTGATACCAAGCTGACAGGACCCGCCCCGATCCTCACTGGAACCATATGGGGACGTGCCCTGCTCCCGTCTGACACCCAATAACTCATACCAATTTTGACCCCAAAACCTCAAATGCATAAATAATCAAAATTAAAGTCATACAACAAATCCGAATTAAACAGATGTCAGACAAGGGATGAAATCCGAAATTACAAGTTGCGAGCACGACTCTAACAATATCCTGCGGGTACACCACCCAGCAGGGGTTCAGGTACGCAGAAGTAGATCTATGCCTCATCCTCGGGTTCCTCCTCTACCTCAGTATCACGACCTGGAGGGGTTACCAAAAACATTAAGGGTGAGTGGACCGAAACTCAAGTTTATAAAATCGTTTGATAAGTAAAACATATAATTTACCCCTCATTTTTCCAAACATGCATGCAGCATCATTTAAAATCATAAATAATATAATATGAATCATAAGGCATGTAATAAAACCATAACCATAATTTTAGCCACTGCACTATACACTCCAATCCGACATCCCTGATGTCTGACGTCCCTGACGTCCAATAAGGTCACAATCACAAGGCTACGCGTGCCACTCGGGTCTCAATTCCGAGTTCAATCCCCGAACCCTGTTCGGTTACAGCATCCCCGATGCTTAGCGTCGTAGACGCTGGACGTTCTAGACGTCCGTGACCTCTCCGGGGTACCTCATCCGGAGGAGACAATATAATATGGAAGGATCTATACAGTGCAGCACCAAATACATTTTATTGATATCCACATGTAAACATATATGTCTACATATGTAAAATTTGAACCGATCGTTACGTTTCATCAAACGGGTCTCATGCCCAAATACCGTGAAACGTGCTATAACCGAAATCTCAATATCATCAAAACCATTTATAGATTCTAGCATGTGAACATATAAGTAAATCAGAAAACATTTAAGCATGCAAGGGTTTAATGAAAACGGGCCCACTCACAGTACGATTCCACTGCGAATCTGCGCGTACGGACCTGTACCGAGATTATCGTACAATTCCTGTCAGTTCAAATCACATGTAAGGGTCACTACCAGTCTTAAACGTTTAACCACAAAGTCCGAAATAGAAACCGGCCCGGGGAAACCGTACAACACGTTTCCCGAGGTAACCGGCCCTAAACTGACCCATCAAAGCTTATCTCAGATCAACATGGTTAAATCACCAAAAATGTTCAGAATGATGAGAGGAACAAAAGTCATGTTGATCGTGATCGGAGATAAGGTCCAACGCGCCCTCACGCGCCGCCCAAAGTGGCTGCGCGTGAAAGTCACGCGCCTGACACTGTAGCTACAGTGTCACCTCCTTCACCCGTTTGTCTGTAATACGGGCCTGCCACCCGCGGCTTGACCCGGTTGAATACCCATCAATTCTTACTCGATTTCAATCCAATTTGATCCTAACATGTCCATTAACTATCCAATTTAGGTTCTGTGACAAAAATCAACCTCGACACATCCCCAAACGACCCATCGACCCGCGATCAACCAATCGGGTCAATCACCAGAACTTCCTGGTTTCAAACCCATTGTCCAATTAACTTCACAGGAAGCATAACAGGATCAAAATGAACCAAAATGAAAAATCAATTGTGTCTGAAAGTACCTGAAGGTTGTCGTCCCAAGCTCTGCAACTTCCCTGAAAACAGCAGCCTCCGTCCTAGCTCAACCGTGACTGTTAGCCTTCAATTTCGATGTGGTTGAGTTCCAAACACTCCCAGAAGACTAAACCAGGCCTTGGTTTGGTCTAACACTCACCAGAAATTAAAACCCGATTTTCCCTCCAATTTTGCCCGAAATGGTTTCTCTGGTTTTCCTAACCCGTTCTCAGTTATTTCTGCATCAGAGTGATGCTCACTTATGTCCTAATCAGTTTTAAACAAATTCAAGCCATCCCAGAGGCTCGTGGGTGTCCAATTTGTCCACTGAAATTTGTCCCCCGAAAGCTTCGAATTTCAATTAACAATTTGATCGTGCAGGTTTGGACGGTTCAGGCCACGTTCAAAAGCAAAAGACAGCCCAGACTTTCCAGCACATATTGGCATAATCAATTGTGCACTGGACCACCGCACATGGTGGTGCCGTCCATGGTTCCCCCGCGGTTGCTACAGTAACCAGGGCAAAAGACCAAAATGCCCCTGGTTCAATAATTACCAAAATGCCCCTCACTTCCTAGACCCGTAACTCAGCCATACGAAGTCCGATTTCAGCGTGCCGCCTGTCTACGGACTCAGGACGTCGAGACCTACCTAACGGTCCTGGAGTCGTGTGAAAATTAATTGTTAAACGAAAAGTCAATATTTTCGCCCTAACCGTCACAATTACGGTAATGCCCCTGAACTTCCGATAGTCATAACTTTTTTCCTGATCGTCCGAAATGGACATGCCACCTGCCTATGAACTCGTGACGTCCCGAACTACGTCACGGTCATTGGTCAAGGTCCATTTGACCCACCAATCAAAAAGTCAACAATTTGGCCATACCATTAACAAGGGTAAAAACGTCAATTGATACATTAAATTACAATATTAAAGTCCTCGAATGTCCGGGGTGTTACACAAGGCCCTTTTCCCTCTTCCCTCATTTTTCATCCATTCCTTCCCTTTTCAATCCTAAACTTCCTATCTTGATCCTAGAATCCTATTTGTGAAATCAAAACAATGAAAACCCTCCTTAAACACAACGGTTCGATTATGTCCTCACGGTTCAACATATTCAATTCCTTTCCAAGGCTTCCTCAGCCGTGAACCACCGTCCAAAACTCCTCTATACCTTCCTAACAACCTATTTAACACTATCCAATCTCCCAAAAGCATCCATAACGCCCAAATCAAAAAATAGTGGAAAATGGGACATAACCAGGTAAACGGCTTACCTTCCTCCGCCGTGTCCTCCGCCTTATCTCAGTCATCCAGTCGCCTCAATCTCTCACCTTCACCCCATCAATCAACATGATGGGGAATGGAACATGATGGTGGGGAGGGTTGGTGTTTGGGTTGCACGATTAGGGTCTCGAGCTTGAATGAAGAAACAAAAGAGGTGAAGATGATATGCATGAATGTGGGGTGATAGGTAATGAATGGGTGACACTTGTCACTCATCCATTGGGCCTGTCTGAAATATATGGGCCCCACAACAGGACAAAATTCCACTTGCCTTGAAAAACGTGCTATTATGAATACTACATCAAAACTTTCGTGAACCGTAACTTTTCCGTCAAACATCCGTCGATGTGCCGCCTGTCTACGGATTCGTATCGTTCCAATCTACGTAATAGTCCTCGGCCCTCGGCCATCGGACCTCTCAGGTCAAAAGTCAACTGTTTACCCATTTTCAAATAAATTACCAAAATACCCCCGAACTTCCGAACGTCATAACTTCTTCCTCGAATGTCAGAATCGGACGCGCCACCTGTCTATGAACTCGTGACGTTCCGAACTACGTCACAGTCATCAGTCAAAGTCCATTTGACCTCCTGAACGAAGAGTCGACGTTTCACCCATTCCAAGGACGAAATCGTCATTTCGCCCTGAACGTCCGTTAATCCTCCTCTAATCGCCGATTAGCCTAGCTAATCCATCATTAAATCTTAATAAATCCCAATAATTTTGGATAGGTCGTTACAATCTTCCCCCCTTCAAGAATTTCGTCCTCGAAATTCAAACTGACCCGATTTCACAACCCAACTGTTGAATCCAACTATGTCCCTCGACTCGGTATTCTCGTGTACACCTACACTTCCGACACAAACTTTGTACTCGTCAGCACATACTGTCATCGGAGCTTCCCAAGCTCCAACTCATTCTCTCACCAACTACGTTCCGATCGTTGACTCTCAAGAGTCATCACGTCGGCTCGTAAGTCTCACTCGCGATGTTGATACTTGTTGACTTGTCGTCCAATCGGCTTTTCAGCTTAACTCTAACACGTTCCATCCTGTAGTCGTCAGGCTGAAATACATATTCCCACTAAGGGCTATCACATCCAAGATGGCATCCAGCTCAGCATCCGATCAGACAACATTCTATAGATCCTACCATCATAATGGCACGAATCCCACCTTGCAGACCATACTCAAACCTATCCCATACTGACTCTCCTTAGAGTCCCATCAATCCATACCAATCCGAACTCGTCGGATACCGAACAATCCATTACCACCATAGGTCACAATCAACGTGACCAGCCGATAACTCCCGGCTCCATTGCGCTTTCGCTGCGCTACTCTGATCTCGAGTCCTCACATCCTATCTCGTGTCACTCAACAACCGATGCTAAAATCTTGACTCACTCGAGTCCCCAATCTGTCACTATCGAATCTAATCCCATCACCACTCATGTCCATCTAAGACTCTATCCAGCCTACAACATTCCCATACTCTCAACCCAATATACGAATTGACCGTGGTCAATCCCATCGTCCAACATGCACAACACTCCAGTGCATCCACATCACAACAATCATCAAGGCCCTACTCGGCCTGCTCTAGTCCCGCACTCTAGTAACATCCAATTGCACACTATTTTCCATGCTCCAACCACGACAAGAGATTCTTCCACAGTCTTATAATACGATTCTCCCTGATGATGACCAGACCTCAGTCTACTAAGTTCGTGATCATCATAATCATTTCTATCGTATCGATCATCCTGATCGTTACCACACGACTCGATCCATAATACCGACAGAGGTCCACTATGGGTTTAAAGTAGTGGATACCCTCGTCACATCAGGTGACGCTAAACACCATCTGCTCTCTGAATCATTCAAATTTGACCTACTTCCTAGGTGCTCGGTTCTTACACCCTCTTTGAACACTTTAGCTATTATATCACTCTTCTTCATTCCACCTAGGGATGAATCCAAGAGAATCCAAGATGATGACATCAAAGTTCATCCTACGTCATCCAGCGTCGCCGAGCGATATCTGCTAAAGAGTAGAAAATGAGAAGTCTCCTTCATCGACTTTAGTTTACCCATCTCATCTACTGACTTCGGAGTCAAGCCTCCTTCTTTTTATCTCGGTCACAACCTCTCTCGATTCCGAAGTTCCAATCACATTAGGAGCCTGTGTCTTTTCCAATTACTGAGCTCACTCAATACAAGAGCATTTCCTGCGTCCCCACCAAATTAGGATAGAGAGAAGTTGCAATCATGTTGGAAGCATACCTATCTCTTCCGACCAATGACAACTGTCGATAATGACTATAATGACCCATTCTTTTTCTCACAATCCGGTTTCTCCTCAACCCAGCTTATACGAAGCTCAAGTCAACTTCCACGGGACTCTCAAGTCCTCAGCTCAACCGGACACCATCCATGCGTCCGTGAATATCGTTTATGTAGGTACACTCATTCCGAGTGGAATTCACGCGACTCAAGCTTAAACCTTGTATACTATTTATGGATGTGCATAAACGGCCTTCAACACTCGCATCTTGTACCTTTAATCAACCTGATCCAACTCTGACTCACGGAATTTGGTCGGAATCCACTGACATTGGTCGGTAGGCTAAACAGATCGCAACGTCTGTCGTGATCTGAAGCCAAATCTCTGCGTACTACGGTATCTGACAAACCGACTCATATGTCATGTGACGTCACTCATGTCATCCATTTATAACTTTTCATCTGAATGCCACTTAGGCATTTCAACCTTTAACGTTAACCTTCCTGGGCACACACTCGTGCCTCAAGTCTCGTATCACTAGGGAGCTGGTCACCAAACCAAGCACTCTGCAATAGTCGAGTTCCCCTGCTAGAGTTGCAAGAACTTAATCTCTCTCACCTCGCAGAAGGTACGAGGATAGTACTGGTCTAAGAATTGGCTCTTGAACTCCTCCCAAGTCACTTCCACCGAGGTAGTGTGGCAAGTGTGTCAACACCCAACGCCAGCGTCTCATTCTGCGATCGCACTCAGCCGTAATCGAGTCGAATCCAAAATCTATGCTTGTACTATGCGTTACCCGCACACCCTCTTATCCTCGTCACGACTGATGAATCCCATCGTCATAATCGTCACGGCAACTTGATCCTATCCAACTCGATAAGACTCGACTACGTCCATCGATAGCATCGTCTGCCACAACCTCGCGCAGACCAATCTCAGAAACACTTTACTATCGAGACTCCAAATCCATGCGGTCGACTCACCGCCGGTACCAACCACTACACACACAACAAACACTGATCGGTCCATCTCAGGATCCGGTCGACAAGGTAACTTTTCCAATCAATCACCTACTAGGGTTATCACAAACCCAGTTGCCTACTGCAGCCCAACTATCCTGATTGATCCCTCGCTCTCGACTCCGAAGAGTCGTCATACTCCAACACTGGTACCATACCAGCCAATAACCATGATCCAAGGACCTTGTCCTCTCGTAACCCTACAGCCCCCAATCGATGGGCCCACATGAAACTGGCCTTCCTCGATGTCTACCACCGCTCAGCCATGGTATACCACAATCACCGCATGCCATACCAAGCCACACAACATCTACACCGTGACATCCTCTGCTAGTCGACGTCCCTCCGAGATTCGACACACCGAACATGGTAACACATGCCAAATAGGGTCAAACGTTCCTAATCCTAACAATCTCACTCGGGTCAACCATGACCTCAGCTACTCTCTACAACATACTCTCCAATTCGACATGACACGACCGACTAATGGTCTCTACTTCGGAAGTCGTCATATGGTGTCTACTGGCCCACTGGGTTCTATCCACCAGTGACACTACGACTCTAAGTTGTTGGATTCACATGAATACTGATCCTACTCGGGATCCACTTCCTAGAAATACACAGCATCTAATGCCAATCGAACCACAAACTATCGCACCACATGCCAAACACCATCTAACTAAGGTTTGATTCTACCGAATCATCATACTAATACCCTAACTATCAGGTTGACGATGGGCTGTCACGACTACAGAGACATCACATCCTGGACCTGCGTACACTCTTATGGCAAAACACGATCTGATACCACTGGTATTAGAGTACCATGGGTATCATATGAGCCATTCTGCTCTAATACCAACTTGACAGGACTCGTCCCAAATCTCCCGAGATTAACGTGGGACGTGCCTGCTCCCGTCTGACACGAACCAGGGATAATTCCGTCTCTAGTCCTCATTGGGGCTTCTAGAGTGCGCTAGGATTGTAGAAGGAGGAGTGTGACTTCTCGGTCTCTGCTACAGCCCGCATCCGCGATCAACCTAAAGGGCGTTCAAAACATCAAAAGTCGCGAGTCGTCAAAACAAAGAATTTGATAAAAACATTTCAACAAAACATCATTTATGCCCTTCACTAAAAGCATCCATGCATTCGAAAACAATTTATCAAAACATTCACAAAACCATTAGGGTCATAACCCAAAAATCGTAAATCAAACCATATGGGAACTCAGCCCAAATCAAATACACATGGGACTCAGCCCAAAACCATATTGATTGAAATACCAAAACATAGAACACGGGGTCTCTGCCCCAAACCTCTTTTCAAAATGTGGAACACGGGGTCTCCGCCCCCAAATCACTTTCCGTAAGAAAACCTCATACGTATAGACATACGTATAACCCATCCGCGGCACTTCCGAGAAGATGCCAACTCGGGGCACATAGCCCCTAGGGAACACATCCCCGATATATGTCACGATTCATCTCTATACTAGTGTGCACACTACTCGGGGTCTCACTCCGAGTCTACCCCCAAGAATTCTCCGTCGGCGAGGCTTTACCTCAAGATCTAATCCGAGCTCTATCTCTAGATCTAGTGCGAGCATCTCTCTGGAATCTGGTCTGGGACCACATCGTAACTCACACTCCTGGAATGGGCTCCCTAAAAGGATACTCATTCTGGTCTGTGGATCGTGACTCTCCAGGTCGACGGTTGTAGGAGACCAAATAAATCATATGGAGGGTATATATACATTTCAAATACTTTCTTCCTCAAAACACCTTTCAACTGGGTCTCATACCCGATTCATCTCAATAGGATTCCTCGAATCCGATTCAAATCAATTTTCACAGGCCTCGGCCTAAATCCACAGTTCAATAGTGTCTCATGCCCAAATTCTCATTTCATAAATCGAACTGGGACTTAAGCCCGATTTCACAATCAACTGGGCCTCTAGCCCAATATCACAACTAAATGGGCCCTACGCCTGAAACCATAACTCAATAGGGCCTCAAGCCCGATTTCACAACCAATAGAGCCTCAAGCCCAATACTACAGTCAACGGGGGCTCAATCCCGAGATTACAACCAACTGGGCCTCAAGCCCGAATTCTCATCAAATCAAATGGACTCTAAGTCTGAGGGTTCTTAAATCAAATGGGTCTCATGCCCGATTTCATATTTCCAAATTCAAAATCCATTCATTAAATCTTCATTGAAAACCTAGCACAAATAAGCATCGTATAAAATAAGAAATCTGGAAATACGTGCAAATACGTAAATCCTAGGCTACCACAAACAAATGCACTCATGGCATCACAAAAAAAATATAAAACAATTTAAAAAAATTTATGCATGCATCAATTCCGAAAAAAAGGTTTACTCATAGACCGTCTGAGGCCGCGCCTCGCTACGCACGCCATAGGCCTCTTTCGGGCCAATTGTCACCTTCGGGGTTCCCAAACCTGTCCAAATTAATTTATACGGTTACTAACTACTTAAATAATCCCTTATTAAAACCCCGTAATTTTCCCGAATTTTTAACTATTTTTAAACCCGATCTGAAACCTTCGGAGATCCCGAACTATATCTAGGCGATGTCTGTTCGACTCGAAACTAGTCCCAAAATGTCTGTTACATCGAATAGATGAAATTACATGTTGGAACCTTCCCCAAAGAAGGGCTCACGCGAACTCACGCGCCGCCCAAAAGGGCTGCGCGTGGCTCGCGTGGGAGCCACGCGCCCACTGTAGATCTTCCTTGTCCTTCGGCCAGCCCGGTCCAAACCTACTGGCCCGGTTCGTTCTGTGCAGCCGGTCTGCTTGAACCGACGTGACCGGTCCAAGGCCCTCCTTCCCTCATTTTTCGTCCATTCCTTCCTTTTTCAATCCTAAACTTCCTATCTTTATTCTAGAATCCTATTTTTGAAATCAAAACAATGAAAAACCTCGTTAAACCCAACGGTTCGATTATGTCCTCACGGTTCAACATTTTCAATTCCTCTCCAGGGCTTCCTCAGCCATGAACCACTGTCCAAAACTCCTCTATACCCTCCTAACAACCTATTTAACACTATCCAATCTCCCGAAAGCATCCATAACGCCCAAATTGAAAAATAGTGGAAAATGGGACATAGCCGAGTAATCGTCTTAACTTCCTCCGCCGTGTCCTCCGTCGTCTCTCAGTCATCCCGCCTCCTCAATCCCTCACCTTCAGCCTATCAATCAACATGCTGGGAATGGAACAGGATGGTGGGGAGGGTGGGTGTTTGGGTTGCACGATTATGGTTTTCGGGCTTGAATGAAGAAACAAAGGAGGTGAAGATGATATGCATGAATGTGGGGTCATAGGCAATGGATGGGTGACACTTGTCACTCATCCATTGGGCCTATTTGAAATATCTAGGCCCCACAACAGGAAAAAAGTCCATTTGCCTCGAAAAATGTGATATCATGAATAGTACTTCAAAACTTCCGTGAACCGTAAGTTTTTCGTCGAACGTCCTAATTTGACGTGGCGTCTGCTTACAAATTCGTATCGTCCCGATCTACATAACGGTTATCGGCCCTCGGCCATCGAACCTCCCGAGTTAAATGTCAACTGTTTGCCCCTTTTCAACCAAATTACCAAAATACCCCTGAACTTTCGAACGTCATAATTTCTTCCTCGAACGTCGAAATTGGACGTGCCACATGTCTGTGGACTCATGACGTCCCGAACTACGTCACAGTCATCGGTCAAAGTCCATTTGATCTCCTGAACGAAGAGTCAACATTTCTCACATTCTAGGGGCAAAATCGTCATTTCGCCCTGAACATCTGTTAATCCTCGTCTAATCCCTGATTAGCCTAGCTAAACCGTCATTAAGTCTTAATTAATCCCAATAATTTGGGACTGGTCGTTACAGTTCGCATTGTGTCATGAACTCGATTTTACCCAAATATGTCTAACCCAAACCGACCCGTTTATTAATCGTGTCAAGGATGTCCAACCCGAATCCGACCTATTAATGACTCAAGTAACTCGTGTAACCCGTATAACCTGTATAACTCATTTAATAAATAGGTCGTACTGGAAATCCAATTAACCTATGACCCGTTTGCAAGGTTTAAAATATCGATATCGACGGATATATCGTTAGTCAAATTTACGGGATATCTCGCTCCAATTATCGATATCAATATCGTTTACGGTCAACAAAAATAGTGAAAATTTGGTCTAAAAGTTGAAAATTTGGAATGAAATTTTGAGAAAAACTTAAGTACCTAATAATGGTTATATAGGACTAATAAAAATTATAAAATGACTTTGATATAATAAATATATGATGAATAATATAATATAATAGGGTTATGTCGATGACTAATAATATAAAATTTTAAATATAAACATAAATTGAAGTTAATTACTATAACTAAATGATAAAAAATCAAAACGCAAAAACTGAATTCTTGAGAATTTTTATTTTGTAAATAAATTTTTGAAATTATAAACTATATATATATTATTAATATTATTAATATTATTATTACTATTATTATTATTATTATTATTATTATTATTATTATTATTATTACATCCATGAATATAGATAAATAATATATAATAATAATATAGATGGTGGAGAATTTTTAGGAGAAACTATAAAGATTGACACGTCTTCATGCCATACACGCCTTTATTATTAAATATCTTTTTATTATTATTAATTATTGTTATTATCCATTATAATAAGAAAATATTATAATGATGGAAAATATTGAATAGGTAATCAACCCACCACAAAGATTGACAATCAATTATAATATGTTGGGTTATTATCTTTTTTTTTTTCTATCAATTATAACCACAGACGAAAATATCGACAAAAATCGACAATTATCGTCGAAATTGATCGATAGTTATCGGTATCCGCCGAAACTTGTGCTCAACGCAAAAAAAGCCCAACCTTGGATCTGGGACATCTGTTCTCTTTAAAGCCATCGACGGTGGCGGAAGGCGAGCCGGAGCCGAAGCCACCACTCCAAGATAGTGGCGACAGTTGAGACTGCTTTAGGCGCAGTAAGAGCAGGTCTTCGATTCACGCAGATCAGAGCCAAGGCAAAGAGGTCGTCGGCTGAGACTACTTCAGGCATAGTAGGAGCTTGACCACGAGCTCATCGTCGCTCATCGCCACTCTCATCCATTCGTCTTTCGCCACCATCTCTGCAAACTTATAGTTCGAGAGAGCGCAAGAGGGAGAAAGGAGAGAAAAAGGTTTTTAAGTGAGAAAGTAGGGTGGCAGATGAATGAATGAATGAGAGAGAGAGAGAGTGTGTGTGAGTGACGATCCGTCCCGAATTAACGGGATTAATTAAGAGTTAATGATGGATTAGCAAGGCTAATCGGAGATTAGATGAGGATTAGCGGACGTTTGGGGGAAATGACGATTTTGCCCCTAGAATGGGCAAATCATGGATCTTTCGTTCCGGCGGTCAAATGGACTTTTACTGATGACTGTGACGTAGTTGGTGACATCACGAGTTCATAGACAGGTGGCACGCTCGATTCTGACATTCGAGGAAGAAGATGTGACGTTCGGAAGTTCGAGGGTATTTTGGTAATTTAGGTGAATAGGAGCTAAAAGTTGACTTTTGACCCAGGAAGTCCGATGGCCGAGGGCTAAAGACCGTTATGTAGATCGGGACGATACGAATTCATAGACAGGCGGCATGTCGAATTCGGACGTTCGACGTAGAAGTTACGGTTCACGGAAGTTCCGTGGTACTATTGCACGAATTAAGAGACGACTTGAGTTTTGTCCTAAGTGGGGCCCAGATATTTTGGTAGGTCCAATGGATGAGTGACAAGTGTCACCCATCCATTGCCCATCTTCCCACATACATGCATCGATCATCTTCATTGTTCCATTCATCCAAACACACCCAAACCGATCCACCTTGAACCCAAACCAATCCAACCCCCCCTTATGATCATGACTGGGACCAGAGAGTGAGAGAGAGGTTGAGGAATCAGAGGATGGTGGCTGGAAGCTGCTGGGCCGCCGTGCACGGAGGTGAAGGCCACAAAGAACCAAATTTCACGGTTAGGCCCAATTTCTTCTATTTTTCGATTTATGCATTATGGTTGCTTTTAGATGATTAGAATGGGCTTAATTAGGGGAATAATAGGATGACTTTGGGAGGTGTTGGACGGTTGTGAAGCCGTGGGTGCATTTTAGAAAAAATGGACCGTATGGTTCATAATCAAACCGTGGGTTTTGTGCGGTTTTAGGTGGTTTTAATGATTAGAAATGATAGGGAAGGAAGAAATAGGAATTATAGGATTAATTAGGGTTGGAATCGAACCAAAACAGAGGGAGAAAACCACTGAATCGGTCACGCCGGTTGAGCACAATAAACCGGTCCAAAACCAGAAAAAAAACCGGTTCACCTATGTAGGTGACGATAAACAGTGCACATGCCACTTCTTGGGCCGCGGGAGGGCGCGTGACCCATAATTTGGGAAAGTGTTGAACATATAAAATCATCTATTCGATGTAACGAACATTTTGGGACTAGTCTCGTGTCAATCGGACTTCGTTTCGATAGGTTTCGGGCTGTCTGAAGGTTTAGGTTTGCGTTTAAAAATAGTTAAAAAATCGAGAAAATTTTCAATGAGAGGTTAATGAGGCTATTAGTAACCCTCTAAACGAATTTGGACAGGTTTGGGAATCCCGGAGGTGACGATTGACCCGGGAAACGATTATAGCACGCGTATCGAGGCGCGGCTTCGGACTGTCTGTGAGTGGACTTATTTTATGAATTCGATGCATGCATAAATGTTTATAAATGCTTTTAATATGTATTTTATGTTGCCATGAGTGCAATTGTTTGTGGTAGCTTAGGATCGACATAATTGCACGTTTTTCGAGGTTTTCGACTTTATGTCGTACCTTCCCGTACCGTGTTTTCGATAAGGGTTTAATAAACGGATTTTGGATTTATAAATATGAAATCAGGCACGAGACCCATTTGATTTACAACTCTCGGACTTGGAGTCCATTTGAATTGATGAGGAATCGGACCGAGGGTCCATTTGTGTTATACGATCGGGCTGGGGGCCCAGTTGGTTTACGATTCGGGTTTGAGGCCCAGTTAGTGATACTATCGGGCTTGATGCCCCGTTGATTTATGATATTGGGCCTGAGACCCATTTAGTTGAGATATCGGGCTTAAGGCCCCGTTGGTTGCGAAATCGGACATGAGGTCCTGTTGGGTTATGGTTTCGGTCTTAGGGCCCAGTTAGTCGTGGTATCGAGCTTGAGGCCCTGTTGATTGTGGAATTGGGCTTGAGTCCCAGTCCAGTTTATGAAAATGAGTATTCGGGCATGAGACCCTGTTGAACTGTGGATTTAGGCCGAGGCCTGTGAAATGATTTGAATCGGATTCGAGGAATCCCGTTGAGATGAATCGGGTTTTAGACCCAGTTGAAATGTGTTCTGAGAAAGAAAGAACGAGAATTGAAAATGTGTATGAACCCTCCATATGTTTATATGGTCTCCTCCAGACGTCGACCTGGAGAGTCACGATCCACAGACCAGAGTGAGTATCCCCATAGGGATCCCATTCCAGGAGTGGTGGTTACATATATTGTTGTGGTCCCGGACCAGATTCCGGAGAGATATGTGGACTAGATCCAGAGATTGAGCCTCCCAGATGGTGATTCCTGGGAGAAGACTCGGAGTGAGACCCCGAGTAGTGTGCACACTAGATAGATATAATGACATCGTGACTATATCGGGGATGTGTTCCCTAGGGGCTGTGTGCCCCGAGTTGGCATCTTCTCGGAAGTGCCTCGGATAGGTTATACGTATGTCGATACTTATGTGGTTTTATGGAAAGTGATTTGAGGGCGGAGACCCTGTGTTTTATGATTTAGAAAGTGTTTTGGGGCGGAGACCCCGTATTTGATATCTTGGAAATGGTTTTGGGCTAAGACCCACGTGACATGATTTGGGGTTGAGTTCCCATGTTTGGATTGATGGTTTTTGAGTTGTGATTTCGGGTCGGGGACCCAATTAGATTTATGGGTCATGACAGTTTATGGGGCCGGGCATGAACCCCTAAAAGGTTTTGAGAAAATGTTTTCAAATGATTTTATGACTATTTTATGAATATTTGATAAATGGTTTTGAATGCATGTGTATGTATTTATGAAGGGCATAAATTCCTTTATGTGAAAATGTATTAAAATGAAAGTTTATTTTGTCCACTCACAGTTTTCGTGTTTTAATGCCCTTTAGGTTGATCGCGGATGCGGGCTGTAGCAGAGACGAGACATCACTCCCCCCCCTCCTACGATCCTGACACACTCTGATAGCCCCGGTGAGGGCTAGAGATGGAATTTTCCATGGTCTGACACTTCGTGTCAGACGGGATCAGGCGGGTCCCACGTTAATCCCGGGGGATTTGGGACCGGTCCTGACAGAAAGAGAGAGAGAGAGAGAGAGAATGATGGGTTTGAAAATATGTGGTCGTGGTTGTTACTTGTTAGGGTGGGTCTGTGGTTTTTTCCTTTTTCTTTTTTCAACATTTAATTTTTAACTTCCTTTTTGAGTATTGGACCTCAGGATGCACTTTTGTTTAATCTTTTTATTTTTTATTTTTTTAATTTTCAATATTGTTTATCCTTTTTTTAAAAAAATTTTAAATATATTAATTCTTTCCAAATTTTGAACAAAGATTGGCTCTATTTTTTCATCCATTTTTTTTTCTAATTTTAAGTATATTTACTCATTTTATAATTTTTCTTCAATTGAAAATTGTTTATGCTTATTGATATGTTTTTAATTATATTAGCACACCACCATCCTCTCCCAGACCATTACCACCTCGCTGGAATGTGAGATCGCTCACCGTTCCCTCCTGGACATGGGTTTTACAATCCACCCCCCTTAGGGCCCAGCGTCCTCGCTGGCACACTTCCTGGTCGGGGTCTGGCTCTGATACCAAATTGTCAGGACCCGGCCCTCCTCGGTCTGGACCCGACTCATCTAGCACCATATTGTCCGCTTTGGGCCTCGGCCTCACGGTTTTGTTTTCAGGAGCTCATGGTGCAACTTCCCAGGGGGTCACCCATCATGGAATTGCACAAGCCTCATCTCGCTTAACTTTTGGGTTGCAATCCCCCCCAAGGCCACTTGAGCTCCCAAAAGGCCTCGTGCTAGATAGGTGCGTGCCTACACCTTTAAGGCACACCACCATCCTCTCCCAGACCATTCCCCCCTCGCAGGAATGTGGGATCGTTCACCGTTCCCTCCAGGACACGGGTCTTACATGAGAGGATAGGACCAGTGGGTACAAACTTGCTTTACCCTCGAAGCTCTCTAGGATTCATGATGTATTTCATGTATATATACTCGAGAAGTATCTATTTGATGAATCTCATTTGCTAGAGGAACAACTTATTGAACTAAGAAAAGACTTAAGCTTTAAGGAACAACTTACATGAGAGGACCCGACCCAAAAAATACCTTGCAGACCGCACTCAAGTCCTACTCCTGTCTAATACACAAACCAAAGTACCAAATTTACCCTAGAAACCTTGTCAGACAAGGGATACTCGTAATCTCATTCATTCATGCCTTCGCTCCTTAAATAGCCTTGGTTTCTATGCAACAACCCTAGAGGGTTCCAAAACTAGAAAAATGTGACCTAAAAAAAGTATTTTAATACATAGTTTCGAAAACACACCGTATGACAGGACTCGACCATAAAATCCCTTGGTAACCACACCCGGGCCCTGTTACTCTCAGCTTATTAGACAAGGGATATTCATTTTATCATTCATGCCTCTGTCTCTCATTCAGTCCCGAGCTTCACACAACGACCCTAGAGGGTTACAAAAAAATCATGAAAATCGTGTCAGTGGACAAAAACTAAATATTTAAAAAACCGTAGCTCGAAACATAACATTTTATCCTCCGTTTTCTAAAACTAAGCATGCATATAAAACCATTTAAATATCAAGAAAACAAAATACAGTCCATGATCTCGGAAATCATGTAAATAACCATAATGCAAACAACTATCAGTAGTCATTACAACCATCATGCAAGTCACCATAATAGTTAACACAAAACCAGCACAATAATCACACAACCAATCCACATTCAACCCATCCTCGATGCGCAATATCAGTCACTAAATTCACTGTACTATCAGTAGGCACACCTCTCGGCATCTGGAGCCTAACTCGACATCCGAGTGTGGGCCTCAATCTCTCAGGATTTGGAGTCCAGCTCGACGTTTGAGTGAGAACTGACTCAGGATCTGGAGTCAGGCTCGACTTTTGAGACTAACCAACCAATAGAGAGGTTTCCACAACATACATCATACACGAATCAGCACATCAATAACACACAATTAAGCCATTTACGGGACTAAAACCAACAATGTCTTTCCGACTCCTTCTCGAGCCTTAGTCCCCAACATATGACTCTTTGCAATTCCTATTCCACAATCCTGATATGTTTCATCATTATCAAATCCAAAAAAGGTCTTTCCATTATTACTCTGAGTCCATCTTGCTTATACATACTACTGCTGTAACATTACACATTATCTAACCCCCATATAATTCCTCCTATAAAGGAGTATTCCATTCACGATTCAACCTAAGAATCCAAATCCATTTACAGCCCTATCACTATCCGGGCTTAACTACTCGTCTCGTCATCACGCCGTACACGAGGCTCGCATCTCAAAGATATGAAATCAACAACACTACTCATAACCTTAGCTCTATACCAAGTTGACAGGACCCGAACCTAAAATCCTCCGGAAATCGTACCCAGGCCTTGATCTCGTCTGACAAGAAACCCAAAATACCAAAATTACGCTTTACTTGTCACACAAGGGATATTCGTTTTATCATTCATGCCTCCATCTCTCGTTCATCCCCGAACTTCGTGCAACGACCCTGAAGGGTTACAAAATATTCACGAAAATCGTGTGAGTGGACAAAACTAAAATTTTAAAAATAAGTAGTTTGAAACATAATATTCTACCCTCGGTTTTTTTAAAACTATGCAGGCATATAAAACAAATATCCCTTTTCTGACTACTTGAGGGTAATTTTGATATTATGGGTTATTTTCCAAATGGGAGCAGGGCTCGAGTATGGTTATCAAGGGATTTGTGGGTCGGTTCATGTCATCGTAAAACATAATAATTTCCCTCCGTTCGAGAAAATCTATGCATGCTTAATACAAGTCAATAAATCTCACCAACACGAATAAATAACACAAAATCTCGAAGTACGTGCAAACCACAAAAAATCCATTAACTTAAAAAAAAAAAACCTAATCATAAAAATGTACCAAAATACCACAACCATAGTCACACACATAATCAACTCAACCTTGATGCCTACATGCCAAATCATCACATCATATCTGCACTACCGGTAGGCCAAGCCACTTGGAAAAGAGAGCTTTACCTCAACGTACAAATGTGGACCGACTTAGGAAAATGGGTTTTACCTCGACGTTTGAGTCGACCAACACTAGTCTCAGGAAAAGGAGCTTTAACTTGATGTCTGAGACTACTCATCACAAAACCAATCTCGGGAAAAAGAGCTTTACCTCGACGTTCGAGACTAACCAACCAAACTGGCATCCCGTGGAGGGTTATCCACAATACATTATACCAAATTAAAAATAACAAGAAAATATATTCTTATAACTCATATCAATTCCAAAACCAAATCCAAGAACCAGGATATCCAGAACACAACATATGAGAATTTCTCGTAAAACATGCGTTAAACAATGTCCATAAAATCATCCAAAAATCACCATTATCGAGAAACACAATTAAAACACGCATAAAACGCTTCCAACCAAAACCACAATTCAAAACCCCGGGGCTAAGCCCAAAACATAACTCGAGCACAAACCTCGTAAAACGTATCATTAAAATAATCCATAAAATCAGCCTAATTCTTATAAAATCACAATCAATCAAATATCATCAAAATCACATAGAAAACCATTTAAACAATTAAATATGCAAGCATAATAAGTTTAAGAAAGAAAAAAACCAATCACACTCTATCGATACAGTTTGATACTGAAGTACACACATTTTCATAATTCTTGAAACCTTTCCCACACGTCATAATTCACTTTAAGGGTCACTAAGCATCCTAAATAACTCACACTTTAATCCCTTAATTTTCTGGGACTTTTAAATGGATTTAAAAAGATCCATAAACCTTCAGACAGTAAAAAATACCCTGAGACAATACTTGATCACCTCGAAAACCATACCATTAGACTCATAACATCAAATACTCTAACTTTCATGTTGGTCAAATTTTTTAGACGGGGTGGCACGTGCTCCCATGCGCTGCCAAAAGCGGCTGCACGTGGTGGCCACGCGTGGTACTGTTCATGTCAGGACCCACCCCGGTTCCACCCCGAAAACCGAGGTAAATCATGCTCTTGTCTGACACCCCGACACTAAACCGAAGTAAACTCATGAAAAACCACCAAAATACACAGTCAGACGCAGGAGAAACTTTAAACATCCCGAAGTTAAGTTTTACAGAGCATAGTACTAATTACAAAGGAAAAGAAAACCGATACAGAAGGTACACGCACAACGGAAAAGTTTAAGCACTCCTGGGTCACTCTTGAAAATTCTATGCCTTCGACGCTGCCTCGACGCCGACCCCCACGCCAGCTCCACAACCTGGAGGGCAATTTAAACAGAAGGTGTGAGTGTACCATAAATAATAAAATACTTTCCGAAAAACATTTCAATAATAAAACCAGGGTTTTAGCCCTCCGTTTTGAAATCACACGTGCATAACCCATTTACTGAAATCAGTTATAAATCACATAAAGATTGTCATAAAAACATTTGCAGAATCATCATAAAAACAGTTATAGAAATCATGTCATAAAAATCATAAAAACCATGTCATAAAACATAAGTTTCAACCAATCATTATCCGATCAAACCTGCTGGACCTATCCGAGTTTTTAAACACCCGAGTCTTTAAACTCAATCCAAGCCTCAATAATATCCGAGTCTTTAAACTCCCAAGTCTTTAAACTCAACAGGCCTACGGGGGAAATATCAATATATTCGAGTCTTTAAACTCCCGAGTCTTTAAACTCAATCCGGATCTTTAAACCCAATCCGGGTCCGTCCCCCGTCAATCACAATATCCGGGTCTTTAAACCCAATAACCAGATCCAGCAAATCCAATCCAAAACCATTTGAAAACCATTTCTAAATCCATACCCAAACTCGAATCCAAAATCACCGGTCTGAAGCCCTTCCGTCGTCCAGAACCCTCATTCCGAACCCAAATCCGGAAATCCACTTTTCAACTTTAAAACCAAATCTCGATTCTCGAAATCCGATTTCAAAATTGAAAGCCTCGATTATCAAATCACATTCCAAAATCCCTTTATAATCATTAGAAATAATTTATTCTTTGAAATCCCGAAGCTATACCATCATAGTCAGAAATCAACCTTTTATCGTAGAACGTACTGAAAATCGAACTTTCTCAAAAAACGTGTCATTAGGTAAAACCAACATATAACCGTATGAGAAACATAAAAACATATTTAATAGCGTAAAACATAAATAAAAGCAGTTATGCATGCTCGAGTTTAAAGAAAGGGTCCACTCACAGATACCGGGCAAGTCACTCCCTCGTCCCGTACGTTCCTCAGCTTCCTCGGGAAATCCCGATCCTTTCAACAACCACCAAAGTACGTTACTAACACATCTACGAAGGTCCACCAATTTCCCCCAAAAATCCCTGGGTCCTACACGTAACGAACCGGAACCCTAAACCTTCAATCTCGCGGAACTAAGCTCAAACGACATCCAATTAACCTGAAACCAATTCCATTAGACTCGTTATAACTCCTGGACCAAAAACTATGTTGACTGTTTTCCCAAACAACCCCGCACGCGCCCCCACGAGCCGCCCAAAGTGGCTGCGCGTGGGCCTCACGCGCCTGTACACAGAGTACTATTCATCATCGTCTTCCTCACGTGAACCAGTCTGAACCGGCATTCCCGGTTCTCCGCCCATCCGTCTCCGTTTTCCTCCCTCTCTTCGCCATCTTCATCATCTAGTCCTAAGGAACCTATCCCCCTCACTCAAACACCACGACACCGTTCCTAACCCGTCGACTCAAGCTCGAAGCCAAAACCCAAACTGTCCCCTGTTTCACGATCCGTCCACCTAAGTCCTCCCCGGTCACGGTGGCAACAATAGACGCTTCCTAGGACCTCCCTGAGTCTCACCCACCTCACCAAAATCGTCGACTCAACCCCAAACTTCACGACTTCCGGTTTGAACTTCACGGCCAAAACAGAGCAAACTTACGGGGAGAAGAAATTACCTGCCGTCGATCGCCGCCGTGCTCACCGCTGCACTACCTGAAGTCCACAGAGCCGTCATCGCCCCCTGTCGAGCCCAACTGAACAGTACACTGCCACACCGCCACCACGATCTCTCACCTCTTCTCTGTTTTTCTGGTTTCCCCGTGAGCTCTCACACTCCTCACACACAAACACGACACCTCCCAACCTCCTCACTAGCTCTCTTTCAATCTTCGATCACTCCTCACTCTACCAGGACACACAAACACCCTCTGCACTCGTCCAATTCTCCCAATCTCTCAGTCTCTGTTCTCTCTTCTTCGAACACACACACACGGGCACACACGAACACACACACGACCCAAATAATTGGAACCGTGTTCCCTAGAAGCCTCTAGCCAAACCCCACCTGTCACAATCCTCCCCATTCTCTCACAAAAATCCCACTATGCCCTGGACACTTGTATAAATCCGGCTACACCAAGCCCAAACAGCCAAAAGACCAAAATGCCCCTCTTTGACTCCAAAAATTACAATTTTTCCCTTACCGTTCCAGACCCGTAACTCACTCATCTTAGGTCCGATGAACACGTGCCGCCTGTCTTTGAATTCAGAACGACGAGATCTACCTAACGATCCTAGGTCAACGTGTCACAACCCGATCGTACGAAAAGTCAACTTTTCCCCCTATTTTAACCAAATTATGGTAATGCCCTCACCCTTCCGAACATCATAACTTCCTCCTCGGATGTCGGAATCGGGTACCACCGGTCTACGGACTCGTGACGTCCCGAACTACGTCACAGTCATCGGTCAATACCCAATTGACCGCTCGAACTAAAAGTCAACTATTGACCCAGACTAGGGGCAAAATTGTCATTCTACACCAACGGACCTATCGGAACCAACTAACCACCGATTAAGCTCACTAACTCCATCTTAATCACAGTCTTAACCCTAATTTCCGGGATGGGTCGTTACAACCTACCCTCCTAAAAAGAATTTCGTTCCCGAAATTCCACATCTCGTTCCCAACACTAGGGTCTCCTACCCGGTGATCAACACTAGGTCAACAACAACTTCTCCTGGGTTTCCTGTCTATCATCTCCACCTTGGGTATTTCACTCTATCCCCAACTACCAGTTCACCACTTCTAACCCTCTCTCAGTACAACCAGAACTTCATGTTGTACGCAAGGGAAACTCTATGAACAGAAAACAACGGTTTTTTAAAATACCTCATATGGAGTACAATAGAATTCATAGAGTACATCCTCACGTACTACCACCGACACTTCCCGGAACCAACTAAAATCCTAACCCAGAATAATCTAGGCCAACCAGGCAACCCTACTTACTGGCTTACTTCCCCCGGCTGCTACTTCGATCACTTGTTGGAATAAATCGACAAAGTCCTAAAGGAAAATCCTAGAGTGTGGGTTCTCTTCCTTCAATAACCTTATATCGATCAGTTATAGTCACTCATTTCCCGTTCCTTCCATCATCCTTCACGGAACTCACCGTAAGCTGTAACCTCGTCGCTCCAGGTCACCTAGGGTAAGGCCTAACTATACCCCGAAATCCAACAACAAAGGAGGTACAACACAACCAAGGATAATAAAAGTACCTGTCCCCGCACCTGGTACCGACTGAGCCTCCTGCTGAGTCATCGCAAACACTCGGGCATGAGATCCTGAAGATCTACCACGGCCCCCCACACCACTAGTGGCACCACCTCCTCTAGTGCCGGCTGTCCCTGACGCTGACTCTGTACTCCGTCCAGGCTCTGCTAATCCTCGACCTACACCACCCTCTTGTGGTAACAGTGGACACTCACGTCGAAAATGACCTCGCTCCCCACAGTAGAAACAAACATCCGGACCAGAAGGACTCGGTCTCCCTATCGACGCAACAGACTTCGCACTAGCTTGCGGAGTCGGCTGTGCTCGATAACCACGAAACCCTGAACTCTGGAAACTACCAGGTCTACCGAAACGATCATCGCCCGACGACGATGCTCCTACCTCTCTTCGGTGTCCTCTGACTCGAAGCTCCAGAAAAAGGTGGCTCCCGGCATCGTACCGGCAAGCTAGCCTTAACCCTTACCGCATCGTCTGACAACTCTCGGAGGGTAGCAAACGATACAGCCGTCACTATGGCTCGAATCTCACCTCGCAGGCCCAACTCAAACCTACGACACTTCTCGGCTTCAGTAGCCACAAACGCAGGAGCGAACCGAGACAACATCTGGAACTTTTGTTCGTACTCAGCCACACTCAGATTCCCCTGTTGAAGTTACAGAAACTCAGCCTCCTTGGCATCTCGGAAAGAACGAGGGTAATACTGATCTAGGAACCTCTCCCGGGTCATAGTGTAGACGTCCCAACCAGACAACTCGAGGGTATATCGCCACTCGTATGCCGCACCATCCAGTAAGAAAGTAGCCAGTAACACTCGATCCTCCGGTAGGCAATGCATTACTGCAAAGATCTGCTCAAGTCTCGTGATCCACCTTTGGGATTCCTTAGGATCTGCCCCCCCCCCCCCCCCACTAAAAGTCGTAGCCCCGAGCCGCTGGGCTCGCTCAATCGTAGCACTCTCTGTCCCTTTCGCTGTTTCGTCTTCAGGTCGTGGATGGGGATCACGTCTCGGAGGCATAGTCAACCTCGCGCTGAAAGAGGCATAGAATCAGTCAGACAACCTAAACAAAACCTCACAAACCGACACAAACTCGACAAACCTATGCTCTGATACCAATTGTCAGGACCCACCCCGGTTTCACCCCGAAAACTGAGGTAAATCCTGCTCTCGTCTGACACCCAGACACTAAACCGAAGTAAACTCACGAAAAACCACCAAAATACATAATCAGACGCAGGAGAAACTGTAAACATCCCGAAGTTAAGTTTTACAGAGCATAGTACTAATTACAAAGGAAAAGAAAACCGATACAGAAGGTACACGCACAACGGAAAATTTTAAGCACTCCGGGGTCACTCTCGAAAATTCTATGCCTCCGACGCTGCCTCGACGCCGACCCCCGCGCTAGCTCCACGACCTGGAGGGCAATTTAAAATAGAAGGTGTGAGTGTACCATAAATAATAAAATACTTTCCAAAAAACATTTCAATAATAAAACCAGGGTTTTAGCAATCCGCTTTGAAATCACACATGCATAACCCATTTACTGAAATCGGTTATAAATCACATAAAGATTGTCATAAAAACATTTGCAGAATCATCAAAAAAATAGTTATAGAAATTATGTCATAAGCATCATAAAAAGCATGTCATAAAACATAAGTTTCAACCAATCATTATCCGATCAAACCTGCTGGACCTATCCGAGTCTTTAAACTCCCGAGTCTTTAAACTCAATCCAGGCCTCAATAATATCCGAGTCTTTAAACTCCCGAGTCTTTAAACTCAACAGGCCTACGGGGGAAATATCAATATATTCGAGTCTTTAAACTCCCGAGTCTTTAAACTCAATCCGGGTCTTTAAACCCAATCCGGGCAAATCCCCCGTCAATCACAATATCCGGGTCTTTAAACCCAATAACCAGATCCAGCAAATCTAATCCAAAACCATTTGAAAACCATTTCTAAATCCATACCCAAACTCGAGTCCAAAATCACCGGTCCGAAGCCCTTCCGGCGTCCAGAACCGTCATTCCGAATCCAAATCCGGAAATCCACTTTTCAACTTTAAAACCAAATCTCCATTCTCGAAATCCGATTTCAAAACCGAAAGCCTCGAATATCAAATCACACTCCAAAATCCCTTTATAACCAATAGAAATCATTTATTCTTTGAAATCTCGAAGCTATACCATCATAGTCAGAAATCAACCTTTTATCGTAGAATATACTAAAAACTGAACTTTCTTGAAAAACGTGCCATTAGGTAAAACCAACATATAACCGTATGAGAAACATAAAAACATATTTAATAGCGTAAAACATAAATAAAAGCAATTATGCATGCTCGAGTTTAAAGAAAGGGTCCACTCACAGATACCGGGCACGTCACTCGCGTCCCCGTACGTCCCGTACGTTCCTCAGCTTCCTCGGGAAATCCCGATCCTGTCAACAACCACCAAAGTACGTTACTAACACATCTACGAAGGTCCACCAATTTCCCCCAAAAATCTCCAGGCCCTACACGTAACGAACCGGAACCCTAAACCTTCAACCTCGCGGAACTAAACTCAAACGACATCCGATTAACCCGAAACCAATTCCATTAGACTCGTTATAACTCCTGGACCAAAAACTATGTTGATCGTTTTCCCAAACACCCCCGTACGCTCCTCCACACGCCGCCCAAAGTGGCTGCGCGTGGGCCTCACGTGCCTGTACACAGAGTACTGTTCATCATCGTCTTCCTCACGTGAACCGATCTGAACCGGCGTTCCCGGTTCTCCGCCCATCCGTCTCCGTTTTCCTCCTTCTCTTCACCATCTTCATCATCTAGTCCTAAGGAACCTATCCCCCTCACTCAAACAACACGATACCGTCCCTAACCCGTCGACTCAAGCTCGAAGCCAAAACCCAAACTGTCCCCTGTTTCACGATCCGTCCACCTAAGTCCTCCCCCGTCACGGTGGCAACACTAGACGCTTCCTAGGACCTCCCTGAGTCTCACCTAACTCACCAAAACCGTCGACTCAACCCCAGATTTCACGACTTCCAGTTTGAATTTCACGGCCAAAACAAAGCAAACTTACGGGGAGAAGAAATTACCTGCCGCCGATCGCCGCCGTGCTCACCGCCGTACTCCCTGAAGTCCACAGAGCTGTCCTCGCCCCCTGTCGAGCCCAACTGAACAGTACACTGCCACACCGCCACCACGATCTCTCACCTCTTCTCTGTTTTTCTGGTTTCCCCGTGAGCTCTCACACTCCTCACACACAAACACGACACCTCCCAACCTCTTCACTAGCTCTCTTTCAATCTTCGATCACTCCTCACTCCACCAGGACACACAAACACCCTCTGCACTTGTCCAATTCTCCCAATCTCTCAGTCTCTGTTCTCTCTTCTTCGAACATACACACACGGGCACACACAAACACACACACGACCCAAATAATTGGAACCGTGTTCCCTAGAAGCCTCTAGCCAAACCCCTCGTGTCACAATCCTCCCCATTCTCTCACAAAAATCCAACTCTGCCCTGGACACTTGTCCAAATCCGGCTACACCAAGCCCAAACAGCCAAAAGACCAAAATGCCCCTCTTTGACTCCAAAAATTACAATTTTGCCCTTAACGTTCCAGACCTGTAACTCACTCATCTTAAGTCCGATGAACACGTGCCGCCTGTCGTTGAATTTAGAACGACGAGATCTACCTAACGGTCCTAGGTCAACGTGTCACAACCCGATCGTACGAAAAGTCAACTTTTCCCCCTATTTTAACCAAATTACGGTAATGCCCTCACCCTTCCGAACATCATAACTTCCTCCTCGGATGTCGGAATTTGGCGTACCACCTGTCTACGGACTCGTGACGTCCCGAACTACGTCACAGTCATCGGTCAATACCTAATTGATTGCTTGAACTAAAAGTCAACTATTGACCTAGACTAGGGGCAAAATCGTCATTATACACCAACGGACCTATCAGAACCAACTAAACACCGATTAAACTCGCCAACCCCATCTTAATCACAGTCTTAACCCTAATTTCCTGGACGGGCCGTTACAGTTCATCCCCATCAACCTTCTGTTCGACTTGTGTTCCTAGTAATAGGGTCGTCCAACCTGCAAGTTGACCTGGATCCAAAAAAGGTTATTTACGTCCCTTTTTCATGTGCTAATAACCTAAACATAACTTGTCACGACCCGGCTCATCTAACACAATATTGTCCGCTTTGGGCCTCGCCCTCACGGTTTTGTTTTCGGGAGCTCACGGTGCAACTTCCCAGGGGGTCACCCATCTGGAATTGCACCAGCCTCAACTCGCTTAACTTTGGGGTTCCAATCCCCCCCAAAGCCATTGAGCTCCCAAAAGGCCTTGTGTTAGATAGATACGTGCCCACACATATAAGGCACTTCACCTTTCCCTCCCCGAGCGATGTGGGATCGTTCACCGATCTTACATTTCCAAGCTCACGGGTCTTACAATCCACCCCCCTTGGGGCCCAGCGTCCTCGCTGACACACTTCCGGTCGGGTCCGGCTCTGATACCAATCTGTCACGACCCGGCTCATCTAACACAATATTGTCCGCTTTGGGCCTCGCCCTCACGGTTTTGTTTTCGGGAGCTCACGGTGCAACTTCCCAGGGGGTCACCCATCTGGAATTGCACCAGCCTCAACTCGCTTAACTTTGCGGTTCCAATCCCCCCCAAAGCCATTGAGCTCCCAAAAGGCCTTGTGTTAGATAGATACGTGCCCACACATATAAGACACTTCACCTTTCCCTCCCCGAGCGATGTGGGATCGTTCACCGATCTTACATTTCCAAGCTCACGGGTCTTACATAACTAATCAATCTTAGGAATCGATATATGGATTTAAAATCAGTTCAACTTACCTCAAAATCATAGTTCAAGTTTCAAGGTCTCGGCCATGGCATCTAAGAGCAGTCCAGCAGCATCTTTGCGTCTAAAATCCTTCGCTCTTATCTCAATAGGTTTGCACGAGGTCTTGAAACCTACTGGGACGTCGTGTTCCACTTTTCCAAGCTGAGAAATGGAAACCCGAAGTAAAGACCCATTTGCCTTGATTTTTCTTCCATTGTTTCCCCTCTCTCCCTCACTAGTTTCATGCCAATTTTCTTCCCCTCTTCTTCACCTTCCTTATCTCCCTGATTCTCTCCCTTTTATCTTTTTTTTTCCTTCACGGTTGGTATTATTAGTGAAATACGTGGGTTTTTCCTCACTTTCAGTTTCTCCTTACCGAAAGCCTACCCCTTACTCAAACAACAAATATATGGACATGGGAAAGTCGGTGGAAAGAGGGGTAAATGAGGGAAAAATCAGAAGTTTCAAGACTACCCCATAATCCCCATGTAAAATGACCAAATTACCCTTTATGCCAAAAATACCAAAATACCCCTTAGTCATTTTTGACCCGTGTCAAACACATAAGATCTCTGATTTCAGCATACTACATCTCTATAGACTTAGGATAATGTGACCAATGTGACGGTACTCTCGAAATACCCAAAAGACGTTTGTAATGACTCGTCCCGAAATTCGGGATTAGATTACTGACTAATCACGATTAGTGAGGTTAATCGGTGATTAGTTGGGCGAAATCGGACGAACTATGCAAAATGACCGTTTTACCCCTAGGCATGCGCAAAATGTTGACTTTTCGTTCAGGCGGTCAAATCGACTTTGACCGATGACTGTGACGTAGTTTGGGACGTCACGAGTTCATAGACAGGTGGCACGTTCAATTCCGACATTCGAGGTAAAAGTTATGACGTTTGGAAGTTAAGGGGCATTTTGGTAATTTTGGTTAAAATGGACAAATAGTTGACTTTTGGACCGGGAGGTCCGATGGCCAAGAGCCAAGGAACGTTACGTAGATCGGGATGATACGAACCTATAGACAGACAGCACGCTGAAATCGGACTTCGAACGGGAAAGTTATGGGTCACGGAAATTTGATTTCACTATGCGCGCATTATGAGGCGAGGACACATGGAAATATCTGATTTGTTGACTTTTACTGTGGGACCCATGGATGAGTGACAAGTGTCACTCATCCAATTGGTCATTATCCATAAAAAGTGGATCTCACATTGATTGGTGAGATTTGATTAAAATATAAATATTTTAATTATTTTATAATATCCACTTAACTCATCTTTTAATCTTGGCCCTTCATCTGATCTAAACCTTCAATCAACACCGTCCATCTCATCTTTCTGTTCTTATCATCATCACCATCATCTATCAAATTCCTCCTTTTCCCCCGTGCACGAACTTCCATTTTCTTCATTTCTCCATAAACAACCTGAGCCCCTCCTTACAAACAAACACCACATCTCATCACCATAATCATGATGTATACTAGTGTGTGTGACCGTGAGAGAGTGAGGACTTGACGGTGATGGCGAAAGCCACGGCGGTGGCCACGACGGGTAGGATCCGAAAAATAGAGAGGTAGGTTGGTTTGAAATTCGAACATGGGTTTTGAGTGGTTGTCGATCGATTCTAATGGTGGTAATGTTTTTCTGGAGGTCTTGAGGTTCTTTTGGGATCGAGAGCAAGCTTGGAGGTGGCTGGAAACACATGGACAGGGAGGAGGAAGCTTGGTCGTGCAGTTTTTAATCCAAAGGTGAGAACTTTGGATCGATTTCATGTTTTTGAAGTTGTAAGATGAAAGGGTTTGATGTTAGGAAGATATTACGATCAAAAGGGAAAAAAATGGATCGAAAACATGAAGGTTTAGACCTTGAACCAGTCCAAACTGGTTCGGCCGGTTCAGTTGCAGGCCAGACCCGGTTCACCCCTAGGAGAAGAAAATGAATAGTACCATTCGTGATCTCAAACGTAGTACCTTCCCTGGGCGCGTGGGAGTGCGTGAGAAACAATTTGGGAATGTTTTCAACACGTGAAATCTTCTATTCGATGTAACGATCATTTTGGGACTGGTTTCGTACCGATCGAACACCGTTTCGATAATGTTCGGGGCATCAGAAGGTTTAGGATCGAGATTAAAAATAGTTAAAAATTCCGGAAAATTAAGGGGCTTTAGTGGGAGGTTATTTAAGTAGGTAGTAACCTTCTATTACGATTTGGACAGGTTTGGGAGTCCCGGTGACAGTGACTGGCTCGGGAGAGCCGTATGGCACAGGTATCGAGGCGGCTGCTCTGACGATCTGTGAGTGGACCTTTTTTTCTAAATTGGTGCATACATAAATGTTTATTATATGTTTTAATACATGTTTGATGATGTCATGAGTGCATTTGGTTGTGGTTACGTATAGGCACGTCTTTCGAGGTTTCGGCCTTATACAGTGCCTACACGGGTCTGTATTTCTATGATGGTCAGTGAGATGGTTTTGGGATTTCAAAAGGATAATCTCGGGTATGAGACCCATTTGGTTTTTTCTTGGGCATATGATGCTATTGATGGCCTTCGGGTCTAAATCATGGTCGCGACGAGTGCTATGTGCACGGTGACGGACAATACGACGCTAGCCTCCGAATTGGGATGTGTTCCTACCAGAGAGGTCACGATGCACGATCTGTGGTCGGGCAGTGGATGGAGGCTCGACTTCGGAGTGCTGATGGATCAGGATAGCGATCAGTGATGAGTGCTCCATGATCTTGTGGTGGTCACGTCGGTTGATTCTTTCACGGTAGCATACCAGGATTGAGGGCGGTCCTGGATGGATGGTTGCACACATCACTACGATCAGAGTCATGACTGACCCTTAGATATCGGGCACGATGCCTAGCTGATGTCATATGTTCGGGCATGAGACCCAGTTGTTTTACATTGATGATTTCGGGTCAGGGACCTTAAATGGATTTCCAAGTTCATGGCGGTTTATGAGAATCGACATGAACCCTGGTAAGGTTATTGTGGTACATGACGGTTTATGGGAACCGGGCATGAACCCTTAAATGGATGTTATAGATCATGACGGTTCAGGGGGACCGGGCATGAATGTTTATGTTATGTATATATATATATATATATATATATGTATATTCATATACCTTCCTTTACTTGTACTATCTTCTCTGGGGAGGGTCGTTGGCCTGGATGGACCCCGGAGTAGTCACGGAGCACCGACTGAGTGGAGTCGCCCCCCAGTTGGGTTTCTTACTCTCAGGAAGACATGGATCGTAACTTCAGGACGGGTCATTGGTCTACGGACATTGACCTTGGACTCTGAGAGACTTGGGTTTGAGACCCCGGGTAGCACGCACGTAGCTTTGGAACCGTGACAGGATTTGTTGTGTAATTATTTGTATATATGATATATGATATGTGATCTACCATATACGATATGTGATGTATACAGGTGTTGGGATGAGTCCCGTATGGTATTGGGCAGTGGCCCGTATGTTTGGTATCTTTATAGATTTGGGCAGTGGCCCATGTATTCGGTTTCATTTACAATTTTGGGCTAAGGCCCTAATGAACGGTTTGAAAAATGGTTTTCGAATGCATGCATGCTTTTTAGTGAAGGTTACAAATGTCTTCGATTAAATGTTTTTATAAACTCTTGTTTTGTCCATTCACAGCTTTTAAATGTTTTGACTGCCCTTCAGGTTGACAGCGGATGTGGACTGTAGTAGAGACCGAGATATCACATACCTCCTCCGGATCCTGGCGTACTCTGATAGCCCGAGAGGGCAAAGGTTGGAAATATCTCTTGTCTGACATTTTGTGTCAGACGGAAGCAGGGTCGTCCGGCGTTAATCTTGGGGTGATTGGGACAGGTCCTGTCAACGTTCATAGCAAAAAGTCAACTATTTGACTCAACATGGGCAAAATTGTCATTTTAACCAATTTTTCCAAATTTTAATTTCCTCGAATGTCCGAGTCGTCATAACCTACCCCCCCCCCCCCCCCCCCCCTCTAATGAAATTTCGTCCTTATAATTTGAAACCACTGATTGGGGTAAAATCGAGAATTACCTTATACTCGAACTCAGCCGTATTAACAATCTCCAAATTGTCACGATAGTATCAACATAACTCTTGAGCTATATCACTTATTTAGTTGTCATGAACAAGTAAATGCAGTCCTTAGAATACAAAATCAAATAATATTAGTAATTGAACCAATATAGAGAAACATCGAATCATGATAAGATTCACACTATTACAACTTTTTCCTCAAGGTTCTAAAAATCAACCAACCTAATCAAGCTGACCTCGGGAACTACACGAGTCAACATTCGAGTCATACCCATGTGTTTATCACATTAGCAATGATTATCATCCACTAATGCTCACAAGCTTCGTACCCAAGCTTCGTATCCACTAATGCTCAGGCATGAACCTTGCTATTCTTCTTTGCCGTGAACACCAATTACACACACAAACACTCTTCTCCTCTTCCTTTTCATTTTTCTCTCAGCCAGATCGATCCCTCATCCTCACTAACCCTCACTGAACATCATCATCATTATCATCTTCACTGTCGTCGTCACCGGCCACCGCAGACCCCACGACAACCCAAGACCCGCGACGGCCCAAACATACTCCAAACCGTCCCCTGTGCAAACCACATCTTCCCCTTCCGTCTGCAGCTCGACCGTGGACACAGAAGAAGACAGGATGCCTGACTGGAGCTCACGACCGGCTGGTTCAACGCAGGACGCCACCTGATGCGACGAAGAGGAACCGGGAAACAGAGCCGAAGTTCTTCACACCTAAGGTATTAATCTCGATCTTTTTCTTAGTTTTGGAGGTTACAGATGTCTAGGTAGGGTTTAGACGAGCCTCTAGGGCCAAACTGCGAAGAAAATGGCGACCGGAGGAGGAATTTCTGGGCGGGTCTTGGTCGTGGGTCACGGTGGCTCTGCCGCTGGGTTTTCGGTAGGATCCCACCGAGCAGCGCCGCAGGCCTTCGGTGCAAGACAACCGAAACTTAGACGGAGAATTCGGTAGGACTCCACCGAAGATGGCGTCATCATTCTGACACTGTTCTGACAGCGTGATGATGTCATCTTGTCAGACTTATCAGAACTGTCAGGGCAGGGACCAATCATAGGCTGACACGTGGCGTCTGACACCTGTCAGAGGATGACGTCATGCTGACGTCATTAGTTACTGTAGCACCGTTGACCGCTCGTTGACCAGGCGCATGGGAGCGCGTGTGAACAGTACTTTTGTGGGGCTGGTACCATTTTCAAGGTTTCGACGATACGGATCCAAGGTGGTGGTTTCGTGTCGATCGGAGATAGTTAGGTTGATCAAATTGAGGAAATTAGCCTCAGGAAGCGTGTTCGGAGCGCGTTCCCGGGACGGTTTCACCCTAAGTTTTTATGCTAGACCTAGTAGGGTCAATTAGTGACCCTTAAGTATGTTTGGACAGGTTCAGACTTTGTGTTTAGCTTCAGGACAGGTGTAAATGGTTCGTTAGCGGAACAAGGACATGTTGTGAGTGGACCGTTGATTTTATAAATGAATACATGCATGACTATGTTATTTGTTTTCTAAATTGTTTTTTGATAAATGTTTTATGATGTTGGGATTTGAGAATTGGATTTTGGATTTTGAGAAATGAATGGATTTTACTTAAAAAGGGGACTTATCGGGCCTGAGACCCATTTGACGAGCATTGACTCGGATTTGGACAAAGGTATTTCGAAATGAATTGTGAACCATGGATTATTGATGATTTGAGACCTTCAACTTAAAGACTTGTTTATTAAGAATGCTGGGAAAATATTTTGACATGATTTGGAAAGGTTTCATTAGGTACATGTTACACCCTTCCATATCGCGGATTGGTCTCCTCCAGACGTCGACCTGGAGGGTCACGATCCATTGACCAGAATGGGCTTCCCCATTGGGAACCCGTTCCAGGAGTGGGAGATTGTGTTGTGGTCCCGGACCCGATTTCTGGAGAGATACTCGAACTAGAATCCGAGAGAGAGCTCGGACTAGGTTCAAAGACAGAGCCTCCGAGATGGAGGAATCCTGGGAGAAGACTCAGAGTGAGACCCCGGGTGGTATGCATACCCTATTAGATGATTACTTGTAGAGTGATCTGATGTTGGCATCTTCTTGGAAGAGCCGAGGAAGGGGTGGTGGATACATGATTACTTGTAGAGTGATCTGACGTTGCCCATATATGTTTTTACTATTGATATACGTATATGTATAGATATGTTCCATGTTTTTATATGTGATCGTATTTCATGTTTTATACTGCATGCATGTATGTTTCCATAAACGAAGGGTAAAATGGTATATATATATATATGTTCAAATGGATTTATAACTTCTTATTTTTGGTCCACTCACACTTTGAATGCTTTCTTAACCCTTCAGGAGAGGAAACCGAGGAGGGCATCGACTCCAGGGCCGAGGCATAAATACCACCGTTGCGTTTACACCACCCTGAGGGGTATGTTTATCTTTATTTTATATTAGTACGAACATAATGCTCCTTTCCCTTTGTCTGACATGTTGTATTTTGGAAACACACCGGTGTGTATCTAGAACCCCCAGTAGGGGTATTTGTGTAATAAAACCCTTGGAAGGGTATTTGGGGTATTTTGGTTTACATGTCAGATGGGAGCAGGCCTCCCCAGTGGTCCCTAGGGGGGAAACGGGGCGGGTCTTGTCACTGCCCCTCACATTTCCATATCCTAAACCGCCAGATCAACACAACTTACTCAGATAGAATTATTAGCAACACAACCTACATCCACCTATTCAATTCTTGCCACTCGGCTACTTATCTTAATAGCCAACCTGAACACTAACAGGACCCCTCCCGATAAAACTAGACAATCACGTGGGATTCTACTTCCGCCTGACAATTACTACTCAAAAACGTTAAGATCAGTCTAAAAAGATTATATAACAACCACCAAACTATCTAACTGCCAGAAAAAGGATACCCTTACATTTGTACAACTCGCTATACACAAAGCATAAATTCATAATACAACTTAAATATACAGAATTTTGACCCTAGCTACACCAAATCACGCTTATGCCTCTGGTCCTAAATGGTCCCCGTCGTCGTGCCATGACCTGGAGGGTAAGTAAAAACCATAAAAATGTGAGTGGACGAAAATAACCTTTAGAAAACACAATTTAAAAAATGTATATTTATACCCTCCATTTTAGAAAGTTGTGCACGCATATAAATCTTTAAAACTCAATGGACATAATACAATTTATGGCCTCGAAAATCCTGAAAAAGGTACATAAAACAGTTAATTGAAAACAAATCATTATTCGTAAAATAAGGTCAAATACGAAATACCAACACATCATTGTAACAACAGTCAATCACTCTGAACCATCACATCAATAACATACAATACCCATCCTCAATGCACAATCTTAATCACCACAAAAACTGCACTACAAATAGGCATGCCACTCGGGATATAGAGCCCAGCTTGATGCCCGCGTGGAAACTTACTCAGGATAAAGAGTCCAGCTCGACGTCTGAGTCACCGTCACAATAGCAGTATTAGGAATTAGGATACATAGCCATGCTCGACGTATGAGACTAACCAATCAACCAGTATGCATCTCGATGAGGATTTTCATTAAATACATCACAATGCACAAATACCAAGGAACCAGATACTTGTATCACACAACAATTCCATAGTCAAACCCACGTTTTGGAAACTTAGGCCAACATCCAAAATATCCTTTTTATCAAACCTCGTAAAACGTGTATAAACAAAATTTTCCAAGAAAATCAACCCATACTCATAATAATCCCATATCACAAAAATCAAGGAACACATTGAAATCATATTTTACCAAATTCCACAACGTAAGTAAAATCTAAAAACAATAACTACGCACTTCAGACACCCAAAACTACCCCAAGATGGTGTTTGCTTGTCTCGAAACCTATGCCAAAATTATCGTAACATCGAAAGGGTTAAAAACATGTTGGTTGCACCTTGAAATTGTCTATATGTGGCCCTACGCGCATCCACTTCTAGAAGTGGTTGCGTGTGAAGCCCCCGCACCCTGCTACATTTTATAGTTTATTTTAGTACTTTATAAGGACTAGTAATTCTAAGTGTGGGGGTATTTGATAAGTCTTTATTTGAGCATTATTTTATATTATTTTATACCCTTTATGTTTAACTTTTAATGAAAAAATGCTAAACAATAGAAGAAAACAATATATATATTTGTGGGAAATGTGCAGAATTGGATAGAGCTCGTCATTATGAGAATTTTAGTGAAAAAACTGTCTCAATCGGAGTTTTATCGAAGATGTTATGATCGAAACAAAGGAAGCCACCAAAAAGTGCAAGTAAATTCGGTACCTCCCTACCGAACTAGTCCAAGCAGCCCCGTATTCTATTCGACGCGCGCATCCCAATTCGCCTGATTCTGTTTTGGCGCGCGTATCCTGAATGTCTCCTATCCCCTTCGGCGCACGTGCACCAAAACCTCCAGCCCAGCCCTTCCGCCTTTCAGCCGACTTCCACCGAATTTCCCTTCCATTGTTTAGCAGCGGCCCACCGAATTTCAGCTTACTTTTCATCTAGCGACTCTATCACTGTTTTCTGCACAAATGTTGGCATTTTACAGCTCCAAATTGAACCTAGACACCTTGGGTTTCATGCAAAATCAAGGAAATATGATTTCTAGGCTAGTTTCTAGCATGTTTTTATTGTATTTATTTAATTACGATTTTATTTCCTAAATTTTGAGGAGCTACTATCAATATAAAAAGGGAGCTCATTCTCATTGTTAAGGGACTCCTTCTTAGACAAAAACTTGAGCCTTTCAAAAGGAAAACCCTAGCTGGGTATGTCTAGGGCAATTCAAGAGTTTTAAGTCCATTTTTCGCCCTTGTCTTTCCCTCCATCTTCACAAGGTTTCGTCTACTGTTTAGGGAACCTTGTGAATAACAGTCCATTGTTTCCATCCACTTAGGCATCTCAAGCTATTCTTGGATCCCAAAAGTGTAACTTCGTTCTCTCTACTTAAACTCGTGATATTATTTTTGGTTTACTCTAATTTAATATATGTGTTGATATTTCCTTTCTAATATTTGTACTTATGAATACAATCTCCATGTGTTTTACTTTCTGAATTTCAGTTAATTCACACATTTTAGTGCTTAAACTTCAATTCAACGCTAAATGTTTATGACCGCTGTTTAGTACACTTAGAATAGGGTTGAAGAGATTGAATGTTTGATGTACATTCAATCAAAAATGTAAGGTGATTCGTATTGTAAGTGTTTATGACCGTTGTTCCGTGCATTTATAATATTGAAAAGTTGCACTCGTAATTGAAATGATGAAGGTAGGATTTCGTGATTGGTTTAATATGTGCAAAATGTTAGTGTGTTGGTAAAGTTTGTGTTTAAAGAAGAGTCAATTGTACAAATGTTAAAATAGGAGTAGCATTAGTTTTATAATTGTTCTACATGTATTTTTATGTTTACACTTTCTTCAAAACTTCCCCCACATTATTGTTTTATTCTTTTCTACTAACCATTATGAATATTCCCTAACTCCTCCGGTTAAGAACGATCCATATTTACCAATACTACATCTACACAAAAAGGGTTTAAATTGCATATATTTTTATTAAGTGTTGAGTGTTACTTTGTGTTTACTTTAGTGTTCGGTAAAAGTGATATCAATTTTTGTCGTCATTGCCGGGGAAATTAAAAATCATTAATGTGTTAGTGTATGTATATAAACTGTTCATAATGTTCATATTATATTCGTGCATAAAACCATATTTGTCAAAAAATTGTTTATATGTAAATTGTTCATAATTTTGATTCTTATATTTGTTCATATTTGTTTATAGTTGTTCATAATTATGCTTGTACTTACTTGTTTTAATATTCTTATTATACTTTTAAGTTTATACTTGTTCATATTATTATTTACTTATTTTCAACACTTGTTCATATTATAAATGTTCATAATTTTTATGTTTCATAGCATACACATTTTACTTGTTCATAAATTGTGCATTATACTTCATTCCATCTTTTATTTTGACTTATTTTTGTAAATTCCAAAATAAGATAAAATAAAATAAAAAACATTTTGAAAAGAAAAAGTGTTTTATTTATTTATTTATACTATATATATTTTTTACTTACCCAACATGTAAATATTATTTCCTATTAAATGTTTTAGAGTTGCATGAATCTTAAGGCCCTTTTTCTTCAAAATCTTACTTGTGGGAACAAGTAGTGCCCCTTTTGTTTACTTTCTCCTTAACCCTTCATGATGTGTGGATTTCATCACCATACATCGTAGACTTGAATCTATGGACATGAGGTTGGGGGCGGAGTTCGTAAACACTTGGGTTTGGTAATTCACTAAAACTTCCATCGGTTAGTCATGGTGTCTAGGAGGAGGGTTATGACTTGTGACAAATTTTGGATTTAGAAAGGGAACACCAATGGAGTATATGCCCTACAGCTAGCCTCGGGGTGTTCTCAAAATTATCCTTGCTTCTCGTGTTACATCTATCCCAACTGGCCATGATTAACGTTGAATGGTGGAAATGTGGTTATCAGTATGCGCAGGTCGTACGCCTAGGAAAGTACTATGAGAAGCGGAAGGGGAAAGTTATTCTTGACACTCTAAAACTTTACTTATTGCATTATTAGATTGCATACCCTCCCTGAGATTTCATGATGCTCGGATTTCATCACCGCGCCCCTTAGACTAAGTGAATCTAAGGAAGTGAGATCGAAGGTGCAGGTCATTCTTTCATGAATTGTCACGTAACTCTTATGTCTTGTGCAGGTTCTAACAATTTTTCTCTTATGCTTTCACACCATTCTTCATGTAGATACTTTAGTGTGCATTAGTTAGATACATTTGGAACTTGTGCATTTTCTTGCCATTACTGTGACTTTATTTCGGTTTCCAATTATGACATACTTTTAGAATACATATATATTACACATACTTATCATGCCTTATGATTATTTGGGACTATTTGTTATTTCTGACTTTGAATTATGTCATACTTGTGTATTCTACACTTTCTAATGCTGTTATTATCTGTTACTTGTCTATATGTTAATTCTGGTTTAAATTTATGTCAATTACACTTGTTTATACTTCACATTTTCTTGCTAGTTATGATCTCCTTAACTCTCACATTCCTAACACTAACCCTGACTTTTGTAAAAACTTTTCTTGTTTTAATTGACTTTCACTAGCTACTTACTTTGTAAAAATCACTTTCTAACTTAGTTCTTTTTAACAATACAGGTACGTGCTTATGAATGCGCGCTCATCAATCTACGCTTGATTAGTTAAAAAAGGCAACTTGACATCTCACCAAGCAACACAACATTCAGAGACGCACTTAAGAAAACCGGCTCATCCGGGCCTCCATCTCCAGTACTCTTCGTGGCCGTAACTGACAAGAGTGATTCAGAAGAGGAACAGACTCTCGGAACACCATTAGCCATGGCACGAAATCTGAGTATCCGGGAATAGAACAGTGCAAACAAGAATGGTACTACAAACTTCTGTATCGAGTATCCCGAGCCTCAAACTAACAAGAAAGATATTGAGCTTAAGAGTGGAGTCCTTCATCAGTTACCCAAGTTCCTTGGAATCAAAAACAAAGATCCACACGAACACTTGACAGAGTTCTAGTTCATTATTGTTAGTATGTGTTCTGATGATGTAGACTTGGAAATCATGAAGCTAAAAGCTTTCCCGTTGTCTTTAGAAGATAGAGCACGTGCATGGCTTTTGGGGCTCTCACCTAATCATATTGACTCATGAGAGAAGTTGCACTAGTAATTCCTCACCAACGACTTCCCTACCTCAAAGATTACGGTCCTACAGAAAGAGATCACTGGAATCAAGAAAAAAGAACATGATGAGAACTTCAACCAGTATTTTGAGAGGTTTAAGGAACTTTGTGCTTCATGCCCTACTCACGGGATCACTGAAGGCTATCTCTTAACTTACTTCTACAAAGGACTCAAGGGTTGGGATAGATGACTACTTGATGCTGCAGCTAATGGAAGTTTCTTAGATCGTAGTTTAGTAGACAGTCGTGCACTACTTGAAAGCCGTGCACTCAATGATTCACAATATGAAGGAGCCAAGCCTATTCCAAGAAAGGTACATGAGGTGAGTTCCCATGTTATAAATGATTCTAAATTAGATAAGATCACCTCTATGCTTTCAAATGTATTAGAACTCAAGAAGCAGGTAGCCCCGGTCTGTTCCATATGCTCTCAAGGCCATCTTGAAGACCAATGCCCATACACTGCAAGGGAGGAAAACCCCGGTAGTAAAATGGCACACGCCATTGGAGGCTTCCAAGGAGGACTAAGGCAACAAAGTTATAGTTGGAGAGATCCAAACAATGTCCTGAACCTTCAGCACATGTCTACAGGCCCAAATTCTGCCCAAAACCAATTCTAAAGACCCACATGGCACCCTAGGCCACCAGTTCCATATTCTAACTTTTCTCATAATCATGCACCTCATAATATCTCTTCATCTTCTAACCCTGATTATGATAAAATGTTGGTTGCTCCTTCCCAAGGGCAGCAAAATCTAATGGCTACGACTCAGGCTCTTGTAACAGGTCAGCAGAATCAGCAGAAAGACATTGCAGATGTTAAGGACCAAATGGGCAAGGCAATAGATTTCATGGGCCAACTTCAAGCGAGTAGGGTGCTTCCACCTCAACCAACACCAAACCCTAATTCAAGGTCGGAAAGGGAAAGAGCCACTGAGTGAAGCAATTAAGGCCTCTCGTCTAGGCTGGTTGGACGTTAAACTTCAAGCACTTGTTGGGAGGCAACCCAATGTGTTCCCGTGTTATGAAGGAGTCATCAACGTAGATTTTGCCCTCTCTAACCTTTCACTCTCTTTCAATTAATTTCCTTTATGCTTTTCTTTCTTTATTTTCATGAAACCTTCTTCTTTACTGAGATTCCATGTCCATTTACTTTATGGTTGCTTACATTGAGGACAATGTAGAGTTTAAGTGTGGGGGAAGGATTTACACTTTTATTTGTTTCATAAAATAAAAAAAATTAAAAATTATTGAATTCCTTGAGTTTTTTTTTTTGTAACTTAGTGTTCGTACGAGTCTTAGGATGCCTTTTAACCTGTCCATGATAAGAATGAAGGAAACAACATGGCTAAAAGATGATCAATACAACTTGAATTTGTTTGTTAATATTTTGTGATTAAATGTTTATGACTTGTAGTGGACGATGCATGATAAACTGGTATAGAAACGAGCACATTAAGACAAGTTTGAATCATTTGAACCTTATGTGAGCTTTAGAACTTTATATACATATTTGATGAGGAATTCAAAAGTTCTTTGTTTAAATTGATATATATGCCTCGTAACTACTTGTCATAGCTTTTAATGAACTATAGAGTAAGCTTATGGTTTTGGTTCATTTGTGCAAGTATGTTCTGTTTTATCTTGAGGTGTTTGTTTGAGATTTTGCAAAAGTACTTTAATTCTATTATGTGATCATTTTTTTTTTCACATACCTTGAGTGCAAACACAAACCCTTACAAATTGAGTGAATTTATGAGTGCATATCCTTGTGAGTTGATTCATACTTGTTTTATTCATGTTACGATCCCATTGACCGAGTTTACTCATTGTCTAACTTGTTGAAGCATTTTTTTTTACTTATTATTAACTTTTGAATTCCTAATGCTTAAATGCCATCTAGTGTAAATCTTTAATGCCATGTGTATATTAATGAAATTTGAGACAAATGGTTTAAAGACTTAGTTGTTTGAATTTGTAGTTTATTTTAGTACTTGCTAGGGACTAGCAAAGTCTAAGCGTGGGGAGTATTTGATAAGCCTTTATTTGAGCATTATTTTATATTATTTTATACCCTTTATACTTAACTTTTAATGAAAAAATGCTAAACAATAGGAGAAAAAAAAATATATTTTGTGAGAAATGTGCAGAATTGGATAGAGCTCGTTAATATGAGAATTTTAGCGAAAGAATCGTCTCAATCGGAGTTTTATTGAAGAAGTTATGATAGAAACAAGGAAAGCCACCAAAAAGTGCAAGTAAATTCGGTAGCTCCCTACCGAATGTTTCCTATCCCGTTTGGCGTGCGTGCACCACCTCCAGCCCATCCCTTCTGCCTTTCAGCCGCTCGGGGTCCATCATAGTACACCAGGATCGGTGGTGGCATGTGATGTCTCGATCTCTACTATAACCCGCATCCGCGATCAACCTGAAGGGTATTAAAAACATAAAAGCTGAGTGTGGACAAAACAACAGTTTTATTAGGAAAACATTTTAGCAAAAGAACATTTATACCCTTCACGTAAAAGCATGCATGCATCATAAAACTAGTTATCAAACCATTTACTTTAATTCAAAAAAAAAACAGTTCCTTCCTCATATCATCATTAGGGCCTTAGCCCAAACTGTAAAATTAATCGCATGGGAACTCAGCTCAAAACCAATCTCCGAAATCATAAAACACGGGGTCTCAGTCCCACACCCACCTCGATGAAACATCATATACACACACATATATATATATAACCTATCCTCGGCATCTCATATGCCCAATCAAGAACCTGTCACAATATATCTACAGTATGCATACTACTCGGGTCTCATCTTTGAGTCTACCCCCAGGATCTACGACGTCTGGGAGGACCTGTCTCTAGACCTTATCTAAGACTATATCATATCTCTCATTCTTGGGCATGTGCTCCCTCTCGGAGTCACTCATCCCAAGCCGTGGATGGTGACACTCCAAGATCATCGATGTCTGAAGGAGACTATTTATAAGGGAAGGTATATACATATTCACATACGTTCTTTCAAATCATAGTTCAACTGGGTCCCAGACCCGAACATCTCAACAGGATTCCCCAAATCCGATTCAAATCTCAATCTCATAGGCCTCAGCCCAAATCCATATCTCAATAGGGTCTTAAACCCGAATTCTCATTTCATAATCCACAACTGGGACACAAGCCCGATATCACAAATCAACTGGGCTTCAAGCCGGATACCACAATCAACTGGGCCTCAAGTCCGATACCATAAACCAATTGGGTCTCAAGCCCGATATCACAAATCAACTAGGCTTCAAGCCCGATACCATAATTAATTGGGACTCAAGCCCGATATCACAAATCAACTGGGCCTCAAGCCCGATACCATCAATCAACTAGACCTCAACAAAGATATCACAATTAACTGAGACTCCGGCCCGATACCTTACACCAATTGGGTCTCAAGCCCGATATCATAAATCAATTGGGCCTCAAGCCCTATCATATAAGCCAAATGGGCCTCCGGCCCGATATCTCATGAAATCAAATGGACTTCAAGTTTGACAGTTTCCAAATCCAAATAGGTCTCATGTCTGGTTCCTCATTTCGAAATCCAAAACGATTCCATCAAACCATCATAGAAATACCAGCACGTATAAGCACAGTCTAAAATCATAAATCTCGAAATACGTGAAAATACGTGAATATTAAATTCCATAATCATATGCACTCAATGGATCTCAAATCATCGATATGAAACATATATGAAACATTTATGCATGCATCAATTCATAAAACAAAGTCTACTCATAGACCGTCCAAGTTGCGCCTCAATACGCGCGCCATAAGCCTCTACGCCCTAATCACTATCTCCGGGGTTCCCAAACCTGTCCAAATCATACTAGAGGGTTACTAACTGCTTCAATAACCTCCCATAAAAGACCCCTAGTTTTCTGGGATTTTTAAACGTATTTTACATATAACACAAACTTTCAGACACCCAAAACTACCTCGAAACAGTGTCCGATTGACTCGAAACCTATCCCAAAATGTTCGTTACATCAAAAGGATGATTTCATACGTTGAACTCATCCACAAATAGTGCCCCACGTGTGACAGGACCCACCCCGATTATCGCCTCGATAATCGGGAAGCATCCTGCTCCCGTCTGACAATCGAATCCAAAAGACCGGAAAACTAAATAATATTACCACACACCCATTGTCAGACCAGGGAGATTAAACGATTACAACCGACTGGACGTCTAGTCCACAGTTTCACAGAGCAATATTACAAAACAAATTAAAGAACAAGTCCTACTCTGTGAACTAACTACTCCGCAACGGAAAACTTTATGCCTCCGCCTCTGCCTCGGCGCTTGCCCCCACGCTTGTACCACGACCTGGAGGGAATTTAAAACAACAAGGTGTGAGTGGACCGAAACATAAGTTTAACAGGAAAAACAGTTTTTCCGAAATCGGGTTCGCCCTCCAGTTTTGTAATCCGCATGCATAACCAAATATTCAAAATTGTGTATTGAACTTTTGAAAACTCTTTTTCCGAAACACATGAAAAACGTTACAAGGATCGTCATAACTCATGTAAAACCATTTAATAATACCAGATTCCAGAAACCGTCATTTTGAAACATTATTTGCACAAATCAAGTAAAACGCAAATCAATAATCATGATTATGCCGTTGGATCCATCCGAGTCTTTAAACTCAACATTAGGCCTTCCCGGGATATCAACGAGTCTTTAAACTCAAAACACGATTAGTAGGCCTCGGGGGTATCATAATAATCGAGTCTTTAAACTCACGAGTCTTTAAACTCAATTTTCGGGCCCGCCCCCAACATCAACATACCGGGTCTTTAAACCCAAAACCAGATCCAACCATCAACCGGGTCTTTAAACCCAAAACCGTTTTTTTTAAAACACAATAAACCATGATTCATCACAACTGTTTTCCAATATCATTCCGAAATCATATCACAACATAGTAGGACTTATGTCCGAAGTCACATGCAATTCCCAACACATGCAATTTTCGAAAATTACTTCACAATATGATCAAACATCATAAATCCGAAACATGCATATTCATATCCAGATACTTCATCAAAATTATCACGCATGCATAGGCAAAAACCGAAATCTCGAAATGCGTGAAATACGATAAATATCTCGAAAAACGTGAAAACAGGTAAAACCGATATATCATCTCACCATCATAAAATCATATGTAAAACCATGAGATAGATAAGCCAAATAGTCATGCATGCCCAATTTAGAAATCAAAAAGTCCACTCACAGTCTTAGGACGCGTCAATCGCGTCCCGCGCGCTCCTCCGTAGCTTCGGAAGTGTCCGGGCCTGTGAAAACGTACAAGAAGGGTTACAAACATCCCAAAATAACTCGTAGGATTTTTCCTAATTTTTCCGGATTTTTCGGCGAAAATAAACTTAAAGACTTAATCTTCCGGACTCCCGAAATTATCCCGAATGACTCCCGATCGATTCGAACTCTAAAGATAAAATGTTAATTAGACTGTAAGGATTAATTCTCATGTTGACCGTGATCGGAGTTGACGTCACACGCGCCGTCACGCGCCGCCCAAAGTGGCTGCGCGTGAAAGCCACGCGCCAAGCTACAGTACCTTCGTCCTTACCCGAATCAACTGATAAACGGGTCTATTACCCGCGACTCAACCCGACCAGTTCAAGCCCAATTCTCAATCAATTCCTCTCGTTTTTGATTCTATTATCTTCTCTAATCCTTTAATTTTAGGTCTGTATTGAAGATTAACCTCGACTAGTACCCAAACGACCCAACTCAAACTCGAACAGTCGAACAAATCGACATTCTGGAACTCACCCAAACTAACCCCATTCTCAAATTAATTTCACTAGTAGCTTAAGGGGACTTATACGAACACAATGGTACCATCAATTGGTCTCGCCGTTACCTGGAAGTCGTCGTCCTCAAGCTCGAAAATACTCAGAAACAGGGTACTCCGTTCTTGGCCAACTCGTGAGTGTCGTCCTTCGAATTTGACGTGGTTGGTTTCCTTTTGGTCCCAGAAGACTAGAATGGCCCCTGGTTTCGATCAACAAGCCTCAGAAATCGAATTCAGTTTTTCCCTCCAACTGGTTCAACTATGAACCGCAACTCAGGTTCCTGGGCGAAACGGGCTCCAATCCCTTCAATTCTTGCACCGTAGTGATTATTTCACTCCAAGAAGTCTCACCGTGTGTTTAGTTTGATCCCTCGACCCTCAGCATTTGAACTCTGCGATTTCCCCCCCAGAAACCCGAAATGGTTCAACACTGGTTCTCTCAATCTCTCTCAGTTTTTCCACAGCAGGAAGGACGCAAATGAGTCACTAAGTCCAAAGGCATTCAGAGTAATCGATTCAAACGGCCAGCAACTCGTGGGAGACACTCTGAAGTCTCTGAAAACGGTTTCCCGCGAGCACAGAGACCACAGCCATTCCTCACTCTCCCGTGCTCTGAGCTCTGCCCAAACGTGCACCAAGGTCACTCAATCCTGCTTCCACTGCCTAAAACTACATAAACAAAACGTCTGAGCCCTTCCACTAGCCATAAACAATTGCACGCACAAAACCCACGGCCGTGCACTCTGTTTTTCACGGTGGTGAACAGTAACCACCGTGAAATGACCAAAATGCCCCTCTGTGCAATAATTACCAAAATGCCCTCCAACATCCGTGACCCATAACTCGGTCATCCGACGTCCGTTTCAAGCGTGCCGCCTGTCGTTGTACTCGGGGCGTCGAGACGAACATAACGGTCTTCGGGTCAAATGAATATCAATTGTCAAACAAAAAGTCAACTTTTTCCCCTTATAACGCCCAAATTACGATAATGCCCCTGAACTTCCGAACATCATAACCTTCACTCTGAGCGTCCGAATCGGACGTGCCACCTGTCTATGAACTTGTGACATCCCGAACTACGTCACGGTCATCACTCAACGTCCGTTCGACCTCCAAATCAAAAAGTCAACAAATCGACCACACAAACACAGGGGTAAAAACGTCATTTTATTCAATATTTATAATATTACATTTCCAGAACGTCCGGGGCGTTACAACGTGCCACCCACGCACCGCCCAAAAGTTCTGCTCGTGAGGCCCATGCGTCGCACTGTTCATCGTCTTCAACCTCCAAATGAACCAGTCAAAACCCGTTCTCTAGTTTTTGGTCTGACCGAACCGGAGAGGACGATTCCCCCCATTTTCTCCATCGTTTTCGATGGGTATTCATCCCACAGGTTCGTCTCGTCTTCTCCTACCCATCCATATCCTTAAAAACGTGAAACACAGCCAAAGATTTTACCTTTAGATCGAAGAACATCCGCCCAGTTTTCCTCCTTTGTTTCTGGTCGTCTCCTACCACCTCTGGCCGCTATCATGATCCTCATATGCTTGTACAACCACCAGGAACATAACCCAATTATTAGAACTCACCCCCAACCTCCAAAACTAAAAATCCAAATTAGAATTAAAAAGGGGTTATGGGTTTACCTGGGTTCTAGGCTCCTCCACTATCCACGGTGGTCCTACCATCCCTGGACTTCACTCAGCCTCTCACTTAACATCACAAGGCCATCAATCGATCCAGAAAGGGAGAAGGGGGGTTTGGGTTTCATGGGTTTCGGGTTGGTGGGATTGGATGAAACAAATGAGGATGAAGGGTGGGTGCATGTATGTATGATGATAGGCAATGGATGGGCGACACTTGTCACTCATCCATTGGGCCTAGTGAATCTGGGCCCTAATCCAAACAAAAGTCTATCTATCTCTTAAAATATGCAATAGTACTTTGAACCTTCCGTGACCCGTAACTTTGTCGTCGAACGCCCGATTTCGACGGGCCACGTGTCTACGGACTCGTATAGACTCGATCTACGTAACGGTCTTCGGTCCTTGTGCATTGGACCTCCTGGGTAAAAAGTTAACTTTTTGCCCTCGCTCAAGGGCAAAATCAAAATTTCGCATTGAACATTCGATAATCCTCGACGGGTCATTACAAACTTCCCTACTTAAAGAATTTTGTAATCGAAATTCAAACTGACCCAATTCCACAATGTAACCGGGGAAATCCAATCCGGCCTTTCACTTGGGGTCCTCTCGTGTAAACGTACACGTCCAACATAATTACCATACGCGTCGAGGCGCACTGTCACCAGAGCTTCCAAACTCTCGAGAAGCCACATGTCGGCTCACAAGTCTCACTCGAGGCGTCGACACTCGTCGATCTCGCCTATCACTCACTCCGACAAGTCTGATATACTAAGTTGATATCATAGTCAGCTTTTCAGCCTGATGACCCTTCTCATCTGACAACCTAAATATACCACTCTGACACTTTCCAGCCTTTAGTCGTCAGGCTGCAATACACACTCCAACTAAGGGTCATCACATCCAAGCTGACATTCTACTCAGCATCCGATCAGGCAAACATCCTCTAGATCTTTCCATCACCATGGCACGGATCACAATCGCACAGACCATACTCCAATCTATGGCATTTATCGGTCTCGGCACACACATCAACCAACTGCTTCGTTTCCCATACTCATGTTGACTCTCACTAGAGTCCCATCACTGCATACCAATATGAATCTGTCAAATATTGATCCATTCCATTACCACGAAATTCCAGATTAACTTCGTAGTAAGCCAATTCCATCTACCGCTATCGTGACCCACCGGCAACTCCTGGCTCCATTGCGCCCTCGTTGCGCTACTCTGATCTCGACTCGCACTCGAGTCCCCATATCGTAACTCATGTCACTCCGTGACCTACACTGACATCTTGACTAATCTCAAGTCCCAAACTATCACATCACGTACTATGTTGAAACACATTCGACATCTCACCCATCCTGGGTGTATCTGGACCCCATCGAATACTTGTCTCAGCAGGATTGTCATCACACAGATAAAAACACTAGGGTTCCTCTAGCCCACATGGCACTGAGCCCTCGGCTCCCATAATCATTGAACCCTCTCAATCCACTCTGCTCGAGCACACAATAGTTGATGTCCAGTCATCATATCATCGTGTCGAAACACATCCGATCATAATCCTCGTCAAACTGTCACCATCTCATGTCCATCTAGACTCTATCCATTAGACAAAACCTTCATACTCTAGGGGAACTCTTAACCCAACATACCGATCAACTGTACTCAATCCTACCAGTTTACTAACCAATCTCATTCCTTGGTTCGTTCTAAAAGTCAACCCATCGTCGAACGTGCACTACTCACAGGTGCACCCACATCATGTCAATCATCAAGGCACTACCCAGCCTGCTAAAGGACTGCACTCTGGCAACGTCCAACCACGTACCAATCCTCACTCCAAACAAGGCTCGATACCCAACTGTTCGTCACTGGTTAGCCTCAATCCATCACAATCTCTTTCTGATCAACATCCATGAATCGTCCTCGTCTCATATTTATTTACATATCCAACACAGATCAGTGCCTTTTCACATATCCAACCTGTAACCGTATCTGCCCAAGATAGTGGTTGGTTAATAATTTCATCTCACATTACGATTCTCCTCTATTCCTAGCTTCATAATCAGCAATACATTTTTCCCAAAGATGACCAGACCTTGGTTTACTCGACTCACGGTCGCCACAATCATCTCAGTCATCTCAATCATCTTAATCGTTACCACACGACTCGATCCACTCGCTCCCAGGTGGATCCATACTAGCTCTCTCAGCCAATATAACATGTCCCATAATACCAACATGGGTCCACTAATTCGGATACTCACTTGTCACTTTCGGTGACGCTAAACACCATCTGGTCATCAAGTCAATCAAATTTGACTCACAACCTAGGTGTTCAGTTCTTACACCCTCTTTGAACCCTTTAATTGTCATATCCTTCTTCATTGGCCCGCATAAGGAAAGTCTAAGATGATGACATTAAAATTCATCCGATGTCATCCTGCGGCACCAAGCACCATTTGCAAAAGCATGCACTCTTCTCCTCGTCTCAATCATAATTTTTCTTCATTCCGAAGTTCCAACCAACCAAACGGAAAAAGAGAAGTTACCTCTTCTGACTCAGAGTATGGACATAGGTGGTACCCCGCAAGGATATATTTAAATTGGATGATTTAATAAGATATGGACATGGTTGAAATCGGTAAAATCTCTTGTCTGACAAGAGTTGTTAGATGAGAGCAGGACTAGTTCAGATATCAAGGAATTTAGGAACGGGTTCTGTCAAATCATTTCATTCAACACACATTCGAATCATCTCAGGCATCACACATCCGAATCATCTTGGGCATCACACATTCGAGTCATCCTAGTTATTGCACATCTGAGGCATCTTAGGCATTAAACATCTAAGGCATCCCAAACATTACACATCTGAGACATCCCAAACAATACACATCTAAGGCATCCTAGGCATTACACATATGAGGAATCTCAAGCATTAGACATCTAAGGCATCAGTTTCAGAAAAAATCATAAAAGTCAATTTGTTATTTCAAAACATATCTTTGAGTCAAAATCCTTTCCAAAATTGAGGCCTGAGCCTAAAGATGTAAGGACCCGTCCCAAATTCCTATATTAGATTAGTGACTAATCACGATTAGTGAGGCTAATCCGTGATTAGTTGGGCGAAATCGGACGAACGATGCGAAATGACCGTTTTGCCCTTGGTCGTGGCAAAACATTGACTTTTCATTCGGGCGGTCAAATGGACTTTAACTGATGATCGTGACGTAGTTCGTGACGTCACGAGTCCATAAACAGGTGGCACGTTCAATTCCGACGTCCGTGGTAGAAGTTATGACGTTCGGAAGTTTAGGGGCATTTTGGTAATTTTGGTTAAAAAGGGGAAAATGTTAACTTTTGACCAAGAGGTCCGATGGCCGAGGGCCGAGGACCGTTACGTAGATAAGGACGATATGAATCTGTAGACAGGCGGCACGTCAAATTAGGACGTTCGACGGCGAAGTTACGGTTCACCGAAGTACGAGGGTACTATTGCACGAATTACGAGACGAGTTCACTTTTGGACTCTAGTGGGCCCAGATATTTTTCCTGATGCCCAATGGATGAGTGACAAGTGTCACCCATCCAATGGACACCATATTTCCTTCATGCATCGTGCAAACCATTCCATTTCTTTATTCAACACACACACCCCTCCCATTACCCCATCTCACCCAAACCATTCACCCAAACCCAGTCAACCCAACCCCATTTCGACCAGGACTGAGACCAGGGAGTGAGGGAAGATAGGAGGACGTGGTGGCCGGCCCAGGAAGGCGCCGTCGTGGGCGGTGGAGCCACGAACCCGTGCGGGTGCACGGTAAGGCCATTTTCCCCCCTTTTAATTGATTTCGATATTATGGTTGCTTTTAGACGATTAGGATGAGTTAGTTAGGTTGCTAGGACAGTTTTAAGGCGGTTTTGGTGGTGGTTGATGGCTGAGAAGCCGTGGGAGGAAAATGGAAAAATTGAACCGTGAGGTTCAAAAATCAAACCTCGGGTTCTATGGGTTTTTCTTTGTTTTGATCATCCAAACATGTTCCTATGATCATATTAGGAAGTTTATAATCGATTAGGAAGGAAAAGGACCGAAAATGAGGGAGTAGGAGGGCCGGGCCGGTCACGCCGGTCCAGCTGGACCGGACTGCACAGTCGAACCGGCCGGACCAGTCCATCGCAGGGAAGAAGACGCACTGTGCAGTGGTGCGTGAGGCCCACGCGCAGTGCACTCCCAGGGCGTGTGAGGGCGCGTGGCAGGTAATCTTGGGAAGGTTCCAACATGTGAAATCTTCTATTCGATGTAACGAACATTTTGGGACTGGTTTCGTGTCGATCGGACACCGTCTCGATAATGTTCGGGGCATCGGAAGGTTTCGGATTAGGATTAAAAATAGTTAAAAATACGGGAAAATTACGGGGCTTTGGTAGGAGGTTAATTATGTAGTTAATAACCTTCTATTAAAATTTGTACAGGTTTGGGAGTCCCGATGATGGTGATCGGCTCGGGGAGCCGTATGGCACGCAAATCGAGGCGGTAGCTCGGACGGTCTGTGAGTGGGCCTTGTTTTCTAAATTGGTACGTGCATAAATGTTTATTATATGTTTTAAATACTTTTTTGCGATGCCATGAGTGCATTTGGATATGTGGTTACGTATAGGCACATATTTCGAGGTTTCGGCCATATACGGTGCCTATACGGGTCAGTATGTCTTTATTGTTCTAAATGAAAAGGTTTTGGATTTCTAAAATGATAAACTCGGGTATGAGACCCATTTGGTTTGACCTCGGGCATATGACTCTAGTTACGACCTTCGGGTCTAAATCGTGGTCACGATGGGTGCTATGTGCACGACGATCGACGATATGACGCTCGCCTCTGGTTTTTGGATGTGTTCCTTCCGGAGAGGTCACGATGCACGATTCGTGGTTGGGCAGCCTGGGGAGGCTCGACTTCGGAGTGCTGACGGTTCAGGATAGCGATCGGTGATGAGTGCACCATGATCTTGTGGTGGTCGCGTCGGTTGATTCGTTCACGGCGACATACCAGGATTGAGGGCAGTCCATGATGGATGGTTGCACACATCACTATGATCGGAGTCATGACTGACCCTTAGATATCGGGCACGGTGCCCAGTTGAGTTATATGTTCGAGCACGAGACCCAGTTGTTTTACACTGATGATTTCGGGTCAGGGACCCTAGATGGATTTCCAAGTTCATGGCGGTGTATGGGAACCGGCACGAACTCTAGAAAGGTCATTGTGGTTCATGATGGTTTATGGAAACCGTCATGAACCTTTGTCAGGTCATTCTGGTTCATGACGGTTTATGGTAAGGTCTCCTACCCGAACTAAAATTCCATCTGACCACCCGAACTAAAAGTCCACTTTTTGCCCAAACCAGGGGTAAAATCGTCATTCTACCCTATCGGTCCGAAAGTACCCAACTAAGTACTACTTAAACTCACTAATCCCACTTTAATCACTATCTTAACCCTGATTTCTGGGACGGGTCGTTACAATCTACCCACCTAAAAATAATTTCGTCCCCGAAATTCCACCACTAGTTCCCGACACCTAAGGTCTCCTACTCGGTGATTCACAACTAAGTTAACAACTTCTCTTAAGTTTCCTGTCTATCATCTCCACCTTGGGTATTTCACTCCATCCCCAACTATCAGTGTACCACGTCACAGTACCACAAAAACTATATGGTGTACACAAGGGAAACCCTATGAACAGTAAACAAAGATATTTTATAATACCTCATATGGAGTACCCACTAGAATTCATAGAGTACATCCTCACGTACTACCACCTCACTTCCAGAAACAGGAAGCCTACTTACTGGCTGGCTCCTTCGGCGGTTACTTCAGCCACTAGTCAGATAAACCTACAAAGTCCTAAAGGCAAACTCTAGATTGTGGGTTCTCTTCCTTCAATAACCTCATATCGATCAGTTATAGTCACTCTCTACCCTATTCCTTCCGTCCTCCTTCAACGGAACTCACTGTAACACGCCAGGTCACCTAGGGAAAATCCTAGACTCGACCCCGGGATCCAATAACAAAGTTCGTACAACACAACCAAGGATAGTAAAAATACCTGTCTCCGCATCTGGTGCCGACTGAACCTCCTGCTGAGTCATCGAAAACACTCGGGCCTGAGATCCCGACGCTCTACCACGTCCCTTCGAACTACTCGTGGCACCACCACCTCCTCTAGTGCCCGCTGTCCCTGACGCTGTACTCTGTCCAGGCTCCGCCACTCCTCGGCTTACACCACCTTCCTGGGCTAACAGTGGACACTCACGTCGAAAATAACCTCGATCTCCGCAGTAGAAACAAACATCCCGACCAGAAGGGCCACTCGATCTCCCCGTCGACGCAACAGACGTCGCACAAGCTTGCGGAGTCGACTGTGCTCGGTAACCACGAAATCCTGAACTCTGGAAACTACCAGGTCTACCAAAACGATCATCGCCCGACGACGACGCTCCACCGAAGTTACCTCTCTTCGGTGTCCTCTGGCTCGAAGTTCCCGGAAAAGATAGCTCCCGGCGTCGCACCTGCAAACTCGCCCCAACTCTCACCGCAGCATCTGACAACTCTCGGAGAGTAGTAAACAATCCAGCCGTCACTATGGCTCGAATCTCACCTCGTAGGCTCAACTCAAACCTACGACACTTCACGGCTTCAGTAGCCACAAACGCAGGAGCAAACCGAGAAAACATCTGGAACTTCCGTTCGTACTCAGCCACACTCAGATTCCCTTGTTGAAGCTGCCAACAGCACTCGCTCCTCCGGTGGACAATGCATCACGGCAAAGATCCGCTCAAGTCTCGTGATCCACCTCTGAGCTTCCTTAGGATCAGCCCTGCCACTAAAAGTAGTAGCTCCGAGCCGCTGGGCTCGCTCAATCGTAGTACTCTCGGTTCCTCTCGCCGCTTCTTCTTCAGGTCGTGGAGAGGGGCCACGTCTCGGAAGCATCGGTAATCGCACGCTGAAAGAGGCATAGAAGCATTCAAACAACCTAAACACAACCTCACAAACTGACAAACCCAATAAACTCGACAAACCTATGCTCTGATACCAAATGTCAGGAACCACCCCGATTTCACCCCGAAAACTGAGGTAAATCCTGCTCCCGTCTGACACCCTGACACACATACAGTCAGACGCAAGAGAAATTATACTACATATCCTGAAGTCAACAGTTTACAGAGCATAGTACTCAATACAAAAGAAAGGAAACCGATAAACTAGATACACGCACACGGAAATTAAAACAAAATACTCCGGGATCCTTTTCGTAACTTCTATGCCTCAGACGCTGCCTCGACGCCGGAACCCCGCGCTAGCTCCACAACCTGGAGGGCAGTTAAAAACAGAAGGTGAGAGTGGACTATAAATAAAAGAAAAGTTTCCAAAACCATTTATAAGAAAAACCGGGTTTAGCCCTCCGTTTTGAAACCACATGCATAACCCAGTTATCAAAACAGTTATAAACCAATCACCAAAAAACATCATAAGAAACAGAAACACTATAAAATGGTTATAAAAATTATATCATAAGCATCATAAAACCTTAACGTAAAACATAATGTTCACCAATCATTTGCCGATCAAACCTGCTGGACCTATCCGAGCCTTTAAACTCCCGAGTCTTTAAACTTAATTCAGGCCTCAATAATATCCGAGTCTTTAAACTCCCGAGTTTTTAAACTCAACAGGCCTACGGGGGAAATATCAATATATCCGAGTCTTTAAACTCCCGATTCTTTAAACTCAATCCGGGTCTTTAAACCCAATCCAGGCCCGTCCCCCGTCAATCACTATCCGGGTCTTTAAACCCAATATCCAGAGCCAGCAAATCCAATCCAAAACCATTTTAAAAACCATTTCGAATCCATATCCAAACCTGAATCCGAAATCACTGGTCTGAAGCCCTTCCGGCATCCAGAACCGTCATTCCGAACCCAAATCCGGAATTCCACCTTCCAACTTAAAAACCAAATCTCGATTCTCGAAATCCGATTTCAAAACCAAAAATCCTTTAATCACCAAATCAGGTTTCAAAATCCCTTTATGAACATTTAAACCATTTATCCATTGAAATCCCAAATCCATGGCATTATTCTCAAAAATTGACATTTCTCGTAAAACGTGCCAATTACCTTACTTTCTCGAAAACCGTGCACTTATATAAAACCACATCATAAATCTGACATTCATGTAATCACATATATAAAACAATTATAGAAAAGCAGTTATGTATGTTCGAGTTTAAGGAAAGGGTCCACCCACAGTACCGAGCCCTCAATCACGTCCTGAACGTCTCGTACGTTCCTCAGCTTCCTCGGGAACTCCCGATCCTGTCAATAACCACCAGAGTACGTCACTAACACGTCTACGAAGGTCCACCTACTTTCCCTCAAAAATCCCCGGATCCTAATCATAAGGAATCGGAACCCTAAGCCTTCACCCTCGCGGAACTAACTTCAAACGACGTTCGAACAACCCGGAACCAATTCCATTAGACTCGTCATAACACCCAGATCAAAAATCATGTTGACCATTTTCCTCAGAACCGCCGCACGCGCCTCCACGCGCCGCCCAAAGTGGCTGCGCGTGGCTCTCACGCGCCTGCTACAGTGTCATCGTCTACCTCAAGCAGACCGGGTTCGACACAGTCCTGCAACTTGAACCGGCGAGGACGGTTCTCCTTCTTCCGTCCACCAAATCGACTCCTCTCCTCACCAACAGCATAGTCCAGACTTAGGCTACCCATTCCCGTACTCCAATCACCTCGAGTCACCCTCAAACCTATCGACTAAAGCTCGAACAGAAACCCGTACTGTCCACTGTTTCCTTCTCCGGCCACCCAGGTCACCCCCCATCACGGTGGCTATCCCAAACTCTTCCTAGGACTGTCCTAAACCTCACCCAACTACCCAAAACTGTCGACTCTACCCCAAATTTCACGACTTTACGTTTGAAGCAAAACGGAAAAATAGGGCACACATGGCACCTCCGTCGTACCAGCCTCCACCGTGCACTCTCCGTCACGGCAGCACAACCAGCAGAAACCTAGAACCCTACTGAGTCTCCTAGACCTTTCTAGCCTCTTCGATTCAACTCCTAAACTCACAACTTCCACCTTGAACCTTGACGGAAAAACAGAGCATATAGAAGGGGGTGAGGAATTACCTGTCCTCCGATCGCAGTCGTGAGCTCAGCCGTGAGGTAGTAGCTCCTCCTGTCTTCTTCCGTCCTCTGAGCACCTCCGCTGGCCTCGAGTGATCGATCACGACCGCACCACCACCCAACTTCTCTGTTTTCCTCCCTGCTTTCCTTACTATTTTCCCGTGGCTCACCTTGCACTCACACACAGTCACCCCACCTCCAAACCTCCTCACTACCTCCCTCTCACTCTCTGACCACTCATCCCCTCATCACTCCACACAAACACACACAATCACCGTCCAATTTTTCTCAATTCCCCAGCCTCTGTTTCTGTTCTTCGAACAGCACACGAACACACATACACGGTGCCCCAATTATTTGGACCGTGCACCAATTACTGGAACCCTCTAGTTCCCCACACGTGTCACCAATCCACCATCTCTCTCCCATGTGGTTCAATCTCAGCCCTCCATCTGTCCTTATCTGTTGCACACATCCCAGAGCACAAAAGACCAAAATGCCCTTCTGTTTTAACCAAAACTACAACTTTGCCACTACCTTTCGAGACCCGTAACTCCCACATCGTAAGTCCAATGAATACGTGCCGCCTGTCATCGAACTCAGGACGACGAGATCTATCTAACGGCCTTAGGTCAACATACCAAACCCCGTTCGTACAAAAAGTCAACCTTTTCCCCTTAATTTAGCCAAATTAAAATTATGCCATCAACCTTCCGAACACCATAACCTCCTCCTCGGATGTCGGAATCTGGCGTGCCACCTGCCTATGGATTCGTGACGTCCTAACCTACGTCCTCGTCATCCGTCAAAGTACATCTGACCACCCAAACTAAAAGTCCACTTTTTGCCCAAACTAGGGGCAAAATCGTCATTCTACGCTATCGGTCCGAAAGTACCCAACTAAGTACTACTTAAACTCACTAATCCCACTTTAATCACTATCTTAACCCTGATTTCCGGGACGGGTCGTTACAGCAAAGGTCGAAAATATCCCTTGTCTGACACTTCGTGTCAAACGGGAGCAGGGTCATCCCGCACTAATCCCGGGGGGATTGGGATGGGTCCTGTCAAAAGATGACGGGTCCAAGCACAAAACACTATTTCCACAACCACTGTAAAATCTGTGTCCAGAAATCATTCAATAAATCCAGAAATCATCAAATATTCATTTCAAATCATTGCCACTCATTCATTTAATAAAACATTTACATCATTTAACTATGTATGTATCATAGTTTATAAAACAAATGTCCACTCAGCGTGTTTTCGGACAATCTTACCAAGCTCTAATACCAAATTGACAGGACTCATTCCAAAAGAGCTTTGATATATGTGTCTAGTCATGCTCCCATTTGACACGTTAATCGATGTACCTGAAATACCCTGTACACTTTTAGACACACACAATCTATCAGAAAAGATATATATATATATATATATATAATGTTATCAGATTGATATCTCGATATACAAACCAAACAGAATACGTCCTTGTGGGATCATGCCCACATCCAACTCACGACCTCGTCAAGTAGTAGAATCTGTCATTTTGACTCTTTTCGATTCTCAAGTCAATATGATAACTCAATACAAATCTTATTCTTACATTCCTAAACACATAAATACACTATAACAAATTTCCCGGAATCACAGGAGATCCATGGATATCAAAACTAACAACATTATACCTTTGGACGTATCAAATTGTCTCGAAATCATTACTAATCATCACAACAATTGTACCATTATATTCAAGGTGATGGGACCCGAGGAATCCGAGACCTACGCAACGATCCTCATAAAAGGTCCAAAAAGTATCCCGAGTAAAAAGTCAACTTTCAGCCATGTATACCAAGGGTAAAAACTTCAATTCCCAAATTAATTTAAGAAACTGCCCCAATTCTGGGACGGATCGTTACAATCTTCCCCTTTCCGCAAATTTTATCCCCGAAATTTATGCATGTAGGTTGAGTTTATATTTGAAAGTATCATCTCACGTCTCCCAAGGTACGAGTATTTAAACTCACTAGTCATTTGAAACTCAGCACATTTCGTAATTATAAAAATTATCGTCCAATGTAGAACCATGCCTGCATAAATTAAAATATAAGCCACCAGGCGACAAATCAATTTCAATCAAATCATTCACGTTCATCAAATCATGTAAAAACATATGGACACCATCTCCATCGTATGAGGTAAGAGGTAGTGGCATTACGGTTGGATGGCGCCCGTCAGTTTCCCTGAGTGAATTCTAGGCGGCTTGAGTCTCCTTGATGGTCGTAGATGGAGGATTTTGGAAATGGGCTTATGGAATGTGAGGCTCGTTGCGTAAGTCTCGAAATTCACTCATGGAAGATTATTGAAACTCATATAAGTTATAAAACCATAATTGTATTAAAGATCAATACAACAAAACGATCATTCAATAACAAAAGAAAATCACAGGGTAAAGAGGTCGTGTTACACTTTTTCTCCTTGGAAATTGCCCCACGGATGCTAAGTGGCTCAACACTCCTTGGTGAGACACTCAAAAATTACCCTATATGTCATGGGTGAAGGTGTTTATGATGGAATATGGTGTGCTTGGATTTTTCTAAGGAAATCTTGAATTGATGAAAAGGGAAATTTGGTTAAGCAGAACTTTTGTACAAAAATGGGCGACCCCTAACTAATAAGAAAACTAATGTATTTATAGGCACACGACATAACCCTAGCTCAATTGATATTGGACAATTAATCCAAAACCTAACACTAAAAAGAATATTAATCCTTATGAAAATGTGAATTATACGGATTGGTTGGGAGTTCCTCTATCCGCAAGGAAGTCCTTCTTTTCCTGGAAATATTGACGCAACCTCCCTTTTAATTTGTACAGCACCCCAATTCCTTATTGTTTTGGGCTTGAGTGAACAGTTGGGCTTCTGGAGTTTTGGGCTGGAGTAGGCAGACTTAGGTGGGCCACGTGCAACACACAGTGGTGAGACAAGAGCATCTGGGCCACTCACTGGGGACGCAAAATGGACGCGCTGGTGTGTTGGGCTTACGTATGAATGTGAGCCGCACCCGTGGTGGACAGCTGGTCCTGCTCTGAAGTCTGAGTCGGTGGACCGCATGAAATGGAATGGTGGAGTCGGGCTAGACGTATGCAAATGGAAATGTTGGGCCTTGGTGCCGAGACAGTTGGGCCTTGGTCCCTAGATAGCTGGGTCTGACGACATGTGAAGGACTCACTGCAACCTGGGCTGAAATGGTGCAATTGAAGCAGCTGGCAACGAGCTGGATTGGTACTGAAACTTGTACCATGGCAATGCACTTTGAGCCTGCATTTAACAACTAATTATTAATTATTAATCCTATAATTAGTTATTAATTAATTAGTTATCTAATTTAACTATTAATTATATAATTAGTTATTAATTAATTAACTATCGTAATTAATAAAATAAAATAACAAAATGAGATAGAATGAATATAATTAAGGTTTAACAAAGTAAAATATAAAGGATTTTATCACAACAAACTAAGGATTTGAAACTCATTTTTCTTTTGTTTTTGAAAACAATAAACAAAACAATTAAGACCTTAACCATTTGTCTCAAATTGTATTAACATAAGTATGGCATCAAAGATTTACACTAAAGAGCTATATAACATATGAAATTCAAAAGTTAATACATCATAACAAAATGCCTTGACAAGTAAGAAAATGAGTAAACTTGGTGAAACGTATCTCAACATGAATACAATAAGTATGAATCAACTCACGTGGATATGCACTCATAATTTCACTCAATGTGTATAGGGTTTGTGTTTGCACTCAAGGTATGTGAGAAAGATGCTAACATAATAGAAAGTAAATACTTCATAAACATTTCAAATATAAACCATAAGTAGGTAACATACTCGTACAAATGAACCAAAACCATAAGCTTACTCAAGTCATCGACTCAACTAATCAAAATTTACTCATCTCAATGATCATAAGGTCTTAATTTGAAGGTTGTATGGGGCTAGGTGTAGAGGCTGTAATGGGGCTGTTGTTCCAGGACTCACCAAGGACTTCATCACATAGGCATAAGTGTTGTCCCATCATCATAGGTCAAGTATCAACTTGTTGGGCCTTAATCTTCATTATCAACATCTTTTGAATTTTCAATTAGGGCAAGGGGCCAAAATTCTTCATGTAGGCATCCACTCTTCGTTGTTCCAAATCACAAGCATAGGGGACTTTGCACAAACTCAAAACTTAGCATCTCATAGAACTTTTGTTCTTGATTGTATTTTATTTTACTTTTTCAACCAAGTCCAAGGAACAAGGGTAAATGATATCTTATACTAGGCTTATGTGAATAGATGTTTAGGGTGATGAAAGAAAGGCTTAATATAGGCTCAAAGTGGTTAAACTAGGGGGATCACACTTGTGTGATCGAGTAGGGCTTGGATATTTGGATAACTGGTGTTAACCCTATTGCCTTAATCATGTCCAAAATCAGAGAATTTGTAGACTTAAAAGCTTTGAAAATCACATAGAATAAGTTCTAGCACTCTAGAGTTCATTAAAATCTATGGCAAACAGTTATGAGGCATATGTATTTCAATTTAAATAAAGAACTCCTATGAATCACTCAACAAAGAAGTATATAAGGCTCTAAAGCTCACATAGGGTTCATATGATACATACAAATCTTAACATGCTCGTTCTGTACCAGTTTATCATGCATCATCCACTACAAGTCATAAACACTTAATCATAAAGCATTAACAAATGAATTCAAGTTGTAGTGATCATCCTTTAGCCATGTTTTCTTCATGTATCTATCATTCTTATCATCAACAGGTTAAAGGGCACCCTAAGACTCATTAAAACACTAAGTTAACAAAAGACTCGAGACTAAAGACTAAAATACATGAAATCTTTTTGGGTTTAAGGGGAGGGTACTAGCTAGTACTCCCTCATCAACTACCCCCTTAAGCTTTGAAAATCACATAGAACAAGTTCTAGTACTCTAGAGTTCATTAAAATCTATGACATGCAATTATGAGGAATATTTATTTCAATTTAAACACAGAACTCCTATGAATCACTCAACAAAGAAGCATATAAGGCTCTAAAGCTCACATAGGGTTCATATAATTCATACAAATCTTAACATGCTCGTTCTGTACCAGTTTATCATGCATCATCCACTACAAGTCATAGAAACTTAATCATAAAGCATTAACAAATGAATTCAAGTTGTAGTGATCATGTTTTAGCCATGTTTTCTTCATTTATCCGTCATTCTTATCATCGACAGGTTAAATGGCATCCTAAGACTCATTAAAACAGTAAGTTAACAAAAGACTCAAGACTAAAGACTAAAATACACTAATTCTTTTTGGGTTTTTAATGTTTTTTGAATTTGTTTTTTCTATTTTTGAAATAAGACTCAATAAAGTTGTAAACCCTTCCCTCACACTTAAATCTGGCATTGTCCGCAATGTATGAAAGTGAAATTATAAAATCTAAGTAAGGAGGAATGATTCACGAAAAGAAAGCAATAAAGACATAAAGGAACTAATAGTAAAGAGAGTGAAGGTTTTAAGAAAGAAAATCTTTGTTTGATGGCTCCTCCACTTCTCCGTCATTGGGTTGCCTCCTAAGAAACGCTTGAAGTTTAATGTCTATTCAGCCTAGACAAGATGCTTCATTTATTCGTTAATTTCAATATCCGGTTCTTGGAGATGCATCTTCACCATTAGTAGTTTCAATAGAACTCGCATTCTCAAATACATAGTTCTTCGAATTAGGAGTGATTTGAGATGGCAACTTCCCGGTGTCTTTGATTTGGCCCATAAAATCTACGATTTGGTCAATTTGCTTCTTCATCTCTGAGATGTCACACCCATGCATTTCAATGTCTCCGAGTTTTGCTTTTTTTCTGTCAATAAGGAATTGAGTTGAAGTGGATAGTTGTGCAAGCATCTTATCATAATCTGGGTTCGAGAATTGATGAACCGGGGGAAAGTGTTTCATACCCATAGGTTGGTGAGGCTTTGGTGGTCTTGGCATGACTTGTTGTCGTGAGTACCCTTGTAGGTGTTGAGTTGGAGAATTCAAATATCCTTCATTACAACTCCACTTGAATCCTAGATGATCACGGTTGCCTTGTCCATAATTGTAAAGTTATTGAACCGTTGGCCCCTTTTATATCCTCATAAGGCATTGACTTATTCCATGCCGTCATTTGGGTTTGTAACTTGACGGCATTGATCACTTAGGTGTCCATCCAATTGGCACACGCTACATATAGGTCCCTTAGGTTGCATAGTCATTTTGTCTTCTAATTCCAAAACTTGTTCAAGCATATATTGGAGCTTTTCAATCTTTTCATCTGCGGCACCCTTGGAATTAAGTGCACTTACCCTTTTCTTGTGAGACATGCGATAGTGGGCATCATTGGTAGCCCTACTCTCGAGTAACTGTTTTGCTTCGGGCTCATCTAAGTCCATAAATGCCCCATGTGAAGCTGCATCAAGAAGGTCTCCGTCCATGGGTTTGAGACCATCATAGAAGTAATTCATTAGGTTAGTCTCCGAGAAACCATGTAAAGGACAACTAGAACAAAGGACCTTGAAACGATCATACTATAAACCAAAGGTTTCGTCTGGTGCTTGGGTAATGGATGTGATCTCTCGCTTTTTTGAAGTGATCATAGAAGCTGGAAAGAACTTGGCCAAAAACAAGTCCGCAAGTTATTACCAAGTAGTGATATGATTGGCGGGCAAGTCCATGAGCCAAGATTGGGCCCTATTCGCCAAAGAGAATGGAAAGGCCTTAAGTTGCAGAAGTTCATCATCAGAATCACTTGGTTTCATGCTATTGCACACAAATTGGAAAGTTCTAAGGTGTTTATTCAGATCCTCGTTAGGTAACCCATAATAGGTTGGGAGTCGATGAAGGAAACCACTCTTAAGCTCAATGTCTGTTTTGTTTTTCTTGGGTAAAGGAAAAACCAGCAGTAGGGTCCTATGCTCCACTCAATTGAGCAAGTACGTTGACGAAGAGATTAACACCCTTTGTTGTCTATCTGAGTTTTGGGTTCACTTTCAAGTTAGTGTTTAGGGGAAAAAGATGACTCAAATTCGTAGCCTTCCTCAAAAGTAGGTTCCAAGATGGGTTCTAAGGTTGAATTCTCAAACTTTGTTTCCGTTAACTCACCTCCTAGTTTAGGCTCTATATCAGAACTAGAAAAACGTGGAGATTTGCGAGTTGGAATCACTAGCTTTGGCTTGGTCATGCATAGGAACTTGAGATGTAATAATCGTACAATGTCATATCCTAATCGCAACAATAGATAAGAGAAATGGGCAAGAAAGATAGATAGTCATGACATGTAGAGAACAGAAAATACACAAACAACATTGTATGTATGAAGAACAGGTTATAGGAAAATAAGTAAAGAAGTTAAATGGTATAACCAATAATATGCAAGGTAGATCATGACAATGATATGCAAAAACACAAGTTCAAAAATGTCCAAATCAATGTAACACATAAAAGTCTACATGAAGAATGGTGTGAATGCATAAGAGGGAAATCATTAGAACCTACATAAGACATAAGAGTTACATGACAGTGCATGAAAAGAATGGCCTGCACATTTGATCTCACTTCCCAAGATTCACTTAGTCATAGGGGGCCTAGTGATGAAATCCGAACATCATGAAATCACAAGGAGGGTATGCAATCTACCAATGCAATAGATAGAGTGTAATGACCCGTCCCGAATTTATGGGATTAATTACAAATTAATCGAGGATTAACAAGACTAATCGAGACTTAATCGAGGATTATCAGACGATCAGGGAGAAATTACGATTTTACCTATAGACGAGGGTAAAAAGTTGACTTTTGACTCGGGAGGTTAAAGGCACGTAGACCGAGGTCCATTGCGAAGATTGAGATGATACGAATCTGTAGACAGGTGGCACGTCAAAATCGGTCATCGTACAGGAAAATTACGGGTAAGAACGATTGTACGTCCTATTTATGGTGGCTTACCAACACACATACATGCATCTGCTCTTCCTTCCCATTTTTTCTTGATACACCCGTAACCCAAAACCCACCCAATCCACACCATCAATCCTTCCTTTGTTGTTGAGATGGACTGAGAGTGAAAGAAGGTCACTGTCGACGGCATAGAGACGACGGGGAGAGGCCGTCGACGGCGGAGGAATCACAGGAAATAGGTAACCCAAAACCCTTTTTTAAATTCGAAATTCGAAATCCATTTTGGGACGTTTTGGGAGGATTTTAATGATTTGGTAGGTTTTATGGAGCTCTTATGAGTTGGCAAGGAATATTTTGGACGGAGAAGGACGGCTGGGCAGCTCAGGCAGGGAGTAGGAAGATTGGCTACGACTATTGGATTCAAACAAGTAATTTCTAGTTCGTTTTCTTCTGATTTTGATGTCATAGAGAGGTTTTTGGGGATGGGGCGATCAAAATGGTCGAAGAACAGAGTTTTTTGGTGGTCAGAAGAGGAAGAACGGATTCGTTCGAGTCACGGGTTCGTTTGAGCCGTTATAGTGGAAATGGGTCAGTCCATTGTGAGGAGGACAACGATGACATGGCAAGCCACGCCATCATCTGTCAGGTTGTCAGGCCACGTGGATAATAGGAGGTTGCCACGTGGCAGTTGTTAGTGTCCAGTCAACTCTAACATGTCAGACACATGGACCAATCAAGTGGTGCCACGTGGCATATTGGCAAGTACAGTCAGACACGTGGACCAATCAAGTGCTGACACGTGGCACTGTTAGACTTGACACGTGTCAGACTTGAAAGCTATCAGGCTGACGTCACCATGACGTCATGATGAAATTAACATTGACCGTTGACTTGACCATGACATCAGCGTTGACTTTTGCTAACGTTAGCGTTGACCGAAACTTTGACCCGAGCGTGGGGATGCGTGGGCATGAATTTTGAGGTGAGATTGGTCCTATTCAAAAGGTTTTGACGACATGAATCCAATGGTGGATGATGGTGGTTTCAGGTGGATCAGAGATTGTTAAGTTGGTCAAATTGAGATTTTTAACCTAGGGAAGCGTGTCCGAGACACGTTGTCCGTTTCAGGAGTTTTGAGGGTTTATAATTTGGACTTATATAGGCTAGTAGTAACCTTTGAGTATTATTTGGACAGGTTCGGACGTCCGGAAGAGTATGTATTTGCTCTGAAGTGGCATATGACGCGAATTTCGAGGCGCAACTTAGACAGTCTGTGAGTGGACTTTGTTTTATGAATTATGATGCATGCATAAATGTTGATTTATTGTTTGACTTAGAGTATAGTCAAATGTGAGATGCATCGGGCTGTGACCCAGTTATGAGATTTACGAAAGATATTTCAGGCATGAGACTCAGTTATGGATTTTATAGGATTCGAGGAATCCTGGGATGTGAAGTGTCGTTAGACACTGGTTTTCGGGCTATGACCCATTTGGTGATATTTCGGGCTTGTGGCCCTATTGATGATTTTTGGGTTTGAGTCCCGATCGATCAGGTTAGAGTCCCGATCGACGATGATTTATGGGTTAGAGTCTCGGGTGGTATGACATTCGCCTCCAAAGTGCGGATGTGTTCCTCTAGGGAGGCTCGACTCAGGGTGTTGTTTTTCTCTGAGATTGATCTGTGTTGTGTTCAAGATGATATAGAGATACTCGCGGCGGGTGACGTGTTCACGACGACATGCTAGGATTCTGAGCGGTACTGAGCTTATTTTCACGCGTGTTGGGATTAGAATCGTGACTGGCACTGAGATGATGATGTGCTGAGTTCCCACATAGTTTTCTAGTAGGGCTGACGTCCCCGATGTGATTTGATTTGAGCTGGGGCCCTGTGCTTGTTTTCTATTTGGGCTGAGACCCTGTATGATTTGGTTTTTGGCTGAGTCCCTTCTGAGGAAATGGCTTTGGTTGAGCCATGTTTTTATCGGATTTGACTTGAAAAGCAATACGTCTTGATTTTCGAAAAAGTATCTAAAATACTATTTTATGATGCATGCATTCTTTTTGATAAATGGTTTTCATCACCTGTTGTTTTTGTCCACTCACAGCTTTTATGTTTTTAATACCCTTCAGGTTGATCATGGATGCGGGCTATAGCAGAGACGGAGACATCACATGCCGCCATAGATCCTGGCACACTCTAGATAACCCCGATCGGGTGACGAGTTTATCCCTTGTCTGACAAGCGGTGTCAGGCGGGAGTAGGCACATCCCACGATAATCCAGAGGGGGAATGGGATGGGTCCAATCATAGAGTCTTAGAGTGACGTGAATAACTTTCTCACTTCGCTTCTCATAGTACTTTTTTGGGCTTACAGTCTCCGAAGCTATTAAAACTTAAGCAAATAAAAACTTTTTTTTGTAGATTGTAGCATTGATAAGTAGAGATCGTTCTTAACCGGAGATTGATGGTACCTAAGCATGATTATCGTTTGATTAATTAATTTGGGGGGTAGTTGATTTTTTCTATTATCCTATGTGATTAACTAATCTAAACTAATCTAATATATTATTTACATGGTCAACTCATCTTTAAGCTAGATAATTCATAAATTATGCCAATTCCAAAATCTACGAAATTCCCTCATCTCAGTTCTATGAAATACATGCATATTATCTCAAGTACGTGCTCGGAAATTGCCCTATACACTTTCAATGATCTAGACTTAAATTTCCCTACATCTACTCAAACATTAAGCACAACATACAAAAAAAAAAACTAAGCTATTGGAACACATCGAAGATTGTTGAAACTCATATAAGATATAAAACCATAATTATATTAAAGATCAATCCAACAAAACGATCATTCAATAACAAAATACAATCACAGGGTAAAGAGGTCTTGTTACACTTTTTCTCCATGGAATTTTCCCTACGGATGCTAAGTTGTTTGACACTCCTGGGTGAGACACTCGGAAATTGCCCTATATGTCACGGGTGAAGGTGTTTATGATGGAATATGGTGTGATTGGATTTTTCTAAGGAAATCTCGAATTGATGAAAATGGAAATTTTGTTAAGCAGAGCTTTGGTACAAAAATGGGAGACCTCTAACTAATAAGAAAACTAAAGTATTTATAGGCATATGACATAACCCTAGCTCAATTCATATTGGATAATTAATCCAAAACCTAACGCTAAAAGGAATATTAATCCCTATGAAAATGTGAATTATACGGATTGGTTGGGAGTTCCCCTATCCACAAGGAATTCCTTATTTCCTTGTAATATTCATGCAAATTCCCTTTTAATTTACATGGCACCCCAATTCCTTATTGTTTTGGGCTGGAGCGAACAGTTGGGCTTCAGGAGACTTGAGCTGGAGTAGGCGGAATTAGGTGGGCCACGTGCAACACACTCGGGCGAGACACGAGCATCTGGGCCACTCGCAGGGGAGGAAAAATGGATGCACTGGTCTGTTGGGCTTACGCATGAATGTGGGCTGCACCCGTGGTAGACAGTTGGTCCTGCTCTAATTTCTGAGTCGGTGGACCGCATGCAATGGAATGGTGGAGTCGCATTGGATGTATGCAAATGGAAGTGCTAGTCCTTGGTGACGAGACAGCTGGGCATGATGACACGTGAAGGACTCGCTGCAACCTGGGCTGAAATGGTGAAATTGAAGTAGCTGGCAATGGGCTGGATTGGTGCTGAAACTTGTACCATGGCAAAGCACTTTGGGCCTGCATTTAACAACTAACTATTAATTATTAATCCTATAATTAGTTACTAATTAATTAGTTATCTAATTTAACTATTAATTATATAATTCGTTATTAATTAATTAACTCTAGTAATTAATAAAAGAAAATAATAAAATGAGATAGAATGAATATAATTAAGGTTTAAGAAAGAAAAATATAAAGGAAATTGATTTAAAAAGATGATGAATTAAGTGCTTATCAAGTATATATAGCCATCATCTGAAACTCAAATATTCATTCAATTTCCAAGGATATCACCTAGTTTAACCATAAAAGTGATCGTGAAATCGATGTTGCGTTGCCGATCTTGGGTAACTAGACACTGTGAATTCCCCCTCTCGAAAATAGTTTGGGACGCCTTGTTGAACTGAGAGGAACACTCCCCTGGCCTTAATTTCATGAATCGTTAGGTTCCTCTCGTTCAGTGCTCTCCCACCGAACTCCATCTAGGTATCCTCTTCCCCAACCTGAAACCGTCCTTCACGGTTTTAATACAAAGAAATGAGGTGATGTGTTAGTCATCTCCTAAACAGCATGTGAGTGACATTTGTCACTCCAGGGAGTGACTATGTCAAAAGTGGGTGGCTCATCAATCAACCAAGAAAAATTACTTTAATACCCATAGTATCACCATTTACCAAAATACCCCTAGGGCGTACAGACCCATAACTTATTCATATGATCTCTGTTTTTTGTGTGCTGATTGTCTACGAACTCAGGACGTCAAGACCTATGCAAGGATCCTCGCAAAAGGTTCAAAAAGTATCCTGAGCAAAAAATTCAACTTTTGATCACGTATAACAAGGGTAAAAATGTCAATTTCCAAATTAATTTACAAAATTGCCCCAATTTTTAGGACGGGTCATTACACATGATGCAAAATGAAGGTTTTTCATGTTGACCATAACTTGTGGGGACGCCACATACGCCGCTACGCGCCGATATGGCTCTCTACGAGTGACTCCCACGTGCCTGCGACCACAGTCACAAGCGTACTCGCCTGCGAGCTCCAATTGTGCCGCGATTTCGACTCGGTTCTCTATAACGAGTACCCGCAACCTAGTTTTATATTTCCTTCAATTCTTATCAGAACAACAGAGTCAAGTTATCAAAATTCATTTATTCAACTACAAGAGTTCATTTATTATGTTTAATTTGAATAATAGGACATGTTTGAAAGGGAATCAAGATTGAAAAACTGGGTTCCATATTTCCTTTGCTCCACCATTCTCGGCAATCCTCCCTCCCCAATAACTACCATTCCACTAGAATAAAGTGTGGGAGGGTGATTTCGTTCCTCAACTAAGTCGAAATGGCCTTGCTATGGGCTGAGGCATCAGGTGCGATTTTCAATCTACCTCCACCAAATTGGAATTTCTTGCATAAACCTCCATTTGTTCTTGTTTTAATCTTCCCAGAAGGTTGAAGCTTGTCCAGCCATGAGACTCTCTTATTCTCTAGGGCTATCCCAAGCTACCTAGACATAACCCCCAAGGAGGAGGTCATGTGTTCTCATTTTCTTTTTGTTTTATCACACACGTACACAGCACAAAACGGTGGGGACACTTCTACGTACACAACAGAAAATAATGGGGACACTTCTCCTCATAATAAGGTGACAAGTGTCACCTTAAAACTAGCCCAGCAAACCAACAACTGATTCACCCAATCACCCATGCAAAATCATCATAATGCCCCTAGTAACAAAATTACCATAATGCCCCAATAATAAATAGACCAATAACTCTTTTATATGACCTTCATTTCTCACATGCCACCTGTTTTGAGACTCAAGGCTCCGAGATCTACTTAACAGTCTTCACAAAAAGACCAACGAACACTTTGAGAAAAAGGTCAACTTTTGACCTACTATGGGTAAAATTTTCAATTTCCAAATTAATTTACTAAACTGCCCCTATTTCTGGAACAAGTTGTTACAATTATATTACTTATTAGTCTAAAAAATTCATGGATTAGTGTTTGTGGGAACAAAGAAAAATAGAGAACAAAAGAACAAAAATAATAAGGAGAAGAAAATAAGAAGAAGAAAAATATTTGCAGAGTTGTTGAAGTGATTGACTTTTATAGATTTAGCAAATTCTTATTGACTTACATTAACTTTTACACAATTAACGGTGAAATTATACCATGTTATGTTTCAAAGTTTTGTAAATTTTTGTACTCAGATTTATAGAATTTGAGAGAGTTTTGCAGAATTCTAAATTGAGTGTTGTAGAATTTGATAGACTTTTTTCCAATTTAAGTTTTTTCTTTTGAGAAAATTTGAAGAGTTTTATAAACTAATCATAATATTTTAATTAATTATTTCTAGCAAAACCAATGAGAAGCTAATAAATCAATCTGCAAAAAATATATATATATTAACACTAAAAACCCTAACAATCGATGAGAGGTTAGCCACTATTGTGATAATTTATGATAATTTGACACAATCATAAAAATGGCCAGTTCTGTAGATAATGATCATAATTGATGATCAGATGATAGCTAGAACCATACGAGATCAATATTTCCACATGGTAAAGAAACATGAGTATATATAAAAATGGGAGTGTATATACATACATGTGAGAAAACATTTTTCTTGCAGGATGAAAACATGAATACACACAACAATAAGGTCTAATAATTGAACATCATAAGATTCCTTAACTGCCTATAGATAAATAATTCACTAACAATTTAATATGAGCAAACATACATTTAATAAATCCAATTTATTCAAAAGACATATATATATATATATATATATATAAAGTAATCAGATTGATCATTCTAAATAGATCATGGACATAGAAAATTTTGGTTAACGTATCTAGATTGATCAATCTCACCTAATTTTTTCCTTACTTATGATTAAGGTGTTACAGTTTGAATTTTTTTTTCTTACATGTGATTAGGTTTTGCATTAGAAAAAACAATTATTTTGAAAACTCAGCAAAAATTTAAATTGAATACCTCTTAATTTTCATAGAGTTTTTAAAAGTTTTAAAAAATCTGAATTGAATAACTGGTAAGTTATATTTTTTTATTACATGGGAGGAGAGAATTTTTGGAAATTATCTATACAATATGTCATTGAGATTCGAACTTGAGACCAATTGTCTATAAGTCAACACTAAAACCAACTAAACTAGACTCACTTAACACTAGTGAGTTATATAAACTCTTTAAAAATATAAATTAAATAAACCTAAAATTGGAAATCAACCAAAACTATATAAAATTTAATCAAATTTTATATTCAATACACCCCTGTTTACGCAGGAGAATTAAAAGGTACATGGCAAATCAAAGTTTTATTTTACTTTCATTTTCTTTTTTTCTATTTTCAATTTTTTTAATTTGAATTTTTTTATTATCTTTTCATCTACATGGAAAATCAAAATTTTAAAAGATAGGTTCTACATATGTTATATCAGCACTTAACTTCATTTTAACGAAAAAAAATTAATGATAGAATTATGTTGTCACATCTCAAAAAACTCAAAATTTAAATATTAAATATGATTCTTAAATTTATATAAAAATTAAATGTTAAATATGATTCTAAAATTTAATATAAACTGCATGATTTTAATTTCATTTTATGATAAAATTACTTGTTCAATTAACTGTCAACTCTTTGACTTTTGGCCAAAATCAACTCTTCGACTTTCATGGGCAAAATGGCAATTTCTCATTCTCTCGAATATCCAAGGTGTTCCAACAAAACTCCAGCTTTTTGAGCTTATCATGATCCCAAGAACTCCAGAAAGACACACAGTTGCTCATCCCCGATGTTCTTTCCCCAAAACCCAAAACCCGATTCTCAAACTCATGGGTTAACAGTTCTAGTCCATGTTTTCCTTCCCCCTCTCCTCACAGTTTTCACATAATTCTCCTCCTCTAATCTTCTTTTCCTACCTCTTCTCCTTCTCCCCATCATTTTCTAGCTTTCCCCTCTCATATCCCTGTTTCTCTCTCAGTTCAACACCTCTCATGGCTTCAGCCATGTTCCACCAAAAAACCCCTAACCAGCACACACACAACTTTAAGTAGAGGGGCAAGTTAGTGGAGGGGGAGAATCAGAACATTCCCAAGTTGGACACTTGTCCACCTCCAATTGGTTCCCGAGGCATAATAAACAAAATGCCCTTCAAGCATAATTACTAAAATACCCCCCAAAGGTTTCTAACCTGAATAAACCTCACACTGTCTCCGATTTTGGCATGCCACCTGTCTACGAATTTAGGATTCCGAGATCTTTGTAACGGTCTTCTCGGAATTCCTAATAGACATCCTATCAAACAATCAACATTTTGACTTTTTTTCATGGGTAAAATTGTCTTTTTACCTTATCTTTCCCAATTTTGATTTCCTCAAAGGCCCTGGTCATTACAACCTACAGCCCTTAAAGAAATATTGAGTCACTAGTCAGGGGAAGTCCCACCAATTCTCCAATAAGAATTAACTTTGAAAATTACTAAGCTTCAGAGACGCTAATTAGTAATAGCTTTTCCAGCACATAAATAAGTACTTGCATTTCTTAGAATATAGAATCAAACAATAATAGCAATCGACCCTCAAAACAATACAAGAGCCACCATGCTACATTTTTTCATCAAGGTTCGAAAATCACCTATCATAAACCAGTTGACCTCAAAACTACGCGAATAAGCACCTAAGTCATAAACATCAGCGTCAATGAGAATCAATCATCAATACCCAACATCAATCATGGATGATCAAATAGCACTATTCATCAATGCACAGATTTCAACCACACTATCACAATATCAATATCATGCGTAGGCCACCTCGGGGACTGCACTCACGCAATATATGAGCCATGTCCAGAAACTGCATACGCAACATTCCGACACGTACAAGTATCCAAAATCACAAGATCAAATCATCATTTCCACCATATACAATATCCACTAATGTACACAAATCTCATTCAAAGTATCTCAAAGTATCACAAGTCTTTATGTATAAACTGTCCAGGAACTAGACTCATCATCGCTTAGCAATGTCCACAATTACTCAATAGCTTTAGGTATGTCTGAAATTCAATTACCTCATTTAAGTTTGGCATCTGCCAGCTAAACAAAAAAAATTACTAACTCAAGCATGCGTTATAATAAAAAACAACACAAGATAAAAACCTGTACTTCAATCATATCCATCAAACTCTCAACAATTTAATCATCGCTCAAGGTGAAAGTTAGCAACCACTTATGTTTCAAATCTTGTAACCACAGGCCATGGTACTTGGAACCATGTCAACCATAACAATTTCCTTGACTAAATTGGGCCTGAGATTTTCAAATCCGTAGGCTTAAGGTTCACACAACTTACTCAGACACAATAATGAGAATACTCAAAATTAAACTCAATAATTTAACCATCTGATACGTAGTACTTAGATATTGATTTTAATAACTAAATTGCTTCTAAGCAGTTCGAATATGGTTCGACATATCTTCCAATTCACAATCAAGCACGCGTCACAATGATAATAATATAACCCATATGTTACATCACCCCATGAAACAAATAACACTTAGTTAACACCATCGTCCTATAGTCCATACCACAAGTACAATAATCACATACAGTCTCATAACTAAGCTGCATCTCAGTTTCAATTCAGCTTCCAATTTTACTCCTTAAAACCAGACATCACTGAACTTGAGTTCATTTCGAACTCCCATTCATTATATAAAATCATGACTAGCGGGTTCACTTCCCGACTTTCCGTCAAAGTTCTCAATTCCTTGATCTCATCTCGTCTCTAGATTGTAGATCGATATCCACAACACAAGGGTTCTAAAAATGGAAATAAAATGCATGGTTCCTTAACTCTAAGTTTATCGCCAACACTCAGAAGTAGAAGCATATATAGTTTCTCCAATTCCCCTTCATTATTCATTCTTCCCTTTCTGTGTGTGGTTAACCATGCAACACATTCCTTTTCTTCTATATTTTCCTAGATCTTCTTCTTGGTTTCCTGATCGTTGCCTTATTTGTCTCAACCATGTACAAGTAGTTCCCTGAACCTCAAACTTTTTCGAGAATCATCCCACACAGGTGTTTGTTACATCCAAAGTGTTTATATCACCGCACCTCACCTGGGGGCTATGAGAGTAATGTCAATTGTATCCATTCACCCTATCCTTCCAACAATTCCATAAGGTCCTATACGAATAAGGATTCCACATAACGATTGGAAAACAGTGTCCAGAAATCATTCCATTAGACAAATATTTGGACACAACTATCAATATTCCAGAACATAACCAATCCTCAATTCTTACTAACATTTCTCTAGGTATTTAAAAACTAGACTACCAATTTCACTACTTAATGATTCCCACATCTTTGAGGCAACTACCACATAGAAATTCACTCGTTTTCCCACTCAGGGTATTATCCATTCCACCCATTTCTTTAGACAACACCAAATAACATACTCATAAAATATCAAAACTTCAAATACGATAACAATATCATCAAACCAATCTACCGTGTCGGCTCATAAATGAGATAGTCTATTTTACAAGGCACAAGCGTAATCATACAATGAAACAACACCAATCACTTCCCATGTTGCACAAGTTGTAACAACCCAGACTTTTAAGAAAATGTAAATACGGAAATTAAATGTGAAATGACCATTTTGCTCTTATAAAGAAAAATTTTAGACTTTTGACTCGAGAGGTTATTTGGACTTTAACCCAAAACCATTACGTAGATCGAGACATTATGAGTTCGTAGACAAGCGGCACACCAAAATTGGACATCGGACAGGGAAGTTATGGGTCACGAAAGGATTTATGAACTATTCATGGTTACACATTTTACGGGACGATTGACTTTTTGGCAGTTCCTAATTGGCCCAAAATATCTGAAGCTGTACAATGGTGAGTGGCACTTGTCACTCATCCCATTGGCCCTTGCCCCCATGTACATGCATCTTCATCCGCTCCTTCTTCATTTTCCCGAAACCCACAACCATCATTCCTTCATCCATTTGTGTTGCGTGAGAGAGATTGAGAGTGAAAGAGAGGTAGATGGTGATGGTGGTTGACGGTGGTGGACGGTGGAAGCACGGAGGAGTACCCTGGAATCCAAGAACCAGGTAAACCCGAAACCCGGTTTGGGTTGATTTTTGAAATTGATTTTAGATGAGTTGTGAGACTATTTTGATGATTGGGAATGGTTCTCTGGGATTCGACGAGTCCACAGGAACAAAAATCGTGGAAGGAAGCAGCTGGAATTGACTGGGCTTCAAGTTTGAAGTTTGGCCGAAAATCATCAAGCTTGGTTGAAGCATTCGAGGTACTTTCTTCCCATTTTAAGTTCCTAGACCAATTTCTGGGTCGATTACAAGTAGATAGGTTGAAAAATGGGACGTTTTGGTGGTTGGAAGAGGAAGAATGAGTCGAGTCAAGGTCACAGGTCGACCTATCTAAAGGTAGGAGACAATGACATGGCATTCCAAGTCATCGATGTTAGTCCACGTGCCAAATCAAGTGATGCCATGTGGAATGCTATCAGGTCCAGTCAATATTGACGTGGTAGTGCCACATCAGACATGTCAGACTACATGGACTAGTGAGGTGGTGCCATGTGGCAACCTGTTAGAAAGTGTAGAGTGACGTGCCAAGTGAGGTGGCAGTCCACATCATCATGTCAGACCACGTGGACCAGTGGGGTGGTGCCATGTGGCAGGGTGTCAGAGATGCCAAAGCTGATGTGGTAGGTTATCAGAGGTTGTCAAACCTGTCAGATGTCATGCTAACATCAGCGTTGACCAAACTTTGACCAGCGCGGTGTGGACACTAATTTCGAGGTCAAACTGATCTTGTTCGAAACATTTTGACGATCTGAATTTAATGGTGGTAGATTCAGGTCGATCGGAGACCGTTTGATAGATCATTTAGAGGTTTTTAACCTTGAGAAGCGTGTTCAGGACACGTTTACGGTACCGAGTTTTGTGGGGGTTTGTCGTATAGACTTGTATCGAATTTTAGTGACCCTCGTATGTGATTTAGACAAGCTTGGAGACTTTGGATTAGCTTCGATGTGATTTACTGTGCGGATATCGAGAGCGCAACTTGGACAGTATGTGAGTGGTCTTTTGTTTTATAACTGCAATGCATGCATAAATGTTTTAAATGCTTTATTATATGATTTAAGCCGAAAGGAATTGAGATCATTCCTTGATGATATTGTGGATTTAATTATCAGTTTATGAACGATTTACGAATTTGCGTGAAAATGGTGTTTTAGGCTTGAGGCCCAATTAGATTATAGTTTGTTTACTTAGATTTGGAGTCAAACGGGAATTTGAAAGAAAGACTGTGTTTTGAGGTGATTTGAATAATGATTTGGTATGATTGATTTGGATAAATCTGGATTTATGAAATGAGTTTTGGACACCATTTTCAGATGGTTTTTTTGAAAAAGCTTGTGAACGTTATGTCTCGGGCATAGGCCCAATTGAACAATGCTTTGACTCGTTTTGAGACATAAATGGTTTAAAAATAACTTTTTACTGGATTTGGTGACTATTCTATATATACCATCCTGTGTGAATTGGATTGTCTCCTCCAAACGTCGTAGATCCTGGAGTAGTCACGGTACGCTGCCTGGGATGAGTAGCTCCAAGAAGAGGCTCAATCTCAGGAGTGTGAGATTATGATATCACCCTGGACGTCTTAGATCATGGAGAGGCACGTTATTATGACATCACCCCAGACGTCGTAGATCTCGGGGATGTACTCGGAGATGAGACCCCGAGTTGCACGCGTAGCATTTGAAATCGTGATAATTAGTGGTTATGGATATACCAGATATCGAGGATTGGTTATATTGTGTTATACTGATATGTGTGCCCAAATATTTATATATGATTTGAATTACTTTCATACGATTTGATTTCTATGCATGCATGTTTATAAAACGAAGGGGAAAACTGTAATTGTTTCTTAAATCGTATTTTGATAATGTATTTTTTTTTCCACTCACACTTTGACTATTTTTATTGACCCTCCAGTCCGTGGCACAGAAACTGGAGCTGATACTGAGGCTGAGGCATAAAGAGTACCGTTGCGCACCTGAATACCTTTCGGGGTAGGATTGGTACTTTTATTATACTGACATTTATGCTTTGTAATACGGTTTATTAGTTGACCTTTTGTCTCAAAGGTTATGTATAGATACTTATCCTTGGTCAGGCAATATTGTAGTTTGAATTATTCTTTAAAAACAAAAAGCGTCACTTTCGGTATTTTGAGTTTGTTTGTCAGACGGGAGCAGGGCACATCCCACGATAATCTAGAGGGATTGGTATGGGTCCTGTCAAATTGGTATCAGAGCATTAGGTTAGCGATATGTACATTGCACATTGACATGCTTAAGTTGTCGTCCTCATCTATGCCTCTTACAGATAAACATGCCTCTGAGACGAGTGCCCGTACACGGTCTGATGACGATCTTGCTAGAGATATGGAAAGTGCCAGTATTGAGTTCGCCTAGCATTTGGGGGCTACGACGTTAGTGGTGAGGTAGACCTTGAGGAAGCCCCCCAGCGGATCACTCATATTGAGCAGATCTTCGCTGTTATGCGATGTCCCCCTGAGGATCGAGTCTTATTGGCTACCTTTTTGGTGGATGGTTACGTGTACTAGTGGTGGTATACACTAGAGATGTCCAGTTGGGATGTTCGGACCATGACTTGAGAGATCTTTCGAAAGAGATTCCTGGATCAGTATTACCCCCACTCATTTCATGATGCTAGGGAGACTACGTTCGTACAGCTCCAGTAGGAGAGTGTGTCGATAGCAGAGTAAGAGAAAAGTTTTCAGATGTTATCCCGCTTTTCTTCTGCGTTCGTGAGTACCGAGGTAGATAAATGCCGAAGGATTGAGCTTGGCCTGCGAGGTGAGATTTGTGCCATTGTGACGGTAGGATCTTACGCTACACTGATGGAGTTGATTGATGCGGCGGTACGAGTAGTGGCCAGTTTTCCTGAACGGTAACAGTTTCCAAGTGGTGGACGACGCCGAGCGTATCCGTATTGTGGATCTTCGAGCCATAGGGCCCCAAAAAGAGGCAGTTTTGGTGGAGCATCATCATCATCTAGTAGTGGTCGGTTTGGCAGGTATAGTGGTACCTAGAGATTTGTCTTCAGATCCCAGCAGACTCCTTAGTCGAGTGGTACATCAGTGGGGTCTACTGGCAAACCGAGGACTTTGACTTGATATTCTTGTGGAAAGTCTGGCCACTTTAGGAGGGAGTGTCCACAGATGGCTGGTGGCAGTAGTATAGGTCGAGGCTTGGATTCCGAGGATCACGAGGACGTGGTCGATCTTCTGGACCACAGGCCCGAGTATTCGCGGTTACCCAACAGGAGGACAGAGCGACCCTAGTAGTGGTGACAGGTTCACTCACTATTTTAGATCATGATGTACGTATTTTGATAGATCCTGGAGCCACTCATTCTTTTATATCTTGGAGTTGTGCATTATTGGCAAATAGGGAGGTGTCCACAATCGGTTGTGATATGGATGTTGGTACATCGGTAGGAGATGTATATATTGTGAGTCAAGTGCTGAGAGACTGCCTTATGAGGATAGGAGGTATTGATTTGGTAGCGGATTTGATACTTCTAGACCTACACGATTTTGATGTTATCCTTGGAATAGATTGGAAGACCTATCATCACGCTTCTATCGAGTGTTTCGATAAGAGGGTGACCTTCCAGAGTCTAGGGCTACCCGAGACTCCTTTTCAGGGATACCAGAAGGTGCTACCCTCTAGAGTTATATCGGCATTGACAGCGAACAAGTTATTGAGGAAAGGTTACCCGGGTTATTTGGCTTACGTGGCTGATACCCACGTTACTCCACTGAGGGTAAAGGATATACCAGTGGTGCGGGAGTTTCCCGATGTGTTTCCTGAGGATTTGCCAAGATTACCACCCCATAGGGAAATTGAGTTTACCATTGAGCTTCTTCTAAGCACGTGAAATATTTCTCAGGCACCTTACCGGATGGCACTAGCTGAGTTACGAGAATAGAAGGTGCAATAGCAAGACCTGGTGGACATGGGGTTTATTCGACCAAGTGTGTCGCCTTGAGGAGCTTTAGTATTGTTTGTAAAGAAAATGGATGGTAGCCTTCGATTGTGTATAGATTATCGGCAACTAAACAAAGTAATAGTGAGGAATAAGTATCCTCTACCCCATATTGATGATCTGTTCGACCAGTTGAGAAGGGCCAAGTATTTTTCGAAGTTTGACCTTCGGTCTGGATACCATCAGTTGAGGATAGTTGAGGGAGATGTTTCAAAAACTGCTTTCCAAACAAGATATAGCCATTATGAGTTCCTAGTAATGCCATTCGGGCTGACAAAGGCACCATATGCATTTATGGACTTGATGAATCAGGTATTTCGATCATAGATAGATCAGTCTATGATTGTGTTCATCGATGACATCTTGGTATATTTGAAGAGTGCCAAAGCACACGCAAAACATTTGAGGTTGGAACTGAACAAATTAAGGAAGAACCAATTGTATGCTAAGCTAAGTAAATGTCAATTTTGGTTGAACAGTATAGGCTTCTTGGGACATGTGATTTCGGCATAGGGGATTAGTGTGGATCCCCTTAAGACAGAAGCCGTAACCAATTGGGTGCAACCAAAGATTATTTCTAAGGTACGAAGTTTCGTAGGGTTAGCCAGGTACTACAGACACTTTGTAGAGGGTTTCTCTACTATTGCTGCTCCATTGACCCGTTTGACCAGGAAAGGGGTTAAGTTCGTTTGAAATGAACACTGCGAACAGATTTTTAAGGAATCGAAAAGACGGCTGACTTCTGTGCCAGTTTTAGCCCTTCCAGATGATAGTGGGGAGTACAAGGTATATAGTGATGAAGCGTTGCAAAGATTAGGTTGTGTGTTGATATAACACGGGAGAGTTATTTCCTATGCCTCTCGATAGTTAAAGCTACATGAGTCAAACTACCCTACCCATGATTTAGAGCTAGCTACAGTGGTACATGCTGTAAAGATTTGGAGACATTACCTGTACGGAGAGACATGCAGGATTTTCACTGATCATCAAAGTTTGAAGCATCTTGTTACTCAGAAATAATTAAACCTGAGACTGAGACGATGGTTGGAGATAATCAAGGATTATGATTGCACGATTGAGTACCATCCCGGGAAGGCAAATATAGTGGCAGACGCTTTGAGCATGAAGTTTACGGGTTCTGTAGCTCATATGAGGTTGGTCTATTTTCCCTTGTTAGTGGAACTCCGAAGAGCTAGAGTTATACTCGGACTGGATGATGAGGGAGCCATGTTGGCCAGTTTTCATGTAAGACCTATCTTGATTGACCGGATTATTGAGGCTCAAATTCAAGATCCCACTTTGCGTATTTTGAGGATAGAAGTTGAAGCAGGTGACAGGCAGGATTTCATTATTCGATGTGATGGAGTTTTACTGAAACAAGGTCAATTGTGTGTGCCTGCAAATGCAGAATTGAGGACAAGAATTCTTGAGGAAGCCCATAGCTCAGCATATACGATGCATCCAAGAGGAACAAAGATGTATTGTATGCTTAACGATCACTATTGGTGGACAAAGATGAAGAGAGAGATTGCAGAGTACGTTGGTAAATGCTTGACTTGCCAACAAGTAAAAGCTAAACGACAGAGACCGTATGAAACCTTACAAACACTCCCGATCCCTGAGTGGAAATGAGATCACGTAACCATGGACTTCGTATTCAAATTGTCAAAGACACGGAGCAGTTTTGATGGGGTCTGGGTGATTGTGGATAGACTTACAAAGTCGGAACACTTTTTGCCAATGCGTGAGAACTTCAAATTGGAACGGTTTACTCGTTTGTTCATTGACGAGATCATCAGATTGCATGGGATGCTAGAATCAATAGTTTCAGATTGAGATCCACGGTTTACATCAAGATTTTGACGGAGTTTGCAGAAAGCCCTCGATATGAGGCTACATTTCAGCACTACATTTCATCAGCAGACAGATGGACAGTCGGAGAAGACTATTCAGATTCTGGAGGATATGATAAGAGTGTGTGTACTACAGTTTCAGGATACTTGGGACACGCTTCTACCATTGATTGAATTTGCCTACAACAATATCTATCATTCGAGTATTGGAATGGCTCCATTTGAAGCCTTGTATAGGCTCCAATGTAGGACGCCGATATATTGGACTGAGGTAGGCGGGAGGGATGTATTAACGCATGATATCATGGATATGACCTAGGAAAAGGATGGAATTATCAAAGAAATATTGAAGACGGCACAGGATCGTTAGAAAAGCTATGACGACTGACGGGTCAGAGCCTTAGAGTTTGTAGTGGGAGACTAGGTTTTCTTGAAGTTATCCCCTTTGAAGGGTATTGTACGATTTGGTAGACGTGAGAAGTTGAGTCCCCGTTACATTGGACAGTACGAGATTACAGAGAGAATTGGCGTTGTTGCGTACAGATTAGCTTTGCCCCCAGAACTTTTGAGAATACATGATGTGTACCATGTTTTGCTGCTTCAGAAGTACGTACGGGAAAAGTCGCATGTTCCGGAAGAACATCCGTTGGAACTTAGAATAGATTTGAGCTTTGAGGAACAGCCAGTACAGATTCAAGATTGGAAAGAGAAAATATTACAAAATAAGACTATTCCCCTGGTGAGAGTATTGTGGAGGAATTACAACGTGGAAGAGGCCACTTGGGAGCCCGAAGCCCTAATTCAAACACAATACCCACATTTGTTTGAATGAATTTTGGGAACAAAATTTTTGTAAAAGGGGTATATTGTAACAACCCAGACTTTTAAGAAAATGTAAATTCGGAAATTAAATGTGGAATGACCATTTTGCCTTTAAAAGGGGAAAATGTTGACTTTTGACTCGAGAGGTTATTTGGACTTTGAGCAATACCCATTACGTAGATCGAGACGTTACAAGTCCATAGACAGACCGCACATCGAAATCGAACACCAGATAGGGAAATTATGGGTCACGGAAGGATTTATGAACTATTCATGGTTACACGTTTTACGGGACGGTTGAATTTTTGGTAGTTCTTAATTGGCCCAAAATATCTGAAGCTGTCCAATGGATGAGTGACACTTGTCACTCTTCCCATTGGCCCTTGCCCCCATGTACATGCATCTTCATCATCTCCTTCTTCATTTGACCGAAACCCACAAACCACCCACAACCATCATTCCTACATCCACTTGTGTTGCTTGAGAGAGATTGAGAGTGAAAGAGAGGCAGACGGTGACGGTGGTGGACGGTGGAAGCACAGAGGAGTACCTTGGAATCTAAGAACCAGGTAAACCCGAAACCCGATTTGGGTTGATTTTCGAAATTGATTTTAGATGAGTTAAGAGATCGTTCTGATGATTGAGAATGGTTCTCAGGGATTGGACAATTCCATAGGAACAAAAATCATGGAAGGAAGCAGCTAGAATCGACTGGTCTTCAAGTTTGAAGTTCGGCCAAAAATCATCAAGCTTAGTTGAAGCATTCAAGGTACTTTCTTCCTATTTTAAGTTCATAGACAAATTGCTGGGTTGATTACGAGTAGATAGGTAAAAAAATGGGACATTTTGGTGGTCAGAGGAGGAAGAACGAGTCGGGTCAAGGTCGTAGGTCGGTTGACCCGTCTAAAGTTAGGAGACGATGACATGGCAGTCCACATCATCATTGTCAGTCCACGTGGAAAATCAGGTGATGCCATGTGGTAGGGTGCCAGGTCCAGTCAACAGTGATGTGATAGTGCCATGTTAGACATGTTAGAAATGTCAGACCACGTGGACCAGTGGGGTGGTGCAGCGTGGCAACCTGTCAGAGAGTGTCAGAGTGACGTGACAAGTGACATGGCAGCCCACGTCATCCTGTCAGACCACGTGGAAGAGTGGGGTGGTGTCATGTGACAGGGTGTTCGAGATGTCAAAGCTAAGGTGGTAGGCTGTCAGATGTTGTCAGACCTGTCAGATGTCAAGATGACTTCAGCGTTGACCGGTGTTGACCGCCGTGGACCGCCGTTGATTAGTGATGACCAGCGTTGACTGAACTTTCATCTACGCGTGTGGGCTCGTGGACACGAATTTCGAGGTCAAATCAGTGTTGTTTAAAAGGTTTCGGCTAGGGCTGGGCATGGTTCGGTATGGTACGATATTTGTTGAAACTAAAACCATACCATTTAATTTTAATCGGTTTAGTACGGTTCGGTATTCCACAATTTTAAATTGATACTGGATCGTACTGTACCGATTAAATTCAGTATGGTTTCGGTACAGTTTCCCTTTTGAACCAAAATTTTATGGATTTAGGATTGAGGTGAATGCTAATGAGGAATTATGGTTTCTAGTGTAACAAATGCTCAGTTAGCACGCTTTTTTTTTTGTTTCTACTATTAATGAGGAATTATGATGCCAACTCTTTAGGTGACTACTAGTGTTGTTAGTATTTAGGTTAAGAAAAATGGTTTCTTATGTAGTCCAACAAGACTATTTTTAAGTATGGTAGACAAGATAATTTTAATTAGATAAATTTATTATCATTAGGCTACAAAGAACTTATAATAGTTTTTTAGTATATGATTGTTATATCAACCAATAGGAAAATAGTTTTAGTTATTTTAAAAAAATAGAAATGCTAATTCGGTTCGGTATCGACAGGGGACAGTTTTCCAAAACCCCGAAACCAAAACCGTACCGATTTGAATCGGTACCAGTTCGGTACCGTACCGATCATCACATCGGTTTTACTATTCGGTATTTTTTCGGTTTGATCCGATCTGAAACGATACGGTTTTGGTTTTTTGGTTCTATATGCCCACCCCTAGTTTCGACGATCTGAATCCAATGGTGGCGGTTTCAGGTCGATTGGAGACCGTTTGATAAGTCATTTGGAGGTCTTTAGACTCGGAAAGTGTGTTCGGGACATGTTTACAGTACCGAATTTTGTGAGGGTTTGTCGTATAGACTTGTATAGAATGTTAGTGACCCTCGGATGTGATATGGATAGGCCCGGAGACTTCAGATTAGTTTTGATGTGATTTATGGCGCGGATATCGAGAGCACAGCTTGGATAGTGTGTGAGTGGAATTTTGTTTTATAACTGCAATACATGCATAAATGTTTTAAATTCTTTATTATATGATTTGAGTCTAAAGGAATTGAGATCATTACTTGATGATATCGTGGATTTAATTATCGGTTTATGAATGATTTTATGTAACGACCCGTCCTAGAAAGTAAAGTTTAGATAGTGATTAAGATGGGATTAGTGAGCTAATCGGTGGTTAGTTGGTTTCGTTGGGGTCGTTAGGGCAGAATGACGATTTTGCCCCTAGTTCGGGCAAAAAGTTGACTTTTAGGTCGGGTGGTCTGATGGACTTTGACCGGTGACCAGGACGTAGTTTAGGACGTCACGAATCCATAGGCAGGTGGCACGCCCGATTCCGACATCCGAGGAGGAAGTTGTGATGTTCGGAAGTTGGTAAAATAAGGGGAAAAGTTGACTTTTTGGACGATCAGGTTTTGGTACGTTGACCGAGGATGGTTACGTAGATCTCGTTGTCCTGAGTTCGATGACAGACGACACGTATTCATCAGACTTACGATGTACGAGTTGCGGGTCAAGGAAGTTAGTGGCATAATTGTAATTTTAAGTTAAAATGAGGGGTATTTTGGTCTTTGTGCTCTGGGAATTGTGCAAAGAGAAGGGCAGATGGATGGCTGGGATTGGGCCATGTGTGAGAGAATGGAGTGGATGGTGACATGTGGCAAGTGTGTAGTGGATTCTGGGGGGTTCCAGTGTGTGCACGGTCCAATAATTTGGGTGTAACCGTGCTGTGTGTGTGTTGTTCGCAGAGAAGAACGGAAACAGAGTGAGGCGGTGAGGAAAATTGAAGGGTGCTCGTGTGTGTGCTGATGAATTGTGAGTGTGTGAGGGTGATCGGAGAGTGAGAGGGAGCTAGTGAGCTTGTTGGGAGGCTGAGGGCTTTGTGGACTCCAGGGAACACGGCGGCGAGCACGGTGGTGGACGGTTGCAGGTAATCCCTCATCCCTGTAAACTTGCCCTGTTTTCCCGTCGAGTTTCAAATTGAAAGTCGTGAGTTGAGGAGTTGAATCGAAGAGGTTAGGGAGGTCTAGGGAGTTCAGTTGAGTCCAGGGGGTCTTTTGGTTGTGCTGCCGTGACGGGAGGTGCCCGGTGGCGGTTGGCACGACGGAGGGGACTCTGTGTTCTCTGTTTTGGCCGTGAGTTTCAGACGGGAAGTCGTGGACTTAGGGAGTGAGTCGAGGGTTTCTGTGAGTTGGGTGTGACTCAGTGAGGTCTTAGGAAGAGTTTAGGGTCGACACCGTGAAGGGGGAAGACCTGGGTGGCTGGGAAGGAGAACAGGGGAAAGTACGGGTTTCTGTTCGAGCTTGAGTCGATAGGTTTGAGGGTGAGTCGAGGTGCTAGAGTGAGGGGGATGAGTATCCTAGGACTAGACGAAGCTGTTAGTGAAGAAAGGAGGTGTTTTGGTGCAGGCACGGCGGTGAACCGCTCTCGCCGGTTCAGGTTGCAAGCCACTGGTGCGAACCGGGTCGACGTGAGGTGGACGGTGGTACTGTAGCTGGCGGGTGAGGCCCACGCGCAGCCACTTTAGGCGGAGCGTGGGGGCGCGTGCGGCGGTTCTGGGGAAAATGGTCAACATGGTTTTTGGTCTAAGTGTTATAACGAGTCTAATGGAAGTGGTTTCGAGTTATTCGGACGTTGAATCGAAGTCGTTTCGCGAGGGTGAAAGCTTAGGGTCCCGGTTTCTTACGTTTAGGATTCGGGGATTTTTAAGGGAATTAGGGTGGATCCTCGTGGATGCGTTGGTAACGTACTTTGGCGGTTGTTGACAGGATCGGGATTTCCCGAGGAAGCCGAGGAACGTGCTGGACGTTCAGGACGCGATTGAGGGCGCGATACTGTGAGTGGACCTTTTCTTTAAACTCGAACATGCATAACTGTTTTCTATAATTGTTTTATATCTGTGATTTCATGCTTGTTGGATTTATGATGTGATTTTATATAATTACACGGTTTTCGAGAAATAATGTATTTTGCACATTTTACGAAAAAAGGGTAATTTTGAATGTAAAGTTATGGTTTTGGGGGTTTCAAACGTTAAATGATTTCTAATGATTATAAGTGGATTTTGGAATATGATTTTGAGGATCAAGGTTTCGGTTTTGAAATCGAAATTTGACAATTGGACTTTGGTTTTAAAGTTGAAAAGTGGATTCCGGATTTGGGTTCGGAATGACGGTTCGGGATGCCGAAGGGCATCAGACCGGTGATTTCGGATTCGGGTTTGGATGTGAATTCGGAAATGGTTTTCAAATGGTTTTGATTGGATTTGCTGGATCTGGATATTGGGTTTAAAGACCCGGATATTGATTGACGGGGGACGGGCCCGGATTGGGTTTAAAGACCCGGATTGAGTTTAAAGACTCGGGAGTTTAAAGACTCGGATATATTGATATTTCCCCCGTAGGCCTGTTGAGTTTAAAGACTCGGGAGTTTAAAGACTCGGATATTATTTAAGCCTGGATTGAGTTTAAAGACTCGGGAGTTTAAAGACTCGGATAGATCCAGCAGGTTTGATCGGAAAAGAACGGTTTGATATTCACGGTTTATGATACGGTTTTATGATGCTCATGATATGACTTTTATACCCGTTTATAGTGTTTCTGTTTCTTATGATATGGTTTATGGTGATTTGGTTTATAACTGTTTTATGAACTGGGTTATGCATGTGGTTTCAAAACGGAGGGCTAAACCCGGTTTTCTTATAAATGGTTTTGGAAACTTTTCTTTTATTTATGGTCCACTCACACCTTCTGTTTTTACTGCCCTCCAGGTTGTGGAGCTAGCGTGGGGTTCCAGCGTCGAGGCAGCGTCTGAGGCATAGAAGTCACGGGAGGGATCCCGGAGTGTTTCAAATCTTTCCGCGTGCGTGTATGTTAGTTTATCGGTTTGTCGTTTCTGTGTATTTTGTACTATGCTCTGTAAACGGTTGAGTTCGGGTTTGTATAGTTTCTCCTGCGTCTGACAGTGGTATTTAGTGAATTTCATGCTTTCCTTTGGCTTTAGCGTTGGGGTGTCAGACGGGAGCAGGATTTACCTCGGGTTTCGGGGTGAAACAGGGGTGGGTCCTGACATTTTACATATTTACGTGAAAACGGTGTTTTGGGCTTGAGCCCCAATTGGAGACAAACTGGAATTTGAAAGAAAGACTGTGTTTTGAGGAGATTTGAATAACGATTTGGTATAATTGATTTTGATAAATCTTGATTTATGAAATGAGTGCTGGATACCTTTTTCGGACAGTCTTGTGGAAAAGGCTTTTGAACGTTATGTCTCGGGGCATAACCCCAATTGAACAATGCTTTGACTCGTTTTGAGACATAAATGGTTTTAAAATGACTTTTTACTAAATTTGGTGATTGTTCCACATATACCATCTTGTGTGAATTGGATTGTCTCCTCCAGACGTCGTAGATCCTTGAGTAGTCACGATACATTGCCTGGGGCGAGTAACTCCTAGGAGAGGCTCAGTCTCAAGAATGTGAGATGATGATATCACCCCGGACATCGTAGATCCTAGGGAGGCACTCTATTATGATATCACCCCGGATGAGTACTCGGAGATGAGACCCTGAGTTGCACGCGTAGTATTTGAAATCGTGACAATTACTGGTTATGGATATCGCGGATATCGAGGATTGGTTATATTGTGTTATACTGATATGTGTGCCCAGATCATAAGTTCACTTATATAAAAATTAAATTTTAAATATGATTCTAAAATTTAATATAAACTGCATGATTTTAATTTAATTTTATGATAAAATTACTTCTTGTTAAATTTTCTTATCCAAACTCTCTCTAGCTCTCTCTCTCTCACCATCTTAAAATAAAATAAAACGTTGAAATTTAAAATGCAACCATCAATCAACCGAACCATGCAAACAATTCAAGTGACTAGGGTGGGCACGGTGCAGTTTGATACAGATATTAATAATATGCAAATTCAAACCGTTAAAATTTTAACAGTTCGATACGGTTTGAATTTTCTAAAATTAGGAATGAAACTGTTTCAATCAAAATTTTTATTAACGGTTCGGTTTGGATTGAAACAACATGAAACCGTTTAGACATCAAAAAACAGCAAGTATATTTAGAAAACAGCAAGGATATTAAAAAGACAACAAGTATATTAAAAAAACAGTAAGGATATTAAAAAAACAACAAGTATATTAAAAAAAACAACAAGTATATTAAACATCAAGTATATTAAAAAGACAGTAAAGATATTTAAAAAAAAGAAAGTATATTAAAAAAAACATTAAGGATATTAAAAAACAACAAATATAATAAAAAAATAGTAAGTATATTAAAAAACAACAAGTATATTAAAAAAACAAGTCTATTTAAAAAAAAACATAAAGGATATTAAAAAACAGTAAAGATATTAAAAAAACAGTAAGGATATTTTAAAAGATAAAGTAAGGATACAAAAAAGAATAATCAATACTCAATATTTTGTATATTAATTTTGAGGAGAATTTGATTGCAAACATTAACACTATATTAAGATTTGGCAAACAAACATTAGCACGTAATAATCTTTTATTATACTTTTATCTAAGTATACATATATTTATGTGGTTATAATTGAGTATCTTTTTATTTTTATTATTTTTATTGTATTGATAATATATTTAAAAATTAATATATTCATTAGTTGTCCGGTTTGAATTTAACGGATTTTCAAAATGAAAATCCAAATCCAAACTATTACTAACGGAGTAGTTTGGATTCTCAAACCGTTTGACTGTTATACGGTCAAATTTAAACCGTTTGATAATAACGATTTGAAACAGATCGGTTAACGGTTTTAACGGATTTGTGTCTATCTCTGCAAGTACTCATTGCAAAATATGGCGCAAATGTGCATTCAACGGTATTTTTTTTTTGGTTACTCAATGAATGGGGTAAGTTTTTTTTTAATATTTATTTGTTTTTCTTATTTTAATCTCTTTGTTATTCTACGCTAACCTTTTTCTTCTCGCGTTAAAAGAGCTAGGATGATAACAAATCTCTCCAATTCATAATTGCTTTTTCATTATGCTAAAACCATAAGATTTCATTATTAGTCTTAGTTTTTATTTTTAATATAATGATGTTGGCTATTGACCATAAGATTTTATTAGCAATAGTTTTAAATTTATTTTTCATACAAGGATATGGCGGAGAGGAAATATTAGAGCACATTTAGTGGATTGTAATTAAACAATTAAAAAAATAGTACTATCTAGTGACACAATTTTTAAAGGTTAAAGTATTAAAAATCAATAAAGACTCAAATTAAGTACTTACTCGAACATAAAAGGTACGTTTGGGACTCCATATAAGAAACCGAATAGGATAATATAGTATAAAATCGATGTTTGATACTACTTGCCTTAATTAACTACTGAATAAGTTAATACAATTGAGTACTTTTAAGTTTTTCACACTCGCTAAAATAATACTCTTCAAATTATGCGTATTAAATAGTCGGTCAACAAGCAATCTTAAAAATTAGTAATAATTATAAACAGTAATAAAAAAATTAATATAAAAAGTTAATTAAAATATTTCTGGCATGCAGCCCGGGCTCATGGTTTTCTATCTTCATATGCAGAGAACTCTTTAGATTATTTGAATAAGAAAATCCATTTATCATGTTTGGATGATCATGTGGTGCTATTTTAAATGTGTTTTCTGCTATTTTTCGACAATAATTTTGTTATGAGTATTATAAATAATTAAAATTAAATAAATAAATAATGATGATGATAATAATAATAAAATATAAAAAATTAATTGATATATAGATATATTTATGATCAATTAGTATAATATAATATAGTCAATCTTTTAATTTGATAAAGCATCAAACGCTCGACTAAATACTCAGTCTATTTAGTAGACAGATTAATTTATTTGACTGAAATAACTAGGATAACAAGGCATACCAAACAAGACCAAAGACTTCTATATTTTAGCGAGGATGTAAACATTTCAAAACGTATTTAATAACTTCCAATGCGTTGCGTAAAAAAACTTATTAAACATCTTTAAGTTTATTATTAACTTATTTTCAAAATCTTATTTGACATAAATAAATTTAATATATTTATGTTTTTTATACAATATAATTATGTCTTAAAAAATTTACTTAAAAATGAAAAAACAAAAACAAAAACTGATTCCACAGGTATAACCACTACATTGGGAGGGGGGACCGCGGGGAAGCAAAAAAGGTGACTAAAGTGTGTCGTGCCATTTCGACGAAAGGGGCTCCAAGAGATCACTGTCAATATTTAACCTAAATTTATTTGCTAAGCTGTAATCCAGACAAATGAAAGACTTGCAACCATGACCCTGACTAGGTTAAGCTCTTGCATTTTATTCCAGTAATATCTATTTATAGTTTATACCATCTTCACAATATATTGAATAATCAGTATATATATATATATATTAATCTAAGCATTTTGACTCCTAAATAATTCTTTGTATATTTTCATCACAAAAAAATATATATATTTGAAATATTTTAGTCGTTCATATATAGTAAATAAACTAACGGTTTTAGTAATAATGAAGATCCTAATTATAAAGAGTTCATTTAATTTACACATAAATTGTTAAATGATCTCCAACTTTATTAATTTTTAGCATTAATGATCTTAAATTGAACGGATTATTTAATAAATCGAAAGGAAAATACAAGTTAGGAGGTACCTTTATAGATAAAATGCAAGGTTATAAAAAAAAAGCTATTAGTGAATTTTCCTTTTTTTTTACGATATTTTATATATTTGTTTATTATTGATATATGTGTAGGAATTGATTATTTTATTAATATAATTGTGCTAATGGCAACAAAGTAAGGGACGAATGTAACCGGCCTGATATGGTGATGTGAAGATGCACTCACTATATATGAATCGATTTTTTATTTTTATTACAGTTTTTCTTTTGAAAATATTTTTGATTTCATCACATTGATTGTAGCATTGACATATTGGCTGGTGAAGTTTATGTGTTTAATTTTATTTTGATCTCTACACTTAATTAATTTAAAGTGCATGTATTTTTTTTATCTAAAGTATTTAGAGAGGGGAGAGGCAACCCACCTAATTTAGGAATATTATGAAACGTCTCAGATCCGCAGGAACTCAACTAACATCTGGGTTCTGCACCCCATCAGTAAGAGTAGACAGATCCTACGTAATCCAAGGTTTTCCACCTTGCAAGCCCCGTAAACACTGACAGTCAGGTCACTTTAAACCCAGACTCCCAAAAGTTGACGCAATCACCAGCATTTACATGAATCCCACTGTCATCCGTCACTCAACAACCTCCCTGCTCAAGATTTATTGACATTATTAAAGCTCGAACCTTGATGGGGATTTCCTGCCAACCCTTGCAGGTATATGCCTAGATAAAGCCTGGTAGTTGGTTCATCTTTGTCAAAAGCTTGCATAATCCTCGGGACTCTAGAAACAAGAAAACAAAAAACAACCTTAAAAATTGTAAACTTTTCAATATAAATATGAATTGTTTTCTTTATTTATACGAATAAAATCTTAATGTTTCTTATTACTTACAAAGTAAAAAAATATTATAAAATTGTAACATTAATATATTATATTCTATAAAAGATGTATTACTATAACTCTGGAAAAATAAAAACAAAAACTGTTTCCTCCTCCCCTCGTATTCTCCTATTCTGCGTCACCGCCAAGTCCTTAGCCCAGTACGTACCCAACGTCAACACTCCAACCCCACCAATGATCCTCATAAAAGATTCCGCGTTCACCCACCACCTCAACCACCAAATCTTCACCGTGGTTTAAATGGTGTCCATGATACCATCATGGACCCCAGAAGAAAAGCGATGCCGCCACCACCACTATGTATATATATATATATACGGAATTGAATAAATTGCATGCACATCTTCCAGCTCCCTAATAGGTAAGAAGAGTCCACAAATAAGTTTTTTTTTTTTTAAAAAAAAAATCATTGTAGTGTGAACTATAAGTTTAGTAATCTCCAACTCCCATGAACAATAAAACAGTGTATTGGTAATAGGAAAATTCTTGCATTCTACTTTGATGATACCTTATAATATTTCCCTTTTTATTTATCGAATTATCTTTAAACTTATATTATAATTGGAAATGTTTAATTTCCAAGTCCTAATGTCAAGATTATTTCCGTAAAAAATTAACAAGATTGAGGTTGTTTAGGCATTCAAATATATCAATAAATTTGACAGTTTGCCATGAGAATCTTAATTCTTATTAAAACTATTAATTTATTTGACACATATGAATGACTAAACGACCTTCAATCTTATTTATTTTTTATGGAGATGATTTTGACATAATAATTTAGAAAATGAACCAAATTTCGATTATGCTATGTGTACAAATATAACTCAATAAATTAAATGAGTAGATATATATATATATATATATATATATATATATATATTTGTAATATAAATAGTTTAAGCGACGATTATAAAGAGCAATCAAATCTAATAGATCCTTGCGAGTTATATATGGGCTACCTCTTCCTCTTGTAGCTTAAATATTGGAGACTCACACAAACTTCAGGGAAATTTCGCATGTTGGATTAATTGTTGGTCATTTGTGGATAATTGATTAATACTATATATTGTTTGATTATATGAGGCATGCCTTGTCCGGATCTCTTTATTATAAGATATTTTAAAACAAATTGATCGGGGCGCAATCCTATAATTAATATATAATCACTTAATTTGTAAAAAGAAGTTGAAAATAATATTTTTTGGTTGATAAAGGGACAATCAAGCTATACATGACGAGTTCATGAAGTAACATGAAATACATCATCAATAAAAAAATAAAAAAAAAGGAACTTAATTAAATAAAATTCAATCCACAGAAACTCTAACTTAAAATATATTAATTTTAAAATATACCTATAAATGAACTCCGGATAATTTAAAATAAACCTGTATTTAGGCAGTTCACTTTTAAAAAATCATATATATAATATATGGGGTAGATCGATGACACCATAATTTTGACACATATTTTAAGACAATTTTTCAACCATTAGATCCATACAATTTTAACGGTTAAAATTAATCTAATGTGTGATGTTAATTTTTTTTTATTTTGATTAATTATTAATTAGGGAAAAAATCCTATAAAAGTTTAATTAATATTCTCCCCCCTCTCTCATTAATTATTTTCCCTGAACTCTTTCCCAATATTACTTATTTTTCTCTTAGGAAAAATAAAATTAATTATTTTCCCTTAATTCTCTTAACTTCCTCCTCATTTACCTATCTTTGAAAGAAGATCTTCCATGTTCTTCGTCCTCTTATCACTGCTTCTCCTTTCCTACACCCTTAAAAACTCCAGATTATCACAAAAAAATATTCATTATTTAAAGATATAAGACTTATTTCTTATTTATTGTTGTTTTTATTATTGTGCAGCAACATTAGACCAAATTGCTGGAAAAAAAAAATAGGTCGAATGAAGAACTTAGAACATTGTTGAAACCTGTAAAAGATATTATCGTACACAAAAACAAAATGTAAAAGAGGTCACTAGTACTATATATCACGAATCTTTGTTTTTATCTTCTAAGCAGTACGGATTTAAGATGCCAACTGAAGGTGACATTTCTAAATCTGAAGCTATGAAGCTAGTCTATTGAAAGATGAAAATCATTTAATTTTTTTTTTTGGCAAGAATAATGAATGTAGTACTCATAGAAATTGTGATTGATGATTAAGGAATTTGATGAATCTTTCTTGCTTATGTTTTTCTTTTGGAAAGTTTTCTTAGTTATGTTTGAAGATAAAGAGAAAGGAGAAACAATGAATGGTGTCGCACGATTATTGCAAAAAAAAAAAAAATGAACAAATTCATTTATTGTTTTGTTATTAGTTTATTATTGCTTTCAAAATTAAAATAAATTGAATATTAAGATATCTGATCTCAGCCGTTCAAAATGTTTTTAATCTAATGACTTAAAACTTGTGTCAAAATTATGATTCCACCAATCCCCTCTTATATATATATATATACTAGAGAAAGCCAGGAATTAGAAAACGGAGTTTCCTATATGTATATGCCGAGAAGGGTTGTACAAGTTTGCAATATAAATTTGCATGGTTTAATAATATTTGAAGCAAATCCATGGCGGATCGATGAAACTTATGCATTCAATCTTAGGTCTTCTCGAGAATATATGGTTAATTTGGCTGGGACTGATCGACATTATAATGGCTTTGTTGAAGCTGAATTCGTCCTTTAAACTCAAAAGACTCAAGGATCCCTGCAAACAAGCAAACAGTAAGCTATCGTTCGTTCAATGATCGAGACCCGGGGGGTGTTCGACCAAGAACGCTCCAATGCTTAAGTTAGCTTCGAAAGAGAAAATCTCAAGAGCTTAAGTAGCGTTGAACAGAATTACCTTTATTGAGAAATGTGTTCCCTTTATATAGGGGGTGAATGAGATGCTCAATTTCCATAGTTCCGATGTGGGACAAATGCTCCTTGATTTGTGTGCTAACACGTGTTACACAGATCGAGGGTGAGAGGCTTCCACGTATCATCCCGGTTTGGACCCAATATTTGGGCTATATAAGCATTGTGGGCTTGAGCCATGTTCGGTGTTTGGACTTTAAGTATTATTGCCAGGGGCAATTTGGTCATTTTGGGAATTAGGGGCCACGTGGTAGCTCCACATTCTTCCGGTGATTTTGGATTCCACAGGCTTCAACTTTTATCAATTACTTGTGTTTCAAGAAATCCAAAATCAATTAGCTGAGTCAATCAACTTTGTCCTAACTCGTCTTCTCTCCTCCTCCTTTTGTGAAAGTAGTCACCATACTCTCTCAGAGTCGAAGTCTCGTGTCCAAATTCCCAGTCTCCTCCAATTTTGCTTCCATAAAGAATACCATATTTAAGTTGTAATTTCCACATATAATAAAAAAGATCATGCATCGATTTATTTGGTTGTCCTAATTTAATTAATTAAGCTAGGTCAAATTTAGTGACAATGAAGTGTGTTATAGTGGGGTACATAGCTGACTAGGTGGTCTGGTGAGGACCTAACCCACTTGGGTTAAACAAGTCCCGCGACGATTGGATTCGATGCTATAATCATACATGAGTGATTAAGTTCCATTTTGACTGGCTTTGGTGGGGTGGGGGAGGTCTCAAGATTCTTGACCTCTTTATTTTATTAACTATTTTCTTTTCTTTTCAATATATTGATATAAAATTAATTCTCACCTGCATCGGAATTCAGCATCCATATAATATTAATATCATGTAAATAGAATTCGTACATTCAACCTAAAAATAAATTAACTAAAGTAATGCTTCGACCATTAGAACACATAGCAAGAACCCGGTACCCTGGTGATATTTTTATTAATTTTCCTTTGTAAAACTTGAATATTTGAATATTAATGGAGAATATAAATATGTCCAAGTTCGATCAGTCCGTGGTCCTTTTCTTAGGGTGCGATCTTTAGAGGCTTAAATTGGTGATGGATCGACAGATGATGACTACTCCTTGCAAATTGGCAATGCCACTTTCTTTAATTTGACTGGAAAAGTTGAACAGAAGCAACTTAGAAAGAAACTTTCGCAGATTTGCTTCTTCTCGAATATTGATCCAATTAAAATATTCCAATTAGTCACTCACCTACTGTGTTGCATACCTTCATCGATTTACCCTCTTTTGAATTTTCCTTAAAACATGGCAAAGATTTTTCTCTCATTATGTCACTTATCTTTCCTATAAACAAAGTCAAACACCAAATTAGACCAAACATTATTATATATATGTGCGTGCCCGTCTTGAGATGGGATCTCATTTTGATGTAGCATGCATGTTTATGGAGCGGTTACTAAGGTTAAATTTCAGTGGATTAAATTTACATATACAATAAAATACACTTAATTATTAAGAAAGTAACGAGTCTTACACTTAAATATATCCCTATATATAAATAGACATAAATATATCTCTATGTATAAATAGACGTTTGATAGACGGAAGAAGAAAAATTACAATAAAGTCGGTAATTAGACCTGTTAGAATGCCACTTGATAGAATGCCACTTGTCATAATGTGAGTGAGTCTTGGCAATACAATTGTATTTCAGTTAGGACTGTTAGTTAGCTGTTAGGATCAGTTGGTTAGTTGCAAGATCAGTTGTTGCTTGCTTGGAGAGAACGGCTTGTGTGCTCCCATATATAGGCTCAGTCTTCTTTTCTGTTCATCTTTTTGATCATATTCATACAACCATATTCTAATCCTTCTCTGATCTTCACTTCCCTCTCTTCTTGCTTTTTCTTCAAGCTTCACTTAACATGGTATCAGAGCTGTGCTAGACGGCCTGATTTCCTTTTTCGTTTTTCCGCTGCCTAAAACAAAAGACAATGATCTGTTCACATAGAGCCTAAGCATTCAAAGCCGATGCACGCCTCTCTCCTTGTTCATGCCTAAATCAGCATTCAAGTCGATGCACGTTTCTCTTCTTGTTTGTGCCTAAATCAGCATTCAAGCCGATGCTCATTTCTCTTTTTGTTTGTGCTCGAATCAGTAGTCAAATTAATGCACATTTCCTTTTTTGTTTATGTTTCATTGAAGTAGGCTCAGTGTTTGTGAAGAAAATAGTTTCTAAACTGCTGCACACCAGGTGCTTGTTTTAAAGATTCACAGGAGGTTCTGTGAGAAGCAGTAGCACAGAAATCCTACAAGCAAGTTTTTGCGCACCAAGTGTTCGACTTAAAGATTCAAAGAAACGTTAAAGAAAGGCTTTCTACGTGTGCTTGCCTAAAAAAAACATGGTGACCTCATCTCAACTCCAGATTCGGCAATCTCCCATTGCTGGTTTAATTTCCACTGTTGGAAGTTCAGTCAATGTCAAACTCGATGATCACAATTTCCTCACATGGAATTTCCAGATGGAGCTCTTACTCAATGTTCATGGTCTGATGGGATTTGTCAATGGTTCCAACCCATGTCTTACCTTGGTTGCTACTGATTTAGATAGTGAAAATGTGGCTCAAATGGAACGCGTCCAGGTTTGGGGAATGCACAACCAGGCCCTGATGCAGTTGATCACTGCTACATTGTCCACTTCAGCCATGTCATGTGTCAAAGGTCCAAGACTGCTCAAGAAATGTTGATGAATCTCAAAGAAAGGTTTGCATCTGTCACTAAAGCCTCAATCTTTCAAATGAAGACTGAGTTACAAAATATTAAGAAGGGTTCTGAAAGTATGACTCAGTATATACAAAGAATTAAAAATGCAAGGGATACCTTAGAATCGTGTGGTGTCCACTTTGGTGATGATGATGTAGTAATCCTGTCTTTGAGGGGGTTGCCTAGTGACTATAATACCTTCATGTGTGTTATTAGAGGTAGAGAAAATGCCATCTCACTCAAGGAATTCAGAGCCCAACTTCTTGCTGAGGAGAGTGTGATTGAGCAAGCAAGTGATCTTCCCTATCTCTCTACTATGGTTGCTACTAAGAGCACAAGTCTAGCTTCCTCTTTTAAACATGGACTCCTAACTAGCACTCCTAGTCTCCAGCTTGGATACACAAATGAAGCTTCAAACCAGACGTGTGGAAACACTATTCAGAATTCACAGTCCATCCCTCAACCCCATCAGAGTTCACAGCTTAACTCTCAACCTAATCCTCAACTGTTTAGTGGGAATTTTCAGCATTTTGGGTACAATGGTGCTCACAACAATGCTCCTAACTCTACCTATTTCTACAAGAACAATAATTACAAACGAGGGGAGAAATAAGAAGGGTAGAGGTAATGGTGGATGGAAAAGTTATCAGAACCAGCACTGAGGTAATCAGAATCAGAACCAGTACTGGGGTAATCAGAATCAAAATTGGGGAAATCAAAGACAACAAGGGGTTTTCAATCTGTCTGGTTCTAGTTCTGACTACTCACACACACAAAATGGTCCTGGTTTTTCTCCATAAGGATCCTGGCAGCAGCAGCCTCCTTCAAAATGTCAAATTTGTGCCAAGAAGGGTCACTTTGCTGTGGACTGTTATTACAGACATCCAGATCAAGGTTCTCAAGAGGCTGAACCCTGTCAAATTTGTTGGAAGCCTGGACACACTGCTATTAATTGCTATCAAAGAGGCAACTACTCATATCAAGGTGCACCTTCTTCTCCAGCACTCAGTGCAATGATTGCCACTACCCCCTCCTAGTCCCTCAGCAGAATCAAGATTTTTGGGTTGCTGACAGTGGAGCTTCAGCTCATATGACAGCAGATCTGTCTCAAATCACAAGCATCACTGACACGACCCATCCCAATCCCCCCGGGATTACCATGGAATGTGACGTGCTCCCGTCTGACAAGAGGCGCCAGACAAGGGATAACCGATTGCCATTGCCCAAACGGGCTTCCAGAGTGCGTAAGGATCGATGGAGGAGGTGTGCGATGCTCAAGTCTCTGCTGCAGTCGTATCCGGAATCAACCTGAAGGGCATTAAAAACCAAAAGCTGTGAGTGGACGAAAATAAACAAGTCTTCTTAAAACATTTATAAGACATTTATGCCCCTCAGTAAAATCATATGCATGCACCAAAACCAATAATCCCATATTTATTTAGAAATAACCATTAGGGCCTTAGCCCGGAAACCAAAGCATATTTTCAATTTCCAAAAGTAAATCCAAGAGTTATTTCATCAATCCAGTAATATTCATTTATTATTTTTCCATCTCCGGCATCCCCGATGCCTAGCGTCCTAGACGCTTGACGTTCCAGACGTCATATCTCACGGTATTAAGCAACGCGTGCTGCCCGGGGTCTCACCGGGTCCATATCTCTGACATCCCCGATGTCTGACGTCCATGACGTCTAGCAATCCTGCTCCTGGATCACTATACGGTCTGGTAGCTCCGTACAATGAGCCCTCGCAGGCAATGCACCGTGACTTCTCCAGTGTCCCCGACACTTGGAGGAGACCAGGATATAAATATCCTCATATCGAGATGGTTTTATGGAACACATTTTATTATTCATTTCCAAAATATCACAAGGGCCCTGCCCCGAATTTCCATAAAACCGTCATAAGTCCAAATAGTTGAATCAAATCCGAAATAGTTCATTCAATTCCATTTTAGGGTCCCCGACCCGAAATCACATATACAAGTCAACTGGGCTCCTGGCCCGATTCATAAGTTAACTGGGCCCCTGACCCGATTTCATAATTCAATTGGGCCCCTGGCCCGATTCAACAAATTAACTGGGCCCCTGGCCCGATTTCACATTATCAAATCCGTGACCGTTTCATGAAATCATATCCATCCATATTTATGGAAATCAGTGCAAATCCAGAAAACCTCGATTCACGTGCAAACACGTAAATCGCCTCGAAAAGCGTGAAAACATATAAATTCACTGATATCCAAAATAAATCATATAATCCCAATTATAACAATCATGAAACAGTTATGCATGCATCGAATTTATAAAACCAATGTCCACTCACAGACCGTTTAACCGAGCGCCTCGATACGCGTGCCATAGGCCCTCCCGGGCCACCTCACTATCACCGGGACTCCCAATCCTGTTCAAATCAATTTAGAGGATCACTAACCTCATCATTAACATCCTATTCAAGCCCCGTAATTTTCCCGAATTTTTAAGTATTTTTAAATTGGATTTAAAACCTTCGGACATCCCGAACAATATCGAGACGGTGTCCGATCGACACGAAACCAATCCCAAAATGTTCGTTACAATGTATAGGATAAAAGTCATGTTGACCTCACCTCGAGATTCGTGCCCACGCGCCGTCACGCGCCGCCGTGAGTGGCTGCGCGTGAAAGCCACGCGCCTGCTACAGTGCTCCTTCTTCACCCGAATGACTGGTAAACGGGTCAGATTACCCGCGATAGGATCCGTTTCAAACACCCTCAATTCGATAACAATTCCATCCGTTCTTGATCCTACAACAATCACCAATCCACCAATTTCAGTTCTGTGTCCATGATTAGCATCAACCGTCGATCAATCTTGTCGACAACCCGTGATCACCCAAAACGGGTCGATCACCAGAGCTCCTCCAATCCTTAACCAAAATCAAATTAACTTCACAGGAAGTTAATAAGGACCACTACAAACTAATTAGCATCATTAATTTAACTCGACAATACCTCAATCGTCACAACTCAAGCTCGAGTTTTCCGGCCGTCCACCATGTCCGTTCACGGCCCTAGGAGCTCCCAAGCTTGCCCCATTTGATCTGGTTCGACTCGTTGAAGTTCCAGGAAGCTCAAACACTCATCAATTAGGCTTGGGCTGGCCTGAAACTGGAAATTCGAATTTGAATTCCCCAGAACCCAGTTTCGGGTTTTCAGAGAATTTCAGCCCCAAACTCACTCATTCCTCTCATTCTCAATCTCAGTGAACCGCTCTCGACTCACTCACCATTCTTTTAATTCAATTCAGCCGTTAAAGGCGTCCAAAAGTTTCCTCAAATGACTGTGCAAGGTTCCCCTGCACAGACCCGAAAACATTAAACAACCAGTGCCCATGTCCTTTTGATCGATTGCCAGCACCAAACATGTGCAATTCCACCTCATACTGGTCCAATTAACTCAATTAAATCATAAACAAAACAAGGGATCGATCGCACAAAGCATCCACCTCACGGCTACTTCAATGGAACAGTGTCCCGTGAAGAAAATTACAATTCTGCCCTTGTGCAGAAAATTACCAAAATGCCCCTCACGCATCCTGACCCGTAACTCGGTCATACGGACTCCGATTGATGCGTGCCGCCTGTCTACGAACTCAGGGCATCGAGACCTTCCTAACGGTCCTCGGTCCTCGGCCATCGGGCATCCCGATCAAAAAGTCAACATTTCCCCCTTATATCGTCCAAATTACGAAAACGCCCCTGGACTTCCGTACATCATAACTTTCACCACGAACGTCGGAATCGAACGTGCCACCTGTCTATGAACTCGTGACGTCCCGAACTACGTCACGGTCATCGGTCAAAGTCCATTTGACCATCCGAATTAAAAGTCAACGTCTTGCCCACGCCCAGGGGCAAAACGGTCATTTTGCACAATTCGTCCGAAATCGCCCAACTAATCCCAGATTAGTAAATCACAATTAAATAATATTAAATCCCGATATTCGGGACGGGTCGTTACAACCTTCCCTCCTTAAAGAATTTCGTCCTCGAAATTACCAATAACCTTATTCCACAACCACCTTGTGGAAACAATTCGACCACACATCTGTGTACACTTGTACACCCACATACTGGGACAACACCAGCCTCGTTGTACCCAGACATACCACCTCAGTCATACGTCATAATAGCAACAACACTCGACCACCTCGAGTGGAAATGATCACCTGATCCGCGATAAAATCGCCTAACCATTTAGCTGACTCCTTCAGCTAGATGGTTCCTTTCCATTGCCAATAAATCCTTACATTTGCTCCCGCCGGGAGTCACCAAATCTCATTTGTCAGTCCATGCTGACACCACTAGTCAAACTGTCATCACAAAACTTTACCACCCTGATAAAGCCCCAACCATCTGTCTATCCGTGACAACACCACGTACTACATCACTCTCGATGTAGCGCAAGATCAACCACATGATCTCAATTCGCAGGGCAAGCCCATCCTGCGACATAAATAAATCTCAATGTCCATAATCGCCGACTCCCTCAGCGAACCAAAACGCTGGAAAATATGACGGCGTAGTAGCATCACGCAAGGCTACTCGTGGTTACTCTGACCACCAACTCACTCATGCTGAGTGTACGTATACCGCCAACTTACTCAATCAAGTGGTGTAACTGGAACACATTGAATACCAGCCCAGCAGTGACACACATCTCAGTACTAGGGTTCCATAAGCCAACCATGGCTAAGAGCACCTGCTCATACAATCACTGAACCCTGACAAAATCACTCTGCCCAGCGCACAGTATCCAATGTCCAGTCCACAATATAGCCAAACAAATGATATCAGAACCAATCCGATTACCAACACATTAGTTACACACCACTGGTACATCCCATGTACCGCCATTAGGCACCACTCAGCCTAACCAGTATCAATCCTCGTACAACGTACCCTGTACGTACCTCAATCCATCAATCTGACTATAGCCACCCAGGTTATAGCCAAACACGTTCTAGTAATGGAGCACATTTGCTCAAACCAACATGAGACAAAACGAACTCCACCCGTCATCTAGTTCTAATTCCGAATCCGAATCCGCAATTTCGTAAGAAATTCCGAATCCAAACCCAAACATCACATATTTAATCCATTTCCAAATCCGAATCCGAAATCATTATTCCGTAAGCTAGCATTGGAATAACCATTCCGCACCCAAATCCAGTAATCCATTTTCGAGCTTCGCAATCGAATCCTGAATCGTCACCCAGAAATTCGATTCCAAAACCCAAAATCTCGTTTACGTCCACCAAGACGTAACAAAACCGAACCTATCGGTTGCCTCTCCAAAACACTCGATTTACTTCATAGGGAAGCCCATCCCAATATCCACACGTCAAAGGTTGACAAAATCCGACCACATCGGAAACCTACTCAACCAAGTCACAAACCATATGGACTTCACTCCGAGAAGAAGTTCAGTCCCGTCATTTACGATTCACATACCAAGGTAAGAGTGATAACTCTCATCCAATCTGGATCATCACGACCACAACCCAGATCCATCGCTACGTCACTCGACAAGTAACATCACGATCCTAGATCGTCACATCGACCAAAGTCGACAACATCTCAAATCAGATCCACCTAGGATCCACGCATGCCCACGCAGTTAACAATCCATCTGAAAGCTGATCGTAGGGTCTTACACCCTCAGTTGAATCCTTCGCCAAATTTCCCTTGGTGGAAAGATGACCTCGCATTTCACCACCAAATCCAAAATCATACACAACTGCTTGTGTCCAATGAACCCAAGCCAAACATGGGTCCACCTACCAATACACGCTCAACGTACTGGTAGCAACAATCATCACCTGCCACGGCAGGAAATAAGAAGTCAACCCCAAAGACTTCGGAATACCAATCACCGGTGTGGAAACGAGCACTTCCCTCGTCTCCCAATCACAACTCTCCCCGGATAGAGAGTTCCAACCATGTTGGAAACAGACATGCTCCCAATGAGATGTCAAGTCCAACCACGGGACTTCCCACGTCCATACCTCACTTGGACCACCACGTGTCCAAAATCAATTCATTACTCGGACCTCACGTCCGCCAATAGTCATGTATGCACACACCCCGATTCCGAACGGAAATTTCCTCAACTCTGCCTGGATGTGCATACCATACAGCTTCCGTCTCACATCTCGACCTTAACAGGTTCAATCCTCAGGTTCCAAGTGATTCATAATCACCAAATCCCACATCAATACCACGAATGGTTTCCCCGACTTTTCCAATTCCAATAATTTCCTTGTATTCTCAGGGGATATAAGCAGTACACAAACTTACCAATCTCGGAGTTGACCACAACTCCCCAAATCCACCAACTCGCATGACATAGGGAACATCGTCCCTAGATTCCCCAAGTTTCAATCATACCATTTTATCCATTCATCACTTGTCATCATAAATCTGTTAGGACTTATCCCAACACGACACAACCTCCACTGGATCCCATCCAGTCCAAGACTCAACCACCACTGAGTCGCAGATACCAATCATCTGTTCAACATGACAGAGTCACACCCCAACTGGTGGCTCATCGTCATCACAATTACTGTCACCAGCACCAGCGCTAGTACCAGCACCAACGCACCATCATCAACACTAGTATCAGCACACAGGCATCCATACCAGTATTGGCATAAAGGTATCACCATACCAACATCCATACATAGCACACGAACACCCATGCTAGCACACGAACACCCATGCTAGCACACAGTGTGCAAAGTTGTTACCCTGGATCTCCGTTCATTACGAACGACGATCCCGTAACACCACTCGTACCCCACGACTATGGGTACCCCAATTTGACCACTGGCACATCAGGATAATGGACGTTCCCTGAACATCCCCAAGTATTAAAACCACACTAAATACCCTCGATAGCCAGTCATCTCGACACAACTGTCGACCAACAGTCATCGTTGTCAAGATCCGTATCCACACATCACACTACTATTCGATCCAACACGGGATTCCATATTTTATCTCATAACCGCATCCGTGGATCGAATCCCATCATCCAGACTAGACTCACTAGAGTCATCCACATGGTCATCCATGACCTCAGCCGCTCGTCGCAGCACAAGTTCTCACTTAAGGTTCACCTTTCGGTCCATCAATTACAAGTTAGGGTTCCAAAATCACACCCTAGGGTTCCACCGAACCCAACTGCCTTTTGCAGTAAAATCCACAACCTGACCGACTCTGCGGTCCTGACATCGTATAGACATCCAATCCAATCCAATCGTCAACTCAACGTGGGTTCCACCACGAAGGTCATCGGCTAACTCCGATGCACCAACAACCCGTACACTAGCCAACACTACCAGGGTCCATTATTTAGACCAATACTCAACTGAGTTTCGCATTTGCAATCAAATGGGGTTCCCTGAACCTAGCTGTGCCCAGTGGCACAACAATCCATAATCACCTGACCGAACCGACGGTCCCACATTACCAGTTAATCTTATACAACCCCACTTGGGTTGAATCGCATCAATGCACGGCGTATCGGGCCAAACACTCCCAATTCACCATACAAATCCAAAACTATCTATCAGGTTGACAACGGAACAGCAGCCCAAAGAGACATCACACCCTCGTCCTTCGCGCACAAAAGAGCAAAACCTGCTCTGATACCACTTGACACGACCCATCCCAATCCCCCCGGGATTACCATGGAATGTGACGTGCTCCCGTCTGACAAGAGGCGCCAGACAAGGGATAACCGATTGCCATTGCCCAAACGGGCTTCCAGAGTGCGTAAGGATCGATGGAGGAGGTGTGCGATGCTCAAGTCTCTGCTGCAGTCGTATCCGGAATCAACCTGAAGGGCATTAAAAACCAAAAGCTGTGAGTGGACGAAAATAAACAAGTCTGCTTAAAACATTTATAAGACATTTATGCCCCTCAGTAAAATCATATGCATGCACCAAAACCAATAATCCCATATTTATTTAGAAATAACCATTAGGGCCTTAGCCCGGAAACCAAAGCATATTTTCAATTTCCAAAAGTAAATCCAAGAGTTATTTCATCAATCCAGTAATATTCATTTATTATTTTTCCATCTCCGGCATCCCCGATGCCTAGCGTCCTAGACGCTTGACGTTCCAGACGTCATATCTCACGGTATTAAGCAACGCGTGCTGCCCGGGGTCTCACCGGGTCCATATCTCTGACATCCCCGATGTCTGACGTCCATGACGTCTAGCAATCCTGCTCCTGGATCACTATACGGTCCGGTAGCTCCGTACAATGAGCCCTCGCAGGCAATGCACCGTGACTTCTCCAGTGTCCCCGACACTTGGAGGAGACCAGGATATAAATATCCTCATATCGAGATGGTTTTATGGAACACATTTTATTATTCATTTCCAAAATATCACAAGGGCCCTGCCCCGAATTTCCATAAAACCGTCATAAGTCCAAATAGTTGAATCAAATCCGAAATAGTTCATTCAATTCCATTTTAGGGTCCCCGACCCGAAATCACATATACAAGTCAACTGGGCTCCTGGCCCGATTCATAAGTTAACTGGGCCCCTGACCCGATTTCATAATTCAATTGGGCCCCTGGCCCGATTCAACAAATTAACTGGGCCCCTGGCCCGATTTCACATTATCAAATCCGTGACCGTTTCATGAAATCATATCCATCCATATTTATGGAAATCAGTGCAAATCCAGAAAACCTCGATTCACGTGCAAACACGTAAATCGCCTCGAAAAGCGTGAAAACATATAAATTCACTGATATCCAAAATAAATCATATAATCCCAATTATAACAATCATGAAACAGTTATGCATGCATCGAATTTATAAAACCAATGTCCACTCACAGACCGTTTAACCGAGCGCCTCGATACGCGTGCCATAGGCCCTCCCGGGCCACCTCACTATCACCGGGACTCCCAATCCTGTTCAAATCAATTTAGAGGATCACTAACCTCATCATTAACATCCTATTCAAGCCCCGTAATTTTCCCGAATTTTTAAGTATTTTTAAATTGGATTTAAAACCTTCGGACATCCCGAACAATATCGAGACGGTGTCCGATCGACACGAAACCAATCCCAAAATGTTCGTTACAATGTATAGGATAAAAGTCATGTTGACCTCACCTCGAGATTCGTGCCCACGCGCCGTCACGCGCCGCCGTGAGTGGCTGCGCGTGAAAGCCACGCGCCTGCTACAGTGCTCCTTCTTCACCCGAATGACTGGTAAACGGGTCAGATTACCCGCGATAGGATCCGTTTCAAACACCCTCAATTCGATAACAATTCCATCCGTTCTTGATCCTACAACAATCACCAATCCACCAATTTCAGTTCTGTGTCCATGATTAGCATCAACCGTCGATCAATCTTGTCGACAACCCGTGATCACCCAAAACGGGTCGATCACCAGAGCTCCTCCAATCCTTAACCAAAATCAAATTAACTTCACAGGAAGTTAATAAGGACCACTACAAACTAATTAGCATCATTAATTTAACTCGACAATACCTCAATCGTCACAACTCAAGCTCGAGTTTTCCGGCCGTCCACCATGTCCGTTCACGGCCCTAGGAGCTCCCAAGCTTGCCCCATTTGATCTGGTTCGACTCGTTGAAGTTCCAGGAAGCTCAAACACTCATCAATTAGGCTTGGGCTGGCCTGAAACTGGAAATTCGAATTTGAATTCCCCAGAACCCAGTTTCGGGTTTTCAGAGAATTTCAGCCCCAAACTCACTCATTCCTCTCATTCTCAATCTCAGTGAACCGCTCTCGACTCACTCACCATTCTTTTAATTCAATTCAGCCGTTAAAGGCGTCCAAAAGTTTCCTCAAATGACTGTGCAAGGTTCCCCTGCACAGACCCGAAAACATTAAACAACCAGTGCCCATGTCCTTTTGATCGATTGCCAGCACCAAACATGTGCAATTCCACCTCATACTGGTCCAATTAACTCAATTAAATCATAAACAAAACAAGGGATCGATCGCACAAAGCATCCACCTCACGGCTACTTCAATGGAACAGTGTCCCGTGAAGAAAATTACAATTCTGCCCTTGTGCAGAAAATTACCAAAATGCCCCTCACGCATCCTGACCCGTAACTCGGTCATACGGACTCCGATTGATGCGTGCCGCCTGTCTACGAACTCAGGGCATCGAGACCTTCCTAACGGTCCTCGGTCCTCGGCCATCGGGCATCCCGATCAAAAAGTCAACATTTCCCCCTTATATCGTTCAAATTACGAAAACGCCCCTGGACTTCCGTACATCATAACTTTCACCACGAACGTCGGAATCGAACGTGCCACCTGTCTATGAACTCGTGACGTCCCGAACTACGTCACGGTCATCGGTCAAAGTCCATTTGACCATCCGAATTAAAAGTCAACGTCTTGCCCACGCCCAGGGGCAAAACGGTCATTTTGCACAATTCGTCCGAAATCGCCCAACTAATCCCAGATTAGTAAATCACAATTAAATAATATTAAATCCCGATATTCGGGACGGGTCGTTACAATCACCCCTTCCACAACTTCTGAATCAGCAACTACAGCTGGTGGTTCAGGTTTTCCAGTTGAACATATTGGGAATTCTACCCTTGTCACAAATAACCCTGCTATTCACTCTTTTAAGTTGAAGCAAGTTCTTCATGTTCCCAAAATTTCTCAGAACTTGCTATCCATCAATTGTTTTTGTAAAGACAATAACTGCAAATTTATCCTTGATGATCTGTGTTTTTCCATACAGGACAGAGCCACAGAGAGAATACTGTACAAAGGTTTGAGCAATGAAGGACACTATCGCATTCCCTTTCAAATTCCTAATCTCATTTCTTCAGCAATCTGTCCCAATATCAGTACTACCTTCCTGTGCAAGAAAGTGCACTCTCAGGTCTGGCATAGCAAGTTAGGGCATCCATCAAATGAAGTTGTCTCTGCCTGTTTGAACAAATCCAAAATTCCCTTGTCCTTTGATGTCAATGCAAGTATCTGTGAGTCCTGTTTACAGGGAAAATTTACAAAATTTCCGTTTGTCTTTCCAGCATCAAAATCCGTGGTTCCTTTTGAAATTGTTCATTCTGATGTCTAGGGTCCTGCACCTGTTAAGTCCCTAGAAGGTTTCAGGTTTTATGTAAACCTCATTGATGAATGTACTAGAGACACATGGATCTTTCCTATGACAAATAAATCAGATTTCAGTTCCATCTTTGTACATTTTCATGCTTTTGTTTCCAATGTTTTTTCTGCCAAAATCAAAGTTCTTCAATCAGATAATGGTGGTGAAAATACCAGTACTTCCTTTCAGAAATTTCTACTTTCTAAAGGCATTACACATCAAAAATCATATCCATATACCCCTGAAAAAAATGGCTTTGCAGAGAGGAAACACAGACACATTGTTGAAACTGCAATTACCCTTTTGCAATCTGCTTTTCTGCCTCCTGTCTTTTGGTCCTATGCTTGTTGTACTGCTGTGTATTTGATCAATAGGATGCCTTGTACCCTTCTCCACATGCAGTCCCCCTTTGAAAAACTGTTTGACACTATCCCCCCACTTCTGCATCTCAGAATTTTTGGCAGTGCCTGTTTTCCTTCTCCTAAACCCTACACTCATCACAAACTACAACCAAAAACAGCCAAATGTATTTTTCTTGGTTATGCAGATAGACATAAAGGCTATATTTGCTATGATCCAATTTCTGCTAAAACTGTTATATCTAGGCATGTGTTATTCAATGAAAGTGATTTTCCCTATAGGTCTCTTTCTTCTCCCTCTAAGGCAAATATGCAATCTTGTTCCATCTCAGATGTGTCACAGTCTGTTTCTCAAACACATTTTCCATTATCCTCTCTATTTCCTTTCTCTGTGCCTGTTTCTACACCTGTTCCTATCTCTTCTTCAGCTCAATTGCCTGATGCTCAGTTCAGTACAGTCCCTATGTCTCCTGTCCCTCATGACTCAGAAGCCTGCTCCACACCATCAGACCCCTCTAGCCAGGAACTCAGTGTTCCCTCTTCAGCTTCTGTTTCAGGAAGTCAGTATAGTCTCCCTGATTTTGATCCAACAGCCCACTCAAGTTCAGCTTCTGGTTCAGGACCTCAGTTTGGCATTCCTGATTCTGATCAGACAGATCACTCAGGTTCCTCTACCTTTCAACCTCAACTTCTGGAAGTAGTTCTACCAATCAGAGGGGTCAATATGCACCCTATGCAAACAAGGTCTAAGAGTGTCATTTTCAAGAGGAAGGCTTTCTATACAAGCTCATCTCCTGATCTCACAGAGATAGAGCCTACTTCATTCACACAGGCTGTTTCTATTTCAGTATGGCAACAAGCAATGAATGAGGAAATTGATGCGTTACAATCTCAGCATACATGGAACCTGGTTCCATTTCCTTCACACAAGAATCTTGTTGGTTCCAAATGGGTCTACAGGATAAAGAAAAACTTAGATGGTAGCATTGCTCGATACAAAGCAAGGTTGGTGGCTCAGGGGTTTAGTCAGGAACCTGGCTTGGACTATGGAAAAACTTTTAGTCCAGTAGTCAAGCCAACAATAGTGAGGTTGGTGCTAGCCTTAGCAGCTCAATTCAGATGGAAACTCAGACAGATGGATGTTAAGAATGCTTTCTTGCATGGAGACCTTAAAGAGGAGGTTTATATGAAGCAGCCTCCTAGTTTTGAGAGTGCAGGTTCTAAGGATTCTGTGTGCTTACTCAAGAAGTCCCTATATGGTTTAAAACATGCCCCTAGAGCCTGGAAAGAAAAATTTACCAGTTTTCTTCATGGTCTAGGCTTCAGTACAATGTGGGCTGATGCTTCTTTGTTTGTCAAACAGGCTGCTACTGGGATTGTTGTCCTTCTTCTCTATGTAGATAACATAATCCTTATTGGAAATTCAGACACTGCCATTCAGGATGTAATTGATGCTCTCACCATTGAGTTTGTGTAACGACCCGTCCCGGAAATTAGGGTTAAGACCGTGATTAAGATTAGATTAGTGAGCTTAATGGGTGGTTAGTTGGTCCCGATAAGGTCGTTAGGGTAGAATGACGATTTTGCCCCTAGTTCTGGCAAACTGTTGACTTTTAGTTCGGGTGGTCAATTGGGTTTTGACCGATGACCAAGACGTAGTTTAGGACGTCACGAATCCGTAGATAGGTGGCACACCCGATTCTGACATCCGAGGAGGAAATTATGATGTTCGGAAGGTTGAGGGCATAATCGTAATTTGGTTAAAATATGGAGAAAAGTTGACTTTTCGTATGATCGGGTTTTGACACGTTGACCTAGGATGGTTAGCTAGATCTCATCGTCCTGAGTTCGATGACAGGCGGCACGTATTCATCGGACTTACGATGTGTGAGTTACGGGTCTATAAAGGGAGTGGCAAGATCGTAATTTTGGCTTAAAAGGAAGGGCATTTTGGTCTTTGTGCTCTGGGATTAGTGCAACAGAGAGGGACAAATGGAGGGCTGAGATTGAGACAGTTGTGAGAGAGAAGGGAAGGATTGTGACGCGCGGCAAGGGCCTAGTGGCTTCTAGGAGTGTGCACGATCCAAATAATTGGGGGTGCCCGTGTGTTCGTGTTTGTTCTTCGACCCAAAGAGAAAACAGAGACTGGGAATTTGGGGAGGAATCGATCAAGCTTGGTGAGGGTGTGAGTTTGTGAGTGTGTGAGGAGTGACCAGAGATCAAGAAGGAGACAGAGAGGAGGTTTGGAGGTGCGGTGGCTGTGTGTGGTTGAGAGGTGAGCCACGGGAAACCAGGGGGAAAACAGAGAACAAAGAGGAGTTGTGAGTGGTGGTGCGGCCGTGTTCGATCAATCGAAGCTGGTGGAGGTGTCCAGAGGCTGGAGGTGGACTGGAGGAGTTGTGTTGCCAAGGTGGAGCTCACGACGGCGACCGGAGGGCAGGTAATTTCTTGTTTCCCTTTCGATGCTCTGTTTTGCCGTCGATTTTCAAATTGAAAGTCGTGAAGTCTGGGGTTGAGTCGACGGTTCTGGTGAGTTGGGTGAGACTCAGTGAGGTCCTAGGATTGGTTTAAGCTAGCTACCGTGACGGGGGAAGACCTGGGTGGCCGGGAAGGAAAACAGGGGTAGTGTTCGGGTTTCTGTTCGAGCTTGAGTCGACAGGTTTTAGGGTGAGTCGAGGTGTTTGGAGTAGGGGAATGGATAGTTTAGGACCGGACGAAGAGGATGGTGAAGAAAGGAGTCGATTGGGTGGACGGACGATGGAGAACCGTCCTCGCCGGTTCGAATTGCAGAAGCCGATTTGACCGGGTCGACTTGAGGTAGACGGTGACACTGTAGCTGGCGCGTGAGGGCCACGCGTAGCCACTTTGGATGGCACGTGGAGGCGCGTGCGGCGGCGGTTGGGAAAACGGTCAACTTGGTTTTTGGTCTAAGTGTTGTGACGAGTCTAATGGAATTGGTTTCGGGTTGTTCGGACGTCGATTCGATGTAGTTCCGCGAGGGTGAAGGTTTAGGGTTTCGGTTCGTTACGACTAGGACCCGGGGATTTTTGGGGAAAATTAGGAGACCCTTACTAGACGTGTTAGTAATGTACTTTGGCGGTTGTTGACAGGATCGGGACTTCCCGAGGAAGCAGAGGAACGTACAAGACGTTCGGGACGGGATTGAGGGCTTGGTATTGTGAGTGGACCCTTTCCTTAAACTCGAGCATGCATAACTGTTTTTCTATAATTGTTTTATGGTTTTAATTATGATTTTATGTTTATCGGATATGCTTTGTTGATTTTACATAATTGCACATTTTTCGAGGAAGTTCGGTTTTCAGCATGTTTTACGAGGAAAAGTATAATTTCTGAATGTGATGTTATGGATTTAGGATTTCAATGGATAAGTGGTTTCAATGTTCATAAAGGGATTTGGAAACATGATTTGGTGATTAAAGGGTTTTCGATTTTAGAATCGGATTTCGGAAACGGAATTTGGTTTTAAAGTTGAAAAGTGGATTTCCGAATTTGGGTTCGGAATGACGGTTCTGGATGCCGGAAGGGCATCAGACCAGTGATTTTGGATTCGGTTTTGGATGTGGAATGATAAATGGTTTTCAAATGGTTTTGGATTGGATTTGCTGGATCTGGTTATTAGGTTTAAAGACCCAGATATTGATTTGACGGGGGACGGGCCCAGATTGGGTTTAAAGACCCGGATTGAGTTTAAAGACTCGGGAGTTTAAAGACTCGGATATATTGATATTTCCCCCGTAGGCCTGTTGAGTTTAAAGACTCGGGAGTTTAAAGACTCGGATAGGTCCAGCAGGTTTGATCGGATAATGATGACTTGATATTCATGGTTTATGATACGGTTTTATGATGCTTATGCTATGATTTTTATAACTGTGTTTTATAGTGTTTCTGTTTTTATGATGAGGTTTATGTGAACTATAACTGCTTTAATAACTGGGTTATGCATGTGGTTTCAAAACGGAGGGCTAAAACCCTGGTTTTATTATAAAGAGGTTTTCGAAACTATTATTTATTTCATGGTCCACTCACACCTTCTGTTTTAAATTGCCCTCCAGGTCTTGGAGCTAGAGGGGGGTTTCGGCGTCGAGGCAGCGTCTGAGGTATAGAAGTCGCGGAGGGGATCCCGGAGGGTTTCAATTTTCCGTAGTGCGTGTACTCTTTGTATCGGTTTTCTTTCTTTTGTATTCAGAACTATGCTCTATAAAACTTGCCTTCGGGATGTGTTATATTTTCTCCTGCGTCTGACTGAGTACTTTGGTGGCCTCTGTAAAACTTGCCTTTGGGATGTGTTATAGTTTCTCCTGCGTCTGACTGAGTACTTTGGTGGCTTCGAGTGAGTTTACTTTGGTTTTGTGTCGGGGTGTCAGACGGGAGCAGGATTTACCTCGGTTTTCGGGGTGAAGCCGGGGTGGGTCCTGACAGTTTGACATGAAGGATCTGGGAGCCCTCAGTTATTTTCTAGGAATCCAGATTTTTCACACCAAGTCTGGTTTGTTCCTATCCCAATCTAAGTACATCACTGACTTACTGTCTAAAACAGACATGACTCACAGCATCATTATGGACACTCCCTTCATCCCAGGTTCAAGGTCAAGGAAGAATGATGGGCCTTTATATGACAACCCTCAAAACTACAAAAGTATTGTGGGAGCACTACAATACTTGACCTTCACCAGACCAGATATTGCCTTTTCTGTTAATCAAGTGTGTCAATACATGCATTCCCCGTGTGAAACCCACTTCATGGCAGTTAAAAGGATCCTGAGATTTCTCAAAGGGACAGTGCATCATGGTTTTACTATATCAAGCAGGTTCTCTTGATCTTCAAGCATTTACAGATGCAGATTGGGCTGGAGACCCCAATGACAGAAGAATTACCACAGGGATGGCTGTTTTCCTAGGCTCTAATCCTATTTCCTGGACATCTAAGAAGCAGACTATAGAATCCAGGTCCAACACAGAAGCAGAATATAGAGCCCTGACCATCACAGCAGCTGAACTGGCTTGGATTCGACAGCTGTTGTGTGCACTCCACATTCCTCTTCTCAAAGCCCCTCTCATCCTCTGTGATAGCACATCTGTTACAAGCTTGTCTGCAAATCCAACTTTTCACTCACGGGCTAAGCATATTGAGATCGACTATCACTTTGTACATGAGAGAGTAATCAGAGGGGATTTGGATGTGCAGCATGTGGCATCATCTGATCAACTAGCTGACATTTTTACCAAAGCCCTTGCTGAGAACCTATTTCAAGTGCATTCATTCAATTTGACACTATAACCATCAAATTGAGGGAGGGTGTTAGAATGCCACTTGTCATAATGTGAGTGAGTCTTGGCAATACAGTTGTATTTCAGTTAGGACTATTAGTTAGCTGTTAGGATCAGTTGGTTAGTTGCAAGATCAGTTGTTGCTTGCTTGGAGAGTACGACTTGTGTGCTCCCATATATAGGCTCAGTCCTCTTTTCTGTTCATCTTCTTGATCATATTCATACAACCATATTCTAATCCTTCTCTGATCTTCACTTCCATTTCTTCTTACTTTTTCTTCAAGCTTCCCTTAACAAGACCTACAATGTGAATACAAATTGTCACTAAATAATTTTAAATTGTAATATTTGGATCTTAAGAGCACTAAAATTATCTATAATCTCTTCTGTAATAAATTCAATAAAAAATTCAATTCACCACTTATTTATTTTAAGGATCTCTGCCTATTCATTCGGTTGTGGCAATGATATTTATGACTTTGTTTTTGTTTTTTAATCCATTTCCTTTCTATGTAAAGTTATTGTTTATTAATGGGCTGGGATTGGTTTTTTCGGCTGGGTTATGGGCCTGAGTTAATTAGAAAATGATAAAAATTTAGACGGGCGTTCCAGCTCATTATGAAATCCTGCCAATAATCAGTTGTCATATATTTAATATGTATTACTATTATTACATTGGATATTAATATTACTATTATTACATTGGATATTAATTATTATGATGACAACACATCTATTAACCTCATGTGCCAATATAATAGTGAAGTGAATAACATATAGAATAATATATATACTCTTGAAAAACTTCATATACTTATTTAACTCAACATGTCAAATGTTGACCCGAAGAAAAATTTCAACATGCCAACCTTTGTGGACGATCCATCATTGAAAATTGCATATTTTGCCCGAAGATGTAAGCAACCTAGTACTAGTGAACGCTCATACATATTACTTGAAATATCATAATATATGTGCAAAGAATGCTAACACACTTGCATTGCACTGCATCAAAATATTTCTGCAAAATCAAAATGATCATATAGATAGCTCAACATCATCATCATCTTCCAACAGTGCAACAGAGAGATTAATTTTGATGATGCTTACTTTAAACATTGAGGACCAACTTTATGCAATTCTGAGGCATAACCAAAGTGCAGCCAACTAGATAAACAAATGACAGAGCATAATCTTGAGCTCATATTCTCAGTTTCCTTTGTGCAGATTTGATTCTTAAGAACCTCGTCATAGGCATAAACAACTTGTATATACACCCACGTACTCACATAGCTAACAAAAAAATAATATCGCATGGAAAATATTATAAAATACCGCGTATTATAATTACATGGAATATAATTCGTTCACGTACGTGTGATATAATGTAGGCAGACAACAAGATTAATATTTCTTTATTTTTAAATAAATATCAATAATCAAATTTACTTGTATTATAATATGTAGACTAGTTATATATACAACGTGATATAGGTTGTGTAGTAGTGTAAGTGTGCATGCAGTTCACTATTCACAGGTTTTTTTTTACTCAAAATGCCCATGAATTTTGAGATTAGTCTCAAAGTGGTCCGCAAACTCGATTTTATAACAAATATCCTCTTAACCCATTTTACATCTCAAATTACCCCAATTTCGACATCTTTGCTAATTGATTGTCAAATAAATTCAAGAGTAAAATTGTCAAATACTTATAATTGTAAAAACTTCCACATTTGCCTTGGACAATGTTGTTACATTTTTACCCTCTTGTCTTTACAGATAACAAAATTGGACTTTTTAGTTAACAAATTAAGATGACGGAACTGGACAGTTTGAGAATTAAAATGAGTTTCAGAGGGTATTTTATTACAAAATTGAATTGAGGAAGCATTTTGAGACTAATCACGAAATTTAGTGGGCATATTGAATAAAAAACGTAAAATAAAAAATAAATCCACGTTGGGAGATCAAGATGGATGGTGATTGCAGGAGTTTAGTCTTTGGCTAGAATGGAATCATATCTTGGTTTAATCAAAATTAATAATACATAACCAGATATTATGCCAATCTTTTTCCCCTATGATACTCGATCAGATCAACATTAATAGTCGTCCAGCTATATATATATATATATGCAATGATGCTACTTGTTTAGCAACTAAATCCAACAATATTGTTCAACTTATGAATCTTAAGCCCAAGTGGTGGAACGAACAACCATAGTTGAATTGAATTGGATAAATTTTTTAATACAAATAATATAGAGAATCGATTAGGATATCGATCTAAACTAATTAACAGGTCTTAATCAATTATGTATATATAGGAGTAAATTAATTAAGACCAACCCTGCTGGAATCTTGATATTTATATATAGGAATCTTCATACTTTATATAATATTATTATATATATATATATTTATTTATTTATACGTAATTGAATATTTCAAGGCTTCTTATCTATTCTGAGGCTGTAGGCTGGCCAATTAAAGAAACAAAATCCAAGACTGGATTTCTCTGGTTTTTATTTCTTTTCCAGATATTTCTTTTCTCTTCTTGCGAGCTGATATGATACCATTCACCAACCTTCTTGGCACCTTGCTGCTCAAGATAGTGTTTTTTTCTTTTTCTTTTTTAATATAAAGAAAATAAAAGACATAACAGTGTTAGTATATGTTGAAAATACAATTATCAAATTAATTGCGTAAGACGTACCTCCCCCTTGCAGCTTTGTGCTATTTTATATTTAGATGAGACTGCGTAATATTTCAGTTCATATTTAACGACATTTTTATATTTTTTTTCACAAAGAAAACTAATCCCTTCAATTCGCAGACATTAATTTTTGTAATTAAAACAATTTTTTTTTATTAGAACGTAATCTACGATCCTATTTAATTATTGTCTTATGTAAAAATTTAGGGCAACGAAACGCGCAACAAAAAATAATGAAAAAAGGATATGATAGAAGAAGTTGAACACAAATATTAAATAAGTGGTAATCAAATGTGCTAATTAAATAAATGAGTTTTAAGCACTTGATTACCTAAGCACGTTTAATTAATCAATCACTAAGTACGTACTGTATATAACGTCGAACCATATATATAGTACGCACGTACTTAATCCAGTGGTAATAAAAATTACTTTAAAATTTCACGTATACGATCAGCAAATTTACTTAATAAACTTTTAGTCCTTGCCAATTTTCCTTGCATTTTGAATTCAACCAACAGTAATTAATTAAAAATGTGGAACTATTCCGGCTAGGAAATGAAATTGCAGCTAACAATTATGATTTCAGTTCACCATAATAAAAAATCTTACGTATTCAACAAAAAATAATATATCAAGTCTTCTAGTACGTATAATACTAGATACGAGTAGTCGTGAAATATATTACCAGAAAACTTGTATCTTATGAGCAGGAAATTAGTTAGATAGAAATGATCGAGTTTGAGTAACAAGTCAATTCCAAACTTGTATCTTATGTGGACTCAAGTTTTGCTAGCTAGAACGTTCAAGTTTTAGGATTGTAGGTAGGTACGTAAAAGCCTTTTGCTTAAAGAAAAAAGCAGTCACATCTACACAAACCCTTTCAATAATTAAGCAAAACAATATATATGATGCAAACTTGGTGAAATCATGTTTGGCAGACACAAAGACACCCTTAATCTTATCACTAAACTGCAATTAGGCAATTGATTGACACTTCTCTAATCATAAATCAATTGAGTGGTGTCCTTTAATAAGCTAATCCTTGACCTTACATGGCCTGGCCTTTGGTAAATCATTCCCCACATAAAAATCTTTCATGCGTGCGTACTTACAAATCAAACCAGCACATGGAAGTGTTTTTTTTTTTTTTTTTTATTATCAAGCAAATAAGAACTTCATTAGTACGTAAGTAAACATTACAATGTGATCGAAGCCCACAAACAAAGACTTAAATGAGACAAAAATATATACATAAATAACACCAAATTCATGTATAAACAAGTCCAAATACATAAAATTTAATACATCCCAAAAGTAACACTAGAACTAAAATATGGCAAGTTGTCATCATCCAAGCCGCTACCATCAACCGTCACTCGAACAACCATAAACCAGCAAACACAAACCCACAAGAAGTAAGGAAAGTGGAGATGAAACCGAAGAAGTCAGTGGAAATTGGGGGTGAGTATCATCGAACAAGAAGCGCTCGCATAATCCATTCAACGAGTGCAAAATGCACTAAATACACTTATAACCAAGTGTCAAAATAGCCACTGGGTTGATAGATGGGTTTTCGTGGCAGAGTGTTTAAGGTAGATCACCATCAAAGACATTGGATGAGGGAATTGAGACATGGTGGAAAGAAGTTGAAATGGAAATGAAAAAAAATAGATTTAGAAGGACTTCGAAAGTCTCAAGAAAAGAAAAGGAAAAGTCTCAACAACGGAAGGGACTAAAAAAGCGCCACAAAGGGCGGAAAGCATAGCCGACTTAAGAGGGATTGCTAAAATAACCAAATAAAAACAAGCCGAAGGCAGAAACCAAACAGATCCAACCAAAAAAAAAACACATAAAAGTGTCTTTAATATTATTTTCAATGGCATTTCAATTTTGAATTTTCGAAGCATATACCTTCCGATGCTGTAAAGTTAGAATATTGAAATAGTTAATGGAGGTCTCCAGAGATAAAATTATTTTTTTTAAAAATTAAAATGTTCGAGAGCAACTTAATCCAAATTGAAACATCATACATTGTTGTCTTTTGTTTTCCTTGGTCAACGTTTGAGACGGACACAAACGCAGCCCAACCAAGCAATTAACTTAAGCGCTATTATTCATTGGTTAGTCTTTCATAACATCAAAATTTATCCAAAATTCATTAACTATATTTTTAAAACTTTCTAATCTCTAACCATCATAATAATTAGTCAAATAATAAAATTGATCATTTTTCTTTTAAACTTAAAATTTGAACTTTTTTTATTATAAGATTATATTGAGGATTATGAAATATTGCTCCTATTTATAATAATTTTTTTTTCACTTGTTCATTTTAAGAGTAATTTGAGTATCTAATCCAAATCCAACTTAAAACAAGACAACTAAAAACAACAATTCTTCAAAAATACTTTTAAATTTAATTTTTTTTATCATCCGATATTAAATAATTTGGTTAATTGTGTATGGTTTAGGATTTAATTCTTGGATTTTGGGAAAAATCCAAGAATTAAACCCTACGATTTTCCACAACCATTTCACCCCTTCCCAGAAACTTTCTATACTCTATCGTTGAATCTCAAATAATACAGACATTTTTTTTGATTTCATAGAAAATAATTCAATTGTAACTAAATATAATATATATATATATATTTATACATATATAATATTATTATATGTATAATATAATAAATGACTCAAGAGGCCAAAGAGACCAAACACTAAGGGACACATGAGGCAAAGAGAGTCAAATTTAGAAGACAATGCTTTTTTTAATTGTTTAAAGGACTTTTCAATAAAAAAAAATTAATAGGATGGTTTTAAATAAAAGTAAAAGTTGTCAAAGTGTACCAATGATTTACTTTTAACTTAATTAAGCCAGGATTTGGTCTTACATTACTGAAAAATGAAAATCAGCAAGCTGCTTAACTCTCATTGTGGCGGTCAATAGCACTCTAGTGTAAAACTAGAATATCTCATTTTTAAAAAAATTTTGAATGAAGAACTAGATATTTCGAAAATAAATGATATTAGAGTGTGTTTGGAAGAGGGAAAAAAACATGGAATTTTCTAAAGAATTAGAATTTCGAGTTTCCAATGTACCAATTATCTTGTTTAGATGTATAAATATAAAAATTTAAGATTCCAAGGAAATAAAAAATTTAGAAGTTGGATGACACAGATCACTTATTTAAATTCCATATAAAAATGTGTCATTTTCAAATTCCATTTTTATTACTACCATTTATATATTAACATTAAATTATATATTTAAATTTCATTTTACGTCCAAATATAATGATATCCAACCATAGAAGTAAAATGATGGTACTATGGTGGGATTATGATGTTGTGGATTTAGTGTATATATAGTTGGGCCATTTGTGCAAGGATAAGAAAGTTAGGTTTAATATAAAATGACTATTCAAGAGGTGGGTATTTAAAACATCTTGGTTCTGCGAATTTATTACCCCAAAAAAAAAACACATTTGTATAACAACCGGATTTTCCATCGTATTATTTTGGGAAAAAAAATTACCAAATATACATTACATACTTTTTTTACACATAACCATCCTGCATTTTAACGAAGATGGTCCACAGAAAGTTAGTGTCCAAAGAAATAGGAAGTGCAAAGCTTGGATGGTGAAACAGAATACCAAATTAACGCTGTTCAGAGAGAGATTAGAATATATATACAAGCAAAAGGGTGAGTTGGAGGCGAAGGCCCATATTAATATAAAGCTTTGTTTGGTTTGGTTGCTGAGTTTGGATAATGGGCTTAATGCGATTGGTCCATTGAGTGGATGAGGGTAACTATGGCCCAGTGCGTTTTCGCACCGCACAAAGGAAAAAAAAGAAAATTAAATTAGTGCCATAGAAAAAGGGTAGTCAGAGAAAGCCCTTTCCGAGGGCAAAATAATGTTTACATCATGGAGATTAGTGAGGCGTCAAATTCAAAGTACAAGAAAATAGGTTATCATCCAAAAAACTTGTCCTAACCTACTTACATCTTTCTGGTTACTGTATAGAATTTTGGTTCACAGGAAAATGTCCAGCCATTTGGGAGACCCTTAGGATCAGCCCATCAATGTCAACAGGGAGAAGCAGTTTTCGCCATAGACATCCGGTGGAGGTTACTTCCGGTGGTTGAACAATCGTAGCCATATCATTGCTTCTATCCAACATTCCGAATACTGTCACAGAGCTGCCTTCTTGTACATACCTGCCAAAACTCATGCAAATCTGCAACACATAAGCTCTTAAGAAGCTCGGGCCAAAACATAAACAAAAGCTCCTCTGGGGCAGGAAATTTAGTTTAAGATTCTAATGCAAAAGTAGGTTACCCTTCCTCCAGACGCAGTAGACGGGATTCAGATGAGAGATTTCTCTCAGTTAACCATTTCCTCAAGTGAGAAGACAGGATTCTGCATCTTTTAGTGTTGACAAGTTTGCTCTCAACAATTAGCGGAAGAACTTTACAACCAGAACCAGCTTTGACAATTGCTCTAAGACCAGACTTTCGATCGGTTAAGTAAAAGTCTGTGGAGAATCTCTGTCAGGTGGGAAGGCGGATAAGACAAAAATAAGTTATAACTCCAACTAAACATATAGTTTTTTCTTTTCATGTTTCAAATAAAGCAAGCAGAGAGAAGCAAACCAAGATTTGGTTTTTGGGAAAAAGAATCCACACAAACTTTTACATATCAATGACAGATTCATAAGAAAATAACAGTTGGATGCATTTGGCTGGTTTAATTACATTAAATCGTATGTGACGTTAAGATTTGACAAAATTGCTAAATAACTAGCAACTATAAAAGCATAATATACACTAAATATAATGAAACTTCAAATGCTAAATATTTATACTTACTACAAATTAACTAAGGTAACCAATAATAAGGTAAAATCTCCATACACATTTTTCTTAGTTTATCTACCATCTTCATCTTTTTTTCCAATTATCTGACCATTGCAGTTACAGTTGATGCTAGCAATGAAAGGTAACGAAAAAGAGCAAAGCTTTGAAGCACAGGAATGCTTTATCATACAAAACGCCTAGAAAGCCAAGATAATGAGCAGAATAGACATAAGCATGTCCAGACAAAGGAGCCACGAGACTGGAAAAAACCAAATCGGACAAAGCTACCTGATCAATGACAGGTAGCCCTAATTAAGAACAATGAGCAACAGTAAGCTAGGATCTTTAGCCATGGGCAATTGGGAGAGCTAATCGCAGCAAAGGAAGTACTTTGGTTTGAGTTGAAAATGCTGCGAGGGCAAAAGGAATTCCAGAGTAAGTTGAAGTTCAAGATGATCACAAAGACGTGGCAAAAAGAAAACAAAGGCATCTTAAAAGCTATAATTGACTGAGCATTTTGAGTACCAAATAAGCATTCCAATCCTGGTAGAGTTAAGAACATACATGAACTATACTCATAGTATGAAAAAACTTGTATACAAGCATACATCAATTCTCCCATTGAGAAGCACAACGAACGTATATGATCAAATTCGAAAGACACACAACAGTTGCTGATGTACATGGCTATCCATACCTCACAATATGCTAAGTGCCACTTGAAGCATGATCTCTTGAAATCCCCAGGACATAGAGTTAATCCCTGATATTCATACAAAAGAGTAGAAGCATAGATACATCCAGTGGCCTTTTCATATGAGGATTCCAAGGAGAGACTCCCACATGAAGCAAGCTACAATCATTAGAGAACCAAAATTAGATCAGACATCAAGACACAACAGAAGAAAACGGAGAAACCCCATCAAATGTGCAACAAGACAAATATGCCAGTATATACAAGACACATAGGAAAGATTATCTATTATGCCAGTATATACAAGTTTAGAAACCCCCACGCATTACATCTGCAATCAGTTTGTTGGAAACAGACGTACTACAGAACTAATCTAGTAGATATAGTGTTATAATAGGTTTTGATTAGAAAATCATTTGGAAAAAAAAAAACTTGGATGGTAATATCGTTCAAGATTTCAGACCGCATTTTCATTGAGTCCTATGTAAAAGTAGAAAGTAAAAGTGGTCCATAAACAACTGCAAAAGAAAAAACTAAAAAAATAAAAAATAGAACCGTATATCGCTTTGCTAGTGGCTTAGTTTTGTTTCAAATTGAATGACCAAACAAGTTATCTGATTTCCACTCATGTGCTTCCTTTGATTTCCAAGCATAATAATGGCCGGAACTGAATCAATTTGTTTACAGAGCCACATACATTGATATCAAACACTAAAATACAACAAACTAGCAAATTAGAGCACAGAAACAGAAAAAGAGTACATAATTGGAATAAAACTATAACTTATCAATGTCCTGCTATGTTGGGGAGAAAATGCAAGCAGTTTATAGTTGCAACAAATACATACCATTTCCAGCTGACACTACCAAGGTAACATTAATAAACCACCCCACATTTTCCTTTGCTTTCCTCCAATTTCGTGGAATCCAAACTTTATATAGCCCAAATTACATCTACGCAACCCTCTAGCAACACATTCCCAACTTTATTCTCACACCAAAACATATCATGCATTCTAAATATCCCAAAATAAACACGAGAAAAGAGAAAAAAATTAGAAATTACAAGACACCCAGAACAAAAATGAGTGAAAAGTGCAAGAAAAGCTTTACCCCAGTGATCTTGACGAGCTGGCCGTGCTGAGCGAGACGGAGGTCAGACTCAGGAAGCGAGTTGAGAAAATAAAAGACGGAAAATTTGTTTGTCCAATGACGAGTGTTCCAGAGAATGAAGGCGAGGACGAGGGCAGAGAGGAAGAGGAAGAAGACGAAGAAGACGGCGTTTCGGACGACAATGAGTATGAAGATGGAGACCGAGAGGCCTAAGAAAAAAATGGGTATGAGAATGTAGAGGACCAGAGATGGAATGGGCTTGAAGGCGTTGCTTTGGCGGTCTCTCAGAGCTTCATTTGAGAGGTCGTTCATTACGATTCACGACTATGGTGTGCGCTCTTTGGCTAAAGCACCCACCTTTACTGAACCAGTAACAGCAGGGAAGAGTAGGATGTGAAGGTAAGTGCAAAAACGCGACGTCGTTTGGAGACACCTTTAGCGATCAAACGATGCGTTTCTTTCTTCAGAGCTTATTTATTGAGCAATCCACGTCAATACGTCATCTTGCCCTCGTTTATGGACCGCTTTGAAAACAACTAGACAAAACAGCCGCAATTCTTGGACCGAAAACAACTAGACAATTCTTGTGACTATGCGGTGTTTGGGTTGAAGTAGTGACTTTCACGTGTAACGACGTTGTTTTTGGGTTATTTAGAGTGATTTGGGAGATTGCAATATGATACTTGTTGGAACAATTCTTGTGATATAACATTTATAAAAATATATTAATATAAGTAGAATTTAATTGTATTATTGCGTATTTATAAATATAGCATGTAAAATGTGGTTCATCAACGTTATTCTAGAAAATTTAAATGGAATCACATTACAATAACTTAAATTCCAATCCTAGCACTTTACTCACTTTTAACATCATCACCTGTGAGTATTTGGATTCACAAATTACTGACCAATAACCTTGTTCTGCCCAAAAATGCAGCGGAGAGTCTAATAAGTCGTCTTAGGTCGATTTCAACTTAAACCATGCGCTAAAAATGCGGGCCCTTGTTATCTTACAGTATGTGACTGGATGGATATTGGGTTTGAGCTAAAGGCTATGGGTTAAGAGGCCTTATGATATTGCGGCCCTTACATATATGGGGTTAACTAGAAAGTATGTGAGTAGGCCTTACTACCTTTAAATTTGGTATGCCATTAGCAGAAGCTGCAATTAAATAAGTTTTAGAATGTGTTCTATTGCAGCCCAAAAACTTGTCTTTAATCAATTGATTGTGAAGAAAACTGACAAATTGATCCCGTTGTTCTTTTTAAGTATCAAAGGACTTAATAAATTTCTTCCAGTCTAATTCAAGTTATGTTTAAATTAAGTCAGACATGTTCATATTAGCTGTTTGTTATTGATTAAAAACAGTTACGTGTGTAGGTTTCTTTAAGTCTAGATTGTAGTCTTGAACCAAAACACATAAACGATTTTATGACTTGAAGCATCCGCAAAATGCAAACGGTTGGTGTATTCTAGAATACTTTCAAGTCCTCCTAAGGAAATCCGTTTAAATATGAAGGAATGGAATACAAACGATGATAAGTAAAATGTGTAAGTATTGAATGAAATAACAAAGTACAAGTGCCTAAAGTAGATATTTCTTTAGAAATCAAGCCTAATTTAAATGGGCACGATCTTTTAGAAATCTTCCACTGGAATGAATGTCAATCATAATCATATCAATGAATGTCAGAGAATTTAAACAGTAGAAATATGCTAAGGGTTGAGTGATATGGTGCCTCAAAGACTAGAATATACAATAGTCGGGGATAAGGGAAGTGTTCAAGTTCAAAGTCAGAAAGTTAAGGGAGGTTGTGAGAGAGAACTTATTATCGATTTGTGGTCGGAGAAACATATTGTACCTTTTCAGGAGAGCAGTTGAACAAAGAAACTTTTTGAGAGTTTGCTTTGTGTTTGAAATTGGTTAATTTGATCAATTTTTTGTTTGTTTGTTTGATTCATCGGTTTTCTTTTGAGAATAAGTTTTCTACTCATTTTTATAGGCAATTTGGAGAGTTGATTTGGCAAATGGACTTCTCTCGACTGCTGCAGTTGCTTTTCCCAAACATTCGCTTTGTCCTCTTATATGGAAGGCGTTCTTCTTTAGAGCCGACTTGTTACTACGTCTTCACGCATTTAGGTGGCTATTGGGTTGGGCCTTCTCGACTTGGGTATTTAATTTCTGGTTAATTTCTCGTAACTCACAAATGGATTTTTTCAGGTATAAACATCACTCCAATTCACCAACCGCATTATAATTCCTGTGTTTGAGTTGAACCGCCGTCCAAAGCTCTTGCACCCGGCACAGAGAACATTCGACCAAGGCGCTCTCCTTCCTCGGTGCACAATCATTTTTCAGCGGAAGTCCGATCAAAGCGCAAACACAACACGGCATTAATTACTCGCTTCGCAGCTCGGCCACATGTTCTTTCCGGTAGAATACCCTAAGAGAAACAGTGTACGAATCCTTGCGTGGTCGCCCAGTGGTTGGGACCGATTTTGAGACCATCTTTTTGGGATACCCAATGAAACACCCACCAAATAACAAAGAGTGAAAAATCTCCAACCCCTGCGTGACGGGAACTGATTTGTGGACCAAGAGCCCTCTCTTTTGGATTCTCTGATATCATTCCTCACAAAGTGGTCATCTTCTTATCTCTATTTATTTAAGCTCTTGCCCATTTGGCTTTAATATTTTGTTAACATATACATTAAAGTTCGATGTTCCTCACGAAGTGGTCATCTTTTTGTCTCCATTTATTTAAGCTCTTGCCCATTTGGCTTTGATACTTTGTTAACATATACATTAAAGTTCGATGTTCATGTCGTGTTGGGTTTCAAAACTCTGTGTGTATTTGAAATTGGGCATTTAGCACTAGAAAGATAACATATTTACATACTACATCAGGGTTCATGGTCTAATATATGTTGAGTGACATATAAACACACCAACTCCTAACACATTGCCATTCAAATTTCTGTTGCCCTTGGTCCTTATTCTGATGCAGTTGCAGTAGTGTCTCCAACTGGCATGGTGATCAAGAACAATCATCAACTAACCCTAACGTGTTTGATGATAAATTGACATGTATGCTCCTCTCTCTTCATCAATATTCCAATAGCAACATAAACATGAAAATTTTCATTCCAAAAGCTACATAACCATGACAATTTTCATCATATGCCCTTTCCATTTTCAAGACCAAAAATCCCACCAATGATAATCGCTACTTGACTCATCAAAAAGACCATCAGAGTTCAATCTGCTCCAGTCCTCAGCTGATGTCAATGACCCATCTCCAGATTCAACTAAGTTCACAAGGTTTTGCTCATCTTCAAGTCCAAAATACTCTGCTTTTACGCTGGTTCCAATCTCATCATCTGACAGGACCCCACCAATTCCTTGTTCTGATGATTTCTCCATTGACACGGTAAGCCTCATCTGATCGTGATGCTCAGATTCTGACCTGGCCATGCCATCTCCGTTGTCTGATTCAGCTTCTGGCCTTTGCATCATCAGATCATTCAGCTTCTGCACCTATCACAAAATAAAATGAACCGCTCAAATGTGTGAACATATTAACAGTAATCGTTGCCAGCCATTCGTTTCCCATACCGATATTATCCCTATTTGATCGCATATTTTTTCTTTTTTTCTTTTTGGATAAAAAAAACATTTTGTGATAAAACTCCACATAATAAGACGTTAAGCGGCCTAATTGTGATCGGTGTTCAAAAGAGTAGATCGCTGGCCGACTCTGGAATCTTGACAATCATTTATTAAAATTGCTTTTGAGTTCAAATCTCATGTATGAATGTACAATTGTTAAATAGATTGAAAGATAAGATAAATTAAGCATGATTGATTTAATTTGTTAGGTATACCTGAATAAGCAAGGCCTGTTTTTCTTTCTTCAAAGCTTCAAACTTGGAAGCCAAGGAGTTATAATTGGCTCTCAAAATGGTGTAATCTCTTTCAAGCTGCTTGGACTTCCACCTAGCTCTCTTGTTCTGAAACCAAATAGCCACCTGCCTTGGCTGCAAGCCCAGCTCTTTCGCCACCTGCATCTTCTTCCTGGGCTCGAGCCTCGACTCAGACTCAAATATCGACTCCATTGACCTAATTTGTTCATCACTGAACCTCTTCTTGTTTTTACTGCTCCTCCTTTTTGTAGATGCCGGCAGTGAGTTCATGCAGCTCAAAGTCTCTGTATCATCATCCTCTGCTGTCGGACTAGAATATTCCATTTGGCCTAACATGTTGTTGGGATGGAATGTTTTGGGAGTGTCCTTTTTTTCTGTTCTACATGAATAGGGATTTAAGCAAATGTGTTCATGTCATGGTTTTCGGTCTGACTGGGAATTGTGACTTGTGACTGCTTACTTCCTGCTTTATATCCAAACTCCAAGACAGGGCTCTGATACAGTATTCTGCCTTTTTCTCTATTTGCTTTAATCATTATCATTTTCCCATTTTATTTAATAAACATAATCTTACTATTATTATAATTATTGATTCCAAAAACGTACAATATTTCAAAGGACAATTAACTTATAAGTCCTTACTAACATGTAAATTTATTCAAAAACTTGCATATAGAAAAATTAAATTTATAGGTCCTTTGACTAATCAAATGACTATATAATTTAAAATAGACCATAGTTTTTATATAAATTACAACTAATGCCATCTAATTGTAAACTAATCTAACAATAATCTAAAAATCACTTACCAAAATTTATCATGATTTCAACATTACTTTTTATTTTTTTATTATAAGATTATATTGAGGATTATTAAAATATTACTCCTATTTATATATATTTTTTCACTTGAGCATTTTAAAAGTAATATGAATATCTAATCTAACTTAAAGTAAGATAATTAAAATCAGTAATTCTTCAAAAATACTTTTAAATTTAAAAATTCTTTATCTTCCGATATTAAATAATTTGATTAATTTTGTATAGTTTAGGGTTTAATTCTTGAATTTTGTACCAAAATTCAAGAATTAAACCCTATGTCGTACGATTTTTCACCACTATCTCCACACCACCAAACACCCCCCCCCCCCAAAAAAAATTCTATACCCTACCATTGAACCCCAGACAATGCGGATTTTATTTTATTTTTTCTAGAAAAAAAATTCAATCGTAACTATATACAATATATATAATATTTATTATATGTATAATATAATAAAGGCTCCAAGAGGTCAAAGAAATCAAACACTAAGGGGCACATGGGGTAAAAAGGACAAAAAAAGATAAAAAAAAGGGCACATGTGAAATTTCTTACTTATAATTTCTGTTTAGGGGCTTTTGAATAAAAAAAATTTGAAGTAAAGTCTTATTTTGTTTAATATACAAGTATTAAAGGTTTTAAATAAAACTAAAAGTTATTAAGAATGTAATAATGATTTACTCTATTTCAAATAATATAATCTGAAAAAAATAAAACAGCTAATTAAGAAATCTAAATTCAACATAGATAAGAAGTCACAGTTCGATTATTAAAAATGAACAATGTCATCATAAATAAATTTTTATTTTTTATTTCTCATTTGATGTGATCAAATTTTGTAGGGCTGTTTAGACAAAATAAAAATAAAGTTTTTATAAGGCTGCAGTCATGCGGCTAGCTAGCTTTCTAGCCGACTGAGCTGTGTTGTTAATTTATTTATTAATTATCTAGTGTGGTTTCTTTGCAGCCTTTATATATATATATATATATATATATATATATATATGGTGATTTTTTATTTTGAGGTTTAGGATATGATTTAAAATAAAAAGTAAATTATATTTTTTTATCGTATACTTTACATTATATAATAGATTTATATATAAATAATTAAATATTGTAATTGTTACTCTGTATTTTTTTAAATGTGATTATATAGCTTTTTGTTAACTAGTATATTAAATTTATGTTGAATACCGACGTTAAAAAAAGGAATTCACAATTTAAATAATAAGAGAAAAATAAAATGGGAGTAATAAGTAATTAATGGAAATTTTAGTGTTAAGGGATTTTTTTGATGTGTTGGGAAGTCTTAAATCGTTTTTAAGTGTTAAAGAAATTTTCTTAATTTTTTTTGTAATGAAATATTTCGCCACTAAAAGAAAGATATCTTTGACGAACAATTCAAATTAACAGCATCGTGAAATATCTTTAGCAATGAAATATTATCACTACGAAATGAATTCTTACTTTTACAGACGAACAAACTCAGAAAAAAATGTATAAAATTTCCAGAAAATTTTCTTAACACTTGAGAACGATTTTAGACTTTCCAACACATAAAAAATATCCAAAAGCACTAAGATTCCTATTAATGGTTTATTATTCTCTTAATAGAAGGTGAGGATTGAATCCTTACCATCAAATTTAATCATTAGATAAAGAATGGGGGAGGTGGCTTGGAATGGCATAGTGACGCGAGTAGGGGTGGACACGGTTCGGTTCGATACAGATATTGACAATATCCAAATTCAAACCGTTAAAATCTTAATGGTTCGATACGGTTTGGATTTTCTAAAATTAGAAATAAAACCGTTTCGATCCAAACCATTACTAATAGTTCGGTTTGGATCGAAACGGTTTAAAACCGTTAAGAAATAAAAAAAAATAAGGATATAGAAAAAATGAGGATACCAAAAAAAAAAATTAATACTCAATATTCAAAATTTTATATATTTAGCTTGCTAAGTATTAAATTGCAAATATTATCACTATACTAAGATTTATCAAACACACCAACTTTTAATAATTTATTATTATACTCATATATGAGTATACATATACTTATATGAGTATATCTAGGTATTTTTTTATTTTTGTTATTTTTACTTTGTATTAATAATAGAATTAAACATTAATAAAAATTAATATATTTCTTAACAGTTCGGTTTGGATTTAACGGATTTCCAAAATGAAAATCCAAATCCAAACCGTTACTAATGGAACGGTTTGAATTCTCAAACCGTTTGACTTTTATCCGGTCAAACTTAAACCGTTGGATAAATAATGGTTTGAAGCGGACCGATTAGCGGTTTTAATAAATTCATGTCCACCCTAGACGCGGGGAGTGGGTGTGCAATGCTTTGGATTTAATTTTTTTTAATAAATTCAAATTATAAATCACATTATATATAAGCATCTAATTGAAATTTAATAAATTAATTACCGAATAGATCATGTTGTTATATTTTTGAAAATTTTAGGATAATAATTAAAATATTTTTAAATTTAAATATGAATATGTTATAAAATATAAAACATAAAAAAAATAAAGTGTAATTTTTCTTAAAATAAAAGTCATTGTCATTTGTACAATCGAAGCATGGTACTCTGACGTCGTCTTACTAGATAAAAAGAGTGTGTCGGCAACGTAGATCACGTCGTTACCTGAACCCACCGTCTTTGTTGATGTAGTAAGTTGATACATTCACTAATACATGATGTTACTGTTACATGCTCATCTTCTTCGTTTCTTTAGATTTTCCTGCTTCTATTCTTCCTAGTTCCTGGTACACAATTTTTGGTTAGCCAGACCAAAGACTACTGCAAGAAACCCAGTCAAACTCTAAATTCCAAGGCTCCATTTGGATATTCATGCATTTTAATTTGAGCTCCTCCCAATCTAAATTCATATATTTAAATGAACTTTTAAGAAATTTATATCAACAAAGGATTTCTTAAGTTCAAATTTAAGAATTTAAAATTACTTTTAAAATTAGTCATCTGTATAGATTAGATACTCCAATATAATTAAAAAAACATTTTTTATCCTCTTTATTATTTTAATAATTTTTTTTTTGTATCCTTCTATTTTTTATTTTATTTATTTTTATCACTTTCATTCATCATTTCCTTTATTTTTCATCATTCATTATTATTATTTTTAATTTCTTTTCATCCTTCAATTTTTTGTATCCTCTTTCATCATCTTTTTCATCCTTCTTTGTTCCTTTTCTCTTTTTCCGTATGTCATCTCACATTTTGCTCTACGCCACCTTTCTCATCCATTTCTCTCCTCCTCCTCCTCTACCATCCATATTTCCCTTTCCTCCTCATCTACTCGCCCTTTATTTCTCCATTAATCCTTATGTAGATTATAAAGTTTCACGTAATGTTCACAAACCTTAAATTTTCTACAATTTTTTTTATTATATTGCTCTAATAGACTAAAAATTAAAATAGCATAAAATTTTGGTGGCCTTTAATTGATTAATAATTGAATTAAAAAAAAGTTGTGCCTCTTAATTGCCAAACAATTGTCCAAAAACTTGTTTATCAAGTTTAGTAACTTGCGATACCAAATTGTCAAGAGTCATTAACAATTTCAACAATAAACTGCTGATACTAAAACTGATATAATGCACCTTAGAAAATTTAAAATCACGGGCCATAAATGTAACAACTGGAAATCCGGGAAATGTACTTCCGGGAGTTTTGATTGTAAATTGATGTTTTTACCCTTATTTATATTAGAGGTCAACAATTGACTTTTTTTTTTATTGGTGTACGTTTTTCACATTTTTCAAGGGCTGTTACGTAGGCATCTGAGTTCTGAGACTGTAGACAAGCGGAACATCGAAATCGGAGTATGGACAGAATTGGAGTACAGACAGAATCGTTACAAGTCAAAAAAATGAAAATGCATGTACGTAGCCTAATAAAGAGTATTTTGGTAATTTGGAAGTGGGGAGAGAAGGGAAGGGGGGTGGTTTGTTTGTTGGCCTTGTGAGGTGGTGACAGGTGTCACCATCTCTATGCGATGTGTGGCACTACCACCACCCTCGAGCCCTTACCCCCTGACCAAGTTAGTGTGTTGCAACCTTAAAATTTCAACCAAACTCGAGAGCCCAGAAAAACCCTCTAAAGAAGAAAAGCAAACAGAGAAGTAAGGAAAAAGAGAAGAGAGAACCATAGGGGAAAAGAGAGAGAAAAACAGAGAAAGCGAGGAAGAAAACCCTAGATACGAAAACCCGAAACGTACGCCTATGTACTCTTAAGTTCAATTTTCATTTTTAGGCATTAAATCGACGTACTAAGGTGACCATCTTCTTCATGTTGTCTTTACGATCTAATCCAAGTCAAATTCGAGGAAGAACACACACAAAACAAGCCATTTTCAAGCTCTAACTGTGACTAGAACTTTTGAAGGATTGCCCATAAATTCAAGGCAAGGATTCTATGTTTTAACATCATAGAAGTGTTCCTGAGATTTCATAGATGTCTCTGATGCTTAGAAGGTGAGAAATGAACTTGAAATGGTTGATTTTGGACCAGGTTGGGTCGCTTGGGTCGAGACCCATTGTAAGAAACTCCGTCAACCCAATTGAGGGCTGAAAGCAAGTACACCTACGACTGTGCCCCTAGACATATGAAGCCCAGTCGCAGAGAGCCTGGGCGGCGTGTGGGGGCGCATGCCATGTCGTCTCGATTTTTGGTCAACACATGTTTTGATTTAATCGATATTATGAATATTTTGGCACGGATTTCGAGTTGATCAGATATCGTTTCGGGGTAGTTTTGTATGTTCAAAGTATATATGTTTATGTTTTAGGTACGTAGGTTTTGGTTATTTTAAAACACACAATAATGGACTCTAAATTCCAACAATTAAAACCTTGCATTTAGACAAATAAGAAGATAGTTAGCTGTTTTGCAAGGGTCAATCCCACAAGGATTGTGTATCAACATTGTGTCAAAAAATGTTTAAATCGCTTTCAACTCAGATTACTACACACATGCACACAAAGGGGGGAGATTATTGATAATTTTTCAACGAAAATTTAAAATATATGAAGACAACAAACACAAAGAATGAAAATCTTGATTGAGTTTATTTAACTAAGTCGAACTAAGGTTTACCATCCACCATAACCGATCATGATTCTTAACTAGATTTACTTGGTCTAATTACAATGTAGGTTCTGAATTAGGTGCCCACACAAAGGCCTTGATCTTGATTCTATGCCACGTTTTTATCTTTTCTTAATTGGAATGTCTTGGCATGATGTGTACCCAAAACTTCTATTACCGACTATTTAAGATGACGCTTTAAGTTTTAAAAGGATTTAATGACACCACACTAGCCTAGAAGATTGATGTTCATTCCTAGGTTGTCATGGGTTCTGATTGTAAGATTGTTTCTTGCCCTCGGCCTCTCGATGCTCCGAATTACTAGTTTATATAGTAGCCCGTCAAGTAATTCCATGAATAATTTATGCAAACAAGGTAATCAATATCATATACATAAAAGCGTAGTAATTAAAGTTGTAATCTGAACCTATTTAGCATGCATAACAATCAAAACTAAGAGCCAAAATTTAATTAATCATACATCAAGGCTAGGGCTTAAAGCAGCCCAAGTTCTATAAAGAACTACTCGCACATGATTAAAACTAAAAACAATGAATTGCACTAAAATTTTAGTAAGAATAAGGGTTCAAAATAAAAAATAAAGAGAATGATGTTGCACAACAGAAGACATGGGCAAGCCTCCTTCTCCCAAGCTCCACTTCCAAACTAGAGAACAAAACTCAAAAGAATAAAATCTAAAGTCTGAAAAATAATGATTGCGGCTAGGAAAAAATTAAGGCATCATGGGAACCATTTTTGTGCATTAAGGAGGTCTTAGTATAGATGATGAATTCTCTATAATTTAGGGGATGTTACTAGAAGGAAACCCCTAAGAAATTGAATTAGAGTAGTTGTTCCAAAAGCTTGGTAAGAGAACCCCGAAATAGGAAGGTTCTTGGACTTTCTTAGCTGACAAGGAATGATGATAAGTGCTTCTCCTTTTCTTGGACTTCAAGGATGGTTTTCAGAGTAAAAGTAGGAAACTTATCTACTGTGAAATCCCTTAGACTTCAAACTTAACAGTTGTCCTTAGCTAGCAGCTTATCACAAACACAATCTACGTGTGGATAGTAGTCCTGTAACGACCCGTCCTGAATTTTAGGATTAGATTAGTGACTAATAAAGGATTAGTGAGGTTAATCGGGGATTAGTTGAGTGAAGTCGGACGGACGACGCAAAATGACCGTTTTGCCCCTAATCGTGGGCAAAATGTTGACTTTTGACTCGGGGAGTCAAACGTACAAGGACCAATGACCGCGACGTAGATCGGGATCTCACGAGTCCGTAGACATGCGGCACGTCAAAATCGGACGTCGAACGGAGAAGTTATGGTCACGGGAGCAAAATCGGGGATTTAAGTCTCGGGATCCGAATAAAATATTAATTAATTATGATTGGTTGACTTAATGGTGTGGGACCCTTGGATCAGTGACAAGTGTCACTAGCCCATTGGTGACTTCCCTAAAAAGTGGATCTATTTTAATTAAATATATTATCCTAATTACTTTATACTTAATCCCACCCACTTTCCATCTCCACCATTCATCTCTACTTTTCCTTCTCATCTCCACCGTCCATCTCCCCCTCATTTGATCCTCAACTATCATCTTCCTTCATTCTTCATTTCCAAACCCGATCAACATTTTCCCTCTCAAAACAAACACACGACACAACCATACTCACACCCCTCAAACTTCATCTTTTGTTGGTGAAACCTGAATGAAACTTAGAGGGGAGTTCGAGGCGAGTCGACTGGTGGCCACGGGTCAAATCGTCGTGGACTGCAGTGGACGGTGGCTGGGTTTGGAAGAAGGGGACCGAGGTGGTTTCAAAAGTCATAGCTCGAGTTTGGGAGGCTGTTGATCGTTTTGGTTGGACCCAACGAATTCTGGGGACTGAGACGAGTACAGGGGATGACACTGTGCAGGGCGCATGGGCTTCACGCGTAGCCCTTTGGGCGGAACGTGAGGGCGCGTAAGGGGTCCTTTGGGGATGACTTCAACAGGACTTTTAATCTATTGGATGTAACGAACATTTTGGGACTAGTTTTGTGTCGATCGGACATCGTCTCGATATAGTTCGTTGTGTCCGAAGGTTTAGGATCGAGTTTATAAATAGTTAAAAATTCGGAAAAATTACAGGGCTTCAATGAAAGGTTAATAAGGTAGTTAGGAACCCTCTAATATGATTTGGACAGGTTTGGGAGTCTCAGTGACGGTGATTAGCCCGGGGAGGCTTAAGCACGCAAATCGAGGCAACAATATAGGACGGTCTGTGAGTGGACCTTGATTTCTAAACTGTGATGCATGCATAAATGTTTTATATGTTTTACATATGTGATTCTATGATGATGATTTGGATATTAGTGGTTTACATGATTTCACGTATTTCGAGGCGATTTACGTGTTTACACATAAATCGAGGTTTAGGGTGTTGCATTGATTATACGTGCTTATGGTTTAAAAAATGGTTTAATGAAATGGTTTTGGATTTGAAAAGGTAAACTCGGGCATGAGACCCATTTGTTTTGGAAACCCTCGGACTCGAAGTCCATTTTAGTCACGTTATCGAGCCAGGGCCCCAATTGGTTCGTGAATTGATTTCGGATTTGAAAATATGGAATTGGGCACGAGATCCATTTGATTTAAAAACTCTCGGACTTGAAGTCCATTTTATAAGGATTCGGGCTTGAGGCCCAGTTGGTTTACGTAATCGGGTTGGAGGCCTAGTTGATTTGCTTATCGGGCTCGAGGCCCAGTTGATTTACGAATCGGGCTCAGGGACCAGTTGGGTTACTTAATCAGGAACGAGGCCCATTTGGTTTACGAAATCGGGAGTAAGGCCCAGATATGGTTTACGACTGTGATTTTGGGTCGGGGACCCATAAATGGATTTCTGGTTCATGAAGGTTTATGGGGACCGGGCATGGACCCTTGAAAGGTTTTGAGAACGATTACAAAATGGTTTTTCATATACCATCTTTTATATTATGGATTGTCTCCTTCGGGGAGAGTCGTTGGCCTGGGTAGACCCCGGAGTAGTCACGGAGCACTAATTGAGTGGAGTCGCCCCCGTTGGGTATCTTACTCTCAGGAAGGATATTATGGATTATAACCCCTAGGGAGGGTTATTGATCTGCGGACATTGACCTAGGTGGACCCTGGGGAGACTTGGGATTTGAGACCCCGGGTAGCACACGCGTAGCTTTAGAAACCGTGGCAGGATTGGTTATATGATATATGATAAATATGATTTCTTGGATTTGCGAAATTGTGTTTTGTAAATAATAAATGGATTTGGGCTGAGTTCCCACATATATTTGGTATGATTGTGGATTTGTGTAAATGAATTTGGGCAGGGGCCCGTGTGACTTGAATTTACGGAACTTGGGGTTGAGACCCTAAATATGGTTGTTTGAACATATGATTCGATAAATGGTTTTTGTATGTATGCATGCTTTTTAGTGAAGGGCATAAAGGTCTTTTATGAAATGTGTTTTATGAACTCATTTATTTTCGTCCACTCACAGTCTTTTATCGTTTTTTAATGCCCTTCAGGTTGATCATGGATGCGGACTGTGGAAGAGATCGAGACATCACACTCCTCCACCGGATCCTGACGTGCTCTGGAAGCCGGTCGGGCTAAAGGTTTGACGGGATCATGACACATCCCGTGTTAATCTCGGGGGGATTGAGATGGGTCGTGTCAAGTCCTTTTCGACCAAGAAATATGCCATGACCGAGAGTTAATATGTAAAGCAAATGTGCCAACATTTAAAGTGACGATGGTTGAAAATAACTTCATCTAAGCACCTTAGAAAAAATTTTCCTTAACTCCAATCCTCATTAGGCATCTCTCAATATACACAAGAATCCTAGGCTTCCACTCGTCCAAGCATATATGATGAGTTTATGTTATGGAATTCAAAGTTAATCACATGTGAATTTAAATGAAAAATGGCACTTTATAGAATTAGGATCTCAATAAGGGAATTGAAATTTAAGAACATAGACACGTACCTTAATCCTTAGCATGATTGTCCATAAGATTAATTAGGTCTTCCATCAATGGTTGTAACGGGGCTAAGTTTTTTGGGTTTAGAAAGGAGGGGCATGATTCAAAGAACCTGAATTATGTCAAGGCATGAAAAGTCATGACTTGAACTTTTAATTTTCAAACTCAATCGAGGCTTGAGGTCCACGACATTGTGCTTGTTGCTGGCAAAACGTTAGGTTCTTGCCTCACTTTTCTCAATTCAAAATGTCTTTCACTCTTTATTTTTTCCTTTTAATCACTTTTATCTTTTTCCTTTCTTCTTTTTGGGTTCTTGATGAACATTTTTTATTTCTTTTGAATTGAGCCCAGATAACGCAAGAAGTTCCTCAACTTCTAAATAGCTTGTCACTTCATGGCTTGTTAAATTTGAATGCCAATATTGTCAAATTGGGCACACTTATTCTTATACTTCTCATCCTCACCATGATTCTCATTTAACGGAACCTCAACAAAAGTTCAGATTATAAGTTATGACCTTAATGTTTAGCTGAGTTCTTTGTTTGGTCATAAGTTGGGTGATGAAAGAAAATACTGAGTGTTTAGCTTTGTTGACACCATACTGGACTGAGCAACAGACTTGACAAACTCTACATTGGACCACAAAGTAAGCCTATCTAGAAGGCTTCAAAGATCACACAAAGCTCACCATCAAGGCCCATGCCTAAAAGGCCCGCCACTAGGCACATGACCTAAACCCTAGCTCTTGCCTATATAAGAAGAATTACCACCCTCATTTGAGGGATCTCATTCTCTCACTAGAGAAACCACTCTATCTCTAACTTTAAGAGCTCTCCCTTCTCTCTACACTTTCTTTTTCTCTCTCTAAAATGCTTTAAGCTTATTGTATCATGTACAAAAATACTATTATACTATTGAGAATGAGGTAACACCATGTACGTAGCCCGATTTGGGTGAACCATGAACATGCTTGTGTTCTTAGATGAGTGCGGTCTTCCAACTTCTAAGTTGGAACATTTTATACTACAACAGTTTGGCGCCGTCTGTGGGAATCGTAACAAAAAACTATGTTGATTTCTCTCTTCCTCACACCTGCAGAACCCACAAACCCCAGAATTTCGAGCACCTGCTAAGGAATCAGCTTTTTGATCTTCTGAGAAATTTTCTCTTTTTCGAGAATATTTTCAACAGGGTACCGCCGAGTTCCAACTGTGACACCGATTGGTGATGGCTGCTCTGTGCAACCTCTCATGGACAATCATCAAGGCCCAACACCCTTTAAAATACCACCACCACTCACCCTACACCAACTCGGCCTACTCAACTCGGCCACCCAAATAAAAAAAAAATTTCTTTTATTTTTGGGCTTGGGAAGGGTACTACTGAGTTCCAACTGTGACACCGATTGGTGATGACCGCTCTGTACAACCTCTCATGGCCAATCATCAAGGCCCTAGCACCCTTTAGGGCACCACCATAACTCGACCAAACCAACTCTGCCTACTCAACTCGGCCTACACCAATTCGGCCTACCCAACTTGTCCTACTCAACTCGGCCACCCAAAAAAAAAACTTTTTTCTTTAATTTTTGGGCTTGGGCAGGGTACCACCGAGTTCCAACTGTGACACCGATTGATGATGACCGATCTGTGCAACCTCTCATGGCCAATCATCAAGGCCCCAACACCCTTTAGGGCACCACCACAACTCGGCCTACTCAACTTGGCCTACCCCAACTCGGCCTACTCAACTCATCCTACCCAAACTCGGCCTACCTAACTCGACCTACTCAACTCAGCCTACCCCAACTCGGCCTACTCAACTCGGCCTAGTCAACTAGGCCACCCAAAAAAAAAACTTTTTTCTTTTATTTTTAGGCTTGGTAGGGTACCACCGAGTTCCAATTGTGACACCGATTGGTGATGACCGCTCTGTGCAACCTCTCATGGTCAATCATCAAGGCCCCTACACCCTTTAGGGCACCACAACAACTCGGCCAAACCAACTCGGCCTACTCAACTCGGCCAAACCAACTCGGCCTACTCAACTCGGCCAAACCAACTCGACCTTCCAAAAAAAACTTTTTCATTTTGGGCTTGGGCACTTACATTTTTCCAACACATCGAGCGGCCTACTCAACTCGGCTTCCCTCAACTCGGCCAAACCAACTTCCAAAAAAAAAGAACTTTTTATTTTTGGGCTTGGGCACTTACATTTTTCCAACACACCGAGCGGCCTACTCAACTCGGCCAAACTAACTCGGCCTTCCAAAAAAACTTTTTTATTTTGAGCTTGGACACTTACATTTTTCTAACACATCGAGCGGCCTACTCAACTTGGCTAAAACTAAGTTGACCAACACCCACTTGGCCAAACCAACTAGGCCACACAAAAAAAACTTCTTTCTTTTATTTATGGGTTTGGGCACTTCCCCTTTTTTCAGCCCACTGAGCGACCTACTCAACTCGGGCAGCTCGGCCCACGAGTCAACACCACCATCAACACCACTCTGTCATGACAAATCGGTTGAGCGGCCAACCACACTCAGCCAACCAGGACTCATCAACCCTAACTTCTATCTCGGTATGACCACCATTCAAATAGATTTTGTTTTGCTCTTCCACAACTTCTATCTCGGTATGACCATCATCCGATAGATTATTCTTTGCTCTCCCACTACGGTTTGGAGGCTCTAACTTAGCTCACACCACGAGCTCTGCTCTTCCTCTCGTCATACGGAACCAACTCAACTCACACCAAGAGAAACCACTAGGTAACACTTCGAAACATACACTTACGAACATCATAAACATCATACACATACATGCCATACATACACGAATTCATACATGCCGAGTTTTCATGTCAAACATACATACTCGTACATACTAAGCATAGATAAACTCATACCTACAATATTTGGCCTACAACTTAAATAAACAAGTCAGAGCATACACCAACTCAACACATAACGAGCTGCTCAACACATTATCGAGTTTACATCCGCTCGTACATTACTGCGCTACCAAACATTTGGGCTCAACTCGAACATGAGAGTACATGCAACTCGGCCTAAACTCAACACTTGGACTTTGCTCAAAACATAACCAAGGTGCTCAATTCATTATCGAGCATACACTAGCTCAACACATACCAATCTACTCAGTACATTACTGAGTCTACATCTGCTCAAAACATACCGAGCATGTATTTGCTCAATACATTATCGAGCTACTCAACACATTACTAAGTATACATTTGCTCAACACATACTGAGCTGCTCAATACATTATCGAGCATACATTCACTCATCACATTACCGAGCCACTTAATACACTACCGAGTATACATGTGCTCAATACATATTGAGCATATCTTCCCTCACCACATAACTGAGCCCAAAATCAAAGCTAAACTTAGTTATCTGCCGACTGGCTCACAAAAAATACACAAGCACTCGATGACATTCCAGCTCGTACACGAGATCATACTCACTAGGGGACTACCGAAGCACAATCACTACATAACCGCCAACTCAGATGTTGAACAAACTACAACAGTCCTCCTATCAATATCCTACCTCGACCAAGGACTTGGGGGACTCATGATAGTACATTGAGCATAATAGCGAACGAAAAAAAAGGAGTTGCTCTGTTAGGGCACTTTGGAAGTCCTCAACCGAGGTAGTCCACCTTAGTCAAGAACTTGGGGGACTTCTGTTGACACCATATTGGACTGAGCAACGGACTTGAAAAACACTACATTGGACCATGAAGTAAGCCCATCCATAAGACTTCAAAGGTCACACAAAGCTTACCATCAAGGCACATGCCTAAAAGGCCCACCACTAGGCACATGACCTAAACCCTAGCTCTTGTATATATAAGGAGAACTATCAACCTCATTTGAGAGATCTCATTCTCTCACTAGAGAAACCACTCTCTCTCTAACTTTGAGAGTTCTCCCTTTTCTTTACACTTTCCTTTCTCTCTCTAAAAAGCTCTAAGCTTATTGTATCATGTACAACAAACACTATTATACTAATGAGAATGCGGTAACACCGTGTACGTAGCCCAATTTGGGTGAACCACGTACATACTTGTGTTCTTGGGTGAGTGCGGTCTTCCTACTTCTAAGTTGAAACATTTTATGCTTGAACAAGCTTCAAAGTTAGCTTACAGAGCATGCAATTGGAAATGATCAAGAGGTTAAAGCACACAAAGCCTAAATCATTTCTTATGGAAAACCACACATCAAACTAAGAGCATTTATATGATATAGTTCTTTGAATTTCAACGTGATGTAATGAGATCATGCAATTATGAAAAAAATGGATAAGTGTTTAAGAGTAGACACAAGTAGATCAATCAGAAAGAATGGAAATTAGGCTCAAAGTTCTCACAAGGAAGTCTCCGCTAATTTTCTACTGTCACTCAAATTCAGTTGCTTTATTCACTTATTCACTTAAAACATGGCATTTGTGAAGTGCATAATATTTCTTTTAGACATGGCATGACTCTTAGTAAAGTAAAGACACTTAACTTAGCATGTATGTTCTGATTAACACATTAAAGTAATATAACTAGCAAACAGAAACAGAAAAATACAATTTCTGGCCATGAACTCCCCCAAACCTATTGGTTTCTCTTTGCAAAGTTTAATCCCACACCACCAAACCTATGCTAAACATTGTCCTTAATTTTTGAACAAATATCATATCATGGCAATATTTAAGTTTAGTGAGGTGTAAAAGGGTAAAAACAAAAGGAAATGAGAGGGGTATAAACCAAGCTAGGTTGCCTCCTAGGATCACTTTATTTAACGACTGGGAAAGACCGAGCTAGCATACTATGTAGGGGCCAAAGGCTGTCCATCAGGAGCAGGGAGTGCCAGTGGTAAGGTAGCAATGATCGCGACTAGGTATTGAAGGGCCGTGAGTTAGAGCTTGAGCCGATGGACATGAGATGAAGTATATACATCCATGCCTCGAGTGGGCACAGCTTACCGAAGGTAGAGCTTTGCATTGTGTTGACCTTCATCATCATCTGGAGGTTTAGTGGCAACTTGGGCAAAACATTTAGTGGTTCTAGAAGTGGAAATTATATCCTGCAATAAATGATGCATAAATGATAATGAAAAATAAATAAGAGATCCAGCGGGGTACCATATGCCATCATGGCTATTGAAGGTTATTTTACTGGACTCATCCCAATCCCCCTGGATTAGCGTGGGATGTGTCTGCTCCCGTCTGACACCACATGCCAGAAAAGGGATAAAACTGTAACATGCTCGGGGTTATCCAGAGTACGCAAGGATGACACGACCCATCCCAATCCCCCCGGGATTACCACAGGATGTGACGTGGTCCCGTCTGACACAAAGTGTCAGACAAGGGATAACCCAACGCCGCTGCCCCTACGGGTATCTAGAGTGCGCAAGGATCGATGGAGGAGGCATGCAATGTCCCGGTCCCCTGCTGCAGTCGCATCCGCGCTCAACCTGAAGGGCATTAAAAACCAAAAGCTATGAGTGGACGAAAATAAACAAGTTCGTAAAATACATTTTATAAGACATTTATGCCCCTCAGTAAAAAAAACATATGCATGCATCAAAAACCAATAATCAAATATTTATTTGAAATAACCCTTAGGGCCTTAGCCCGGAAACCGCAAACATAGTTTCAATCCAAAAATCAATCCAAAAGTTATTTAATAAACCCAGTGGCACATGTTTATTACTTTACCATCTCCGGCATCCCAGATGCCTAGCGTCCCAGACGCTTGACGTCCCAGACGTCATATCTCACGGTATTAAGCGACGCGTGCTGCCCGGCGTCTCACCGGGTCCATTTCTCTCTGACATCCCAGATGTCGGACGTCCCAGACGTCTGATCATAGCAATCCTGCTCCTGAGTCACTATACGGTCCGGCCGCTCCGTACAATGACCCCTCGCAGGCAATGCACCGTGACTTCCCCAGTGTCCCAGACACCTGGAGGAGACCAATATATATCCTCGTATCGAGATGGTTTTATGGAACACATTTTATTATTCATTTCCAAAATATCACAAGAGCCCTGCCCTGAATTTCCATAAAACCGTCATAAGTCCAATTATTTGATTATTAAATCCGAAATCATTTATTCAATTCCATTTTAGGGTCCCTGATCCGAAATCACCTATATAATTTAACTGGGCCCCTGGCCCGAATTTACTTTATCAAATCCGTAACTGTTTCATAAAATCATATTCGAACCACAATCATGGAAATCAGTACAAATCCGAAAAATCTCGATTTACGCGCAAACCCGTAAATCGCCTCGAAATGCGTGAAACCACATAAATTCACCGATATCCAAATAAAGGCATATAAAAGCAATTACCACAATCATGAAACAGTTATGCATGCATAGAATTTATCAAAACCAATGTCCACTCACAGACCATTTAACCGAGCGCCTCGATACGCGTGCCACCGGCCTTCCCGAGCCTCGTCGCTAACACCGGGACTCCCGAACCTGTTCATATCACATTAGAGGGTTACTAACCTCCAAAATAACATTCTATTCAAGTCCCATAATTTTCCTGAATTTTTAAGTATTTTTAAACCCGACTTAAAACCTTCGGACATCCCGAAAAGTATCCGAACGAGATCCGAATGACATGGAACCAACGCTAAAATGTTCGTTATAACGTATAGGACAAAATTCGTGTTGACCGTACCTCGGAATTCGTGCCCACGCGCCGCCGTGAGTGGCTGCGCGTGAAAGCCACGCGCCTGCTACAGTGACTGCTACAGTCACCGTCCTCGCCCGTTTCTCTGTAATTCGGGTCTGATACCCGCGATTCCAACCCGATTAGATAGCCATCAATTCGACCTCGATTCCTTCCGTTTTTTATTCTAAAACATTCTTCAACTATCTAATCGAAGTTCCATGTCCCTGATTCACCAAGAAAGTCCCAAAATTAGTCCCACGACCCGTGATCACCCAAACGGGTCGATCACCCAAACTCCGTGTTTTCTCAATCAAACTCAAATTAACTTCACAGTAAGGATTTTAGGCCTAAAAGGAACTGAAATGCGCGATCAATTGGACACGACATTACCTGGGAGTGATCGTCCACAGCTCTGCGATTTTCCAGAATCTGGAACCTCAGTTCCAGTCCAATCCGCGTCAGTTTTCCTTCGAAGTTGATGGGGTTCAGTTCCAATTCCTCCCAGAAGCCTCAAGCCGTCCATGGTTTGGTCCAATTCCTCTCAGAAATTAAACTGAGAATTTTCCCTCCAATTTCCATTTTTCCTCCGAACTCGATTTCCTCTCAACAACACTCTGCCCTCACTTCGAACTCGACCCAGAATGGTCCTAACCCTCACTAGGCACCCAACTAACGGCTCACAATCGACAGCAACCCGTGGGAGACATCTTCAGCCCCACTGGAAAATTCTTCTTGTAAACAACCCAAAACCATATTTAATCTCATCTGTGCTCTGTCCATGCTTCCCACACACTGACCACAGTCCATTAACAATTAATTAGCACAATAAACCATACCCCACTTCCAATTTCAAGCTTAAACAATGCCCCCGTGCACTGGTCGTGTTTCCCCATTCACGGTGCTACAGTGCCCGTGCAAGCAGCCCCCGCGAAATTACCATTCTGCCCTTGTGCAGAAAATTACCAAAATGCCCCTCACGCATCCCGACTCGTAACTTGGTCATTCGGACTCCGATTGATGCGTGCCGCCTGTCTACGAACTCAGGGCATCGAGACCTTCCTAACGGTCCTCGGTCCTCGGCCATCGGACCACCCGATCAAAAAATCAACATTTCCCCTTATTTCGTCCAAATTACGAAAGTGCCCTTGAACTTCCGTACATCATAACTTCCACCACGAACGTCGGAATCGAACGTGCCACCTGTCTATGAACTCGTGACGTCCCAACCTACGTCACGGGCATTGGTCAAAGTCCATTTGACCATTCGAATAAAAGTCAACGTTTTGCCCACGACTAGGGGCAAAACGGTCATTTTGCACCGTTCGTCCGAGTTCGCCCAACCAATCACCGATTAACCCTGCTAATCATGATTAGTCCGTAATCTAATCCCGAATTCCGGGACGGGTCGTTACAAAGGATCTGTGAGGTTACGCATCGGCATGTGATGTCTCGATCTCTGCTACAGCCTGCATCCGCGATTAACCTGAAGGGTATCAAAAAACATAAAAGCTGTGAGTGGACAAAAACAATCAGTTGGAAAACAATTTAACAAAAATGACATTTATACCCTTCACGTAAAAGCATGCATGCATCAGAAAATAAGTATTCAAATGCTTTTCTCAAAAGCAAATCATATTGCTTTTCAAAACAAAACACAGTGAAAAATGTTTCTCGACCAATGCCATTTCCTCAGTAGGGTCTCAGCCCAAAACCGAATCACATAGGTTCTCAGCCCAAATCAAATCCATGTGGAACCTCAACCCAAATATAATACCATGTGGGATCTCAGCCTATCATCACCAGTCACGTTCCAATCTCAGGAACGTGTGCCCATAAGCTCAAGGACTGCTCTGATCTTGAGCATGTCGCCATGAACACATCACCAGCCGACAATCTCCATATCATTGTGAACATATCATCGATCGATCTCATATACCGCACTCTTGAGTTGAGCCTCCCTCAGCTACTTGACAGCAGGCTCATCGTGGCCTCTCCGTACATCGGAGGCGAGCATTATCTCCAGGGTGTTTTTCGGGAAAACATATTCATAACCGAACCCTCTCATAATCCAAGTCTTTAAACTACTGAGTCTTTAAACTCAAAATCATAATCATCATTTTGAAAACAATGGAAACATTTTCATAACTGTTGTAATTCAAATCAAAACAGTTCTTTCTTACAAATCATCTCAACAGGATCCACGCTCAAAATATGGTTTCAACAAATCCGTTTCCACAAAACCATCATTGAAAATAATGTCTATCAACACTTCATAAACTCAGGATTCCTCGAATCCTAACAAATCCACAACTGGGTCTCGCGTTGGAAATATCTTTCATAAATCTCATAATTAGGTCACAACCCGATATATCTCATGTTTGATTATACTCTAAGTCAAACCATACATCAATTGGATCATATGCCCGAAAGATATTTCTAAATTATAAAACCATTTCATTGTTCAAATCATTTTCCAAATCCTAATAATCAAAGGTGATTTCCAACTGGGACTCATGCCTGAATCTCGATTTCATGCATCTCCATGAAATCCTTCAAAATCGTATATCAAATCCTTGGTTTCACGCCTTTCCGTGAAATCGTCAAATCATATAATCACATGCACGTAGTATACTTAGCCTAAGCCCAAATATCAGATAAAACATAAATATCGAACTACGTGTAATATCGTAGAACATGCGAAATAAAAAATATTTAAATCATATGCACTTAAGGCATCTTAAATCATGTTCATAAGACATATAAAACAGTTATGCATGCATCATATTTCATAAAACAAAGTCCACTCATAGACCGTCCGTGCTGCGTGCTCTGAAACTCGCGCCGTAAGCCACTCCGAGGCTAGCCTATACTCTCCGGGACATCCAAACCTATCCAAATCATACTCAAAGGTCACTATCAACCTATACAAGTCCATATCAAAGACCCTCACACATCCTGAAATGGAAACGTGTCCCGAACACGTTTCCCGAGGCTAAAAACCTCTAAATGACCTATCAAATAAACTCTGATCGACATGAAACCACTACCATTGAATTAAGATCGTCGAAACCTTTTGAACAAGAAAGGTTTGACCTCGTAATTCATGCCCACGCATCTATCAAACTTCTGGTCAACAGTTAACGCTGACGTTAGCAAAGTCCACCCTAACGTCATCTGCTGAAGTCGGCCTAACAAGTTTGACACCTATAAAGTCTAACAACCTACCATGTGGCACTCCCTAACTGGTGCGACGTGTCACTGACATGTCAGCTCTGACAACCTAACACACTGCCACATGGCACCACCCCACTAGTCTACGTGGTCTGACATGTCTGATGTGTCACTGCCACATCACTACTGGCTGGACGTGATAGCCTATCATGTGTAACCCTCTGGTTAGCCACATGGCTTGACAGGTCTGACAGATGATGACGTGGACTGCCACATCATCATCGTCTTCCTTCATATGGGTAGACCTGTTTGACTGTAATGGGTCGATTTGAACCGCGACTTGGTTTGTTCTCTCTCATTTTTGAACCAAAATCCACCATTTTTGCACCCAGGTGATCGTCTTCCTCCCAGGAAGAGATCCATGACCTCAAAACTCAAAAACAAGGTTGGAAACTTACCTGTCAAGATCAAACTTCCACGGCCGTCCTTCGAACCACCGCCCAGGGGTCCTCTACCTCTGGTTTTCGATCCTAACAACTTGTATGAGCTCATTGAACACATTAAGAGCTTCAGAACGTGTCCCAAATGTCCAAAAGTTGAATTCGAATTTCAAATGGAAATGGGTTCATATGTTACTTGTTTTCACGGGTTTCCTCAGCCGTCCATAGGGGCTCAGCCGTCCCTCTCCGTCTCCTAGTCTCTCACTCTCTCACTCACCCTCAGTCTCTTTCTCTCTGGCCTTAGCTGAAGAATTTGATGATGGAGGTTTGGGGGTGGGTTTCGAGTTGGATGAACAAAATGAAGGGGAATGGGGAATGATGCATGTATGTATGGGTTTGGGCCAAAGGATAAGTGACACTTGTCACTTATTTATTGGTTCAGACCAGATCTTTTGGGCCCACTAAGGAAAAACCTAAAGTCAATTGTCTTGATTTTTGTGCAACTATGAATAGTTCTCAGAATCATTCTAGACCCGTAACTTTCCCCTACGATGTTCGATTTCGACGTGCCACATGTCTACGGACTCGTATCGTCTCGGCCTAAGTTGGTTCACGAATTCCTTACCAAATACTTTCCCGCCTCGAAGATTATCGGTCTTGAGGAAGCAAATCATAGGTATTAAGCAGCGAGAACATGTTGAGAACTTCATCCAATACTACGAAAGGTTTAAGGAACTATGTGCTTCAAGCCCTACTCATAGGATCACCGAAGGCTTTCTTTTAACCTATTTCTAAGAAGGACACAAGGCATGGGATAGAGGACTACTTGATGCTGTAGTAAATGAGAGTTTCTTGGCTAGGAGCTTAGTGGAGGAACATGCCTTTCTTGAAAGTCGTGCACTCAATGATGCACAATATGAAGGTACCGAGCCTACTCAAAGAAAGGTACATGAAGTAAGTTCTGATGTCATTAATGATGCTAAATTAGATAAGATCACTTCTATGCTTTCGAATGTGTTAGAACTTAAGAAACTGGTAGCTCTAGTATGTTCCATATGCTCTTAAGGCCACCTTGAAGGCCAACGCCCTCTAGTATGGGAGGAAAACAACAGAACAGATATGGTACAAGCCATTGGAGGCTTCCATGGAAGACAAAGGAACCAAGGTTCCTGTCGGAGAGATCCAAACAATGTCGACTTGAACCCGCATCACATGTCCATGGGCCCAAACTAGGCCCAGAACCAATTCCAACGACCCACATGGAACCCTCGGCCTCTATTTTAGTATTATAAATTTTCTCATAATCATGCATCTCATAATGTCTCTACATCTTCTAACCTTGATTATGATAAAATGTTGGCTGCTCTTTCCTAAGGGCAGAAAAATCTAATGGCTACAACTCAGGCTCTTGTAACAGGTTAGCAAAATCAGTATAAAGACATTACAGATCTTAAGGACCAAATGGGCAAGGTAGTCGATTTCATGGGCCAAATTCAAGTGAGTGGGGTACTTCCACCTCAACCAACACCAAACCCTAATGCAAGGGAGGAAATGTAAAGAGCCACTGAGTGAATAAATTGAGGCACTTGGTCTAGGCTAGATGAACATTAAATTTCAAGCGCTTATTGGGAGACAACCCAATGTATTCCTGAGTTGTGAAGGAGTCATCAACGTAGATCTGCTCTCTTAAACCCTTCACTCTCTTTCAATGAGTTTACTTTATGTTTTTCTTGCTTTATTTTTGGGAAACCTCCTTCCTCACTTAGATTCTATGTTCATTTACTTTATACTTGCTTACATTGAGGACAATGTAGAGTTTAAGTGTGAGGGAAAGGTTTACACTTTCATTTGTTTCATAAAATAAAAAATAAAAAATGGAGTTTTTATTTCATTCTTTGAGTCTTTTTGTTTTTACGAGTCTTAGGATGCCCTTTAACTTGTCAATGATAAGAATGAAGGAAAACCGAATACGACATGGCTAAAAGATGATCACTGAAACTTGAATTCGTTTGTTAATACTTTGTGATTAAGTGGTTATGACTTGTAGTGGATGATGCATGATAAACTGAAACGAGTATGTTAAGATAAGCATGAATCATATGAACCCTAACTGAGCTTTAGAACCGGTTATATTTTTCATGAGTGATTCATAGGAGTTATTCGTTTAAATTTATATGCATATGCCTCATAACTACTTGTCATAATTTTTAATGAACTCTAGAGTACTAGAACTTACTTCTATGTGGTTTTCAAAACTTTTAATTTAATAAAATTTCTGATTTTGGACATGATTAAGGTATTAGGGTTAACACCACATATTCAAACATCTATGTTTACGATTCGTGCCCACAAGTTGCGACTCTCTTAGTTTTAATCTCTTTGAGCCCACATTAAGCCTTTCTTTGATCACCATAAATATTTAAACACTTTAACCTAGTATAGATATTATTTACCCTTGTTCCAAAGACTCGGTTGATGACATGAAGATGGCGTGAAGAAAAATTGATGATTTTTTGAATACTTGTATGTACATTCTATGGATTAACTTGCTCAAATTTTGTTGTAATATTGACACATGTTATTACCTTGATATTTATTAAAAAAAAAGAGAAAATGGTTAAAAAATGATGAAAATACAATTTTTAAGGCTCTCAAAAGGTAATAAGGTTTGATCATGTAAACGTTTGAGTTCATTCCCTTATACTTGTAAATCCGACACAAAGAATGAATGTTTGGCCCAACATAAAGAAACTTGGCCTATGTTTGAAAGGATGGATTATTGATGTCATTGCACTAAGGATGAGAAACTATGCTACGTTTTGAGAGTATTCTATTAAATCTTGGAATGAATTTGAGCATCGCTTATCTTACATATTCCATGTCTCTAAACTTAACTATAAGACTCGTGTCTTGGGAAGAATGGTGAACAATCCCACATCGCTTGGGGATGAAAAAGTTGAGTGTCTTATATGTGTGTCGACGTATCTATCTAGCACGAGGCCTTTTGGGAGTTCACTGGCTTTGGGTTTGGTTGGAGCTCCAAAATTAAACGAGTTTAGGTTAGGTCAATCTTAGGATGAGTGACCCACTAGGAAGTTACGAGTGAGTTTCCAGAAATAAAACCATGAGAACTGGGTGCAACGCGGACAATATCGTACTAGAGGAGATAAGCCGTAACAGAATGGTACCATAGTTGGACCCTGAACGGAAGTGTGCTAGCGAGGACGCTGGGCCCAAGGGGGTGGATTGTAAGACCCGTGTCTTGGGAAGAACAATAAAAAATCCCACATCGCTTGGGGATGGAAAGGTAAAGTGCCTTATATGCGTGAGCACGTATCTATCTAGCACGAGGCATTTTGGGAGCTCACTAGCTTTGGGTTTGGTTGGAACTCGAAAGTTAAGCGAGTTTGGGCTGGGTTAGTCGTAGGATGGGTGACCCACTAGGATGTTGCATGTGAGTTCCCAGAAACAAAACTGTGAGGGTTGGGCCCAAAGCAGACAATATCGTCCTAGGGAGAGATAGGACGTGACACTAATCCCATTAAACTTTCAATATAGACCTTATGATCCTTAAGATGGGTACAATTTGATTAGTTGAGTCAATCACTTGAGTAAGCTTATGGTTTTGGTTCATTTGTGCAAGTATGTTTAATTTCTTATGGTTTATGTTTGAGATTTTAACGAAGTACTTTCTTTCTATATTGTAAGCATCTTTCTCACATACTTTAAGTGCAAACAAAACCTTTTACACATTGAGTGAAAATTATGAGTGCATATCTTGGTTCATATTTGTTTTAGACATGCTGAGATCCACATACCATTGTTTACTCATTGTCTTACTTGTCGAAGTATTTGACAAGTTCTATTAACTCTTGAATTCCATAAGTTTAAATGCTTTCTATGTGTGCCTTGATGCCATGATCATAAAGATGAAATTTTGAGACAAAATGGTTAAGGGCTTAGTTGTTCAAATTCTTAGTTTATTTGAGTATTAGCTAGGGACTAAGTGTGGTGGGCATTTGATAAGCCTTGAATTGAGCAACATTTTATGTCAATTTATACTCTTAATGCTTATCTTTTAATTTAAATTGCCAAACAATAGGAGAAAATAATATATTTTTTAAGAAATGTGCAGAATTTGATAGAGCTAGGAATTATGAGAATTTGAGCAAAAGAATCATCTCAATCGGAGTTATCTGGAGAAATTATAATCGAAAGAAGGGAGGCCACCAAAAAGTAAAAGTGCAAGGAAATTTTGGTAGCATCCTACCGAACTAGTCCCAGCAGCCCAAGATCCCATTTGGCAAGCGCTTGCCAAATTGCCATTTTTAACTCAGCGCGCACGTCCTGAACGATAGACCTTCACTTCGGCTAGCGTTTACCGAAAATAATTTCATCGGCTTCCTTTACACCATTGACCCGCGTTGACCACCATTTCTTCTTTAGTTTTTCAGCGTGCACCCACCGAATTGAAGCCAAGTTTTCATCTAGCGTCCATTGAATTCTTCCCCCTTTTTCAACGCTCGTTTTCCAAATTCTCCAAGACCACTCCAACTTTGTTTCTGCATGAAAATGACATTTTTCAACCACCAAAAAGAACCCTAACCACCTAGGGTTCCATGCCAAAATAAGGAAGATGATTTTTTGGCTAGATTCTAGCAAGTTTTTATTGTTTTTATTTAATTAGGATTTTATTTCCTAATTTTTTAGAAGGTACTATCACTATAAAATGAGAGGTTATTCTCATTGTAAAATACTTTTTCTTTGACACAAACTTAAGCCTCCTTAAAGGAAAACCCTAGTCGAGTATATTCAAGGAAATTTAAGAGTTTTAAGTTTGAAATCCTCCTTGTCTTTTCCTCCATCTTCACAAGGTTCCTTCTGCTGTTCAGAGAACCTTGTGAATAACATTCTATTGTTTCCATCCACCTAGACATCTCAAGCTGTTCTTGGATCCCGAAAGTGTAATTTTGTTCTCTATACTTAAACTTTTGATATTGTTTTTGGTTTTACTTATAATTCAATATATGTGTTGGTATTCTTTTTCTAACGTTTGTAAATATTAAATACAATTTCCATGTGTTTTACTTTTTGAATTTTACTTACTTCATACGTTTTAGTGCTTGATACTTCAATTTAACGCTAAGTGTTTTATTCGCTGTTCGGTGCACTTAGGATAGGATTGATGAAATTTAATATTTGACCGATGTTCGCCACATTCAGTCAACATTAAAGTAAATCACATTGTAAGTGTTTGTCCGTTATTCAGTGCATTTATAATATTGAAAAATGTATGAAGGTAATTGAGATGATAAATGTAAGATTTCGTGATTAGTTTAATTTGTGCAAATATTGGAGTGCTGACAAGATAAGTGTTTGAAGTAAGTCTATTATACAAAGGTTAATTAGGAGTAGATTTCATTTAATAATTTTTTTTATACTTGTGTTTTTACGACTACACTATTGTTCAAAACTCCCCCGTTTTATTCTTTTATTCTTTTAACTAACCATTATAAAATGTCCCTCAGTTGCCCGATCCAGAACGATCCATACTTATTGAATACTACAATCTACAAAAAAGGGTTTTAAGTTAAGCATTACATGAATTGTGTGTTTATGTAAATGCATAGTTTACGCATATCAAGAGTTTACTGATCCAATAACAATAAAATCTTATGTTTGTTATAGGGTAAATTACAGTTTACTACCTTGTAATTTACACCTTATAACAGATTCATACACAAGTTTTCAAATGTTACAATTTCCGTTATGAACTCTTCAAATTGCTACAGTTTGACTCATTTGTTAAATTTTTTGTCAAATCTAAAATGGGACCCACAAGTTTAAACAATTAAGTATTAATTTAAATTTATAAAAATATATTTATTTTGAAAAAAATTCAAACAAATTGCTTTCAGATAAAAAATTTAAAAATTTAAAAAATTATTTATGTATTAAAGTAATTTATCTCTCTATAAATAATTTTTAATTTTTTGATTTTTTTTTTGAATTTAAGCCTTAATAAAAAAAATATGATGATGAAGAGAGACAAATTACTTTCGTACATAAATAATTTTTTTAAGACATTTTTTAAAATTTTGTACATTTTTAAATTTTATTATTTTTTATTATCTAAAAGTAATTTTTTTGGATTTCTTTAAAATAAATATTTTATTATTTAAAATTGTGGGTCATTTTAGATGTGACAAAAGTTTTAACAGAGAGGTGAAATTGTAACAATTTGAAGAGTTTAGTATGAAAATTGTAATATTTAAAACTTAGGTATTAATTTGTTATAAGGTATAAATTACAGAGTAGTAAAGTGACCCTTTGTTATGTAGCTGGAATTGTTTTTTCTCACAATGAATAAGAAAACCTTATCTCATTTTTATAATTTCTTTTGTTTATTTTTTTTTCTTCATTAAATGATATGATTCAATCCCAATAAACATCAAACTCCTCACAAATTAATAGTAAGACTCTTCTTAGTGGGTTTGAGTTTGATTTCTATTTGTGGGATTAAACGCTTAACCTTGGCAATAAATTTTGAGTTAGTGAGAATAATTCATATTGTGAGAATGATATATTGTTTTTATGAGTTTGATTTTTATAGGAAATACATACATACTATTTAATAAAAAAAACAAAAATATATTATTTTTATGAGTTTGATTTTTATAACCATTGAAAATAAATTGGGGACTTACAAATACTACAGGACATAGCGCATCATGAATGTTATAGCAATTAAACACAAGTAGCCGAAAATAACTTAATATATTAAAGAGCAATTAACATATAGGGTATTACCAACATATAAGTTTATTTAAAAGGTTGTACATAAAAAAATTAAACTTATAGGTCATTTGACTAGTTAAAAAACTATATAATTTAAAATAGACCATAATTTTTATATAAATTACAACTAATGTTATCCAATTGTAAACTAGTCTAAAAAACACTTACCAAAATCTATCATGATTTCAACATTACTTTTTTTTTTTTTTTTTTATTATAAGATTATATTGAGGATTATGGAAATATTACTCCTATTTATAATTTGTTTTTTCACTTGCTCATTTTAAAAGTAATATTAGTATCTAATCAAACTTAAAGTAAGATAATTAAAAGCAATAATTCTTCAAAAATACTTTTAAATTTTAAATTTAAAAAAATATTTATATTCCAATAATAAATAATTTGGTTAATTTTGTATATTTCAGGGTTTAATTATTGAATTTTGTGCCAAAATTCAAGAATTAAACCCTATGTTGTACGATTTTTCACCACCATCTCACCCCCTGCCAAAATTTAAGAATTAAACCCTATGTCGTACGATTTTTCACCACCATCTCAACCCCCCCAAAAAAAAAATATTATATACCCTACTGTTAAACCCCAGACAATACTGATTTTATTTTTTATTTTATAGAAAAAAATCAATTGTAACTGTATACAATATATAGACAATATACATATATAATATTTATTATATACATAATATAATAAAGAGTCCAAGAGGCCAAAGAGATCAAATACTAAGAGGCACATGAGGCAAAGAGGACCACAAAAGACAATATTTTTAATTATTTAAAAGACTTTTCAATAACTCACTCATTCTATTTGTTGAAATATAAAAGGGTAGATATGGAATTTATTACTTACAAATTCTGTTTAGGGATTTTTGAATAAAAAAAGTTTGAGAGAAGGTCTTATTTTGTTTAATATACAAGCATTAAAAGTTTAAAATAAAAATAAAAATTGTTAAGAGTGTAACAATGATTTACTATATATTAAACTCATATAAACTAATGTGGAAAGTTAATCACTTATTAAATTCATATTTTACCAATCAAGTATGATAGCTTGTTTCTATTTATATAAATCAAACTCAATTTTTCTTCTTTGATAAAACCATAATAAACTCTTGAATAAATTCAGATTAATATAGATAATTGCAGAGTTTTTTGAAGTGACGGAGTTTTTCAGATTTATTGATTTTTGTAAATTTTAAAAGAGTTAATAACGAAATTATATAGAGTTGCATGATAGAATTTTGCAGTCATTTTATATAATGTGATTGAATTTTGTGGAAAATGATATTGAGTTATATAATTTGATACGTTATGTTTTTGAAGAATTATATAATTAAATTATAATGATTTTTTTTTCCAAATATTCTCTCATTTTAAAAAATAATATATATAATATTACAATTTTATTTGGAAATATATAATATTACAAGTACAAAAATAAAAAATAAAAAAAGACCAATGAGATTGAGAGGTTAAGAGCGCTAGAAATCATGCATGACATTGGAAAAAAAATTCTTTAAACAATAAATATATTCATGTAAAGTTCATATTATTAAATTACTTATAATTCCTACAGAAAGTAGTATATAATAATAGATATCGGTACGATACATGTATTTTGTTGAATTTATTGAAAATTATAAAAATTGAAAATAATTTTTTTTAGGCCTTGTATAAAGTCTATAAACTTTATGAATTTTTTTTTCTATGATAAACCTTAGTAAACACTTGAATTTAAAATTTACGAGCTTACAAAACAATTGTCTATTTATTATACTTTCCTCTTGGCAAAATTGTCTATTTATTATTCAGCTTAACATAAACTGTCAACCGATGTTTTACTTATTTAACAATCTCGTGAGATAATATGTGAGTGTGCTCTATAAACGAAAACTAATCATGTGTATCACTACGTTTCATGGGAGATCATCCAGAACCTAAAACAAATGTGTAAGTACGTCTCTATCACTAACAAGTTTCACGCTTATGACTTAGTTAAGATTAATTAACCCTAGCTGGAGGCTTGCGTTTAGGCTGGCTAAGCCATTTACAATTCATCGACTACCCAAGCCATGAACATGGATGGTTTGATGTTATATGAATGAAGTCGCTGTCGGGACGTGTCCAACTTTGGCTCTCTTCCCATACGATCATCTCGCAAACCCCATCTTCAAATCTTATTCAATTCCATAAACACTTCAAATTTCCAAAGGATATTTTTTAAAACCAATTAAACTAGTTGCATCTGGACAAGAATCTGTCAACCTGTCATATCATCCTAATCATCTGCAGCCACCTGCCCTCGGTACTGGGTCAAAAGCTTGGAGTACCATTTTCTTTGGGGTTTCGGTGCTGCCTAGCTGCTTGACGTGGCGGAGATCTGCTGGTTGTACGTACAAAGCTTGTCGAATACAGCCGACACGTGCCCTTTGTCTTTCTTCTGATTTGTAGCCAGTTCAAAGTCTTGCAGGTGGGGACAAGTATTTCAGGCTGTCTGTCATGCACTGTTCTTTGCCACGTGGTCCTCTAGCTCCTACGTCCTTGTAAACTCATCGCAAGGACCGCAAGTTTGGGATCATTCGGGACCACGTAAAGTAAGGGAAATTGGTAAATTAAAATCGATTGAAAAACCAGACAGTATTAAAATTGTAACCAATAAATTGAACTGACAAAAAAATTTAAACGAAAAAACATTAAACCGAACCAAAATAGGAATCGAAAGAGAGCTTCTCTAGTCGAAATGCAGCCACGAACCGTCCTCCAAAGGAAGTTTCGAATCTTTGGAGGAGTTATAAGACTCCAAATTAATTTCCACGTTTCCTCAGGGATGATGTAGAAAGACAAGGGGCGAGTCGTGGAGCTAGGAGAAGCCCGTTTCCTTAACCATTGGTATCCCGACTTGACTAAATAGTTCCCATTAGTTGTTGGTGGCCATATTAAGCGATCCTCCCCCTGCATGTCTCCAATAGGCATGGAGCAAATTAGCTTAACACTCTCATAATCAAGGACACCACTCAGTTTTGGTATATCCCAGTCCATGGATTGAAAGTCGATAAAGTCCACCACCGGAACCTTAAGTTTAGCCCCAATAGACGCAAGGGTAATAGGCTGGAGGTCAGGGATGCCACTGACCCAATTATCTGTCCAGAACATGATGCAGTAGCCATCGATGATTTGCCATTAGGCACCCTTAAGGATTAGGTCCCTACCTTTCAGAATACTGAACCAACCTCAGGACGAACGAGTGCCACGATTTGCCCTCAAGAAACAAGTATCAGGGAAGTATCTGCTTTTCACCATTTGTGCCCAATAGGAATTTGGCTCATTGATAAGTCTCCAGCACTGTTTAACAAGAAGTGCAATATTGAACTCCTATATATTTCGGAAGCCCATCCCCCCTTGGGCCTTTAGGAGCCCCAATTCCTTCCAACTTATCCAATGGAGCTTATTCCGATCATGGTTCTGTCCCCACCAAAATTTGGCAAGAATGACATCAATTTCATTACATAAGGTCTTGGGGAACCGAAATACTGTCATGGAGTATGTTGGGATGGCATTTGCTACAGCTTTGATGAGAACCTCCTTACCAGCCTGGGAAAGTACATTATTTTTCAAACCTTCAACCTTCCTCATAATCTTTTCTTTCAATGAGAGGAGAGCTTCATTTTTAGAATGGCCTTAAAGTGTTGGTAACCCCAGGTAAAGGCCTGGATCATCAGTGACTTGCACTCCAAGAATATCCCCAATTTGATATTGTAGTGCAGGGGGAATGTTAGGGTTACAGAGCATATTAAACTTGTCGAAATTGACCACCTGACTAGAAGCCAGGCAATACACCTCCAATAAGGTTTTGACCACCCTACAATTATCCGTCGAAGCCTTCAGAAAAAACAAGGAGTCATCTGCAAAGAAGAGGTGAGAGAGAATCAGACCATTATCACTAAACCTGAGCCCATCCACAATCCCATGGTTAACAACATGAATCATCATTTTTTACAAATAATCACAAACAATTATGAAGAGGTAGGGAGAAATTGGATCCTCTTGTCGGAGGCCCCTAGATGGTGAAAAGTTACTCCTCGGTTGCCCATTTATTAGAACAGTGAACTGTACCGATTTCACACACCCATAACTATGCGGATCCAAATATCAGCAAACCCAATTTTAATAAGGACTGCCTCCAAGAAGTCCTATTCAATTCTATCATAGACTTTATTCATTTCAAGTTTCATGATAGGACCCATCCCATAAGTAATTTGGTAACTATGTCTCGTCTTGTTCCTATTTGACAAGTCAACTGAAGTTCTGAAAACACCCCCCAGGACATGCCAGATAAGGGATAACCATACTGATTCCCACTCATGCCTCCGCTTCTCTCTCAGCCCCGATCTTCGTACCACGGCCTAGAGGGTCAATAAAACATTAAAGGTGTGAGTGGACAAAAACAATATCATTTGAAAACACATTTGGGGAAAATCAATCTTACCCTCTAGTTTCGCAAGCGTGCATGCATATCATAACATATGAGTAAGTGTGAAATCAAATCAAGTAAAAACAGTGGACCGATAAAATCATATCACATTTCAAAATTCACATGGCCCACGCTTTCCCAAAGTCCATGTCCATCAATCAAATCACGATAAAAAGTATCTCAACACAAATATCAATGAATCACAAATATAACCAATCCTCGATATCCAAGTAACTGCCATGATGTCAATGCTACGCGTGCAAACTCGGGAGTCTCACATCCGAGTACATCCCCAGGATCTACGACGTCTGGGTGATGTCATCCCCGGGATCTACGACGTCCGGGCGATGCCAATTTCTGACACTTCTGAGACTAAGCCTCCCTCGGAGCTACTCATCTCCAGGTAGTTTATTGTGACTACTCTGAGATCTCCGATGTCCAGAAGAGACAATCATATCGTAGAGGATGGTATATGTGGAAAATAGTCATCAAATCCAGGAAACTCATTTAAAACCATTTATGTCTCAAATCGAGTCAAAACATTTTAACAGGGCATATGCCCGAGACATAGCGTTCACAAAACAGTTTCACCAAAATGATCATAAAAAAATGTCCAGAACTCATTTCATAAATCTAGATTTCAACAAATCAATCATACCAAATCGGTATTCAAATCACATCAAATCATAATCTTTCTTTCAAATTCACATGGACTCACATTCTGAGTAAAAATTATTTCCAACAGGGTCTCAAGAGCAGAAAATGAGAAGTCTCCCTTATCGACTTCGGAATACCCATCACCAATGCGGAATCAAGCACTCTTCTCTTTGTCTCAATCACAACCTCTCTTGATTCCGAAGTTTCAATCACGTTGGAAGCATACTCTCAATGATGATCCTGTCTAATCAGTCAGATTTCTTCTCAAACAAGTTTATATGAAACTCAGAAGGTATGGTCACCCACAGTCAACCAATTCCAATTCCCAATGGACTCTCAAGTCCTCAACTCTGCTCTCATAGGATCACCCATCCCGGAGTGAGAACTCCCAGGAGAAGAAAGTGTATTTATTAGCAGTTGGGTCCAGATCAACTCTCCTAATGTGGTAACCACCACTCACGTCAATAACATATCAGGAAACTCTAGTACCACCCGAAACTCACTCCAAGATCACTGAGCTAACTGGGGACATCACACACGTGTCCTGTAAGTAATCTACTCAACTCACCTATTCGTTGAAACCTTTTATGCACATCCAAAAGGTAGCACATAACGATTACCTGATTCTCACATTTTAACCTTTACAGGTTCAACTCTTGAGCACACTCTCGTGTCTCAAGTCCAGCGTCGCTAGGGAACTAGTCACCAAACCGGGAATACCCCATGCCTCGCACTGAGCCACTCGGAATCCTTTTTGTCCCGCTCAGTGCCCACCTAACTCTCATGTTTGCCACTCTAGGGCACGTCTACCATACTAGTCGCAATCTAAGCCCTCACTCGCATCTCATTACTTAGACGCCCACAGTGTCGTTCGGAATCATCCAATCACTATTGGATTCCCATCAATTCCACTCTGGAATCTCCCACTCATCTCAGTCACCTTTATGGAGGTAGTGCGACACACTCACCAGCACCCAAAGTTTATCTCCTTTTGAGATTGCACTCAGTCTTAGCCGAGTCGAATCCAGAAGTCACTGATCGTAGTATGCGTCACTCACGCACCTTCGTACCATCGTCACGACTGGCGAATCTCCACTGTCTCAGTTTTCACTGAAACAGGAGCTTATTCAACGTGATGAGACTCATCCACATCCATCGATAGCAGCGTCTGCGACAATCGCGTGCAGACCAAACTCAGAAATGCTCCGTTATCGAGACATCGTACTCATGCGGTCCACGGGCCTCAAGTACCAATCGTTCATCACGTAAAATCCCCAATCGTTCCAACTTAGGATCCGGTCCACAAGTACCACTCTCCTGGTAACTTGTCCAATCCATCACAAACTAGGGTAATCACGAACCCCGACTGCTCACTGCTGCAAATTCATTTCGACCAATCCATCGCTCTCGACTCTAAAAAGTCATCATACTCCAATACTAGTACACAACCACCCAGTAACCACAATCTAAGGATCTCGTCCTCTCGTAACTCTACGGCTTCCAGCCGCTGGGCCCACAAGAACTTGGCACTGAGTAAGGCCATACCATGCCTGCTCAACCACGACACGTCACACTTACGACATGCCATACCAAACCACATAACATCTATACCGTGGCATCCTCTACTAGTCGACATCCCTCCGGGATTTGACACACTAAAACATGGCATCTCATGCCAAATAGGATCAAACTTTCCTATTCCCAACAATCTCAACTAGGGTTATCTACGACCTCCACTTATATCACCTTAACATAATCCCTTATCTGACATGACCGCTCAACGGTCCCGACTCTCAAAGTCGTCATACTGGGACAACTGGTTGACTATGTCCCACTCACTAGTAACCACTACGGCTCCAAGCCGTTGGATTCACAAGAACATCGATCCTACTCGGGATCAAACCTCACTTAAACACGGTATCATATGCCAATCGAACCCCAAACCATCACACCTCATGCCAAACATAAACTAACCAGGGTTTAATTCCACTGAATCCTCATACTCTCACTCTAACGATCAGGTTGATGACGGGCTGTTACTACTGCAGAGACATCATATCCAACACCTGCGCATCACTTTATGAACAACTCATGCTCTGATACCACATTGACAAAACCTGTCCCAATCCCCCTGGATTATCGTGGGACATGCCTGCTCCCATTTGACACCGCATCTCAGACCAGGGATAAACTCGTCACCCACTCGGGGTCCATCAGAATACTCCAGGATCGGCGGTGGCATGTGATGTGTCGATCTCTGCTATAGCCTGCATCAGCTACCACCTGAAGAGTATTAAAACCATAAAAGCTGTGAGTGGACAAAACAACAGTTTATAAAATTATTTATATCGAAAAGACATTTATACCCTTCACGTAAAAGCATGCATGCATCATAAAACAGTTATTTCAAATATTTTCTCGGAAGGAAGACGTATTGCTTCCCAAATCAAAACACAGTAAAAACTTCTTCTCAATTGAAGTTAGTACCTCAGTAGGGTCTCAGCCCAAAACCATAAAACACAAATAGAACCTCGGCCCAATCCATAGAACATGTGGGAACACAACCCATGGGAATTCATCCCAATATCAGTCACGATTCTAATCCTAGCACATGTGCATAAAGCTTAGGACTGCTCACAATCCTAGTATGTCGTTGTGAACACATCACTCGCCACGACCATCTCTAGATCATCGTGAACACATCGCCAATCGATCATAGAGTATCTCATTAGCACTCCTAAGTCGAGCCGCCCTCGGTCATTGCTTTCCGCGGTTGCTCGACAAAAGGCAGTGCATCGTGACCTCTCCAGAAGGAACACATCGCAGTCCGGAGGTAAGAGACGTAACACCCGGGACTAACTCGAATGTTATCATCATACATAGGTCCTCAAACATGGAATATCATCAAATGGGTCACAGCCCGAAAGCCAGTGTCCTAAACCACTTCATATCCCAGGTTTCCTCGAATCCTATCAAATCCACAACTGGGTCTCATGTCCGAAATACCTTTACTAAAACTCATAACTGGGTCACTGCCCGACTTATCTCACGTTTGAATGTACTTTGAGTCATACCTCAAATCAACTGGGTTATACGCCCGAAAGATATTTCCAAAGTTGAAAACCAGTTCTCATTTCCAAAACCCTTTCAAATCATAGTTCAACTGGGAGTCATGCCTGAATCTCGATTTCATGCATCTCCGTGCAATCCTAAAAATTGTAAACCTGTTTCTCGGTTTCACGCCTCTCCGTGAAATCGTCAGAATCACATAAAACACAAGCATGTAGCACACTCGACCGAAGCCCAAATATTATATAAAATAGAAATCTCAAACTACGTGCAATAACACGTTTTTCTCCAAAAATGCCAAACAATTCATATTTAAATCATATGCATTCATGGCATCTCAAAAAATGTTCATAAACACATATTAAACTTTTATGCATGCATCATATTCATAAAACAAAGTCCACTCACAGACCGTCCAAGCCTCGATATGCATGCCATAAGCCTTTCCTGGCTAATCCGACCTCTTCGGGTCATCTAGACCTGTCCAAATCACACTCGAAGGTCACTAACTTCAAATAGGCTAACATTGAATCCCCCAATTTTTCGGGATTTTTTAAACGTATTTAGAATAGACCCTAAACCTTCGTACATCCAAAACTACCCAAAATGGTGTTCGATCGACTCGAAACTTGTGCCAAAATGTTCATTACATCAAAAAGATGAAAACACGTGTTGACCGTGACCCTCAAATCTGCCCCACGTGCCCTTACACGCCGTCGCAAGCAACTGCACGTGAAACCCACGCTCCGGAACAGTGCCTTCCTCAACCTCTAGCCGAACCCGATTCAGACCCAGTTCTTTGGTTTTCTCGTTCAACCGAACCATCGAACCATCGAGACTGATTATCCCAACTCCGGCCACCATTCCTTTCCGTTTTTCTTCCTAAAGCTTCGTCTCAATCCCAGGACTCGATCCATGTGATCAAAACAAAGAAAAATGGAATACACATACCTGTTCGAATCGATGAACAATCCGGCCACCTTCCACCGCCCTTCCTGGGTCGTATAGCCGTCGAAGCCTCTAATTTTTTATCCTCCTCGACTCGCAAGGACCCCAGGAGTATCATCTAATCATCAGAACTCGCCCAAAACGTAAAACTCAAAAATCCAAAAATTTGAATTCAAACAGGTTCTCGGGTTTTACCTTTTCCCGTGGTTCCACCGCTGTCCACGACGGTTCTGTCATCTCCTTGCCATCATCGTCTCACCCTCATAATCACTCTCTTACCCTCAAGTTTCGCAAACATGCATGCATATCATAACACATGAGTACTAGTGTGAAATCAAATCAAGTATAAACAGTGGACCGGTAAAATCATAACATTCTTCAAAATTCCCATGGCCCACGATTTCCCGACCCATGTTCACTAGTAAAATCATGATATGAAACATCTGGACAAAAATATCGATAAATCAAAAATACTGGATTTCAGAATAATCACATATATCATAATCTGAGTCTTTAAACTTCCGAGTCTTTAAACTCAATATCATATCAGGCCTCCCGGGTTAACTAGTCTTTAAACTCCCGAATTTTTAAACTCAATATCTTATCAGGCCTTACGGGTTAACGAGTCTTTAAACTCAATACCACAGTCATCGAATCTAGCAAATTCATTTTAAAACCATTTATATCTCAAACCAAGTCAAAACATTTTAATAGGGCCTATGCTCGAGACATATCTTTCACAAAGCAGTTTCCAAAAATCCATCATAAAACAATATCCAGAACTCATTTTATAAATCCAAATTTCACCAAATTAACCATTCCAAATTGGTATTCAAATCACAATCATGCTTTCAAATTCACATGGACTCACACTCTGAGTCAAAAGTATTTCCAACAGGGTCTTAAGCCAAAAACATCATTTTATAAATCTGAAAACCATCAATTCAATCATGTATTCACATTTGACTCCAAATCCAAGTCAAAATCATTATCCAATTGGGTCTCAAGCCCAAATACCATTTTCCCGCAAATTCATAAAATCATTTGAAAGCCGGTAATTAAATCCATAAAATCATCAAGTAATGATACCAAATCATCATTCAAATCATTCAACTCAAAGCATACGATAAAGCATTTAAAACATTTATGCTTGCATCACAGTTATAAAACAAAAGTCCACTCACACACCGTCTAACCTGTTCAATTCCGAGCTGTACGTTTTTCCGTAATTTCGAGAAATCACCAATACTGTCAAAAACCACTATCGAGGGTCACTAACAACCCCAAATATGACAGGACCCATCCCGAAAGGACTTTGATAGACGTGTCTGATCCTGCTCCAATCTGACAAGTCAACTGAAGTTCTAAAACTACCCTCAGCACTTACTAGACAAGGGATAACCGCATTGATTCCCACTCAAGCCTCCCCTTCTCGATCAGCCCCGATCTTAATGCCACGACCTGGAGGGTCAATAAAATATCAAAGGTGTGAGTGGACAAAAAATAATATCGTTTGAAAATACCCTTGAGGAAAATCATTCTTACCCTATAGTTTCGCAAACATGCATGCATATCATAACACATGAGTACTAGTGTGAAATCAAATCAAGTATAAACAGTGGCCCGGTAAAATCATAACATGTTTCAAAATTCCCATGGCTCACCATTTCCCTACTCATGTTCACCTGTCAAATCATGATATGAAATATCTGGACACAAATATCGATAAATTAAAAATACTGGATTTCAGAATAATCACATATATCAGAATCCGAGTCTTTAAACTCCCGAGTCTTTAAACTCAATATCATATCAGGCCTCCCAGGTTAACGAGTCTTTAAACTTCTGAGTCTTTAAACTCAATATCACAGTCATCGAATCCAGCAAATTCATTTTAAAATCATTTTATGTCTCAAATCAAGTCAAAACATTTCAACAGAGCCTATCCGAGACATAGCTTTCACAAAGCAGTTTCCACAAATCCATCATAAAACAATGTCCAGAACACATTTCATAAATCCAGATTTCACCAAATCAACCATACCAAATTGGTATTCAAATCGCAATCTTGCTTTCAAATTCACATGGACTCACACTCTGAGTCAAAAGTATTTCCAACAGGGTCTCAAGCCCAAAACATCATTTTATAAATATGAAAACCATCAATTCAATCATGTATTCACATTTGAATCCAAATTCAAGTCAAAATCATTATCCAATTGGATTTCAAGCCCAAATACCATTTTCACGCAAATTCGTAAAATCAATCATAAAACGATAATTAAATTCACAAATTCATCAAGAAATGATATCAAATCATCATTCAAATCATTTCAACTCAAATCATACGATAAAGCATTTAAAACATTTATGCATGCATCACAGTTATAAAACAAAGTCCACTTACACACCATCCAAGCTGCTCAATCCCGAATTGTCCGTTTTTTCGTAATTTTCAGGAATCACCAATCCTTTAAAAAATTATTATCGAGGGTCACTAACACCCCAAATAATCTCACATTAAATCCCCTAATTTTCTGGGATTTAAATTGTATTCAAAAAGGAACATAACACTTTGGATCCTTGAAGCTATATCGAAACGGTGTCTGATCAATTCGAAACCTGTGCCGAAATGTTCGTTATATCGAAAGCATCAAATTACATGTTAACCATACCTCAAAATTTTCAACCACGCTCCACCACAAATTGCTACGCGTGAAAGCCACGAGCATAGCACTGTTCACTGTCTCCTTCGCCCGTTTTCCTACAAAACGGGTCCTTCGACCCGGTTCGATGATCCGACTCGATTTCATCCAATTCTGCATCAATTTCTACGTTTTAAGCATCCAAATTCATCTCCTTAATCCCAGAAAAGGACTTGTAATCTCAATTTGAAGAAAACTTACCTCAGAAGGTTCGAACTCAAACTTGAAAATTCGAAGGTATCGCGAGCACTGTTTTTGGTCTGTTCTTCGTTGATTTCTTTCAATTTTGCGATGGTTTGGTTCCAAATGATCCCAGAAGGAAGAAACTAAGTTCAATTGTAGTAATCCAAGTCCAATTCCAAGTTTCTAATTCTTCAATTTTCGAATGTCCTTTTGATTGGGTTTTTGGGTTCCAGGTATGTTTTCTTCTCTCTTTTCATTCCTTTCCACTCATTTTTCTCTCTTGAATTGCCTCACGGTCTCAGGTTTTTAGTTGGTCTCAAAGCTTGTGCGAATTGTCGAAGATTGAAATGGAATTGGTTTCGGTTTTGTTCGTCGAACAACCCTCAACACGCAGCATCACTATTCTGTATCAATTAATGACTCATCAAAATCCAACCAAATGACCACTGTGCCCTTCCTTACATTATTACCAAAATTACCTTGGCTTTCTCAGACCCTTAACTATTCGATATGAACTCCGATTTCGACGTGTCGACTGTCTATGGATTTAGTGTTTCGAGACCTACTCAACGGTCTTTACTGAAAGGCCAAAAAGTACCCCGATTAAAAAGTCAACTTTTGACCCATGAAACCAAGGGTAAAAACGTCATTTCCATTTCAATTTCTCGAAATTTCCTTTTTCGACTTTTCAGGTCGTTGTAAAATAACCTTCTAATACAATTCCCTAATTTACATAATTCAAATACGTATTTAAAACGTAAGCATACGCTTCGGATATACTAAACAATACCGAAACGATGTCTAATCGACTTGACACCTGTCCCAAATTGTTCGTTACCTCTAAAGCATCAAATTACATGTTTACCGTATCTCGAAATTGTCCTCCACGCGCCTGCTATAGTTACGCTATAGTGTCATCACCTTTACCCGTTTTCTGTAAAACGGGTCCTTCAACCCTCGTGTTTGACCGCGGCTGGAATTCCTCCAATTCTGAATCAATTCTATAATTATTTCATCCAAATCCATCTATTCGATCCCAATTATGGATATGTATGTTTACTTACACGAATCCTTGCCTCAAATCTTTAGATTTCCAACTCCAAAATTCGAAAGGGTTGCGGGTCCATTCTAGGCTCAATCCCAGCTTAATTCCTTTCAATTTGTACTGGTTCGACTCGTTGGGATCCTAGGAAGCTTAAAAAAAAGCTCAATTTCAACAATTACAGTCCAAGATTTAGAATTCAAGTTTCGAAAATTTAAAATTTGCTAGGTTTTGGTTTCGGGTTTTTGTTTCAGTTTTCTGTCACTTTCCTCTTCTTTTTCTCTCGTTTTCTCTCATTTTCTTTTTCTAATTCTATGTGTTTATCTCTCGAAGGTTAATATGGAGATTAATAAAAAAAACTAATTTGGTTTCTTTGGTTTTGTTCCAACATGTGCATCACAAAACAACGCATCACCAGTTGCCACCAATCCGCACATAGAAGTGACAAATGTCACATAACCAGCATGTTGAGTCACCCCCCTCAATGTCTCAGCAAAATACCAAAAGACCAAAATACCCTAGGGTCTCAAATTACAAAAATGCCCCTATGAAATTTAGACCTATACCGTCCTCGTCCGATCGTTATCTATCTACGGAATTAGTGTTTCAAGACCTACACAACGGTCGGAGAAAAATGTGCAGAAAGGAATCCAAAGAAAAAGTCAACTTTTGACCACAATATATACAGGTGCAAAAATGTGCTTTTACGTTCTAAAATTTTCAAATTTTCTCTTTTCACATTTCTGGGTTGTCACAATCTAGCCCCCTTAAAGAATTTCATCCCCAAAATTCAGATAAACAAAAATGGGTACCGTTTTCACATCAGTGCTGCGGGTCCTTGTGTGGCTTCCTCCACGTTGAAACTCTTTCACAATACTTTCAAAAGGGAATAGTTTTTCTTTGTAACACTTTATTCTTCCGGTCTAGAATCCGTACTAGTTGCTCCTTAAAGCTCAGATCTTCTATGGGTTCCAAAGATTGTCTCTCCATTACATGAGACTCAGCATACACATACTTCCAGAGCATCGATACATGTAATACTTCATAAACTCCCAAAAGGTTTGAGGGTAATGCCAATCAATAGGTATAATGCCCAATATAATGGGGACTCAACTTCCCGCGTCTTCCAATTCACACCATATCCTTCTGAAGGGTTGGTTTCAAGCATACCCAAGCTCTTACCTCAAACTTAAGATCTTTGATCCGACAGTCAACAGATCGTTTCTGATGATCCTAAATGGCTTTTAGTCTAACTTTGATAATTCTAATTTTTTTCTTGTCATGTCTACCATCACAGGTATCGACAATGCCCTCTTGCCTACCTAGGTTTAAATATTTGGCATCCTACACTGTCGTCCATATAGTGTCTCAAACGGAGCCATTCCAATACTTGACTGATAACTGTTGTTGTAGGAGAATTCCACAATGGTAACTATGAATTCCAAGCTTTTTGGAATTGTAGTACGCAAGTTCTCATCATATCCTCCAAAATCTGAATAGTTTGCTCAAAGTCTCTCTGCAAACTTTTCCAACACTCGACGTAAATCATGGGCCCCAGTCTGAAACTATCGACTCTAGAGTCCCCGCAATCAGATAATCTCATCAATACACAATTTATCGTACTGTGCCATCTTGAGATTCTCTCTTAGTAAGAAATGGGCTGACTTCGTGAGTCTGTCCACGATCACCCAAATTCCATCATCTTTGAAAGTAAACTCATGCAACTTTCTTAGTCTCAATCTCAATCCTAATAACTCACAAGGTAGGATCCTGAAGTTGAGCACTAAGGGCGGCACATCACATTTAAACATGCAATCTAAGACAAGATAATAGGATCCCAAATTCCATCATGTGTCATCAAATCCTAATTACAGTTCGCGTGATAATGCATGAAACATGAAGAAGATTTGATGACACTACACTATCCCTAGAAAAGTGATGTGCAACCCTAGCGAGTTATGTGTTTAGATTACAAATAAGATTCCCCCTCCTAAACGTGATGCTACAAATTGTAAGGTGATACTATGATCCGCCAAGCAATTACATCTACAATTATACACAAACAAGGTGATCCAACTTATAAGTGTAAATTGAGTTCATGAAGCACAGTAATCAAACAAATCCAGGCATACATAACAACCATAATCAACAACCAGAAATCTAAATATGAACTAACATGGCTAGGGCTTCAAACATCCCCAATCCTTAAAGAAACTACTCACACATATTTAAGTCAGCAAACATCATAATTGAATACATAAAAACTTAAAGAGATTAAGGAATTGAGAAACACAAATACTACGAATGATGAGGCGTGAGAGAAGTGGCACGAACACTTATTCTTCTCCCAAGCTTCACGTCACAAGCTAAATGCAAGAATTGAATCCAAACTTCCAAGAGAATCAAAAACTGTGGCTATTTCGTATATAAAATTTAAGTATGAAATTCGACAGAGTTTTGGGACCTTAGGAGGTAAATTAGGCGTCCCAACAATGAGAGAAAATTAACTATATATAGACCTTACACCTGCCTCAGCATCTCCCTAAAAGAAAGAGAAAACAAAACCAAACTAAGGAGGAAAACCACTTAGCCGCAAAAAGGGAGTCTTTGCGGCAAATTGGGGTTCTTCTTGGACAAGGAATCCTTTTTCTTCTTCTTTCCACTTCTTGAATTTAACTTTGAATAGGAATTCAATTAGTCTTCTTATCTAAGTCTATCCACATAACTCCTCATTGAAAAGGGAAGGCAAATTCGAAATAGGGCAGCTGCCCCAAATCCCTAAAAAGTAGGAACTTGATAAGGCAAGAAATCAGGGTTCCAAGGAACGGATAGAAACCTTTTTTTAATGGATCTTTTGGCCAACTTTCCCAACTGGATTCCAGGGCATAATTTCTGAAATAGCACACTTAATCTAGGCGTGCAAGGCTGGCAAGACTGGTCCACAAAGTCACACACACTCCTTGTAGGACTAGGAGTGCCTTTCGGCCAAGAAAGGCAAGAACCCTTTTTTTTTGGTCAATCTTAATTGTCTTGACACATTCTATCACTTCATTGGAACCCCTGGAGATTATTTGGGCATCTTGATCACATCCAAGACATTGGAAAATGCCAATTCAAAGTCAAAACTCGAGAGGGCCTCAACTGGGATTTCAGCTAGGTTCCTTAACTTCATTTTAGTGTTATTCTTCATTTTGGCTCGGATTTCCTCCATTCTTTTTGCATTCTCTACATAATTGACTTAATTTTCATAATCTACACAAATCTCACAAAATGGATCATTTTCACCTATTGATTGTACAATTATAATCAAAATACAAGTAAAGGAGATAAGGATCAACATTGAAACAATACTTCATTCATGACTTATCAGTGAACAAATACTTCAAACTCTGATGGTACGTAAAAATCCTACAAGTCACTCCATAGAGATATTGCCTCTATATTTTCAACGCATGAACCACTGCAGCCAATTCCAAATCATGTGTGGAATAATTAAGCTCATGAGGTTTCAGCTATCACAGGTAATCACTTTCCCCTGTAGCATCAATACGCATCCCAAACCTTGTAAAGACGCATCACTATACACCTTAAATTCCTCATTGTCGTCAGGAATGGTTAACATAGGACTAGAAGTCAATTGCTTCTTCAATTTCTAAAAGCTCTTCTCACATTTCTCATCCCATAAAAATTTTACTCCATTCCTAGTCAACCTTGTCAATGGGGCTACTATCTTACAGAACCCCTCTACAAACCATATATGGTATCCAACAAATTCCCAGACACTCCTGATCTCAGATATAGTCCTTGGTTGCTCCTAGTTGGCCACTACTTCTGTTTTTTGAGGGTCCACACTAATCCCCTCCACTAATATCACATGTCCCAAAAGCCTACACTGGTCTACCAGAACTGACACTTATTCAACTTAGCATATGGTTGGCTCTCCCTTAGTGTATTCAGCACAACCCTCAAGTGCTTCTCGTGCACCTTCACACTCTTTAAATACACCAGAATATTATCAATCAATACTGTTACCAAAAAATCCAAATATGGTCGGAGCACCCGGTTCATTAAATCCATAAATATCGTTGGTGCATTCGTTAGTCCAAAGAACATTAGCAAAAACTCATAATGATCATACCGTGTCTGAAATGTTATCTTCGGAGCATTTTCCTCTTTTATTCACAACTCATAGTAACCATAGTGAAGATCAATCTTTAAAAGGTGTTTGGCCCTTCTCAAGTGGTCAAACAAATCATCAATTTGTGATAGGGAATACTTGTTGCGCACTATTACCTTATTGATCTGTCTGTAGTCTATACACAACCTCATACTACCATTTTTTTTTCCATACAAACCTTACTGGAGCCTCATGAGTATCCAAGGCCTAAGCCACATAGCCTTGACAGTCCCTCTTTAACTATCTATTCATTATATGGGCTGATATAACTCCATAAGGTAACACTCTCTAATTACCTTGAAATACAACCTCTGGTAATCTTGGACTTGGTATGTCACTTTCTTATCAAAATTCTCAATAGAAACATGATGAGTGGTCAACCAGTCAACCCCAAGTATCACATCAAATCATACATGTCTAATAGTATTAGGTCAGCCACCAAGATGACACCATCCAAAACCATCGGATTCTCCCAAATCATTTGGTTTACTATATATACACATCACTTATCGGTGTACCAACACCTGTGGGGATTAAGTCCATATCGGTACCTTAGGTTTCCACTCAAGCACTCGTTCGATATGTGAAACCGTAATAGTATTTCAACCTTCTCGGCTCTTCTTGAGCCCTGATACAATGCGATGACTCGTCTCTAGTCCTAACCAATATCCTAAATCATTATGAGTCAAAATCCAATATCTTGACTCTTCTCGAGTTCTAATCCAACATTCATAATCCATGTCACCATTGACATGCCTGGTCACCTAGCACAAACAATTCTGGTGTACCATGTCCTATCGAGGATCTCCCATCACACATAAAATATCGAATACTCGCTCCAACTGAGGAAATCACTAAAATATCTCATCCGAGTCCAACTCGCCCACCCATGCTACATTGCTAGCCTTTAGGCTCATTCACTATTCGGACCCACATAAATTCTCATTTATCTGTGTATAGTATTCAACATTCGACCCCCAATCCAAGGTCAATTCCATCCCGAAGTCTATTCTGAGATCTTATTTAACCTTATATCTCATCTTATTACCGGGTCGTGCATGGGGCTCGCGTTTTGGAGGCATGACATGGACATCACAATGAATATCAACCTTGCTCTAATACCAATTTGACAGGACCCGTCCCATAAGTATTTTGATAACTGTGCTTGGTACTGCTCCCGTCTGACAAGTCAACTGATGTTCTGGAAACACCCCTAGCACTTGCCAGACAAGGGATAGCCATATTGATTCTCACTCATGCCTTCGCCTCTCTCTCAGCCCCGATCTTCGTGCCACCGCCTGGAGGGTCAATAAAACATTAACGGTGTGAGTGGAGAAAAACAATATCATTTGAAAACACATTTGAGGAAAATCATTCTTACCCTCCAATTTCGCAATCATGCATGCATATCATAACATATGAGTAAGTGTGAAATCAAATCAAGTATAAATAGATGGCTGATAAAATCATATCACATTTCAAAATTCCCATGGCCCACGTTTTCCTAAAATCTATGTTCATCAATCAAATCACGATAAAAAAGTATATGGACACAAATATCAATGAATCACAACTATAACCATTCCTCGATATCCATGCAACAGTCACGATGTCAATGCTACGCGTGCAAACTCGGGAATACATCCCCGGATCTATGATGTTTGGGTGATGTCATCCCCGGGACCTACGACGTCCGGACGATGCCAATATCTGACACTCCTGAGACTGAGCCTCCCTCGGAGCTACTCATATTTAGGTAGTATATCGCGACTACTCTGGGATCCCTGACGTCCGGAAGAGACAATCATATTGTAGAGGAATGTATATATGGAAAACAGTCATCAAATACAATAAACACATTTTAAAACCATTTATGTCTCAAATCGAGTCAAAACATTTCAACAGGGCCTATGCCCGAGACATAGCTTTCACAAAGCAGTTTCACCAAAACCATCATAAAACAGTGTTCAAAACTCATTTGATAAATCCCGATTTCACCAAATCAATCATACCAAATGGGTATTCAAATCACAATCTTTCTTTCAATTTCACATGGACTCGCACTCTGAGTCAAAAGTATTTCTAACAGGGTCTCAAGCCTAAAACAACATTTCATAAATCCGAAAATCATCAATGTAATCATGTATTTACATTTGAATCCAAATCTAAGTCAAAATCATTATCCAATTGGGCCTCAAGCCCAAATACCATTTTCACGCAAATCCATAAAATCATTAGCAGCCGATAAATAAAACCACAATATCAGCAACTAATGATATCAAATCATCATTCAAATCATTTCAACTAAAATCATACGATAAAGTATTTAAAACATTTATGCATGCAACACAGTTATAAAATAAAAGTCCACTCACACACCGTCCAAGCTGCTCAATTCCGAGCTGTATACTTTTTCGTAATTTCCAGAAATCACCAAACCCATCAAAAGCCACTATCGAGGGTCACCAACAACGTCAAATAACCTTCAAATAGAATCCCCTAATTTACGGGATTCAAATACATATTTAAAACGTACGTATACACTTCGAATATAGGAAACTAAATCAAAACGATGTCTGATCAACTCGACACCTGTGCCAAAATATTCGCTACATCGAAAGCATCAAATTAAATGTTTACGTGCCTCGAAATTGTCCCCCACGCGCCTGGTACAGTGATGCTACAGTGTCATTCTACCCTTGTGTTCGACCCCGGTTGGAATTCCTCCAATTTTGCATCAATTTCTATAATTATTTTATCCAAATCCTTCTAATCGAACCCAATTAAGGATTTGTATGTTTTCTGTAACGATCCGTTCCAGAAATTGGGATTAGATTAGTTGTTAATGACGGATTAGTGCAGCTAATCGGTGATTAGTTGAAGGCGATCAGACAGATGGTGCGAAATGACAATTTTGCCCTTGGAATGGGCAAAATATTAACTTTTCGATCGGATGGTCTAAAGGACTTTGACTGATAACAGTGACGTAGTTCGGGACGTCACGAGTTCATTAGACAGGTGGCACGGCCGATTCCGACATCCGAGGAAAGAGTTATGACGTTTGGAAGTTCGAGGGTACTTTTGGTAATTTCGTTGAATAGGGGCAAAATTGTTGACATTTCAAACGACATGAGCTTTGCAAGCATTTCGAGGACCATTAGGAAGATCTCAATCTCCTGATTACAACGTTGGGTGGCACGTATCATTCGGAGGTTGGGAGAAAGAATTATGGGTCTAAGACAACGAGGGGTAAAATGGTAATTTGGGCATCAAGGGGCATTCTGGACATTTTCTGCATTGGGATCTGTACCCACTCAGAGATGGACGCTTGGCTGTTGATTGGAAGTGGTGCCATAGGATTTTTGACGTGTGGCCTTCTCTGGATGGCCTTAGAATCATCTATCACCGCCCTTTGAACCGTTTAAACAAATTGTGTGTGCACGATGGGAAAACAGAAAACAGAGCTTGACAAAAATTGACAAATTCTTCCCCTTTTTCTTTCGATCTTTAGCATTCTTCCTAATAGTTGAACTTAGAAGTGAGAGACAAGGAGATGGGGGAATTGGTGGTGCCATCGTGAATAACCGCCGTGGACGGTGGGTTTGCTTCCAATTGGGAAAAACAGAGGGCAGGGTATGCTTTGACCAGGAATTTCATTCTCCCTTGCCTTCCATCGTTTGCCTATGGGTTGTGCATCAAAAAGAGGGGGGAAGTTGAAAGGAAGGTGGTGGTATCCACGGAGGAGCTCTTCGGACGGTAAGGTTATATTTTAGAATTAAGTTAGTTTGAAATCAATTATGGCAAATGAAGAATGGTTGGTTTTTGAGAGATTGTGACGATTGAAAAGTGTTTCTAAGGACTCCAGAAGATGTTTGGGATTGGAAACATGTCCAATGGTGGCCGGAAACCTGAGAACACAATGGAGGAAAACATCGACTTTTGCAGGATGATCGGGAGGTACCTTCTCGTACTTCTTTTCATGATTTCCATAGGTAGATTAATTGTATAGTTAGGGACGAAATTAATGGTGGAAATAGGAGTAGAAACGGTTTTAAAATGGACAAAACCGGCCACGCAGGTTCACGGTTGGACCGGAATTGCAGACCGGTCGATTAAAGAAGACGATGAACAGTAACTTATGCGCGTGAGGCCCACGCGCAGCCACTTCAGGCGGCGCATGTGGGCGTGTGGCACACTTTTTGAGGAAGGTTCCAACACAACTATTAAAGTATTCGATGTAATGAACATTTTGGAATTGGTTTGGAGTCGATCGGAGGCCGTCTTTATATGTTTCAGGATGTCCAAAGGTTTTAGGCCTTGGTTAAAAATAGTTAAAAATTTGGGAAATTTACGGGGCTTTAGTATGATTATTGTGAAGTAGATAGTGTCTGTATTATGGGATTTGGACAGGTTTGGGAATGCCAAGGATAGTGGATTGGCCATGAAATTCGTAGATGCGCGTATCGAGGCGACGACGCTACTGGTCTGAAAGTGGACTTTTCTTTCAAACTTATGATGCATGCATATATGTTTTTATATGTTTTCTATATGTGATTCTATGATTTGGTTTATTGTAACGACCCATCCCGAATATCGAGATTTAATAATATTTAATTATGATTTACTAATCTGGGATTAGTTGAGTGATTTCGGATGAATTGTGCAAAATGACCGTTTTGCCCCTAGGGGTGGGCAAAACGCTGACTTTTAATTCGGATGGTCAAACGGACTTTAACCGATGACCGTGACGTAGTTCGGGACGTCACGAGTTCATAGACAGGTGGCACGTTCGATTCCGACATTCGTGGTGGAAGTTATGATGTACGGAAGTTCAAGGACGTTTTCGTAAATTGAACATAATAAGGGAAAATGTTGACTTTTTGATCGGGAGGTCCGATGGCCGAGGGCCAAGGACCGTTAGGAAGGTCTCGGTGCCCTGAGTTCGTAGACAGGCGGCACGCATCAATCGGAGTCCGTATGACCGAGTTACGGGTCAGGATGCGTGAGGGGCATTTTGGTAATTTTCTGCACAAGGGCAGAATTGTAATTTCACACGGGGTACTGCTTGATTGAATGGCCGTGATGTGGGATTCTTTGTACGATCGATCCCATGGTTTGTTTACAAATTAAATGACTGAATTGGGCCAGTTTGAGGTGTGATTGCACATGGGGTTGAGTTGGCATCTGATCACAAGGACATGGGCACTAATTTCATATTGTTTTCGGGTCAGTGCCAGGAGATTTGCACAGGGGACTGAGTGGTGCTGTGGGGCACTTTAAACGGCTAAATTGGATTAATTGAATGATGAGTGAGTTTTGAGGACCATTCTGAGTTGTATGGCTGTCGAATTGGAGAGAAAAACCGTGAGAAACCATTTCGGGTTCTTGGAGGGAAAATTTAGAATTTGATTTCTGAGCCTTGTTGGACCAAACCATGGACGGTTTTAGCTTTCTGAGAGTGTCTGGAGCTCAGCCGTATCAATTTCGAAGGGAACCAGCCACGGCTAAGCTGGGACGGTGGCCACTGTTTTCAGAGGAAATACAGTGCTGTGGACGACGACTTCCAGGTGAGCTCTTCTTCAATTGGTTGTGGTTTTGGGTTCGTTTGAGTCCTAGTATACTTCCTGTGAAGTTAATTTGGAAATGGACTTGAGTTCGGTGAATTACTAAGGACGACCCGTTTTGCTGTTCGAGCTTGGGTTGGTTGATTTAATCCATGTCGAGGTTGGATATTGACACAGAACTGAAATTGTTTGGTTAATGATTGTTTTAGGATCAAGAACGGATGGAATCAAGGTCGAATTGATGGTTATCTGGCCGGGTCAGATCGCGGGTAATCAGACCCGTTTACCAGACAAACGGGTGAAGATGGTGACTGTAGCAGTCACTGTAGCAGGTGCGTGGCTTCCACGCACAGCCACTCACGGCGGCGAGTGACGGCGCGTGGGTACGAATCTCGAGGTGAGGTCAACATGACTTTTATTTTATGCAATGTAACGAACATTTTGGGATTGGTTTCGTGTCGATCGGACACCGTCTCGACATTGTTCGGGATGTCCGAAAGTTTTAAATCCAGTTTAAAAATACGTAAAAATTCGGAAAAATTACGGGACTTGAATAGGATGTTAATGATGAGGTTAGTAATCCTCTAATGTGATTTGGACAGGATTGGGAGTCCCGGTGATAATGGTGTGGCCCGGGAAGGCCTATGGCACGCGTATCGAGGCGCTCGGTTAAACGGTCTGTGAGTGGACATTGGTTTTATAAATTCGATGCATGCATAACTGTTTCATGATTGTTATAATTGTGATTAAATGATTTATTTTGGATATCGGTGAATTTAAATGATTTCACGCATTTCGAGGTGATTTAAGTGTTTGCACGTAAATCGAGGTTTTCTGGATTTGCACCGATTTCCATAAATGTGGTTGGATATGATTTCATGAAACGGTTACGGATTGATAAATGAATCGGGCCAGGGGCCCAGTTAACTTATGAATCGGGCCAGAGGCCCAGTTGACTTATGAAATCGGGCCAGGGGCCCAGTTGATTTATATATGTGATTTTGGGTCGGGGACCCTAAAATGGAATTGAATAAACGATTTCGGATTTGAATAAACTATTTGGACTTATGACGGTTTGATGGAAATTCGGGGCAGGGCCCTTGTGATATTTTGGAAATGAATAATAAAATGTGTTCCATAAAACCATCTCGATATGAGGATATATATATCCTGGTCTCCTCCAAGTGTCGGGGACACTGGAGAAGTCACGGTGCATTGCCTGCGAGGGCTCATTGTACGGAGCTACCGGACCGTATAGTGATCCAGGAGCAGGATTGCTGGACGTCAGACATCGGGGATGTCAGAGATATGGACCCGGTGAGACCCCGGGCAGCACGCGTTGCTTAATACCGTGAGATATGACGTCTGGAACGTCAAGCGTCTAGGACGCTAGGCATTGGGGATGCCGGAGATGGAAAAATAATAAATGAGTATTACTGGATTTATGAAATAACTCTTGGATTGACTTTTGGAATTTGAAACTATGCTTTGGTTTCCGGGCTAAGGCCCTAATGATTATTTCGGAATAAATATGTGAAAAGTGGTTTATGGTGCATGCATATGCTTTTACTGGGGGCATAAATGTCTTATAAATGTTTTAAACAGACTTGTTTATTTTCGTCCAATCACAGCTTTTGTTTTTAATGCCCTTCAGGTTGATTCCGGATGCGACTGCAGTAGAGACTGGGACATCATACACCTCCTCCATCGATCCTTACGCACTCTGGAAGCCCGGTTGGGCAATGGCAACAGGTTATCCCTTGTTTGACACCTCTTGTCAGACGGGAGCATGACACATTCCATGGTAATCCCGGGGGGATTGGGATGGGTCGTGTCAAGTGGTATCAGAGCAGGTTTTGCTCTTTTGTGCGCGAAGGTCGAGGGTGTGATGTCTCTATGGGCTGCAGTTCCGTTGTCAACCTGATAGATAGTTTTGGGTTTGAATGGTGGATTGGGTGTGTTTGGCCCGATTCGCCGTGCCTTGATGCGATTCGACCCAAGTGGGGTTGAATACAATTTACTGGTAATGTGGGACCGTCGGTTCGGTCACGTGATGATGGATTGTTGTGCTGCTGGGCACAGCTGGGTTCAGGGAACCCCATTTGAATAATGTATTGGAAATACAAAACTCAGTTGAGTAATGGTCTAAATTATGGACCCTGGTAGTGTTGGCTAGTGTACGGGGTGTTGGTGCATCGGAGTTAGCCGATGACCTTCGTGGTGGAACCCACGATGGAACCCACGTTGAGTTGACGATTGGATTGGATTGGACGTCTATACGATGTCAGGACCGCGGGGTCGGTCAGGTTGTGGATTTTACTGCAGAAGGCAGTTGGGTTCGGTGGAACCCTAGGGTGTGATTTTGGAACCCTAATTTATAATTGATGGACTGGAAAAGTGAACTTTAATTGAGGATTTGTGCTGCGACGAGCGGCTGAGGTCGTGGATGACCATGTGGATGACTCTAGTGAGTCTTATGGGTTTCGATCTACGGATACGGTTAAGAGATAATATATGGAATCCCGTGTTGGATCGAATATTAGTGTGAGGTGTGGTTACGGATCTTGACAACGATGACTGTTGGTCGACAGTTGTGTCGAGGTGACTGGCTATCGAGGGTAGTTAGTGTGGCTTTCACACTTGGGGATCAGGGGATGTTCAGGGAACGTCCATTATCCTGATGTTCCAGTGGTCAAATTGGAGGTACCCTTAGTCGTGGGGTACGAGTGGTGTTACGGGATCGTCGTTCGTAATGAACGGAGATCCAGGGTAACAACTTTGCACACAGTGTGCTAGCATGGATGTTCGTGTGCTAGTGTGGATGTTCGTGTGCTATGTATGGATGTTGGTATGTTGGTACTTTTATGCCAATACTAGTATGGATGCTAGTGTGCTGATACTAGTGTTGATGATGGTGCGTTGGTACTGGTACTAGCACTGGTGCCGGTGTCGGTGATTGTGATGACGATGAGCCACCAATTGGGGTGTGACTCCGTCATGATGGACAGATGATTGGCATCTGCGACTCAGTGGTGGTTGAGTCATGGACTGGATGGGATCCAGTAGAGGTTGTGTCGTGTTGGGATGAGTCCCAACAGATATATGATGACATGTGAGGAATGGATATTAAGGTATGATTGAAACTTGAGGAATCTAGGGATGATGTTCCCTATGTCATAAGAATTGGTGGATTTGGGGAGTTGTTGTCAACTCCGAGATTGGTATGTTGGTATACTTCTTATATCCCCAGAGGGTATAAGGAAATTATTGAAATTGGAAAAGTCGGGGAAACCATTCGTGGTATTGAGGTGTGATTTTGTGATTGTGAATCACTTGGAACCTGAGGATTGAACCTGTAAAGGTTGAGATGTGAGACGAAGGCAGTATGGTATGCACATCCAGGAAAAGTTGTGGATATCCCGTTCGGAATCGGGGTGTGTGCATACATGAGTATTGGCGGACGTGAGGTCCGAGTAATGAATTGATTTTGGACACATGGTGGTCCAAGTGAGGTATGGACATGGGCAGTCCAGTGGTTGGACTTGACATCTCATTGGGAGCATGTCTGTTTCCAACATGGTTGGAACTCCTGATTCGGGGAGAGTTGTGATTGGGAGACGAGAGGAGTGCTCGTTTTCGCATCGGTGATTGGTATTCCGAAGTCATTGGGGTTGACTTCTTATTTCCTGCCGTGGCAGATGATGATTGCTGCTACCAGTACGTTGAGTGTGTATTGGTTGGTGGACCCATGTTTGGCTTGGAGCCTTTGGACACAAGGAGTTGTGTATGATTTTGGAGTTGGTGGTGAAATACGAGGTCATCTTTCCACCAAGGGAAATTTGGCGAATGATTCAATGAGGGTGAAAGACCTTATGATCAGCTTTCAGATAGATTGTTAGCTATGTGGGCATGTGTGGATCCTAGGTGGATCTAAATTGTGATGTTGTCGACTTTGGACGATGTGACGATCTAGGATAGTGTATTACTTGTCGGGTGACGTAGCGATGGATCTGGATCGTGATCTTGATGATCCAAATGGGTGAAGAGTTTATCACTCTTACCTTGATATGTGAGTCGTAAATGACGGGACTAAACTTCTTTTCGGAGTGAGTCCATATAGTTTATGACTTGGTTGAGTAGGTTTCCGATTTGGTCGGATTTTGTCAACCTTTGACGTGTGAATATTGGGATTGGCTTCCCTATGAAGTCAATCGAGTGTTTTGGACAGGTAACCGATAGGATCGGTTATGTTACGTCTTGGTGGACGTAAACGAGATTTTGGGTTTTGGAATCGAATTTTTGGGTGACGATTCAGGATTCGATTGCGAAGCTCGAAAATGGATTACTAGATTTAGGTGCGGAATGATTATTCCAATGTTAGCTTACGGAATAATGATTTCGGATTCGGATTTGGAAATAGATTAAAAATGTGATGTCTAGGTTCGGATTCGGGATTTCTTACGAAATTGCGGATTCAGATTTGGAATTGAAACGGGATGATGGTGGAGCTTGTTTTGTCTCATGTTGGTTTGGGCAAAGGTACCTCATTATTGGAACGTGTTTGGCTATGACCTGGGTGGTTATAGGCAGATTGATGGATTGGGGTGCGTACAGGGTACGTTGTACGAGGATTGATACTGGTTAGGCTGAGTGGTGCCTAATGGCGGTACATGGGATGTACCCGTGGTGTGTGACTAAACGTGTTGGTAATCGGCTTGGTTTCGATATCATTTGTTTGGTTGTGTTGTGGACTGGACATTGGATACTGTGCGCCGAGCAGAGTGATTTTGTCGGGTTCAGTGATTGTATGAGCAGGTGCTCTTAGCCACGGTTGGCTAGTGGAACCCTAGTATCGAGATGTGTGATCACTGCTGGGCTGGTATTCATTGTGTTCCAGTTACACCACTTGATTGAGTAAATTGACGGTATACGTACACTCAGGATGAGTGAATTGGTGGTCAGAGTAACCACGAGTAGCCTTGTGTGACTTGATCACACCGTGATTTCCCAGTGATGGATACTGGTTGTTGTTGGTGAGAAGATTTACGATAAGGAATTAGATTAGTCGGGTGTGACGACCCGAGTGGTATGGTTGTAGTGAACCAGTGGCAGTTGTGAGTTTGGATGACTCAGACGACGGGGATGATTTGAGAAACCCTGTGGGATGACTAGGTCCGGATTGTGAGTTCCTCGGAGAGGAACCCCGAAGAAGTACATAGTTTTGGACACCTGAGTTGGTGGTTGTGGCTTGGGCCAACTTACGGCCAAATTGGAGACGGCGCTGCTAGGTGCAGCCGAGGTAGTAGGTGGCTAATGGACGACTTTGAACGAGTCCAGTGATGGGTACTCAGAGTATTGGACTCTGAGGGAGGTTAGTTTCCCCTACCCAAGCGAAGGCCAAGGGTTTTGGCTCGGTAGGAGCAGAAGCTTGGGATTGGTGTGCTGTGACCACTAGATCAGATTGATGTGCCACAAGTTGGGATGCTTGTAAATGGTCGGATGGACACATTGAGTCGAGGTTGTGGCCGGATGTGAGGTGCCAGTGTCTGGTAGGAACCTTTAACCGAACAGGGATTGGTGATGACCATTGGAAGGTCATGTTCCGTGACGAACGGTTAGGGTGTCGTTAGCCAATCAGGGTAGCGCAGCGGAAGCAAGGTGGACTTATGCTTCGTGTTGGAACGGGCTAGGTTTGTATGATCAGGGTTGACCGCTCGTAAGGATGGTTTTAGTAGACTTCCCCCCGACGTGTTGGCATATGTCGGTCGGTGCCGAAGTTGGCATTTGGTGAGTGGCGACTTCGAGAGTGGTACTTGGGGAGTATGAGGTCAGTGATTGAGGAATTCGGGAGTTAGTGACTTGCGTTCTAGCAGGTTCCCGGAGTTACACCTTGGGAAAGGTTGGAATGCGATCATCAGAAGGAGTGATGATTGATACCCGTTTGGATGTGCATAAACAGTGAGAATCGACAGGCGAGATGGTCGGTGAGTTGATGTGACTACGTGATTGTGAGCCGAAGAAGTTGTGGATCGCCTAAGTATAGCAGAGTTGAGGTTTGGACATGTGGTCCATTATGGGTGTTTGTGTTTCGGATTGAGTTCCCAGGTTGGGAAAGATAGATATACTTCCAACCTGGTTAGAATCTCGGAATCAGGAGCTGTTGTAGTTTAGATGTTGAGATGTGTGTTGATTCCGAGATGGTGTTTGATGTCGCAAATTATGACCCCCCTCCCCCTTGGTCATGGACATAGGTGGATGTGTTTGGGAGTAGAAAGAATACTTGGTGACTCCGGGAGTGGCCTGTGTGGCGAGTGTTTTGGGATTGTGCTAAGTTGGCTTAAGGCATAATGACTTGTGAAGTCATACTTGTGAACCATTATGTTTCCGTTGAAGGATGACGGAAGGAAACAAAGAAGGAGTGACTATAACTGATCAATATGAGGTTATTGAAGAGAACCCATAATCTAGACGTGCCTTCAGACGTGTTGTGTACTTTACCGATTTGGTCCGACGTGGTGATTTGATCATTTGTGGGAAATTGAAGGCGAAGTAGTGAGCCAGTAGGTGGAATCCACTTAGGAGTGAGTGGATCAAGATTGGATCGTTTCTGGCTCAGGTTTGAGCTATTGAGGATCAGGAAGATCATATGTGAGATATAGATTGGATATCTTGACCACCTTGGACTTATGCAGGACATGTGTGATTTGTCTCGCAGACGTATGAGTATTGGATTTGGATCTAGTGCGAGGTCTGCCCTGTGTACATCATGAGCGGACTTTGAGGTTCATATTGGCCGGGCGACCTAGGAGATTGGAAGAATTGAAATAGACTCGAGCTGGTGTTGTTCTGATGCGATTGGACGTGTATTGTGATGATCTGATGTAGATGTAAGTAACCGGTTCGGTGCCGAGGGATGTTATTGGTTGTCTTGGTGAATCATAACAATTTCGATGTGATGGAATGATTAAGAAATGGGCTGGATCAGGGTGATCCTAAGTGAGATTGATTGTGGCTGGATTTAGTGTGGTTGTGAGCTGGATGCTCAGAGCCATGAGTGGCTGGTGAGACCCCGATATTAAGATGTGGTGACAGTTGGGCACTGTTAGGATAAGTCGGAGTGGCAGGCGATGGACACCGGGTAAGAGACCTAGGTGTGAGCTCAGTTAGATTTCCCTCAGCAAGTTACGGAGGTACGAGATGCGGAATTTCGGGGACGAAATTCTTTAAGGGGGGTAGATTGTAACGACCCATTCCAAAAATTGGAATTAGATTAGTTGTTAATGACAGATTAGTGCAGTTAATCGGTGATTAGTTGGAGGCGTTCGGATGGACGGTGCGAAATGACGATTTTGCCCCTAGATTGGGTAAAATCTTGACTTTTCGATTGGGTGGTCAAAATGACTTTGACTAATGATCGTGACGTATTACGGGACGTCAGGAGTTCATAGACAGGTGGCACGTCCAATTCCGACATCCGAGGAAAAAGTTATGAAGTTCGGAAGTTCGAGGGTAGTTTGGTAATTTCGTTGAATACGGCCAAATTGTTGACTTTTCAAACGACATGAACTTTGTCACGACCCGGCCCATCTAATACAATCTTGTCCGCTTTGGGCCCAGCCCTCACGGTGTTGTTTTCGGGAGCTCACGTGCAACTTCCCAGTAGGTCACCCATCATGGGATTGCACTAGCCTCAACTCGCTTAACTTTGGGTTCCAATCCCCCCCCCCCCCCCCCCCCCCCCCCCCCAAAAGCCACTGAGCTCCCAAAAGGCCTAGTGCTAAATAGGTGTGTGCCTACACCTTTAAGACACCACCAACCATCCTCTCCTAGACCATTCCCCTTTGCAGGAATGTGGGATTGTTCACCGTTCCCTCCAGGACACGGATCTTACAATCCACCCCCCTTAAGGCCCAGCGTCCTCGCTGGCACACTTCCCGATCGGGGTCTGGCTCTGATACCAAATTGTCAAGACCCGAACCTTCTCGGTCAGGACCCGACTTATCTAACACAATATTGTCCGCTTTGGGCCCAGCCCTCACGGTTTTGTTTTCGGGAGCTCACAGTGCAACTTCCCAGTAGGTCACCCATCATGGGATTGCACCAGCCTCAACTTGCTTAACTTTGGGGTTCCAATCCCCCCAAAGCCACTGAGCTCCCAAAAGGACTAGTGCTAAATAGGTGTGTGCCTACACCTTTAAGGCACACCATCATCCTCTCCCAGACTATTCCCCCTCGCAGGAATGTGGGATTGTTCACCGTTCCCTCCAGGACACGTATCTTACAACTTTCCATGCATTTTGAGGACCGTTAGGAAGATCTCAATCTCCTGATTACAACGATGGGCGGCACATATCATTCGGAGGTCGGGAGAGAGAATTTATGGGTCTAGGACTACGAGGGGTAAAATGCTAATTTGGGCATCAAGGGGAATTCTGGACATTTCTATGCATTGGGATCTGTACCCACTCAGAGATGGACACTTGGCTGTTGATTGGAAGTGGTGCCATAGGATTTTTGACGTGTGGGCCTTCTTTGGATGGCCTTAGAATCATCTATCACAACCCTTTGAACCGTTTAAACAAATTGTGTGTGCACGATGGGAAAACAGAAAACAGATCTTGAAAAAAATTGACAAATTCTTCCCCTTTTTCTTTCGATCTTCAGCATTCTTCCTAGTAGTTGAGCTTAGAAGTGAGAGACAGGAGATGGGGGAAGTGGTGGTTCCACCGTGAATAACCGCCGTGGACGGTGGGTTTGTTTCCAATTGGGAAAAACAGAGGGCAGGGTATGCTTTTGACCAGGAATTTCATTCTCCCTTGCCTTCCATCGTTTTCTTATGGGTTGTAGCATCAAAAAGAGGGGGGAAGTCGAAAGGAAGGTGGTGGTATCCACGGAGGAACTCACGGCGGACGGTAAGGTTATATTTTAGAATTAAGTTAGTTTGAAATCAATTATGGAAAATAAAGAATGGTTGGTTTTTGAGAGATTGTGACGATTTAAAAGTGTTTCTAGGGACTCCAGAAGATGTTTGGGATTGGAAACATGGCCAATGGTGGCCGGAAACCTGAGAACACGGTGGAGGAAAACATCGACTTTTGCAGGATGATCGTGAGGTACCATCTCGTACTTCTTTTCATGATTTCCATAGGTAGATTAATTGTATAGTTAGGGACGAAATTAATGGTGGAAATAGAATAGAAATGGTTTAAAAATGGACAAAACCGGCCACGCCGGTTCACGATTGGACCGGAATTGCAGACACCAGTCGATTAAAGAAGACGATGAACAGTAACTTAGGCGCGTGAGGCCCACGCGCAGCCACTTCAAGCGGCGCATGTGGGCGTGTGGCACACTTTTTGAGAAAGGTTCCAACACGACTTTTAAAGTATTCGATGTAATGAACATTTGGAATTGGTTTTGAGTCGATCGGAGGTCGTCTCGATATGTTTCGGGATGTCCGAAGGTTTTTGGCCTCGGTTAAAAATAGTTAATAATTTGGGAAAATTACGGGGCTTTAGTATGATCATTGTGAAGTAGATAGTGACTGTAATGGGATTTGGACAGGTTTGGGAAAGCCAAGGGTAGTGGATCGGCCAGGAACGGCGTAGGTGCACGTATCGAGGCGACGACGCTACTAGTCTGTGAATGGACTTTTCTTTCAAACTTATGATGCATGCATATCTGTTTTTATATGTTTTCTATATGTGATTTTATGATTTGGTTTATGATCTTGATGGTTTACAGTTTTGCACGATTTTCGAGATATTTACCGAATTTCACGTTTTACCGAATTTCAAGGATTTGAAATGGATTTTTGAAAAGTGATTTCGGGCTTGGAGCTCTATTTCTGAGATTTCGATAAACGAGCTTTCGGTTTTGAAACTGGATTTCGAAAATGATATTTCATCTTTGGTTTTGAGATTTGGAAAGGAAATCTGGATTTGGGTTCAGGACAGTGGTTCCGGATGCCGGCTTACGAAATCATTGTTGCGAATTCGGATAAAGATTTTCTGTGGTTTTCACTATTGATTGAAAAATGGTTTTGGGTTTAAAGACCCGGAAAAAAAAAACCGCTGGATCTAGTTTTGAGTTTAAAGACTTGGTTGATTGCCGGGGGAGAGCGCCCTGGATTGATATGTTTTGAGTTTAAAGACTCGGTATATGTTTTGAGTTTAAAGACTCGGTGTTTGTGATACCCCCCCCCCCCCTGAGGCTTGTGATTATGTTTTGAGTTTAAAGACTCGTTAATATCCCGGGAAGGCCTGATTATTGCGCATGGTTTTGAGTTTAAAAACTCGGGCGCACTTGAGATCCAGCAACTCGCATGATTGATGTCTTTCACTGGTTTTTCACTGGTTTTCAGATGTTTTGGGCAGTGGCCCGGATGATTTGGATTTGATGAGTTTTGGGACTGAGTTCCCATTTTTGGAGATTGATTTATGATTTGGGCTGAGGCCCTGGATTTGAATGATGAATTTGATTCGGGTTTTCGATAATGGTTTCCGTTGATGGTTTTTTATGTGAAATGGTTTCATAACATGAACCGATATGCATGCATTAGTTTTTACGTGGAGGGTACAAATGTAATTTCTTCTGAACTGTTTTCTAAATTATTATTCCTTTTTTTCCACTCATAGTCTTTTCATGTTGTCGTTACCCTCCAGGTTGCTGCGGTGCGGGCTGTTGGTCGAAGGAGACGAAGACATCACACGTACGATCCACAGTAGATTCTGTGCACTCTGGGAAGTCCGGTTGCTGTTGGACAGTCGAATCGGGAATCCCTTGTCCGACTTACGTTTCACATGGAGGTTGGACGTCGGTTTAGCCTTCTTGTCATCCGTAAGTTAGACTGGAGCAGGATTTAGCCCTCAATCCCAGCTCAATTTCTTTCAATTTTAATGGTTCGACTCGTTGGGATCCCAAGAAGCTTAAACAAAGCTCAAGTTCAACAATCACAATCCAAGATTTTTAATTCGAGTATTGATAATTTTGAATTTGTTGGGTTTGGGTTTTCGGGTTTTTGTTTCGGTTTTTCCTTATCTTTCCTCTTCGTTTTCTCTCGTTTTCTCTCGTTTCCTTTTTCTAATTCTTTGCGTTTTTCTCTCGAAGGTTGCTATGGAGATTAATCAAACGAAACTAATTTGGTTTCTTTGGTTTTTTTCGAACACCAGCTACCACCAATTCGCACATAGAAGTGAGAAATGTCACATAACAAACATGCGGAGTCATCCCCCTCAATATCTCAGTAAAATACTTAAAGACCAAAATTCCCCCGGGTCTCAAGATACAAAAATGCCCCTGTCTAATTTGAACCTATATCGTCCTCATTCGATCCCCGCATGTCTACGGACTCAGTATTTCGAGACCTACATAACGGTCCTCGAAAAATGTGCAGAAAGTAATCCAAACAAAAAGTCAACTTTTGACCACAATATTTACAGGGGAAAATAGTGTTTTACATTCTTAAACTTCCAAAATTTCCTTTTTTTTTCATTTCCGGGTTGTCACATTTCAGACCCATCTCGTACTTCTTTGTGCCCTATTTGCTCTGAGCATTCTGAAACTGTGGAGCACTTGCTTCTGGAAGTTTACTGCTAGGCTACTTGGAATGTGGAGAAACCGAGGATTATGGCTATGATTGCATGTTATTGCTAGGCTACTTGGAAAAAACGATGCAAAGTCTCTTTTGAGGGATGTACCTTTAACCCATGGCGAGTTATTGACGCCGGGAGGTCTTTGAAATTGGACTATTAGTATGTTGTAGTCTAGGTCCCTACTCCAAGAATCGCTGATACTAAGGTTGCTTGCACCTCCCTTGTTTGGACTCCTCCTTGACGCCTCCTGGTCTTGGTGTTGTTGTGAGAAAAGTAGATGGTGTTTTCCTAGCTGGGCGTTGCTCGGTTAGGGAAGCTGGTTCTGCCATTGTGGCTAAGGCTTGGACGATGTTAGAAGGCATCAATTTGGATGTCCGTGAGGGTTACAACAATGTGGTATTTGAGTTTAACTCATTGGAACTCGTCAGGGCAGGTAAGGGTTCTATTAGGAAGGGATGGTGGGAAATTTATTTTATTCTTCTTTGGTTTAGGTCTTCTATCGACAAGTTCGATTCAGTGGAGTTTGTTTGGGTTCCCTACTCTGCAACTTTGGCAGCTGATGCCTTTGCTTCACATGCCCAACAATTGATGTGCCGAGAGGTCTAGATTGATCCTCCCCCCCCCCCCCCCCTCTCCCCCTTCATTTTCCCAAGTGAATGTGTTATCACGTGATGGTCTACCTTGCCCTCTGCCCACTAACGACTGCTGGTTGCCTTCTTCGCTCGGACTTGGTCTTTCATATCTTTTTCTGATGTTTCTGTTGTTCATTTCCTTCTGTTTGTAGTCTCTTGTTTCTTTTTGTTTCCCTGCTCTTTTGAGCACAGATTAAAAAAAATCAAAATAGGAACCGATTGGATTTTAGTTTTCAAAACTCAAGAACTAGACTTAACCAAATCGAATTTGAAAAATCTTTTTATTCAAAATGGTAGCGTTTTGACGTAATTCTTACTTAAATCCATCCAGTCATCCAACCTCCATTCGAAAATAATAGACGAAGAGTTTCTCTCAAACTCTCACAAGTCACACCCTCAATCTCTTTGTCTCCTTATGCGATTTGCAAGCCTCAGGCCCTCAACCTTTATCTACGATCTAGGATCTGCGAGCATTAGCCCCTCTTTATTTTTATCTATTCAACTTCTTCATGTTACCACCTCTGCATCCTCATCGAATATGACCAATGATATTGACAATATCAATTGGATACCTCGAGTGCTTCGACATCGTAACTTCCTACACTGACTTCGACGGATTTCCTCGTTCCTCGCGAGTCGGCAACCCTTCCATCCTAATCGGTGACCCCTCCATCGCGAGTCTCTCATTTCAGTCAAAGGCTTCAACGATTGTGAGTTCATCTCGCTCAATCTCACTCAATTGCTATGTCTCTCCCATAATCGTGAGTTTATCTCCCTTAGAGAACCAATTTTTTTAATTTATGATTCTTGGTCATTTAAGTTTGTTTTTCTCTAGAGGGATGTTTACTTAGAGGTAATGGAAATCAAATAAATGGAAATGATTCCCATTACAGAATATTGATGCGTTTGTTTTTAAAATCAGCTTTTTTTTGACATGTGGGCTCTATATGAAATCTTTAATGTCATTATCCATTTTAGGGTAATGGGATTAACTAGGGGGAGGTGTTATGATACACATTACCCATTTTAATTTTTTACATACCAAAATCACCCTGCAACTTTTACAATAATTACAAAGTTTAACCAAAATAAATTTAAGCGTACCTTATATTGTCTTCAATAATTTTTATTTTTATTTTTTAATAACTAAAATCTTTTAGAGAAGAAGAATATTTTTTTTAATAAATTGAATCTTTTAGAAAATGGGTTTTCAGATGGTGATCGGACAAAAGAATAAGAGATTGAGAAACTTGGAAGAAAAAAAAAAGTATTTTAGTAATCAATTAGTTTTCATTCTGATTGATTGTTTAAAAAAAAATAACAATAATTTTCTGGTTATTTTTTATTAGTAAACACCTTAACGGTAATGATTACCCACTACTTTGATTATCCACTTCTCTCTCTAATTGCTTATTTCTTATGTGGCTACTGAGTATTACATTGTTAGTTACTAAGAAGTGTGGGAAAACAAGACAAATTATGGCGTACAATTTATTGCTTTTTATAGTTTTGTTTGCTGTTTGGATCTAGAAAAATGAAGTCTTGCACCCTAATTGAGCTCAATCTCATCTCCGTCAGTCTTTCCATCGCACAAAATTGGGAAGAATCATCATTTAATTATTTATTTGTCATCATTTATATATTATAAATTTAACCGTTCAATTTATAAGTCATCATTTAAAAATTAATTATGCAAAAAAAAAAAATTAACCAAATTAAAAAATTTTAAGCTATTCATATATATCAACCAAATAAACAAGTTGATATAAGAATCTTAATTGTTATTAATACTATTGATTTGTTTAATTCATATAAATTATGGAATGATTTTTCATTTCATTGATTTTAAAAAAAGGATAATGAAATGATGTTTTAGATAATAAAAAATAAAGAAAATTTTAATAAGTCAAAATGATAACCACATGCAAATATTATCCTTTCAAATATGTTTCAATCTTTTATAAAAATTGAACTACTTTCTAAAAACATGTGTCAATTTCCATAATGTTTTGAATTTCCTAAGAGATTTGATAAAAATTCAGAATTTTAAAATTCATATGTATTGTTGATACAATATCGACAAACCAGGATCAGATCTGAAAGATCACTCGGACGAGACCCGACCCACTGTCAAAGCTCATCGCAACATGCAAGCTCACTTGGAGCAAGCCCAAGGCCATCACCATGATCCATGAAGGAAGGCCCATTAAGACCCATGTTAAATCCACCCATGTGGCACATGACTTAACCCTAAGCAACTCTTATAAATAGGGTGCCATCCTCCCTCATTTGAGGGGGCTCTCCACTCTTTCTCTAGAGTGAGCTCTCACATCTCTCTACACGCCACTTTTCCTCTAGATGACTCTTCAGTCTTCCCATGGCTCAAGGTCTAATATATGATGTAATAAACACTATTATTGATAATAAGAGGAGTACACTACCGTGGGCATAACCTATTTTGGGTGAACCATGTACATCTCAAGTCCCTTGTGTGTGTGTGTGTGTGTGTGGGTGTGCGGCCTTCACATGTGTTTAGGTCTATTTTAAGATAAAACATAAACCAATTCCTTTTATTTTTAATGAAATTCATTTAATTGTGAGAAGATGAAGAATCCCTATTTTTTTTTACAAATAAAAAAATCACTTTATATTATTGGTTAATTTTCCCTTCATCGTAAATAATAAATCAACTAAAATTTTTAATTTTTTTTATCAAAAGAGATATCATTTTATGTCATAAGAAATGATATAATTATATCATCAAAATCAAGTTATGACTGTAAGGCTACACAAACCAAAATGGTAATACTAATGTAGATAAAGTCACACTAACAACTAACAAACACACATCACAAAAATTATGCAAAATTTCAATCAAGCTGACAAAACCCAAAACAATCAAAATCCTAATAATGCCTACTACCCTAAACAAACTACCTCTACGAAAAGAAACAGTCACCGTTGCTAAACTTATTACAGTTGGTATTGAAAAACTAAAAAACATAGCGGATCTGAGGAAAACTTGATATTCAGCGATCCAATTGCACAAAAAAAAGCAAATAAATGACAAAAAGTCCCAATCTAACTACTGTAACCAAAACCAATGAGAGATATTACAGAAAAACTGACAGGATCCGTCCCAATCCCACTGGGACTACAGTGGGACGTGCCTTACTCCCGTCTGACAATCATACTCAAATATTGAAAATACCCTTTATGGGTTCAAATATAATCATACAGAGTATACTACCATATTTTCTGACAAGGGATCAGGATCTATCATACATGATCGAGCATATACATATGTCAGTACAACAAAAGTACTAAAACCTACCTCGTAGGGTGTCAGGTACGCAACAACACTATCTATGTCTCAGCCTCAATATCCGCCCCTGTTTCTATGTCACGACCTGGAGGGTCAATAAAGCAGTAAAATGTGAGTGGACCAAAAATCAATAAGTTATAAACTCATTTTGAAAACATATACAGTTTAACCCTCTGTTTTACAAACATGCATGCATTTAAGATAAATCGTATAAAACAGTCAAATCAAGGATGCATATACATACATATGGACACACACATCAGTGAAACACAATATACCCCATCCTCAGACATCCGTGATGTCTCGACATTTGCGATGTCTATATCAAAACTAGTCACGATTTCCAATGCTACACGTGCAACTCGGGATCTCATCTCCGAGTACTTCCTTAGAATACATTCAACGTCATCTAGGGTGATATTAATATGGGGTGCCTGCCTCAAAACTACCGCGTCTGGGACGATATCATAATCTTGCACTCTTGATCCTTAGCCTCTCATCGGAGTCACTAATCTCAAGTAGTGCACTGTGACTTCTCTAAGATCCTCGACGTTTGGAGGAGACTAACCAACTGATCCATGCTGGTATATATGGAACCGTAACCCAATCCGGTGAAAAATACTTTTAAAATCATTTATGTGTCAAATCGGTTTAAACACTATTCAATTGGGCTTATGCTCGAGACATAATTGTCACAAATCCGTTCCAAAAAATCCACCTGAAAACCATATTCATAAATTGTTTATAAATCCCGATTTGTGGTTATTAAAATCCAGTCGAAATGCATTCTTTTCTTTCCAATTTTCCGTTGACTCTAAATCTGAGTCAAATTATGATTCCATTGGGTTTCAAGCCCAAAACCTCGTTTTCACGAAAATCTGTAAAATAATTCATACACTAATGATCACAATCCACATCATCATTCAATAACAATATCAAAACATTTCAACTTAAATCATGTAATAAAGCATTCAAAACAATTATGCATGCATTCAGTTCTAAAACAAACAGTTCACTCACACTCGGTCCACACTGCATGTTAAAACCTCAGTGTTATATCTATCACCGAGCTAGTCCAAAGTCTCCAGGCCTATCCAAATTGTAACGACCCATCCCGAATTCCGGGATTATATTAGTGACTAATGAAGGATTAGTGAGGTTAATCAGTGACTAGTTGAGCGAAATCGGACGAACGGCGTAAAATGACTGTTTTTTCCCTAGTCGGGGCAAAATGTTGACTTTTGACCCGGGACGTCCGATGGCTGAGGGCTGAGGACCGTTACGTAGATCGAGTCGATACGAATCCGTAGACTGGCGGCACGCTGAAATCGGACGTCGGACAGGAAAGTTATGGTTTACGGAAGTTCGATTGCACTATGTACGCATTACGAGGCAAGGATTAGGTGGCAATATCTGATTGGGCAGATATTTAAGTGGGACCCATGGACGAGTGACAAGTGTCACTCATCCCATTGGTGACTTCCCCAAAAAGTGGATCTATCTTTAATTAAATAATAATATCCTAAATTATTTTATAATTAATCTCACCCACCTCTCATCCTAACCAATCATCTCATCTAATCTCTCATCCTGACTGTCCATATCTCCCCCTTTCTCATCTGATCATCATCACATATTATCTTCATTTTCATCTCCTAAACCGAGCACCCTTCTTCATTTCTCTCTAAAAAAAACCCGAACACAAACCCACCACCTCACCACCATATTCATCTGTGTTTGTGCGTGTGCAACCGTGAGAATGACTGAGATAGTGAGAGACTGAGTTTGACCTAAGGCTGAGGGGGCCAGCAGTGACGAAGGCTGCCGTGGATGGCGGCGATAGCCCAGGTAACCGAGAACCGTGTGTTTTCAAAAATTGGAAATTGAGTTTTGGTTGTTGTTTGAGCCCCTTTTTGATTCTAATATGACCAAGTGACACAACCCATCCCAATCCCCCCGGGATTAACGTGGGATGCGTCATGCTCCCGCCTGACAGGAAGTGTCAGACAAGGGATAATACGTATCTCATCCCATACGGGGCTCCCATAGCGCCTAGGATCGGTGGAGGAGTGCGATGTCTAGGTCTCTATTACAGCCCGCATCCGTGATTAACATGAAGGGCATTAAAACCATTAAGAACTGTGAGTGGACGAAAATCAAGAAGTTTATAAAAACACATTTCATAAAGATATTTATGCCCTTCACTAAAAAATATGCATGCATCGTAAAATCAGTAATCAAAAAATTTACTCAAATGAACCATTAGGGTCTTAGCCCAAAAACCGTAACTCAAAACCAAATGTGGGAACTCAGTCCAAAACTGTAGAATACCAAATCCGTCAATCCAAAATCAAGTGGGACACTGCCCAAATCCATAACCAAAAATCCATAAATACCGAAATACCATTTCAAGATTCTAATAATTCATATTTAGGCGTATCATAAAGGTTTGTTATAACCCGGGTGGGTAAACCAGTAATTTCAAATTGACCGATCTCAACATTTTCAACCATAATCTCAAGCTTATAATCGTCATGCATTACAAATATGGATAAATATAAGGAAAAATTATACATGATTAAATTAAGCAGTGTAAGATAACTTTTTTGAAATATTAATAATAATCAACTCTACTCAATTTTGAACGGAAATATTTTAGATTCGCTTCGTATATATAGATAATAAAAGCATCTTATATATGTGAAATCTTATATTAAATTATAATTGAGTTATTATGTAGTTACGATAAAATTCTTTATTATCTCTAAATAATTTACCTAATTAATTAAAGAAAAGTACGGAAGTGGATCCACTGTCCTATTTTACTGTTCCATTTCTATTAATTTAACACGTATCTATTAAACTAACCTTAAATTAGCCCTATTAACTCTCAAGAAAATTAAAAAGAATTTTAAAACAATAAAAATAAAAAATAACCTGCGACTCGCCCTTCCCCTTGCTCAACCTCCTCTCTCAGCCCACCACATTTCATTTTACGTTCTCCAAATTGCTCCCCCATTTCTGAAGATACCTAGCAACCCAATTTTCAAACTTTGAGATTTTGTCCTTCAGCCCCAAAACCTTGGTCTTCTTCACCAAAGAAAACAAATCAATTTTCAATAAAATCCTAGCATCCGTTTATGAGTCATCACAATCGTCAACCATTCATTGAGCAATATCCAATTAACATCCCATTGCTCCTCGAATTTGGAATGTACATAGGTTTTTAGGTTTCAATTTTAAGGTTTTCCAGTTTGTTTCCTTGTACTAATTGGGATCAATACTTCGTCCATGAGATGATAAAGGTTGGGTTGAAGGGGAAGGACACAGGAGGGGAAGTAGAGCTATCAATGAGTTGTGTCGTATCATGACTTTATTTTATTCAAAAATACCCAATTCGAATTTGATTTGGAAATGTAGCACGAATCCGATATGTTAATGAATCAAGTAACTTATATTATATGTAAATATTATGTCTTATTATATTATCTACAGATTAAAAAATAAAAAGCTTATATTATATTATATACTTCACACACGAATTAAGCTTATGTTATATACAGATTAAAAAAATAAAAAACTTATATTATATTTGTGAATAATTCAATGGTATATGGTGGACGGTGGAGACGCTTTGAATTGTAGTGACCGACAAGATTGTACAAGGTATAGAAGGATTTATTAAAATAGGTTGTGGCCCTCAATGCTGAGCAAAGGAATGTCCTCACGTTTCTTCTATGTTGCCACTTTATCTTATGAATTCTTAGTTTATTGTATTTGAAAACGTAATTTGTTGTGCATTTCTTCTTTATTATTCAATTGTGTATAAGGCAACAATTGGAGGAGGGAGATTGGATGCACAAGTCTCTTAATTACAATATTATCATGGCTGGCTAGGCGGGATTGCTCTATCATACCAAGGGAAAGAAAGAGTAGGAAAACTTTAGGTTTGTGCTAAGATACAGACTCATCACCAATTCTCCATGCATGAAGATGTGAACAAATAACAATGATAATAATAATAATATGAATAAAGGGAAAGTAAAATAAAGAGAGATATTGGCAATAAGTGATGTAGATAGTGTGTGAAAATGACACTATATATGTTTTATTTGTATTAGGCAGGTTTATTATGCTCCTTAATCTCAAGTGATTAAGTGGTAATTAAGGGAGACCAAGACTTAGCTGATCATCAATCATGTTTTACGCACCAAAGGAAATTTGTTTGGGGATGATAGCGTTAGCTTCTTAGCTGATCATCAATCATCCAAATGTATGACAGCCATTAAAATTGGAAAATGAAGAGAGCTTAAGTCAATCACAATACTCTAAAAGCCACAATTTGTGAGCAGGACTAGATTAGATTATATAAATCTTTGAGTTTAATGTATTTTGAATGTAAAAAATGGCGTGAATTTATTGTAGAATGATTATATAATATTATATATAGAAGAAAATTTACCTTTTCTTATCGTACAATTTTAAGTGAAATGGTGTTGAATCAAAAATCGAACTCGCCGCGAAAAGTCCTCATAATTCCTGCAAACAGCAAACAATTAGCTGTCGTTACCTCGATCGATTTATCTGGGGGGGTTGTTCGACCAATAACACTCTGATGCCTAAATTAGCTTTGAGAGAGAAAAAGTATATACTTCGAAGCGAAGAATCGACGTACCTTGGAAATGAAATGTGCTTCGCTATTTATAGGAAAATCTTGGGAGCCTCGGAGCGTTCTGATTGGTCGGTTGAATTTGTAATTAATAAATAATATATTATTATTAAATATATTATTTAATAATTATAATAATAGCTCATTATGATAATAATGGTAGTTATTGTGTTTTAATATTAATATTAATTGTCTGTTACTAAAAATAATGACAATTAACTCTTGGGGAGAATATTAATATTACAGAGATTTTAATCCGATTAAATAAGGTATTTAGCTGGTAAATAGATTATTTAATGTGTGAGTGTTGTCAAAAGACTAACGTTATTGCCAGGGGCAATTTGGCCATTTTGAGAATTATGGGCCACGTGACAACTCTACAATTTTCGGATGATTTTGGGTTCCACAAATGCCCCCACATCGTTTCGGAATTCAGGGAATCTGATGGGATGTACATTCATGGAATTCTTTTATTTTTACTCTTATTTCGTGTTGTGGAAAAGCGTTGAGCTTGTAAATAAATTAATAAGGTATACTCATGTTAGTCACATATGTATATGCATGTACATACGTGTATATATATATATATATATATTTGTGTTGGAGTAAAAAAAATGTTGCCATTTTTGTTTTTGAACTAAATCTTTAAGGAAAAAATTTAGTCATCTTTAACTTAATGAGATTTATTTTAGGTAAACAGAATAAATTTTAATTAAATGTGATTAAATGAAATTTATTTTGATTAACAGAATAAATGTCAATTAAGTATAATTAAATGAAATTCATTTTAATTAAATGGAATAAATTTCAATTTGAAAACCGAGGCTCTCCTTTTTGTTTAAATAGCTACAGGAAGGGAAGGATTCAACTTTGTCTGATTTAGAAGAGGAGGAGTCGATTGGTGAAGGTGAAGCAAACTACACGTTCAGGTAAGGTCAAATTTTGACTGCCTACCATTTTTTCCTACTTGATTATTTGCTTGTTTAGTAGGTCGTAGAAAACAATAGGTTGTAAGTTTTGGTTTGAATTGGTGGCACAAATGGAGGTTGGAATAGCTAGAAAAATTGAGCCAAATCAGACAAAGTGGGACATGTGGCACGAAGCAGCTGGGTACGCCTGCAGAAGTCTGGCGCGTGGCGAAAAGAAACATGACGTCCAACGGCTAGCTGCCACGCGTGCCATTCACATTGGCTCCTTAGACGAGATTGTAGTGGGCTGTCGAGCTTGCTGAGAAAACCCCGCGTGTCGTCCGCGGAATGGCTCGTCAGGCAGGCGAGGCCCGCCACTGTCGGCGGCCCTGTTAGTGCCAACCAGGACGCTCCACGTGGGGAGCATCGGCTAGTTGCACAGAAAGGCGGGTCTCACATTCGTCTGAGAGACGTGCTGCGCGTGCCGCGTGGAGGCGTTGGCTGGTCTGTGACGTTGCGTTGGTGACCAGCGAAGCATGCGATCGGATCCTTGCAGGAATTCTGTTGCCGCTACTTAGCGTCCCCCAATTAATTTTTTTTTTTGCTGCAGCTGTTGAGCGAGTCCCATGTTTTTATATTTATATTCAATAAATGCTTATATATTTATTTATTTTTCCAGTTTATTAATTTATATATATTTATTTATTTAATTAACTTTATTTGCTAAAGTAACCATAAATATATATATATATATATATATTTAACCGAAGATGATTTTTCTTCGTAGCTTCACGTTTTTATCCACTCCGGGAGTTCTGGACATTTGTTGGCAACGATCCAAAAGTCGATTACTACCATTTTCCAAAGCATTCGCTTTAAGATGCGTCAAGGTGCTCTTTTGGAACGATCCGGTAAACTCGCATTATGGGAGCGTGGCGGTTCTCGTAGCCAAAGTCCATTCCGAGGGAAAGACATGGAGTTTGAGAAGCCTGAAGACTTCATGGAGTGGAAAGCTCGTAATCAGATCGCCTTTCCGGACGACGTCTTCATGGAGCTTGGCGACATATGTTCTTCCATGAAGGCTCTGAAGCATGGAAGAGGAAAAAAACCCTATCGGCGGTTGATGGACTAAATTCCACCCATTGATCATTGGGTGGGGTTTTAAGTTCCCGTTCTCGAAGTTCTTCTCCAAGATTATTGGCCGGATGGGATGCAGCCCTGCTCAATTGGACGTTGATGCCTATTGACACATCATGTGCTTCGAGAAGCTGAACAAATTCTTTGGCCTGGGACTCACTGAAGATGAATTCTAGCATTGCTATTCCGTGTCACACAACGGAATTACCGGTGGTCGGCTTTCTCGAGTCGTACCCAAGGTGGAGCTATTTTTGAGGATGGAGTTTGCTGACAACACGTACAGATTCAACTGCAACGAAGTTGGTGGCGCATGGGACAAACACGCCTCCCCGGACTTGAGGATTGCCTCGCACTTCCGATGTTTGATGAGCTGTACAGCGGGTTTGAAGGTCATCCCGATCTTAAAAAGATTGAAATGGCCCTGAAAATTCCTCCAGAGTTTCGAGACATGAGCTGACTACTCTCTCCACTCAGAGACATGAATGGCGGGAGGCCTCCGGACATCCTAATCAAAGAGTGGCTGAGCGCTCCACTGCGCTTGAAAAAACCCGTTACCTAGAAGAAAAACAACAAGCAAGGACCCATTGGCTCTTTGGAGAGAAAGCATGATCATCAGGTTCCTTCCAAGACCGACCGTTCTAGTCCTGCAGAGTCATCTAGCAAGCGCAAAACCTCAGACAGTCCATGTGAGGAAGTAACCAAACAACCTAAGAAATTGAAGGCGATACCCACTTCCCCTAAAGTAATTGAAGCATTGAGGGATGAAGGCTCAGACCGATTAGTGGAGGAAATATGGTCATCATCTAAGACTCCTGATGTGATAGCTGCCCCCATCATAGCGGAAGAAACCCCAAAAACCGTGCCACAAGGAACTTACGACAAGGTAGTCCGAGACCTTAGGATTGTAAAAGCTGGGGCCCACAAGTTGGTTGGCATGCTTCGTGGAAATGCTAGTCTAGAAGACAAAAAACAAGCGGATGAAGAGCGAGTGCAAACGCCTTCGAGAAGCCCGAGATCACTCTAAACGTAACAATGAAGCCTTGGTCGGAAGAATCCATACATTGGAAGGAAAAGTGGGCAAGCTGGAGACAAGCCGTGCAGAGAGGATACTGATAGAGAATAAGCGAGACGCTGCCCAAAACGAGGTCACTTTGCTGCGCAGATATTTGCAGGACTCAGATGAGAGAATCAAACTTTTGGAGGTGGAAATCCAGAATCTGAAGACTGGAAGGTTTCCGAGACACGACCGTTTACTGCCACCACATGCCCCCCCCCCCCCCCCCCCCCCCCCCCCCAACTTTGTGCCAAAAAGAAAATGAGGCGCAAAAGTTGGACATGGCAAGCTGCAGTGGGATCACCACCAAAGAGTGAGAACTAGTTCTGGAGAAAGAGTATGAGCCTGTACTGGAACCTGAACCAGAGCCTGAGACCGAGACCAGAAAGGAAGCTGCCCCTGAGACTTCTGAATCATTGGTTAACGACACTTCCCTACTTTCAGCAGAAGAATGGGAAGAGTTTAGAAAAACAATGGGTTTTGAAGACTTGCATCCGTAGTTTCTTTATGTCATTTCCCTTTCGCATGTAATTTTCATTCCAACAGTGAATAACCGGTGTGAGCAATCGACATGTGATTTGCCAAACACCCTCCAAATGAATAAATAAGAAAATCATTTATGCTAAATTGTTGGAACAATTGTTGGAACGCAAGTGTTAACTTTCTTTTATCCACTTTTTAATGTGTTGAAGCGAACATTTTCAAATGCTTGTTAATGTGTCGGAATGAGCTCATTCATATGCCCCTACTGCAACTATGGGTGTGCAACGACGAGTTCTAAATAACTTGAAGTGTTAGATGATTATGTTTTTGGTATGTTGCTTTCAGGGAAGGGCTTTTGCTCTTTCTAACTGAAGGCTTGAAATGCTTATTAGAAAGCTAGAGTGCTTTAATTTTAGGAGGTTTTGGAAATGCTTCACAGAGGAAGACCTGGTGTGCTTCCTGGTGGAAAGCTTTAAGCGTTTCCTTCATAAAGCTCTGTTTGCCTCTCGGAGGAAAGCTATGAGCTCTTCCTATATGAAGTTGTTGGGTGTTTCCCGAAAGAAGGCTTTGAGTGCTTCCGAGTGGAAGGCTTTGAATGCTTCCGAGAGCAAGGCTTTGAGTGCTTCCAAGAGGAAGGCTTGAGTGCTTCTCGGAAGAAGGCTTTGGATGCTTCCAAGAGGAAGGCTTGAGTGCTTCTCAAAAGAAGGCTTTGGATGCTTCCCGGAGGAAGGCTTGAATGCTTCCCGGAGGAAGGCTTGAGTGCTTCTCGGAAGAAGGCTTTGTATGCTTCCCGGAGGAAGGGGAAGAAGGCTTTGGATGCTTCCCGGAGGAAGGCTTGAATGCTTCTCGGAAGAAGGCTTTGGATGCTTCCCAGAGGAACGCTTTGAGAACCTTGCTGATAGAACAATAACACATAGGTGAACTAGGAATGACTTGATAGCTTTATTGATAAGTCTAAATACATCATTCTTGAAAATAAAGTCTATACTTGGCACAAAACAAAGACTAGCTTAGCTTTGAGCTCTAGTTTGCATTATACATAGTATTTTTGGACGTTATGAGCGTTCATGGAACCACTCACTAACTTTCTGTCCGTTGTCTCTAAGGTGTAGCTTCCCTTTCCTCCTACTTGGTAGATTCAGTAGGGTCCTTCCCATGGGGACTTGAGTTTTTGAGACCCTGGACGATTGGGTGTTGCAAACTTTTTCTTGAGAACAAGGTCATCTGGGAGAAAGTTCCGGAGTCGGGCCTTCTTGTTGTAGGAACTTCTCACTTGCTGCTGGTAGCTGGAGATATGCTTCACCACTTGCTCTCTTAATTCCTCGCTGAGATCAAGTGAAGTTCTTAGAGCAATGGAGTTGACTACTGGATCATCGAGCTCAGTAAAGGGCGCTGGAACAAAAACATGTGGAGGAGTGACAGCGTCAGTGCCGTATGTAAGGGTGAATGGAGACTTTCCTGTTGCACGATGAGGAGTGATGCGGTAAGCCCAGAGTGTGCCATCCAACTCTTCCTCCCACAAGCCTTTCTTATCATCAAGTCACTTTTTGATACAGTAGAGGATCGTCTTGTTTGAAGCTTCTGTCTGGCCATTACCCGGGGGGTAATACGCAGTTGAAGTGAAATGCTTGATCTTCCAAGACTCAAAGAACTCATTGATTATGGCGCCAATGAACTGAGTTCCATTGTCTGTTAGAATGACCTTGGGAAGTTCAAATCGGCAGATTATCTGGCTCCAGATGAATTTTTGAACATCAGGCTGAGTTATGGTGGGCAAGTCCTTCGCTTCCACCCATTTGGTGAAGTAGTCAGTGGCAATAATCAAATACTTCTTGCTTGGGACTGGAGTGCTTGGGAGCGGTCCAACAATGTCAATTCCCCATTGCATGAACGGCCAAGGGCTCGTCTGTGCATGCAGCTCTTCCGGTTGCGCCAATTGGTTAGGCTTGAACCTCTGACATTTGTTGCATTTCTGGGCATACTGCAGAGCTTCCTGGCGTAGAGTAGGCTAGTAAAATCCTACACTAAGAGTATTTTGAGCAAGCGATCTTCCACCGGAATGATTCCCACAATGTCCTTCATGAATCTCAGCCAAGACTTTCAATGTTTCAGGATGCTTCAAGCATAACAAATTTGGTCCAGTGAAGCTCTTACGAAAAAGTCGACCTTTGTCAACATAGTACCGCGCAGCTTTCATCTGGACTTTGCGGGCTTCTAACCGTTCGTTAGGCAATGTGCCATGCTCTAGATAGTTGATAAAAGGATCTTGCCAACTTGGAGATGAATCAATTTGTCTTACTTCAATCTCCTTCACATCAATGCTTATCTGCTCGAGATACTCAATTGGGATTTAGCGCTTGAAACGAAAGTCAAGTGATGACGCTAGATTGGCCAACGCATCTTCTTGTGTATTTTCGGCTCGTGGAAGTTGATGAAAAGTGAAAACCGAGAAAAAAGTAAGCATTTCTTGGACCTTGTTGTTATATCTGAGCATCCTTGCATTAAGCGCAGCATATTCACCGATCGATTGGTTAGTGATTAGCTGCGAATCCGAATGAATAGCAAGTTTTTTGACTCCCAACCCCTTGGTAAGTGTGAGCTCACAAATCAAAGCTTCATACTCCGCTTCATTGTTAGAGGCTTTGAATCCAAACTATACCGCATGTTCCATTATTGAGCCATCAGGAGTGATAAGGATAGTCCCCGCTCCTGCCCCCTTCTGGTTTGAGGAACCGTCAACAAAGAGCTTCCATAGATGATTGGAAGTTGAAGGTTGCAGAGAAGAGGAAACGTCGCCATGATCTTGTGACAAGGAAGTATCTGCGGCCCTGGGGGCTTAGCCAAGCTTATTGCGATTCCAGCGATGCTGGTGTAAACTCCACAACAAAATCCGCTAAGTCTTGGCCTTTGACAGCTGTTCTTGGACGATAGAGCAAATCATGCTGACTCAACTCTATCGCCTATTTCATTACTCGTGTCGATGCATCGGGCGCATGAAATAACGAACGAAGTGGATATTATGTCATGACGATTACCCGATGTGCTTGAAAGTAAGGCCTCAACTTCTTTGTGGTAACCAATAATGCCAGAATTAGCTTTTCGAACTTCCGATATCATGTCTTAGCATCAAGAAGGGCTTTGGATGTGTAGAAAACAGGTAGTTGAATCCCATTCTCTTCTCGGATAATTGCAGAGCTTACAGCAACATCAGAGACCCCTAGATATAGGAACATGTCCTCGTTATCTTTGGGTTTTGATAGCAGCGGTGGAGACGACAAGTAAGCCTTGAGATCTTGAAATGCTGTCTCATAACCTTCATCCCACTTATCTCTGGATGCCTTCTTTACTGCTTGGAAGAAAGGTCGGCACCGGTCAGTTGACTTGGACAGGAACCTGTTCAATGCTGCAGCTCGTCCAGTGAGACTTTGAATCTCTTTCAGACTTGATGGGGACTTGATCTCGAGAATTGTCTTGATTTGCTTTAGATTTTCTTCAATCCCACGCTGAGTCACGAGCTAACCCAAGAACTTCCCTGCTGATACCCCGAAAGTACATTTAGAGGGTTGAGCTTAATTTTGTACTTCTTCAGCAAGCTGAAGGTCTCTCGCAGGTTGGTGATATGATGCCCTTATTTTTCTCCTTTGACCATGATGTCATCCATATAGATTTCCATGGTTTTGCTGATGAGATCTTTGAATATCCGATTGACGAGTCTCTGGTACGTCGCATCCACATTCTTGGGGCCAAACGACATGGCCTTGTAGCAGTACACACCTCGGTCGAAAACGAAGGCAGTTTTGTCCTTGTCTTTTTTGTCAGGACCCACCCCGGTTCCACCCCGAAACCAGAGGTACATCCCGCTCCCGTCCGACTTCCGACGCAACACCCAAGTACAACTCACTCAAATCCAGTCAGACGCAGGAGTAATTAAACAAAATATTCCGACGTTATCGTTTATAGAACCTAGTACAAAATACAAAGAATTAAAACCCGATAAAGTACACGCACACGGAAGATTGTAAGCTATTCTGGGATCCCTCACGTTGCTTCTATGCCTCGGACACTGCCTCGACGTCAAGACCCCGCTCTAGCTCCACAACCTGGAGGGCAATTTAAAACAGAAGGTGTGAGTGGACCAAACAGTATGAGAGTTCAAAACCATTTTACACGAAAACCGAGTTTAACCCTCCGTTTTGAAAACCACATGCATAACCAATATTTATGAACACCGTTATAAATCAATCTACCATAAACCGCATCATAAAAACAGGAACACTATAAAACAGTTAGAAAAATCACAGCATGTGAATCATAAAGAAATCATAACATCACATCATCATTTTCCGATCAAACCTGCTGGACCTATCCGAGTCTTTAAACTCCCGAGTCTTTAAACTCAATCCAGGCCTTAATCATATCCGAGTCTTTAAACTCAAGGCCTACGGGGGAAAATCAATATATCCGAGTCTTTAAACTCCCGAGTCTTTAAACTCAATCCGGGTCTTTAAACCCAATCCGGCCGGTCCCCCGTCACATATATCCGGGTCTTTAAACCCAATAACCAAATCCAGCAAATCAAATCCCAAAACCATTTGAAATCCAATTACCAATCTACATCCAAACCCGAATCCGAAATCACTAGTCCGATACCTTTCCGGCATCCAGAACCGTCATTCCGAACCCAAATCCGGAATCCACTTTCCTGCTTTAAAACCCAATTCATTAAATTCCGAATTCATGTTGCAAAATCCCTTTGTAAACAATCAAACTAGTTATCCTTTAAAAATCCCAAAACCATGGCATTTTCCTCAGAAATCGACATTTCTCGTAAAACGTGCCAAATACCGTATTTTCTCGAAAAACGTGCAACAATGTAAAACCAACCAGGCATATCCGATAAACATAAAATCATAATTAAAACCATAAAACAAGTATAGAAAATAGTTATGCAGGCTCGAGTTTAGAGAAAGGGTCCACTCACAGTACTGAGCCCTACTCGCGTCCCGAACGTCCAGCCCGTTCCTCGGCTTCCTCGGGAAATCCCGATCCTGTCAATCATCGTCAAAATACGTCACTAATACGTCTACAAACAATTACCTAAATTCCCTCAAAAATCCCCGAATCGAAAACCGAAAACCCGGGACCCTAAACATTCACCTTCGCGGAACCAAACTCATACGACTTCCGATTGACCCGAAACCAACTCCATTGAACTCACCATAACTTCTAGACTAAAATCCATGTTGACCGCTTTCCCATCCGCCGCCGTACACGCCCCCACGCGCCGCCCAAAGTGGCTGCGCGTGGCCCTCACGCGCCAGCTACAGTATCACCCGCAACCTCGAGTGCACTGTGCTGAACCGGCCGCTGCAACTGGACCGGCGAGAACCGTTCTCCGCCGTCCGGCCACCATCCCACCTCCTTCCTTTACCATTCCCTTCGTCCAAACCTGCCCTAATCAGCTCCCAACTCCATTCACCTCGATTCATCTCCTACATCGTCGACTCAGGCTCGAACCAGACAGCCACTTTCCCCCTGTTTCACGATCCCTCTGCTCCGGTCACCTCCCTTCACGGTGGCTTCACCAGACAATCCCTAGGGCCTTACTGAACCTAGACCAACACTCCTATACCGTCGACTCAGCCCCTACCTACACGACTCGCCGTTTGAACCCACGGCCAAAACAGAGTACTGAAGGTCCCTCCGTCGTGCCCTCCACCACCGTGCACCACCCATCACGGCAGCACACTCAAACGATTCCTAGGACCCTCAGGAGTCTCACCCTAACCTCCAGATCCCTCGACTCTAGCCCTAGGTCCACGACTTTCCAAATGAAATTTCACGGGAAAACAGAGCAAGGAAGCTTACCCTTCGATTGCAGCTCCGCCGTGCGCACCGCCGCCTACCACGGTGCTCGTTGGCCTCTCTGCAACCTCCTGAACGTCCCACAGTCGTGGTTTGAGCCACCTCACGGCGTAGCCACCACCTCGAACTCTCAGGCTCCCTGTTTCCCCAAAACCTTCTCCGCACCTCCGCCGTGCCGCCGTGCACGATTACACCACCAAATCACGACCAGCAGCTTCCTCTTACCTCCCTATTCCTCTCTCACTCACCAGGACTCGTCAATTACCACGATCAATCCTCACCTTCTCCTCACAAGCTCTCTCTGTTTCTCTGTGTTTCGAAGAACACTACACGGGTAAGCACGAGTGCACCCCAATTATTTGGGCTGAGACCACACAGGATTCTCCCAGAATCCTCTAGCCCCCTGCCATGTGTCACCATCCAATCCACCCACTCCCACATGGCCCAACCTCAGCCGTCCATTTCCTTTCTCTCTGCACAAATCCCCAGAAACCAAAAAGACCAAAATACCCTCCTGTTTTACTCATTTTTACGGTTTTACCAAAACTTCCTAGACCCGTAACTCTCACCTCGTTAGTCCGATAAGTACGTGCCACCTGTCATCGAACTCAGGACGTCGAAAGCTACCTAACCATCCTAGGTCAACCTACCAAAACTCGATTATTCAAAAAGTCAACTTTTCCCCCTATTTTACCAAAATTACGATAATACCCTCGACCTTCCGAACATCACAACTTCCTCCTCGGATGTCGGAATCGAACGTACCTCATGTCTACGGGTTCGTGACGTCCTCAACTATATCCTGGTCACTGGTCAATACCCAATTGACCACCCGAACTAAAAGTCAACTATTTTGCCCAAACTAGGGGCAAAATCGTCATTCTACGCCAAAGACCTTATCGGGGCCAACTAACCACGGATTAACCTTACTAATCACACCTTAATTACTCTACTCTCGGGACGGGTTGTTACATTTTTCATGCATGAAAATTTGATTATAGCCCGAGTATGCATCCAGGAAGCTTAGGAGCTCATTTCCTGCAGTTGAGTCCACTAAGAGATCGATTCTGGGCAGAGGATAGTTATCCTTTGGTCACGCAAGATTGAGATCGGTGTAATCAACACAAACCCTCCATCGTCCTGCTTCCTTGTTCTTCACAAGTACGACGTTTGCTAGCCATTCAGAGTGTGGAATTTCTTCAATGGATCCAACAACGAGTAACCTTTCAATCTCCTCTTGGATGATAGCAGTTTTCTCTGGGGAAAAAATGCTTCTTTTCTGCTTGACCAGCTTGTGGTTGGGATTGACGTGCAGCTTATGGTAAGCGATGGTAAGATCAATCCCCGGCATGTCAGACGGAGACAAAGCAAAAAATTCTTTCTCCTCACGCAGGAAAGATATGAGTTCTTCTTTTTCTGTGTCACTTAATCGAGTTCCAATGCTGGCTTGTCGCTCGGGATATTGAGGGTCAAGTTGAATGAGGGTGACGTCATCCTCCAGCTGCCATCCTTCGGGAGTTGGTGGCTCCTCATGAATGTCTGGATCTTGACCCGTGATTAGTTACTATTTGGGAGACGTAGAAGAAAGCCTGCCCCCAGTAGATGACCCTACCTGGGGTACAAACTCAGCCTCCTTGACCTCCTTCAGCCCTTCCGTAAGGCACCACCGAGCCATCGCCTGGTCGCCTTTGACCTCCCCGACCCACCTTCGGGGATAGAGAATCGAATCTTCTAGTAAATGCTTGACGTGGTTGCGAGAATTTTGTGAAGCCATGGCCTTATCAAAATTCCATTTTATGGAGAGTACTCGTCCATGATGTAAAAAGTCTGGGACGTGACAACCGGTTCCGAATGTACATCCAGCTGGAGAGTTCCTACGGTCATGCTGGTTGACCCATTGAAACCTCGGAGCGGAACGACCCTTTTTGTTGTGAGGGTTTCTAACCCCATCTTGCGCACTGCATCCAAGCTGAGAATATTTGCTGCACTTCCTTCATCAACGTGAATCCGATCAACTTGAGCATGTGCGATCTGGATTGACACGACTAAAGCATCATCATGCGGCTAATCAAGCCTTACCTTATCCTTCAAAGAGAAACCAATGACAAGGTCGTTGGCCACCCTGGGGGTGGAAACATGGGAGAGCTGAGAGACGGCCACTGCATCTCGGATCTTTCTTTTCTTCTACTTGGAGGTGGTTCCTAGAAACTCCGATTCTGCTATGATGGTGTTAATGCGAAGCATCTTTGTTGCAGGTTCCTTCGGTCCTTTGACAGCGCGTCAATCCACAGCCTTCCCTTTGACGTACTCAGTACAATGTCCTTCTTTCATGAGATTCAGATCGAAAGATATGTATTTTTCGATGTTATGCCCGTAGCATTCATGGTAGGCACATCAGTTCGTTTTATCGGTCTTCTCTTGATCACCTTTGACTGGCTCCGACTTCTTGAACCATGGTTTGTCCTTAATTTCATTATGGATCTGATGGACTGACAATGATAGCTGCAAGTTAGGCTTCCCTATAGCTGGCGCTTGGGAGGGTTGACCCGCTTTGCGCTTGTTAGACTTTCCAGTTGCAAACTTTCCCTAGGTTTCATCCTTATTGGATGTCTTCTCACCAGCCCCAACATGGTCTTGAGTATGGGTAGCGTTCTTCTCGCCCTCCTAGCTTGCATGTCGCTCCTCTAGCGAGAGCATCTTGGTGAGACTTTGCGCATTGCTCACGACGATGTCTCCATAAAGCTGGCTGTCCCGAGGGAGTCCTTGCTTAAATTCCATTGCCGCAACAAGGTCGCTACAACCGACAATTCCAGACTTCTCCTCACAAAATCTTCGTATGTATTGTCGCACATTCTCTTTTGTTCTCTTTCGGATAGAGAAAAGATAGTCATCCTTCACCTCGATTGTCCGAAGTTGTGCGTACTTCTTTACAAACACCAAATCTAACTCTTCAAAGGACGCAATCGACCTCGAGGGGAGGTGATTGAACCAAGTCATGGCTTGACCTTCAATAGAAGCTTGAAAAACTTTGCACTTGAGTGCATTGTTATGTCTGTGGGGGACCATGACTTCCTGGTAATAATCTATGTGCTTTACCGGGTCGGAGGCTCCTTTGAATGTAGTGAAGTTTGGCGTAGTAAACCTTTGAGGGAATGACTTTTCCTCAATATCCCCTACAAAAGGCGTGGATAGTTGTATCTGGCGACGTAGATCGTCCTCTAGATCGCCATCTCGTTGAACACGAAGGTGCCTGCCCAACATTCTTTGAACATCATTAGCCCGCAACGCACCTTGCTGAGGCGGTGAGTTATTTCGTGCTAATTGTCGAGAGCCTACTTGAGCTTCTCCCCTTGACCTCTGGGATTGCGTAAGGGAGTAGGCTTCATCTTCCCTCTCACTGCCATGGGCAGATCATCTTGGGTCTTTGTGTAGAGCCTGAGGTTGCCCTCTACTCCCATGTGAGCGCTGTGAGCGCTCCACCCTTGAAGTTGCCCCAATCCTACGTCCTAGCCTCTCATGTATTGATGGCCTTGGGCGTTGTGGGCTCTTTGCTTGACGAGTGTGACTTTCTTCACCGGAGTCACTTAGCGAAGTGTCTCGTGACATTGTTCGGCAGTGGATCGGTTCTTTCCCAGGTCGTCTTGGAGCATTCTCTTATCCTCCACGTGACGTTGAACATCTGTCTGGATCTTGGACTGTTCTTTCTGTTAAAAGTCGCTGCAAGAGTTCTGTCTGAAGTTGAACTTGGCTGCTCAACCTTTCAACTTGTTGCGCCAAGCTGTCCTGAGGAGGTTGGTGGTGACTTCTGCCTGAGATGTCATGACGCCCATCCAGAAAGTCCCTTAGATACATGTTTGTTGTGGCCTGATCTTGCCGTGATGCACCACCCATCAACCGCCCGCCTGCTTGTTGCAAAGTCGAAGTTCCTTCCCCTAGCGCGGGCACTTGGTTAGCAGGAGAGGGGAATGCTCCGAAGCTGAAGGTTGGCCTCCCTCCGAGCGTCTCCATGGGCGCTTCTATGGACACAAACCTGGGTCGAATTGGCCTCTATGCGAACCTCATTCCTCGTTTGAGCAGTTGAGGCAGAAACACCTTCTCTAGCTGATCGAACGGATCGACGAACCCTAGCCATGCCGAATCAAAGAATCTTGAACAGGAAAGTTGTTGATGGATAATTTGAACAACGTTCAAAATCTTCGAACAATGTCGATGAAAGACGAACGATGAACAATTTCTTGAAGAACGATGAACAATTTCTTGAAGAACGATGAACACTGTTGAAGAATGATGAAAAATAGAGAGAGAGCTTCTTCTGAGTATTCCTCAATTGCTCTCAATGAAAGCACCAATTGTTGAATCAAAAATCGAACCCCTCACAATTCGTGCAAACAGCAAACAATTAGTTATCGTTGTCTCGATCGATTTACCCCCGCCGGGGGGGGGTGGTTTGACCAAGAACACTCTTATGCCTAAGTTAGCTTTGAGAGAGGAAAAGGATATCCTTCGAAGCGAAGAATCGACGTACTTTGGAAATGAAATGTGCTTCGCTATTCATAGGAAAAGCTTGGGAGCCTCAGAGCGTTTTGATTGGTCGGTTGAATTTGTAATTAATAAATAATATATTATTATTATTAAATATATTATTTAATAATTATAATAATAGCTCATTATGATAATAATGATAATTATTGTATTTTAATATTAATATTAATTGTCCGTTACTAAGAATATTGACAATTAACTTTCGAGGAGAATATTAATATTACGGAGATTTTAATCCGATTACATAACGTATTTAGCTGGTAAATAAATTATTTAATGTATGAGTGTTTTCAAATGACTAGCGTTATTGTCAGGGGCAATTTGGTCATTTTGGGAATTATGGGTCACGTGGCAGTTTCACAATTTTTGGATGATTTTGGGTTACACAAATGGATAGAATAATTTTTTTTCTATCTCTACTTCTTCTAATCCTGCTATGAGTACGTATTTATTTTTATATTCAAAACCATAATTACTTATTTGGTGATTGTATGCCTAGAGGCTCGTTGGTATCATATAGGGTTGAATTGTATAAGTTATTAAATTCAAATTATTTTGAAAATAAATGTGATAGTTTATTTTTTTTCATTGTAAATAAACTAGACGTAAAAAGAAATGTATCCAAACGATGGGATATTATAAAATAAAATAAAAAATGACTTATCCAAATAGTTGAATTATACCTATTATGCTATGTCTAATCCTCTTTTAATAAAAAAAAATTAATTTTCATTTTAAAAATAATTTATACAATCTGATTTAACACAATTTCAAAATAATCTCCAAAGCTCTAAACTGGGGCTCACATAGGTGTGGTAAATATGGGTGTTGTGCTTGGGTTTTGACTTAAGGTGTTTCGGGTGGTAAAAAGCCCAAACCATATCAAGGCCGGGCTGGCAGTGGAGGCCAGGCCCATCACCACTTACTATATTGGGAGCTAAGCCCAACTCATCTTTCAGGAAAATGGTTTTGGGAGATGTCCGTATTTTTATTTTGGCCGTAAAATTAAAAAAATTACACATATTCCACTATACATGTCTGGAAAGCTTGCTTGGATCATACGGATTTCGTACAATTGTACAACATGTTCCTCTAATTTATTGGGATCGATGGAGCAAAACGCAGGGTCGGCCTGAAACTTTAGGGATTTAAGGCCAACTTTTAAATTGGGGTTCTCCATATTTTTCAATCCTTTAAATATATATATATATATATTATTTTCTAAACAATTTTTAAAAAACTATTTTTATATCATAATTAACAAAAATGAAAACTAGGACAAGAAACAATTACCAAACAATATAATCAAGTAAGTAATTAGGTTCCTTAATAATTTCTCAATACATATATATATATATACACTTAATAAATATAAGCAAACTTCACTTAAATATTGCACTTATTGCATTTTCATAGGCAAAAAAATACATATCTCTTTGAATTAAAATTATTTTTTTGATTTCTTTTAAATATTGAGAAAAGGATAGGCAGGATTTATGATTTAAAAATTAACTTAAATATAATATAGAAAATTAGGTTATTATTTAACAAAATGTAATCAGAAAAGTTATTTAGTTTGAATTAGGAAAAATTATTTGGTTTGATTTAGGAAAAGAGAACATAAAAGAAGAGGGAAAAATAAAAGAAAAGGAAAATAAAATATTGTCTTTAGAAAATAGAAAGGAAATCAAAAAAGAAAGGAAGGGAAAAAAATGCAAACATAAAGGAAAATAAAAAAAGAAAGGACAAAAAAAAAGCAGAAAAAACTGCAACAACCAGTCTCAAACACACGACCTCATTCTAAAGGGACGTGCATCAACCAACCCAGCCATATCGCATTACACAATTTATTTGGGAAACAGCGTAATAATAAATGAAGCTTACACATGTATTAAAAAATTTCAAAGACCCTCCGAAGTGGGAGCCCGAGGTGGTTGCCTTACCCGATTACCTTCAGGACTGACCCAACGTAAGCACCATTTTGACAGGGAAAAAGTAGTCAAAGTTGATGTTGATGTTGATGATATTGAAGACGTTGATTCTATTAATCAAGTAATTAACTTATATTTTTACCAAATTAAGCCTTAATTTGCAGAATCCTTCATTTATCTTCACTCATTTAATCTGATGCTAGAGTGCCTCAAATGCTCAAACCTTTAGATCGAGGGCATCTTAGAATTTAAGGCCAGGTTAAATACATATATACGTTACCATCACCATTGGATAGTTATTTAAACAGTTGTTAGAGTTGTTGTAGCTAGGTTAAGTAATACGTACCAACTACCTTCTATAAGCTAAAGGCACTGCTACAATATTGTAAGTTACCTGAGCTTAATGCAATTGATCATCTTTCTTCTCTAGGTATCTTCTGCCCAACATTTTCTTTCCTCGCTACTTGATTTTAAATTTAATTATCGCCCAACACTCCTCCTGAAAATCATGCTCATCAAAATTCCGATTCCAGTAATCCTTTATTTAGATATATGTATACCTTCGGAGCTTCTACCATTGTATTTCAATTTGATAATGGATCGAGTTTGTTTATAATTTATAAGATGAAATAAGTGAAGTGATGAACTAGAAGTATGAAATATTGTGGAAAATATCGGTTGGTATAAAAATGTAACTAAGAGCAATAGATTTTGTCAAACATCCATCATTTGTTATCTGTTCTCCATCGACGATTAATAGATTGTGCCCTCTGAAACTAAGTTCTACTTCGTTAGTCACCTTAGCATACCCTACTTAATATTAATTCATGCCTACTTGGACTCGGAGAAAAAAAAAATTGATTCAAAAGTTATCATTGACCCTCTTAAATACTTATGACTCTTGCTACTCTCTCTAGTCACAATCATGGTCCATTAAAGGTGATGTACATATATATAGAAAGGGAAATTCAAATTCGGAATTTGAAAAATGAAGAATTGGCAAGTGATCGAGGAAGGAAGGTGGGAATTATTTTATATATATTATTGATTGCCTGATTGGTAAATTAGTACAAAGTAAGAGTACGTGTGTTGGAGTTGGCAAGTCGATCAATAGGTCAAGTGAGTGAGTCTTTATATCTCGATCTGGACACCAAATTGACTTAAGTGCCAAAAAGCTTGTGAAAAGTTTTATAAACTTTTTCCTCCTTTTCAACCACTAACACTACGTACTTTTGAGTCTTGGAGTCTTGGCCACCTCCTAATTTGGTCCTCCCTTTCATTTACCGTTTTCTCTTTCACACACAGCCATAGCCAGATGAGCCAGAATCCCAGAAGAGCCAGAGACGACAGACCCCCAGCTAGTAGACTCAGCTCGTTCATACAGACATAGCACGTGACAAGCATGCAGGACAAACCCCAGCTGATCCAGGTGGCCAGTAGTTTTGTCACCTGCATGTTCTTTTTAACGTCTATAATATTTAATTCACTCAATCTTAGTTATATATTTAAATTACGAAGTTTGAAATGTGACAATGAATCAAAGTATTTTTTTTTTCTTCTTATTTTTTTTTTGGGTGGAGAAATGTGACAAGCTGGCTGGCTTAAGACTTGAGAATTGAGATGCAGCATACATATATATATAATAGGAGGATTTGACATTTACGTGTTGTTCCTTTCCTGCTGGCTGGCTCTCTCTCTCTCTCTCTCTCTCTCTCTCTCTCAGCGAGAGCGAGTCACGTACAGTAGTGACACAGACGAGAGGCATTGATCTTAATTAATATTTTGACACAACTTTCAAGACTCATTGCTGTAAGAGCTAGCTTTGAAATCTGGAGCCAGTATCGTCCTCTCCGTTTGTCACTCTGATTTATATATGTATATAAGAAAGCATAAGAGCTAGGTAGCTAGGTAGCTAGGTAGCTAGGTTTTAGGTGAGGTAGGGTTTCATTTGGAGGGGAAGTTGTGTTAACAAGGCATATATGGTAGCTACTAGCTAGCACATCTTCCGGGCACCCTCTGTTAGATCCATATATAAAACTAATTAATCATTCTCGATTTCACTAATCAATCAACTAGTTTATGTATTTTTATTGCAAAATGTGCATCATTTTCTTCATTTCAAACTTCATATTCCTCACCTTGCCAACAAAACTACAAATAATATTACAAAACTCCTCAAAATAATGTCTCCGCCCAACAACCCCTTTGTCCTTTCTGCTCTGCTTTTTCTTATTCAACTTTCAATTAGGCCATTGTTAATTATGTCAGTTCATTTGGTGCATGCAACATCTAAGTTTAGTGATATATATATATATATAATTTATAAAGAGTGATTTACTAAGGGAGAAATTTTAAATTTAATTTAAATCAACAACAACAATAGCTTATTAGGTGAGTAACATCGTTGTAATTAAAGGCTGATTAAGGATAGAACTTGTTTTTAGCGGATAGAGCTTAAATTAGGCATAAGGGAATATATAATGAAGGAAATTTTGGAATAGGCTCTCATAGTGATAAGAGTCTTCCACATGATGATTGAAATTCCAGTGTCTCTCTTGAGTTTTAATTCGATCTTAGCAGCAAACTTTCATGTGAAAAATGGAAAATTAAAGATGTATACAAATTTTGTTACCATATGAATTTTGGAAATTCTACTCGTTTAACATTTTTTAATTTAGGAAACTTTTCATACACATGTGTTTTCATCGGCGTTATTTTCATTCTCTAAATCATCATTTTAAAATCTTTATGGTGAACCTTCTATGTCATTGATACATATGAATGACTAAATATTATTATCCAATTTAGTTGATTGTTTGCATAGATAATCTTGAATACTGATTTATTAAAAAATAAAACGATTTCGATTGTAACATATGCTACAAGGACAATTCAATAAATGGAATGAGTGGAATGAGAAAGTCCCTTAAGGTAGAGTGCATATATCGTCCTTTAGATACCCTGTTATTTAACATTAAATGCACGAGAATTTGATGTTGAATTATTTAATGAGATAAAAAAAGATGTAAATTTGTAATGAATTTTTCAAAACCATATATAGAGGTACCCAATTTTTATAACAAGTGTAATCAAGAAGCATACAATTCTTTGTTTGTTTGGTCTTGCTTGTATAATTATTACATATATGGTACAAAAGTTGGCATCAAAACACTGTATATACACTAAAAGTTGGTCTCAATTTTCCAATTGATGCACGAACTTAAAAAGTAATTTATAATTATAAACTAATTAGTAACCAACGTTAGCATTGATGTTAGTCTAATACGAACATTCTAATAAATACAATTATTGAAGAATTTTTTGAACACTGCATATGAACTAGATGGTCTATTAATTGGCTGTAAAAGACTCATTATTTTTCGCAGTATGAAGCAAGACGGAAAAAAGGCTCATAAATTAACCTAGCTACCCATTATTCCCATCTCATTAATACAAATCCACTTAACTAAGGCATTCCCACCAAAAACCTAAAACCTTAAAAAAAAAAAAAAAAGTCGGAATATATTATATAACAATGGTTAAAAACAGGTGTTAGTAGCTGGGGGTTGAAAATGAAAAGTGAAGACGGCGTCGTCTAAAGGGGTAGGGCGAAATATTTGAGAGAGAAAGGGGAAGCTAAAATAACCCCGAAAAGTCGCCGAGGAATTTGGGTTTGGAAAGGTAAAACGCTCCAAAGGCGCAAAAGGCAAAGTGAAAATGAGAGAATGGACTCCTCTGCCCCCTGTGTCGGTCATCGCCTCGAATTCCTCGCCCTCCCTCAAAACTGACACGCCAGCAGCGGGTCCCAGTTTTTGTATTTCTATTTACTTTGTCAATTTAAATAATTATTTTAATTATAAAACAAATTCCCTTTGGTTGGTTTTATTTTCACATAAAAGTGACAAAAGTATTGAATGGGGTTTCCCTTATCGGGCAGCTCAATCACTCAACCACTCCTCCGACTCCCTTCATACCCCTCCCTTTGTTTTGATTCCCCTTTTTATAAAAAAAAGAAAAGAAAAATTAATATGATCGACTAACTCGTTACCTACATTATTATGGTTATGATTATGTTTTGAATTTGTAATGATTGTACAATGATGGGATCCTACGGTCAAAGATGGGTCATTGATCTGTAGGCTTACACTTGCAGATTCACAGATAAGGAGATGTAACCCTAGAGAGTAGACAGTAGAGAGTAGACAGTAGACAGTAGAGAGTAGAGAGTAGAGAGTAGAGGGGAGATGAACTGTAAATTGCATGTTATTAAACTAGTGTAGCAGCAAGTAGCAAGTAGATCGAGTACATTAATTGAGAGCTCTTATGATTTATGTTGGATGACACAATGAAAGCATGATGATTGATTCCCCTTAAATCAAATGGTTGTACGAGGTGTGTTTGTTTACATGGATCAAGATTGAAGGATCAAGGACTCAAGAGCGGGTCATCTGCCAAATCCAACGGTGGATATACAATATCATCACCTTCATCCATCGAATCCAAATCATGTAATCGCATATTTGAAAATCCACTGAATTAATGTTGTGACTTGTGAGTGTAGACACAGTAAATAGAGAGAGAGGTGCATGGGGTCGTGGTCATTTCTGGAAGTGAGTGAGCTGGTAGGGTCCAACCTGCACCAATGTTTTTGTCTTTTTTTTTATATAGCCTTTATGACTATTGTTATTATAAAATATAAACTAAATTTATATAACTTACCCTCACAGGTCTCAAGTCTCTCAACCTCATACCCACATATCATCATCATCATCTTCATTCCTTTCTCAATTCATATCTCTCTCTCTCTTAGTTCTCTCTGCAAGAGAGGCGACAATATATATACACATAAAGACATCCATGATTTGATTATGAAGATGATATATGATTTGGTGGAGCTCTAGCTTTTTGAGGGGAATGTTGTCTGGCTCGAGGACATTTTTCCTGGATGGATCTATACGTGGATCTAGCTAGATCAAGCATCCCTGTATGTGGTTTGCGTTTCGCTGATTTAGTGTCGTCGGACCAGGCTTCATTCCCCCCAATTTATGGCTTCAAAATCGATCTCTCCATGCCCTTCTTCCATCTTCATCATGCCTAACTACAAAAGGTAACCAGAACGGTTTGACATTTTTTGTACGTATTTAATTATTTGATTTGGAGTTAATTGAAGATGGTGTGTTTTCGTTTTTGGTTCTGCTTTTGTTTGTTTCATGGCAATTAAGGTTGTTGGTTTTGTGCAGATTGGTGTAATGATGAAGTTGGTTTTGACTATTTTTGTTGCTTTCACAGTTTTGATGAAAAAGGTTGATGATTGCTTTTTCATTTATTTTTGGGGGTTCTTGCTTCTAACTTGTTGATGATCATAAGGTGATGATGATGTTGGTTTTGTCAGTCTAATACTCTAACACCGCTTTTTCCGCTTCATCATCATCACGCTACGCTTCCAGTATCTCATCTGTCTGTTTCTGCCATTTTTTCAGATCTGGCTTTTTTCCTTTCTCTTTTTTATTTTTATTTTTATTTTTATTTTTATTTTTGTTTGTTCTTTTTAATAAATTTGGTAAACATTCTCTCCTCTTTTTCACCTTCTTTTTAATTCTCTCCCTCTTTCTCTCTCCCTCTCCCGCTCCCTTAGGGTTTCTCTACATTTAGCTACGATATATATAAGCAAATCTTATGGATAATCGCACGAACAAGCCTTGCTTATTTGGAGATCGAGAACAAGCAACCAAGTGACACCCTTTCTGACACTGTTTCAAGACGTTGTTTTCATCATATTAGCTGTCTCCATTTCTCAATTTAAAATAGTAAATAACTTTTGCAATTTACACAAAGTCTGGTTAAAATTAGTATCTCCCAGTTTCCCAAATGAATCAATTTTCTTGTTTGTTGCTTTCTTTGGTTTTGTTAATGCCTTCTCCAGGCATGTGGCTACAGCTCTCTGTTTATATATTGACCTTTATTGCTTACTAAATGTGATGACAATATATACTTTGACATTTAGAGTTGAGCAGAAGGTACAAATTTAAGTTGTAACTTTGGGAAAGTGTGTGATTGTGATAAAGGAAACCTCTCCACTTGCCTTTGCTTTAGTGTCTTATCAATGAATCCCAATTGAAACCCTAATCTTACTTGTTGACTCTTTCTTTTTGCTTGTATATGTGTATGGATGATTGTGCTACCTCAAAGACTCACAGGGAAGTAATAACTAATAACCCAACAACAATTGCTGAAAACTAATGTGTATAGATCCATACATAATGTATGTGCCACACAAGAATAAGTTGCAATGAGCAGGGAAGTTTCAAATGATCATTAATTAATTTGATTTAGCTGTGATAAAATTTATGAAGTTTAAGATTTCCCTTTGCATTCTTGTGGGCTGGTAATTAATCCCAGGGTTAAATTGCATCCCATTTCTTTACTTTCCTTGATATACATTGCTAATTTGATAACAAGGTTTTGAATATGAGCACTTGCCTTAGGGCTCTAAGAACATATCACTAATCAATTAACACGCGAACAATGTAAGTGAAGTCGTTCTGTGAAAAAGCATACTGATAGTGGTTTGGAATCAAGGAGTCAATCTCAAATGACAGTAACTCTTTTCTTGTGTTTCTATTTTTGCTTCACTCATGTGTGCTTCTGAGTAAACAAAGTCAGATTTCCTTGTTTTCATTGCATGATGTGGATGCCCATGTATTTCTTTTAGTCCTTTCTTCTCTTAACAGTTAACAGAAGGAAAATCTTCCTATAAACTTGCTACGTTATTTTCTTTTTCAAGATTGTATAAATATAAATTGTCTCGCGAGCATTTTTCCTTTACTCTAGTGGTAAAGAGATTAGCATATGAATGGCGTCTGGTAGAAAAGTTCCTTTTTTTGGGAAATTGGATCTTTTTGACTTTGAGAACTCGAAAGGAGAGTCTTTGCTGCTTTTGTTTGAGCTTGAGCCCATAATTTCCCACACAAAGATAGAAAAAAGGGAAGAAAGACGAAGGAGGAGTCCAAGAAAAGCTTTTTAATGCGTGGCCACAACTTTCAATGAATGAATAATGGGTGTGATTGCTCCCCTTGACCAAGACTCTATACCTCTTAATTAATTAATTAATTGTTAATTAAGTAATCACAGCTTTTTTAGTAGTTAGGATAATTGTTCGTCGCTAGCTAGCTCAAACAAGAGCTATTATTATCAGATGCATGGGAAGTTTGGGCTATTGGTCAAGCGATGGGAACTTGTGGACCTCCTGATGCCTCCATACCTAGGAAGCTACCCATCTACATATGTCTATCTTCAACACTTGTGCAGGATCCAAGGCAACTTCATTTTGTTAACTTTATTCCCTAATCTCATTTATTGAGAGAATGATTCATTGACTAGCTAGTACGTGATTGTGCTTTGTGCTCGCACCTACCTCACATTTGAATTTAAACTCTAGGTTTTTGAATGGCATGCATTTTGGTTCATAATAATGAATGGCTTCTTTTATTTTTTTGCTTTCATATTTCATTAATCTTGTTCAATTAATTACAATTCTCATGATTAATTTTGAAGAATATATATCCAGCTGTGTGAGGGACCTGCCATTCTGAATTTATTGATTTTATTTTTTATTTTTTATTTTGGTTCATCGATCACGTACTGCCATGCCACTTTGCTTTTGAGGAATATTGCTAATCGAATTTTGTTAAAAACAGGATCTCCGCGTGAACTTACCGACACAGATCAGAATATAACTTTAAACTATTTCGACGTAAAAATCACGATCGAGTCCACTTTACCAATAAGTTAATATAGAATCTGGTTCGCATTTTCTCCAAGTGGGAACAATAATAGCCGTGAGGATGAGGCTGAGGGTATCTATCCCTAATTACCTCCATGAGTAATGGTTGCGTATAGCATTATGATGGAGAGTAGGGATAATCTGGACTATTAAATTTTGGGCTACCCGACGCTGTAGCCCTGCATGTTTTAAATATACTTTAAATTGGATCTTTAGTTGATTAGGCCTAATTATGTAAAAGAAATCGGGTTACATGTTCTTTGCTAGCTAGGCTAACCCGAGCGGAAAATAAAATAAAAAAAAAAATAGAAGGAAGAAGAATCCAAGAAAACGGACTTAAAAATGGGTGTGGAAAAGGTCATTTGTATTGCATGATGATATATCATCTTAACCTTAATTTATGGCTGTCATCTTTCACACTCTAATTAAGAACACAAGGTGGCCTTCGCGTACCGGTGTTCATCGCCTTGTCTCTTGGAATATTATAACTTTGATCTTCATGGTAGCTAAGACTAAGAACTTGGATTTTTATTCCTTCTCCTAACTTGAACTAATGAACCCGACACTGAACTTAACCCTAACTCGTTACGTTATTTTATTTTATTTTCTTTTGTTAAATCAATTTGAATAAAAGGGGGACTGGCCGCGTAGCCCACAAAACCACAGTGCACAGGGAGACAACACGAAGCAAACACGCCCAGGAAAAGGAGAAAGCAAAAACTACTCAGATGGAATATTATTCCAATTCCTAATGTTGATGCAAGAAATGGATCAACCTAGACTCGCCTCGCTGAGCTTCTTTGCTATTCCTCTCAGGGTTGTAAGAACTACACAAGAAGAGCGTAAGAGCAAAGAGACACTGGTGTGGTGCCGGCCAAACAGTCTTCGATGCTTAAGTCAGTTTAAGTGGGAGGATTACTGTAGCAATTTAGGCAGTGTGAGGGCAAGATTGTCATAACTTTTTGGAAGGGTATGCCCTTATATTTATAGTAGCATTGAATGTATTTGTTGGTGTTTGTCAATGTGGGATAAATGCTGCTGTCTTTAGGAGCTGTCAGACGTCATATGGTGGTCCTGAGCAGCATTTATGACTTGTCAGTAGGTCCGGTCGACCAGATCTGAGCGGCTTGGGCAGAGTCGGTCTCTGGTTGGGTTGTAAGAAGATCGATTATTTGTAAGGCTGATCTGCTGGTCAGACAGTTAGATGTGATCTTCCTGGGTTGTGAGGGCCTTGTCGGCCAGGTCTGGGGGTGCTTGTGGGCTGGCCAACCAGATGTGGCTGGTTAGCTTCGAGCTTGTTTAAGGCAAGCCAACTTGGCCTTTAGTGCCATGACCGCCCCCGAAGGGACATTGATAACCGTGCCCGGTCCTGCTCCCGTCTAGCAAGTCGACTGAAGTTCCCGAATTACCCTCAGTACTTGCCAAACCAGGGATAGCCACACACGAGCTTACTCATACCTCCGCCTCTCGATCAGCCTCGATCAACGTGCCACGACCTGGAGGGTCAATAAAAACACAAAAGGTGTGAGTGGACAAAAATAAATCAGTTTATAAAACAGTTACAAAAAGACATTTCTACCCTCCACGTTAAACCAATGCATGCATTCGAAAATGATTTCGCAATCCGTTACATTTTCATCATAAGAAAACCGTGTGCGAAAATCAAAATCCTTTTCTTTTTCTTAACCTTCGGGTCTTAGCCCGCAATCACAAACACAGGGCCACAACCCAAAATCATGAATCAAATCTAAGTACACAATATAATCCAAAATCCATCCAACCACATAAACCGGGCCACTGCCCAACACATCCGAAACATCAGCAATCAACAGTAATTCACAAGTCAAACAATCTGCCGGATCTCAAGTGCGCCGGAGTCTTTAAACTCAAAACTATGCCCATAATCAGGCCTTCCCGGGATATCAACGAGTCTTTAAACTCAGAACATAATTAATAGGCCTCGGGGGTATCATACCGAGTCTTTAAACTCAAAACAGTAACCGAGGCTTTAAACTCATCAATGGCCCTCTCCCGTCATCAATTAACCGAGTCTTTAAACTCAAAACATGATCCAGAAATAGCACCGGGTCTTTAAACCCAAAACATAATCCAGCAATAATACCGGGTCTTTGAACCCAAAACCATTTGTAAATCACAACAATCCAGGATCCATCGTGATCCAAATTCCAAATCCAATCCGAAATCACATTTTATCCAAAATGGGACTCCTATCCGAATTTCACATTCAAATCCCCAATCATATCCGACTTCCATTCCTGAATTCGAATTCGCAATAACGATTATGTGAGCCGGCATCTGGAACCGTCATTCCGAACCCAAACCAGAAATCCATTTTCAAACTTCCGAAAACCGAAATCTCGTTCATCAAAATTACTTTTATGCCCTGGCCATCAAGCCCGAAATCATCTCTTTCAAAATCCGTTTTAAATCCTTGAAATCACATCATATTTCAAATCCCAAGGTCAAAACATCAAAACCATAATCAAATCACCAAAATCACGGTCAAACCACATCATACTCGAAATCTCGTAAAACGTGCAAATCCGTGTCATTCTCGAAATACGTGTCAAAATCTTAAATCATACTCAAAATCATAATCGAAACATCCTTTAAACATCATACGCATAAATCATGTAAAATCGTTCATCACCCCATCATCAAAACATAAGTGAAGCCATAGTCTCGAAATACGTGCAATTTCATATGCATATAAAAAATACGTATAAATACGGAAATCGAAATTATCACCAGTCATTAAAATCATAGAAACATTTATGCATGCATTAAACTTTAGAAAGCAAAGTCTACTCACACACCGTCCATATCGCTCGTTTTCGCGCTGCACGCGTTTCCGTAATTTCCGACATTTTTCAGAAATCTCGAATCCTGTCCGAAATTATTCTTTAGTGTTACTAAGGACCCAAATAACATCATACTAATTTCCCAATATTTTTCGAGAATTAACCGTTAATTAAAAACGTAACATAAACCTTCGGACCCTCGAAACAACATCGAAACGGTGTCCGATAAATTCGAAACCAACGCTAAAATGTTCGTTGCAATGTATAGGACAAAAGTCGTGTTGAACTTACCTTGAGATTCGGGTCCACGCGCCCTCACGCGCCATCGTGAGTGGCTGCGCATGAAAGTCACGCTCCAGCTACAGTGTTGCTACATTTCATAGTTCTCACCCCGCCGGCAGCTAAATGGGTCATTTAACCCGCGTATTAACCTGGTTCAATCCCTGCGAATCTCAAGTTGTTTTCATCAATTGATTCAGTATAAAGCATCGTCATGAATCTAATTAGGGGTCTGTGACTTTAATTTCATTATACTTTACCTTAATCCGTCAACCCAGCTTGAGTTTCCGATGGACCTCCGACCACCATATTCCTTGAGGTTCATCAATCCTCCTCGTTTTCCTTCAATTGCTCGAACCAAAAGCTTTGCAGGACTACCAGAAACCTATCTTCGATCTCAATTGCAAGCTCGAAACCCTCGAACCATTCTGTAACGACCCGTCCCAAATTCCATGATTAGATTAGTGACTAATCACGATTAGTGAGGTTAATCGGTGATTAGTTAGGCTAAATCGGACGAACGATGCAAAATGACCGTTTTGCCCCTAATCGTGGCAAAACGTTGACTTTTCAATCAGGCGGTCAAATGGACTTTGATCGATGACCGTGACGTCACGAGTTCATAGATAGGTGGCACGTTCAATTCCGACGTTCGTGGAGGAAGTTATGACGTTCGGAAGTTTAGGGGAATTTTGGTAATTTTGGATAAAAGGGGTCAAGTGTTGACTTTTTGACCGGGAGGTCCGATGACCGAGGGCCAAAGACCGTTACGTAGATAAGGACGATACGAATCCGTAGACAGGCGGCACGTCGAATTCGGACGTTCGACGACGAAATTACGGTTCACGGAAGTTCCAAGTTACTATTCACGACGGCATGTTTTACGAGACAAAAAGTGCAGTTTTGTCTCTATTGGGCCCAGATATTTGTCCTTTTGCCCAATGGATGAGTGACAAGTGTCACCCATCCAATGGACACCAATTTCATTCATGCATCAAACCCCTTAACCGTGCATCCATTCCTCCCATTTTTCCCAAACCAACCCGATCACCATTTCTCACCCAAACACCAAACCCTTCCCTTGTAACCATAACTGAGACCAGAGGGTGAGAGAGGAGGACTAAGGACGGCAGCTGGTGGCTGGAACCGCCGTGGGCGGTGGCGGGTACCCGGTAAGCCCATTTTCAATTTTTGCGTGGATTTTGATGTTATGGATTGATTTGGACGATTGGTTTGAGTTAAATAGGTTGCTAGGGAGTTGTTAGAGGGGTTTTGGTGGTGGTTGGACGTCGGGGAAGCCATGGGAGGTTTCAGGAAAATTGAACCGTCGATTTTCGTGGGTTTTAGGGGTTCTAATTAATTGGGTTAGGTTCCTAGGACGATTATAGTAAGGTTAGGATTGATTAGGATTGAAAACGGTGAAAAACTGGGCCGGAATGAGCCTGGACCGGTTACGCCGGTCCAGTTGCAGGGGTTGGACCGGACCGGCCGGCCCGGACCGGCTGTGCGAGGTTGAAGATGGTGACGTGGCATGATGATGTGGCACCTGTCAGATTGTCAGGTGACGTGGACCAGTCATCAGCCGACACGTGTCATATGTCAGTGCACAGTCAGCACTGACATGTCAGTGACGTGGCCCAATCAGGGGCTGACGCGTGGCACAGACGTGGACCAGTGCCGTGATGACACGTGGCACATGTCAGACTGCCACGTGTCACTGACAGCACAGTGACATGGACCAATGGGAGCGTGACACGTGGCACCTGTCAGAGTCTGACATGTCAGACTTGACAGCTGTCAGATGACGTCATGCTGACGTCAGCGATGACGTCAGCAGGTACTGTAGCTGGCGCGTGAAGCCCACGCGCATCCACTTCAGGCGGCGCGTGTGGGCGCGTGGGGGAGAATTTGGGGATGTGTTCAACATGTGAAATCTTCTATTCGATGTAACGAACATTTTGGGACTGGTTTCGTGTCGATCGGACACCGTCTCGATATGTTTCGGGGCATCGGAAGGTTTAGGTTCTGTTTTAAAAATAGTTAGAAAATCGGAAAAATTACGGGGCTTTGGTAGGAGGTTAATTAAGTAGTTAGTAACCTTCTGTTGCGATTTGGACAGGTTTGGTTGTCCCGGTGATGGTGATCGGCTCGGGGAGCCGTATGGCACGCAAATCGAGGCGGTAGCTCGGACGGTTTGTGAGTGGACCTTGTTTTCTAAATTGGTGCATGCATAAATTTTTGTTATATGTTTTAAATGCTTGTTTGTAATGCCATGGGTGCATTTGTATGTGGTTACGTATAAGCACGTATTTCGAGGTTTCGGCCTTATACGGTGCTTATACGGGTCTGTATTTCTTTATTGGTTTTAATGAAATGGCCTTGGATTTCTAAAAGGATAAACTCGGGTATAAGACCCATTTGGTTTTGTCTCTGACATATGACCTTAGATATCGGGCACGGTGCCCCAACTGATGTCATATGTTCGGGCACGAGACCCAATTACTTTATGGTTTATGATTTCGGGTCAGGGACCCTACGTGGATTTCCAAGTTCATGACGGTTTACGGGAACCGGCATGAACTCTAGAAAGGTCATTGTGGTGCATGACGGTTTATGGGAACCGGCATGAACCTTTGTCAGGTCATTCTGGTTCTTGACGGTTTATGGGGACCAGCATGAACCTTTGTTGATTATTACGGTACATGACGGTTTATGGGTACCGGCATGTTACCTGATTATGGATATTATGGATCATGACGGTTCAGGGGAACCAGGAAAGGATATTATGTTATGTATATATATATGTTCATCTACCTTCCTTTACTTCTATTATCTCCTCCGGGGAGGGTCGTTGGCCTGGGTGGACCCCGAAGTAGTCACGGAGCACCGACTGAGTGGAGTCACCCCCCAGTTGGGTTCCTTACTCTCAGAAAGGCTATGGTTACTATTACCTCGAGTAGGATCAGTGGTCTGCGGACATTGACCTTGACTTTGAGAAGACTCGGATTGAGACCCGGGTAGCACACGCGTAGCTTTGGATACCGTGACAGAATTGGTTGTGTGACTTATATACGTATGTGATATAAATATGATATATGATATGTGGTGTTTACAGGTGTGCACAGGATTTGAGCAGTAGCTCGTGTACTTGGTTTTTTTTATGGTTTGGGGCCGAGTCCCTTATGGATTTGGGCAGTGGCCCGTATGGTCGTTTTCATTGTGGTCCTTTCGACCTTGGTTTATATCTGCTTTGGGCTTAGTCCCACATATGGTTTGTTTTGGATAAATGGTTTTCGAATGCATGCATGCTTTTTTGTGGAGGGTACAAATGTCTTCGATAAACTGTTTTTATAACTCTTTGTTTTGTCCACTCACAGTTTTTAATGTTTTGACTGCCCTTCAGGTTGACATCGGATGTGGATTGTAGCAGAGACCGAGATATCACATGCCTCATCCGGATCCTGGCGTACTCTGATAGCCCGGGAGGGCAAAGGTCGAAAATATCCCTTGTCTGACACTTCGTGTCAGACGGGAGCAGGGCCATCCCGCATTAATCCCGCGGGGATTGGGTTGGGTCCTGTCAACGTGGTATCAGAGCATGGTTGCTCGTGTTACCCTGAATTCCAGAGTGTTTTGCGTACTACTCCTTACGCAGGTCGAGGATGTGATATCTCAATGGGCTACAGTTCATGGTCAACTTGATTATTAGGATGTCGGTACAATAGTTAGTAGGCTTGAATCGAGAAACGACTTGGTTCGGCATTTGATGCCGGGGTTGCCATAGTTCTGTCGCGGTTGGCAGTGTGGAACCCTACGAAGGGTGAACGTATTCGTACGTTAGCATTTGGATCGTGAGACGGTTAGTTGGGATCGTCTTTCACGATGTCGTAGGATCGGTTCCAACGACTGGTTAGGAATTGGGATCATCGGATTATCGGATTTGGTTGAGTTAGATTGATTTACTGCTGTGAGCAGTCGAGTTCGGGGAACTCTGGTTGAACTTATGGCAGTTGGCAGCCGGATTTGAAGAATCGTGGTTGGACTTACGGTAGGATTGGATTCACGTCTTTACGATGTCAAGACCGCGGGGTCGGTCAGATTGTTAAGTTTACTGCTTTTCGCAGTTGGGTTCAGAGTGACCCTAGAGTGTGATTGTGGAACCCTACTTTTGGGTGTATGGTTCGGAAATGTGAGTTGACGAGTGGTGTGACTTGGACGACTATTCGGATTTGGATTCGTTAGTTGATCTATTCATGTCAGCTTGTGTTGGGACTGCACTTCGCAGTCGGGGTTGTACTTATCGGTTAGACCTAGTTGGTTGTCGTGCTACTTTAGTTGTGATGGACAGTTGGTGAAACTAAGGTCGTGGGCGACCTGGTAGACGACATTTGGGTTAGTCGGAGTACGACTGGTTAGAGATTGGTTGGACAAGTTATCAGGGTTGGTACTTGTCGATGGAATCCTAGGTTTGGGATACAGAGTAGTTGGTACAGGCGGTTGATTCCGTTAGATGCGGAGTCTGGATATCGTGGTACCTGGTAGTTAGGTCTGCACGAGGTTGTGGCAGACGCTACTTTCGATGGACTTAGTCGAGTCTCATCAGGTCGTGTAGACTCAGGATGTCGTGACGATGATACGAGGTGCGTGAGTAACGCATATGTACGAGCAGCGATTTTGGATTCGACTCGGTTACGGCTGAGTGCAATCGCAGAATGAGACGGGGACGTTCAGGGGACGGAGACGGAGTTTCTCCTATTCGAGCAGAGGTACGGGATCGTCGTTCGGTATGAGCGGAGATCCAGGGTTGTCAGTTTTGCACACGGTGTGCTGGTGTTGGTGTGCTGCGACTAGTATGGATGCCTTTGTGCTGATACTAGTGCAGGTGATAGTTCGTTGGCGCTGGTACTAGCGCTGGTGCTGGTGCCGGTGATTGTGATGACGTTGAGTCACATCCGTCGTGATGGGCTTATGTTTGGTACCTGTGGTCCCAGAGTGAATCTCAGATAGTGTTAAATTGGTTAGGGGACACGTGGTTGATGTCCGGGTATGTTGTTTCCAATCTTGTTGGAACTTCGGAATCGCGAGTGGTTGCGATTGAGGTGACGAGAGGAATATGGGTTTTCCGCATTGGTATTGAGTATATCGAAGTCGGGTGACTGAGATTCTCATCTTCTGCATGGTGGCAGACAATGTTGAATTACGTGGTGTGGTGAGTGCAGCGAGTGTTGGTTGTATTCACATAGGATGAGTTTTGATGTCATAGTCTTGTATCATCTTTGATTTTCCTCGGTGGAATGACAAGGATCGATACGAGGTAATCAGTGAGAACCCACAGTCTCGGTGTGTCTCGTCGATGACTAATCTGTTTAGATGTGGGAAATGGTTGAGGACTTTGGACGTCGTGACGATCGAGGATCGTGGCGTTCATGGTCGGGTGATGTAATGACAGGATCTGGATCGTAATCTTGATGATCCAGATAGGTGGAGAGTTTACCACTCTTACCTGGATGTTTGAGTTGAGGATGATGGGACTGAACTTCTTTTCGAGGTAAATCCCATATGGCTTACTACTTGCCTGAGTAGTTGTCCAATGAGTAGTTTTCCGACGTGGTCGGATATGGTCAACCTAGATGTGTTGATGTTGGGATTGGCTTCCCTATGAAGTCAATCAAATGTAATGTGTAATCGTTCGAACAGGTATCCGATAGGTTCGGATATAGTGCGTCTTGGTAGACGTTAAATATATTTCGAGTTTTGGAATCAGATTTCTGGATGACGATTCAGGATTTGATTTTGGAACTTGAAAGAGGATTTCTGGATTTGGGTTTTGGAATCGGATTCTGGGTGATGATCCAGGATTTGATTCTAAAGCTTGAATGTGGATTTTCTTTTTATGGATTTGGGTTCGGAATGGTTATTCCAAATGCTAGCTTACAGAATGATGATTTCGGATTCGAAATTGGACATGATATGGATATGACTTCTGGGTTTGGATTCGGGATTTCTTACGAAATTGCGGATTCAGATTCGGATATGGAAATAGATGAGGGGTTGGAGTTTCGATTTGTCTAATGCTGGATTGGACAGATGAACTCCATTATAGAAACGTGTTTAGCTACAACCTAGGTGGTTGTAAGCTGATTGATGGGTAGATGTGCGTACCTTGTACATTGTTCGAGGTACGATACCGGGCAGACTTGTGATGCCTGGAGACGGTATATAGGTTATACCGCTAGTATGTTGGTAAGCGTGTTGGTAGACGGATTGGTTCCGATACCATTGGATTAGTCGAGGTCGTGAACTAGACATTGGATACTGTGCAGAGGGTCATGGTATTTCTGATGGGTCTAGTTACACACAGGTCGAGTGAAATGCTTGTGGTTAGTGTAACCACGAGTGTGTGTCATATCAGTTTGCGACTGACGACTGTCAAGTGGTGACAGTTTATCGGAGGTGTCAGCGTGGATCGTTGAGTGATTGGTAACTCCCAGTGGGAGTAGATGTCGGGATAGTTAGTGTTTGAGAAAGGAACCGTCGAGTTGTTGTGTCAACGAAACGGTAGATTTGACAAGTAGTGTCAATTCAAAACGTATGACTACTGTCATTCGACGTGGTCGGGCGTAGTCGATACGACATGGATGTTAGCGGTACGTCTGGCTGCAGACGAGTAAGTATTTTTCTGGTTAGTGCGTGTACTAGCGTACACGTGTTGCAAGGTAGGTCGATTCTACTTTCCACGAGGTGGATGTGCAATCAGGATAGTTGGAGTTTCGAGAATGAAACTAATTAAGGAGGGAAGAACGGTTAGAATTAGGTCGGTTGGAATTTCGAGGACGAAATTAATTGAGGGAAGGTTGTAACGACCCGTCCCAAATTCCATGATTAGATTAGTGACTAATCACGATTAGTGAGGTTAATCGGTGATTAGTTAGGCTAAATCGGACGAACGATGCAAAATGACCGTTTTGCCCCTGATCGTGGCAAAACGTTGACTTTTCAATCGGTGGTCAAATGGACTTTGACCGATGACCGTGACGTAGTTCTTGACGTCACGAGTTCATAGACAGGTGGCACGTTCAATTCCGACGTTCGTGGAGGAAGTTATGACGTTCGGAAGTTTAGGGGCATTTTGGTAATTTTGGATAAAAGGGGTCAAATGTTGACTTTTTGACCGGGAGGTCCGATGGCCGAGGACCAAAGACCGTTACGTAGATAAGGACGATACGAATCCGTAGACAGGCGGCACGTCGAATTCGGACGTTCGACGGAGAAATTACGGTTCACGGAAGTTCCAGGTTACTATTCATGACGACACGTTTTACGAGAAAAAAGTGCAATTTTGTCTCTAGTGTGCCCAGATATTTGTCCTGATGCCCAATGGATGAGTGACAAGTGTCACCCATCCAATGGACACCAATTTCATTGCATCAAACCTCGTAACCGTGCATCCATTTCTCCCATTTTTCCCAAACCAACCCGATCACCATTTCTCACCCAAACTCCAAACCCTTCCCTTGTAACCATAACTGAGACCAGAGGGTGAGAGAGGAGGACTAAGGATGGCAGCTGGTGGCTGGAACCGCCGTGGGCGGTGGCGGGAACCCAGAACCGGAGCGGGTACCCGGTAAGCCCATTTTCAATTTTTGCGTGGATTTTGATGTTATAGATTGATTTGGATGATTGGTTTGAGTTAAATAGGTTGCTAGGGAGTTGTTAGAGGGGTTTTGGTGGTGGTTGGACGTCGGGGAAGCCTTGGGAGGTTTCGGGAAAATTGAACCGTGAGGTTCAAAATTGAACCGTGGATTTTCGTGGGTTTTAGGGGTTCTAATTAATTGGGTTAGGTTCCTAGGATGATTATAGGAAGGTTACGATTGATTAGGATTGAAAACGGTGAAAAACTGGGCCGGAATGAGCCTGGACCGGCTACGCCGGTCCAGTTGCAAGGGTTGGACCGGACTGGCCGGCCCGGACCGACTGTGCGAGGTTGAAGGTGGTGACATGGCATGATGACGTGGCACCTGTCAGATTGTCAGGTGACGTGGACCACTCATCAGCCGACACGTGTCACATGTCAGTGCACAGTCAGCACTGACATGTCAGTGACGTGGCCCAATCAGGGGCTGACGCGTGGCACAGACGTGGACCAGTGCCGTGATGACACGTGGCACATGTCAGACTGCCACGTGGCACTGACAGCACAGTGACATGGACCAATGGGAGCGTAACACGTGGCACCTGTCAGAGTCTGACAGCTGTCAGATGACGTCATGCTGACGTCAGCAGGTACTGTAGCTGGCGCGTGAAGCCCACGCGCAGCCACTTCAGGCGGCGCGTGTGGGCGCATGGGGGAGAATTTGGGGATGTGTTCAACATGTGAAATCTTCTATTCGATGCATCGAACATTTTGGGACTGGTTTCGTGTCGATCGGACACCGTCTCGATATGTTTCGGGGCATCGGAAGGTTTAGGTTCGGCTTTAAAAATAGTTAGAAAATCGGGAAAATTATGGGGCTTTGGTAGGAGGTTAATTAAGTAGTTAGTAACCTTCTATTATGATTTGGACAGGTTTGGGAGTCCCGGTGATGGTGATCGGCTCGGGGAGCCGTATGACACGCAAATCGAGGCGGCAACTCGGACGGTTTGTGAGTGGACCTTGTTTTCTAAATTGGTGCAGGCATAAATGTTTATTATATGTTTTAAATGCTTGTTTGTAATGCCATGGGTGCATTTTTATGTGGTTACGTATAAGCACGTATTTTGAGGTTTCAGCCTTATACGGTGCTTATACGGGTCTGTATTTCTTTATTGGTTTTAATGAAATGGCCTTGGATTTCTAAAAGGATAAACTCGGGTATAAGACCCATTTGGTTTTGTCTCGGACATATGACCTTAGATATCGGGCACGGTGCCCCAGCTGATGTCATATGTTCGGGCACGAGACCTAGTTACTTTATGGTTTATGATTTCGGGTCAGGGACCCTACGTGGATTTCCAAGTTCATGACGGTTTACGAGAACCGGCATGAACTCTAGAAAGGTCATTGTGGTTCATGACGGTTTATGGGAACCGGCATGAACCTTTGTCAGGTCATTCTGGTTCTTGACGGTTTATGGGGACCGGCATGAACCCTTGTTGATTATTACCGTACATGACGGTTTATGGGAACCAGCATGTTACCTGATTATGGATATTATGGATCATGACGGTTCAGGGGAACCGGGCATGGATATTATGTTATGTATATATATGTTCATCTACCTTCCTTTACTTCTATTATCTCCTCCGGGGAGGGTCGTTGGCCTGGGTGGACCCCGGAGTAGTCACGGAGCACCGACTGAGTGGAGTCACCCCCCGTTGGGTTCCTTACTCTCAGGAAGGCTATGTTTACTATTACCTCGAGTAGGATCAGTGGTCTGCGGACATTGACCTTGACTTTGAGAAGACTCGGATTGAGACCCGGGTAGCACGCGCGTAGCTTTGGATACCGTGACAGGATTGGTTGTGTGACTTATATACGTATGTGATATAAATATGATATATGATATGTGGTGTGCACAGGTGTGCACATGATTTGAGCAGTGGCTTGTGTACTTGGTTTCTTTATGGTTTGGGGCCGAGTCCCTTATGGATTTGGGCAGTGGCCCGTATGGTCGTTTTCATTGTGGTTCTTTCGACCTTGGTTTATATCTGCTTTGGGCTTAGTCCCACATATGGTTTGTTTTGGATAAATGGTTTTCGAATGCATGCATGCTTTTTAGTGGAAGGTACAAATGTCTTCGATAAACTGTTTTTATAACTCTTTGTTTTGTCCACTCACAGTTTTTAATGTTTTGACTGCTCTTCAGGTTGACATCGGATGTGGACTGTAGCAGAGATCGAGATATCACTTGCCTCCTCCGGATCCTGGCGTACTCTGATAGCCCGGGAGGGCAAAGGTCGGAAATATCCCTTGTCTGACACTTCGTGTCAGACGGGAGCAGGGTCATCTCGCACTAATCCCGGGGGGATTGGGTTGGGTCCTGTCACATTCCAACTCAACTGGAATCTCTCAAGCTGAACTCAAATGTCGTATGGGCTCATCCCTTCACCATTTTCTTCACTGTCGATTCCGTTCGACTCGTTTGGGCGTCTAGAAGATAAAACTCACCTCTGATTCCATCAATTTGCCGCCCAAATCAAAATTTGATTTTGAGTTCGTAATTGGGGTTTTCGGGCGGGTTCAGTGTTCCTGGGGTCTTCCTCCCCGATTTCCTCTCCATTTTAATCCCTCTGCTTCACTCATTCCTCCCCCGCTCTCATTTTCTCCCAAACCGTTATTGGGGAGGTCGAAATAGCAATGGTTCAACAGTCTTTATTTTTCCATTTCAAAAGTATCAGCACAGTTCACTGTGCAATTGCTCCCCGCACTTCACCTCTACCAATACAACCGTGCTCTGTCTTCAGTCTCTGTTCCCTCACTAACTGTATAAACAATTCGACCACCACAGTGTTCCATTCCCAACCTCACTCGTGCACCCCCACAGACTCCTGCCCATACTCTGATTTTCACCTCAAAAACACCAGCACCTTTTATAAAAATACCAACCCGCACATTGTGCAAGCACATCCACTCACGCCCCAAAGCCACTAACCAATAAACAATCCCCTGGACAGACCACCCAAGTACGGTGGTTCAGCCCCCTGCTTCCCGGTTTCAAAATAGTGCCCCTGTGAAATTACTGTTTTGCCCTTGTGCTCAAAATTACCAAAATGCCCCTCCTCGTTCTGGACCCGTAACTTGTCCGTCCGACATCCGTTTTCAATGTGCCGCCTGTCGTTGTACTCAGGGCATCGAGACCTACCTAACGGTTCTCGAGTTGTGTGAAAATCAGTGGTCAATAAAAAAGTCAACATTTTCCCCTTTTTAGTCCAAATTACGAAAATGCCCTTGAACTTCCTAACGTCATAACTTTCTCCTCGAATGTCGGAATCGGGCGTGCCACCTGTCTATGAACTCGTGACGTCCCGAACTACGTCACAGTCATCTGTCAAAGTCCGTTTGACCACCCGAGCAAAAAGTCAACCATTCACCCATTACCTAGGGGCAAAATCGTCATTTCCTTCAAATTTTCCAAATTTCCCCTTTTTGAACGTCCGGGTCGTTACAATCTACCCCCCCTTAAAGAATTTCTTCCTCAAAATTCCAATTAGTAGGAGCCATAAAATTTTCCGAGGAAACATGCGTACGCTAATCCCGAATCATAATCACTCTCAACCGGGTATAAGTTATACCCATCTTATATACATCATACAACTAGTCTCATCCTCTGTATAAAACCCTGCCCCATGGGCAGTCATAACATAGACCTGCTCTAAGTACGCAGCCTAACTCACGTTCGAGTCCACACAATCCAAGAAACACAAAATCTGTCATCTCTTCTCGTTTGCATGTCATCTGCTCGTGACATGATCGCATGGCTAAAGCCGCACACGTGTCATCAGGCCACCATGCCAATAAACTCATAAGGTCCAATAACTCGGGAACTCATTCCCCTCACTAGGTCAATCACACCATATCCTTTCCCATGGTCACTACGTATAACGATTTAAACTTTCCTCCTGACACCGTCCTATTGCCAATACACAGTTAGTACAATCATTCATACTATATCGCAAAACGCACCCCTTTCTTAACCGCGACTTCACCATACACCAAGTATGGTCCTGCAGTTGGACGCCAACCGTCCAAGTTATCAGAAATCAGGTGTTACTCCAATCTTATGGAGTTTCATAACTAACAGGATTTCACCTATCCTTAGGTTATCAAACATTACAATCTTTTCCCTAATAGTACCTGATCCGCCAAAGTGGTCCTAATCCCAATTTATTCCGACCATCACCTTATCACGCAATAAGCCATTCTTTTTATCCATCAATACTAATCCTGATGGTTGATACAGTACTCGTACATTCTTTCCCAAAGGTATATGACCTCTGCATACTCAACCCCGTGGGTCGATCTCAACTCATACAAAGAAGGTTAACTTCTGAGGGTTTAACTAGCATCAACACACGACTCACCGAGTCCTAAATCTCGTGGTACATCTCATTATACACACAAGAGGGATCACCATGGAACATAAGTCACTATTCCTCCATTCGTAACCATTCTACCTCAGTTCTCATTTCCAAAAACTCTGACCTCCTTCCGGGTCAATCGCCAGAACTGGAAAAATATGGGAGAGATCCCTACAATCCTTTGGGGGTCTCCAGCAAATCTCGAACTAGCTCACGTTTCCCAAACCTACTCTGGTTCATCAGACCTATACTTATTCAACTATCTCTGAGGGCATATTCAATTCACCTATTCAGTACATCACACGCCCATCGGTACATGTAAGTACTCCAATCAATCATCAATCATGGTACCGTGCATTACTCAAATGTGGTCAGACTACCCGACTCTCATTTCTGACTAGCCCCAAATGGTTGTCCAAGGGTGTCACCATCAACTAACCCCATCCATACCAAATTCGGCCGTTATCCTTTTCTCTCTTTTACTCAAACTCAGCAGTCACCGCCATGTTGGCCTCTCTTATTAAGGTCACTACTCACAACCTTCCCACGAAACTACAATTCCTTATCTCATGATACGAAATCCTTATTCCATACCGTTACCTTATTAAGTCGTCCAAAACCAACATACAAGCTCAGATCATCGTAAACTCAATCTCTCATCCTGGAAAAAATCTCAGGAACATGTTGAGAATTTTGGGCATCCTCAGCCCTCACTAGGCATCTCGTACACTAAGCACATACACCACACATGTGGCCAACTAACTTGCATACATCATACCAACCATATATTGGTTGTGGGGATCAAGATCATCCTAGAGGGTATCACCCTCGAGTCTCCCTGACACAGGACCTCTGGAATCCTAGATTCCACATAACACTCTCTAAAACAACATTCTCGATAGGGATCTCATGGGTCATCAACCAATCCAAACCAAGGATGACATCCAATTCATCAAAGTCTACGTCAACCACTAGGCGAACGACACCAGTCATCCTGGGTAACCTCACATCGACAGGTCTAGCCCCCTTATATCTCACCAATTTACCATACATAATTACCAATGTCAGGACCCGACCCTCCTCTGTCAGGTCCCGACTCATCTAGCACAATATTGTCCTCTTTGGGCCATAACAATACTCAACGGTAAGCCTGCGCCCTCAAGGTTTTGTTTTCGGGAGCTCACGGTGCAACTTCCCATGGGGTCACCTATCATGGAATTACACCAGCCTCAACTCGCTTAACTTTGGGGTTCCAATCCCCCCCAAAGCCACTGAGCTCCCAAAAGGCCTCATGCTAGATAGGTGTATGCCTACACCTTTAAGGCACACCACCATTCCCTTCCCAGACCATTCCCCCCTCACAGGAATGGGGGATTGTTCACCGTTCCCTCTAGGACACGGGTATTACAATCCACCCCCCTTAGGGCCCAACATCCTCGCTGGCACACTTCCTGGTTGGGGTCTGGCTCTGATACCATTCTGTCAGGATCCGACCCTCCTCTATCAGGTCCCGACTCATCTAGTACGATATTGTCCTCTTTGGGCCACAACAATACTCAACGGTAAGCCTACACCCTCAAGGTTTTGTTTTCGGGAGCTCATGGTGCAACTTCCCAGGGGGTCACCCATCATGGAGTTGCACCAGCCTCAACACGCTTAACTTTGGGGTTCCAATCCCCCCCAAAGCCACTTGAGCTCCCAAAAGGTCTAGTGCTAGATAGGTGTGTGCCTACACCTTTAAGGCACACCACCATCCTCTCCCAGACCAATTCCCCTCGCATGAATGTGGGATCGTTCACCGTTCCTTCCAGGACACGGGTCTTACATTTTATGCCAGTTTGAACAAATTTTTAGCCCCTCATTCTTTGATGTCATGCCTCACTTGATGGTGCATCTCCCTTATGAAGCAAAGCTTGGTGGGCCTGTTGGAGCTCGATGGATGTATCCTACTGAAAGGTACTAACTATTGCTCTTTTTCAATTAATTCTATTTCAATGTAGTGTACGTTTCTTATAGATTAGTTACATGAAAAACTCACAATAATATTTTTCTTTCAGAATGTTAGGTAAGTATAAAGGCTTTGTCTGAAATAGGGCTCGTCCGAAAGGGTCATTAATTGAAGCATACATTACAAATGAATCCCTAATGTACTGTTCAATGTACCTTCCTAATGTGGAGACATATTTCAATAATCTTGATAGAAACAATGATGGTGGTGCACGAGAAGAGAAACTTTTTGTCTTTGCTCAAAATGCACGTCTATTTATGAGTAAGGCGAGCATTGGATGGACAAATACTGATAACGAAGTAGCTCATTGGTATATATTGAACAATTGCGAAGAGGTATTACCATTCCTAATGTAAGTGAACTATTTATGGTTTATTGTTCATAATAGTTGAAGTATGACAACATATGTCCAATGTATAACAAATTCACTAATTAATAATGCAGGGAGCATGAGGAACTGATACGGCATGAGAATGATGAGAACATTGAAGAAAGGCATAAGAAATCATTTCCTATTTGGTTTCGGGGTCAGGTAAGTAAAGTTCATGATTTTAGATCGATTTTTGCATTTTCTTTTTTCCTGATTGTATGCTGGTTTCTCTTCAAAATTGTCTAATTAGAAAACAACAAATAACAATTGTTTTCCTTGGCAGATGAGAACTTTACAGAAAGAGAATTCTGCGAAGTTTAGTGATGAGTTATTTAAGTTATCGAGGGGCCCTGTTAGAGTTGAAACTTACCAAGGATGTGTTGTAAATGGAGTTAAGTTTGTGGTTGCTGAACGTGATGATAATTTGACTACCCAGAATAGCGGAGTTTTTGTGCCAGGAAGCTATGAGACTTCTGAGATTGATTTCTATGGCAAGCTGACAAGCGTAGTTAAGGTGTTATATAGACAACGTTATAGGGTCGTGTTATTTAATTGTCGATGGTTTAACACAGACCCGACAAGGGTTGGAAGTCTAAAGCGCAATTATACGCTAATATCAGTAGATACACGTACTCAATGGTAGGAACATGATCCTTATATCCTGGCAACTCAAGCCAAACAAGTGTTTTATTTGAACGATCTTAAGGCTGGTGGTGGCTGGAAAGTGGTTGAGCATATTGAACACAGAAACATTTGGAACATTTCAGAAAAGGATAATTCTAAAGTTGATGACAGTGATGATGATAGGCCATATCAAGAGAATTTATTATCAGAGATACATAGCCCGATTCAACTTGATAATGATGATGTTATCATTACACCGTTACATAGAGAAGATGTTGCACCAATAGAGATTGATACTAAACATATTGATCTCGACCCTTTCAGGCCAATTGATAGAGGGGATTTTATTGTTGAAGATGATAGTTCATTTGATGAGGAATATAGTCTTCAAAGTGATGAGGGTAATAATATTGACAGTGATGAGGAAGAAAGCTATGATAGTGCTAAGAACAGCGACTTTGATCACTAAGCGATATGCCAAAAACACTTAGAAATTGATTTATACAAATTGGTAAACATTTTACATATAATGTTTATATTTAGTTATGATTGATATGGTAAATGATGTCTTCTTTTTTTAATTTACAGATGTGTTTCATTTCAAGGAGAAAACTATTGCTACAGACTCGATCCAATGCTCACAGCCAATCTGCTCCTAAGGCTTCTTCCGCTCAGCCTAAAACAGCTTGTGGGTCTGGGACTCGGTCTCAACCTACCAAAAGGTCTTGTACTGCTCTTGTTGATAGTCATCCTTAAGCTACAAGAAGGCCCTCGCCGACTCAACCTCAACCTACCAAAAGGTATTGTACTTCTGTTGTTGATAGTCAGCCTCAACCTACAAGAAGGCCCTCCCCAACTCAACCTCAACCGACCAAAAGGACATGTACTACTCTTGTTGATAGTCAGCCTCAACCTACAAGAAGGCCTCCGCCTACTCGACGTCAACCTATAGGAAGGCCCCCGCCGACTCAACCTCAACCTACAAGAAGGCCTTTCCATCTCAAACTAAATGTACAAGGGAGGCTTCTTCTCCACCAATGCAGCCTCCCTCTCAACCTATGTGGGCTAGTTGTAGTTCACGCAACCGTAGGCTGCCTATTACTGCAACCTCCTCATCAGTTGGTAATAAAATCAATTCAAGTTTACTTATTATTTTCATTTTTAGAACAATAACATGACTAATGGTAAAGTTGCAGATGATGAGAGGATTGACTCAACCATGGGTGGAAATGAATCTAATGGTAGGTTGTAGAAATTGCAACCCAAATTTTTTTGTATTTAGTCTTTTGTAATGAATTATTTTTGTTCACTTTAGGAAGGTGTGCTAAGACTAAGTATGATTGTATTTTTGTATTCTTATTGTACAATGATAGGTTCTGGTCGTCTTCCAACTCACGCAGATGTAGAGCACCCAATTTCTAAACCAAGAGTTAGGGGGCATGCGCGGCAATCAAGACAAATCGGATTGTTCGCACCACCTTGCAGAAGATTCATGTTGAATTTGATCCTCTGTTTAATAGACCTGTGAGTCAGCGGATTTCGAGCTTGCTGTCACATGACCTTGGAGCAATTATCCGAAAGAATTTTGCCATGAATAAAGCATACTAGATCGCCATTGAGGATAATGATAGGAGTGCCCTTATCAATGAGATCACTGTGAGTAAATTACTTATCATCGACTTCATTTTTCATTACTTGTGCAATTAGGTTTTTGAATAATTGGGTTTCCTTACTCTTTATTTAGTTTGTTTCTCTTCAACAAACTTTTTATATTTGAATTATATTTTATTTTGGTTCATAGTTTTTACTGATACTTTATGTAGAAAATCTTCTATTTTGTACAAAACATATCGTTGACACTTTTCCAAATTGGTTGTAGCTCAACTTTGACATAGACTTGAAAGATCCAAAGAGTGAAAAATATGTCAATGATGTCATGGCTAGGAGGTTTAGAGACTTCAAGCACAAGTTGCACAAGTACTTTCAGCTTTTCCTAACAGCTGGGGAAGCGTTGGCCAAGCCACCATTGGAGATGGTACTTAGAGATGCTCAAGCGTTGGCCAATGAGCATTTATGTGTGGCGATTTTCAGCCACCGAAGTTTTTGGTAGTTTTATTATTTTGCAAAATTATGCAAAAAAAATTCTCTCTTAATGCTAACAAACTCATTAGTCATCCAACTGTGCAGAAAACATCTAAGGCGAATATAGCGAATCGAGCTGAAAAGAAGATAGAGCATCATGCTGGTTCGAAATCTTTCGCACATATAGTAATGGAGTGTGTTAAGGTAATATAGCAGTTTTGTATTAAAGATATTATCTTATTTTGAGCTGTAAAATACATTTATTAATTTGTTTTAAACACTATTATACCACATTAGGAGGGTTCAAAATTTGTGGAGATTGACACTTATGGGAAAGCCTATTCTACGAAAACCAACCAATGGAACAATGACAAGGCCAAAGCTAAATATGTAAGTATTTCTTTAATTATATGTTTTGTCACTGAGTACACTTGCTGGCATTTCATTTCAAGGAAAGTGGGCTTGAAATTATAGTCAAACAACCTTTTAGAAGTATGTATTGATACTGAAACTGAGTATACTGCTTGGTTTGGTGCATGATTTGTTATCGGTGAGCTTGTGCTTGCCTTGATTTGCTATGGGGTTGCCTACATATGGTTTTGTTACCGTTCAAATGGCTTTCTGTTGGTTGTTTGTTTACACTCTCTTTTTACTTTCAACAAACCCTCATTTTGGGGGTTTTGAATGAGGAAAAGCCTATAAATTTTCATTCGTTTTTAGGTGGCTAATTGATGCAGAACGAGTTTGTGTCAGGCTTTGGTTTGATTATTGGATTTCTATTATTATTTTTGGTGTGAAAGATCTATTTATTATTGGATACATATACTTTTATGTTATCTAGATATATGTTTGAAGTCCTTGTTTGGTGGATGTTGGAGCAAGCACCACTGTGGAATTCCATTACATTGCATGGTTGGATGTTTCATCCTTAGTTTGTTAGAGAACTTATCTTTATGCTTTATTTGATTGGTTGTTTCCCAAATCTGGGGTCTTGTTCAATGATTTTATGTTTGATATTATTTGATCATTCAAGTTTTTTATTGTGAAGGATAATATGAATGGTAAAGTTATCATCAGACATTAAGGCAACATCTTTGTATCTTTTCTTAGTGTATCTTCATGCGATATGGTAACATGTTTTTTATGTTGATTTCATTTGAAGGATGAAATGATGGCCAAAAAGAATAATTATCTCCAAGAGTTAGCGAAGGAATATCCCGAGGGTACTCCATTAGATGATATACCTATATCTGATACTAATGTTGGCCTTAATATTTTGATGGATGTACTTGGAAAGAAGTCTGGAACACAGATACGTAGATTAGGATATGGACGTGTTTGTGAGACTTGAAGTTCTCGGTCTTCAACATCCACTCACTACTTACAAAAAGAGGTTGATAATTTGAATGATGAGTTGACAGCAGCAAAGACAGCTCAAGAGGTAGCTACCAAGGAAGTCGATCATTTGAGAGATGAGTTGACGATAGCAAAAAAGACATCTGACAAGAAAATTGAACATATGTAGTTGTATCTCCAGCAAATAGTACAAAGTATGTCAAGAGTGTTTGGGTTTTAACTACCACCGATTGAATTGGAAGTACCATGGACTGATGAAGCACACAATGAGGATGATGGTCAACTAGGGTAATATTTTTTGGGTTTATGTATATATTATATATCTAACTTGCATTTGGAAACCTATAACTCTTTTGAATGTATATATTATATTATTATAATGAGTATTAAAATGTTCTACAATTTTTGTGTTATCACTATTCTACAAATATGATGTATTGTGGCATTTGGAAGTTGAATCTTTGTAATAGTTATTATGTATATTTTTGTTGTGAAATAAACCTTAGACGGCAAACATATTTGTCGGCATAGAGAAACATTGTGACAAAAATAATTTGTTGCGATAGAGAACCTATCGCGGCAAAAATAGTTTGCCACTATAGAACATCTGTCCCGACGCATGTATTTGTCATCATAGGCCTTCTTTCGCGAAAAATATATTTTCCAGCTAAGCTTTTCTTTCCTGGCGAAGGCGTGTTTGATGGCCCAAGGCGACAAAAGTTTTTCCGCGAAAGGTTTTCCGCGAAAGTACATCTATGCCAACAAAAGTTAAAACTTTGTCGTCATACGTCTTTCGCCGTAAGGCTTTCCTGACGAATGTGGCGACAAATAATTTCGCGGTGATAGATTTTAGGTGGAAAATTTTGACTTTTACCGACAAATTTTGTTTGCCGCCTAAGCCAACTTTTTTACTAGTGAGGGCTTGTATTGTTCCTATCAACCTGCCCAGTTGCACAGTATGCTAGTCCCCAGTCCCCCAAGCCCTTGATGGAGGGAAAGGAAACTGAGGGAGAAATGATTGAATGGCGGGTTTGCGTAGATCTGAGCACGAGTAGGTTGTTGATCGATCTGGGGGTATGTCCTGCTCGACCTGGGCTTACACGGTCAGTTAACATGTGCGGACCCTTGCACGGTGAAGTGGTCGATTGGCCTAAGAGGTGTCATCAGGCCGAGCAAGTGCCACTTGGGTGCCAAGGTGAGTGGATGTCACCTGGTGGGTCAGCTTGCGTGGACTCTCGTACGATGAGGTGGCTGATTAGCCAAGGAGGTGTCTTCTGGCCGACCAAGTGCCACTTGGATGTTAAGGTGAGTGGATGTCACTTTGGTCGGTCAGCTCGCGCGGACCCTTGTACAATGGCACGATGAGGTGGCCGATCGTCCAAAGAGGTGTCCTCTGGCCGATCAAGTGCCACTTGGGATCCAAGGTGAGTGGATGTCACCTTGGTCGATTAGCTTGCACAGACCCTCGTACGATGAGGTGGCCGCTCGGCCAAGAAGGTGTCCTCTTGCCAATCAAGTGCCACTTGGGTGCCAAGGTGAGTGGATGTCACCTTGGTCTGTCAGCTTGCGTGGACCCTCGCACGATGAGGTGGCTAATCAGCCAAGGAGGTGTCCTCTGGTCGATCAAGTGTCACTTGGGTGCCAAGGTGAGTGGATGTCACCTTGGTCGTCACCTTGGTTGGTCAACTTGCGCGGACTTTCACACGATGAGGTGGCCGATTGGCCAAAGAGGTTTCTTTTAGCCGATTAAGTGCCCTTTGGTACCAGGGTGAGGATGTTAAGGAACATGAGGTAGTGCGCCTTTAATGCGTGCTATTATCGATGTTTGACCTTTCCACTAACCGATGTAATTTGCGACGTTTCGACTGACCGAACATGGTTATAACGGCTAGTTTTTTAACTGTGGTTAACTTGTGGTGGCATAAATGGGTTAGAGAAAATTTCACTTTTCACTTTGCACCTGAGTGAATTTTGGGAGTGGTTGAGAGAGACGTCAGGCGATTTCCGGCAGGCATCAAGGCGATTTCCGATCAAGGTTCACGGTGGTCGTCGAAGAACAAACAGGGTATGTTACTTCTTAACTTTTAATTTTGATTCAGGTGTTGGTTTTTGCAAGAACATGATATGAACACGTATGAATGTTCGTGCCCTGACTTCTTGATTGCCTACGTCGGTCAGGTAGATGTGTCTTGTATGTTTCCCTTCTTAGAAGCTTCACTTTTTTTTTTCTTTGAATTTGTAGATGTGGTCTGAAGATTCTCAAGGCATGGACAATCGGTCTGCGAATGCCTTTGAGGATAAATTAACAGCCAGCATGGTCTCTTCAAACACCCGATTACAAACGAGTTAGTCGGCTTCGATGTCAGGGACATCTAGGCCAGAGGTGAATATGAAGTCACAAGCCGAAGAGGATAAAGTTTTAGAGGAAGAGCTTGAGAAAGCTTTCGCCACTATACTGGAAAAGTCTGTATCGGCCGGTGGTGAGGTCGAGCGGGTAATGGTGGATGTAGATTCGGTCAACAAGACACTCATTTTCGAGGGGATACTGATTGTATCAGGGCGAGGAAGAGGAGAAGATATTGCTGGAACTAGTGATGAAGGTGCAACATCGAGGCCGATGGTCATAGAGATTGATGTGGACTCAAGCATGAGGCAAGTGACCGTCGCGACATTAGTTTACCATATTGATTGTCAATGAAGTACGATTTAAGTGGGACGACATACAAGCATACAAGGAGGCGTTTCATGTGCCCGACTAAGTGGTAATGAGGCCAATCGGGGAGAGAGACATGTTGAGTGACCCTCCTGAGCCTTGGACGACCTTCCACCCAGACGTTTTCACACATGGGGTCTTCTTGCCCCTTCATCCTTGGGTTCAGAAGATGGTGGCCAACGTGGGGGTGGCCATCGGCCAGATCAAACTGAACACCTCGTTTTCCCTAACCAGCGTGTATACCGTCTTTTAGCTGGCTAGGAAAGGGGAGCCTACCTGGGGCCACATAAACTGTTTGTACCAATTTCGGAGGGATAAGACTGGGTTGGTTTATGTTGAGGCAAAAGACGGGAAGACCAGGGGGCCTTCATATGGGATATGCCCATGTCGTAAAAGGCCTAGAAGCATAGGTTTGTGTTTATGTGTGGAGATTGGGAAGGCGCCCATCTACCCGAGGATAACCGGAGAATACCGAGGACTTATCAGTCCAAAGGTGTGTCTAGGGTCTATTTTAAATTGTGTGTAGGTCGGTTAAGGTGTTTCATTGTGGTTGTAGGTCGTATCTAACGTGCTTGTCTTTTTACAGAAGTGTTCAAGTGTCCCAGCGTGACCGATCAAGAGAAGGCCGATTTCCTCGAACTGTTTAAAAAGCTTTACCGATTAGAGAAGAGTAGAGATTTTTTTGGCTACCAAACAACTTGTTGAAGGTCGGCCTGGTAACTAAACTACGTAAGTGTAACTTGGAAGTCCATGTAATGTTTCCCATCCATATTTCTTTGAGTGTCGGCTTGACAATGTTGTGTTGTTTTTGCTAGCACCTCCAGACTACGTGGTTGCAACCACTACCTAGTGCGTGAATAGGATGACCAAAATCCAAGAGATTATGAAGCAGGCCGAGTAGGAAAAGTTGCAGGCCCAGCAGGCGGGGGCTTTGTCCAAGGTTGACTTTCACCAACCCGTGAAAGCTAAGGGGGCTGGGAAGGTGAAGTTGAGGATGAGGATAGTTGGACCAACTAGTTAGGCAAAGGGGCCTGGAAGTTCGGCCATTGTGGATTCGGGGACGGGGTAGCCGATTCAGCCCCTTTTTTCAACTCCCTTGGTATCGGTCAGTACAAGGGTGGCAGGGAAGTCGTGTGCGGGTGGAGGCTCACCTGTGGTCTTCTAGATCGATGACGCGGTCGAGGAGCATAGGAGGCTGGTGGCTGAGGCCAAGCAGAACAAGAAAAGGAAGCTCAAGTAGAGGAAAGAGGCAAGAAAGGCCGAGGAGTCGAAAGATAGGGCCCATAACAAAAAATAGGCCGAGGTGGAGATAAATGTTGGTGTGTGTCAATGTGGGATAAATGCTGCTGTCTTTAGGATCTGTCAGGTGTCCTATGGTGGTCCTGTGCAGCATTTTTGACTTGTCAGTGGGTCCGGCCGACCAGATCTGAGCGGCCTGGGCAGAGTTGGTCTCTGGTTGGTTTGTAAGAAGACCGATTGTTTGTAAGGCTGATTTGCTGGTCGGACAGTCAGATGTGATCTTTCTGGGTTGTGAGGTCCTTGCCGGCCAGGTCTGGGGGTGCATGTGGGCTGGCCGACCAGATGTGGCTGGTTAGCTTCGAGCTTGTTAAGGCATGTCAACTTGTTCTTTAGTTAGGCCGACTAGTTTAGGTATGAACACCTAATAGATAAGGAATCAGAAGAAGAAAATTTAAAAGCAATATTACATAGCTTTCCTCGAATCATGGAGAGAAAAGACCACCTCCAAGGACTTCTTGGAATTCTCAAACATCTATTTCTTCCAAAGATCCTGTAATTTCTTGGAAACCTGAGCCATATCCTCCCTTTTAAATGAACATCAACCATCCCAATAGGAATAGGCCAAGGATCAGAACACCACAAGGAGCCTCCAATAGAAAAAGCTCTAGATCAAATACCAGCAATAAAAGAACAATGAAAGAATAAATGCGTATGATACTCATACTGTCTTATGGTGGACACACAAGAGGGAACGCTGGTGGGAGAAATGCCCAAGATGATCCGAAGTAGTAAGTCTAGGTTGAATAGCAAGCCTCAACACAGTAATAGAGACAAAACACAATGCAGCAGCCAGCAAGATAAGAAAAACAAATTATGAATCAAGAGTCATGACAGTGTATAAAGTATATTCCTTTGTGTATTTTGCATTCTATCCTAAAACCCTAATTGTATAAAATATAAATACTTTACCTATTGTGTTATTGATTGCATCAATTAAGACAATAGCTACAACTATTCTTTTTTCTTTTGTCACATCAAATAAAACTTTTCCTTTATCCACTTTCATGTTTTCTCAATCCCAAAAAACTTGTGATATATCACAATCAATTCCTTCAACTACAAGAAAACCTCCCTTGCCCGTCCAAAGTTTTCCTATTGAAGGGAATTTCGCCCGTAAATTAGGCTTTGCTTGGTGAAAGCAGGGAGACTCACCGAGCAAACCACACGCGGGAAGCCGTGATCGTTAGCTCGCAAAAGGGAAGAGGTTTGCTCGGTGAGCGGCCAAACTCTGCTTAACAAAGTGGACTTAACAATGAATTAGGTTCACCGAGCATACCCTTTACATTGATCCGCTGCTGGAAAAAGTTTGGTGCGAAAGAGTTTTGACACATAAACTTTGCCCGACAATTCATTAAAGTTTTCCTAACGTATATGTCGCTGGGTAAAGGTCTGAACTGATTAAATGCAACTAGCAGATGAATTTCTTTATCTTCTTTCTCATAACTCTCTCATTACTCTATCTCACGCACTCTCACCTTCCATACATAATTTCATCATTCTTTCATCATCATTTCTTCATCACTTCATCATTACTTTACCTAAGGTGTAATGATTAGTTTTTTTTGTTTTTCAATTTTTTTTTTGTTATTAGAAGCTAAAATTATTTTTTTTAGGAAATTTGTGGTTCATTTGAAGTATTACTTATAAAAGGTATGTGTGTTTGCCTTTCATTTTAATTTTGCTAAAAAAATGGATTTAATTATGTTAGAAAATTGTGATTTATTGTGGAAAATTTGTAGAAAATGTTTAGAATTCTAGATATAATTGTGCTAGGGAATTGTGATTTATCTATTAATGCGAAGTTAATTGGGTTGATTAACTTTGTATAACAAAGTTCGATGGAAAACCTTAGAGTCTTTTGAGAGTCAGTGAATCAGATTGATTGACTAACTCTTGAATTGTCCATTTATCGGGACAGTTTGGGAGTGCGCTACTATGTACTGTGTAGCTTGCCGTTTATATGGTTAGGTTTGGATTGTTGAAAATTCGGTCTATATCCCCTCAATATTCTCCGAATGTATACTAGATATTTGTTTAAAATATCTAAGTCGTGCATTTAGAGAATTGTATGGTGATGCTGCTAAAATTTCCCTTGATCGAAACTTCGCCTCGTAGGTCACAAACTATACAACACAGAACGTGCACTCTCGAATGGGGTAGGACCAACTCACTGGAGGCATAAGGAGACGAGCGGGTTTTGATATTAATTTGTTGCACAATGGACAAAGGCTAGATGCAAATGTTGGATTTATCTTCTGATCAGTATTTGGATGTGATCGACAACTTCATCGCCTTTGCACGTAATCATTGTAGTGATCAAAGGCGCATCTTATGTCCGTGTCGTAAATGTAACAACTTTTGTTGGATGTTGCTGAGTGATGTCCATTTAAATTTGGCACGGAATGTGATCATACATAACTACATTAATTGGATCTATCACGGTGAACGTAATTTTACTACATCGACATTGTCAATTCATGGGATCCGTCGAGATGATAGTGATTCAGATAATCTGTGTGATAATTATCAATTTGTTGAGATATTAACCTACGTTTTTCCTCATTCCTCTAATGATATGGATGATGATGACCCTATGTCTCAACCTAAAGAGTCAGATCTCCATTACGAGAGGTTGTTGAAAGAAACTCAACGCGAATTATATTCTGGTTATAAATCTTTTTCGATTCTAGGGCCAGTTGTGAAATAATGCACATAAAAGTTGAGTATAATAAAACGAACAAGCATTAACCTTTTGTTTCTTAACAAAGTCCAGACTCCAGAATATTGGCTCTTTACTTACTATTTTTAGCATTAACCTTCTGTTTCTTCCATAATTTTTCTTTAGCTCACAAATAGAAATAATTAGTTTTGCTCCGCAGATAAATGTCTCGATATCCTCTAAGGACAATTACTGTGTAAAGGTTGTACTGCGCTGCTTGGCAGTTGCAAGTGATGGTCTTGGGACACACGATTAAGACGACGTTGGTATTCTTACTACTGTTTTGGTTGTTGGCTTCAAAGGTAAGCAGCATTGTTCATCATTTCTATATTGGAATTTTAAGAAAAAGAAAAGGTTATATTGAAGAAAAAAGGATTAATTCTCTTATGTGCATCCCGTAGTGACCTGACTCGTCCCAATCCCCCTGGATTATTGTGGGGCGTGCCCTACTCCCGTATGACAATCAAACTCAAAATACCAAAAATGACCTTTTTTTTTGTTTTTAAAGAGCAATTCAAAATACAACATTGTCAGACTAGGGATAAGTATCTATTCATAATCGTTGAGACAAAAGTCAGCTAATCAACGGTATTACAGAGCATAATTGACAGTACGATAAAAGTACCAAATCCTACCCCAAAGGGTATTCAGATGCGGAACGGTGCTCTTTATGCCTCAGCCTTAGTATTAGCCCCGATCTCTGTGCCACAGTCTAGAGGTTCAATAAAACAGTTAAAGTGTGAGTGGAGAAAAATAAACATTTTCAAAATACGATTTAAAAAACAATCATAGTATTTCCCTACGTTTTATAAACGTGCATGCATAGAAATCAATTGTATGAAAGTATTTCAAATCATATAAAAATATCTATATCTGTACACACACATATCAGGAAAACACAATATAACCAATCCTTGATATCCGCGATATCCATAATCAGTAACTGTCACGATTTTAAATGCTACGCGTGCAACTCGGGATCTCATCTCCGAGTACATCCATAGGATGTCAGGACCTACCCCGATTTCCCCCCGAAAACCGAGGTAAATCCTGCTCCCGTCTGACACCCCGACACAAAGACCAAAGTAAACTCACAAAAACCACCAGATTACATGCCAGACGCAGAAGAAAAATTTAAACATCCCGAAGTCAAAGTTGTACAGAGCATAGTACCAAAACACAAAGGAAAGAAAACCAATAAAACAAGGTACACACACAACGGAAAATCTAAAGCATTCCGGGGTCACTCTCGAGTATTTTATGCCTCCGACGCTGCCTCAACGTCAACCCCCGCGCTAGCTCCACGACCTGGAGGGCAATTTAAAACAGAAGGTGTGAGTAGACCATAAATAATAAAATACTTTCCAAAAACCATTTCATAATAAAACCAGGGTTTTAGCCCTTCGTTTTGAAATCACACATGCATAACCCATTTACTGAAATCAGTTATAAAGCACATAAAGATTGTCATAAAAACATTTTCAGAATCATCATAAAAACAATTATAGAAATCAGGTCATAAGCATCATAAAAACCACGACATAAAACATAAGTTTCAACCAATCATTATCCGATCAAACCTGCTGGACCTATCCGAGTCTTTAAGCTCCCGAGTTTTTAAACTCAATCCAGGCCTCAATAATATCTGAGTCTTTAAACTCCCGAGTCTTTAAACGCAACAGGCCTACGGGGGTAATATCAATATATCCAAGTCTTTAAACCCAATATTCAGATCCAGCAAATCCAATCCAAAACCATTTGAAAAACCATTCTAAATCCTCATCCAAACCCGAATCCGAAATCACCGTTCTGAAGCCCTTCCGGCGTCCAGAACCGTCATTCCGAACCCAAATCTGGAAATCCCACTTTTCAACTTTAAAATCAAATTCCGTTTCCCGAAATCCGATTTCAAAATCGAAAACTCTTAATCATCAAATCATGTTCCAAAATCCCTTTAAAATCATTAGAAATCATTTGTCATTTTCAATCCCGAAACTATAACTTCATAATCAGAAATCAACCTTTTATCGTAAAACGTGCCAAATACGTTATCTCCTCAAAAACCGTTCCATTTCATAAAACAGATATAACACATTCAATAATCATGAAATCATAATGGAAACCATAAAACAAGTAATTAAAAGCAGTTATGCATGCTCGAGTTTAGAGAAGGGGTCCACTCACAGTCACCGGCACGTCACTCGCGCCCCGTACGTCCCGTATGTTCTTCAGCTTCCTCGGGAAGTCCCAATCCTGTCATAAGTCACCAGAGTACGTCACTAACACGTCTACTAAGACTCTCCTAATTTTCCCTAACATTCCCCGGGTCCTAAGCGTAAAAAACCGGAACCCTAAACCTCCAACCTCTCCGCATGAATAACAGGTCAAAATCCTTGGTATGCCAGTAGACCCCACTGATGTACCGCTCGACTGAGGAGTCTACTGTGATCTGAAGCCAAATATCAGCGTACCTCCATATCTAACAAACCAACCACTACCAGATGATAATAATGCTCCCTCAAAACTGCCTCTTTTCGGGACCCCTTAGCTTGAAGAACCATAATACGAAGGCTCCCAGCGTCGTACACAAATAGGAAAATGTTGCCATGCAGGAAAATTAGCCTCAACTCGCACCGCCGTATTAATCAACTCCCTCAATGTAGCGTGAGATCCAGCCGTCATATTGGCACAAATCTCACCTGGCAGACGAAGCTTAAACCTGCGGCATTTATCGGCCTCGGTACACACGAACGTAGAAGCAAAGGGGGATAACATCTAGAAACTCTGCTCATACTCTGCTACCAACATGCTCGTCTGCCGGAGCTGTAAGAACTCAACCTCCCTGGTATCACGAAATGAACAAGGGTAGTACCGATCCAGGAAGCGCTCTCGAAAGATCTCCCAGGTCACAGTTCGGACATCCCAGTCGTACTTCTCCAGTGTATACCACTACTTATACGCGCCACCATCAAACAAAAAGGTAGCTAATAGGACTCGATCCTCAGGGGGACATAGCATAACCATGAAAATTCGCTCGATACGAGTGATCCACTAGTGGGCTTCCTCAGGATCTACCCCACCACTAAACGTAGTAGCCCCCAAGCGTTGGGCTCTCTCAATACTGGCACTTTCCACATCTCTAACAAAATCATCATCAGACCGCGCACGAGGCTCTCATCTTGGAGGCATATATGTTTGTAAAAGGCATAAATTAGTACGACAACTTAAGCATGTCAATGTACAATGTACAGACTGCTACCCTAATTCTCTGATACCATAAATGTGCCAAATCCTACCCCGAAGGGTATTCAGATGCGCAACAATACTCTTTATACCTTAGTATTAGCCCCGATCTCTGTGCCACGGCCTGGATGGTCGATCAAAGAGTCAAAGTGTGAGTCGACAAAAATAAACACTTTCAAAATAGGATTTAAGAAACAATCACAATTTTCCCATCTGTTTTATAAACGTGCATGCATAGAAATCAATTGTATGAAAGTATTTCAAATCATATATAAATATCTATATCTGGACACACACATATCAGTAAAACACAATATAACGAATCCTTAATATCCGTGATATCCATAACCAGTAACTATCACGATTTCAAATGCTATGCGTGCAACTCGGAGTCTCATCTCCGAGTACATACTCAAGATCTACGACGTCCGGGGTGATATCATAATAGAGTGCCTCTCTAGGATCTACGACATCCTGTGTGATATCATAATCTCACACTCCTGAGTCTGAGCCTCTCCTCGGAGCTACTCATCCCAAGCAGCGACCGTGGCTACTATAGGATTCATGACGTCTGGAGGAGACAATCCAATTCACACAGGATAGTATATGTGGAACAGTCACCAAATCCAGTAAAAGGCATTTTAAAACCATTTATGTCTCAAAAGGAGTCAAAACATTATTCAATTGGGCATATGGCTGAGACATAACATTCAGCAGCCTTCCACAAAACCATTAGAAAATTGTGTCCAGAACTCTCTTTATAAATTCTGATTTATCCAAATCAATCCTACCAAATACGTTATTCACATCACCTCAAATAACAATCTTTCTTTCAAATTCTCGTTTGACTCTAAATCTAAGTCAAAACCGTAATCCACTTGGGTCTCAAGCCCAAAACACCATTTTCACGTAAATTCGTAAAAACATTCATAAATTGATAATTTAATCCATAACATTATGAAGTAATGATATCAAATCATTTCAACTCAAGTCATGTAATAAAGCATTTAAAACATTTATGCATGCATCGCAGTTATAAAACAAAAATCCATTCACACACTATCCAACCTACGCTCACGATATCCGCACCATAAATCACGCCAAAGCTAATCCAAATTCACCGGGCCTATCCAAATTAGATTTGAGGCTCACTAATGTTCTATACAAGTCTATACGACAAACCCTCATAAATCTTGGTACCGGAAACGTGTCCCGAACACGCTTTCTGAGACTAAATACCTACAAATGACCTATCAAACGGTCTCCGATCGACCTGAAACCATCGCCATTAGATTTAGATCGTTGAAACCTTTCGAACAAGATTGCTTTGACCTTGAAATTTGTGTCCACCTGCCCACAAGCGCCGGTCAAAGTTTGGTCAACGCTGGTCATTACTAGTCAACGCCTGTAAACGCTGACATCAGCCTGACATCTGATAAGTCTGACAACCTCTAACAGCCTGCCAATTCAGCAGCCATGTCAGCTCTGATATCTTCGACACCCTACCATGTGGCACCACCCCATTGGTTCACTTGGTCTAACAGGATGACGTGGACTACCACGTCACTCTAACATCTTCTGACAGGTTGCCACGTGGCACCACCCCACTCGTCCATGTGGTCTAACATGTCTGACATGGCATTTCCACGTCACTGCTAATTGGACCTGATAGCCTGCCACGTGGTATCACCTGATTTGCCACATGGACTAATAGCAATGACGTGAACTGCCACATCATCATCTCCTACCTTCAGACGAGTCGACCCGCGACCTTGTAGAGGGTCAACCGATTCGCAACCCTGACCCGACCGTATCTCAGCCGTCCGGCCACCGTTTTCCTCAATTCTTTGCCTAATCTACTCATCTACTTCCTAGAAAGGGATCAACGATCTCAAAAACACGAAACAAGGGCTGGAATTACCTTCTCGAACTCAATCTTCCACGACCAATTTTTGAAATTAAAGCCCAAATGATTCCAGCTGCCTTCCTTCACGATTTTGGTCCCTACGAACTCGTACAATTCCATAGAATCAGTCCCCAATCATCAAAACGGCCTCACAACCCATCCAAATCCAATTTTGAAATTCAAGCCAAACCAGGTTTCGGGTTTACTTGATTCCTGGGTTCCTAGGTGCTTCTCTGTGGCTCTGCCGTCGTCCAGCATCACCGTCAGTAACTCTTTCACTCTGTCTCTCTCAGGTGCACGAGAAGGATGAAGGATTGTGTTTGTGGGTGAGTTTGTGGGTTTCAGGCAATGAAAAAGGAAAGAAATGAAGATGCATGAACTTAGGGTATTGGGTCATTGGGATAAGTGACACTTGTTATCGTCCATTGGTCCAAGTTAGGATATTTTGGACCAATAGGAAACTGCCAACAGTCATCGTCTAGTGAAACGTGAATAGTTCGTAAATTCTTCCGTGACCCGTAACTTCCCTGTCCGATGTCCTATTTCGACGTGTCTCCTATCTACGGATTCGTAACGTCTCGATCTATGTAACGGGCCTTGGTCAAATTCTCAATAATCACTCGTTTCAAAAGTCAACATTTTCCCTTCAAAGGGCAAAATTGTCATTTTACATTTAATTTCCGAATTTACATTTCTTAAAAAGTTTGGGTTGTTACACGTAATTCTTTGTGTTCAACCTAATACAATCTTTATCAGTTGAACAAAGTGTAGACATGCTCCTATAGAACCAACAACGAATGAAATCACATCAATGACTGGTCATAGAATATTGAAAAAAAATATTATGTGAATCTGAAGCAAGATTATGAAGGAATCTGAAGCAAGATTATGAAGGAATCTGAAGCAAGATTATGAAGGAATCTGAAGCAAGATTATGAAGGAATCTGAAGCAAGATTATGAAGGAATCTGAAGCAAGATTATGAAGGAATCTGATAACAGCAATTCTCATAACTTAAACCCCTTTTCTTAAAACAAATTTTAAGACTTGGGATGACATTAAAATTAACATTAATTATTTATTAAATTAAAATTATGAACCACAATAAATTTATATAAAAGCTCTGCTTGCATTTTCTTATTATTGTAAACGGTTAATTTTGTGTTTAATTGATGCCTAATTAGGTTGCACCAAAGCCAAACACATTGATGCCATTTGGGAGTAGAATGTTAGGTTTTGTTTTCTTGATTTTCTATTTTTTTTCATGGCTTATGGTTTGGTTTTTTATTTACTTTTTGTAGTTTATAGTTTAAGTAACTTTCATCACATTGTTTTTTACCACCCAGTGCATTGAGGTAATCAGTGCGACAACATTTCTAAAACAATGGATGTATTCATTTTTTTTTTTAAATAAAGGAGAAACTTAGCCAAATTCATAAATGGGCTACTATTCAAAAACTCTGCTTCTGAGGTTGAGGAAAGGTAATACTAACTCTTTATGTACATATTGCATTCTGGGTTGATTTATAGTGTGATTATGTGAAAATATTTATTAAAAATGATAATGAATGGTGTCAACATTTCGTTACAGTTGTCTTATTAAGTTTGTGAGAGTGCTAGTATAAAGAAAGTTTTTGGGGATTGTAGATTTAAGTATGTGAAATTAGAAAAATTCATTTTCTATTTGGTCTCTCTCAATGCGGATATTATGTAGTTCCAACTAACCTTCAGTTAGTGTCTGGGTTAGAGTTTTCTTGATAAATTTTACGTTGGTTCCACATATTTTTATGTATATTTGTTTATTTAAGGAATCAGATTTTGGGGATCCTTACAGGCTTCTCTTTTTCTACTTATAGGAATATTTCATTGTCTGTAATTTTATTTGAGTTGGGAGCTGCTATATATAGATAGTAGAGTTGTTTTGTGCCATAAGAGGTGTATTTTGGCTGGTTTTGTTAGAATTGCATCATGTTGATGTTGGACTTCTGGTTCAATAGCTCTGTATCATAATTGCTTCTAAAATCCATAGTTTCATTAGTGCCATCAACAGAGTTATCACTTGTTATGTGATGAGGGACTTGTGATTGACACAAAGCACTTTAATGATTGGAGCTGAAAAAAGATAAATAACCATTGGAGCCAATGGTGTACATCTTTTTGCAGTTGGAAGAGTGGGTTCTAGTACGGATTTGATTGGAAAGAGGGCCAGTGGTTTACATGTCAAGGTAATACATTGGAACCAATAGTTATTAACTATATATATGGTGTGGCATGTGGGTGTTTGTGGGGTTGTTGTCTTGTTGAGCTAGCCAATCTATCTTCAATCTTAATGTGAGAAATAATCTTGATTGGATTATTTTATTTCTATTATTCTTGATCCTCTTCCTCCCCTTATTAGCTTACAGGATTTTTTGTATATGAATTCATGTAACTTACTCTGCTTAGTATGTTTGGAAAACTTTTTGGTATCTTCTAATGCTTAACTTATTTTGTGCCAAAGTATATGGATCTGGTATTCCATCGTATTGTGTGCATGAGTATGACTATTGTATCTAGTACTTTATTTGCTTTGATTTGGTCTAATGTGTACTGCATGTGCATGAGCATGACTATTAAGTACTCATAAACGGGGATTCACTCTTTTTGTGGTTTATAGTTTATATTTTAAGTACTCACCATTAAACTAGTTTAGTGAGATTTTGGGTGTGCTTGTTTGCCTTTTGTGGGTGCATTGCATGGCTAGTTGAATGATACATCTTCAATATCTCAAAATTAGCTTTTCATTACTTTGTTTCTGTCACTTTCAGGAATATAATGCTAGTAGATTGCCGAATTATGAGAACTTTCAGCTTTACTGGAGCTGCTTTGATGAGGAGAAGGGTTTTGTTGAGACCTTGATGTTCGAGTATCACAGACATCATGAGATTAGATTATTATTTTAAGATGGTTTTTTAGATGGTTTTTAGATGATTTTACTGAGACCTTGATGTTCCACTATCATACCGTGGTTTTTGGATGAGTTTGCTGAGACCTTGTAAGAATGTTGTATGGATTTCTTTAAAGATTTATATATGTGACTTTATTCTAATTTCAAAGTTTAAGTGATTCAAAACCTATTTTTGTGGGTGGGGATGTATAGGACGTAAATCGAAAATGAATAAAAACCTCTAATATTGTGAGATTTTAGACAACAGTATTTTAGACAACAGTGAATAACTGTTGTCTTATGATAGATAAGACAACGGTTAAAGAAAAACCGTCGTCTGAAATAGTCTTAGGCGACAGTTTTATAACGAACTGTCGTCTAAACGTATGTTAAAGACGACACTTTTTTTAAACCTTCGTCTTAAGGGTTCATGGACGACACTTTTTACAAAAAATAAAGTGTTATTTGATGGTACATCAAATAATAGTTTTTCAGTAAAATTGTTGTCTGATGTTACTTTAGATGACATTTAATAAACGTCGTCCGATATTATTCAAATAGATAACATTACATAGACAATGTTTTTTTTTTCCAATCAGATGACAGTTTTTCACTGTCGTTTAAAACAAAAAATGGCATTAGTGCATCTTCTACATAAGTTTTTGTTTTTGTTTTGTCATTCTCCTTTCCTTCTTTCTCATGGGTTTCAAAGAAAGTATATATAGAAATATATGTTAATAATTGATTCGTGTTTTTACTTTTTAGAAGCTTCATTTATTAATTAGGTTGAGGTGAGTGGGTGAAGCTAAGTTTGGGCTTTACAAATATTTAACTTGTAACAGGGTGAATCCAAGGTCTGGAGTCCAAACTCCATATGCTTACAGAATACATATGTGCCTAAATGATAGTTTTCGGGCTAAGCTATATTTACACACCGAAGCTAGGTTTGAGACTTAAGGTGATTTTGATGCTTGAATACGGGCCACGAAATCTCAATATTTTGGTCCTCGACATGTTTCAAAATTGCATCAGTAGAGGCCTAAGCATGGGTCCTGTTCCAAAGTGTGAGTAATCAAGATTCTTCCTAGAATATTAATTTAATATTTTCTTTTTCAGAAATCAGGATATTGTATTCAACTTTACAACCAACTTCTTGATGATAAAATTTGATTTAGCTAACTGCTTTTTTATACCTTACTATTTAGGCAGCATATATGAGTGTAGTGATGGATATATATATATATATATATATATATTACTTTTAGTATGTTTAATCGATATACTCTAGTTTATTTATAATGAAAAAACATTTTTTTATTTTTATAATACGTTATATTTCACGAGTTATACAATTGAACACATATAAGAGGAATGGGAAAAAATACTCATGAACGTGCGTACCCAAGGATATTTATTAATTAAATGGACAAAATGTGAATAGGTAAAAATTACTCTCGACAGTTAGATAGGATTGAATCAGGCCACAACAGAGGACTCCAAACAGATTAAAGGGTGTCCAACAGGGGTGTCCAACAAGGGTGTTTGCCAGTTAGATATCTTGGGGTTCCTCTTATTACTACTCGTCTTTGCTTTGGTGATTGTGCTCCTCTCATTGAGCGTATTGTGAACCGCCTTCGGAGCTGGGAGCATAAGGTCTTTTCCTTTGCTGGCCGCTTGGTTCTGATTAATTCTGTCTTTAGTAGTATGATTGTGGTTTAGGCTTCCCACTTGTTTTTTCCCAAGCGTATTATTAGAGACATTGAGCGCATATTTCGGCGTTTCCTTTGGCCTGAGAAGGTTGAGGGTACGTATCATACGAAAGTGTTACGGAAGATTGTGTGCTCCCTTAAGATTGAGGGGAGTTTGGGCATCCGTAACCTTCATCATTGGAATGTGGCTCTAATGGCTATATTTATTTGGTTTCTCTTTGCCCCTGCAAGCGATAACCTTTGGGTTAAAGGGGTGAAAGTCTACTATATTAAGTATTCCAGCTTTGGGGATGTGAAGGCTCCTAGTTTCTGTTCTTGGAACTGGAGAAGGATCTTGCAGATTAGAGAAATTGTTAAGCATTTCATTGAAACTATGATTAAGAATGGTGAGGATATTTTTATTTGGTATGATAAGTGGTCTCACCTGGGCTACTTACTTGATCGGTTCGGGGAATCTATTGTTCATGTTTCTGGTGTCCATATCAAGGTTAGGCTGTCTTCCATGTTAGTTGATGGGCGATGGGCGTGGCCCTTCACAACTAATCCGGAGTTTAGGTTGGTGCAGTTGGCTGGCTTCTTTCGCGGGGTGAACCCCCTTATTCCTGATCACTTTGTTTGGACTGTTTCTACTAATGGGTCATTCTCTTCATCTTCGCTTTGGAACAAAATCAGGAGGTTATCTCGACGGGGATGGATGGCATGTATGAGGTTATCTCGACGAGAAAAAAGGCGTTTAGGTATGGTGGTGTGGTTATCATGGTTGAAATTAAGGGCGGCGGTGGTTATTGGTGTTCTGGTCGCTTTCACATAGAGAAAAGAAGAAGATGCTGGAGTTGGGGAGAGGAAAAGGAGATCGGGAGGAGAAAGATGATTGGTGTAGGTTAGTTAATTTTAGTGTCAGGGATAATAAAATTAAAATAATTAATAAATAATTTTTAAAAAATAAGGGGAAAACCAAACAATAAAATAATAAATATCCTACTTTCTTATTATTCGTTTATTAAGAAAAATAATCTTAAGGAATTCAGCTACTTCATCCCGAATTCAACTTCAAGAACGTTTTATCCGACATTTGATTTAAACGTAAACTTTCGGAGATTAAACCCGAATTATTGTTTTTTTTTTATTTTATGATTTTAAAAATTGAACTTAAATTTGTAATACTATGAATGTTTATTATAATGGAGGAGAAAGAAATAAAAAAATAAAATCAAATAAAAAATGAAAAGCAAAAGAAAATTGAAAGGAAAAAAATTGGAAGTTAAAAATAAAATGAAAAGTTAGAAAAAAAAATTGAAAGGGAAAAATAAACAATAAATTATTATGGGTACCCATTACCTAATGGGTAGAATTTGGGTAAACTCTTAAAAATTGAGAATGAGTCTAGATGGGTATACTACCTATTTGTATTCATGTAGGATAAGGAAAACCCCCAATTTGGCTATCCCTAAATTATATATGTATATATATGTTATTAATAAAATTTGAATGCTGCCTTGGCAATGATGTATTTCAAATTAGAGAATACCAATTCTCGAATCAAGCTATTAATTAGTGCCCACAGCCAGCAGGTGGTGGTGGAAATGAACATATCCCCTTTAGAGGTCAATACCAGTTCATCTCCACTTAAGCCTGCCTCATGTACATGTATATCTTTATTTCCATTTATACCAATTGATCATATGTACCATGGAATTCCATTGACCTTGGTTTGAAAGTCCATGGAAATTATGTTGAGTTGATGAAAAATGTTGGAAGGCAAAGCAAAATAGAGAATAAAATGTCCATTACAACACGTATATATATGGGTCTTTTCTCTCTTTTGCTTTGTTGAAAAGGCATGCAAACAGTGATGAGTAGTGATGAGTGTTGTGATACCTCACTCCCCCACTTTGGGTGGTTCCCTCTCCACACTTCTTTGACTTTTCCTCTTCCTAATTTCTATGTCTTCTTCCTCGCATATTTTATCAAACACAATCAGATATATACACATAACTATCTAATCGTATATAACATGGAAGGATATAGCTTGGTGCACGGACAGTTCCCGGATAATTCCAGGAGCATTCTCATTTCTAAATCACATTGTTAACTAATCAGCTACACTACACTACACTACAATTTAATTATTATTTTTTGGCACTACAATACAATTTAAGTTCCTTTTTTATAAATAATAAAATTGATTAATATATTTGTGTTAAATTTCATATCGCACATAAATGAGCCAAAATTATTCTTTATTTTGATTCATGTTTACTTTGATCTAAATTCGATTTCCAGAAATATTAATTCCAGCAACCGATTGGATATTTTTAATTGCCAAGTGTGCCACCTCGATCTCCTCGCTCCTAACTGATTTTTATTAAAGTTGAACCAAGTTGTGGACACGACTCACAAGCCACGATTGTTGTGTGGTCGAAATTATTTGGAGCACGGCGGAACCAAATTGGTGCAATTTGTTGAAACTCAGAAATTGTTTCAATGTTATATCAAGTGTTTTTTGCATTATGATTGACCAGTGCAAGGTCATTAAAATCATTTTGCAGACACGTACGCGACTCATGAGTATTAAGTAACCAAGTCGGGTGCGGTACTGGTGCAAATAGTTTCTTCTTATATTAAGGTTTCGTTGCATCCTCTTCTATTTTTAAACATAAATTGTAGGTCATATGCACCAACCATTTTTCCTAAGACAACACCACTAGTTGAGGACGATAGCATTTTGACACACCACCGATTCGGGTTCTCCATGTGGACGCTGGGCCTATGGAACGGTCGGCATGTCCCAATTAAAGAATTTATGTGAAAAATCCAAATTGGGGATGTCAAATTTGGCGTGTATTACTTATTTTTTGATTGAATTAATTTTTTAATAAGGTGACTATATATACTTTTTTTTTTATCATGTACTCTCTTCTTCATTATTACAACCTCAATTTTTTAAATTATTTTTTGCATAATAATCTTAACAAAATAATTTAAAAATTAAATAATTTTAATTATTATATACATTTAATGACAATTTGATAAATCGAAATAAAAGATACTATGTAACAAAGTGGAATTCATGTATCATACCATAATCTCAAAATTCAAGTAGAGAATCCGAACAATAATGTCTACCTACCGAAAAGATGTCCTCTTAATTTCAGGGATACATTTCAGAAAATGTATGAGCAGCAAAAATGGAAAAACAAGGACAAAAATCTTTGCTTTTTGGGCCAATGTTATAATGCATATAAAGAGCGAAGGCTATAAATTATATTAATATAGAGCAAATGAAGGAACATACCACACGCCCCCACACACATTCGATTGAAAGTCAAATGCAGCAACTCATTTCGCTCACTCATCATATACATCGAAAGTCAAATCAAAGGAAACTTATTATCAGTGTCTCTATATTCCAGCCGAAAGAGAGAAGGACCATTTAATTGATTCGATCCCCGATTTTATTCGACACCTGCCTACAATTTAATTTAGAAGAATTATTATTAATCAATATTGAAATATCACCACTCACTACTTTTCATTTGACAATTACGCATATGGACATATATAATTTCCTAAGCTAAGGTACCATGGCGATTGCCATTTTGCCAATTGGATCTACCCATCACAGTTTTGCCATCCTCTACACGACACCTCACTGTCGGCTTCTGCTTATTACAGCTACAATTCGAACTCCATCTCCAACTATGTGTCTCAACTCCCCTCACAATTCTAAATATTGGTTGTTCATCATCAACTTCGTCTTTGATTACAATGTATTTGTATTTTTTTTCTGGCTTTATTTACGCAATATGGTTCCGATATTACGTACGTTGTTAAAATATTTTCTTAAACGATATATTAATCTGAAATCGAATCTTAGAAAATAAAAAAAATGACAAATGAAACCGTCCCCCTCTAATATAATTCCCGGGGCCAAACCTAACCATGCACTCTTGTGTGGGAAGGACTAAAATCCCATGTCATTTTCGTTACAACTTCTCCTCACTTTCTTATCTGATTGTTCTGAAAAGATGAGGATGATACATCACCGATCGTAGGAGCGGTTGACCATCACCATTAATGAAGATTTGAAGGGACGTCAAAGAAGCCCACTTTAGTTGAAACATATGAAACCCTAGTTAATTACACACAATAGCAAACCCCATTTTATTCTCTCTCTCTCTCTCTCTCTCTCTCTCTCTCTCTCTCTCTCTCTCTCTACACTATATATCCAACTCATTTTGTTGTTTGTATGCGTTTGCACTAGCGAGCTTTGTCTCACGAAAATGATGACCAACGTACCAAGGTCTCTGAGTTACTCTTCGCTAACCCTCTTCAAGCAAGCCATCACCGCCTCGGACCCTTGGCCCTTTTCCTTTCTTTTCTTCTAAGATTAGGGTTTGAATTTGCCTTCATATCATTTTGATTTGCCTTTGTTGTTATTTTTCTTTTCGATCAGATATATAAAGATATTATGGGTACTGGAGAGAAGAGTCTAAAAAGTTTCCATCTCCACCTGCCTCAATTCAATCATCATCATCATCATCAAGGAGGGAAGAAACAAGTGATCAGGGATGTCCCAAAAGGGTGTTTGGCAATCAAGGTGGGCCAAGGTGAGGAGCAGCAGAGATTTGTGGTGCCTGTGATTTACTTCAATCACCCACTCTTCATTCAGCTCCTGAAGGAGGCTGAGGAAGAGTATGGATTTGATCAGAAAGGCACCATCACCATACCTTGCCACGTGGAGGAGTTTCGGTACGTCCAAGGGAAGATTGATCGGGAAAAGTCCTTCCACCACCACCACCACCACCACCACCATGTTGGGTGCTTTAGGGCTTCATGAAATCATCAATCAAAGATTGTGGCTTGTAAATTAGGAGTCCCTCATCTTGTTAGTTTTTGTTTTTTTCCTTTGTTAGTTGGAAGATGATGGAAAAAATGTTGTGGGGATGATGACGAAAAAAGAAACTGTATGAATGTGGCTTGCAATTGTAGTCATTTTGTTATAAGTTTTAGGAAAGTTAATGATATATATGATCGACAAAGAGAAAATCAAAATTCTTTTCTTTTCTTTTACTTTCCCTTTTCTTCTCTTTAATTTAGATGATGAGTATTAATTGAAATTATTTTGGTGATAAGGAGGGTATCATTTGTAGAACGATGACAGGGAGAGAATAGAGCAGGCCAAATGGTGGTAGGGTAAATGCCCAAAGCAGTTGCTTTAAGCCATCATTTGTCAATTAATGGTATACATTTCAACTGAAGATACATATATGTGTATATATATATATATAACTTTTACAGTGTGCACTGATAATTTCTGTTAACTTCTAGGCCATAATCAAAATATTTTAGAAAAGTGGTTGGCAAGAGGATCAAACATCTTTCAAATATTTCTTAATAAAAAAATTAAGTGAAATTTGAATGAGATATTTTAATAATGAGAATTAAATTCAGCAATATTGGAAATCTCCCATTTCCTTAATTTCTAGTTCTCCCTTGGTAAAAAACATATATATATATATATATATATATATTAGTTTAAAAATATACAATCATTCCTAAGGAATAGTATAAATATGGGTTATATTAATTATGAGAAGTTATTATAATAAGGTTAAGTAAGAGAGTAAGAGGTACCAACAGAAATGTATGGGAATTGGAAACAGTATTGATGGGCCATAATGATAGAGTGTGGACCATATATTCACTCCTCTACTCCTCTATGTGTTGCACACTACTCACTGCTCATCGCATTACGAAATACTTATTGGAATCTTGACATTGTATGATTAATGTATATTGATCGATCACATGGTGTTCCATGGAGGAAGAAGATTGGCGAACAAATTTTTTCAGTTGGTGACTAGGACTTCGCCTCATTTCGTGTTGTAACACCATTTATAAGATAGTTTCAAAGATTATAGCCAACAAGATTAATCAAACTTGCTTTTGTCGTCTCCGCAAACCAGTCGGCCTTTTTCTCGGGTAGAAGAATTGGGGATAACATTCTTCTTGTTCAAAAAATGTTTAGAGACTACCACCTTAACTCTGGTTCGACTCGTTGTGCAGTGAAAGTTGACATTCTTCCTTATCTTGGGATTTTATCATTGATGGTTTTGTGGCCTTTAATATCCCTCCTACTATTATTCATTGGATCAGGATGTATTGCCATTAACGAAGAACTTGCTGGGTTTTTTCCTGGGAAACGGGGCATTCGTCAAGGCGACCCTCTGTCTCCTTATTTATTTGTGATTGCTATGGAGATCTTTTCACTCATCCTCTTGAAGAGAATCCAAAGTAACCCTAATTTCATATTCCACTGGAGGTATGATAAGATATGTTAACTCACCTTACTTTTGTTGATGATCTCATTGTTTTTACTCATGGTGATACTAGGCCTCTCTCTATTGTTAAGTCTTCCTTAGCTTGGTTCTCTAATGTTTTTAGGTCATATCCTAATCTAAATAAGAGTCACTTGTATGCATCTAGTGTGGATCATAGGCTTAAAACATAGCTATTTCACTGTTTTGATGTCCAAGAAGATTTTTTGCATGTTTGGTATATAGGGGTGCCAATTATTACCTCGAAATTAAGTTACACTACATGTGCCTCTCTTTTAGAGCGGATCCAAAATCGTATTTGTGTCTAGGAGCACAATGCTCTTTCTTTTCCTGGAAGGTTATTGTTAATTCAAGCAGTGCTTTCTAGTATTATAGTTTTTTTGGGCTCTCACCTCTTCCTTCCTAAGAGGTTAACCTCTGAAATTGAGAGGGTATTCTGTTGTTTTCTCTGGTCTGGTCATTGCATAGGTTGCTATTATGCCACGGTTTCTCGAAGCCTATTTACCGACCAAAGAATGAAGGTGGTCCTAGAATCCGAAGGTTACATCCTTGCAATATTTTGATGATAGGCAGGTATATTTGGTACATTTTGGAAGGAGAGACATCTAATTTATAGCCGAGCTAGGCCAAGGCTTATTATACTTATGATTGTCGTTTATGGTTGTAAAAACCTAGAAATTTAGTAAACATAATTTTGGAAATTGTAAAGGGAAATTGATATTTTTACCCTTATCTTAATTTAGAGGTTCGAAAAAAGTCTTGTGTTTGGGACATTTTTTGTGAATTTTCCTAGGACCATTGTGTGGGTCTCGAGTTTACGAGTTCGTAGACAGATGATACATAGGAATCAGAGTTCAGGCGGTTAATTATGGGTCTAGAACGGTGTGTACGTGTACATAACGAGGCAAGGGCATTTAGTCTTTTTGCTTAGGGGTGGATCTGCATCTCAATCTTGATTTGGTTTTGGATGTGTGACATGTGTCGTAAATAATTTAACCAATACATAAACCCCTCCATCGTTGTCCTTCTTAAAACACTAGTTTCATCTTCTTCATTTGGTTTTCAAAATTAAAAGCACAAACCTCACTCTCAACATTGGAGCTCTCGATTTAGACCTAAACTCTAGAAACAAAGCATTCTATCATCCGTCAACATCACTATGACGAAAGTCCAAAATTTTTTGAACGGAAACATGCACAGGGAAGCTTAGAACCGAGGAAGGAAAAGAAACCGAAACTTTGGGTCGATTTTTCGAAAACCAAAGGTACTATTTATCAATGTGGACTTTGGATTTGGATTCATAGGATTGAGTACATGACTTTTCATGATTGGAATGCTCGATTTGGTAAAGTTAGGAAGGATTGAAGAACTGAACGAAGATAGAGGTTTTTTTTACTAGAAGATCCAAATTCTGTAAAACTAGACGGCGGTGTACAGTGCTAGTGGTCTTCTCTAGCAATTTAGATGAAGACGCGGGTAGTATTCTCTGGCAAGCTTTCGAGTAACGGCTCTAATGATGGATGACGCCAAAGATGGCACCCGGTCCAAGTCTGATGATGACATAGTAGGTGATGTGGCATGCCACGTGGTATTGGCGCATAAGAGGCATGTGGGAGACGCGCGGTGGCATGTATCACCATACCACGTGATATTATTATTACTATTATCATTATTAGTGTATGATATTTTATATTTTTAATTTTCGTCAAAAATTATGTTGACATCAGTCTGACATCTGACAAGTCTGACAACCTCTGACAGCTTGCCAATTCAACAGCCATGTCAGCTCTGATATCTCCGACACCTTACCACATGGCACCACCCCATTGGTTCACGTGGTCTAATAGGATAACGTGGACTACCGCGTCACTCTGACATCTTCTGACAGGTTTCCACGTGGCACCACCCCACTCGTCCATGTGGTCTAACATGTCTGACATGGCACTGTCACGTCACTGCTAATTGCACCTAACAGCCTGCCATGTGGCATCACCTGATTTGCTACGTGGACTAACAGCAATGACGTGGACTGCCATATCATCGTCTCCTACCATCAGACTAGTCGACCTGCGACTTTGTAAAGGGTCAATCGACCCGTAACCTTGACCCGACCGTATCTGACAGGACCCACCCCAATTATCACCTCGATAACCCGGGCGAACCCTGCTCCCGTCTGACAACCAAACTTAAAAGACCAAAAATAACCACAATAACCACAAAACATACATTGTCAGACCAGGGAGAAGTATAATACAACCAGTCAACAGTAGCACAAAGCATAGTAACAGTACACGATAAGAACAAAATCCTACTGTGAGCTGACTAAACGCCCAACGGGAAAACTTTATGCCTCTGCTTCTGGCTCAACGTTAGCCCCAACGCTTGCACCACGACCTGGAGGGTATTTAAAACCATAAAAGTGTGAGTGGACTAAAAATAAGAGTTTCGAAAACAGTTTTAAAAGCAAACCAGGATTTTACCCTCCTTTTTAAAAACATTCATGCATAACTAAGTATCTGAAAACAACCGTATAATCCGTATAACAATCATTATGGAAATATCATCATAAAAATATGAAATACGAAATATATCATTATCCAATTGAACCTGCTGGATCTATCCGAGTCTTTAAACTCCCTAGTCTTTAAACTCAATCCAGGAATCCATATAATCCGAGTCTTTAAACTCAATAGACCTACGGGGGTAAATCATAATATCCGAGTCCTTAAACTCCCGAGTCTTTAAACTCAATCCGGGTCTTTAAACCCAATTCGGGTCCGCCCCCGTCATGTATCATATCCGGATCTTTAAACCCAATAACCAGATCCAGCAAATCCAATCCAAAACCGTTTGAAAACCATTTCCGAATTCATGTCCAAATCTGAATCCGAAATCACCATTCCGAAGCCATGCTGGCGTCCAGAATCATCATTCTGAATCCAAATCCAGAAATCCCTTTTTAAGCTTTAAAACCAAATCTCGATTCCGAAATCCGATTCTAAAACCCAAAATCTTGGTTATCGAAAACACTTTTCAAAACCCATCTATAATCATTGAAAACAAGTCATATATTTAAATCTCAAAACCATAGCATCGGAATCATGATCAAATCATAGCATAAATCCATATCTCGTAAAACGTGTCGAAATACGTATATATATCTAAGAAACATAGTGAAAACCGTGCAATTATGTAAAACATGAATAGAGTAATCCAAAACATAAAACCATATTTAAAAGCATGGAATAAGTAGATAAAAATAGTTATGCATGCTTGGTTAGAAAATAAAAGTCCACTTACAAAGTTCGAACGCATCAATCGCGTCCTATACGCTCCTCGGATGCCTTAGGAATATCCCAACCTGTCAAATGTCATAATTTCGGGTCATAAACACTTCGATTAAGCTCACACTAATTTCCCCACTTTTTTGGGATTTTTAATCGTAATTAAATTAACCCCTAAACCTTCGAACACTCAAAACTACCCCGAGACGGTGTCCGATCGACTCGAAACTTGTCCCAAAATTTTCGTTACATCGATTAGAGTGAAAACCATGTTGTACACTTCCCCAAAAGAGGCTCCCCGCGCCCTCAAGCTCCTCTCAAAGGGGCTACACGTGGGAGCCACGCGTAGCACTGTTCATCGTTGTCTACCTCTCGCTAGCACAGTTCAGACCGGTCCAGACCGGCTCGGTCCAACTAAGCCGGCGAGGCCGGCTTTCACCCATTTTCAAACCTTTCTTCACCAAAAGCTTCGTCCCTAATTTTAGAACTGATCCAACTATCTAAAACACGAAATGAAACCGAGATTCTTACCTCCAACTTCGAACCAAATCTCAGAAATTTCCAGTCTCTGTTCCCGGCCACCACTAGACTCTCAGGTCACGATTTCGACTCCCTGGGTCAATAGTAGTCTCCTAAGATGATAAACATCAACATAGTGGTTCAACAACACGCCAAAATCATCGATTCTCATTCGATCCATTTCTGGAAAAACAGGGGACCCGAAAGGACATACCTGCTCTCTATCCTCCACCGTGCTCACTCCCGTTCAAGGGTCGATTTTCAGCTTTCCAATCACCACCACAGACTAGATTTAGGCTGGTTAGATCGATTGAGGTCCACAGCCGTTCACAATTTCCTTCTCTGTTTTTCTGGGTTTTATCACTTTTCACACACTTCTTCACTTAGTTCTTCACACAACCTCACTCACAAGGGTCACAAGTAAGCCTCTGGTCACTCACTCACTATCACAAGGAACTCACACACGATTCACTTACTGAAAAATGACCGATCTGCTCACTGTCTCTGTTTCTCTCATTTGAACGATTAAGCCCAATTTTAAAACAGCCAACTGTGTGAGACTTGGCAAGACACCACTAGAGAGTGGACATGTGTCCTCATCTCTATGGTTTCAGCCAAAAATATCCAATCCATCAGCCCCAGGTGTCCTCACCTGATTATTCACATAAAACAAGAGGCCAAAACACCATTTTGCCCCTTAATGTCCAAATTACCATTTTACCCCTCACATAGTTAGACCCGTAACTAAACCGTCCGACGTCTGATGACAGCGTGTCGCCTGTCGTTGTACTCAGGACATCGATACCTACTTAACGGTCCTCGAATTGTGTGAAGAATACTTGTCGCGGAAAAAGTCAACAAATTCCCCCTTTTTAACCAAATTACCAAAATAACCTCGACCTTCCGAACACCATAACTTTTTCCTCAATTGTCGGAATCAGACGTGCCACCTGTCTACGGACTCGTGACGTCCCGAACTACGTCACAGTCATCGGCCAACGTCCGTTCGACCTGTCAAACAAAAATTCAACGTTTGATCACACTATTCACAAGGGTAAAATCGTCATTTTATACAAATCTTTTCCGAATTTACATTTTTTCCCTTTTTGAAGTCCCGGGACGTTACAGTATCTTAGCCGTCCAGCCACCTTTTTCCTCAATTCTTCGCCTAATCTACTCGTCTACTTCATAGAAAGGGATCAACGATCTCAAAAACACGAAACAAGGGTTGAAATTACCTACTCAAACTCGATCTTCAACGACCAATTTTTGAAATTAAAGCCCAAATGATTCCCGCTGCCTTCCTTCACGATTTTGGTCCCTACGAACTCATACAATCCCATAGAATCTGTCCCAATTATCAAAACGGACTCACAAACCATCCAAATCCAATTTTGAAATTTAAGCCAAATCGACTTTCGGGTTTACTTGATTCCTAGGTTCCTCGGTGCTCCTCTGTACCTCTGTCGTCGTCCACCGTCACTATCAGTCACTCTTTCACTCTATCTCTCTAAGGTACACGAGAAGGATGAAGGATTGTGTTTGTAGGTGGGTTTGTGGGTTTCAGGAAATGAAAAAGGAAAGAAATGAAAATGCATGAACTTAGGATATTGGGCCATTAGGATGAGTGACACTTATTATCGTCCATTGGTCAAAGCTAGGATATTTTGGACCAATAGGAAACTACCAACAGTCATCGTCTCGTGAAACGTGAATAGTTTGTAAATTCTTCTGTGACCCGTAACTTTCATGTCCGACGTCCTATTTCGACATGTCGCTTGCCTACAGACTCGTAATGTCTTGATCTATGTAACGGGCCTTGGTCAAATTCTCAATAATCACCCGTGTCAAAAATCAACATTTTCCATTCCAAGGGTAAAATGGTCATTTTACATTTAATTTCTGAATTTACATTTCTTAAAAAGTTTGGGTTGTTACACGTAACTCATTGTGTTCAATCTAAAACAATCTTTATCAGTTGATCAAAGTGTAGACATGCTACTACAGAACCAACAACAAATGAAATCTCATTAATGACTCGTCATAGAATATTGAAGAAAAAAAATTTAGGTGAATCTGAAGTAAGATTATGAAGGAATCTGAAACAGTATTGATGGGCCATAATGGTAGAGTGTGGACCATATATTCTCTCCTCTACTCCTCTCTGTGTTGCACACTACTCACAGCTCACTGCTCAATGCTCATCGCATTACGAAGGGGGGTGTATTCGTTTGAGATTTTAATAGATTTCAAATGATTACAATAGTAAGGGAATTTGATGTGTTTTAAATTATTGTAAACGATTTCTCCTTGTTTCATATGATTTTCACTCAAATCATGTGAAATTCATATGAAATTCTCTTTGGATTCTTACATTTTTTGTGGTGTTTCATTTAATGATCATTTAAAAATCTAATCCAATCCAATTTTTACACATGTCCTTAGAAGCAATTGGCTTTTTGGAGTAAAAAAACATTCTCACCAACTCTAAAACTGATGCATCCATAACAAGATATTCAGTGGCCCGTCCTCCTGGTACTATTAGTCTATCATATTTTTTAAACTCAACATCATCAAATGCCGCATTGAGCGCGAAATTGTGACCACGCGATTCAAAATATGTCTGCAACACCAAAAAGAAAATGACAAAAAATTGAAACGAAAAGAAAAATGAACAATGATTTTGGTTATGGATTACCAAAATAAAAAAATCTTCATATATTACATATGAAACAAAAATAACAATTCCGGAAACCTACGTGAGAATTGTCAACGAGGGTATAGTTGTAAGCTTGCAACCATTTCAGAGTTTATTTTTAGAAATCTTTTCAAGCATTGAACGAACGAACGATCAAGGACTTCCCAATGCCGAAAAAAAAAATCAATGGAGGTATTGTTCAGATTGCGAAGAAGAAAATGGAGGAGATGCAAGCAAAGGTACAGTGGAGAACAGAGGAGATTAGTATGTGTAATGTTCAGCTTAATGTATATTGATCGATCACTTGGTGTTCCATGGAGGAAAAAGATTGGCGAACAAATTTTTTCAGTTGGTGACTAGGACTTCGCCCCATTTCGTGTTGTAACACCATTTATAAGATAGTTTCAAAGATTATAGCCAATAGGATTAAGCAAGCTTGCTTTTGTCGTCTCCGCGAACCAGTCGGCCTTTATCTCGGGTAGAAGAATTGGGGATAACATTTTTCTAGTTCAAGAAATGTTTAGAGACTACCACTTTAACTCTGGTTCGACTCGTTGTACAGTGAAAGTTGACATTCTTCCTTATCTTGGGATTTTATCATTGATGGTTTTGTGGCCTTTAATATCCCTCCTACTATTGTTCATTGGATTATGATGTATTGCCATTAACAAAGAACTTGCTGGGTTTTTTCCTGGGAAACGGGGCATTCGTCAAGGCGACCCTCTGTCTCCTTATTTATTTGTGATTGCTATGGAGATCTTTTCACTCATCCTGTTGAAGAGAATCCAAAGTAACCCTAATTTCATATTCCACTGGAGGTGTGATAAGATATGTTAACTCACCTTACTTTTGTTGATGATCTCATTGTTTTTACTCATGGTGATACTAGGCCTCTCTCTATTGTTAAGTCTTCCTTAGCTTGGTTCTCTAATGTTTTTAGGTCATATCCTAATCTAAATAAGAGTCACTTGTATGCATCTAGTGTGGATCATAGGCTTAAAACATAGCTATTTCACTGTTTTGATGTCCAAAAAGATTTTTTGCATGTTTGGTATATAGGGGTGCCAATTATTACCTCGAAATTAAGTTACACTACATGTACCTCTCTTTTAGAGCGGATCCAAAATCGTATTTGTGTCTAGGAGCACAGTGCTCTTTCTTTTCATGGAAGGTTATTGTTAATTCAAGCAGTGCTTTCTACTATTATAGTTTTTTTGGGCTCTCACCTCTTCCTTCCTAAGAGGTTAACCTCTGAAATTGAGAGGATATTCTATTGTTTTCTCTGGTCTGGTCATTGCATAGGTTTCTATTATGCCAAGGTTTTTCGAAGCCTATTTATAGACCAAAGAATGAAGGTGGTCCTAGAATCCGGAGGTTACATCCTTGCAATATTTTGATGATAGGCAGGTATATTTGGTACATTTTGGAAGGAGAGACATCTAATTTATAGGCAAGCTCAGCCAAGGCTTATTATATTTATGATTGTCGTTTATGGTTGTAACAACCTAGAAATTTAGTAAACATAATTTCGGAAATTGTAAATGGAAATTGATATTTTTACCCTTATCTTAATTTAGAGGTTCGAAAAAAGTCTTGTGTTTGGGACATTTTTTGTGAATTTTCCTAGGACCATTGTGTGGGTCTCGAGCTTACGAGTTCGTAGACAGATGGTACATAGGAATCAGAGATCAGGCGGTTAATTATGGGTCTAGATCGGTACGTACGTGTACATAACGAGGTAAGGGCATTTGGTCTTTTTACTTAGAGGTGGATCTGCAACTCAATCTTGATTTGGTTTTGGATGTGCCACATGTGTCATAAATAATTTAACCAATACATAAACCCCTCCGTCGTTGTCCTTCTTAAAACACTAGTTTCATCTTCTTCATTTGGTTTTCAAAATCAAAAGCACAAACCTCACTCTCAACATTGGTGCTCTCCTCCGTCCACATCACTACGACGAAAGTCCAAATTTTTTTGAAAGGAAACATGCACAGGGAAGCTTAGAACCGACGAAGGAAAAGAAATCGAAACTTTGGGTCGATTTTTCGAAAACCAAAGGTATTATTTATCAATTTGGACTTTGAATTTGCATTCATGGGATTGAGTTTATGACTTTTCTTGATTGGAATGCTCGATTTGGTGGATAAACGATAAATTTACGAAGGATTGAAGAACTGAATGAAGATAGAGATTTTTTTATGAGAAGATCCAAATTTTGGAAAACTAGACGGCGGTGTACAGTGCTAGTGGTCTTCTCTAGAAATTTAGATGAAGACGCTGGTAGTATTCTCTGGCAAGCTTTCGAGCGACGGCTCCAACGACGGACGATGCCAGAGATAGCACCCGGTCCAAGTCTGGTGATGACATAGTAGGTGATGTGGCATGCCATATGGTACTGGCGCATAAGAGGCATGTGGGAGACTTGTGGTGGCATGTATCACCATAAGAGAGGTCTACTAGACTTTTACTAGTTTGGTGGCGAGTAGGCAATCCCACAGCCCATGACAACACACGTCATCATGTTTTTGACATTCCAGATATTATGGCACATGTTTGGAGTCTGTCAGAGATCATTTGAGGGTAGTTTTGAGCATCCAAAGTGACAATGTTTATGTTTAGGGCGGGTGTCTTATCCTAAGATTTAGGGGATTTTGAATACCAAGTTATGTTTAGCGTTAGTGACCCTCAATTGTTACTTTCGACATGACATACCATTCCAGGGACTTCAAAGGTGCACAAAACTTGGGATTGAGCTGCTTGGATAGATTGTGAGTGGACTTTTGTTTTATAAATTATAATACTTGCATAACTGCATCTTTTCAATCTTTTATTTCATGTTACTTATAACATTGGTCTGAATAAATGATTCAAAATGTTTATTTGGTTATTTTTCGAATCTTGAAAATTTATTTAGGAAATTGATTTCTTGTAACGACCCATCCCAAAATTTCAGGGTTGGTTAAGAATTGATTGAGGATTAGTGGGGCTAATCGGTGATTAGTCGAGGATCGTCGAACGTTCAGGGAAAAATTACAATTTTGCCCCTAGATGAGGGCACAAAGTTGACTTTTAACTTGGGAGGTCTAATGCACGGGGACTAAGGACTATTACGTAGATCGAGTCGATACGAGTCCGTAGATAGACGGCACGTCAAAATGGACATTCGACGAGACAAATACGAGTCACGAAAGAATTCACGAACTATTGACAATGACACATTTTACGAGGCAAAGTGGACTTTTTTCTTTTAGTGTGGACCCTAGATATTTGTTCCTGGCCCAATGGATGAGTGACAAGTTTGCTCCCATTATACATACATGTACCCACCTTCGTATTCTCTGGTTTCTCCCATTCGAAACCAAAAACCCATCTCTCATCCCTATACCTTTTCAGTTGAGGACCCCAGATAGACTGAGAGTGAGACTGTGGGTGAGGCAAAAGGGACAAGATGATGGTGGTGGACGGGGGAGCTACGTGGTGGTTGGAAACACAGGACCAGGTAACCCGAAAACCCTTTTCAATTTTGAATTTCGAATTCTAGGATTTGGACGTTTGGGGATGGTTCTAAGGATTGGGTTGTGTTCACTGCACTTGGATGAGTCAGTAGGGATCAAAATCAAGAAGGATGGACGACTGTATAGTGCTGGCAGGAAGCTTATGGCCGTGCGGGTTCATGATCGAACAGGTACCTTCTAGCCGTTGTGGGTCGATTTTGGTGTCACAGATCCCTTCCTGGGATTTAGACGATCCCATAGGAACTAACGGGATTGAAAAAGACGGTCGGAGGTGGAAGAACAAACCGGGTTAAGGTCACTGGTCTGCACGACCCAATTCAGAGAAATGGGCTGACCCAGACAAAGGTTAAGCATGATGATGTCATCAGCTAACATCTTCACCTGTCAGATTTTCAGGTAATGTGGCCCAATAGGGGATGGACATGTGGCAGTTGTTAGTTCACAGTCAACCTGACATGTTAGTGACGTGGACCAATTAGATGGCGCCACGAGTTACTGACATGTCAGACACGTGGACCCGTAAGCTACTCACACGTGGCACTATTAGCTAACACGTGTTAGATGTCAAACTATCAGAGATGACGTCACTGCTGACGTCGGCGATGAAATCAGCGTTGACTGCAAACATCAGCGTTGACCAGCAACTTTGACCCGTTCATGGGGCACGCGTGGGCATGTATTTCGAGGTGGGACCAAGACCATTTTAAAGTTTTTGACGATACGAATCCTATGGTGGTGGTTTCGAGTCGATCAGAGATCGTTAGATTGGTCAAATTGAGGTTTAAAGCCTAGGGAAGCGTGTCCAGGACACATTGACTTTTTCGGGAATATTGGGGGTACTTGATATGGAATTTTCTAGGTTGGTAGTAACCTTTGAGTATATTTTGGATTGGTCTAGATGACCCAGAGAGGTCGGATTAGTCCGGAGAGGCTTATGGCACGCGTATCGAGGCACATCTTAGACGTCTATGAGTGAGCTTTGTTTTATGAATATGATGCATTCATAAATGTTTTATATGTGTTTATGAACATGATTTGAGATGCCATGAGTGCATGTGTTTTAAATATGAATTGTTTGGAATTTTCGGCGGAAAATGCGTTATTGCAAGTAGTTCGAGATTTCTATTTTATATGATATTTGGGCTTTGGCCGAGTGTACTACGTGCTTGTGTTTTATGTAATTCCGAAGGTTTCATGGAGAGGCATGAAACCGAGGAACTGATTTACAATTTTGGAGGATTTCGCAGAGATGCGTGAAATCGAGATTCGAGCATGAGTCCCCGTGAACGATGATTTGAAAGTGTTTTGGGAATGAGAAATGGTTTTCTACTTTGGAAATATCTTTCGGTCATATAACCCCGTTGATTTGAGGTTTGAATTAGAGTATAGTCAAACGTGAGATAAGTTGGGATGTGACCCAGTTATAAGTTTTATGAAAGATATTTCGGGCATGAGATCTAGTTGCCGATTTTATAGGATTCGGATTCGAGGAATCCTGGGATATGAAGTGTCGTTGGACACTAGATTTTCGGGTTATGACCCATTTGGTGATGTTCCGTACTTGAAGCCCTATTGATGATGGTATTCGGGTGAGTCCTGGATGATATGACACTCGCCTCACGATGCACTACCTGTTGTCGAGCAGCTGCGGGAAGTAATGACCGAGGGAGGCTCGACTTAGGAGTGCTGATGTTATCTTCTGAGATCGATTGACAATGTGTTCGCGATGATCTAAAGACGGTCGGGCGAGTGATGTGTTCACGGTGACATGCTATGATTTTGAGTGGTCCTGAGCTATATGCACATGTGCTAGGATTAGAATCGTGATTGACATTGAGGATGAGATGTGTTCCCACGTGTTCTATGAATTGGGATGAGGCTTCGTTCTAGTTTTCTTTGATTTGGTTTTGGGCTGCGGCCCTGTATGTTTTGGTTTTTGGACTAAGACCCTACTGAGATGATGGCTTCGATTGAGAAACATTTTTCACTGTGTTTTGATTTAGGAAGCAATACGTCTCGCTTCCGAGAAAGTATTTGAAATAATTGTTTTATGATCCATGCGTGCTTTTACGTGAAGGTTATAAATGTGATTTCGATAAATTGTTTTTGAACTATTTAATTTTTGTCTACTTACAGCTTTTATGGTTTTTAATACCCTTCAGGTTGATCATGGATGCGGGTTGTAGCAGAGATCGTGACATCACATGCACCACTGATCCTCGCGTACTCTGATGGACCCCGAGCGGAGGATGAGTTTATCCCTGGTTTGACACGCGATGTCAGAAGGGAGCAGGCACATCCTACGATAATCCAGGGGGATTGGGATGGATCCTGTCATTTCTAGACACATTTTTATGATTTTGTGGAATGGTGATTTTGGGTTAGGCCCAGTTTTGAAAACGTTTTGACTTAGGTCAAGAGTTAAGGATTTTCTAAAAGCAAGTTTTGGATTATTCACTATAGACCAACCTCGAGATTATGATTATATCTATTGTCTACGCTTAACACAGATTTCCCAGACAACTATAGCTTAGGATGAATCTCAAGCAGCCAAAGCTCGGGATAGTTCCCAGGCAGTCGATGCTCGGAATTTTTTTATAGGACCCCCCCAAGAAACACTAAATCTCACCTCTGGGTCCTACTCCAGTCTGATAGGTAACCTACAATCAAAAAAGTACCCTAGAAACCCTGTCAGACAAGGGATATTAATACCTCAATAAGTTCATGCCTCCGCTCCGTAGACAGCCTCGATCCTCATGCAAAGGTCTTGAAGGGTTTCAAAACTAAGAAAAATGTGTGAGTGGACAAAAATCAAGGTTTATAAAAAACATATTATTCGAAACACAACATTTACTCTTCGTTTTACAAAACTTTGCATGCACTAAGTTTACAAATAAAACATCAATCTCGGAACACGTGCATAACCAGAAAGCCAGTGAATTCAGACACCCTTTTTAACACGAAACCAAATTAGGATATTACAACAACACGACTAAACTCCAGCACAGACTCAACAACTATAAAAAATCAATCATACTATCTGAATGCATCAACATACCATATGACCCAATCTCGATGCCTGCAATCTGAATCATAATATCAATGTGCACTACCTGTAGGTTAATAGCACTCGGGAACTACGGAGTCCCTGATTCGACGTCTGAGTGTGGACCGTCTCAGGAACTATGGAGTCCCAGACTCGACGTCTGAGTCACGATCCCAGTCTAAGGAACTATAGAGTTTTACCTTGACATTTGAGACTACTCATAATATCGGTCTCGGGAACTACAGAGCTTTACCTCGACGTCTGAGACTATCCAACCAATCTAAAATCTAGAGGAGGGTCTCCAGAACATATATCACATCGTTACCATCGTCACACATCATCATATTTCACATCATCCCAAATATCACATTCATCACGAGTACCGAGGAAACACAAGTTGCTATCAACAACGACAATCTACAGTTCAACATGCCAAGCCTAAGCCCAAATCATAACCCGACCATGACCTCGTAAAACAACCATCACTACTTAAAAAATGGGCTACAACCACGATTTATAGGGCACAGATTTGATGTTTTTTTAATTATTTTATAACACAAATAAGCTAAATTTGTATTCAAAAAGGTGAAAGCATGAATATTCGTGTCTTTAGACAGCACAAAAAGAAAAAATTTGTGCTTAAAATACTATTTAGTACAATTGTAGATCTTTATATTTCAACCATCCACATTTATTATCAGCAGACCACGTGATGGGTCTAAGGAATTTAATAAAACACATGAACTATTCGAGTCCTTAAAAATTTAATACATACAAAAAAATTAATCAACTTTTCATATCTCTAATAATATACTAAATCTTAATAAAACCGCTTACATATTCCAATTTTTATGCACTTTTTAGCACAAGGTTGTTGTAATGCTTTATTTTCATAATAAACTTTATTTTGTTTTGTTAAATATTAGCTTTTTTTGTGAAATACTAATATTTGAGCCTAATTTTTTCTCAATATGTGGCTTGACCCTAGCCATAGTCTGCAATTTTTTCCTTATATGTCATTATATTATACATGTTAGTAAATATAGCTTCTTGTGCCACTGTAAAAATTGACATTATTAGTATTCACATGTTCAACTACAAAGCACATTTTTTTTTTATGGAATATGACTTTATGTACTACTATAGAGTACAATTTGTTTGACATATGGCCTTTATATACTACTATAGAGCACATTTTTGCTGGAGTGTAGCCTTTATGTACTACTATATAACACAATTTTATTAAAGTCTGTCATAGTACATGTTTTGTCTTTACCACTATAAGACACATTTTTTTTGTAATTCATATCTAATACAATGGTTCACCAACATTTCCACAGGTGATTCACAATTTTTTTTGCCAACTCTTCTCCTCATATCACACTCACTTTATATTAAAGGCTATCTCTCAGAAAGTGGGAAACTCTCCCTGATTTAAATTTTAAAATTAAATAGCACCTAGAAAGAAGCAATTGAAGTTGAAGACAGTTTTTGGTAAACAAAAAAGTTGAATTTCGACCCAAACCCACAAACAAGAATCAAAAGTCGCCATCTTTGATCAAATGCTTACATCTTCACTCTTTCTTTTCCCCAAAAATTCCTGAGTTTTTGGTGTTCCGCTATGCCAATTTTGCATTGGTGCGCTAAGGTAGAAAGTAAACATTGTTGAACAGTAATTTTCTTTATTTATTTTTTTTATTGAAACAAGTAAGAATTTCATTAATAAGCAAAAATTGCAAAATAATGAAAGCCCACGAACAAAAGAAACTTACAAGGGACATAAACATACACACAAATAACACTAAATTTATGTGTATATACATCCAGTATTATAAAAATAAAACAACCCAAAATCAACTCTAGATCAAAAAAATGGAAAGTCGTTATCACCGAACCTACCGCTTCAAACGCCGCCCAAACTGCCACAAATCAATAGACAAAAAATCACCAGAAGTAAGGATAGTGAATGTGAAACTGAAGAAGTCAGCGGAGAATGGGAGTGAGCAAGTCACCCGCGCAAATAGCGCTCCCATAATCCATTCGACAGGTGCAAAACGCACTTTAAAGACAATTCCATGAAAAAATAGCCATTGGATTAAGTGATGGACTTCTGTGACATAGTGTTCAAGGTTCAGAGTCATTGAGTGCTTTGAATGAAGGAAGAGGAAAGGATTCAGGCATGGTGGAAGGAAGCTGAAATGGAGATGGGATGGTAGATCTAATGCGACTTTGAAAGTCACCAAAGGAGAAGAAGGAAAAGCCTCCAGAGTGGGAGGGGCAGGATGAATGCCACAGAGGACAGGGAAAAAAGCCGAAATAAGAGAGTTTCTAAAATTAGTAAATGGAAAAACAAACCAAAAAACCACCATACTGAAAACGAAGTAGCAGCTAGTAGAGGAAAAACAATTAAAAAAATACAAAACAAAAAACAACAAAACAACAAAACAACAAAACAACAAAAAAGGAAAAATAACACGTAGAGCTTTTACTACCAAGAGTGCGACACCGACAAGAGCCTTCACCAAAAGCTTGATAAGGGCGACACCGACAAGAGCCTTCACCAAAAGCCAGTGGCAGCGAACCCAAGACCATCCACCGAGGGGGAAGACCAGCAGGGAAGAGATACACTGCAGCAAGCAAACCGACAAAGAGGAAGACACTGCAGGTAGCAAACCAGCAGATCGAGGGAGACATTGCAGTAGCAGAGCGAGGAAGATAGCAATCCAGCAGATGGAGAGCAAGACAAGGGAGAGGAGAAAGGAGAGTCCCCTCACCGTTATCCTCGCCGTCCTAGACCACACCAAAATGGAAAAAACGGCAGGGGAAAATAGAGAAAGAAAATGATCGGATCGGAAAAGAAAACAGGGGAGGCAGGGAAGAGGGAGAGGAAGGGGAGGAGAGGAAGAGGACTATAAAGAAAAGAAAAAAAGGAGAAGCCAAATGGGGGTGGGAGGCGTTGCCATCGACCCCAGAAAGAGGTGGCAGCTACAGGGGTTTTAAAGTATAGAGAAACTTAGAGAGAGGGCAGAGAAATTTCTCTCTCTAGGGTTTTTCTCTTATGAGCCCAATTTTCTCTCGAAAATCGTGTAATAAAATATTCAAAATTTTCCAAAATCCGATAAAATCCTAAATCACTCAATTATCATCAACAACACATAAAAACACATTTTAAACATATAAATATGCATGGATATGGTTTAAAGAAAATGAAAGCCCACTCACACGTACTTTTTTCGCTAACGAACCGAACTACGTGTTTTTCCGTAAAATCCAAGAATGTCCATTCCTGTCAAAAATCACACAGAAGGGTCACTAACCACCCTAATTTACTTATACTTGAATCCCATAATTTTTCGGTATTTTTAAACGAATTAAAACGAATTCTAAACAAATTAAAATGAATTCTAAACATTCGGACATTCAAAATTGTCTCGAGACGATATCTGATTATTTTGAAAATTGTATCGTTAAACTGTAACGACACGTCCCGAATTAGCAGGATTAATTAAGAATTAATGACGGATTAGCAAGGCTAATCGGGGATTAGACAAGGATTAGCGGAAGTTCAAGGCAAAATGACGATTTTGCCCTTAGAATGGGCAAAATGTTGACTTTTCGTTCGGACGGTCAAATGGACTTTGACCGATGACCGTGACGTAGTTCGAGACGTCACGAGTTCATAGTCAGATGGCACGTTCGATTCTGACATCCGTGGAAGAAGTTATGACGATCGGAAGATCAGGGGCGTTTTGGTAATTTTGGCGAAAAGGGGCCAACGGTTGATTTTTGACCCTGGAGGTCTTATGACCGAGGGCCAAGCACCGTTACGTAGATCACAACGATACGAATCCGTAGACAGGCGGCACGTCGAATTCAGACGTTCGACGGCAAAGTTACGGTTCACGGAAATTCGAACGTACTATTGCACGTTTTTCGAGACGGATGATTATTTGGCATTTAGTGGGCCCCAGCTTTTTCTCAGACCCAATGGATGAATGACAGATGTCATTCATCCATTCCTCATCCTTTTCCTCCATGCACCAAACCCTTCCCCGTGCATCCATTTTCCATCCATTTTTCCAAACCAAACCCGATCCCATTTTCCATCCCACACCCAAACCATTGACCCCTGAACATTGAGGAGAGGCCAGAGAGATTAAGAGGACCGGCTGGACGTGGTGGCTGGCCGGGCAGAGCCGCCGTGCACGGCGGAGAAGAAAAACCCAAGCAAGGTATCAGTTTAATCCATTTTCAATCCATTTTTGATTTCGTGTGTTATGGGTCGATTTGGATGTTTGTTTGGAATTAATTAGGTTGCTAGGACATCGTTAGGAAGGTTTTGGGAGGTTTTGGACGTCTAGGAATCCCTGGGAGGTTTTTGGAAAATTTGAACCGTGAGGGTTGAATTGAACCGGTCGGGTTTCATAGGTTTTAGGGGTTCTAATCAATTGGGTTAGGTTCCTATGACAATTATAGGAAGAATAGGATCGATTAGGATGGAAATCGGTGAAAAACTGGACCGGTCACGCCGGTCCAAGTTGCAAGAAAAATCGAACCGGACCGGTCGGCTGGAGGTTAGGGGTGACACTGTTCACTAGCGCGTGAGGCCCACGTGCAGCCACTTCAGACGGCGTGTACGGGAACGTGGGGAGGAATTTGAGGATGGTTCCAACATGTGAAATCATCTATTCGATGTAACGAACATTTTGGGACTGGTTTCGAGTCGATCGGACATCGTCTCGATATAGTTCGGGCTGTCCGAAGGTTTCGGTGCTAGTTTAAAAATAGTAAAAAAATCCCAAAAATTTAGGGGGCTTTAGTGAGGGGTTAATTAACTAGTTAGTTACCCTCTAAAGTGATTTTGACAGGTTTGGGAATCCCGGAGATGACAGTTGACCTGGAAAGGCGTACGACGCGCATATCGAGGCAGCAGCGCGGACGGTCTGTGAGTGGACTTTATTTCTGAAATCGATGCATGCATAAATGTTTTATATATGTTTTAATATGTGTTTTGGGATGCCTTGAGTGCATTTTGGTGTGTGTTTATGTATGGGCACGTACTTCGAGGTTTCGGGTTTTATACGTGCTTATATGCGCTTACGATTTCGGTTTTCATGAAATGGTTTTGAAAAGTAAAACGACCCATTTGGTCTTGATTATTCGGGCATGAGACCCATTTGGATTTGGTTTGACTCGGGCATGAGACCCTATTGACGACCTACGGGTCGGAGTCGTGGTCGCGACGGGTGCTGTGTGCACGACGACAGACGATGTGACGCTCGCCTCCGAATTGGGATGCGTTCCTTCCGGAGAGGTCACGATGCATGTCCCGTTATCGAGCAGCCACTGGAGGCTTGACTTCGGAGTGCTGACGGTTTAGAGGATCGATCGGCGACGTGTGCACCATGGTCCCGAGATGGTCGCGGCAGTGATATGTTCACGGCGACATACCAGGATTGAGAGCGGTCCTGGATTGATAGTTGCACGCATCGCTACGATCAGGATCGTGACTAACCCTGAGATATCGGGCTCGATGCCCAGTTGATTTGAGTTCGGGCTCGAGGCCCAATTATTGTGAAATCGGGCGAGCGGCCCTGTTGAGTTCTATGTTCTGGCTGGAGGCCCATTTGCTTTGTGTTATCAGGCGTGAGTCCCGCTTTTATGGGTTTTGGTATTCTGGTATGTATATACCCTCCTTATGAGATGATTGATTGGTCTCCTCCAGCGTCGACTTGGAGAGTCACGATCCACAGACCAGAATGGGTATCCTCATAGGGATCCCGTTCCAGGAGTGGAGGTTACTTATTATGTTGTGGTCTCGGACCAGATTCCGGAGGGATATGAGGACTAGATCCAGAGAGAGAGCTGGGACTAGATCCAGAGATTGAGCCTCCCAGATGGAGATTCCTGGGAGAAGACTCGGAGTGAGACCCCGAGTAGTGTGCACACTAGATAGATATGATGACATCGTGACTATATCGGGGATGTGATCCCTAGGGGTTGTGTGCCCCGAGATGGCATCTTCTCCGGAAGTGCCTAGGATGGGTTATATATGTATATATGTATATATGTATATGTGGACAGGTTTTCACTGAGATGGCGTTGGGCTGAGACCCTCGCGTATTGGTTTTGGGCTGAGACCTACATGAGATGATTTTGGGACGAGGTCCCACGTGTTTTGGTTTGGGCGGAGGTCCCATGTGTTCATTGACTAATTTCGGGCTAAGGCCCAAATGGTTTGATGGTTCATGACGGTTTATGGGAACCGGGCATGAACCCTAGAAATGGTTTTTAAATGCATGCATATGTTTTTAATGAAGGGCATAAAGGTCTTTTATGAAATGTTTTTATAAAATTATTTGTTTCGTCCACTCATAACTTTTATGTTTGAATGCCCTTCAGGTTGATCGCGGATGTGGCTGTAGCAGAGACGAGACATCGCATTCCTCATTCGGATCCTGGCGTACTCTGATAGCCCGGTTGGGCAAATGATGGAAATATCCCTGGTCTGACACTTCGTGTCAGACGGGAGCAAACACGTCCCACGCTAATTCCGAGAGATTTAGGGCGGGTCCTGTCATAAACTCATACTATCGAAAGGATAAACTTTTGTGTTGACCGTTTTCCAAGGGACGTGGTGTCAGGACCCACCCCGGCTTCACCCCGAAACCCGAGGTAAATCCTGCTCCCGTCTGACACCCCGACACAAAACAGTCAGACGCAGGAGAAACTATATAAAATATCCCGAAGTTATAATTTACAGAGCATAGTACAAAATACATGGAAATCAAAACCGATAATAAGTACACGCATGCGGAGGAAAAATTAAGCACTCGAAAATCCCGCTCGTCACTTCTATGCCTCAGACACTGCCTCGACGTCAAGACCCCGCGCTATCTCCACAACCTGGAGGGCAATTTAAAATAGAAGGTGTGAGTGGACCATAATTAAAAGAAAAGTTCTAACACTATTTATCAGAAAAACCGAGTTTAACCCTCCGTTTTGAAAACCACATGCATAACCCAGTTATCAGAACAGTTATAAACCAAATTACCATAAACCACATCATAAGAAACAGAAATACTATAAAACAGTTAGAAAAACCACAGCCTGTGAATCATAAAACCGTGTCATAAACCATGAACATGAAATCATCATTTTCCGATCAAACCTGCTGGACCTATCCGAGTCTTTAAACTCCCGAGTCTTTAAACTCAACAGGCCTCAACAATATCCGAGTCTTTAAATTCCCGAGTCTTTAAACTCAACAGGCCTATGGGGGGGATTTCAATATATCCGAGTCTTTAAACTCAATCCGGGCCCGTCCCCCGTCAAATCAGTATCCGGGTCTTAAACCCAATAACCAGATCCAGCAAATCCAATCCAAAACCATTTGAAAACCATTTCTAAATCCACATCCAAACCCGAATCCGAAATCACCGGTCTGATGCCCTTCCAGCATCCCGAACCGTCATTCCGAACCCAAATCCGGAATCCACTTTTCCACTCGGAAACCAACCCTTTTTCCGAAATCCGTTCCTAAAACCGAAAACCTTTAATCATCGAAATCATGGTCCAAAATTCTTTTATAATCATTTAAAACCACTTATCATTTGAATTCCCAAAACCATAGCATCAATTTCAGAAACCCACCATTCCTCGTAAAACGTGCTAAAAATCGATTTCCTCGAAAAACGTGTAATAATGTAAAACTAACCGAAACATATTCGATAAACATAGAATTATGATTAAAACCACAAAAAATTTATAGAAAACAGTTATGCATGTTCGAGTTTAAGGAAAGGGTCCACTCACAGTACCGAGCCCTCAATCGTGCCCCGAACGTCCTGCACGTTCCTCGGCTTCCTCGGGAAATCCCGATCCTGTCAACAATCACCAAATTACGTTACTAACACGTCTACGAAGGTTCACCTAACTTCCCTCAAAATTCCCCGAATCCTAAACGTAATAAACCGAGACCCTAACCCGTCACCCTCACGGAAGTAACCTCAAACGACGTTCGAACAACCCGAAACCACTTCCAATAGACTCGTTAGAACACCTAGACCAAAAACCATGTTGACCACTTTCCCCATCGCCGCCGCACGTGCCCCCACGCTCCTCCCAAAGTGGCTGCGCGTGGCCCTCACGCGCCTGCTACAGTACCATCTTCAACCTCGACTCACTGTGTTGAACCAGCCGCCGCAGGCTGAACCGGCGAGAACTGATCTCCGCCGTCCGGCCATCAATTCAACCTCTCTTTCCTCCCACAGCTGCGTCCAGACCTGCCCTATCTATTCCCGTACTCCGTTCACCTCGACACAGCCTCTACACCGTCGACTGAAGCTCGAACCAGACAACCCAATTCCCCTGTTTTCCTTCCCGGCCACCCAGTTCACCTCCCTTCACGGTGGCTACACCAAACTCTTCCCTGGACCTCTCTAAGCCTAACCCAGCTAACCAGAACCGTCGACTCACTCCCAAACGTCACGACTCGCCGTTTGAAACTCACGGCCAAAACAGAGCACACAAGCGCACTCCGTCGTGCCGGCCGCCACCGTGCACCACCCATCACGGCAGCACAACCGAATTACTCCTAGGACTCAACTAGATCCCCTAGACCACTCTAGACTCATCGATTCAACCTCCCAAGCCACGACTTCCACGTTGAACCTCAACGGGAAAACAGAGTATCAAAATGGGGATGAGGAAATTACCTGCCTCCAGTCGCCGCCGTGAGTTCCTCCGGGGCTGGTCGACTCCACGCAACCCTCACGACACCACCGCGATCTCAGTTGCACCGTACACGGACACCACCGCCACGATTTCTCCACACTCTCTGATTTCCTCCTTGTTTCCCTCTGATTTTCTCGTGGCCCGCAGCTCACACACACACACCTGCTGCACCCCTCAACCAACTCACCAGCTTCCCTTCGATCTCCCGTCCCTCACTCACTCACCAGAACTCATCAACTTCCACAATAACTCCCAATATCCCTCTGTTTCTCTCTGTGTCGAAGAACACGACCACACACAGCACGGGTGCACCCCAATTATTTGGGCCGTGCACACACTGGAATCCCCCAGAACCCACTACACACTTGCCACATGTCACCATCCCCCACTCTCTCTCACACACATGGCCCTATCTCAGCCCTTCATCTGCTTATCTCTGCACAAATCCCCAGGTGCAAAAAGACCAAATTGCCCTTCTGTTTCACTCAAAATTACGGTTTTGCCACTAACTTTCTAGACCCGTAACTCCCACACCGTAAGTCCGATGAATGCGTGCCGCCTGTCATCGAACTCAGGATGACGAGAGCTATCTAACCATCCTAGGTCAACATACCAAAACCCGATTACACAAAAAGTCAACTATTCCCCCTAATTTACCCAAATTACGGTTATGCCCTCTACCTTCCGAACATCACAACTTCCTCCTCGGATGTCGGAATCGGGCGTGCCACCTGCCTATGGGTTCATGACGTCCTAAACTACGTCCTGGTCACCGGTCAATACCCAATTAACCACCCGAACAAAAGTCAACAGGTTGCCTGAACCAGGGGCAAAATCGTCATTCTAAACTTACGGACCTATCGGGACCACCTAACCACCAATAAACCTCACTAATCCCACCTTAATCACTATCTTAATCTCGGATCTCGGGACGGGTTGTTACACGTGGCACGCTCCCTCACGAGCTAACCAAGGTGGCTGCGGGTGAGCCTCACGCGCCACAGTACTATTTATCGTCTTCAACCTGCGGTCGATCCATTTTTCTAGTTTTTAGGTCGCCCAGCACGGGAAGAAAACGACCATTTCACAACCTTTTTTCACATTTTAAGTGTCTAATCTACTCTACTAAAAGCAAGGATAAGATCTATAGCAAGAAAATGACAAGAACTCACCAAGAAATTCAAACCCGAAATCAAGGATTTTGGCTCAAACTCCAACCTTCATCCCAGAGGCATTTTGCATCCAAACTCCTCCTGTGCCACTTCAAAATGGTCGTACCAACCCCCAGAACCCTCATAGCAGCCCAGTTCCCTAGCTCCTTTCCTTGAACCGAGGACCCGTAAGCAAAAACATGAACCCATGGTTTCGGGTTTCCTGGACAACCCGCTTCCTCTTCCCTTCCACTCAACTCGGATCACTCTCTCCCTGTTTCTCTGACAGGTCCCATACCTAATCCCCTGGATTATCCTGTGATGACTTGCTCCCGTCTGACACCACATGTTAGACCAGGGATAATATCGTGATCCAAACAGGGTTTCTAGAGTACGCAGCTTCATGTGATGCCTCAGTCTCTACTACAACCTGCATCATCAATCAACTTGGAGGGTGTCAAAACCAAATAAAAGATGTGAGTGGAAAAAAATAAATAGTTGGACAATCAAGTTTCCGAAATCATAATTTAACCCTCTGTTTTACAAAGCATGCATGCATATCAATTTAAAACCTTTCTTTCCAATAAAACAGTAACATATGAAAACTGACGCACTCATCGTAAAACCAACACGTGAAAACTTCTGGATACAAATCAATAAATCTAAATCCTCAGGACCCATTATCATATCCAGCATCTATCTTATATCATCACATCACCATCATCAATCACGATATCCAAGCACCGAGTGCAATCAAACTCCAGTGCAGCCCCAAGTCCGAGCATGTCGCCAAGAACACAGCTACGACCAATGTTCATATCGTCGTTGTGAACAAATCAATGGTCGACGTCCATATCGTCGTGAACAAATCATAGAACGATCTTATACATCATAAGCACTCCTGAGTCAAGCCTCTCACGGTTGCTCGACAACAGAGAGTGCATCGTGACCTCTCCATGGGGAGGGGGACACAGCGCATCCTGAAAGCGAGCAACAATCATCATAGGTCCTCTCCGGGGAAACATATTCACAACCGAAGGCCCTCTCCGGGGAAACACATTCCTACTGGAGTCATATCAATCATCTCGGAGAATGTTCATAGTAAAAACAGTGGAAAATTTATCAAATCTTATAAACGCATTTTCACAAACATTTTGCTTTCAAATCAAATCAAATCATGAGTTTCACGTAGGGTCTTAGCCCAAAACATAGATTCCAAAAATCTCATAAAAACGATGTCCAGTCCTCATTTCACAATCTCAAAATCATTTCACAATCTCAAAATCATTTCACACACAAATCACAGTTCAATTTCACTTTTAACTATAAACTAAGTCAAAACCATAATCCAACTAGGTCTCAAGCCCAAAAAGCCATTTTCACAAAAATCAATAAGATATTTCAAAACTGATAATCAACCAGCATATAAAACATTTATGCATTTCATTTATCCAACCATATGAAAACATGGGTAATACCGATAATCAACCAACAAATAAAACCACGTGTCAGACCAGAGATAATACTGTGATCCAAACAGGGGTTTCAGAGTACGCAGCTTCATGTGATGCCTTAGTCTCTACTACAGCTCCCATCCGCGAACAACCTGTAGGGTGTCAAAAACAAATAAAAGGTGTGAGTGGACAAAAATAAACAGTTGGAAAATCAAGTTTCTGAAATCATAATTTAACCCTCCGTTTTACAAAGCATGCATGCATATCAATTTAAAACCTTTCTTTCCAGTAAAACAGTAACATATGAAAACCGATGCACTCATCGTAAAACCAACACATGTGAAAACCTCTAGACACAAATCAATAAATCAAAATCCTCGGATCCATTCTCATATCCGACATCTGTCTCATACCATCACATCTTCATTATCAGTCATGATATCCAAGCACCACGTGCAAGCTCCAAGACAGCTCACGTCTGAGCACGTCACACAGAACACATCTACGATCGATGTTCATATCATCTCCATGAACCATTCAACGGTCAGCGTCCATATCGTCGTGAACAAATCATCAAACAATCTCATACATCATAAACACCTCCTGAGTCGAGGCTCTCATGGCTGCTCGACAACATGCAGCGCATCGTGACCTCTCGGGGTGGAGGGGAACAATGCATCCCAGAGGCGAGCAACAATCATCATGGGGTCTTCTCCAGGGAAAAATATTCACAACTGCAGACCTTTCCGAGGAAACACATTCCTACCGGAGTCATATGAATAATCTCGGAAAATGGTCATGGTAAAAATAGTGGAAACATTTATCAAATCTTATAAACGCATTTTCACAAACATTTTGCTTTCAAATCAAATCATGTGTTTCATGTAGGGTTTCAGCCCAAAACATAATTTTCACAAATCTCATAAAAACGGTGTCCATTCCTCATTTCACAATCTCAAAATCATTTCACACACAAATCACGGTTCAATTTCACTTTTGACAATAAACTAATTCAAAACTATAATCCAACTGGGTCTCAAGCCCAAAAAGCCATTTTCACAAAAATCCATAAGATCTTTCAAAACCGATAATCAACCCGCATATAAAAAAAATTATGCATTTCATCAATCCAACCACATGCAAACATTACATTTCAAACCATATTCATAAAACATTAAAACATATATGCATGCATCATTTATAAACCAAAGTCCACTCACAGACTGTCCACGCTGCGCACTCAAAATTTGCACCGTAAGCCAATTTGAAGTCAATCCACAGTCTCCGGGACGTTCGGGCCTGTCCAAATGATGCCCAAAGGTTACTATCAACCTATATAAGTCCATATCAAAGACCCCAAAAAATCTCAGAATCGAGAACATGTCCCGAACAAGCTTCCCGAGGAGAAAAACCTCCAAATGACCTATCCAATGATCTTCGATCGACCTGAAACCACCACTATTGGATTCAAAATGTTGAAACCTTTAGAACAAGACTGGTTTAACCTCAAAATTCGTACCCATGCGCCCACACTCACTTGTCAAAATCTGGTCAATTGTGGTCAACGTTGACGTCACGTCGGTCAACGTTGACATCAGCTGCTGATGTCACTCATTGACGTCAACCTGACAACTATGACACCTGACAGCTCAACAGCCACCACGTGGCACCCCCATATTGGTGCCACGTGTCACCCTCTAACACGTGCCATGCCACATGATGATTTCACATATTGATGTCATCACTACCACGTGTCACTACCATGTCAGCTCTGATAATCTGACACCTCTCTGACACGTTGCCACGTGACATCACCTCACTAGTCCATGGGGTCTGACACTACTGACGTGGACTGCCACGTCAGTTTTGACAGGTCTGACACACTGCCACGTGGCACTACCTTACTAGTCCAAGTGGTCTAACATCGCTGTCGTGGACTTGCCACGTTAGCTGACACAGACTTGCCACGTTAGCTGACACGTCACCTACTAATACCTCTTGATAACTCACCACGTGGCACCAACCATCCTCTGCCACGTGGACTGACAAGCCACATCATCGTCGTCTACCTCAGACGGGTTGACCCGCGACCCTGTAATCGGGACATTCGACCCGTGACTCAACCCGATCTGTTCTCCCTCATCTGACCATTAATCTTCACCATTTTTCTTCCATTCAACTTGTCTCTAACCTAGGAATCTATCTACGAGGTTGAAATGAAGGAACGTTACCTAAAAAGCTTGGCCATGATCGAAACCTCGCGGGTCCAGTTTCGAACTCGAACCCAGGCCCATGTGGTTGTCCTTTTTCCTTCATTTTTGGTTCAACATACTTGCAAGGATGCAGAGAAGGTGAATATGTTCAGAAAAGAGGGTTTACACCCTTAAAATCCAAAACCCAAAAATTCAACTTAAATGGATTTTGGGTTTACCTTTTTCTGAGTTTCTTAGACCCCCACTGTGGCTCTGCTATCCACCACCATCCCTGTTTGTCTCTCAGTCTCACCCTCTCACTCTGTCTCTCTCTCTCTCAAGCAGTAGCAAGTGAAGATGGGAGGAAGAAAATGGAGGAAGGGTTAGGGTTTGTTTGAACAAAGAAAGGGGGATCCATGTAGGTGAGGTGACGGGCCAATGGGATGAGTGACACTTGTCTCTCTTCCATTGGTCCCAGCCAGATATTTTGGGCCTACTAAAAATAACCAAAAAGTCAACTCTTTTCGAAATACGTGCACCATCAAAACCGATTGAACCTTCCTTGACTTGTAACTTTCATGTCCGATGTCCGATCTCGATGTGTCGCCTGTCTACGTACTCGTAATCTTTCGATCTACGTAATGGATCTCAATCCACGTACATTTGACCTCCGGGGTCAAAAGTTAACATTTTCACCTATCCAATGGTAAAATCGTAATTTCATCTCGATCGTTCGATAATTCTTGATTAATTCCCAATTAATCTCGATAATTCTCAATTAATTCTTGATAATCCCCTAAATTCGGGACGGGTCGTTACATTCTCCTTCATTTTTTCTCCTCCTCAAGTTATCTGTCTCATTCTCTCTCTGGTTCGAATGGAAGAACGACCATGGATTTCCCATGGAATTCGCATCATGCCTACCCAAGTCCATAATCACACACAACACACTTAAAAAAACAGGGGACTGAGTCAGTGGAGGGCCAAAATATCAGAACCTTCTAGACATAACACATGGCAACATCTCATAGGTTTCAATGCCAATGACCAAAATAACCCTTGGTACAAAATTACCATTTTGCCTTTCGTCCTTTTTAACCCATAACTCCTTCACCCTAACTCTGATTTTAGCGTGCCGCCTATCTACAAACTCAGCATCCTGAGACCTTCCTAATGGTGTTTTCAAAATTCTCAATTAAGGTCCATAACAAAAAGTCAACATTTTATGTTTTCTCCAAGGGAAAAATCGTCCTTTTCTCAGTTTTTTCCAAATTTTCTTTCCTTTGGAGGTCTGGGTCGTTACAATTTTTCCCAGATGGCTAATGCTTGGCGTAGTTTCTCAGACGACTACAGCTCGTGGTGATTCCCAGGAAGCCGACTCAAGGTAGTTCCTAGGCAACTAGTTATCAGGATTTTTTCCAAACGACTGATGCTCTGAGTAGTTTCCCAAACGGCTGCAACACATTCCTAGGTAGTTGAAGCTCGAATTTTTTTCCTAGAAGGCTGATCCTTGGGATAGTTCCTAGATAGCTGCAACTTAGGATGATTCCCAAGCCAGCTAAAACACGTGGTAGTTCCCAATCAGCAGAAACTCGGAGTTTTTCCTAAAATACTGATGCTTCGGGGAATCTAGAATTGGGTGTGATTGATTTCTAATATTTTGTGCCTAGGTCTTTGACATGATTTATAAACAAGACTTTCAGGGGAATGTAGGCCACAAGGATTTTACATATTTCATGTTTTTTAATTGTGGGTTTCATTAGTTATGGTTAATATTTAAACTGAAATCCGGTTTTTTGTGATTTGATAAGGATTTTATGTATGGATATTGTTTTATAATTGGAGGGGAAAAGGTATGTTTCTCGGAAATGCATTACTAAATGATTTTTTTTGTCCACTCATACTTTTACTAGTTTTATATTTGCTCCAGGTTGTTGCATAGAGTCATAGGTGGACTTTGAGACGGAGGCATAGTTTTACCAATGTGCACCAGAGACTTTTTAGAATAGAATTTTGATACTTTTTTTTATATAGTTACCTAGATACTCTGTAACATTGTTTACCTGTTTGCCTTTGGTAGTTTAAATGGTTAAGACGAGTTGGTTTTATATATGGCTATCCCTTGTCTGACATATTCTTTTTGTCTTTTATTTTAATAGCCATATTGTATTTTTGGAACTTTAGTTTAGCTTTCAGACGAGAGCAGACTCTTTCACAATTATCAAAGTGTTTTCAGGAAGGGTCCTATTAATGGATCCTAAATTCTCATACCAAATGTTCATGGAATTGGAGGAAATTGATGAAATTACATGTTGTTATCTGTCTGTTTATCCATGGTATTGTGGGTAATGGTCAACATATGTTCTTATGGCATGATTCGAGGAACAACCTTGATCTTTGCTTTCTTTGGTTGGTATTGAAGGGTTGGCTATCTTGGGTATTCATCCAAATGTATTCATCTCCTCTGTTATCGATTATGGGCATTAAAGATGGCCTTTATCTTTTAACCCTGGTGTTAACTCAATTAGGAGAATTTGTTACTCTATTCCGATCATACCTTCTCCGGTTGATAAATATATTTGGTCTCTCACTTCTAATAGGTTGTTCTTTTCCAATTTGTTGTGGAAAGAGCTGAATAATGATGAGACTGTTGTTCCATGGGCACTTGGGGTTCGGTCTCATGCGGCTATTCCTAAGTCTTCTGTAGGTTGCTATCAATCGGCGGCTAGCTACAATGGATCGTATTGCTCGTTTTTCAAACTATCCAAATGTTCTTTGTTCACTTTGTGATAGGGAAATTGAATCCCATGAACATACGTTCCTTGATTTCCCGGTGAGTGGTAATATTTGGAGTTGGGTCCTTATTAAGTGTGGTAAGTCATGGAGAAATCCCCTTTGGCCTTCTTTTGTGGATGCTATTTCTATTCTGTGGAGGGGCAAATCTCTTGAAGGTATCATCAAAAAGCTTGCCCTCGGTGTCACGGTTAATAATATTTAGATGGAGCGTAATAATCAGATTTTTTCTAATATTCGTAATCCTTCCTTTATTATTCTTAATCGTACTATTGGGTTGAATCATTTAAGGCTTTGTAACTTTAAGTTTAAGAGGAGTGCAGGTAATATTCAGGTGGTTAATGCCTAGAATATTCCTGTTACTTAGTCTTTTGGTGTTTTGGTTGTTGTTGTTTAGCCTAATAGGTTTTGTCCTCTCTAGTTAGCGTTTGGTTTGTTTATCTCCCTTGTTGCGTCATTTATCTTCCCTTCTTAGGTTGTTATCTTGCCGAGTTATTTTAGGGTCTTGCTTTTAATCTAATTTTGATTTATCAAACAAAAATTGCAATATGCAATTAAAGATCAAAGACCTTTGTGGAGATTTGTGCTTAGAATCATTTTGTTTATTATTATTTTTATTAATTACATGATTTTTTTATGCATAAACTAAAATGGCATACAACAGCATGTTTAATTAAAATTTGGTTGGCAATAATTTCTTTTAGGTTGTCGTAAAGCTCCAAAAAATTGAATTGAGGCTGTGTTAGGAATTAAAAAGCACAACCAAATATATATATATATATATATATATATATATATATATAGGCATTGTTGATGGGCATGTCTTCAGCGTTTTGTTTCTTTAATTTGTTTCTAAGATTTAGTTGTTTAGTTACTAATGATAATGATAGTTGAGCAAATCTAATAATGTATCTATGCTTATTCAATTCGTTATTTGGGATGATTGCAAAAATAAATATAAAGTAAATTATCCTTTAATATCTTGTATTTCATAATAAATTTTAGAATTATAATTGATCTTTCGAGTATTTACGTATTTTGAATTTTTAAAAATATAACAACTTAGTTATAGCATTAACTATTTCACAAAATAATCTGTTAAGTACTGTTGTGAAGGATCCACCATTTAATTTAAATATTTGTCCCTTTTTCTCTTTTTTCTCAATATATGCTTCTTTTTCCATAATATTCCTTTTTTTCCTTCTTTTCCTTGTTTGTTATTCTTCTTCTGCTTCTTCATCATCATCATCTTCTTTTACTTTCTCCTTGCTCGGTTTCTCCTTCATCTCTTTTCGCTTTGCTCCACGTGCATAGCTACAAGTAAAAAATATTTTTTAATTATCACATTAATTAATTAATTGATTGTGACTTATGAGAATGCATGCATGTTGGTGGCTACAGGGATGATTGGGCCAATGGTGGCGGCGGGAAGGACTTGCGAGTCTCATAGCCATAGCTTCAAGGAAAGCTGCGTGAGTAGGAGCGACTAAGAGATTGTTTGCACTAAGCATTGTTAATTAATAATCAATGATATTCCAAATCCTTCTTGATGGAGCTTGAGGATCCCTTGATTGTCATTAGTGGGTGAGTGAGGAGTGAGGACAACACTCGATTGTGTGAAAGAGGAATAAATTTGTGTGTATATAAGGAGAATAAAGGAGAAACCGAGAAAGGAGCACTACATGAAAGATAGACTTAGTCCACCAATAATTACATGTCTTTTAATTCTATGGACATAATTATTAGTGTCCTGCAACAGTAGACACACTACAACTATACTACTATTTGTCAGTGTCCTGACGCACCCTTTTAAAGGATACAAACAAAATGTTTTGTGGCCAATTATTAAAGATCAAAAGACATAGATATTTTGTGTCTTTTTTTTCTAACAATGAACCCACGTGTTTTATATACTCATGACCACAAGTATATTGTTGTATCATCTATTATAATTTTTAATTAATATAACACAGAAATTCCGTATATATGCATAACACATTAACAATATATTTAGATAAATATTTAATATTTAATTGTTACAACAAATATATAAACAAATGTGTTACAATTACCAATCCATATTTTTATTTTTTAAATACATCAATTCATACCCTCGGCAAATATCCTGACATCTAACAAGTGATAACACTTGCTTAAGTAAGAGTGGAGCTACAAACCTGCCCCTAAACTAGAACCATGCCCAAATATATAGACTTAATCTTTAAAGATAAAAAAATGTGTGCAAAATCTGCAGTTTTCTTATTGAGAATTTACAGATGAAAAATGTGCAAATATACAAACTGAATCTTTACAGAAAATATAGTATTTTCCTTTGTACTCATTAATAAAAAGATTCAAAGTAAAGTGAAAAATGCATAAATATCTAGTCGAGAGAATATTGCTGCTACCAAAATCAAATCTAATTAGATGAAACTTGAGAAAGACTAAAAAATAGAGTGAAGAGAAAGAACCTGGTTATGAAATCAAAAGAATACCCAATTAAGAGTTCATTGGTATTTGATATCACAATGAATGACTAAATGGAACTGCACCCAAACTAAACTGCAATAAGAGAATTATTCATTATGTATAATAAGTCACACCAAGTATTTAAACTTATAATGGCTGGGATGAAAGATAAAGCCAAAAGTAAATATTTGAAACCTGCAAAAATTGGGCAAATGTTGGGAAATAAGGCCCCTAAAGTGGCCAGCTACAAAATCAGAAGTTCAATCAGATACAAGCTTATATATTGCCCTTAAGGCAATTAAGAAATACTAAGGAATTAAATTTAAGAGGTATATGAATACGATATGGACAACATTATTCTCCATATTAAATTATTGTACTTCATTCTAAATATGTTAACCAAAGATGTTCGAAAACACATACTTAACCCTAAATATGTTAACACACTAAAACAACCACCCATGCATAAGCAAAAGTGTTGGGCAGCGTAAACAAGTGATTATGGAGTTGATGGTGTGGAAATTTAAATGAGAGTAAGTAAAGAATAACAACACAAGGAATTTACGTGATTCGGCAATTTTCCTACGTCCACGGGAGGGAGATCAAAATTTTCACTAATTTGAACAACAAGTAGAATACAAGAGGAACACTCTTTTAATTCTCAACCTCACTTCCCAATAGCTTCCCCAAATACCCTTGTTGGTTTTACTAAGAATTAGAGTACAAAACCAAACCTCACTCAAAGACTCACTCTTATTTCTCTAAAGGAAACACTGAGAGAAACAAACCTAGAGAAACACTTGCTTCTAACTACTTTGAGCTCTCAAATTTTTGGGATGATTTGAGAGTGCTCCCTCCTCCCCTTTTTATAGGGATGGGTGGTGTAACAACCCATCCCAAATTTTTGGGATTAATTAATACTAATAGAGGATTAGTGAGGCTAATCGGGGATTAGTCGAGGATTCTCGGACGTTCAGGGTGAAATTACGATTTTTACCCTGAACGAGGGCAAAAAGTTGACTCTTGACCAGGGAGGTCCAATGCATGAGGACGGAGGACCGTTACGAAGATCGAGTCGATACAAATCCGTAGACAGGTGGCATGTCGGAATCGAATATTTGACGGGAAAGATAAGGGCCACGGAAGGTTTCAGCAACTATTTACGACAGCACGTTAACGAGGCAAAGTGGACTTTTGTCTTATGTGTGCGCACATATATTTTTTCCAGGCCCAATGGATGAGTGTCACTCATCCATTGCCTATCACCCCACATACATGCACCTTCCCCTTCATCTGTTTCATTCGAACTAACCCGAAACCCCCCCCAAACACTACCCCACCATATTCCTTTGTACTCTGGGTTTTGAGAGACTGAGAGTGAAGGAAGGAATTAAACGGAGAGACTGAACGGCTGAGCACGGCGGAGCCACAGCGAAGGTAAGAAACCTGATAACCCATTTGAGTTCAAATTTTGATTTTTGAGTTTTGCACGTTTTGGGTGATTTCTAATGACTGGATGATGTTTGTGGGATCTGTACGAGTTCATTGGGCTGGTTTTCAAGGCAAATGGTGGTCGGAATCGAGGTCTGTCGATAGAGGAAAAATTGGGCCGTGAAGATCAAATCGAACATTTAGTTTCTAGGCTATTTTTCTAAGTTTTGAAGCCATAGATGGATTGAATATGACTAGACAATCATGTAGGAAGCAACGGCTTCGAAAACGGTGGCCGGAGGAGTAAGTTCCAGCCGGGTCGAGTCGCGGGTCTACGTGACCCGGTTGCAGAGATCAGGGTTTACCCGGATAAAGGACAAGGATGATGATGACATCATCGATGACGTCATCAGATGACATCATGCTGTCAGACCTGACATGTTAGACTAACACATGTCAGATGTCAGATGACGTCAGCCATTGACTTCATTGTTCACTTCTGACATCAGCGTTGACTTTGCTGACGTTAGCGTTGACTTTTTTGTCAACGTTGGCCAGCCACTTTGACCCGTGCATAGGGCACATGGGCATGTATTTCGAGGTGGAACAAGAACCATATTAAAGATTTCGACGATATGAATCCAATGGTGGTGGTTTCGAGTCGATCGAAGATCATTAGGTTAGTCAAATTGAGGTTTAAAGCCTTGGGAGGTATGTTTGGGATACGTTGACTTTTCTGAGAATGTTGGGGGTTCTTGTTATGGACTTGTCTAGGTTGGTAGTGACCTTTTAGTATGTTTTGGACAGGTCTGGACGACCCGGAGAGGTCGAATTAGCCTGAAGAGGCTTATAGCATGCGTATCGAGGTACAGCTTGGACAGTCTGTGAGTAGAGTTTGTTGTATGAATATAATGCATGTATAAATTTTTTATATGTGTTTAGGAACATGTTTTGAGATGCCATGAGTTCATGTGATTTAAATATGATTTTTTTGGAATTTTTGGAGAAAAATGCGTTATTGCACGTAGTTTGAGATTTCTGTTTTATATGATGTTTGGGCTTCGGCCAAGAGTACTACATGCTTGTGTTTTAGGTGATTCCAAAGTTTTCATAGGGAGGCGTGAAACTGAGGAACTGATTTATGGTTTTGGAGGATTTCACGGAGATGCGTGAAATCCATATTCGGGCATGAGTCCCCGTTGAACGATGATTTGAAAGTGTTTTGGGATTAAGAAATGGTTTTCGAATTTGGAAATATCTTTCGGGCATATGACCCAATTTATTTGAGGTTTGACTTAAAGTATAGTCAAACATGAGATAAGTCGGTCTGTGACCCAGTTATGACTTTTAAGAAAGATATTTGGGGCATGAGAACCAGTTGTGGATTTTATAGGATTGGAGGAATCCTGGGACATGAAGTGTCGTTGGACATTGGATTTTCGGGCTGTGACCCATTTGGTGATGCTCTGTGAGTGAGGTCCTATTGTTGATGGTATTCAGGTGAGTCCCGGATGATATGATGCTCGCATTCAGACTGTAGATGTATTCCTTCCGTAGACGTCACGACGCACTGCCTGTTGTCGAGCAACCGCGGGAAGCAATGACCAGGGGAGGCTCGACTTAGTAAGTGATGATGTTACACTCTGAGATCGATCGGCGATGTGTTCGTAATGATCTAGATACGGTCACAGCGAGTGATGTGTTCACGGCGACATGCTAGGATTGTGAGCCGTCCTAAGCTATATGCACATGTGCTAGGATTAGAGTCGTGACTGACATTGGGATAAGTTCCCATGGGATGTGTTCCCACGTGTTCTATGGATTGGGCCGAGATTTCGTTCTGGTTTTCCTTGATTTTGGTTTTAGGCTCAGACCTTGCTGAGATGATGGTTTCGATTGAGAAGCATTTTTCACTGTGTGTTGATTTCGGAAGCAATATGTCTTGCGTCCGAGAAAGTATTTGAAGTAATTGTTTTATGATGCATGCATGCTTTTACGTGAAGGGTATAAATGTCTTTTCGATATAAATGATTTTATAAACTATTTTTTTATCCACTCACAGCTTTTATGGTTTTAATACCCTTCAGGTTAATCGCGGAGGCAGGCTGTAACAGAGATCGAGACATCACATGCCATCACCAATCCTGGCGTACTCTGATAGACCCAGTGTGGGTGACGAGTTTATCCCTGGTCGGACATGCGGTGTCAAACGGGAGCAGACACGTCCCACAATAATCCAGGGGGATTGGAACGGGTCCTGCCAAGGTGGTATCAGAGCATTTGTTGCTCTTAGAGTGACGTGCAGGTGCTGGATGTGATGTCTCTATAGTGATAACAGGACGTCATCAACCTGATAGTTAGGGTAAGAGTATGAGGATTCAGTGGAATCGAACCCTGGTTAGGTTATGTTTGGCAAGTGGTGCGATGGTTTAGGGTTCGATTGGCATAGGATGCCCTATTTTTCGAGAGGTTTGATCCCGAGTAGGATCGTTGTGCATGTGAATCCAACGGATTAGAGTCGTAGTGTTACTGGTGGATGAGACCTAGTCGACCAGTTGTCCTAGTATAGACTTTGAGAGTCGGGACCATTAAGCGGCCATGCCAAATAGGGATTGTGTCAAGTGGTATCAGTAAAGATCATGGACGACCCTAGTTGAGACGACTGGGAGTTGGATCGTCTCCCATTTGGCTTGAGATGCCATGTTTTAGTGTGTTGAATTTCGGAGGGATTTTGATTAGAAGAGGATGCCACGGTATAGATGTGGTGTGGTATGGTAGGTAGTGATTATGGCATGTTGTGGTTGCATAGCGTTAGGCACTGAGGACTACCGAGTTCCGGTGGGCCCAATGGTTGGAGGCCGTAGAGTTACGGGTGGACAAGGTCCTTTGATTGTGGTTACTGGTTGGTTGAGTATTGGTTATGTCAGGACCCGTCCCAAATATCACCTCGATACTCGGGATGAACCCTGCTCCCGTCTGACAATCATACTTACAATACCAAAAAGAAACTTAATACAACTATAAGCATAACCATCAGACGAAGGAGTAAATATATACAACAGTAAGTCAGAGCATAGTTCTACAAAATGGGCACCAAAAGTCCTACAAGTCTAAGTCCGCAACGGAAGAACGTCGGAAGCCCTATGCCTCGATCTCTGCCTCAACGTTCACCCCGGCGCTATCACCACGACCTGGAGGGAAATTTAAAAACAAAAGGTGTGAGTGGACCAAAAAGAATGAAAGTTTAAAACCGTTTTACCAACAAATCAACGTAAGGAAATAAAATCCTTTATTCCCTCCGGTTAAAAACCAGGCATGCCAATGGAGTAATAGAAAAATCATAATATGAAAAACATCATAAGAAACAGAGACACTATAAATACCATAAGAAACAGATACACTATAAAACATCATAAGAAACCAAAGTATAACCCGATCAAACCTGCTGGACCTATCCGAGTCTTTAAACTCAACCAGGCCTCACATATCAATCCGAGTCTTTAAACTCCCGAGTCTTTAAACTCAATAGGCCTATGGGGGTAATATCATAATATCCGAGTCTTTAAACTCCCGAGTCTTTAAACTCAATCCGGGCCCGTCCCCCATCAATATCAATCCGGGTCTTTAAACCCATATCCAGATCCAGTAAATCCAATCCATATCCAGTGTAAAACCAGTTCAAAATTCATCGCCAAATCCGAATTCGAAATCCCCGGTTCGAAGCCCTTCCGGCGTTCAGAACCGACATTCCGAACCCAAATCCGGAAAAATCCATTTCCACACTAAAAACCATAGGAAATCCCTAACCATGTTTCATAACCCATTTACCATCATCAGAAAACAGTTATAGGGTGAATTTCTCAAATATGGCATCAAAATCTGAAAATCGGTTTTTTTCTCGAAAAACGTGCAAAACCCCGAAAATATCTCGAAAAACGTGCAAACATCTCAATCACGTATAACCATCATTTAAAACATAAAAACACACATAGAATCATAAAACAGTAAATTAAAACAGTTGGCATGCTCGGAAATAAGAAAAAGTCCACTCACAGTTTACGACACGTCACTCGCGCTCCGTGCGCTCCTCAACCGTCTCCGGTGTCTCCCGTCCTGTCAATAGACACCAAATAGGGTCACAATAACATCAAGGATACCTTCCCTATTTTCCCCAATTTTTCGGGAATTTAATAATATTTTAATCATAAACCCTAAACCGTACGGATTCCCGAACCATTCCGTAACACCGTCCGATTAACCCGAAAACTATACCATTGGACTCCTTAGGACATTTAGGACTAAACTCATGTTGGACGTTTAACCGGATTCCTTCCCACGCGCCCCCACGCGCCGCCCAAAGTGGCTGCGCGTGGGCCTCACGCGCCTGCTACAGTCACCTTCAACCTCGAGTCACCTGGTTCAACACAGTTGAACCGGCGTGACCGGTTCTCCGCCGTTCACCCACCGTTCTTCTCCATTTCAATCCCACTAGCTTCGTCCAGTTCCCTGCAATCAATCCCAGTCCTAAAATCCAGCAATCACGGCCTAGAACCCTTCGTCTTCAACCTCGAAAAAACTTGCCCGTGGCTCTGTTTTCCTTCCCGGCCGTCCACAGCTTCCCCCTTCACGGTGGTGATACCAGCACCACCCTAGGACCTTACTGAGTCCTACCCAACTCACAGAATCCATCGATTCATCCCCGAAGTCCACGACTTCAAGTTTGAAATCACGGCCAAAACAGAGTATTGGATACTCGCCGTCGAACCACCAGCCACCGTGAACCTCCCGTCACGGCAACCACCACAGACGACGCCTAAGACCTCCCTGAACAACACCCTGACCTCCTAATCCCTCGACTCTAAGCCCATCATCACGACTTTGCAATTGAAAAAGCCACGAAAAACAGAGTAAACGGGCTTACCTTTCGATTCCGGCGCCGCCGTGAAAACCGTCACCCACCACCGTGCTCGTGGGACTCCCCTCAACCTCCTGAGTCTCCTACCGCCTCGGTTTGCCTCACCACACGGCACAACAGCCTCCACCGTCCACGATCTCCTCTGTTTTCCTCAATCGTTCGCCGCACCACCACCGTGCCGCCGTGCACGATGCCAATCCCAAAACACGATCAGCACCTCACCCACGTCTCTCTGTCACTCTCACCAGTCACTCCTCACTCTCCCTAGCCTCTAGATCGATCACCGCCTCACCCAATCTCCTCTCTGTTTTCAGTTGCCTTCGAATTGGTGCACGGTTCAAAAATGTCCAAGTGTGGCCGTGCACACTTAAGTTCCTCCTGGAACCATCTAGGGTCCCCCACGTGTCCATCAGCAATTGGCCATCCCAAAAAATATCTGCCACTTGCCCTTATCTGATTGGGCTGAGGAAAAATGACCAAAATGCCCCTCCTGCACAAAATTACCATTTTGCCCTCAGACTTTCCAGACCCGTATCTTTTCCGTCCGACGTCCGATGACAGCGTGCCGCCTGTCGTTGAACTCAGGACGTCGAGACCTATCCAACGGTCCTCGGTCTACGTGAAAATCACACATCCTCCAAAAAGTCAACATTTTCCCTTTTAGCTCAAAATTACGGTAACGCCCCCAACCTTCCGTACATCATAACTTTTCCTCCGGTTGTCTGAATCGAACCTGCCACCTGTCTTCGGACTCGTGACGTCCTAACCTACGTCACGGTCAAGGGCTAACACTCATCAAATCAATATTACAAAAAGTCAACTTTTCGTTTACTATTCACAGGGGCAAAATCGTCCTTTTTACAAAACTTCACAGAAATTACATTTTTACCCTTCCCGTAGGTACGGGTTGTTACAATCTACCCCCCTAAAAAGAATTTCGTCCCCGAAATTCAGTGAAATAAATAAGGGTACTGTTCTCGCATCAAGGCCTCGGGTTCCCAAGTAGCTTCTTCAACCTGATGATTTCGCCACAATACCTTCACTAAGGGAACCGTCTTCCTTCGCAACACTTTATCCTTCCGATCCAGGATTGCAACAGGTTGCTCTTCAAAACTCAAGTCTTCCCTCAGTTCCACTGGTTGTGTTTCTAAAACATGCGAATCATCTCGAATATATTTCCGAAGCATAGAAACATGAAAGACATTATGTACCTTTTCCAAATCTGAGGGTAAGGCCAACCGATAAGCTACAGGACCAATCCGCTCCAAAATCTCATACGGTCCAATGTAACGAGGACTCAACTTCCCTCGTCTGCCAAATCGTACAATTCCTTTCCAAGGAGATAGCTTCAGGAAAACCCAGTCTCCAACAGCAAACTCCAAATCCCTGATCCTACGGTCAGCGTAGCTCTTTTGGCGGTCCTGCGCTGCCTTCAACCGATCCCTAATCAATGCCACTTTTTCCTGAGTAAGCTCCACTAGCTCAGAAGTAGTCAACCTCCTCTCTCCAACCTCAGTCCAACACAATGGAGTCCGACACTGCCGCCCATACAAAGCCTCGTAAGGAGCCATCCCAATGCTCTCCTGAAAACTATTATTGTAGGCGAACTCCATCAAAGGCAGATGTGATTCCCAAGTACCCTGAAACTGAAGCACACAAGCTCGCATCATATCCTCGAGAATCTGAATAGTCCGCTCAGACTGCCCATCAGTCTGAGGATGAAAAGCAGTACTGAAGTGTAATTTAGTCCCAAAAGCTTCCTGTAAGCTCTGCCAAAATCGAGAAGTGAATCTCGGATCTCTATCAGATACTATCGACTCCGGAGTCCCATGTAATCGAATAATCTCATTAATAAACAACTGTGCAAACTGTTCCAACCTGAAGTTCTCCCGTACTGGTAAGAAATGAGCAGACTTCGTAAGTCGATCCACAACAACCCATACACCATCGTGTCCCTTCGGTGTTCTCGGAAGCTTGAACACAAAATCCATAGTCAAGTGATCCCATTTCCACTCGGGAATCGGCAAAGGTTGCATTGCTCCATAAGGTCTCTGCCGCTCGGCTTTTACCTGTTGACAAATCAAACATCTACTGACATACTCTGCAATTTCACGTTTCATCCCTGACCACCAGTAATGCTCTCGAAGTGTACGATACATCTTGGTCCCACCAGGATGCATCGCATAAGCTGAACAGTGAGCCTCATCCAGTATCACCTTCTTCAAGACTTCATCCTCAGGAACACACAACCGTCCATTCTTAACCAAAGCTCCATCCTCACGGATCTCAAAATCCTGTCTTTCTCCAGCCTCGACCTCAATCCGAATGATGCCCAGAATAGGGTCCTCAAACTGAGCATCAATCACCTGATCAATCAAAACGGGTCGCACATGGAAACTCGCTAGGAGTGCTCCCTGATCATCCACAGTCAACTCTACTCCCAACTTACGGAGCTCAACCAACAAAGGTAACCGTACTGTCCTCAAATGCGACAAAGAACCAGCTGACTTTCTGCTCAGAGCATCGGCTACCACATTAGCCTTCCCTGGATGATACTCAATAGTACAGTCGTAGTCCTTTAGTAACTCCAACCAACGGCGCTGTCTGAGGTTCAATTCCTTTTGGGTGAACAAATACTTCAAACTCTTGTGGTCCGTAAAGATCCTGCACTTCTCACCGTACAAGTAATGTCGCCAAATCTTCAATGCATGAACCACCGCAGCCAATTCCAAGTCATGTGTAGGGTAGTTCACCTCATGGGGTTTCAATTGCCGGGAAGCATAAGCAATCACTTTCCCGTGCTGCATCAAGACACAACCCAAACCTTGTAAAGAAGCGTCACTGTACACCTCGAACTCCCCACTATCGTCTGGAAGGGCTAACACAGGAGCAGATGTCAACCGCCTTTTAAGCTCCTGGAAACTCTGTTCACAGTTCTCATCCCACTCAAACCGAACTCCCTTCCGTGTCAACCTCGTCAACGGTGCTGCAAGAATAGAAAAGCCCTCAATAAAACGCCGGTAATACCCTGCCAAACCCAGAAAACTCCGAATTTCCGTCACCGTCTTAGGCTGTTCCCAATTGGCTACCGCCTCAACTTTCTGAGGATCCACACGAATGCCCTCGGCCGAAATCACATGGCCAAGAAATCCAACACTGGTTAACCAGAACTGACACTTACTGAGCTTCGCATACAACTGATGCTCCCTCAACGTTTTAAGCACAATCCTCAAATGTTTCTCATGCGCCTTCGCACTCTTCGAATACACCAAAATATCATCAATGAAAACAATCACAAAACGATCCAAGTAGGGCCGGAACACTCGGTTCATAAGGTCCATAAAAGCTGCTGGGGCATTAGTCAAACCAAAAGGCATCACCACAAACTCATAGTGACCGTACCTGGTCCGGAAAGCTGTCTTCGGTATATCCTCCTCTTTAACCCGTAACTGGTGATAGCCGGAGCGAAGATCAATCTTCGAGAAATACTGTGCTCCCTTGAGCTGGTCAAACAAATCATCAATCCGGGGTAGGGGGTACTTATTCCGAATAGTTACCTTATTCAGTTGCCTGTAATCCACACACAACCTCAATCCTCCGTCCTTTTTCTTGACAAACAAAACAGGTGCTCCCCAAGGCGACGTACTCGGTCGAATAAATCCTATATCGACCAACTCTTGCAACTGGGCCTTAAGTTCCCTCAATTCGGCAGGTGCCATACGGTAAGGAGTCTGAGAAATAGGCTGTGTACCTGGTAGAAGCTCAATCGTAAACTCAAGATCTCGGTGTGGGGGTAGTCCTGGCAACTCCTCGGGAAAAACATCGGGAAACTCCCGTACCACTGGTATATCCTCCGCCCTCTCTGGCGTAGCACGCGTATCCACCACATGAGCTAAGTAACCCTGGCACCCCTTCCGTAACAGTTTACTAGCCTCGAGTGCCGAAATAACTCCCGTAGGAAGTGCACGCTGATCCCCCTGAAATGTAGTCTCTGGTAATCCGGGACTCCGAAAAGTCACTCTCCTATCGAAACATTCGATAGAAGCATGATGTCTCGTCAACCAATCCATACCCAAGATCACATCAAAGTCCCGTAAATCCAAGAGTAACAAATCTGCCAGTAACTCCACCTGGCCTACCAGTACCGGACACTCTCTCAAAACCTGAGTCACTACCAACACCTCCCCAGTAGGTGTACTCACTCCTAACGCACAATCCAAAGTAGACACCTCCATTTCCTTAACCAGACTACAACTCCGAGCTACAAATGAATGGGTAGCCCCGGGATCTATCAAAGTAAAAACGGTGTGACCAAGTATGGTGAGTGTACCTGTCACCACTCCCGGTGCTGACCTAGCCTCCTGCTGAGTCATAGCAAAAACTCGCGCCTGTGGTCCCGACGACCTACCGCGCCCTCGGGAACTGCTCGTGGCACCACCGCCACCCCTAGGGCCTGCTGCCCCTGATACTGATGCAGTACTCCGCCTGGGTTCTGCTGCACCCCTACCTGCTCCACCCTCCGTGGCTAACAATGGGCACTCCCGACGGAAATGTCCTCGCTCCCCACAGTAGAAGCAAGTGTCTCTACCGGGTCCACCGGTATGCCTCCCTGTCGAAGCCACTGAAGTCGCACTCGCCTGAGGAGTCGGCTGTGACCTAGCTCCTCGAAATCCTGAGCCCTGGAAACTGCCTGGTCTACCATACCGGGCTCCACCAGCCGATAGTGATCCACCAAAATTACCCCGTTTCGGGGGCCTCTGACTCGATGCTCCTGGGAATGACTGCTCTCGGCGTCGAACACTGCCCGAATACTGTGGTCGAGCAGGTAAACTGGCCTCCACCCTGACAGCAGCATCAGACAACTCTCGGAATGTAGCAAAAGAGCCGGCTGTCACTATGGCCCTGATCTCTCCCCGGAGACCCAACTCAAACCGGCGGCACTTCTCCGCCTCAGTCGCCACAAATGCCGGAGCAAAACGAGATAGCATCTGGAACCTCTGCTCATACTCAGCCACTGTCAAGTTTCCTTGCTTCAAGTGAAGGAATTCCGCTTCCTTCGCATCCCTGAAAGAACGGGGATAGTACTGATCTAGAAACCTCTCCCGGAACGTCTCCCAGGTCACAGTATGTGCATCCCAGCCGGACAGTTCCAGCGTATACCACCACTCGTAGGCAGCTCCATCCAACAGAAAAGTGGCTAACAATACCCGATCCTCGGGAGGACAGTGCATCACCCCAAAAATACGCTCGAGTCGGGTGATCCATCGGTGAGCTTCCTCGGGATCAGCCCCACCGCTGAACGTAGTAGCCCCAAGCCTCTGGGCTCTCTCGATCGAAGCGCTCTCAGTCCCTCTCGCCGCTTCATCTTCAGGTCGTGGAGGGGGTTCACGTCTCGGAGGCATGATCAATCGTACGCTGAAAGAGGCATAGAGTTAGTATAATAACCTAGACCCAACACAAATCGACACAACCTATGCTCTGATACCAATTGTCAGGACCCGTCCCAAATATCACCTCGATACTCGGGATGAACCCTGCTCCCGTCTGACAATCATACTTACAATACCAAAAAGAAACTTAATACAACTATAAGCATAACCATCAGACGAAGGAGTAAATATATACAACAGTAAGTCAGAGCATAGTTCTACAAAATGGGCACCAAAAGTCCTACAAGTCTAAGTCCGCAACGGAAGAACGTCGGAAGCCCTATGCCTCGATCTCTGCCTCAACGTTCACCCCGGCGCTATCACCACGACCTGGAGGGAAATTTAAAAACAAAAGGTGTGAGTGGACCAAAAAGAATGAAAGTTTAAAACCGTTTTACCAACAAATCAACGTAAGGAAATAAAATCCTTTATTCCCTCCGGTTAAAAACCAGGCATGCCAATGGAGTAATAGAAAAATCATAATATGAAAAACATCATAAGAAACAGAGACACTATAAATACCATAAGAAACAGATACACTATAAAACATCATAAGAAACCAAAGTATAACCCGATCAAACCTGCTGGACCTATCCGAGTCTTTAAACTCAACCAGGCCTCACATATCAATCCGAGTCTTTAAACTCCCGAGTCTTTAAACTCAATAGGCCTATGGGGGTAATATCATAATATCCGAGTCTTTAAACTCCCGAGTCTTTAAACTCAATCCGGGCCCGTCCCCCATCAATATCAATCCGGGTCTTTAAACCCATATCCAGATCCAGCAAATCCAATCCATATCCAGTGTAAAACCAGTTCAAAATTCATCGCCAAATCCGAATTCGAAATCCCCGGTTCGAAGCCCTTCCGGCGTTCAGAACCGACATTCCGAACCCAAATCCGGAAAAATCCATTTCCACACTAAAAACCATAGGAAATCCCTAACCATGTTTCATAACCCATTTACCATCATCAGAAAACAGTTATAGGGTGAATTTCTCAAATATGGCATCAAAATCTGAAAATCGGTTTTTTTCTCGAAAAACGTGCAAAACCCCGAAAATATCTCGAAAAACGTGCAAACATCTCAATCACGTATAACCATCATTTAAAACATAAAAACACACATAGAATCATAAAACAGTAAATTAAAACAGTTGGCATGCTCGGAAATAAGAAAAAGTCCACTCACAGTTTACGACACGTCACTCGCGCTCCGTGCGCTCCTCAACCGTCTCCGGTGTCTCCCGTCCTGTCAATAGACACCAAATAGGGTCACAATAACATCAAGGATACCTTCCCTATTTTCCCCAATTTTTCGGGAATTTAATAATATTTTAATCATAAACCCTAAACCGTACGGATTCCCGAACCATTCCGTAACACCGTCCGATTAACCCGAAAACTATACCATTGGACTCCTTAGGACATTTAGGACTAAACTCATGTTGGACGTTTAACCGGATTCCTTCCCACGCGCCCCCACGCGCCGCCCAAAGTGGCTGCGCGTGGGCCTCACGCGCCTGCTACAGTCACCTTCAACCTCGAGTCACCCGGTTCAACACAGTTGAACCGGCGTGACCGGTTCTCCGCCGTTCACCCACCGTTCTTCTCCATTTCAATCCCACTAGCTTCGTCCAGTTCCCTGCAATCAATCCCAGTCCTAAAATCCAGTAATCACGGCCTAGAACCCTTCGTCTTCAACCTCGAAAAAACTTGCCCGTGGCTCTGTTTTCCTTCCCGGCCGTCCACAGCTTCCCCCTTCACGGTGGTGATACCAGCACCACCCTAGGACCTTACTGAGTCCTACCCAACTCACAGAATCCATCGATTCATCCCCGAAGTCCACGACTTCAAGTTTGAAATCACGGCCAAAACAGAGTATTGGATACTCGCCGTCGAACCACCAGCCACCGTGAACCTCCCGTCACGGCAACCACCACAGACGACGCCTAAGACCTCCCTGAACAACACCCTGACCTCCTAATCCCTCGACTCTAAGCCCATCATCACGACTTTGCAATTGAAAAAGCCACGAAAAACAGAGTAAACGGGCTTACCTTTCGATTCCGGCGCCGCCGTGAAAACCGTCACCCACCACCGTGCTCGTGGGACTCCCCTCAACCTCCTGAGTCTCCTACCGCCTCGGTTTGCCTCACCACACGGCACAACAGCCTCCACCGTCCACGATCTCCTCTGTTTTCCTCAATCGTTCGCCGCACCACCACCGTGCCACCGTGCACGATGCCAATCCCAAAACACGATCAGCACCTCACCCACGTCTCTCTGTCACTCTCACCAGTCACTCCTCACTCTCCCTAGCCTCTAGATCGATCACCGCCTCACCCAATCTCCTCTCTGTTTTCAGTTGCCTTCGAATTGGTGCACGGTTCAAAAATGTCCAAGTGTGGCCGTGCACACTTAAGTTCCTCCTGGAACCATCTAGGGTCCCCCACGTGTCCATCAGCAATTGGCCATCCCAAAAAATATCTGCCACTTGCCCTTATCTGATTGGGCTGAGGAAAAATGACCAAAATGCCCCTCCTGCACAAAATTACCATTTTGCCCTCAGACTTTCCAGACCCGTATCTTTTCCGTCCGACGTCCGATGACAGCGTGCCGCCTGTCGTTGAACTCAGGACGTCGAGACCTATCCAACGGTCCTCGGTCTACGTGAAAATCACACATCCTCCAAAAAGTCAACATTTTCCCTTTTAGCTCAAAATTACGGTAACGCCCCCAACCTTCCGTACATCATAACTTTTCCTCCGGTTGTCCGAATCGAACCTGCCACCTGTCTTCGGACTCGTGACGTCCTAACCTACGTCACGGTCAAGGGCTAACACTCATCAAATCAATATTACAAAAAGTCAACTTTTCGTTTACTATTCACAGGGGCAAAATCGTCCTTTTTACAAAACTTCACAGAAATTACATTTTTACCCTTCCCGTAGGTACGGGTTGTTACAGGTTACCATAGTATGATGACTTTTCAGAGTCGAGAATGATGGATCGGTCAGGATGGACGTGCTGCAGTGAGCAGTCGGGTTCGAGATAACTCTAGTTTGAGATTGATTGGACAAGTTATCAAGAGTGTGGTACTTATGGACCGATCGGGGATGTTAAGTGTTAAGCAGTTGATGCCTGCGGTGAGTTGACCGCATGGGTATGGAGTCTCAAAAGCGGAGTGTTTCTGAGATCAGTCTGCACGTGGTTGTGGTAGACGTTGCAATCGATAGACGTGGATGAGTCTTATCAAATTGTATAGGCTCAGGTTATAGTGATGATTGAGACGAAGGTGATTCGCCAGTCGTGATGATGATAAGGAGATGTTGAGTTTTGGGGTGTTGGCGAGTGTGCCACACTACCCCCGTGGAGGTGACTGAGATGAGTGGGAAAAGCCATAGACGTGTTGGATGGAATCCAATAGTGATCGAATAGTTTCGAATGACACTGAGTGTGTCTGAGTGATGTATTACCAAGGAGAGCTTGGGTTGTGATCAAGATGGTAGGCGTGCCCTAAAGTGGCAGACATGTGAGTTCATTGGGTACTAAGCGGGAAGAGAGGATCCCGAGTGGCTCAGTATGAGGCATGGGGTATACCTGGATTACTGACAGGTACCCTAGCTCGTTTTGGACAGATTTCATGAGTGAGGGTGTGCTCAGGGGTTGAACATATAAAGGTTGAGACGTGAGAATCAAGCAGTGAAGGATGTCATCCATCACTCATCATTTTGGATGTGCATAGACAGTATAAAACAGACAGGTGAGTTGGGTACTAAGTTAGCTTGGTACGGACATGGGGTGGATTGTACGATTGAGTTGAGGATTTGAGAGTCTAGTGGGAATTGGTTATGGTCGACTAAGGGTGACCATACTTCCTGAATTATATATATATAAGCTTGTTTGAGAAGAAATCTGATTTTTGAGACAGAATCATCAGTAAGGGTATGCTTCCAACATGGTTGCAACTTATCTTGATTCCGAAGTCGGTGAAGTAGATTATCATTTTCTGCTTTGTATCAGATGATGTTGGGTGTCACCAGTACTGTAACACCCCAGAAATTCGAGGATCCCAATATTGTAATTTAATGTGTGATTTGACGCTTTTACCCTTGTGATTGGTATGGTCAAATTGTTGACTTTTTGATTGATGAACTAAATGGACTTTGACCTATGACCGTGACGTAGTTCGGGACGTCACGAGTTCATAGATAGGTGGCACGTCCAATTCGGACGATCAGGGAGAAAGTTATGACTATCGGAAGTTCAGGGGCACTACCGTAATTTGGACTTTCGGGGAAAATGTTGACTTTTCTTTTGGCAACTAATTTTCTGTTGACTCAAGGACCGTTGGGTAGGCCTCGACGTCCTAAGTCCGTAGACAGGCGGCACGCCGAAATCGGACTTCGTACGGGGAAGTTATGGTCAGAAACGTGAAATCGGGAGGTTCGGGTCTCGGTTTTCGTGTCGAATATTATATTCAGGAAATATGATTGGAGGACACCTGGTGAGTGACAAGTGTCACTCACCCATTGGCTAGATTGGATCAGATCCACTATAGGATTAAATAGCATTTAAATCAGCTTTAAATTCCAGCCCTTAGATCTGAAATCCCTTGATCTGATCTCAGCCTTTGATCTCATTCTGAGATTCAATCCTGGCCCTTGATTCATACTCCTATTCAGTATTAAACCTCATGAGATCATGCACCCATGTGTTCATTCTCTCAACCGTGTGTGTGCGATTTCTCCCTGGAACCAGCTCATCAGCCATCACCACTCAACCCCACACCTCAGACAACCAGCAGCCACATTCCTGACGCCGGCCACCGCTCCACGGCCACCCTGCACGGCGGCATTCTCTCAAACCCGTGAAGAAAACCCGAGCGGCCCAAGTCACCAAATCATCCAAACCTTCAATCTGGAACTTGAACCAACGTACGGTTGGAACCACCGTGACGACAGAACGGCAAGGAACTGATCCTGACGGTGTACGGTTCGACACGGCGGCGATTGGACGATAAACCCGTAGGTAACCGCTTTCCTTCCCAGCTTCGAAATGCCTGTTTGTGACGTTGACATCATTTGGTTTTTGTTAGGACTCGTCTAGGAGACCTTGACGACCAATTTGGACCTAGGACCGGGACTGAACAACCGTCGACTCGCCGGAGAGGATTACCAGAACCGGCAACCAAGCTTTCCGTCGATTTTCAGGTAACCTCTTAGACCTAAAACCTAATTCTAGTTACACAGAACCATTCTAGGGTTTAAGACGAGTAAATACGAATTAAAAGGAACGAAAATGGTCAAGAGCTGATGAAATGGTAATCGGGTCATGATCGCGGGTCTGATCGACCCGAGTTACAGGAACACGGGTCAACCCGTCTGAGGACAGCGGTGCTGACGTGGCACCCTGTCAGTCTGTCAGATGACGTGGACCAACCGCGAGCCGACACGTGTCACATGTCAGTGCACAGTCAACACTGACATGTCAGTGACGTGGACCAGTCAGGGACTGCCACGTGTCACTGACATGTCAGTGACGTGGACCATTGCCGTGTTGACACGTGTCACATGTCAGATCTGACACGTGGTCTGACAGGTCAGTGAGGTGGACCAATCAGATGTTGACACGTGGCACCTATCAGAGTCTGACAGCTGTCAGATGACGTCAGCATGACGTCATGCTGACGTCAGCAGTGACGTCAGCGATGACGTCAGACTGTTCCTGCGTTGACCGACGCGTTGACCGGCGCGTGGGGGCGCGTGTGAACAGTGTTTTTGGTGGGACCACCACCATTCTTTAGGTTTCGACGATCCGGATCCAATGGCGGTGGTTTCGGGTCGATTGGAGATCATTAAGTTGGTCAAAATAAGGTTTATTGCCTTGGAAAGCGCGTTCGGGCGGCTTTTCCGGACCGGTTTCGGTCTAGGGTTTCATGGTTAAATGTTAGGGGTTTGTTTTGACCTTTGTATATGCTTTGGACATGACAGGGGTTGTATAATCGTACCAAGAACGAGGGTATACGTTTGGTTTTCAGCAGGACTGTTCTGTGAGTGGGCCATTTTCTTAAACCCTTGTGTGCATAAATGTTTTCTGGTTTTATTATACTTATTCACATGCTAAAACAATAATGGTTTTGATGATATGGAAAATATGGTTATGTCACGTTTCACGGTATTTGGGCTTGAGACCCGTCTGATGAAAACTTAATGATTGGTTCGGATTTTATCTATGTATATATATGCTTTGCATGTGGATATCAATAAAATGTATTTGGTACTGCACTGTATAGATCCTTCCATATTATATTGTCTCCTCCGGCGAGGTACTCCGGAGAGGTCACGGACGTCTAGTACGTCCAGCGTCTATGACGCTAAGCAACAGGTGATGCTGCATCAGGTGATGCTGTACCCGAACGGGGTTCGGGGAATGAACTCGGAAATTGAGACCCGAGTGGCACGCGTAGCCTTGTGATTGTGACCTATTGGACGTCAGGGACGTCAGACATCAGGGATGTCGGGATTGGAGTGTATAGTGCAGCAACTAAAATTATACTTATGGTTTTATTACATGCCTTATGGTTCATATTATATGGTTTATGATTTTGAATAATGATGCACGCATGTTTGGAAAACGGAGGGGTAAATTATATGTTTTAATTATCAAACGATTTCATAAACTTGAGTTTCGGTCCACTCACCCTTAATGTTTTGATAACCCCTCCAGGTCGGGAAACTGAGGTAGAGGAGGAACCTGAGGCTGAGGCGTAGATCTACATTCTGCGTACCTGATCCCCTGTTGGGCGGTGTACCCGCAGGTTTACTTTAGAGTCGTGCTCGCATCTTGTAATTTTGGTTTTCATCCCTTGTCTGACATTCGTTTAATTCGGATTTGATGTATGACTTTAATTTGGTTATTTATGCATTTGATGTTTTGAGGTTAAAATTGGTATGAATTATTGGGTGTCAGACGGGAGCAGGGCACGTCCCCTTGTGGTCCCTGTGGGATCGGGGCAGGTCCTGTCAAGTACGGTGATCACGTATTGACCGGTGGACCCATGATTGGCTTTGGGTCAGTGGACAAAAGAAGTTGTGATCGAGATAGTGAGAAGAGTGCTTGATTCCACATTGGAGATGCGTATTTCGGAGTCGATGAAGGAGACTTCTCATTTTCTACTCTTTCTCAGATGGTGCTTGGTGCCACAGGATGACATAGGATGAATTTTGATGTCATCATCTTGGATTTTCCTTGATTCTTCCCAAGGTGGGATGAGGAAGAGTGTTATGTTAGTCAAAAGGTTCAAAGAGGGTGTGAGAACTGAATACCTAGGATGTGGATCAAATTTAAATGACTTGAAGAGCAGGTGATACTTAGTGTCACCAGGTGTGACGAGTGAGTGCCCGAGGTAGTGGACCCATGTTGGTATTATGGGACATGTTGCATTGGCTGAGTGAGTTATGGATCCACCTAGGATCGAGTGGATCGAGTGGATTGAGTCGTGTGGGGACGATCAAGAGGATCGAGGTGATTGAGATGATTTTCGCGACCGTGAGAAGAAGTGCATGATCTGTAAACCGAGGGCTAGTCATTTTCGAGGAGAATCGTATAGTAAGATAGTTGAAGAATCTTTTGGAATATTTGGTGAGATGACAAGATAGAGGTTGTATATGTGAATGAGTGCGTGATCTGTCTTAGATAGGTGGATAAGTATGTGTTGGATATGTGGAGGAGTATTGCTCTGCCCTGGATATGTGAATAAGTGTGAGACGAGGACGATACGTGGGTATCGATCAGGAAGAGATGAATAGCTGATACCTCGAGTTGGATATGAGGATAGATATTGTGGTGGATTGATGTTGGCCTTGTGACGAACGGTTGTGGTCCGAAATTATGTTGGGAGCGTGGATGGTAGTAAGTGGTTGGATGTTACCAGAGTGCAGTCCTTGAGCAGACCGGATAGTGCCTTGGGGATTGGCATGATGTGGGTGCACCTATGAGTAGTGCACGTTGGACGATGGAATCGATCGCAATAAACTGGTATGTTGGGTTGAGAGTTACCATAGAGGATGAGTGTTTCGTCTAGTGGATAGAATCCTAGATGAGCATTAGATGGCAATCAGATTGGATTTGATGGTGACAGTTCGACGAGGGTTATGATCGGATGTGTTCCGACATATTGAGATGTTGACTGGACGTCGAATACTATGTGCTCGAGCAGAGTAGATTGAGAGGGTTTAACGATTATGTGAGCCGAAAGCTTAGGGCCATGTGGTGCCAGAGGAACCCTAGTGATTATCTGTGTGATTACCTCTGCTAGCAAGTATTCGATGGGGTCCAGATGCACCCAGGATGGGTGAGATGTCGATTATGTATCGACTTGATATGTGAGACAATAGTTTGGGACTTGAGAAGAGTCAAGATTTTAGCATAGGTCACCTAGTGACATGAGATACGATGTGGGGACTCGAGAGCGAGTTGAGATCAGAGTAGCTCAACGAAAGCGAAGTTGAACCGGAAGTTTCCGGCTGGTCGCAATAGTTGTTGATGGGATTGACTTCCGTATAAAGTCAATCTGGCATATTGTCGTAATCAAATGAATAGGTATCCAATGAGTTCGGATTGGTATGCAATGATGGGACTCGAGTGAGAGGCAGCATAAGTATGGGGAAAAGTGAGAGTTTACTGATATGAGTACTGAGGCCGATAAATGCCGCAGATTTGAGTATGGCCTGCGGGGTGAAATTCCTGCCACAGTGACGGCAGGATCTATCGGATGTTTGTCGGATCGGGCGCTGAGTAAGATATCAGCTTCGATTTCCGGATGAGAAGAGTTGTCAGGCTGAAAAGCCGATTTGATGTAGCTTAGTATAGTTAACCTGTTAGAGTGAGTGACAGGCAAGATCGAAGAGTGTTGGTGTCTCGAGTGAGACTTAGGAGCCGACGTGTCGTTCATGTCAAGTGGCAAAGTGTACCGACATGTACAGTGTTTGTGGAGGACATGTACGTTTACACGAGAGTGCCGAGTTGGAGGTAGGATTGGAGTTCCACCGTTTGGTTGTGGAAATTGGGTCTGTTTGGGATTAATTAATATTAATAGAGGATTAACGAGGCTAATCGGGGTTAGACAAGGATTATACGTTCATGATGAAATTACGATTTTACCACTAAATGAGGGTAAAAAGTTTACTCTTGACCCGGGAGGTCCAATGCACGAGGATGGAGGACAGTTACATAGATCGAGTCGATACGAGTTCGTAGACAAGCAGCACGTCAAAATTGAATATTCGACAGGAAAGATACGGGTCACATAAGGTTTTGGGAACTATTTACAACAGTACATTTTACGAGGCAAAGTGGACTTTTGTCTTATGTGTGGGCCCATATATTTTTTCCTGGCCCAATGGATGAGTGACAAGTGTCACTCATCCATTGCCTATCACCTCACATACATGCACCCTCCCCTTCATCTGTTTCATCCGAACTAACCTGAAACCCCCCAAACTCGTACAACCCAAACACCACCCCACCATATTCCTTTGTACTCTGGGTTTTGAGAGACTGAGAGTGAAGGAAGGAATTAAACGAAGAGACTGAATGGCTGAGCACGGTGGAGCCACATCGGAGGTAAGAAACCCAATAACCCATTTGAGTTCAAATTTGGATTTTTGAGTTTTGTACGTTTTGGGTGCTTTCTAATAACTGGATGATGTTTGTGGGATCTATACGAGTTCATTGGGCTGGTTTTCAAGGCAGGTGGTGGTCGGAATTGAGGGCTATCGACAGAGGAAAAAATGGGATATGAATATCAAATCGAACAGGTAGTTTCTAGGCTATTTTTCTAAGTTTTGAAGCCATAGATAGATTGTATCGGACTGGACGATCACGTATGATGCAACGGCTTTGAAAACGGTGGTCAGAGAAGTGATTTCTGGCTGGGTCGAGTCACGGGTCTGCGTGACCCAGTTGAAGAGATCTGGGTTGACCCGGATAGAGGACAAGGATGATGATGACATCATCAGATGACATCATCCTGTTAGACTAACATGTGTTAGATGTCAGATGTCAGATGACGTCAACCATTGACTTTATTATTCACTGCTGATGTAAGCGTTGACTTTGCTGTTGTTAGCGTTGACTTTGTTGATGTCAGCGTTGACTTTGCTGACGTCAACGTTGACCAGCCACTTTGATCCGTGCGTGGGTACGTATTTCAGGATGGGACCAGAACCATTTTAAACGTTTCAACGATGTGAATCTAATGGTGGTAGTTTCAAGTCGATCGGAGATCATTAGGTTGGTCAAATTTAGGTTTAAATCCTTGGGAGGTATGTCCGGGACACGTTGACTTTTTCGGGAATGTTGGGGGTTCTTGTTATGGACTTTTCTAGGTTGTTAATGACCTTTGATTATGTTTTGGACAGGTTTGGATGACCCGGAGAGGTCGGATTAGCCTGGAGAGGCTTATGGCACGCTATCGAGGCACAACTTGGACGGTCTGTGAGTGGACTTTGTTTTATGAATATGATGCATGCATAAATGTTTTATATGTGTTTATGAACATGTTTTGAGATGCCATGAGTGCATGTGATTTAAATATGAATTGTTTGGCATTTTTTGAGGAAAATGCTTTCTTGAACGTAGTTCAAGATTTTTGTTTTATATGATGTTTGGGCTTCGGCGAAGAGTACTACGTGCTTGTGTTCTAGGTGATTCCGAAGGTTTCATGGGGAGGCGTGAAACTGAGGAACTGATTTATAATTTTGGAGGATTTCACGAAGATGCGTGAAATCAAGATTCGGGCATGAGTCCCCGTTGAACGATGATTTGAAAGTGTTTTTGGATTGAGAAATGGTTTTCGAGTTTGGAAATATCTTTCGAGCATATGACCCAGTTGATTTGAGGTTTGACTTAGAGTATAGTCAAACGTGAGATAAGTCGGGATGTGGCCCAGTTATGACTTTTAAGAAAGATATTTGGGACATAAGACCCTGTTGTGGATTTTATAGGATTAGAGGAATCCTGGGATATGAAGTGTCGTTAGACACTGAATTTTCGGGCTGTGACCCATTTGGTGATGTTCTGTGAGTGAGGCCCTATTGTTGAGGGTATACGGGTGAGTCCTGGATGATATGACGCTCACCTTCGGACTACAAATGTGTTCCTTCCAGAGAGTTCATGACACACTGCCTGTTGTCGAGCAGCCGCAGGAAACAATGACCGAGGGAGGCTCAACTTAGGAAGTGCTGATCTTACACTCTAAGATCGATCGGCGATGTGTTCGCGATGATCTAGAGATGGTCGAGGCGAGTAATGTGTTCACGACGACATGCTAGGATTGTGAGTCGTCCTGAGCTATATAACATGTGCTAGGATTAGAGTCGTGACTAATATTGGGATAAGTTCCCATGGGATGTGTTCCCACGTGTTCTATGGATTGGGCTGAGATTTTGTTCTGGTTTTCCTTGATTTTGGTTTTGGGCTGAGACCCTGCTGAGATGATGGCTTCGATTGAGAAGCATTTTTCACTATGTTTTGATTTGGGAAGCAATACGTCATACTTCCGAGAAAGTATTTGAAATAACTGTTTTATGTTGCATGCATACTTTTACGTGAAGGGTATAAATGTTTTTGTTTATATAAATGATTTTATAAACCGTTGTTTTGTCCACTTATAACTTTTATAGTTTTAATACTCTTCAGGTTGATGGCGGATGCGGGCTGTTACAGAGATCGAGACATCACTTGCGACCACCGATCCTGGCGTAATATGATGGATCCCGAGCGGGTGACGAGTTTATCCCTGTTCTGACTCGCAGTGTCAGATAGGAGCAGGCACATCCTAGGATAATCCAGGGGGATTGGGACGGGTCCTGTCAGGTGGAGAGTAGAATATCAATGCACCAACTCATTTACACATGTGTTTCTTAATAACATGTGCATCACAACAACATGTGAGTCACAATCCAATGTGAAACACAATTCATGTGTAATCCAATTAGTGGCCATAATGCTTAAGCCACATATCCAACAATCTCCACCTTGGCTTCAAATTATGCCATCTCTTAAGGGTACTTCGTCCAGTATCCCTCATGCACCCCTTTTTTAGAGCAGGGGTACGCCTTACCACGTCGCTTCTTAGTATGATGTGATTTGCAATAAGTTCAAACAATGCTTAAACTTTTTTGTAGAAACTGGCTTGGTCTTCATGTCAGCTGCATTTTAAAAAATATAGAGTAAGACACTTCTTGGTCCAATTTTTAACTTTTCCGAAGTTGATCCATTCTATAATCTTGTGATATCGAATATCTTTATGTTTTCACCTTGTATAAAATACTTGATTCTTGGCCAAAATAATAGTACTTTGACCATCACACTGTAGCTTAACAGTATCTTGTTTAAAACCAAGCTATTCGACTAGTCCTTTCAACCAGAGTGATTCTTTTGCTACTTCAGCCATGTATTCCTCTTATGTACTGGACAATGCAACAGTTTCCTGTAGGACAAATTTCCATGAAATCAATCCTCGACCGAATGCGAAAGCATAGCCTGTTATAGATATTCTTTTATCAAGATCTCCTCCATGATCAGAATCAACGTATCCAGCTACCAGGCTTGAAGCTGCCTTTTGGTCATATAGTAACCCATAACCAAGTATGCCAGCAAGATATCTAAAAATCCACTTTACCACATTCTAATGCTTCTTTCCTACATTTGCTGTGTATCGGCTGATTACAGTAACTACATGAGAAATGTCTGTCGCGTGCACACCATAGCATACATGAGGCATCCTATCAAAATTGCATAAAGAGCTCGAGCTATGTACTCTACAACATCATTTATTATTGGAGTAAGTTCTGAAAATAAACGAAAAATGTGCTGCTAACGAAATCTTTACAGGTTTAGAGTTAAGCATACTATACCTTTCCAGAACTTTCTTCACATAGCTTTTTTGAGTGAGCCACAACTTGCCAGCTTTCTGATCTTTGTAGATCTCTATACCAATAGAGTTAAATAGATGTGAGATTTACTTGCCAACTTTCTTAGTAATTCCAAGATCTTTCATCTCGAATTCACTGCTCAACGTATTCTTGAGCTCAAAGATGTGAGATTTACTTTTGGAAACAATCAACATATCATCTACAAAAAGAGTTAAATAGATGAATGTGTCGAGCTGCTTGTACCACTATCTGGGTGATTGCTTCAAGCCATACAAGGACTTTTCCAATCTACACACTAGTCCTTCTTTCCTTGGTTCTTTGAATCCTTCTAGTTAATGCATGTAAATATGCTCAACAATTAAGTTCTCCATGCAGGAAAGCTGTCTTTAAATTTGGCTGCTCCAATTCTAAATTGTACATTGATATGATCGATAGTATCACTCGTATTGAGGCATGTTTGACTACAGGAGAGAAAATTTCATTGTAGCCTATACCTTCTTTCTGCGAGTATCCTTTAGCAACTAGTCGGGCTTTAAAATTCTCTCTTTCATTTTTTTTGTACCTGTTTCCTTCTTTCAATAAACCCATTTGCATCCAATATCCTTTTTTTCTTTGGGTAATTTCACCAACTCCCAAGTTCAATTATTCTTGAGTGATTTGATCTCTTCTTCCATCGTTACTTACCACTTGTCAGACTCAACTGATTTGACAGCCTCTTCAAAACTAGACAGAGTTCAACATTAGTGAATATAGTGAAATAGACCATGTCATCATATCTCTTAGGTGCTCTAATACTACATCTTTCTCTACCGGCAGTAATAGAGTATGACACTTCTTGGTGCTCTTCTTCATTCTAGGTTTGACCAGTTGTTGGAGTGTGCTTCTCTTCAAACTCCACCTCAACGTCAGACTTCTCTACTTGATCTTCTATGAAAGTCTGCTCATTATCTCATTTCTTCAACATGATGGATTCATCAAAGATAACATCTCTACTGATGACCTCCTTCTTTGATTCTGAGTCACAAAGTATATACCCTTTAACACCTTTGGGATAGCTGAGGAAGACGCACTTCTTTGACTTTGCATCTAACTTCGGCTGCTCATCACCTTGTACATGCATGTAGGCTGAGCATGGGGACCGATTTATCAAGTAAACAGTAGTGTTGACAGCCTTTGCCCAAAATTCTTTGGAAATCCTACATTAGGCCTCATACACCGAGCACTTTCTAGCAACGTCCTATTCATTCTTTTAGCAACTCCATTCTTTTGAGGAGTCTTCTTAACCGTGAAGTGTCTAGCAATGCCTTCATTCCTGCTTAATTCTATAAAAAGGTTCTTTCTTTGAATTCGGTCCCGTTTTCACTTTTGATGTACTTCAACCTTCTACCAGTTTGATTTTCTACCTCAGTCTTCCATTGTCTGAAAACATTAAACACCTCGAATTTGTGCTTCATGAAGTACACCCATACCTTTCTGGAGCAATCATCGATAAAGCTAACAAAATAGATGGAACCTCCATGTGATGCAATCGAAGAGGGTCCCCACACATCAGTATCAACATAGTCCATAACTCTTTTACTGGTGTGAGACGAAGTGTTGAAGCTAACCCTTTTCTGCTTTCCCATCACACAATATTTGCAGAATTACACTTTGCATCCTTTCACACCTTTTAGAAGGTTCCTCTCGTGAAAATTGTTCAACCCGTTCTCACTAAGATGGCCTAGCCGAATGTGCCATAACTCAGTGTTGTCATTTCCGGGTTTTTATGAGTGGCAATAGCAGCAGCTCCACCTAAAACAATGTCTTCGAACAACTTGTATAGGTTTCCAACTTTCTCTCCTTTCATCAAAACGAGAGCTCCTTTACAGACTTTCAGTAATCCTTCCTTGTCTGAGAACTCGTAGCCTTGAGAATCTAATGTTCCCAAGGAGATCAAATTTTTCTTCAACTCTAGAAGATGTCGAACATTGCCTAGTGTCCTGACAATTCCATCATGCATCTTGATCTTTACTGTGTCGATTCCAGTCACCTTGCAGCTTGCATCATTGCCTATTAGAACTGTACCAGCATCACATGGCTGGTAGGTATAGAATAATTCCTTGTGAGGGCACATATGATATGTGCAACCCGAATCAAGTATCCAAGAATTTTCTAGAGATCCTCCGTTCGTTGATGTCAACATATCAGCAATGTCATTATCATTGACTTTATTGTTAATGACATTTGCTTTTGTTGGCTTTTGATTCTTCCTACCTTCCAAGTCCTTTTTCAAACCACAATAGAATCGTCGAATATGTCCCCTTTGTGGCAGTAATGACACTTTACATCTTTCCTTGGACGCGACCTGGAACCATCATTTTGTCAATTTCTTCCACAAGATTTACTTCTACCACTTCTTGATTTTTTCTTGTTATTATCTTCTTTAACAACAAGACTTTTAGCATGAGTCAAACTACTTGGTTGTTTGATCTTCTTTGTCTCCAGAAGGGCAGTTGTAACTTCATCCATCGTCAGAGTTTGCTTTCCGACAAGTAACATGGTCACCAGGGTCTCGTACAATTTTGGCGAAGAATCCAACAGAATAATGGCTTGATCTTCTTCATCAATTTCAATCCCAACACTTATAAGTTGAGTGATACATTTGTTCAACATGTTAATGAGGACAGAGATGTCCGAACCTTCTTGCATCTTCAACTCGAACAACTCTTTCTTCAGGTACAACCTATTTGTTAAAGATTTTGACATATATAAGTTCTCTAATCTCTCCCATAGCTTTCCGGAGAGGTTTCATTCAACACCGTGTACTTGATTTCTAGAACAAGACTGAGTTGTATCATGCTCACCGTGTTTTCTTGTAGTTCCTTCCAATCATCATCTTTCATGCCCTCAGGTTTTAGGTTGAGCAAATCCTTATATAATCTGACACGACCCATCCCAATCCCCCCGGGATTAACACAAGATGTACCATGCTCCCGTCTGACACGAAGTGTCAAATAAGAGATAATTCATACCTTAGCCCATACGGGGCTCCTAGAGCATTCCATGATCGGTGGAGGAGTGCAATATCTCGGTCTCTGCTACAGCCCGCATCCGTGATCAACCTGAAGGGCATTAAAACCATTAAAAAATTGTGAGTGGACGAAAATCAATAAGTTCATAAAACACATTCATAAGAAGACATTTATGCCTTTCACTAAAAAGTATGCATGCATCGAAAACCAGTGATCAAAACATTTACTCAAATGAACCATTAAGGCCTTAGCCCAAAAACCGTAAATCAAAATCAAGTGTGGGAACTCAGTCCAAAACTGTAGAATACCAAAATCCGTAAATCCAGAACCAAATGGGCCACTGCCCAAATCCATAACCACAAACCCATAAACATCGAAATACCATTTCATAAATCCAATAGTCCATATTTACCACATAACCATCCTCGGCATCCCAGATGCCTAGCGTCCCAAACGCTTGACATCCCAGACGTCTTATCTCACGGTAAAAGTAACGCGTGCTACCCGGGGTCTCTCCAGGTCAATATCTCTGACATCCCAGATGTCTAATGTCCCAGACATCTAATCATAGCAATCCTACTCCTGAGTCACTATACGGTCTAGTAGCTCCATATAATGACCCCTCGCAAGCAATGCACCGTGACTTCCCCAATGTCCCAGACACCTAGAGGAGACCATCACATATCCTCGTATCAAGATGGTATATGGAAAACAGTTTTATAAAGTCATTTCAAAATATCTCAATGGGCCCTGCCCAGAATTTCCATAAAACATCACAAATCCAATTAGGGTCCCCAACCTGAAATCACATTTATGAAAAATAGGGTCCCAAACCTGAAATTACATTTATAAAACCCAATTGAGCCTCATGCCCGATTTTGTAAACCAACAGGGCCCCCAGCCCGATCAAATAACTTAAAGGGTCTCAGCCTGATTTCGTAAACCAACTGGGCCCCCGACTCGATCACATAATTCAAATGGGTCTCATGCCCGAGTTCATCTTTCCAAAACCAAAACTAGTTCATCAAACTATCAATGAAACCACAAGCACGTAAGACTACAGTAAAACCATAAACCTCAAAATACGTGCAAATACGGGGATTACCTCGAAATACGTGCAGCCATGTAAATCACCAATGCCACAATCATCTCTATAGAAATCACATATATAAAACATATAAAATAGTTATGCATGCATCACAGTTTAGAAAATATTGTCCACTCACAGACCATCTTACGCTGCTGCCTCGATACACGTGCCATAAGCCTTCCCGAGTCACACCACTATCACTGGGACTTCCAAACATGTCCAAATCATACTAGAGGGTTACTAACTACCTCATTAACCTCCCATTAAAGCCCCATAATTTTTTTGAATTTTTAACTATTTTTAAACTCGATCCTAAACCTTCCGACACCCCGAAATATATCGAAACGATGTCCGATCGACACGAAACCAGTCCCAAAATGTTCGTTACATAGAATAGATTATTTCACATGTTGAAAACTTCCCCAAAAGGTGCCTCACACGCCATCCAAAGGCGCTGCGCGTTGAAGCACTCGCCTACTGCTCATTATCCCCTACCTCGAGCAGACCGGTCTGGTCCGGTTCGGTTCGTCTGGTCAGTTCAACTAGACTGGCGTGACCGGTTCAGGCCTATATCTCTCGTGTTTTCGGTCTATTTCCTCCATTTTTGTTCCTATATCTTCATCTAATCCTGTTCTATCATCCTATGGCTATAAAAACAAGAAAACATGTCCAAAACCATACCTTTTGAATTTGATTCTTGAACCGACCAACCTCCCCTGTAAGTTTTCCATTACTCCGGCCACCTCCGTCCATCCTCTTCGTCCTAAAGGGTTTGTACAACCTCCAAACAACCATTTCCATCATTAAAACCATTCAACAACCACTAAACATTCAACTTCCATGTTTGAAACTCAAACATACCTTTCATGGCAACGCCGGCCACCATCCACGACGGTGCAAGACATGGCCAACAACTCCATCGTCTCACCTCACTCTCTCACTTCCATTCACATGCTAAGTCCAGATAATGAAGATTGAAGGGTCATGGGAATGGGTTTTACACGGTCACAGGTTTAAGGGAAAACAAATGAAAATGATCGATCATGTGGGAAGGGAGAAATATCCACAGTGTAGGGGAATGGGCCAATCAGATGGGCGACACTTGTCACTCATTTGGTGGTTCCTTCCAAAACCTTCCCTTAATCAAAACCTGCTACTTGTCCCTATTCCTCGGTTTACGTGCAATAGTACTGTTTTCAGTTTTAGGCACCTAACTTCTCCGTCGAACCTCCGATTTTGACGTGTCGCCTGTCTACGGACTAATGACGTCCCGATCTACTTCACGGCCATCGGTCCTCGTACGTTTGACTCCCCGAGTCAAAAATCAACATTAGCCCAATTCTAGGGGCAAAACGGTCGTTTTGCATCGTCCGTCTGATTTCTCTCAACTAATCCCTGATTAGTCATTCTAAACCATAATTAATTAATATTTAATCCTGATATTCAGGATGGGTCGTTACATCCTTCCCCCCTTAAATAATTTTATCCTCGAAATTCCAACTATCCTGATTCCACATCCACCTCGTGGAAAACAATTCGATCTCACAACATGTGTACACTTGTACACCCACTAACCAGGACAATACTTGTCTACACCCTAACGTTCCATCACGAACTCATATCGCATCGACTACAGCCGACCACGTCGAGTGACAGTAATCACATGTTCCGAGTTGATACCACCCGACAATTCTACCATCACGTTGACACATCCAGCCAAAATGTCACCACTTTCCAGTCGCAAATCAATCTAGCATCTCTCTCACAATTTCTCCGCATTTTCTGAATTTTACCATGTCAATATCACACGTCCCATAACGTCGCACTCAGCCAGCATTCATGGCTCCATGGTTACAATTCGAGTCACCAACACAACTCTGACTCACTCAAGAGTCGCACTAATGCACCTCGTACCAAGTCTCCCTCAATGTAACGTAAGATCAATGGGAAGATTTCACCTCGTAGGTCAAGCTCAAACCTGCGACATTTATCGGCCTCAGTGTCCACATCCATCAACTACCCCTAGTGATCCATGACGCTGGTGAGAGTCACAGAGTAGTAACTTCACGCAAAGCAACTTGGGCTTACACCAACCAACCACTCACTCAACCTGAGTACACATATACCAACATCTCACTCGACCTGTGTGTAACTAGACCCCATCAAATATCTGCCCAGCAGTGATAACACATCCCAACTCTAGGGTTCCATTAGCCATCCATGGCTCTGAGCACCTGCTCATACAATCATTGAACCCGTCATAAACTCTCTAGCCCAACGTTCAGTATTCAATGTCCAGTTCACGTCCTCAACCAATCCAATGATATCAGAACTAAGCCGACTACCAACACGCTCAACCACACACCACTGGTACATCCTATGTACCGTCACCAGGCACCACTAGGCCTGTCCTGTATCGATCCTCGCACAACGTATCCTATACGTACATCCATCCACCAACCCGCCTACTACATAGCTCATAACTAATCATTCTTCAATTCTGGAGTCCATCTGTCCAGTCCAGTACTAGACCGATCAAATACTCCAACTCATCATCCAACACGAGCCCCATGGTCACCCAACCAGCATCACAACATCTACTCTTAATCACTTAATCCAACACTTACCAATCCGACCCATGCCCACCAAGGCGTACCCCTTAATGCCAAAAGAGTATCCAATCTCACCCACGTCTACCGAGACGCACCAACTCTGAACCTATCGGTTACCTGCTCATTCGACTACCATACCACATTTGATTGACTTCGAAAGGAAGCAAATCCCATCGTTCACATAGTCAAATACCCAAGACAATCGTACACACTTCAAATCACTCAACTACCGTCTCATATCGGATTAACTCCGAAAAGAAGTCGACCCCACATTCCCATATCCAACCTCTGTCTTGTCATCTCACAACTATTCCAAAAGATTCTTCAACTGTCTCACAAAATGATTCTCCTCTGCTTCTAGCTTAGCATAATCATCAAGGCGAAGTCTGCTAGCAAGGGCACGACATCACGATCCACGCCATCCTAATCCACCACAACATCACCCGATTAATAACATCATGATCTAGATCCACCTAGGATTCACATATGTTCTCACTCAGCTAACTACCAGATTTCAGGTCATAAGGTCCTACACCCTCATCGCATATGCACCCTACCGAATCGCTCCTCAACCATTCTCCCATCAAAATCGATCAGTCAATGACGGAACATGTCAAGACTGTGGGTCCTCACCAATTTCCTCATATCAATCCTTGTCATCCCACCTAGGGAAAATCAAAGATGATCCAAGACAATGACATCAAAACTAATCCCTCGTGAGTGCAAGCACAAGTCCACTACACCCACCATACCATGTAATATCAACATCGTCTGCCACCAAGCAGAAAATGAGAAGTCACGTTCACCTAACTTCGAAATACCCAACTCCTCTTGATGACCCAAAACAAATCACGGATCCACCAACTAATACACGTTCAACGTACTGGTGACAACAACCATCATCTGCCATGGGTAGAAAATAAGGAGTCACCCCCAATGACTTCAAAATAGCCATCACCAATGCTGAAACGAGCACTCTTCTCATCGCCTCAATCACAACTTCTCTTGATTCTGAAGTTCCAACCATGTTGGAAAATAGATATGCTTCCAACTAAATGTCAAGTCCAACCACTGGACTTCCCAAATCCTCAACTCACTTGGACAACCACGTGTCTTCAACCAATCTATTACCCAGACCTCATATCCGTTAATAACCGTTTATGCACATCCAAAATGATGTAATTCGTTACTATCTCGTTCTCACAACTCAACCGTTACAGGCTCTCAACTCTCGGGTCTCCATGTTATTCACAATCACCAAATCTCACATCAACACTACCATTGATTCTCTTCAGCTTCTTCCAATTTCAATAATTTCTTTGCACTTTCTCGGGATACTAGAAACACACAACCACTCAAGTTTCGGAGTTGACGACAACTCTCCGAATCCACTAATTTCCATGACATCCTCTGCATCATCCGAAACTCCTCGTGTCTCAATCATACCTCTTCATCCATTCATCACTTAGTCATCTCATACCTGTTGGGACTTAACCCAACACATCTCAACCCTTGCTGGATCCTGTCTAGTCCAACTCATCCACTACCGAATCTCAGATACCGAACGTATACCCATCATGACGGAGTCACATCCCAACTCGTGGCTCATCGTCATCACAATCACTAGCACGTAGTGTGAAAACAGACAACCCTGAGTCGTTACTCATACCGAGCAACAACCTCTTACCTCCGTTCAGGTTAAAGAAACTATGTATCCCTCGTACCTCCGTTCAGAAACCACAACTACATCAATCGCCCTCGATAGCCAGCCATCTTCACACGATTTTCGACCAACAGTCATCGTTATCGAGATCTGCATTCACACATCACACTATTATTCAGTCCAACTCGGGATTCCATATATTATCTCATAACAATACCCGTGGATCGAATCCCATCATTTCATTTTGTGTCGGGCCAACCAATCTCCATAGTTTCGACTAGACTTATTAGAGTCATCCACATGGTCATCCACACGGTCATCCACGACCTCAGCCGCACTCTGTAACGCAAACTCCAATCCATAAGTCACAATCTGGGGTTCGACTCGACAAACTACCTCGACTTCGGAAAGTTGTCCAATCCACAACAACTACGGACTAACAATTCCAATTCATCAATTACAACTAAGGTTCACCTTTCCAGTCCATCCATCATAATTTAGGGTTCCACAATCACACCCTAGGGTTCTTCTGAACCCAACTGCTCTCTGCAGTATAATCCACAATCTGACCGACCCCGCGGTCCTGATATAGTATGAACGCCACTCCAATCCCACCATCAATCACCACTGGGGTTCGCATTTCCAAACTAGCACTCAACTGGGGTTCCCTGAACCCAGCTTCTCCCAGGTGCATAACAATCTATCATCACATGATCGAACCGTTGAACAGTCATCGTACTGCCAATTTGTCAAAAGTAACCCTACCCGGGTCGAATCACACTAACACAAGGCGTATCGAGCCGATTACACTCTATCCACAATTCATTCCTACTAACTATCAAACCGGCATCCTAACTATCAAGTTGATAACGAACTGCAGCCCATAGAGACATCACATCCTCGACCTATGCGTACCACAAGAACTACATGGTTTGCTCGAATAGCAACAACCTCGCTCTAATACCACTTGACACGACCCATCTCAATCCCCCTGGGATTAACGCGGGATGTGCCATGCTCCCGTCTGACACGAAGTGTCAGACAAGGGATAATTCATACCTTAGCCCATATGGGGCTCCTAGAGCCCGCCAGGATCGGTGGAGAAGTATGATGTCTCGATCTCTGCTACAGCATGCTTTCGTGATCAACCTGAAGGGCATTAAAACCATTTAAAAACTGTGAGTGCACGAAAATCAATAAGTTCATAAAACACATTCATAAGAAGACATTTATGCCCTTCACTAAAAAGTATGCATGCATCGAAAACCAGTGATCAAAACATTTACTCAAATGAACCATTAGGGCCTTAGCCCAAAAACTGTAAATCAAAACCTAGTGTGGGAACTTAGCCCAAATTGTAGAATACCAAAATCCGTAAATCCAGAACCAAGTGGGCCACTGTCCAAATCCATAACCACAAACCCATAAACACCGAAATACCATTTCATAAACCCAATAATCCATATTTACCTCTTAACCATCCTCGACATCCCAAATGCATAGCGTCCCAGACTCTTGACGTCCTAGACGTCTTATCTCACGGTAAAAGCAACGCATGCTGCCCGGGGTCTCTCCGGGTCAATATCTCTGACATCCCAGATGTCTAACATCCCAGACGTCTAATCATAGCAATCCTGCTCCTGAGTCACGATAAGGTCCGGTAGCTCCGTATAATGACCCCTCGCAGGAAATGGACCGTGACTTCCCCATTGTCCCAGACACTTGGAGGAGACCATCACATATCCTCGTATCAAGATGGTATATAGAAAATAATTTTATAAAGCCATTTCAAAACATCTCAAAGGGCCTTGCCCGAAATTTCCATAAAACATCACAAATCCAATTAGGGTCCTCGACCTGAAATCACGTTTGTGAAACATTGAGTCCCATACCCAAAATTACATTTATAAAACCCAACTGGGCCTCATTCCTGATTTTGTAAACCAACTGGGCCCCCGACCTGATCACATAACTCAAAGGGTCTCAGCCCGATTTCGTATGCCAACTAGGCCCCCGGTCCGATCTCATAATTCAAATGGGTCTCATGCTCGAGTTCATCTTTCCAAAACCAAAACCAGTTCATCAAATTATCAATGAAACCACATGCATGTAAGACTACAGTAAAACCATAAACCTCGAAATACGTGCAAATACGGGATTACCTCGAAATACGTGCAACCATGTAAATCACCAATGCCACAATCATCTCTATAGAAATCACATATATAAAACATATAAAACAGTTTTGCATGCCTCAATACGTGTGTCATAAGCCTTCCCGAGTCACACCACTATCAATGGGACTTCCAAACCTGTCCAAATCATACTAGAGGGTTACTAACTACATCATTAACCTCCCATTAAAGCCCCATAATTTTTCCGAATTTTTAACTATTTTTAAACTCGATCCTAAACCTTCGTTCACCCCGAAATATATCGAAATGATGTTCGATCGACACGAAACCAGTCCCAAAATATTCGTTACATCGAATAGATGATTTCACATGTTGAAAACTTCCCCAAAAGGTCCCTCACGCGCCCCCACATGCCGCCCAAGGGGCTGCGCGTGGAAGCCACGCGCCTACTGTTCATTATCTCTTACCTCGAGCAGACCGGTCCAGTCCCGTTTGGTTGGTCTGGTCAGTCCAACTGGACCGGCGTCACCTGTTCGGGCCTATATCTCTCATGTTTTCGGTCCATTTCCTCCCATTTTTGTTCCTATGTCTTCATCTAATCCTTTTATGTCATCCTATGGCTTCAAAAACAAAAAAAAAAACAAGTCCAAAACCATACCTTTCGAATTTGATTCTTAAATCGACCAACCTCCCTTGCAGTTTTCCATTACTCTGGCCACCTCCTTCCACCCTCTTTTTCCTAAAGGATTTGTACAACCTCCAAAAAACCATTTCCATCATTAAAACCATTCAACAACCACTAAACATTCAACTTCCAAGTTTGAAACTCAAACATACCTTTCATGGCAACGCCGGCCACCGTCCACGACGGCGCAAGCCATGGCCACCAACTCCATCGTCTCACCTCACTCTCTCATTTCCATTCACATGCTAAGTCCAAATAATGAAGATTGAAGGGTCATGGGAATGGGAATGGGTTTTGCACGGTCACAGGTTTAAGGGAAAACAAATGAAAATGATAGATCATGTGGGAAGGGAGAAATATCCACAGTGTGGGGGAATGGGCCAGTCAGATGGATAACACTTGTCACTCATTTGGTGGTTCCTTCCAGAACCTTCCCCAATCAAAACCTGCCACTTGTCCCCATTCGTCGGTTTATGTGCAATAGTACCATTTTCAGTTTTAGGCCCGTAACTTCTCCGTCGAACCTCCAATTTCGACGTGCCACCTGTCTACGGGCTCGTGACGTCCCAATCTACATCACGGTCATCGGTCCTCGTACGTTTGACTCCCCGAGTCAAAAGTCAACATTTGTCCAATTTTATGGGCAAAACGGTCATTTCGCACCGTCCGTCCGATTTCTCTCAACTAATCTCCGATTAGTCATTCTAAACCATAATTAATTAATATTTAATCTCTATATTTGGGATGGGTCGTTACAACCTCATTTGTACCAACAAGTCCTTGACAGTACTTTTCCAAATGTTGAAGTTGGCATTTCCATCAAAAGCCACTAGGTCGAACTTCATGCTTTTCATGGCTCTAATACCAATTTTTGGGTAGCATAAACATGTGACTATGGTGTTGATGGTGTTGAAATTTAAATGAGAGTAAGCAAAGAGAATAACAGCACAAAGAAGTTACGTGGTTTGGCAATTTTCCTACGTCCACAAAGGGAAATCACAGTTTCCCTTAATTTGAACAACAGGTATAATACAAGAGGAACATTCTTTAGCTCTCAACCTCACTTCCCAATAGCATCCCCAAATACCCTTGTTGGTTTTACTCAAAATTAGAGTACAAAACCAAACCTCACGCTCAAAGTCTTACTCTTATTTCTCTCAAGGAAACACTTAGAGAAACAAACCTAGAGAAGCACTTGATTCTAACTACTTTGAGCTCTCAACTTTTTAGGATGATTTGAGAGTGCTCCCTCCTCCTCTTTATATAGGGATGGGTGGAGAGTAGAACATCAATGCACCAACTCATTTACACATGTGTTTCACAATAACATGTGCATCACAACATGTAAGCCACAATCCAATGTGAAACATAATTCATGTCTAATCTAATTAGTGGCTTAAGGCACATATCCAAAAAAAAAAAAAACCCCTAAATATGCACATATGAATGTGAATCTTGAATTTGCATTCAAAGAAATTAACACAAACTACCTTGAAGACAACCTTTGTTTGACAAATTTATCCAATTGTTTGTCACACTTAGAGCTCTGCGGTTTCAAGCGCTTGAATGCATCCACATGTGTTCGATTGAAAATTTTTAGTACTAGCTGAGTAAAAAACCAAAGAAAACGATTTTATTTATTTTATCAAATAGCTCATATGCATCGATAATCATATTGCATATCATCAATACAAGCTATCAATCATCATTCAAAATACATAACCAAGTAAAATCAGAATCCTAGGTTAATCTTAACCCAATCGTTTCAGCTAGGAGGCTCGGATTACAAAGATACATGAGTTGCCATTGTCATCCAGCACTGTGATTGGAAGGTTCTGAATACTAACACCAATGAGCTCACGATATAGTAGTACTGTGTGTGGTCGTATTTCCTTAAGTCCTTCCCATTATGGATTATGAAAACGGTGTCGTCGTCATCCATCACGAAACACCTAGCGTCTTTATGCCGGAGATGCAGCGTTTCACTCACGATTTGAGATATCTGAATCGCAAACTGGTGCCCCTGTTTGTTGGTGTAGACGATCTGGAAGTATTGCCGAAGATTTTAATCGGCAGAAGGCTGACGCTTTCGGGGTTTTTGTCTGTTACTTCGTGGTCTAGGAAAACTATGCCCCTCATCGACTTAAGCTTGTACCAGAGCTTGGCCAAGACCGCAATGCCGAAAACGATATCGTTTATCTCTGTGGGCTCTTCAATATTGAGCTGGAGAACTTGGCCCGCGCCCAATCTGTGGTGGTCGTGTTAGAGGCTTTGGAGAGGTGGAGAGGGGTAAACGGGTCATTGTCGTCGGAGCAGGCGGCGTGTGAAATGGTGATGACGAGCTTAAGTTGTTTGTTAAATTTCATTGCATGTTGAAAGCAATTATATCCAACAAGCAAAATTGCAAAACTGATAGGTAGTTTGTCATAGATTGTTTTTGAATATCCCCTTACTTTGCAATACCAATATTGTTTTTGAATATCCCCTTACTTTGCAATACCAATAGTAGCTTCTTGTCTCCAGAAAAATTAGGTTTGGCATTTTGAATTGGTCTTGAACTGTCATTTGCATCAATATGGTTTAGTAGCTGAACTATCATCCTTATATGGTTTAGTAGTTGACTTTAACTTTCAATATGTTTAGTTTGAGACATTAATATCAGTAAGTATATAGCTTGCTTTATACATCTTGTTCACAGAGTCATGCCTTAGATCTGAGGGGTCCTTGTATGTCTTCTGTTAATATCTTGAAGTCTAATGCCTATTTTGAATTCTCTGCACATCAGGTTCATCTCCGTGACTTCCAACTATAATTTTGTTTGTTTCTTTAAAAAACTTTGAAGGTAAATGCTTGTGGCCATTCTTGCATCCTTGAATCCTCTACCATTATGCTTCTGGTAGAATTTCCAATTATGAGAACCTTTAGCTACTTTTATCAAAAGGTAAAACATCTAAATTTAGTTTAGCAGTTGAAGGTTACAAAAACCCTTGCATCAATTACTTATTTCATATCTCTTGGGTTTTATATTGTTATACTGATCTTCAGTTCTAGATTTCTTTGAAAAGTCGGACAATGCAGCAAAAGAGGATGTTGGAGCAGAGGAATCCATGGTTAGTCTTTGACAAGGACGTGCTTTGCTGCTCGTAGAATTCTAAATGGTTATATCTTGAGGGATGCAATGAATTAGCTAGATAGACTTGTAGTTTTTAGAAGATTACAAAAAATTAATGTTTTGTCTTTTGTCTTTTTGTCTTTTAGATGATTTTGTTTGTAAGAATGTTGGATAAATTTTCTCCGAAGGTTTATATATGTGATTTTCTTTTTATTTCAAAAGCATTTGTGTAATTCAAAAGTAATATAAAATGCAAATCAAATCATGAAATGGGATAACATGTACAAAATCAGCTTCATCTTAGACAACGTTCAAAATTTGTCGTCTATAACTAATATAAACAACAATTTTAAAAAAAACCATCGTCTTATTGCATTTTAGATAACAAATCATACATTTTGGATGATAGCTAAAACCTGTCATCTATGATATAATCAGACAACGGTTTTTAATAAAAATCGTCATCTGAATACGTCATAGACGATAGTTTGTATGTTCTAGACGATAATGAAAAAATGTTGTATGTTATATAAAATGACGGTTTTTATTAAAAACTGTTGTTTGATCAGCCTTTAGACAATAGTTTTTTAAATAACCGTCGTCTAATTAAACTTCAGACGACACATAAAAGCTGTCATTTGATACCTTTCAAATAGACATCACTCACATAGACGTCGCTTATTAATGCATTTAGATGACAGTTATTTATTATCGTTTAATGTCTATTTTGGAATAGTGAGAGGTGGTAATGACTATGGCGGTTGTGAGGTGGTGGCGTTGATGGGGTGGTAGCAGCACTGGTTATGATAACGGTAGTGATAACGTCAGTGATAGTGAGGATGGGCTGAATGAGGTGGTGAGGATGGGTTGAATGAGGTGGTGGTGGGTGTGGCGGTAGCTTTATTCATGGTGGCAATGGTGGTGGTGATGAGGTGGTGATGGTGGTAGTTGCAGTAGTGATGTTGGAAGTGATGACGGCACCGATGGTAGCGGTGGGGGTGGTGGTGGCGTCAAAGGTGGTGGGGTAGTGGTGGCGGCAGTGTTGGCTGTGGTGGCGGCAATATTGGATGTGGTTACGCTAGAGGTAGTGGGATGGTTGTGTTGGTGGTGATGAGGTGATCGATTATAACTATGATAATACTGTGATAGCCTATTAAATAGGGAGTACAAGTTGGCAAATATGAATATTGAAGAAAAATCTCCATTTTTTACAAGTCTATTCGAGGACACGTGATAAAACAGCACATGCTACTTAAGTTGCACATTTTACACATCAACAAAAGATAACAAAAAAAAGGGCCCAACTAAAGATCACCTTTGGACGATAAATCCATTTGATGGATAATTCCATAGAGAACCATCCTCGATAAGAAAGTTGCTTTAAAGATTAACTTGCACTAGAAGATTAACAAAGAAGTTTACTCCAACAAGTAAGAGGGTAATTCACCTAAATATTATTAAATATGATCCACCACTAATTAAGCATATTTATTTAAGTCTCCATATTTTCTATGACTTATTTAACACCGACCGAAAAACTAAAACTTCAACTCCCTTGGCAATTGCCAAAGGGTCAACTAGCAGCAACAAACTAGAAATAATAACTTTGGAAATTGATCCTGCATTTTCTCCTGTTACTTGGAACAAGATGACTCAAAGATTAATATTAAAGATTTAAGTTAAAATTGTAAAATACAACAAATTCATCATGTAAACACTACTTCTGATTAAATCTCGTTGACATTTTCGTAGATAGAATATGAAGTTGCACACCTACAGATGGGGGCCATTACATCACAATTTTACATGATGGGCATCATAACTCAGAAGTCAGAAGCCACAAACACAAAACACAAATCAATTCCATTTCCATGTCAACAATCTCAGAACTAAATTTAAAAGGCTATCCCCAACCCCAATGCATCGTTCCTATAAGTCCATTCAGTCATTTATCTTCGGTTTATAACCAATCAGTTTGTAACAGACTAACAGGAATCTCTCTCAAGACTTCCTGCCACTTTGTGAATAATTCGTACAGTGAAAGCAAGTCTATATAGCAGGCAGTCAAAGATCTGCAAATACTCTCCCAATTGGGTTTTCCTTTGATTGGTTCCTCATTTCAAAGCACAGTAATTTGTCATCTTCAAAATCAGGGAATGCACAAAAGAGAATTACTTGAAACTTTTTTCGTAAGAAGAAAAAAAAAAAAATTGGCTCGAAATTTCCAACTGGCTTGACTAAAACATGTCCATTTTTTATACACATCTTCTTTACCCCAATCCCCCAAAAGAAAAGAAAAAATTTGAAATTCCCACAAATCATCTGAAACCCATGAATCTTATAAGAAACTATATCTCAAAAGGCTAAAAAAAAAAAAAAAAAAAAAAAAAAAGAATAAAACTAATGGTGCCTGGTGTTGGAGCTACGGATTGTCACACCATGCAAAAATTTTGTATATCCAAGGAAGCTAAGCTTTCCATCTGCGTTTCTGATCCAATCTCTGAGGATAGAATAGGCAGAAGGGCCAAGATTTAGTTCCTGCATTGACAGGTAACACCGTTTAGATAAATCAGAAATAAACAGCACTCGAATGCTTGAGGAATAAAGTTATATGACTGCCAGGATAATGACAAGGCACAAGAAGACATACTCTGGCCAGTTCTTCAATTGATATCACTCGGTTACCCTCTCGTTCAAAATGCTCAAAAGCTGAAGAGGCTATCTGCTCCCACCCTTCAAGGGCCTCTAATTGATGCGTACTTATTGCGGCTGCACAAAATTCTTCAAAGTCCATTGTCCGGTAGGCCAATGGTTCCATCTGATATAAAATATAACAGGAAATTGAGAGGCTTATTACAAATGAATTCAAAGATATAAAAAAATTTCTATTAAGGCTGGAGGAAAGACCTGGCATACATTTTCTAACTTGAAATGCCAGAAGAAGAAAAAGGTTGAAATATCAGATAAACAATAAGAGAGATTATGGTAGCCTGCTTTTAGCATATGCTAGTAAACTTCATAACCAACAGAATCCAAAAGCAAGAGCACCCATTGGTTGTCTACAGTAGTACATAAAATGAGCCTTACAGCATTTAGAATATCAGCAACCCTTGACTCCCTCATCGCCTCCGTTGAATTTCTTTGAAGAGCCTGCAAAGTCACAATCATCTAACCATAAAATAACATGCATTACATATATATTACAAATAGAAAGAAAAAAAGTTAAAAACACAAATCCCTCTTGAAAGTGATCTAGCATGGAAACTCAAGTTAAGAGAATTAGGAACAGTAAATAACCGTTTTGAAGTTAAGAAGAGAGAGGCGTCCATCTTTATCTGGCTCCAAATGTGTGAATTGGGCTCTAAGATAAATCAGCTCATCCTCTGTCAAGGCTCTTGAAAGAGACTGCAATTAAGACATGAAACTCGCATTTAATATAGATAGTAATAAATTTGCATATAGTCAAAATGATTTCTAGCGGTTGCTTCAGAAAATGAGACAAAAATGGCAGATTATTGATCACACAACATTATACATGGGAGTGTAAGAGGAAAAGAAGACAAAAGAGGGAAAAATTAACGTGACTTACTAAGATTTAGCTACATGGAGAAAATCAGAGGAAACTAGAACTTTTCTATCTCTTTGTTTCTATGAGCACAATCTCTTTTCAAATCCTGCCTATACCTAGTGAAATTTAAGAGGAAAGCCTACAGTTTACGTTTCCATTTCACTTCCCCACTAATTAGCAACCAAAGGATCGATTTTTCCATTCGCTTTACCAAGGATATCATAGGGTTTGATAAGCTAGACAATTGAAAAGACATTCTTTGACAGCCAAAAAAGAGCAAAAGTTGAAGATACATTCTGCAATATCATGAAAGGATAAACAAATTTACTTTGATATCATATTAATACTTTGAGTAAAACCAAAAGATGAAGCTTGACCTTCAACGGCAGAGACGACCAAGCTAAATATACTACTAATAATCAAGTGATACTCCAAAGGAAGTGAAGGTACTAAGAACTGTATTTGGAAATGATAACAGTACCTTAAGTGCTGCACGTCTGAAGGGTGTAGCATGGAGATATGATTTGACTAATTTATAGATCAATACATCTAAAGGCAAAAGACGACTGTCATTTCGCAGCCATGGATGAGCTGCGATGATGAGTGCAATTATTAGCTTTGAATAATAAATGAAAAAGATCAATTTTCAATAATATCACATAACAATGTCATATTCAAACAGTATTCAGCTTAAAGTCACTCATGTATGAAAAAATATATTTTGGGAATCAAACCAACAACCAATAAAGTTACATTTCTGTAGATGTTTAGGATGATCCTATCACTCTAGTTTTTTAAAAGATGAACAAAGCTAGTTCAGTATAAGATACAATATAAATGGAAATATGGAGTAAGAAAATCGCAATCTCCCACTCACCCCCTCAACATCATCATTTTATGTAGAGTTGGAAAAGACAGACGACTACTCAAACATGATTAAGAACAAGTATATTATCTATAACTGTCCACCAATTGGTTAATCTCTGGTACTTTAGACAGCAACATAAAGAAATTTGCTTACATAAAGCCTGGACAGCAGTCATTCTTTTTCTGTAGTCCTTATTCAAAAGTCTCTTCACAAAGTCCTTGGCTTCTTGAGACATAGAAGGCCAGGGTACATCATCAAAACTAGGATCAGCTCTTAGAACCGCACGAAAAATTCCAGATTCCGTCCGTGCCCAAAAAGGTCGGCTTCCACAAAGCAGGATATAGGTGATAACACCAATGCTCCATATATCTCCCTCTAGGCTATATGATCGATGGAGGACTTCAGGTGCAACGTAGTACGCACTTCCAACAATATCATTAAGTCTTTCATCTGGACAAATATGCATATATGGATAAATAGTTTTAAAAAAATATATAACTTTATAGTCTAATAACAAAAAGCAAAGTCGAATTAGCACCAGTCGAATTAGCACCAGTAGTCAAACGGGGGATGCCCAATTAAATATTCCCATTGATTATTGGAAAAACTGTGCTTGTTGTTCACTATAATATTTTGGCATTTTTGGTGTAAACGATAAAATTTAGTATCGTAAACAAATGAAAAACAAATAAAATGCTTGTTTCTTTCAAGAGCAGTTAAACTGGATAATATGTGCTGCATGGAATTAGAATGGACATGATACTAATGTAAAGCCATCCATAGGTTTTCTGGAGAAATAGATATAAATTGACCGATCTGGAAACATTCAGCAAGTTTCATACAAATCCAAAGAATAGAGGAGAAACTAAAAGCAAAGTCGAATTAGCACCAGTAGTCAAACGGGGGATGCCCAATTAAATATTGCCATTGATTATTGGAAAAACTGTGCTTGTTGTTCACTATAATATTTTGGCATTTTTGGTGTAAACGATAAAATTTATTGTCGTAAACAAATGAAAAACAAATAAAATGCTTGTTTCTTTCAAGAGCAGTTAAACTGGATAATATGTGCTGCATGGAATTAGAATGGACATGATACTAATGTAAAGCCATCCATAGGTTTTCTGGGGAAATAGATATAAATTGACCGATCTGGAAACATTCAGCAAGTTTCATACAAATCCAAAGAATAGAGGAGAAACTAAACCACTTCTGGGCAAGAAATAATGCCCTTAACATATCTGAAAGAGTATAAACATCGTCAAGTTTCGACTTAATTAACCATGAGTGGACAAACATCATCAAATAACAAAGCACTTCTGAGCAAGATATATTTCCCTTAACAAATCCAAAGGAGTATGTAACCATGAGTGGATGACCATCATCAAATTAAAAAATTCAGACCCAGATTGAATGCCAAATCAAGGCACAATGTCGATTTAATTGAAACATTAAATAGTCAGGAAAATTAAGTGGTACAATAAACTGAAGCACTAACTTATTAATTAAATCCAGGAGAATATTCAACTAATGGAAGAGTATGGATCATCATCAATAGATACCTGGTCTGATGAAGTCAGAAAGACCAAAATCAATAAGCTTCATGTCAGCATTTTCACTTCTAGAAGCGAAAAGAAAATTCTGCCAAACAGGAAAGAGAGAATACACTTAGCACTATGATTAGGGGTATACAAAGTCATAATTAAGTTAAACACATAGAGGTTGATAAATCAAAACCTCTGGCTTTAAGTCACGGTGCACAACACCCTGAAGATGACAGAATGCAACAACGCCTAAGATTTGCTCAACAATATGCTTCGCATCTTCTTCTGCATACCTTCCACCTCTGCAGTGAAGGCGAGTTTTTCAGTGCAATGCAAAGTTTCAAAGAAGTGAATAATATTTGGATAGTGGAATATACCTAGACAAAATTCTGTCAAGAAGTTCCCCCCCTTCACACAATCTGGTAAGAGAACACAAATCCACAGATGTCATACCTAAAGAGCAGTTGGCATATCGCATATGGCATATAATTTCCTCATCCAGAAAATTTATGTACTTCCATCTTTCAACATTCATGTATGCAACAACAACCTAACTGGTTATTCTCACATAAATAAATAGTATTTAAATGGAAAATATCAGTTGATGTTGCAAAACATAAATAACATAAAGAACACCTGACCCCTCCAAATAAAAAGGATAAACAGAAAACAAGATGTACATACTCCATGACTATGTAAACATTATTGGCGTCTTCACATGCATCATAAAATTTTACAAGATGCTTATGCCCAGATAGAGCTTTCAATATCTTCACCTCTCTACGAACATCTTCAATTGATATTGCTGTCGTCATCTGCCAAATAAATTTGGTAAGGAACAAATAGAATGCAATTAAATAGGAAAAAAAAATTATAATATTTTATACCGTTACAAGTAAAGAAATATAAGATTTAAAGAAGGAACATGACAGGTGTCCAAATCACTCGAGCATGGGTCTTAGCATACTTCCCCAAATACATGCGTACCCCGATTATAGACAGGAGCTATAAATTAAAAGCTCTGACAACACATTGTAATAGATCATAATACCAGCCCATTTATAAATACCAAGTTTCACATATGTGAGTAGATATCTACACAAATGAAAGGGAAGGTCGAGTTTTGAGGCAAATTCAACACAAGTAACTTAAATTGAACAATAAAAACAAGTTAGGGTCATAATAAATGCCAGACCTACATGTACTACACTTCATTCAAAACCAAGAAATGTACAAAACGTAGTAACACCCCCAATGTGCCTTTGCCAAGTTTTGGATATTACAAGAGCAATGACTTAAGAATCAGGTACGTGCAGAGCAGGAACTCCAGTAATAACGGTTATCAACAAACTGTCGTTACCCACTTTATGAATTCTGATGATTGCGTGATCAATACAGACCAACAATTATCACGCCCTAATGCAGCGATACAAGGACACGTACAGCTACGTATGCAGGGAAAGAGGCCACATATGATTCTAAGTATCTCTGAGTCAAACACATTATCATGTTCATGCAGAAAATCACACTTCATTGTGGAATACTGGGAACTAAAGCAGCCAAAATGTTTCCTTTCTTCAGTAAGATAATAAAATTCAGTATCTTTTTCAAGAATTCTGTTTTAGTAAAACAAATGTGTTTTCTTTGTATAGCAAGTTCATATGTTTCTTTTATTGTTCTCCATGCATTACATATCCATAGCAATTCTTACCTGTTTCTTCCCCAACTAAATTGTATACACCACCACAATATGAAGCCAAAACAGGTATCCTCTACCCTAACAAATCCCTCCACATTACCAGTACAGTTTCAAAATGACAATAATTGCATACCTTCTACATAAATGTGTCAAATTTGGTGCTCACTATACCTTATTTTCTATATAAATACAACTGCATTTCAGAAAGTACAATCACTTAAGAAAATAAAACAATTAAAAGGAATACATAATTGATAACATAACTCGACTGTACCTTGGCTTTAGAAATAATCTTAACTGCCACAGGCTGGTCCTTGAGCTCGCCCTTCTTGCCTCTACCAGAGCAAGTATGACCAAAATGCCCTCGCCCCACCTCCTTCCCTAGCTCATACTTAGCTCCAAAATTCTTCCCATACCCGAAACTCTTGTCCAGCGACTGGTCCTGTTCAACTCCATGCTCCTCAGGAATCGGGCTCTCCTTGGGTTTCCCAAATCGTTTCGCTAGTGACGCCTTAATGTGCTTCGCCGGAGAAGGAGGCGCGAACCTCCGCCGAAAAAACCTTCCGGGTGTCGATGACCTCGCCGGAGACGGCGATACTCCCGCCGGCAATGGGCTGGACGATACGCCATGCGGGTAGGGGCTCGGCCAGGGGCTAGGGTTTGAGGACCTGGCCGGCGTATTTTTCACGCCCACAACGCCGTTGTGCGGGGACTGCGGCGGCGGCGTACTCTGAGGTTGGTGAACCGAGGTTGTGATGGTTGTTACGGAGGTGCCGACGGTGGTAACGCTGGTTGATTTGGGCTCATTTTCGTTAGTCGGAATAGTCTTGCCGTAGCACTGACCCATCGTCGAAGCTCAGACTCCGGCGTGTATCGGATCACGAGCCCAAGTCAAAGTCAGCACATCTGACTGCCTCTATCAAATCCGAGTCGCCTCGCCGCCGGCGAGAGACGACAAAATGAGATAAATGAGAAATTTGAGATCTACGGCGAGAAAACGATAAACGAAGAGAATGAAAGAGAATTTGAGTCAGGGAGAAAGAAAGGGAGAGAGAAAGATAGATTAGAGAGGGACTGAGACAGAATGAGTAAGGGGGCCTCTCTGCTCAAACACAAAGAGCCAACTGATGGGTTTGTTATATGCTGCTCCACCCCATACAAGGAAAGTTAACCTTTGACGGCTTCTGGTCCGTCAGATTTGATTATAGTCAGATCCATCGTCAAAAGCATCGCGTTTGCTACTATTTTGTAACGTCTTTTATACTATACCTCAGTATTCTCCCTCATTGTGCTTCTGTATGCAGTACCTTTTGATTTTGTCTTTTACTTCTTTCTTTGCCGTTTTTGTAATTTTAAATTCAAAAAGGATTTTTTGGGGAAAGAGAGTATTATTCTATGCGGGCCGGTGAATGTTGCGGGCAATGGACGTGCTAAGGATTGACTAGTCAAGGGCGCTAGATTACTGAGTTGCCCTTATTTTGACAGGTGGCCATGGTCGTATGATGCTACGGAAATTACTATCATAGAGTGCGTAGCAGAGGATCAAATATTTGAAAGCGGATTTGAGTGAGTCAGAGCTGACGAACATGCACAGCCTGGTCCGAAGGTTCGAAATGTGGGATCTGGTGGAACTCGGAGGAAATGTAAATATTATGTAGCCCTCTTTTTACCGTTCATCACCACCTTCATTGACTTTTTTTTCTTCTTACATGAAAGTTAAAAAATAAAAAATATGTATATATATAAATAGCAACCCTTTAGACGACCACCATTGTCAAATCCAGGGGTTAAGCTTGAAGTGCCTCTTTGCGAATTGATTTATTTATGTTGATACATAAAATGTGTCAATTTAGGTGATGTTCTATTCGTGTCATGTATTTTGTGTATGACCTATAAAAGAAAGTAAATTGGTTGTCTATCAGAAATAAGTACCGGTTAATATTGTAGATCTGTATGTATAAAGGAGATATGGTCAATGGTCATTTTTAGAGTAATAGTGAATAGTTAATTTTAGTTACATTTTTCGGAAAATGTGTCTCCTTTGTATTGATGTCTAAAGAAGGCTTAATGAATAGTTTTGATGTGCGATAAATGCACTTCTATTGTGGAACTGACACGTGGCATCTCGATGGATGGTGTAGTTTTGTCCACGTGCCAGCCAATGGATTGCCCTTATTAGGGTTGTTTGGTTATGTGAGCTTGAGCCCAAATTATCTTTCAAGTTGTAGATAGAATTTGGGCTTGTTTATTGTGTCAGGACCCACCCCGGTTTCACCCCGAAACCCGAGGTAAATCCTGCTCCCGTCTGACTCCCCGATACAACACCAAAGTAAAACTCACACGTAACCACCACAGTACTCAGTCGGACGCAGGAGAAGCTATACAATACAACCCAAAGTTAAAAGTTTACAGAGCATAGTCCCAAATACACAGGAAAGAAAATCGATAAACTAGATACACGCAAGCGGAAAAGAACAACACTCCGGGATCCCTCTCGTGACTGCTATACCTCAGACGCTGCCTCGACGCCGAAACCCCGCTCTAACTCCACGACCTGGAGGGTAATTTAAAACAGAAGGTGTGAGTGGACCAAAATAAAATAAAAGTTTCCAAAACCATTTTATAAGAAAGACGGGTTTAGCCCTCCGTTTTGAAACCACATGCATAACTCAGGTATTTAAACAGACATAAATCAATCACCATAAAATATCATAAGAAACAGAAACACTATAAAACAGTTATAAGCACCATAAACCGTATCATAAAACGTGAAAATCAAACCATCATTTTCCGATCAAACCTGCTGGACCTATCCGAGTCTTTAAACTCCCGAATCTTTAAACTCAATCCAGGCCTCAATAATATCCGAGTCTTTAAACTCCCGAGTCTTTAAACTCAACAGGCCTACGGGGGAAATATCAATATATCCGAGTCTTTAAACTCAATCCGGGCCCGTCCCCCGTCAAATCAATATCCGGGTCTTTAAACCCAATGACCATATCCAGAAAATCCAATCCAAAACCAGTTGAAAATCATTTCTAAATCCACATCCAAACCCGAATCCGAAATCACTGGTCTGATACCCTTCCGGCATCCAGAACCGTCATTCCGAACCCAAATCCGGAATTCCACTTCCCAACTTTAAAACCAAATCCCGCTTTCCGAAATCCGATTTTAAAACCGAAAACCCTTGATCATCGAAATCATGTTCCAAAATCCATTTTATCCCCCAAAACCATGGCATTAACTTCAAAAATCGACATTTTCTCGTAAAACGTGCCAAATATTGTATTTTCTCGAAAAATGTGCAATTATGTAAAACCAACATAGCATATTCCATAATCATAAAAACACATGTAAAACCATCAAACAATTATAGAAAAACAGTTATGCATGTTCGAGTTTAAGGAAAGGGTCCACTCACAGTACCGAGCCCTCAATCGCGTCCTGAACGTCTCGTACGTTCCTCAGCTTCCTCGGGAACTCCCGATCCTGTCAACAACCACCAAAGTACGTCACTAACACGTCTACGAAGGTTCACCTAATTTCCCTCAAAAATCCCTGGGTCCTAAACGTAACGAATCGGAACCCTAAGCCTTCACCCTCGCGGAACTACATTGAATCGACGTCCGATTAACCCGAAACCAACTCCAACGGACTCGTCACAACACCTAGACCAAAAACCATGTTGACACCTTCCCCAAAGACCGCCTGTAACACCCCGTACATTCGAGGATTTTAATTATTGTAATTTAATATTTGAATTGACGTTTTTACCCTTGTGAATGGTATGGCCAAATTGTTGACTTTTTGATTGGTGGGTCAAATGGACTTTGACCAGTGACCGTGATGTAGTTCGGGACGTCACGAGTTCATAGACAAGTGGCACGTCCAATTCGGACGATCAGGGAAAAAGTTATGACTATCGGAAGTTCAGGGGCATTACCGTAATTTGGACTTTATGGGGAAAATGTTGACTTTTCGTTCGGCAACTAATTTTCACATGACTCAAGGACCGTTAGGTAGGTCTCGATGTCCTGAGTCCGTAGACAGGTGGCACGCCGAAATCGGACTTCGTATGGCTGAGTTACGGGTCTAGAAAGTGAGGGGCATTTTGATAATTATTTGAACCAAGGGCATTTTGGTCTTTTCACCCTGGTTACTGTAGCAAACCGTGGGGGACATGGGCGGCACCACCATGTGTGGTGGTTCAGTGTACAATTGATTATGCAAGTGTGTGCTGGAAAGGAAGGCGTGTCTGGTGCTTTAGAAAGTGGCCTGAACCGTCCACCCTGCACGGTCGAATTGATTATTGTTATTCGAAGCTTTTTCGGGGAACAATTTTCAGTGGACAAATTGGACACCCACGAGCCTCTAGGACGGCTGAGGTTATTTAAAACTGATTAGAACGTGAGTGAGCATCACTCTGATGCTGAAAGAACTGAGAACAGGTGAGGAAAACCAGAGAAACCATTTCGGGCAAAATCGGGTTTTGATTTCTGGTGACTGTTGGACCAAACCAGGGCCTGGTTTAGTCTTCTGGGAGTGTTTGGAACTCAACCACATCGAAATCGAAGGCCATCAGCCACGGGTGAGCTGGGACGGTGACTGTTGTTTTCAGAGAAATTGCAGAGTTTGGGACGACAACCTTCAGGTACTTTCAGACACAATTGATTGTTCATTTTGGTTCGTTTTGATCCTATTATGCTTCCTGTGAAGTTAATTAGACAATGGGTTTGAAACCAGGGAGTTCTGGTGATTGACCCGTTTGGTTGATCACGGGTCGAGGGTCCATTTAAGGGACCAGTGAGGTTAATTGTTGACTCAGAACCTAAATTGGATAGTAAGAATTGATGGGTATTCAACCGGGTCAAGCCGCGGGTGGCAGGCCCGTATTGCAGACAAACGGGTGAAGGTGGTGACACTGTAGCTACAGTGTCAGGCGCGTGACTTTCACGCGCAGCCACTTTGGGCGGCGTGTGAGGGCGCGTTGGACCTTATCTCCGATCACGATCAACATGACTTTTGTTCCTCTCTTCATTTTGAACATTTTTGGTGAATTAACCAGGTTGATCTGAGATAGCTTTGATGGGTCAGTTTAGGGCCGGTTATCTCGGAAAACGTGTTGACGGGTTCCCCGAGCCGGTTTCTATTTCGAACTTTTTGGTTAAACGTTTAAGACTTGTAGTGACCCTTACATATGATTTGGACTGACAGGAATTGTACGATAATCCCGGTACAAGTTCGTACGCGCAGGTTCATTGCGGGATCGTACTATGATTGGGCCCGATTTCATTAAAACCTTGCATGCTTAAATGTTTTCTGATTTACTTATATGTTCACATGCTGGAATCAAGATATGGTTTTGATGATATTGAAATTTCGGTTATGGCACATTTCACGGTATTTGGGCATAAGACCCGTCTGATGAAACGTAACGATCGGTTCAAATTTTACCTATGTATACATATATGTTTTGCATGTGGATATCAATAAAATGTATTTAATACTGCACTGTATAGATCCATTCTTATGATACTGTCTCCTCCGGATGAGGTACCCCGGAGTGGTCACGGACGTATAGAACGTCCAGCGTCTATGACGCTAAGCATCGGGGATGCTGTACCCGAACGGGGTTCGGGGATTGAACTCGGAATTGAGACCCGAGTGGCACGCGTAGCCTTGTGATTGTGACCTTATTAGACGTCAGGGACGTCAAACATCGGGGATGTTGGGATTGGAGTGTATAGTGCAGTGGCTAAAATTATGTTTATGGTTTTATTACATGCCTTATGGTTCATATTATATGATTAATGATTTTAAATAATGCTGCATGCATGTTTTGGAAAACGAAGGGGTAAATTATATGTTTACTTACTAAACGATTTTATAAACTTGAGTTTCGGCCCACTCACCCTTATTGTTTTGGTAACCCCTCCAGGTCGTGCTATTGAGGTAGAGGAGGAACCTGAGGCTGAGGCATAGATCTACTTCTGCGTACCTGAACCCCTATTGGGTGGTGTACCCGCAGGTTTATGTTAGAGTCGTGCTCGCAACTTGTAGTTTTGGATTTCATCCCTTGTCTGACATCTGTTTATTCCGGATTTGATGTAAAACTTTAATTTGGTTTTTATGCATTTGAATGTTTAAGGTTAAAATTGGAATATTATTTTGGGTGTCAGACGGGAGCAGGGCACGTCCCCATGTGGTCCTAGAGAGGATCGGGGCGGGTCCTGTCACCGCCGCACGCGCCCCCACGCGCCGCCCAAAGTGGCTGTACGTGGCCCTCACGCGCCTGCTACAGTGTCACCGTCTACCTCGAGTAGACCCGGTTCGACACAGTTCTGCACCTCGAACTGGCGAGGACGGTTCTCCACCGTACCTGCACCAAAACACCTCCTCTCTTCACCAACAGCTTCGTCTAGTCCTAGGCTACTCATTCCCGTAATCCAATCACCTCAACACGGCCTAATACTCATCGACTTGAACTCGAAACAAAACCCGAACACTGCCCTGTTTCGTTCTCCGGCCACCCAGGTCACCTCCCATCACGGTGGCAGTCTCAACCTCTTCCTAAGACCTTCCTAAGAGTCACGCAACACACAAAAACCCTCGACTCACACTCAAAACCCACGACTTTCAATCTAAACATCGACGGCAAAACAGAGCACATCAGTACTCCCGTCGTGCTAACCTCCACCGTGCACTCCCCGTCACAGCTGCTCCACCAGAAGGCTCCTAGGACTCCACTGAACTTCCTAGACCTCCTTAGACTCTTCGATTCTACCTCTAAAGCTACGACTTAGCTTCTGAAACCAAGCGACAAAACAGAGCAAAGAAACGGGGATGAGGAATTACCTGTCCTCTTGTCGCCGTCGTGAGCTCAGCCGTGAGGCAGCAGCTCCTCCCGTCCACCGCCAACCTCTGGACACCTCCACGAGTCCAATTGGACCAACACACGGTCGCACCAACACCACGATCGTCCAAGTCCTCTCTGTTTTCTCTGAAAACCGACTGCCCCGACCACCGGGTTCTTGCACGATTTCTCTTCCCCAAACACTCACCAGTTCACTCTTCCACCCTCTGATCACTCCTCACTTACCAAAACACACTAACACTCACCATCGTCTCTCAATTTCTCTCAATTCCTCCCTCGGTTTCTGTCTGGTTTGAAGAACATACATGGGCACCCCAAATAATTGGGACCGTGCACACGCCTAGAAGCCACTAGGCCCTTGCCACGCGTCACCATCCTCTCCTCTCCCTCACATCTGTTTCAATCTCAGCCCTCCATCTGTCCCTATCTGTTGCACACATCCCAGAGCACAAAAGACCAAAATGCCCTTCTATTTTAACCAAAATTACAACTTTGCCACTACCTTTCTAGACCCGTAACTCCCACATCGTAAGTCCGATGAATACGTGCCGCCTGTCGTTGGATTCAGGACGACAAGATCTCTCTAACGGTCCAAAGTCAACAAGTCAAAACCCGATCATACAAAAATTCAACTATCCCCCCTATTTTAACCAAATTACGGTTATGCCCTCAACCTTCCGAACATCATAACTTCCTCCTCGGATGTCGGAATCGGGCGTACCACCTGTCTACGGGATCACAACGTCCTAAATTACGTCCTGGTCATCAGTCAAAGTCCAATTGACCGCCCGTACAAAAACTCAACGTCAACTATTTACCCGAACTAGGGGCAAAATCGTCATTCTACCCTATCGGTCCAAAAGTACCCAACTAAGTACTACTTAAACTCACTAATCCCACCTTAATCACTATCATAACCCTGATTTTCCGGGACGGGTCGTTACATATTGGGTTTGGGCTTGAGGTATTTGGACCATCGAGTCTAGTCCAATATCATGTCAAAAGAAGTTCATCAAATTCTTAATCGATATGAAATTTCTCAGTTGGGGACTTGTTTAGTTTTTCATACTCGATGGGAAGATATACCTTTAGTCCCCCAAGTGAGGGAGAGCACCGACTTGCTTGCCCCATCATATCGATTGGTGATAAATAAAGGAGAGCATTGTGTTCCCAGGTTGATATGTGATGCATTGACTAAATAGTCTGTTGGGTTGGATAATTGTGTGATATAGGGGGTCAGAGATAGACGATTTATTGAACAAAATTAAGATGGAGAAAAATTCTACTAGTTATACTTTGCAAGTGCACAAAATTGGATATGGTAGTATAGTAACGCGCAAAGGTCGATTCCTCAGGGACTTGTTCAACAATAATTCCACTTAAGTTCAGATTCAATGTAACTTAGATTAAAACAAAATACAAATGGGGGTTTTAATGGTTTGGTGTTCACGCAAATAAGTAAGCAAAACATAATTAAAACAACGAATGATTGGTTGATTGAAGTTGGTTGATGAAGGCGGACAAGGGTTTACTATCAACTCTAACCAAATATAGTCCCTCATTAGATTTCCTTGATCTAATTACTATGCATTCGCTAAATTAGGTACACGTGCCTACGACCTTACATTGGTTTACTCGACACATTTATAGCCTCTTACTTAGCATGTTTTAGATATGGCATATAACTAGAACGTCTATTCTCATTAGATAATGCAGGAAGTGCTGAGAGAATTTCATGACACCACATTAACCTAGAAAAGTAACATTCAATCCTAGGTTTCATGAGTTAAAATTACGATTAGGATTCCCCCTCCTAAACTTGATTCTACAAACCACAAGGTGGTATGACGGTCACTCAAGCAATTATATCTATAATTATATGCAAATAAGTTACCAGGATTCCCTGTAACAACCCGTACCTTCGGGAAGGGTAAAAATATAATTTTGTAAAAGTTTTGTATAAAAGGTCGATTTTGCCCTTGTGAATAGTAGGTCAAAAGCCGACTTTTTGATTGACCGGTTGGATGAGTGTTGACCATTGACCGTGACGTAGTGTAGGAGGTCACGAGTCCGTTGACAGGTGGCATGTCCGATTTGGACAATCGGAGAAAAAGTTATGATGTACGGAAGATCGAGGGCGTTATCGTAATTTTGATTAAATGAGGAAAATGTTGACTTTTTAATGGACTTATAATTTTCACGTAGACCGAGGATAGTTAGATGGGTCTCGACATCCTGAGCACAACGACAGGCGGCACGCTGTCATCGGACGTCGGACGGAATATTTACGGGTCTAGAACGTTTGAGGGCAAAACGGTAATTATTAAAATGAGGGGTATTTTGGTCATTTTTTTTAGCCAATCAGATTAGGACAAGTGGCTGAGTAGGGTAGGATATTTTGTGCTGTTGTCCATGGGATTGTGGACACGTGGCTGGGCACCAGAGGGTTCTACAAGTGTGTATCATATACACGGCCACAAACCGTTCAAAAACAAACCGTGCAATTGAGTTTGAACGCAGAAAAACAGAGAGAAAGAAATTGGAGGACGGTGATCGATTCTGTGAGGGTGTGAGGTTTTGGTGAATTGAGAGAGTGACAGGGAGATAAGAGTGAGCTGGTGGTCGTGCTGTTGGAAGGAAATCGGGCACGGGGACACGGCGGAGGACGGTTGCAGTTTCTGGGAAAACAGAGAGAAGGCGGACTGTGGCGGTGGCTACGCCGTGAGGTGGCTCAAACCCAGGCAGTGGGAGGCTTAGGAGGTTGCAGGGGACCCAACGAACACCGTGGCACGCGGCGGTGCGCACGGCGGAGACGGAATCGAAAGGTGAGTTCTATTCCCCTGTTTTTCCCGTGAGTTTCAAATTGAAAATCGTGGACCTGGAGCTAGATTCGAGGGGATTGATGAGTGAAGTGAGGTTTAGGGAGGTCCTAGGAGTAATTTATGACGGTTGCCGTGACGGGGGAGTTCATGGTAGGGGTGGTGCGACGGCGGGTACTCTGTTACCCTGTTTGGCCGTGAATTTCAAACGGGAAATCGTGGACTTAGAGAGTGAGTCGAGGGTTCCTGTGAGTTGTGTGTGCTTCAGTGAGGTCGTGGGAGGAGTTTAGAATGACCACCGTGAAGGGGGAAGAACTGGGTGGCCGGGAAGGAAAACAGAGTTTTGTATGGATTTTCTTTCGAGCTTCAGTCGTGAAGTTGTGGGTCGAGTCGAACCAAGAGAGTGAGGGGGATGAGTTCTTTGAGATTGGAAGAAGCTTTAGGTGAAGGAAGGAGAGGAAACGGTGGCCGGACGGAGGAGAATGGCTCTCGCCGGTCCGGGTTGCAGCCTGATGCGAACCGGGTTCGATCGAGGAAGACGGTGGCACTGTAGCAGGCGGGTGAGGCCCACGCGCAGCCACTTTGGGCGGCGCGTGGAGGCACGTGGGGAGGAATCCGGCCAAGCTTCCAACATGGTTTTAGTTCTAATTGTTCTAAGGAATCCAATGGTATAATTTTCGGGTTAATCGGACGAAGTTACGGGATGGTTCGGGAATCCGGACGGTTTAGGGTTTATGAATAAAATATTATTTAAATTCCCGAAAAATTGGGGGAATAGGGTGAGTATCCTTGATGTAATTGTGACCCTATTTGGTGCATATTGACAGGACGGGAGACACCCGAGACAGTCGAGGAGCGCACGGAGCGCGATTGACTCGTTCCGAGCTGTGAGTGGACTCCTTCTTTTCTTTCGAGCATGCCTAACTCTTTCATTGATGTTGTATGTTATTAAATGTGTTTTTATGCTTCTTAATGATGCTTTTATATGGTTGATATGTTTGCACGTTTTACGGGATATTTCGAGATTTTATACGTTTTACGAGAAAAGCTGATTTTCGGATTTTGATGCCAGATTTGTGATTTTAACCTATAAATGTGTTCTGATGATGATAAATGGGTTATGAAAGATGATTTGTGATTTTCTGTGGTTTTTGGTATAATACTGGATTTCTGGATTTGGGTTCGAAATGTCGGTTCTGAACGCCGGAAGGGCTTCGAACCGGGGATTTCGAATTCGAGTTTGGCGAGGGATTTCAAATTGGTCTTACACTGAATTGGGATTGGATTTGCTGGATCTAGTTATTTTGTTTAAAGACCCGGATACTGATTTGACGGGGGGACGGGCCCGGATTGAGTTTAAAGACTCGGATTACATTTAAGGCCTGGTTGAGTTTAAAGACTCGGATAGACCCAGCAGGTTTGATCATAAAATGGTGTTGTTATAGTGTTTCTGTTTCTTATGATATTTTATAGTGTTTCTGTTTCTTATGATCTTTTATAATGTTTCTGTTTCTTATGATGTTTCTTGGTTTAGAATTATTTTAATCACTGAGTTAGGCATGTGATTTCAAAACGGAGGGAACAAAGTGTTCTAGTTTCTTAGCTTTGATTTGATAATAAACGGTTTTCAAACTTTCATTTTCTTTTAGTCCACTCACATCTTTTGGTTTTAAACTTTCCCTCCAGGTCGTGGTGATAGCGCTGGGGTGAACGTTGAGGCAAATATCGAGGCATAGAGCTTCTGACGTTCTTCCGTTGCCACACTAGCATAGTAGGATTTTGTGCCCATTTTGTCGAACTATGCTCTGACTGACAGTTGTATATATTTACTCCTTCGTCTGATAGCTATGCTTATAGTGGTATTGTAGTTATTTTGGTACTGTATGTGTGATTGTTAGACGGGAGCAGGGTTTGTCCCGGGTATCGAGGTGATATTTGGGACGGGTCCTGACAATTGGTATCAGAGCATAGGTTTGTCGGTTTGTGTCGTCTCTAGGTTGTTTTACTAACTCTATGCCTCTTTCAGCGTACGATCGATCATGCCTCCGAGACGTGAACCCCCTCCACGACCTGATGAAGAAGCGGCGAGAGGGACTGAGAGTGCTTCGATTGAGCGAGCCCAGCGACTTGGGGCTACTACTTTCAGCGGTGGGGCAGACCCTGAGGAAGCTCACCGATGGATCACCCGCCTCGAGCGTATTTTTGGGGTGATGCACTGTCCTCCAGAGGACCGGGTCTTGTTGGCTACTTTTCTGCTAGATGGAGCCGCATATGAGTGGTGGTACACGCTGGAGTTGTCCGGCTGGGATGCACATACCGTGACATGGGAGACTTTCCGAGAGCGGTTTCTTGATCAGTATTATCCCCGCACTTTCCGGGATGCTATAGAGGCAGAATTTCTTCAGTTGAAGCAAGGAAACATGACAGTCGCCGAGTATGAGCAGAGATTTCAGATGCTATCCTGATTTGCTCCTGCATTTGTGGCAACCGAGGCTGAGAAGTGCCGCCGGTTTGAGTTGGGTCTTCGGGGAGAGATTAGAGCCATTGTGACAGCCGGCTCATTTGCTACTTTCTGGGAGTTATCTGATGCTGCTGTTAGAGTAGAGGCCAGTTTGCCAGCCAGGCCACAGTACTCGGGCAGTGTGCGGCACCGAGAGCATTCTTTTCCGGGAGCATCGAGTTAGAGGACCCCGAAACGGGGTAATTTTGGTGGTTCGTCATCGGCTGGTGGAGCCCGGTATGGCAGACCAGGCAGTTTTCAGGGCTCTGGATTTCGAGGAACTAAGGCACAACCGACTCCTCAAGCGAGTGCGACATCAGTTGCTTCTACTGGGAGGCAGACCGGTGGACCCAGTAGGGATTCTTGCTACTATTGTGGAGAGCTAGGACACTTTCGGAGGGAGTGCCCATTGTTAGCTCTGGAGGGTGGAGCAGGCAGAGGTGCAGCAGAACCTGGGCGGAGTACTGCTTCAGTGTCAGGGGGGGCAGCAGGCCCTAGGGGTGGCGGTGGTGCTACGAGCAGTTCTAGAGGGCGCGGTAGGTCATCGGGACCTCAGGCGCGAGTTTTTACGATGACGCAGCAGGAGGCCAGATCCGCACCGGGAGTGGTGACAGGTACACTTACCATACATGGCCACACTGTTTTTGCTTTGATCGATCCCGGGGCTACTCATTCGTTTGTAGCCTGGAGTTGTAGTCTGGTGACGGAGAGGGAGGTGTCTACCGTGGAGTGTGCCTTAGGGGTGAGTACACCTACTGGGGAGCTGTTAGTGGTGACTCAGGTGTTGAGCGAGTGTCTGGTGTTGGTAGGTGGGGTTGAGTTAGTGGCGGACTTGCTGCTGTTAGATCTACGGGATTTCGATGTTATACTGGGTATGGATTGGTTGACGACACATCATGCTTCTATCGAGTGTTTCGATAGGAGAGTGACTTTCCGGAGTCCCGGATTACCAGAGACTACGTTTCAGGGGGATCAGCGTGCAGTTCTTACTGGAGTTATACCGGCACTTGAGGCTAGCAAGTTGTTGTGTAAGGGGTGCCAAGGTTACATAGCTCATGTGGTGGATACGCGTACTACGCCAGTGAGGGCGGAGGATATACCAGTGATGCGGGAGTTTCCCGATGTTTTTCCCTAGGAGTTGCCAGGACTACCCCCACACCGAGATATCGAGTTTACGATTGATCTTCTTCCAGGTACACAGCCTATCTCACAGACTCCTTATCGTATGGCACCTGCAGGATTGAGGGAACTTAAGGCCTAGTTGCAAGATTTGGTCGATATAGGATTCATTCGACCGAGTATGTCACCTTGGGGAGCACCTGTATTGTTTGTCAAGAAAAAGTACGGAGGATTGAGATTGTGTGTGGATTACAGACAACTGAATAAGGTAACTATTCGGAATAAGTATCCCCTACCTAGGATTGACGATTTGTTAGACCAATTAAAGGGAGCACAGTACTTTTCGAAGATTGATCTTCCCTCCGGTTATCATCAGTTGAGGGTTAAAGAGGAGAATGTACCCAAGACAGCCTTCAGGACCAGGTACGGTCATTATGAGTTTGTTGTGATGCCTTTTGGTTTAACTAATGCCCCAGCAGCTTTTATGGACCTTATGAACCGAGTGTTCCGGTCATATTTGGATCGTTTTGTGATCGTCTTCATTGAAGACATTTTGGTATATTCGAAGAGTGCGAAGGCGCATGAGAAACATCTGAGAATCGTGCTTAAGACTATGAGGGAGCATCAGTTGTTTGTGAAGCTGAGTAAGTGTCAGTTCTGGTTGACCAGTGTTGGATTTCTTGGCCATGTGATTTCAGCCGAGGGCATCAGCGTGGATCCTCAGAAAGTTGAGGCGGTAGCGAAATGGGAACAGCCTAAGACGGTGACGGAGATCAGGAGTTTTCTGGGTTTAGCAGGCTATTACCTGCGCTTTATTGAGGGCTTTTCGATTCTAGCCGCTCCATTGACACGGCTGACTCGGAAGGGAGTTCGATTTGAGTGGGATGAGAACTGTGAATAGAGTTTCCAGGAGCTTAAAAGGCGGTTGACATCTGCTCCTGTGTTAGCCCTTCCAGACGATAGTGGGGAGTTCGAGGTATACAATGACGCTTCTTTACAAGGTTTGGGTTGTGTATTGATGCAGCACGGGAACGTGATTGCTTATGCTTCCCGGCAGTTGAAACCCCATGAGATGAACTACCCTACTCATGACTTGGAACTTGCTGCGGTGGTTCATGCACTGAAGATTTGGCGACATTACTTGTACGGCGAGAGGTGCAGGATTTTCACGGATCACAAAAGTTTAAAGTATTTGTTTACTCAAAAGGAATTGAATCTGAGACAGCGCCGATGGTTGGAGTTACTCAAGGACTGCGACTGCACCTTTGTTGGTTGAGCTCCGCAGGTTGGGAGTAGAGTTGACTGTAGATGATCAGGGAGCACTTTTAGCGAGTTTTCATGTGCGGCCTGTTTTGATTGATCAGGTGATTGATGCTCAGTTTGAGGACCCTATTTTGGGCATCATTCGGATTGAGGTTGAGGCTGGAGAGATACAAGACTTTAAGATTCGCGAGAATGGAGCCTTGATTAAGGATGGAAGGTTGTGTGTACTTGAGGATGAAGCCTTGAAGAAAGTGATACTGGACGAGGCTCACTGTTCAGCCTACGCGATGCATCCTGGTGGGACCAAGATGTATCGTACCCTACGGGAGCATTACTGGTGGTCAAGAATGAAACGTGAGATTGCAAAATATGTCAGTAGATGCTTGATTTGTCAACAGGTGAAAGCAGAGCGACAGAGACCTTATGGAGCAATGCAACCTTTGCCGATTCCCGAGTGGAAATGGGATCACCTGACGATTGATTTTGTATTCAAGCTGCCTACAACACCGAAGGGACACGATGGCGTATGGGTTATTGTGGATAGACTTACGAAGCCTGCTCATTTCTTGCCAGTACGGGAAAACTTCAGGTTGGTGCAGTTTGCCCAGTTGTTTATTGATGAGATTATTCGGCTGCATGGTACACCAGAGTCGATAGTATCTGACAGAGATCCGAGGTTTACTTCCCGGTTTTGGCAGAGCTTACAGGAAGTGTTTGGGACAAAGTTACATTTCAGTACTGCATTTCATCCTCAGACCGATGGACAGTCTGAGCGGACCATCCAGATTCTCGAGGATATGATGCGAGCTTGTGTCTTGCAGTTCCAGGGTACGTGGGAGTCTCATTTACCGTTAATGGAGTTCTCCTATAATAACAGTTATCAAGAGAGTATTGGCATGGCTCCTTATGAAGCTTTGTACGGGCGACAGTGTCGGACCCCATTGTGTTGGATTGAGGTTGGTGAGAGGAGACTCACTACTTCCGAGTTGGTGGACCTTACTCAGGAAAAAGTGGCATTGATTCGAGAACAACTGAAGGCAGCTCAGGACCGACAGAAGAGTTACGCTGACCGTAGGATCAGAGATTTGGAGTTTGCAGTAGAAGACTGGGTTTTCTTAAAATTATCTCCTTGGAAGGGAATTGTACGGTTTGGCAGACGATGGAAGGTGAGTCCTCGTTACATTGGACCTTATGAGATCTTGGAGCGGATTGGTCCTGTTGCATATCGATTGGCTTTACCAGCAGACCTGGCGAAGGTACATAATGTTTTCCATGTATCTATGCTTCAGAAGTATATTCGAGATGATTCACATGTTCTGAAAGCACAACCAGTTGAACTGAGAGAAGACTTGAGTTTTGAAGAACAACCTGCTGCGATCTTGGATCGGAAGGATAAGGTCTTACGACGGAAGACGGTTCCCTTGGTTAAAGTATTATGGAGGAATCATCAAGTGGAAGAAGCTACTTGGGAACCTGAGGCCTTGATGCGTGAGCAGTACCCTTATTTGTTTCACTGAATTTCGGGGACGAAATTCTTTTTAGGGGGGTAGATTGTAACAACCCGTACCTTCGGGAAGGGTAAAAATGTAATTTTGTAAAAGTTTTGTATAAAAGGACGATTTTGCCCTTGTGAATAGTAGGTCAAAAGCCGACTTTTTGATTGACCGGTTGGATGAGTGTTGACCATTGACCGTGACGTAGTGTAGGACGTCACGAGTCCGTTGACAGGTGGCATGTCCGATTTGGACAATCGGAGAAAAAGTTATGATGTACGGAAGATCGAGGGCGTTATCGTAATTTTGATTAAATGAGGAAAATGTTGACTTTTTAATGGACTTATAATTTTCATGTAGACCGAGGACAGTTAGATGGGTCTCGACGTCCTGAGCACAACGACAGGCGGCACGCTATCATCGGACGTCGGACGAAATATTTACGGGTCTAGAACGTTTGAGGGCAAAACGGTAATTATTAAAATAAGGGGTATTTTGGTCATTTTTTTTAGCCAATCAGATTAGGACAAGTGGCTGAGTGGGCTAGGATATTTTGTGCTGTTGTCCATGGGATTGTGGACACGTGGCTGGGCACCAGAGGGTTCTACAAGTGTGTATCATATACACGGTCACAAACCGTTCAAAAACAAACCGTGCAATTGGGTTTGAACGCAGAAAAACAGAGAGAAAGAAATTGGAGGACGGTGATCGATTCTGTGAGGGTGTGAGGTTTTGGTGAATTGAGAGAGTGACAGGGAGATAAGAGTGAGCTGGTGGTCGTGCTGTTGGAAGGAAATCGGGCACGGGGACACGGCGGAGGACGGTTGCAGTTTCTGGGAAAACAGAGAGAAGGCGGACTGTGGCGGTGGCTACGCCGTGAGGTGGCTCAAACCCAGGCAGTGGGAGGCTTAGGAGGCTGCAGGGGACCCAACGAACACAGTGGCACGCGGCGGTGCGCACGGCGGAGACGGAATCGAAAGGTGAGTTCTATTCCCCTGTTTTTCCCGTGAGTTTCAAATTGAAAATCGTAGACCTGGAGCTAGAGTCGAGGGGATTGATGAGTGAAGTGAGGTTTAGGGAGGTCCTAGGAGTAATTTATGACGGTTGCCGTGACGGGGGAGTTCACGGTAGGGGTGGTGCGACGGCGGGTACTCTGTTACCTTGTTTGGCCGTGAATTTCAAACGGGAAATCGTGGACTTAGAGAGTGAGTCGAGGGTTCCTGTGAGTTGTGTGTGCTTCAGTGAGGTCGTGGGAGGAGTTTAGAATGACCACCGTGAAGGGGGAAGAACTGGGTGGCCGGGAAGGAAAACAGAGTTTTGTATGGATTTTCTTTCGAGCTTCAGTCGTGAAGTTGTGGGTCGAGTCGAACCAAGAGAGTGAGGGGGATGAGTTCTTTGAGATTGGAAGAAGCTTTAGGTGAAGGAAGGAGAGGAAACGGTGGCCGGACGGAGGAGAATGGCTCTCGCCGGTCCGGGTTGCAGCCTGATGCGAACCGGGTTCGATCGAGGAAGACGGTGGCACTGTAGCAGGCGGGTGAGGCCCACGCGCAGCCACTTTGGGCGGCGCGTGGAGGCACGTGGGGAGGAATCCGGCCAAGCTTCCAACATGGTTTTAGTTCTAATTGTTCTAAGGAATCCAATGGTATAATTTTCGGGTTAATCGGACGAAGTTACGGGATGGTTCGGGAATCCGGACGGTTTAGGGTTTATGAATAAAATATTATTTAAATTCCCGAAAAATTGGGGGAATAGGGTGAGTATCCTTGATGTAATTGTGACCCTATTTGGTGCATATTGACAGGACGGGAGACACCCGAGACAGTCGAGGAGCGCACGGAGCGCGATTGACTCGTTCCGAGCTGTGAGTGGACTCCTTCTTTTCTTTCGAGCATGCCTAACTCTTTCATTGATGTTGTATGTTATTAAATGTGTTTTTATGCTTCTTAATGATGCTTTTATATGGTTGATATGTTTGCACGTTTTACGGGATATTTCGAGATTTTATACGTTTTACGAGAAAAGCTGATTTTCGGATTTTGATGCCAGATTTGTGATTTTAACCTATAAATGTGTTCTGATGATGATAAATGGGTTATGAAAGATGATTTGTGATTTTCTGTGGTTTTTGGTATAGTACTGGATTTCTGGATTTGGGTTCGAAATGTCGGTTCTGAACGCCGGAAGGGCTTCGAATCGGGGATTTCGAATTCGAGTTTGGCGAGGGATTTCAAATTGGTCTTACACTGAATTGGGATTGGATTTGCTGGATCTAGTTATTTTGTTTAAAGACCCGGATACTGATTTGACGGGGGGACGGGCCCGGATTGAGTTTAAAGACTCGGATTACATTTAAGGCCTGGTTGAGTTTAAAGACTCGGATAGACCCAGCAGGTTTGATCAGAAAATGGTGTTGTTATAGTGTTTCTGTTTCTTATGATATTTTATAGTGTTTCTGTTTCTTATGATCTTTTATAATGTTTCTGTTTCTTATGATGTTTCTTGGTTTAGAATTATTTTAATCACTGAGTTAGGCATGTGATTTCAAAACGGAGGGAACAAAGTGTTCTAGTTTCTTAGCTTTGATTTGATAATAAACGGTTTTCAAACTTTCATTTTCTTTTAGTCCACTCACATCTTTTGGTTTTAAACTTTCCCTCCAGGTCGTGGTGATAGCGCTGGGGTGAACGTTGAGGCAAATATCGAGGCATAGAGCTTCTGACGTTCTTCCGTTGCCACACTAGCATAGTAGGATTTTGTGCCCATTTTGTCGAACTATGCTCTGACTGACAGTTGTATATATTTACTCCTTCGTCTGATAGCTATGCTTATAGTGGTATTGTAGTTATTTTGGTACTGTATGTGTGATTGTCAGACGGGAGCAGGGTTCGTCCCGGGTATCGAGGTGATATTTGGGACGGGTCCTGACAATTGGTATCAGAGCATAGGTTTGTCGGTTTGTGTCGTCTCTAGGTTGTTTTACTAACTCTATGCCTCTTTCAGCGTACGATCGATCATGCCTCCGAGACGTGAACCCCCTCCACGACCTGATGAAGAAGCGGCGAGAGGGACTGAGAGTGCTTCGATTGAGCGAGCCCAGCGACTTGGGGCTACTACTTTCAGCGGTGGGGCAGACCCTGAGGAAGCTCACCGATGGATCACCCGCCTCGAGCGTATTTTTGGGGTGATGCACTGTCCTCCAGAGGACCGGGTCTTGTTGGCTACTTTTCTGCTAGATGGAGCCGCATATGAGTGGTGGTACACGCTGGAGTTGTCCGGCTGGGATGCACATACCGTGACATGGGAGACTTTCCGAGAGCGGTTTCTTGATCAGTATTATCCCCGCACTTTCCGGGATGCTAAAGAGGCAGAATTTCTTCAGTTGAAGCAAGGAAACATGACAGTCGCCGAGTATGAGCAGAGATTTCAGATGCTATCCTGATTTGCTCCTGCATTTGTGGCAACCGAGGCTGAGAAGTGCCGCCGGTTTGAGTTGGGTCTTCGGGGAGAGATTAGAGCCATTGTGACAGCCGGCTCATTTGCTACTTTCTGGGAGTTATCTGATGCTGCTGTTAGAGTAGAGGCCAGTTTGCCAGCCAGGCCACAGTACTCGGGCAGTGTGCGGCACCGAGAGCATTCTTTTCCGGGAGCATCGAGTTAGAGGACCCCGAAACGGGGTAATTTTGGTGGTTCGTCATCGGCTGGTGGAGCCCGGTATGGCAGACCAGGCAGTTTTCAGGGCTCTGGATTTCGAGGAACTAAGGCACAACCGACTCCTCAAGCGAGTGCGACATCAGTTGCTTCTACTGGGAGGCAGACCGGTGGACCCAGTAGGGATTCTTGCTACTATTGTGGAGAGCTAGGACACTTTCGGAGGGAGTGCCCATTGTTAGCTCTGGAGGGTGGAGCAGGCAGAGGTGCAGCAGAACCTGGGCGGAGTACTGCTTCAGTGTCAGGGGGGGCAGCAGGCCCTAGGGGTGGCGGTGGTGCTACGAGCAGTTCTAGAGGGCGCGGTAGGTCATCGGGACCTCAGGCGCGAGTTTTTACGATGACGCAGCAGGAGGCCAGATCCGCACCGGGAGTGGTGACAGGTACACTTACCATACATGGCCACACTGTTTTTGCTTTGATCGATCCCGGGGCTACTCATTCGTTTGTAGCCTGGAGTTGTAGTCTGGTGACGGAGAGGGAGGTGTCTACCGTGGAGTGTGCCTTAGGGGTGAGTACACCTACTGGGGAGCTGTTAGTGGTGACTCAGGTGTTGAGCGAGTGTCTGGTGTTGGTAGGTGGGGTTGAGTTAGTGGCGGACTTGCTGCTGTTAGATCTACGGGATTTCGATGTTATACTGGGTATGGATTGGTTGACGACACATCATGCTTCTATCGAGTGTTTCGATAGGAGAGTGACTTTCCGGAGTCCCGGATTACCAGAGACTACGTTTCAGGGGGATCAGCGTGCAGTTCTTACTGGAGTTATATAGGCACTTGAGGCTAGCAAGTTGTTGTGTAAGGGGTGCCAAGGTTACATAGCTCATGTGGTGGATACGCGTACTACGCCAGTGAGGGCGGAGGATATACCAGTGATGCGGGAGTTTCCCGATGTTTTTCCCTAGGAGTTGCCAGGACTACCCCCACACCGAGATATCGAGTTTACGATTGATCTTCTTCCAGGTACACAGCCTATCTCACAGACTCCTTATCGTATGGCACCTGCAGGATTGAGGGAACTTAAGGCCTAGTTGCAAGATTTGGTCGATATAGGATTCATTCGACCGAGTATGTCACCTTGGGGAGCACCTGTATTGTTTGTCAAGAAAAAGTACGGAGGATTGAGATTGTGTGTGGATTACAGACAACTGAATAAGGTAACTATTCGGAATAAGTATCCCCTACCTAGGATTGACGATTTGTTCGACCAATTAAAGGGAGCACAGTACTTTTCGAAGATTGATCTTCCCTCCGGTTATCATCAGTTGAGGGTTAAAGAGGAGAATGTACCCAAGACAGCCTTCAGGACCAGGTACGGTCATTATGAGTTTGTTGTGATGCCTTTTGGTTTAACTAATGCCCCAGCAGCTTTTATGGACCTTATGAACCGAGTGTTCCGGTCATATTTGGATCGTTTTGTGATCGTCTTCATTGATGACATTTTGGTATATTCGAAGAGTGCGAAGGCGCATGAGAAACATCTGAGAATCGTGCTTAAGACTATGAGGGAGCATCAGTTGTTTGCGAAGCTGAGTAAGTGTCAGTTCTGGTTGACCAGTGTTGGATTTCTTGGCCATGTGATTTCAGCCGAGGGCATCAGCGTGGATCCTCAGAAAGTTGAGGCGGTAGCGAAATGGGAACAGCCTAAGACGGTGACGGAGATCAGGAGTTTTCTGGGTTTAGCAGGCTATTACCTGCGCTTTATTGAGGGCTTTTCGATTCTAGCCGCTCCATTGACACGGCTGACTCGGAAGGGAGTTCGATTTGAGTGGGATGAGAACTGTGAATAGAGTTTCCAGGAGCTTAAAAGGCGGTTGACATCTGCTCCTGTGTTAGCCCTTCCAGACGATAGTGGGGAGTTCGAGGTATACAATGACGCTTCTTTACAAGGTTTGGGTTGTGTATTGATGCAGCACGGGAACGTGATTGCTTATGCTTCCCGGCAGTTGAAACCCCATGAGATGAACTACCCTACTCATGACTTGGAACTTGCTGCGGTGGTTCATGCACTGAAGATTTGGCGACATTACTTGTACGGCGAGAGGTGCAGGATTTTCACGGATCACAAAAGTTTAAAGTATTTGTTTACTCAAAAGGAATTGAATCTGAGACAGCGCCGATGGTTGGAGTTACTCAAGGACTGCGACTGCACCTTTGTTGGTTGAGCTCCGCAGGTTGGGAGTAGAGTTGACTGTAGATGATCAGGGAGCACTTTTAGCGAGTTTTCATGTGCGGCCTGTTTTGATTGATCAGGTGATTGATGCTCAGTTTGAGGACCCTATTTTGGGCATCATTCGGATTGAGGTTGAGGCTGGAGAGATACAAGACTTTAAGATTCGCGAGAATGGAGCCTTGATTAAGGATGGAAGGTTGTGTGTACTTGAGGATGAAGCCTTGAAGAAAGTGATACTGGACGAGGCTCACTGTTCAGCCTACGCGATGCATCCTGGTGGGACCAAGATGTATCGTACCCTACGGGAGCATTACTGGTGGTCAAGAATGAAACGTGAGATTGCAAAATATGTCAGTAGATGCTTGATTTGTCAACAGGTGAAAGCAGAGCGACAGAGACCTTATGGAGCAATGCAACCTTTGCCGATTCCCGAGTGGAAATGGGATCACCTGACGATTGATTTTGTATTCAAGCTGCCTACAACACCGAAGGGACACGATGGCGTATGGGTTATTGTGGATAGACTTACGAAGCCTGCTCATTTCTTGCCAGTACGGGAAAACTTCAGGTTGGCGCAGTTTGCCCAGTTGTTTATTGATGAGATTATTCGGCTGCATGGTACACCAGAGTCGATAGTATCTGACAGAGATCCGAGGTTTACTTCCCGGTTTTGGCAGAGCTTACAGGAAGTGTTTGGGACAAAGTTACATTTCAGTACTGCATTTCATCCTCAGACCGATGGACAGTCTGAGCGGACCATCCAGATTCTCGAGGATATGATGCGAGCTTGTGTCTTGCAGTTCCAGGGTACGTGGGAGTCTCATTTACCGTTAATGGAGTTCTCCTATAATAACAGTTATCAAGAGAGTATTGGCATGGCTCCTTATGAAGCTTTGTACGGGCGACAGTGTCGGACCCCATTGTGTTGGATTGAGGTTGGTGAGAGGAGACTCACTACTTCCGAGTTGGTGGACCTTACTCAGGAAAAAGTGGCATTGATTCGAGAACGACTGAAGGCAGCTCAGGACCGACAGAAGAGTTACGCTGACCGTAGGATCAGAGATTTGGAGTTTGCAGTAGAAGACTGGGTTTTCTTAAAATTATCTCCTTGGAAGGGAATTGTACGGTTTGGCAGACGATGGAAGGTGAGTCCTCGTTACATTGGACCTTATGAGATCTTGGAGCGGATTGGTCCTGTTGCATATCGATTGGCTTTACCAGCAGACCTGGCGAAGGTACATAATGTTTTCCATGTATCTATGCTTCAGAAGTATATTCGAGATGATTCACATGTTCTGAAAGCACAACCAGTTGAACTGAGAGAAGACTTGAGTTTTGAAGAACAACCTGCTGCGATCTTGGATCGGAAGGATAAGGTCTTACGACGGAAGACGGTTCCCTTGGTTAAAGTATTATGGAGGAATCATCAAGTGGAAGAAGCTACTTGGGAACCTGAGGCCTTGATGCGTGAGCAGTACCCTTATTTGTTTCACTGAATTTCGGGGACGAAATTCTTTTTAGGGGGGTAGATTGTAACAACCCGTACCTTCGGGAAGGGTAAAAATGTAATTTTGTAAAAGTTTTGTATAAAAGGACGATTTTGCCCTTGTGAATAGTAGGTCAAAAGCCGACTTTTTGATTGACCGGTTGGATGAGTGTTGACCATTGACCGTGACGTAGTGTAGGACGTCACGAGTCCGTTGACAGGTGGCATGTCCGATTTGGACAATCGGAGAAAAAGTTATGATGTACGGAAGATCGAGGGCGTTATCGTAATTTTGATTAAATGAGGAAAATGTTGACTTTTTAATGGACTTATAATTTTCATGTAGACCGAGGACAGTTAGATGGGTCTCGACGTCCTGAGCACAACGACAGGCGGCACGCTATCATCGGACGTCGGACGAAATATTTACGGGTCTAGAACGTTTGAGGGCAAAACGGTAATTATTAAAATAAGGGGTATTTTGGTCATTTTTTTTAGCCAATCAGATTAGGACAAGTGGCTGAGTGGGCTAGGATATTTTGTGCTGTTGTCCATGGGATTGTGGACACGTGGCTGGGCACCAGAGGGTTCTACAAGTGTGTATCATATACACGGTCACAAACCGTTCAAAAACAAACCGTGCAATTGGGTTTGAACGCAGAAAAACAAAGAGAAAGAAATTGGAGGACGGTGATCGATTCTGTGAGGGTGTGAGGTTTTGGTGAATTGAGAGAGTGACAGGGAGATAAGAGTGAGCTGGTGGTCGTGCTGTTGGACGGAAATCGGGCACGGGGACACGGCGGAGGACGGTTGCAGTTTCTGGGAAAACAGAGAGAAGGCGGACTGTGGCGGTGGCTACGCCGTGAGGTGGCTCAAACCCAGGCAGTGGGAGGCTTAGGAGGCTGCAGGGGACCCAACGAACACCGTGGCACGCGGCGGTGCGCACGGCGGAGACGGAATCGAAAGGTGAGTTCTATTCCCCTGTTTTTCCCGTGAGTTTCAAATTGAAAATCGTAGACCTGGAGCTAGAGTCGAGGGGATTGATGAGTGAAGTGAGGTTTAGGGAGGTCCTAGGAGTAATTTATGACGGTTGCCGTGACGGGGGAGTTCACGGTAGGGGTGGTGCGACGGCGGGTACTCTGTTATCCTGTTTGGCCGTGAATTTCAAATGGGAAATCGTGGACTTAGAGAGTGAGTCGAGGCTTCTTGTGTGTTGTGTGTGCTTCAGTGAGGTCGTGGGAGGAGTTTAGAATGACCACCGTGAAGGGGGAAGAACTGGGTGGCCGGGAAGGAAAACAGAGTTTTGTATGGATTTTCTTTCGAGCTTCAGTCGTGAAGTTGTGGGTCGAGTCGAACCAAGAGAGTGAGGGGGATGAGTTCTTTGAGATTGGACGAAGCTTTAGGTGAAGGAAGGAGAGGAAACGGTGGCCAGACGACGGAGAATGGCTCTCGCCGGTCCGGGTTGCAGCCTGATGCGAACCGGGTTCGATCGAGGAAGACGGTGGCACTGTAGCAGGCGCGTGAGGCCCACGCGCAGTCACTTTGGGCGGCGCGTGGAGGCGCGTGGGGAGGAATCCGGCCAAGCTTCCAACACGGTTTTAGTTCTAAATGTTCTAAGGAATCCAATGGTATAATTTTCGGGTTAATCGGACGAAGTTACGGGATGGTTCGGGAATCCGGACGGTTTAGGGTTTATGAATAAAATATTATTTAAATTCCCGAAAAATTGGGGGAATAGGGTGAGTATCCTTGATGTAATTTTGACCCTATTTGGTGCATATTGATAGGACGGGAGACACCCGAGACAGTCGAGGAGCGCACGGAGCGCGATTGACTCGTTCCGAGTTGTGAGTGGACTCCTTCTTTTCTTTCGAGCATGCCTAACTATTTCATTGATGTTGTATGTTATTAAATGTGTTTTTATGCTTCTTAATGATGCTTTTATATGGTTGATATGTTTGCACGTTCTACGGGATATTCCGGGATTTTATACGTTTTACGAGAAAAGCTGATTTTCGGATTTTGATGCCAGATTTGTGATTTTAACCTATAAATGTGTTCTGATGATGATAAATGGGTTATGAAAGATGATTTGTGATTTTCTGTGGTTTTTGGTATAATACTGGATTTCTGGATTTGGGTTCGAAATGTCGGTTCTGAACGCCGGAAGGGCTTCGAATCGGGGATTTCGAATTCGAGTTTGGCGAGGGATTTCAAATTGGTCTTACACTGAATTGGGATTGGATTTGCTGGATCTAGTTATTTTGTTTAAAGACCCGGATACTGATTTGACGGGGGGACGGGCCCGGATTGAGTTTAAAGACTCGGATTACATTTAAGGCCTGGTTGAGTTTAAAGACTCGGATAGACCCAGCAGGTTTGATCAGAAAATGGTGTTGTTATAGTGTTTCTGTTTCTTATGATATTTTATAGTGTTTCTGTTTCTTATGATCTTTTATAATGTTTCTGTTTCTTATGATGTTTCTTGGTTTAGAATTATTTTAATCACTGAGTTAGGCATGTGATTTCAAAATGGAGGGAACAAAGTGTTCTAGTTTCTTAGCTTTGATTTGATAATAAACGGTTTTCAAACTTTCATTTTCTTTTAGTCCACTCACATCTTTTGGTTTTAAACTTTCCCTCCAGGTCGTGGTGATAGCGCTGGGGTGAACGTTGAGGCATATATCGAGGCATAGAGCTTCTGACGTTCTTCCGTTGCCACACTAGCATAGTAGGATTTTGTGCCCATTTTTTTGAACTATGCTCTGACTGACAGTTGTATATATTTACTCCTTCGTCTGATAGTTATGCTTATAGTGGTATTGTAGTTATTTTGGTACTGTATGTGTGATTGTCAGACGGGAGCAGTGTTCGTCCCGGGTATCGAGGTGATATTTAGGACGGGTACTGACATTCCCCTTCTTACTCGAGGCTCATATCTTTGAATCCATGTGAGATTTCTCAATTCTGGTTTCGGTTATGAAATCATTAAGTTGAGTAGATGAATTTTGATATAAATTTTGTAAGATTTTTTTGAGAAATGAGGGAGATATGAAGGTTTGAAGATTGGACCTTCAATGGAGGTTTTTCAGCCGGCCACAGTGGTGCGCATGGTAGCGCAGCCATCTTCTTCTGTGAGTGATGATATCAGCATGACGTCACTAGATGACATAATTTAACACGTGGCAGGTGCCATATGGTAGGGGTGCCACGTGGCAAGGCAAAGTTAGTGCCAAGTGGCACTATACCACGTGGCACAGCGCCACATGGCATAGTGCCATGTGGAAAAGGTGTTAGAGATGTCAGGTGCCATATGGTAGGGTGCCACGTGCAGAGGGTCATTGGTGCCACGTGGTAGTATGCCGATAGTTCCACGTGCTAGTGTGCTAGTGGTGCCACGTGGCACAAGTCAGGGGGTGTCATGTTGTAACGACCCGTCCCGAATTCCAGGATTAGATTAGTGACTAATGGAGGATTAGTGAAATTAATCGGTGATTAGTTAAGAGAAATCGGACGGACGATGAAAAACGACCGTTTTGCCCCTAGTCGTGGGTAAAATGTTGACTTTTGACTCAGGAGTCAAACGTACGAGGACCGATGACCGTGAAGTAGATCGGGACGTCACGAGTCTGTAGACAGGTGGCACGTCGAAATCGGACGTCGGATGGAAAAGTTATGGTCACGGGAGCGAAATCGGGGATTTACGTCTCGAGATTCTAATAAAATAATAATTAAAATCTGATTGGTTAACTTAATATTGTGGGTACCTTGGATGAGTGACAAGTGTCACTCATCCCATTAGTGGCATTCCCCCAAAAGTGGATCCAATGAAATAAATTAGTATTTTATTTAAGTTTTATTATTTTATATTTTCTTTTCCTTCTCATTCCTCTCTCTTCTTCCCCATGCACAACTTCTTCCTCTTCTTTCTTATTTTTCTTCAACCGTGAACACCCAAACACACATGTCCATACCACCCCACTACCCGATCATTTTTCGTGTTCTGGTGAGAGACTGAGAATGGTGAGGCTGTTGGACGGCCTGAGGCACGGCGGGGATCACGGCCTCCAATCCTACATGAACACCCTCCAAACTTCATCTTTTGCTTACGAAACCTGAATGGTAGTTGGAGAGGGAGATGAGACGACCTCAACGGTGGCCACGGCAGCGCTAGTGGCAACGAGGTAAGCCCCAGACCCGAGAGCCCTATTTTCTGGTAAAAAATGGTAGTTCATGTTTTGTTTAGTGTTGATCGATCTGGTCAATCCTATTGTGTCCTAGGGTGTGAGACGAGTTCGCAGGGCTTGGATTTGAGGGAAATGGTGGCCGAAAATGAGAGTTAACGACGGGGGGATTTCAGGCGTACTGTTCCTACGACCACATGTAATTTTCAGTCTCTGTTTTCAATTTCTGGGTTGAGGGATCTCTTAGGAAGGATTAGACGATCGAAATGGAAGTAACAGGAAGCGTTTTGGTGGTCGTACGGCAAAAACCATCCGGGTCAAGCCGCGGGTCACGGCGACCCGATTGCAGAACCCGACAGAGGACAGGGATGACTGCTGACGTTATCCTGGGGACGTCATCTTGTCAGATCTAGACCAATAGGGACTGGACACGTAGCATTGTCAGACTGTTAGTGCTGATGTCATGCTAACGTCAGCATAACGTAGCGTTAACTTTTCAGCGTTAACCAAGCGCATGAGGGCGCATGTGAACAGTACTTGAGGTGGGCCCAGTGTCATTTGAAAGGTTTCGGTAATTCGAATCCGATGGCGGTGGTTTCGGGTCGATCGGAAATCGTTAGGTTGGTCAAATCGAGGTTTTTCATCTCGGGACACGTTGAATTTTCCGAGAACGTTTAGGGTTCTTATTATGGACTTTTATAGGCTAGTAGTAACCTTTGGATATGATTTGGATAGGTCCAGATGACCCGGAGAGGTCGAATTAGCCCAGGGAGGCTTACGGCATGCATATCAAGGCGGTAGCTAGCACGGTCTGTGAGTGGACCTTGATTTCTAAAATGTGATGCATGCATAAATATTTTATATGTTTTACATATGTGATTCTATGATGATGATTTGGATATTAGTGATTTACATAATTTCACGTATTTCGAGGTGATTTACGTATTTGTACGTAAATCAAGGTTTACGATTTTGCACTGATTATACGTGCTTCTGGTTTCGAAAATGGTTTAATGAAATGGTTTTGGATTTGAAAACGTAAACTTGAGCACGAGACCCATTTGTTTTGGAAACCCTCGGACTCGAAGTCCATTTAGTCACGTTATCGGGTCAAGGGCCCAATTGGTTCGTGAATTGATTTCGGATTTGAAAATATGAAATCAGGCACGAGACCCATTTGATTTACGAACTCTCAAACTTGAAGTCCATTTGATTTAATAAGGCATCGGGCTGGAGGCCCAGTTGGTTTACGTATCAGAATCAAGGCCCAGTTGATTTGCATATCGGGCTCGAGGCCCAGTTGATTTACGAATCGGGCTCGGGGCCCAGTTAGGTTACAAAATAGGGCATGAGGCCCATTTAGTTTATGAAATCAAGCATGAGGCCCATTTGGTTTACGAAATTGGATGTGAGGCCCAGTTGGTTTATGAATTCGAGCTTGGGGCCCAGTTATGGTTTACGATTGTGATTTCGGGTCGGGGACCCACAAATGGATTTCTTGACCATGACGGTTTATGAGGACCTGACATGAACCTTTGAAAGGTTTTGAGAATGATTTGAAAATGGTTTTTTATATACCATCCTTATATATTTATGGATTGTCTCCTCCGAGGAGGGTCGTTGGCCTGGGTGGACCCCGGAGTAGTCACGGAGCACTAACTGAGTGGAGTCGCCCCCGTTGGGTACCTTACTCTCAAGAAGGCTGTTATGGATTATAAACCCCAGGGAGGGTCATTGATCTACGGACATTGACCTGGGTGGACCTTGGGGAGACTTGGGATTTGAGACCCAAGGTAGCACGCGCTTAACTTTAGAAACCGTGATATGATTGGTTATATGATATATGATAAACATGATTTCTTAGATTTGCGAAATTGTGTTTTGTGAATAATAAATGGTTTTGGGCTGAGTTCCCACATATGGTTACTATGTTATGGATTTATATAAATGGTTTTGGGCAGGGGCCTGAGGGACTTGAATTTACGGAACTTGGGGCTGAGACCCTAATAATGGTTGTTTGAACATATGATTCGATAAATAGTTTTCGTATGCATGCATGCTTTTTAGTGAAGGGCATAAAGGTCTTCTATGAAATGTGTTTTATTAAACTATTTTTTTTCGTCTACTCACAGTCTTTTCTGGTTTTAATGCCCTTCATGTTGATCTCGGATGCAGACGGTAGTAGAGACAGAGACATCACACTCCTCCACCGGATCCTGGCGCGCTCTGGAAGCCGGTTGGGCTAAAGGTTTGCATTATCCCTGGTCTGACACTTCGTGTCAGACGGGATCATGACACATTGCCAGGATCCGTCCCTAATCCCCTGGAATTAACGTGGGACGCGCCTGATCCCTTCTGACACGAAGTGTCAGACCAGGGAAAATTCCGTCTTTAGCCCTCATCGGGCTTCCAGAGCACTCCAGGATCGTAGGAGGAGGAGTGTGATGTCTCGTCTCTACTACAGCCTGCATCCGCGATCAACCTGAAGGGCATTAAAATAGCAAAAGTCGTGAGTGGACAAATTCAATCATTTTAATAGAAACATTTTCACAGTAAGATATTTATGCCCTTCACTAAAAGTATATGCATGCATTCAAAACCCGTTTATCAAAACGTTCATAAAACCATTTGAAAACATTCTCAAAACCTTTCAAGGGTTCATACCCGGTCCCCTAAAACCGTCATGAACCATAAATCCATTTGGGTCCCCGACTCGAAATCACCATCTTAAAATCATAAAACCATACATGTGGGAACTTAGCCCAAAACCATTCTCCGTGAAATACTAAAACATACAATACGGGTTCTCCGCCCCAAATCACTTTCTTAAACCACATATGTATCGATATATGTATAACTCATTTGCGGCACTTCCGAGAAGATGCCAACTCGGGGCACACAACCCCTAGGGAACACATCCCCGATAAATGTCACGATTAATCATATCTATCTAGTGTGAACACTACTCGGGGTCTCACTCTGAGTCTTCTCCCAGGAATTCTCTATCTGGGAGGCTCAATCTCTGGATCTAGTCTGAGCTCTCTCTCTGGATCTAGTCCACACATCTCTCCGGAATCTGGTTCGGGACCACAACATAAATCGTAACCCCCACTCCTGGAACGGGATCCCTATGGGGATACCCATTCTGGTATGTGGATCCTGACTCTCCCAGTCGATATCTGGAGGAGACCATATAAACATATGGAGGGTTCATAATCATTCTCAAAACTCTTTCTTTCTTTCTTAAAACATTTCTCAACTGGATCTCATACCCGATTTATTTCAACAAGATTCCTCGAATCCGATTCAAATCCATTTCACAGGCCTCAGCCTAAATCCACAGTTCAACAGGGTCTCATGCCCGAATTCTCATTTCATAAATGGAACTGGGACTCAAGCCCGATTTCACAATCAACAGGGCCTCAAGCCCGATACCACAGCTAATTGGGCCCTAAGCCGAAACCACAAATCAATAGGGCCTCAAGCATGATTTCACAACCAATAGGGCCTCAAGCCCGATATTACAGTCAAATAGGCCTCAAGCCCGATATTACAGCCAACTGAGCCTCAAGCCCGAACTTGTAAACCAACGGGACCTTCGGTCCAATCGTATATCTCAATGGACCCTCGGTCCGATTTCTCGTCAAATCAAATGGACTCCAAGTCCGAGAGTTTGTAAATCAAATGGGCATCGTGCCCGATTTCATATTTCTAAATCCAAAATCCATTCATCAAACCATCATTGAAAACGCAGTACGCAAAGGTAGGACATAAAGCCGAAAATCTCGAAAAACGTACAAATATGTCGATCCTAAGCTACCACAAACAAATGCACTCATGGCATCACAAAACATGTTCTAAAACAATTATAAAACATTTAGGCATGCATCAATTTCGAAAGAAGGGTCCACTCACAGACCTTCCGAAGCAGCACCTCGATACTCGTGTCATAAGCGTCTCCTGGGCTAATCGTCACCTCCGGGATTCCCGAACCTGTACAAATTAATTTATAGGGTTACTAACTACTTATATAACCCCTCACTAAAGCCCCGTAATTTTCCGGAATTTTTAACTATTTTTAAACGCGAACCTAAACCTTCGGATAGCCCAAACTATTTCGAAACGATGTCTGATTGACACGAAACCAGTCCCAAAATGTTCGTTACATCAAATAGATGAAATTACATGTTGGAACCACCCCCAAAGGAGGGCTCACGCGCCTGAACACGCCCCAAGAAGGGCCTGTGCGTGGGCCTCACACGCCAGCATTGTAGATCATCCCTGAGCTCCAACAGCCGGTCCGGTCCGGTTCGGTTGGGCCGACAAGTCCAGCTGGACCAGCGTGACCGGTTCAGGGGAATAATGACAAGACCCGCCCCGATCCCACATGGACCACAAGGGGACATTCCCTGCTCCCGTCTGACACCCAAAATAACATACCAATTTTAACCTCAAACGTTCAAATGCATAAATAACCAAATTTAAAGTTATACATCAAATCCGAAATAAACAGATGTCAGACAAGGGATGAAAACCAAATTACAAATTGCGAGCACGACTCTAAAATAAACCTGCGGGTAAACTACCCAACAAGGGTTCAGGTACGCAGAAGTAGATATATGCCTCAGCCTCAGGATCCTCCTTTACCTCGGTAGCACATCCTGGAGGGGTTACCAAAACATTAAGGGTGAGTGGGCCGAAACTCAAGTTTATAAAACCGTTTAATAAGTAAAACATATAATTTACCCCTCCGTTTTCCAAACATGCATGCGTCAGAATTTAAAACCATAAATCATATAATATGAATCATAAGGCATGTAATAAAACCATAAACATAATTTTAACCACTGCACTATACACTCCAATCCTGACATCCCCGATGTCTGACGTCCCTGACGTCCAATAAGGTCACAGTCTCAAGGCTACGCGTGCCACTCGGGGTCTCAATCCCGAATCCAATCCCCGAACCCTGTCTGGGTACGGCATCTCAAATGCCTAGCGTCCTAGACGCTCGACGTCCCTGACGTCAAATTATAGCAATCCTGCTCCTGAGTCATTTTACGGTCCGGTTCCTCCGTAGAATGACCCCTTGCAGGCAATGCGTCGTGACCGCTCTGGGGTACCACATCCGGAGGAGACAGTATCATAAGAATGGATCTATACAGTGCAGTACCAAATACATTTTATCGATATCCACATGCAAAACATATATATACATAGATAAAATCCAAACCAATCTTTAAGTTTCACCAAAACGGGTCTCAACCCAAATACCGTGAAACGTGCCATAATCATAATTTCAATATCATCAAAACCGTTTCTTGATTCCAGCATGTGAATATAAGTAAATCAGAAAACATTTAAGCATGCAAGGGTTTAATGAAATCGGGCCCACTCACAGTACGATCCCGCAGTGAATCTGCGCATACAATTCCTGTCAGTCCAAATCAACGTAAGGGTAACTACAAGTCTTAAACATTTATCTAAAAAGTCCGAAATAGAAACCGGCTCGGGGAAACCTTCCAACACATTTCCCGAGACAACCGGCCCTAAACTGACCCTCCTAACTATCTCAGATCAACATGGTTGATTCACCAAAAATGTTCAGAATGATGAGAGGAATAAAAGTCATGTTGATCGTGATCGGAGATAAGCCCCAACGCGCCCTCAAGCGCCGCCCAGAGTGGCTGCGCGTGAAAGTGACGCGCCTGACACTGTAACTGCTACAGTGTCACCTTCCTTACCCGAATGTCTGTAATACGAGCCTGCCACCCGCGGCTTGACCCGGTGAAATGACCAAAATGCCCCCTAGTTTAGAAATTACCAAAATGCCATTCACTTTCCAGACCCGTAACTCCGCCATCTGACGTCCGATTTCAGCGTGCCGCCTGTCAACGGACTCAGGGTGTCGAGACCTACCTAACGGTCCTCGAGTCATGTGAAAATTAGTTGCCAAACGAAAAGTCAACATTTTCGCCCCCATCATCCAAATTACGGTAATGCCCCTGAACTTCCGATAGTCATGACTTTTTCCCTGATCGTCCGAATTGGACGTGCCACTTGTCTATGGACTCGTGACGTCCCGAACTACGTCACGGTCATTGGTCAAAGTCCGTTTGACCCACCAATCAAAAAGTCAACAATTTGGCAAAACAATTCATAGGGGTAAAAACGTCAATTCATGCAATAATTTTACAATATTAAAATCCTAAAATTTTCGGGGCGTTACAAATAAATTCTCCATTTTTCGTCCTTTTTCATCCATTCCAACTCCTATGGCTTCCTCTCTTCATTTCCTATCCAACCATGTCCTCAAAACCTAGAAACCAATCCTAAATCCTATGGGTTCAAGCATCCAAATAAACCCAAAACTCCCATTTTATGTTTAGGGCATAACCAATGGCTAAAACTCACTCCTAAGGGTTCTATTAGGTTCCTAGGGTCACTAGAAGAAGCTTGGGAGGATCGATTTGGCCTAACTTGGCCAAAATGGGAATTCGGTGGGGAGCCACCGAAAATCCTCCAGCCGCCTTTCCCGGCCTTCCCAGCCATCCTCAGCCTCCAAAACCGTCTCCTAGGCCTCCTAACAATCCCCTAAACCCATCCTAATCAACATCTAAGATTCCTAACGTCCAAAACCCAAATTTGAAATTCAGAACACACAGAGGAAATGGTTTTACCTTGGTCATGCAATCCACTGCCGTCCACGGTGGTTGGCCGTCTTCCACCGTATCCTCATCTTCTCCATCATCCTCAGTTCCTCTCATGGTGACAGGACCCACCCCTACTCCCCCGGGATTAAGGGCTAAATCCCGCTCCCGTCTAACTTACGCATGACACGAAGGTTAAACTGACGTCCAATCTGCATGTGACACGGAAGTCAGACAAGGGATGCTCGAACCAACCATTCGAAAAGGTACTGGTCCTCCCAGAGTACACCGAACTACTGTGGATGGCAGGTGTGATGTCTCCGTCTCTCTTGACCAACAGCCCATGCCGCAACAACTTGGAGGGTATCGAAAACACGAAAAGATTGTGAGTGGACAAAAATAAAGAATAAGTTTAAAAACAGTTCAATATAACAGGTACATTTTACCCTCCACGTAAAAACCAATGCATGCATATCAAAGGTATGCCATAAAACCATGTACGAAAACCAAACACATTTTTCCTTTTTCTCAAATCCCGGGTCTCAGCCCAAAACCATCGAAAACCAGTTCATCCGGGCATAGCCCAAAACCTCGAAAAACCGTTAATATAAACCATCATAATCAATTCTCAGTGAAATCCAAAACACATTTGAAACCACATTTCCATCCATCGAACCTGCTGGATCTATCCGAGTCTTTAAACTCCCGAGTCTTTAAACTCAATTTAGGCCTCAATATAATCCGAGTCTTTAAACTCCCGAGTCTTTAAACTCCCGAGTCTTTAAACTCAACAGGCCTATGGGGGAAATATCAATATACGAGTCTTTAAACTCAATCCGGGTCTTTAAACCCAATAACCAGATCTAGTAAATCTATTCCAAAATCGTTTGAAAACCTTTTTCCATTTCCGAATCTGAATCCGCAATCCCATCAGGATCCCGAATCCAAACCCAGAACTCATATCCATCTCTTTTCCAGATCCGAGTCCGCAACCATCATTCCGCAAGCTAGCATCCGGAATAACCATTCTGAACCCAAATCCGAAAATCCATTTCAAGTTCCAAACCGAATTCCGAATCGTCATCCGGAAATTTGATTCCAAAACCCGAAATCACGTTTCTCAAAACCAGTTTTTTGAACTGGGCTTCAAGCCCGAAAACACTTTCCAAAAGCCTTTTACTTTCTTTGAATCAAATCGTATTTCAAATCCTGAAATCAAATCATTAAAACCAGGTTGAAATAACAATATCCATCAAAATCTCGTAAAACGTGAAATTCCGTAAAATAACTCAAAAAACGTGCAAAACCTTAAATCATCACAATCATAAATCAAATCATAGAATCAAGTATCAAGTATAGAAAACATATAAAAACATATATGCATGCATCAAGAGTTAGAAAGCAAAGTCCACTCAAAGACCATTCCGACGTCGCCTCGATACGCGCGCACTTACACCGTCCCCGACCATTCTGCTATCCTCGGCTTTCCCAAACCTGTCCAAAACCCATACTAAGGTCACTAACTACTTCACAATGGTCTTACTAAAACCCCATAATTTTTCCGTATTTTTAACTATTTTTAACCAAGTCCTAAAACCTTCGGACAACCCGAAACATATGGAGACGATGTCCGATTGACTCGAAACCAAAGCCAAAATGTTTGTTACATCGAATACTTTAAAAGTCGTGTTGGAACCTTCCCCAAAAGGGGCCCCAAGCGCCCTCACGCGCCGCCCAAAAGGGCTACACGTGGGAGCCACGCGCGGCACTATTCATCATCCCTGTCCTCTTGCCGAACCGGGTCTAGACCGGTTTGGTTCAGGCTAGTTCCGTTGAACCGGCGATCATAGTTCGATGTTCTACAACGTCCAATTTAACTCCAATTCCTCCCGTTTTAATTCCTACGACTTCCTTACATGATTTCCTATTCATCTGTCATAATTAAACACTGAAAAGAACGTTTAAACTATACCTCTTTGAACCGAGATCAAACCTTCGAAATCTCACTTCCAGTTTCCATGATTCCGACCATCCTGTCCCTTGGTTTTTGGCTTGCTAGCTTTGTGCCGTCCTTTAAAAAGTTGAATTCCTTCAATATTCACTTACCATCCATCCCAAGCTTCCTAATCAAGAGTCTTTGACTCCCCAGTCCTATAGTAGCATCAATTGATTAATCAATTAGGCTTAATCATCCTTTAATTCGATTCCATTAGTTCGAATTCGAACAGGGGACTCACGGGTTGACAGGACCCATCCCAATCCCCCCGGGATTAGTGTGGGATGACCCTGCTCCGGTCTGACACGAAGTGTCAGACAAGGGATATTTCCGACCTTTGCCCTCTCGGGCTATCAGAGTACGCCAGGATCCGGAGGAGGTATGTGATATCTCGGTCTCTGCTACAGTCCACATCCGATGTCAACCTGAAGGGCAGTCAAAACATTAAAAGCTGTGAGTGGACAAAACAAGAATTTATAAAAACATTTTAACGAGAAGACATTTGTACCCTTCACTAAAAAGCATGCATGCATTCGAAAACCATTTATCCAGAACAACCATAATGAAATCAAGTACACGGGCCACTGCCCAAAACCTGTGTAAACACACATCATATATCATATAGCATACCTCATATAGCATATAGCATACATCATATATACATATAATTCACACACCCAATCCTGTCACGGTTTCCAAAGCTACGCGCGTGCAACCCAGGTCTCAATCTGAGTCTTCTCAAAGTCAAGATCAATGTCCGCAGACCACTGACCCTACCCGAGGTAATAGTAATCATAGCCTTCCTGAGAGTAAGGAACCCAACTGGGGGGTGACTCCACTCAGTCGGTGCTCCGTGACTACTCCGGGGTCCACCCAGGCCAACGACCCTTCCTGGAGGAGATAATAGAAGTAAAGGAAGGTAGATGAACATATATATACATAACATAAACATTCATGCCCGGTTCCCTTGAACCGTCATGATCCATAACATCCATTAAACACGGTTCATGCCGGTTCCCATAAACCGCTATGAACCAGAATGACCTGACAAAGGTTCATGCTGGTTCCTATAAACCGTCATGTACCACAATGACCTTTCCAGAGTTCATGTCGGTTCCCATAAACCGCTATGAACTTGGAAATCCATCTAGGGTCCCTGACCTGAAAGCATCAGTGTAAAACAACTGGGTCTTGTGCCAGAACATATGACTCAACTGGGCACCGTGTCCGATATCTAAGGGTCAGTCACGACTCCGATCACAGTGATGCGTGCAACTATCCATCCAGGACCGCCCTCAATCCTGTTATGTCACCGTGAACGTATCAACCGACGCGACCATCACAAGATCATGGTGCACTCATCACCGATCGATATCCTGAACCGTCAGCACTCCGAAGTCAAGCCTCCCAGGCTGCCCGACCACGAATCGTGCATCGTGACCTCTCAGGAAGGAACATTTCTCAATCCGAAAGCGAGCGTCATATCGTCGATCGCCGTGCACATAACACCTGTCGCGACCACCATTTAGACTCGAAGGTCGTAAATAGCGTCATATGCCCGAGACAAAACCAAATGGGCCTCATACCCGAGTTTATCCTTTTAGAAATCCAAAACCATTTAATTTAGACCAATAAAAGAATACAGACCCGTATAGGGCTGAAACCTCGAAATACGTGCCTATATGTAACCACACATCCAAATGCACTCATGGCATCACAAACAAGTATTTAAAACATATAATAAACATTTATGCATGCACCAATTTAGAAAACAAGGTCCACTCACAGACCGTCCGAAGGTGCGCCTCAATACGCGTGTCATAACCGTCTCCCGGGTTAATCGTCGTCACCGGGACTCCCGAACTTGTCCAAATTCATTTAGAGGGTTAATAATAGCCTCATTAACCTCTCATTGAAGTCCCATAATTTTCCAGATTGTCTAACTATTTTCAAAACCGAACCTAAACCTTCGGACAGCTCGAAACATATCGAGATGGTGTCCGATCGACACGAAACCAGTCCTTAAATGTTCGTTACATCGAATAGAAGATTTCGTGTGTTGAACACATCCCCAGAAACCCCACCACGCGCGCGGTGAACAGTGCATTGTCCTCAGCGATCGAACCGGGTCTGGCCGGTTCACTGGTTCTCCTGGACCAGCGTGACCGGTCCGGCCTGGTTCCTCCCTCAAATCTCGTCCGTTTTGTCCCATTTCAATCCTAAAAAATCCGATTTTCTCCTTTCCAATCTATTCCAATTAACCAAACTAATCAAAACCTCCTAAATCGATCCATAAAAATCACCCCCCACGGTCCTTGTTTTTCCCGGCCACCTTCCAGCCTTCCTCCGCCGTGAAGCACCCTCCAAATCCTCTTAAAATGTCCCTAGAAACTCCCTAATCATCTCCCAATCACCCACAACGAGCCATAACGTCATATTCAAAAAAATGGAAAAATGGGCATTAATCGGGTAATCGGGTTACCTGTCTTCTACGCCGTGTATGGCAGTCCAGCCACCCTCAACCACCATCCTCTGCCCCCTCAACCACTATCTCACTCTCTGGCTTCTCATCATGATCGAATGGATGGGTTGTGGTTAAAGGGGGAGGGTGAGATCGGGTTTTGGGGAAAATGGGAATGATCGATGCAATGCAAGGGATGCTATGCATGTATGTGGAATGGTAGCCAGTGGATGGGTGACACTTGTCACTCATCCATTGGTTTCTGAAAAGTAACTGGGCCCACAAAAGACAAAACTCTCCTTTTTTGTCTCGTAAAATGTGTCGTCGTAAATAGTAACTTGGAACTTCCGTGAACCGTAACTTCGCCGTCGAACGTCCGAATTCGACGTACCGCCTGTCTATGGATTCGTATCACCCTTATCTACGTAACGGTCCTTGGCCCTCGGCCATTGGACCTCCCGGTCAAAAAGTCAACATTTGACCCCCTTTTACCAAAATTACCAAAATGCCCCTAAGCTTCCGAACGTCATAACTTCCTCCTCAAACGTCGGAATTGAACGTGCCACCTGTCTATGAACTCGTGACGTCACGAACTACGTCACGGTCATCGGTCAAAGTCCGTTTGACCGCAAGAATAAAAAGTCAATGTTTTGCCACGCCTAGGGGAAAAATAGTCATTTTGCATCGTTTGTCCGATTTCGCCTAACTAATCACGGATTAACCTCACTAATCGTGATTAGTCACTAATCTAATCTAGGAATTTTGGGACGGGTCGTTACAACCTTCCCTCCTTAATTAATTTCGTCCTCGAAATTCCAACCGACCTAATTCCAACCGTTCTTCCCTCCTTAATTTAGTTTCGTTCTTGAAACTCCACTATCCTGATTCCACAACCACCTCGTGGAAAGTAGAATCGACCGCAAAACACGTGTACACTAGTAAACCCACTAGTCAACATAAACCTCGTTTGCAACTAGACGTACCACTAACGCTCTCGTCGTATCGACTACATTCGACCACGTCGAATGACAGAAGTTGTACGCTCCGAACTGACCCCACTTGTCAGATCTACCGTTTCGTTGACACAACCAACTAGACGGTTCCTTGCTCAACCAATAACTATCCTGACGTCTGCTCCCACTGGGAGTCATCAGACCTCACACCACGATCCACGCTGACACCTCCTACAAACTGTCACCACTTGACAGTCTTCAATCAAAAACTGACACTATACTCACTCGTGGTTACACTAACCACCAACTCACTCAACCTGAGTATACACTAACCAACAATCCACTCGACCTGTGTGTAACTAGACCCATCAGAAATACTATGACCCACTTAACAGTATCCAATGTTTAGTTCACGACCTCGACTAATCCAATGGTATCGGAACCAATCCGGCTACCAACACGTTCACCAACGTACTACTGGTATAACCTATATATCGTCACTAGGCACCACAAGTATGCCCAGTATTGTACCTCGAACTATGTACCAGGTACGTACATCTACCCATCAATCAGTCTACAACCACCTAGGTCGTAGCTAATCAAGTTTCTATAATGGAGTCCATCTGTCCAATCCAGTACTAGACAAATCGAAACTCCAACCCATCATCTATTTCCAACTCCGAATCCGAATCCGCAATTTCGTAAGAAATCCCGAATTCAAATCCAGAAATCATATCCATAATCAGGTCTAAATTCGAATCCGAAATCATCATTCCGTATACTGGCATTAAGAATGACCATTCCGAACCCAAATCCATAAAAGAAAATCCACAGTCAAGCTCTAGAACCAAATCCTGAATCGTCACCCAGAATCCGATTCCAAAACCCAAATCCAGAAATCCTCTTTCAAGTTCCAAAATCAAATTCTGAATCGTCATCCAGAAATCTGATTCCAAAACCCGAAATATCGTTCACGTTTATCGAGACGTACCAAAACTGAACCTACCGGTTATCTGTTCAAAAAATTACCACAATACGTTCGATTGACTTCATAGGGAAGCCAATCCCAACATCAACTCATCTAAGGCTGACAAAATCTGACCTCGTCAGAAATTTACTCACCTGAGTAATATACCATACGGGATTCACCTCGAAAAGAAGTTCAGTCCCAACATCCTCAACTCAAACATCCAAGTAAGAGCGATATACTCTCTACCCATCTGGATCCTCAAAATCACGATCCAGATCCTATCATTACATCACCCGACCATGAACTTCACGATCGAGAATCGTCACAATGCCCAAAGTCCTCAACCATTTCCCACATCTAAACAGATCAGTCAACGACGAGACATGTCACGACTGTGGGTTCTCACTGATGACCTCATATCGATCCTTGTCCTTCCACCTAGGAACATCAAGGATGATCCAATACGATGACAACAAAATCCAACCTACGTGAATGCAACCAAAACTCGCTGCACTCACCACGCCACGTAATCCAACACCATCTGCCACCTAGCAGAAAATGAGAAACCTCAGTTACCTAACTTCGAAATACTCAACACCTGCTGATGACCCAAGATAAATCTCGGGTCCACCAACCAATACACGATCAGTGTACTAGTGTTATAACCATCATCTGCCTTAGCAGAACCTGAGAAGTCACCCTAATGACTTCGAAATACCCAATACCAATGCGGAAAACCCGCATTCCTCTCGTCACCTCAATCACAACCTCTCGCGATTCCGAAGTTCCAACAAGATTGGAAACAACATACCCCGGACATCAACCACGTGTCCCCTAACCAATTTAACTCTATCTGAGATCCACTCTGGGACCCAGATACCGATCACATGCCCATCTCAACGAAGTCACATCCTGACTCGTGACTCACGTCATCACAATCACCGGTACTAGTACCAGCACTAGTACCAGCACACAAGCATCAACATCAGTATTAGCATCGGTACACAGACATTAGTATCAGTATCAGCACCCCGTGTGCAAACTGACAACCCTGGATCTCCGCTCATACCGAACGATGATCCCGTACCTTTGCTCGAATAAGAGAAACTCTGCCTCCCACGTACCCAACAACTCTGGGTACAGTCACCCTGACATCTCATACGAGAAAAGGAAACGTCCCCTGAACGTCCCCGTCTCATTCTGCGATCGCACTCAGCCATAACCGAGTCGAATCCAGAATCACTGCTCGTACACATGCGTTACTCACGCACCTCGTATCATCGTCACGACTGACAATCCCATAGTCACAATCGTCACAGCAACCTGAGTCTACTCGACCTGATAAGACTCGACTACGTCCATCGATAGTAGCGTCTGCCACAACCTCGTGCAGACCTAACTACCAGACATCTCGATATCCAGACTCCGCATCCAACGGAATCAACTGCCTGTACCAACTACTCGGTATCCCCGCTCCGGGATTCCATCGACAAGTACCAACCCTGATATCTTGTCCAACAATCTCTAACATGTCGTAACTCGACTCAACCAATGTCGTCTACCAGGTCATCCACGACCTTAGTTGCACCAACCCACAACTCAGTATCACGACAACCAACTAAGTTTAACCGATAAAGACAACCTCGACTGCGAAGTGCAGTCCCAACGCAAAAGCTGACATGACTAGACCGACTAACGAACCCAAATCCGAACAGTCATCCAAGTCAAACCACTCGCCAACTCACATTTCCAAACCATACACCTAAAGTAGGGTTCCACGATCACACTCTAGGGTCTCCCTAAACCCAACTGCAAGTTACCAACTGCAGTATAATCCACAATCTGACCGACCTCGCGGTCTTGACATCGTAAGGACGTCAATCCAATCCTACCGTCAATCCAACTAGGATTCCACGAACCCAGCTGCTCACAGCAGTAAATCCATCTAACTCAACCAAATCCGATCATCAGATGATCACAATTCCAACCAGTCGTCGGAACCGATCCTACGACATCGTGAAAGACTATCCCAACTAACCGTCTCACTATCAAAATGCTAACGTACGAATACGTTCATCCATTCATAGGGTCCCACAATGACAACCCTGACAGAACCATGGCAACTCCGGCATCAAGTGCCGAACCAAGACATTCCACGAAACAGTCCTACTAACTATCGTATCAGCATCCCAACAATCAAGTTGACCACGAACTGTAGCCCCTTGAGATATCACATCCTCGACCTGCGTAAGGAGAAGTACGCAAAACACGCTCTGGAATTCAGAGTAACATGAGCAACCCTGCTCGGATAAGCAATCCTAAGCTCTGATACCACGCTGACAAGACCCATCCCAATCCCCCCGTGATTAGTGCGGGATGACCCTGCTCCCGTCTGACACGAAGTGTCAGACAAGGGATATTTCCGACCTTTGCCCTCTCGGGCTATCAGAGTATGCCAGGATCCGGAGGAGGTATGTGATATCTCGGTCTCTGCTACAGTCCACATCCGATGTCAACCTGAAGGGTAGTCAAAACATTAAAAGCTGTGAGTGGACAAAACAAGAATTTATAAAAACATTTTAACGAGAAGACATTTGTACCCTTCACTAAAAAGCATGCATGCATTCGAAAACCATTTATCCAGAAAAATCATAATGAAATCAAGTACACGGGCCACTGCCCAAAACCCGTGTAAACACACATCATATATCATATAGCATACTTCATATATCATATAGCATACATCATATATACATATAATTCACACACCCAATCCTGTCACGGTTTCCAAAGCTACGCGCGTGCTACCCAAGTCTCAATCCGAGTCTTCTCAAAGTCAAGATCAATGTTCGCAGACCACTGACCCTACCCGAGGTAATAGTAATCATAGCCTTCCTGAGAGTAAGGAACCCAACTGGGGGGTGACTCCACTCAGTCGGTGCTCCGTGACTACTACAAGGTCCACCCAAGCCAACGACCTTCCCCGGAGGAGGTAATAGAAGTAAAGGAAGGTAGATGAACATATATATACATAACATAAACATTCATGCCCTTTTCCCCTGAACCGTCATGATCCATAACATCCATTAAACCGGGTTCATGTTGGTTCCCATAAACCGCTATGAACCAGAATGACATGACAAAGGTTCATGCCGGTTCCCATAAGCCGTCATGTACCTCAATGACCTTTCTAGAGTTCATGCCGGTTCCCATAAACCGCTATGAACTTGGAAATCCATCTAGCCCGAAAGCATCAGTGTAAAACAACTAGGTCTTGTGCCCAAACATATGACTCAACTGGGCACCGTGCTCGATATCTAAGGGTCAGTCACGACTCCGATCATAGTGATGCGTGTAACCATCCATCCAGGACCGCCCTCAATCCTAGTATGTCGCCGTGAATGTAACAACCCGTCCCGAGAATCGGGATTAGTAGACGAAGTAAGGTGTGATTAGTGAGGTTAAGCGGCGGTTAGGTGGTCCTGATAAGGTCATTAGCGTAGAATGACGATTTTGCCCCTGGTCCGGGAAAAAATGTTGACTTTTATTCGGGTGGTCAATTGGGTATTGACCAGTGACCAGGACGTAGTTGAGGACGTCACGAACCCGTAGACATGAGGTACGTTCGATTCCGACATCCGAGGAGGAAGTTGTGATGATCGGAAGGTCGAGGGTATTATCGTAAGTTTGGTAAACTAGGGGGGAATAGTTGACTTTTTGAATACTCGGGTTTTGGTAGGTTGACCTAGCATGGTTAGATAGCTTTCGTCGTCCTGAGTTCGATGACAGGCGGCACGTATTCATCGAACTTACGAGGCGAGAGTTACGGGTCTAGGAAGTTTTGGCAAAACCGTAAAATGTGTTAAACAGGAGGGTATTTTGGTCTTTTTGGCGTCTGGGGATTTGTGCAGAGAGGAGCAGATGAAGGGTGGTGATTGGGCCATGTGTGTGAGAGAGAATGGGAGAATGGTGACACATGGCAGGGGGCTAGAGGATTCTAGGAGAATCCTGTGCGTCCACAGCCCAAATAATTGGGGTGCACTCGTGCATACCCGTGTGTTGGTTCTTCGACTAACACAGAGAAACAGAGGGTGAGTGATTGAGGGCAATTGATCGATTCCGTGCAAGGGTAAGTGAAGAGTGAGGGGTGAGAGTGACAGGGAGGTAAGAGTAAGCTAGTGATCGTGTTTTGGAGGAGGAACCGTGCACGGCGGCACGGTGGTGGTGCGGTAAACTTTTGAGGAAACAGGGAGGCCGTGAGTTCGTGGTGGTGGATACGCCGTGAGGTGGCTCAAACCAAGGCAGGGGAAGCTGTAGGAGGTTGCAAGGAGTCCAACGAACACCGTGGCACGCGGCGGTGCGCACGGCGGAGCTGCAATCGAAGGGTAAGTTTTCTTGCTCTGTTTTTCCCGTAAACTTCATTTGGAAAGTCGTGAGTCTGGGCTTAGAGTCGAGGGTATTGGAGGTCAGGGTGATGTTCAGGGAGGTGCTAGGAGTGGTGTAGAACGGTCGCCGTGACTGGGGCGTACACGGCGGAGCTCAGTCGACGGTGAGTACTCTGTACTCTGTTTGGCCGTGAAATTCAAACGGGAAGTCGTCGAGTTTGGGGCTGAGTCGAATGTATAGGAGGGTAGGTTTGTGATCAGTGAAGCCCTAGGAACCGTCTGGTGTTGCTACCACGGCGGGGGGTGGTCGGAATGGCTAAATCGTGAAACAGGGGAAAAAGGGCTGTCTGGTTCGAGCTTGAATCGACGATGAGGGGGCTGTGTCGAGGACAGAGGAGTAGGGGGATGGATTCCTGGTGTCTGGACGAAGCTGCAGGAGAGGAAAGGGGATGAAATGGTGGCCGGATGGCGGAGATTGAGTCTCGCCGGTCCAAGTTGCAGAGCCGGTTCAGCACAGTGCGTGGAGGTTGATGACGGTGCACTGTAGTTGGCGTGTGAGGGCCACGCACAGCCACTTTGGGCGGCGAGTGAGGGCGCTTGCGGCGGTTCTGGGGAACACGATCAACATGGTTTTTGGTCTAGGAGTTGTGGTGAGTTCAATAAAGTTGGTTTCGGGTTAATCGGAAGTCGTTTAAGTTTAGTTCCGCGAGGGTGAATGTTTAGGGTCCCGGGTTTTAGGTTTTCAATTCGGGCAATGTTGAGGAAATTTAGGTGAATGTTTGTAGACGTATTAGTGACGTCATTTGACGGTGATTGACAGGATCGGGATTTCCCGAGGAAGCCGAGGAACGTGCTGGACGTTCGGGACGTGAGTAGGGCTCAGTACTGTGAGTGGACCCCTTCTTTCAACTCGAGCATGCATAACTGTTTTCTATCATTGTTTTATGGCTTTTAATCACTATTCTATGTTTATCAAATATGTTTGGTTGATTTTACATGAATGCACGTTTTTCAAGGAAGTTCGATTTTCAGCATGTTTTACTATAAGTGGTTTTCATTGGTTATAAAGGGATTTTGGAGCATGATTTCGATGATCAAGGTTTTCGATATTAGAATCGGATTTCACTAATTGGAATTTGGTTTTAAGATTTGAAAGTGGATTCCGGATTTGGGTTCGGAATGACGATTCTGGATGCCGGAAGGGCATCGGACCAGTGATTTCGGATTCGGGTTTGGATGTGGATTGGTACATGGTTTTCAAATGATTTTGAGATTGGATTTGCTGGATCTGGATATTGGGTTTAAAGACCCGGATATATCTGACGGGGGACCGGCCGGATTGGGTTTAAAGACCCGGATTGAGTTTAAAGACTCGGGAGTTTAAAGACTCGGATATATTGATTTCCCCCGTAGGCCTTGAGTTTAAAGACTCGGGAGTTTAAAGACTCGGATATGATTAAGGCCTGGATTGAGTTTAAAGACTCGGGAGTTTAAAGACTCGGATAGGTCCAGCAGGTTTGATCGGGAAATGATGATTTTAGCTTTATGGTTTATGACACGGGTTTTGATACTCATGCTATGATTTCCATACCTGTTTTATAGTGTTTATGTTTCTTATGATGTTTTATGAGAACTGCGTTAGATTTGTGTTAATCACTGTTGGTTATGCATGTGGTTTTCGAAACGGGGGATTAAACTCGGTTTTTCTGATAAATGATTTTAGAACTTTTCTTTTATTATGGTCCACTCACATCTTCTGTTTTAACTTGCCCTCCAGGTTGTGGAGCTAGCGCGGGGTCTTGACGTCGAGGCAGGGTCCGAGGCATAGAAGTGACGTGAGGGATCCCCGGAATAGTTCAAAGTCTTCCGCGTGCATGTAATTTATCGGTTTTTAGTTCCTTGCATTTTCGTACTATGCTCTGTAAAGGATAACTTCGGGATATTTTGTTTAATTACTCCTGCGTCTGACTGGGTTTGAGTGAGTTTTACTTGGGTGTTGTGTCGGGGAGTCAGACGGGAGTGGGATTTACCTCGGGTTTCGGGGTGAAACCGTGGTGGGTCCTGACAATTGGTATCAGAGCCTAGGTTTGTCGGGTTTGTGGGGTTTGAGGGGTTGTGAGGTTGCGTTCCAATTGCTTAACTACTTCTATGCCTCTTTTAGCGTGCTGTTTGACGATGCCTCCGAGACGTAGACCCTCTCCACAACCTGAAGAAGTAGCAAGAGAGACGGACAGTGTTACTATTGAGCGAGCCCAGAGGCTCGGGGCGACTACGTTTAGTGGTGGGGCTGATCCTGAGGAAGCCCAGAGGTGGATTACCAGACTTGAGCGGATCTTTGCGGTGATGCATTGCCCGCCAGAGGAGCGAGTGCTGTTAGCTACATTTTTATTGGATGGTGCGGCGTACGAGTGGTGGTATACCCTCGAGTTGTCCGGTTGGGATGCCCATAGTGTGACTTGGGAGACGTTTAGGGAACGGTTTTTGGAGCAGTATTATCCTCGTTCTTTCCGAGATGCCAAGGAGGCGGAGTTCTTGCATCTCCAACAAGGGAATATGACAGTGGCTGAGTATGAACGGAAGTTCCAGATGTTGTCTCGGTTTGCTCCTGCTTTTGTGGCCACTGAAGCTGAGAAGTGCCGAAGGTTTGAGTTGGCCCTGCGAGGCTAGATTCGAGCCATAGTAACGGCTGGATCTTTTGCTACCTTCCGAGACTTGTCGGATGCTGCGGTGAGGGTGGAGGCTAGTTTGCCGGTGCGACGCCGGGAACCATCTATTCCTGGAGTTTTGAGCCAGCAAACACCTAAAAGGGGTAACTTCGGTGGAGCGTCATCGTCGGGCGATGAGCGTTTTGGTAGACCTGGCAGTTTTCAGAGTTCAGGATTTTGGGGTTACCGAGCACCGCCGACTCCGCAAGCTAGTGCGACGTCGGTAGCGTCCACAGGGAGACCGAGCAGTGGACCATGTTGGAATGTGTGTTTCTACTGTGGGGAGCGAGGTCATTTCCGACGTGAGTGTCCACTGTTGCCACAGGATGGTGGTGTGGGTCGAGGAGCAGCGGAGCCCGGACAGTGTACAGCGTCAGGGACAGCAAGCTCGAGAGGAGGGGGTGGCACTGCCACAAGTAGTTCGAGGGGACGTGGTAGAGCATCGAGATCTCAGGCCCGAGTGTTTTCGATGACTCAGCAGGAGGTTCAGTCGACACCAGATGCAGGGACAAGAAAGGAGTCTAGAAGGAGTTTCCCTAGGTGGACTGGGGAGTGCTGTCGTGGTAGGATGTCGGAAGGTACAAGAAAGGAGTGACTATAACTGATCGATATGAAGTTATTGGAGGAGAGAACCCACAAGCTAGAGTTTGCCTTTAGGACTTTGTAGATTTATTCCAATAGTGGCCGAGGTAGCAGTCGAGAGAGTTAAGTGTTCGATTGTCTGGGTTAGTAGTCGAGTTGGTTCGGGAAGGTAGGGTGGTTGTATACGAGGACGTACTCTCTGACTTCTGTCGGGTACTCTGAGATAAGGTATTTTGTAATACCTTTGTTTTCTGTTCATAGGGTTTCCCTTGCGTACACCATCTAGTTGTACCAAAGAAAGAGTTGGTCGTGGTAACCGTAGTTGGAGCTGGTGTGAAATACCCAAGGTGGAGATGATAGACAGAAAACTCAGGAGAGGTTGTTATTAACCGAGTGTTGCTTACCGGGTAGGAGACCCTAGGTGTCGGGGACTAGCTGTGGAATTTCGGGGACGAAATTCTTTTTAGGGGGGTAGATTGTAACAACCCGTCCCGAGAACCGGGATTAGTAGACGAAGTAAGGTGTGATTAGTGAGGTTAAGCGGCGGTTAGGTGGTCCTGATAAGGTCATTAGCGTAGAATGACGATTTTGCCCCTGGTCCGGGAAAAAATGTTGACTTTTATTCGGGTGGTCAATTGGGTATTGACCAGTGACCAGGACGTAGTTGAGGACGTCACGAACCCGTAGACATGAGGTACGTTCGATTCCGACATCCGAGGAGGAAGTTGTGATGATCGGAAGGTCGAGGGTATTATCGTAAGTTTGGTAAACTAGGGGGGAATAGTTGACTTTTTGAATACTCGGGTTTTGGTAGGTTGACCTAGCATGGTTAGATAGCTTTCGTCGTCCTGAGTTCGATGACAGGCGGCACGTATTCATCGAACTTACGAGGCGAGAGTTACGGGTCTAGGAAGTTTTGGCAAAACCGTAAAATGTGTTAAACAGGAGGGTATTTTGGTCTTTTTGGCGTCTGGGGATTTGTGCAGAGAGGAGCAGATGAAGGGTGGTGATTGGGCCATGTGTGTGAGAGAGAATGGGAGGATGGTGACACATGGCAGGGGGCTAGAGGATTCTAGGAGAATCCTGTGCGTCCACAGCCCAAATAATTGGGGTGCACTCGTGCATACCCGTGTGTTGGTTCTTCGACTAACACAGAGAAACAGAGGGTGAGTGATTGAGGGCAATTGATCGATTCCGTGCAAGGGTAAGTGAAGAGTGAGGGGTGAGAGTGACAGGGAGGTAAGAGTAAGCTAGTGATCGTGTTTTGGAGGAGGAACCGTGCACGGCGGCACGGTGGTGGTGCGGTAAACTTTTGAGGAAACAGGGAGGCCGTGAGTTCGTGGTGGTGGATACGCCGTGAGGTGGCTCAAACCAAGGCAGGGGAAGCTGTAGGAGGTTGCAAGGAGTCCAACGAACACCGTGGCACGCGGCGGTGCGCACGGCGGAGCTGCAATCGAAGGGTAAGTTTTCTTGCTCTGTTTTTCCCGTAAACTTCATTTGAAAAGTTGTGAGTCTGGGCTTAGAGTCGAGGGTATTGGAGGTCAGGGTGATGTTCAGGGAGGTGCTAGGAGTGGTGTAGAACGGTCACCGTGACGGGGGCGTACACGGCGGAGCTCAGTCGACGGTGAGTACTCTGTACTCTGTTTGGCCGTGAAATTCAAACGGGAAGTCGTCGAGTTTGGGGCTGAGTCGAATGTATAGGAGGGTAGGTTTGTGATCAGTGAAGTCCTAGGAACCGTCTGGTGTTGCTACCACGGCGGGGGGTGGTCGGAATGGCTAAATCGTGAAACAGGGGAAAAAGGGCTGTCTGGTTCGAGCTTGAATCGACGATGAGGGGGCTGTGTCGAGGACAGAGGAGTAGGGGGATGGATTCCTGGTGTCTGGACGAAGCTGCAGGAGAGGAAAGGGGATGAAATGGTGGCCGGACGGCGGAGATTGAGTCTCGCCGGTCCAAGTTGCAGAGCCGGTTCAGCACAGTGCGTGGAGGTTGATGACGGTGCACTGTAGCTGGCGCGTGAGGGCCACGCGCAGCCACTTTGGGCGGCGAGTGGGGGCACGTGCGGCGGTTCTGGGGAAAACGATCAACATGGTTTTTGGTCTAGGAGTTGTGGTGAGTTCAATAAAGTTGGTTTCGGGTTAATCGGAAGTCGTTTTAGTTTAGTTCCGCGAGGGTGAATGTTTAGGGTCCCGGGTTTTAGGTTTTCAATTCGGGCAATGTTGAGGAAATTTAGGTGAATGTTTGTAGACGTATTAGTGACGTAATTTGACGGTGATTGACAGGATCGGGATTTCCCGAGGAAGCCGAGGAACGTGCTGGACGTTCGGGACGCGAGTAGGGCTCAGTACTGTGAGTGGACCCCTTCTTTCAACTCGAGCATGCATAACTGTTTTCTATCATTATTTTATGGCTTTTAATCACTATTCTATGTTTATCGAATATGTTTGGTTGATTTTACATGAATGCATGTTTTTCAAGGAAGTTCGATTTTCAGCATGTTTTACTATAAGTGGTTTTCATTGGTTATAAAGGGATTTTGGAGCATGATTTCGATGATCAAGGTTTTCGATATTAGAATCGGATTTCACTAATCGGAATTTGGTTTTAAGATTTGAAAGTGGATTCTGGATTTGGGTTCGGAATGACGGTTCTGGATGCCGGAAGGGCATCAGACCAGTGATTTCGGATTCGGGTTTGGATGTGGATTGGTACATGGTTTTCAAATGATTTTGAGATTGGATTTGCTGGATCTGGATATTGGGTTTAAAGACCCGGATATATGTGACGGGGGACCAGCCGGATTGGGTTTAAAGACCCGGATTGAGTTTAAAGACTCGGGAGTTTAAAGATTCGGATATATTGATTTCCCCCGTAGGCCTTGAGTTTAAAGACTCGGGAGTTTAAAGACTCGGATATGATTAAGGCCTGGATTGAGTTTAAAGACTCGGGAGTTTAAAGACTCAGATAGGTCCAGCAGGTTTGATCGGGAAATGATGATTTGAGCTTTATGGTTTATGACACGGGTTTTGATACTCATGCTATGATTTCCATACCTGTTTTATAGTGTTTATGTTTCTTATGATGTTTTATGAGAACTGCGTTAGATCTGTGTTAATCACTGTTGGTTATGCATGTCTTTTTCGAAACGGGGGGTTAAACTCGGTTTTTCTGATAAATGATTTTAGAACTTTTCTTTTATTATGGTCCACTCACATCTTCTGTTTTAACTTGCCCTCCAGGTTGTGGAGCTAGCGCGGGGTCTTGACGTCGAGGCAGAGTCCGAGGCATAGAAGTGACGTGAGGGATCCCCGGAATAGTTCAAAGTCTTCCGCGTGCATGTAATTTATCGGTTTTTAGTTCCTTGCATTTTCGTACTATGCTCTGTAAAGGATAACTTCGGGATATTTTGTTTAATTACTCATGCGTCTGACTGGGTTTGAGTGAGTTTTACTTGGGTGTTGTGTCGGGGAGTCAGACGGGAGCGGGATTTACCTCGGGTTTCGGGGTGAAACCGGGGTGGGTCCTGACAGTGAACGTATCAACCGACGCGACCATCACAAGATCATGGTGCACTCATCACCGATCGATATCCTGAACCGTCAGCACTCCGAAGTTGAGCCTCCCCAGGCTGCTTGACCACGAATCGTGCATCGTGACCTCTCCGGAAGAAACACATCTCAATCCGAAGGCGAGCGTCATATCGTCGATCGTCGTACACATAGCACCCGTCGCGACCACGTTTTAGACCCGAAGGTCGTAAATAGCGTCATATGCCCGACACAAAACCAAATGGGTCTCATACCCGAGTTTATCCTTTTAGAAATCCAAAACCATTTAATTTAGACCAATAAAAGAATACAAACCCGTATAGGTACCGTATAGGGCCGAAACCTCGAAATACGTGCCTATACGTAACCACACATCCAAATGCACTCATGGAATCACAAAAAAGTATTTAAAACATATAATAAACATTAATGCATGCACCAATTTAGAAAACAAGGTCCACTCACAGACCGTCCGAAGCCGCGCCTCGATACGCGTGCCATAACCGTCTGCCGGGTCAATCGTCGTCACCGGGACTCCCAAACCTGTCCAAATTCATTTAGAGGGTTACTAATAGCCTTATTAACCTCTCATTGAAGTCCCATAATTTTCCAGATTTTCTAACTATTTTTAAAACCGAACCTAAACCTTCGGACAGCCCAAAACATATCGAGACGGTGTCCGATCGACACGAAACCAGTCCCAAAATGTTCGTTACATCGAATAAAAGATTTCGTGTGTTGAACACATCCCCAGAAACCCCACCACGCACTGCCACGCGCAGCCCAAAGGCCCCTGCGCGTGGGCTCACGCGCCGGTGAACAGTGCATCGTCCACAGCGATTGAACCGGGTCTGGCCAGTTCACTAGTTCTCCTGGACCGGTGTGACCGGTCCGGCCTGGTTCCTCCCTCAAATCTCGTCCGTTTTGTCCCATTTCAATCCTAAAAAATCCTATTTTCTCCTTTCCAATCTATTCCAATTAACCAAACTAATCAAAACCTCCTAAATCGATCCATAAAAATCACCCCCCACGGTCCCTGTTTTTCCCAGCCACCTTCCAGCCTTCCTCCGCCGTGAAGCACCCTCCAAATCCTCTTAAAATTTCCCTAGAAACTCCCTAATCATCTCCCAATCACCCACAACGAACCATAACGTCATATTCAAAATAATGGAAAAATGGGGATTAATCGGGTAATCGGGTTACCTGTCTTCTCCGCCGTGTATGGCGGTCCAGCCACTCTCAACCACCATCCTCTGCATCCTCAACCACTCTCTCACTCTCTGGCTTCTCATCATGATCGAATGGATGGGTTGTGGTTTAAGGGGGAGGGTGAGATCGGGTTTTGGGGAAAATGGGAATGATCGATGCAATGCAAGGGATGCTATGCATGTATGTGGAATGGTAGCCAGTGGATAGGTGACACTTGTCACTCATCCATTGGTTGCTGAAAAGTAACTGGGCCCACAAAAGACAAAACTCTCCTTTTTGTCTCGTAAAACGTGTCATCGTGAATAGTAACTTGGAACTTCCGTGAACCGTAACTTCGCCGTCGAACGTCCGAATTCGACGTACCGTCTGTCTATGGATTCGTAACGCCCTTATCTACGTAACAGTCCTTGGCCCTCGGCCATTAGACCTCCCGGTCAAAAAGTCAACATTTGACCCCCTTTTTACCAAAATTGCCAAAATGCCCCTAAGCTTCCGAACGTCATAACTTCCTCCTCGAACGTCGGAATTGAACGTGTCACCTGTCTATGAACTCGTGACGTCACGAAATACGTCATGGTCATCGGTCAATGTCCGTTTGACCGTAAGAATAAAAAGTCAACGTTTTGCCACGCCTAGGGGCAAAACGGTCATTTTGCATCGTTTGTTCGATTTCGCCTAACTAATCACGAATTAACCTCACTAATTGTGATTAGTCACTAATCTAATCTGGGAATTTGGGACGGGTCGTTACACGGGGCCTATGGCTTCCCACGGCTTCCCAACCGCCTCTCGTCGTTGTGAGCCGCCGTGCCACCACTATTCGACTTGCCTTGTCCCTACCTCTCACTTTTGTTCAGGTACCATGGACATACGATCAGGTGTTGAGGAGGGTTGAGGTTAGGATTATTCTTTCTCCTCTGTTTTTCTCTGGGTGCAACACACACACACACACACACACACACACACACACACACACCGTGCACCACTTAAAATTGGACTGTAGCTTCTACACCAATCCAGACCCAGCCAGGTGTCCAAATCTGGTGGGCACTAATCCCAAGGTAATCCATGTGTCCAAAAAATAACAGACACAAATCCCTAGGTAAGGAAATAACCAAAATGCCCTACTAGGACAAATTACCATTTTACCCTTCGTATTCCCTGACCTGTAACTTCGTCGTCCGACGTCCGCTGAAGGCATGCCGCCTGTCGTTGTACTCAAGACATCGAGACCTTCCTAACGGTCCTTGAGTTACGTGAAAATTCCTTATCGTCCAAAAAGTCAACATTTTCCCTTTAATTAACCAAATTACGGTTATGCCCTTAACCTTCCGAACACCATAACTTTTTCTCTGATTGTCCGAATCGGACGTGCCACCTGTCTACGGAATCGTGACGTCCCGAACTACGTCACGGTCATCTGTCAATGTCCAATTGACTGTCCGAACTAAAAGTCAATATTTTACCCAAACTAGGGGCAAAATCGTCATTCTGCGCTAACTGTCCAAAAGTAACCTACTAACTACCGATTAATCTCACTAATCCATTACTAATCACTTCGCTAATCCCGAATCCCAGGACGGGTCCTTACACATGGCCTCAAATGGATTCAGATGGGAAGGGTATGGATTTGGGTTCACTGGGTTTGTTTAGGTTTGTGAAACGATCGAATAGGAAATGGGGATGGATATGCATGTATCTGTGTAAGGGAAGGAATGGATGGGTGACACTTGTCACTCATCCATTGGGCCTAGGGAAAAGATCTAGGCCCCACTAAGGACAAAAATCCATTTTTGCTTTGTAAAACGTGTCACTATAAATAGTACCTTGAAACTTTCGTGAGCCGTAACTTCTCTGTCGAACGTCTGAATTCGACGTGCTGCCTGTCTACGGATTCGTATCGTCCTGACCTACGTAATGGTCCTCAGTCATCAGCCATCGGACCTCACAGGTCAAAAGTCAACTATTGGCCCCCATTCAACCAAATTACCAAATGCCCTTGGAATTCCGATCGTCATAACTTCTTCCACTAACGTCAGAATCGAGTGTGCCACCTGTCTATGAACTTGTGACGTCCCGAACTATGTCACGGTCATCGGCCAAAGTCCATTTGACCGCTTGAATGAAAAGTCAACGATTCGCCCATTCTAGGGGCAAAATCGTCATTTTCACCCTGCTCGTCTGCTAATCCTCGTCTAATCCTTGATTAGTCTCGATAATCCATCATTAATTATTAATTAATCCCGTTAATTCGGGACGGGTCGTTACACACATCCTGTGTTAATCCCCGGGGGATTGAGATGGGTCGTGTCACATGTGGTAGTTGTGTCAGGGATTGTCAGTGCCACGTTAGCTAGGGTTGACATTAGTGGCTGACGTCATGCTTTGATTGGCACATGGAAACTTTAACTAGTGTGTGTGGGCACATGGGATCAAATTTCAAGGTGAAACCAGTCTTGTTCGAAAGGTTTCAACGTCCTAAATCCAATAGTGGTGGTTTCAAGTCGATCAAAGATCGTTTGATGGTACTTTCAGGGTTTTTCTCCTCAAGAAACGTGTTCGAGATGTGTTTACGATTTCGAGGTTTTTGGAGGTTTCATGTAACACCCCAGATATTCAAGAAAATGACAAAAGATAATTTTTCCCTTAAAAGCCTCAAAGTGTTGACTTTTTGATCGAGTCATCCTTCGAGATTTCAAAGAAGATCGTTACGTAGGTCTGAGTATTCTGAGTTCAAAGACAGGAAACATGTCAAAATCGGAGATCAGGTGAAATTGTTTTGGGTTAGAAACGGTCAAGGGCAAAATGGTAATTTTCCCCAAGGGCATTTTGGTCATTTTGGATGTACGGCCTAGGTTACTCTAGAAGGTTCCACATTCTTCCTCTCAATCTCCCTATCATTGACTACCCTATATCTATGTGTGTGTGTGTGTGTGTGTGTGTGTGTGTGTGTGTGTGTGTGTGTGTGTGTGTGTGTGTGTGTGTGTGTGTGTGTGTGTGTGTGTGTGTGTGTGTGTGTGTGTGTGTGTGTGTGTGTGTGTGTGTGTGTGTGTGTGTGTGTGTGTGTGTGTGTGTGTGTGTGTGTGTGTGTACCTCATTATGGATAGAAGAGGAGGAAATGTGTGTGTGTACCTCATTATGGATAGAAGAGGAGGAAATGGGTTTTTTAGTGGGTTCAGTGAGAGTGAGTCGAATAGGGAAAAAGCCATGTAATCCCACTCGTGAAAGAAATTCAAAGAGACTCCATGAATCTTAGACAAGGTGTTTGAGCTAAGTTCTGGCTAATTTATGTTTATAGGTCTTCTTTAGGGACTATTTTGAGTAGGTTAGATGTTGTAAAATTGGAACCGAGTAAGAAATGAAGGAAATACGGTCAGGTCGGGGTGCGGGGTCTAGCGACTCGTAACACAGACCTGTGGGAGGAGGAAGGCGAATGCACTAGCGATGGTGCACTGTGACACGTGTGACCACCCCACGTAGAAACTAGTGGTGGCACGTGAGGCAAAATTCCGCCGTCCAAGTTATATGATAATTTAACCTATTTTGAGACAGTTATGCTTGTTCGAAGATCATATGTTTTATTTAACCCTTTTTAGTTAATCCTATAATTAAAGGATAATTAAGGAGTTAATCATGGACAAGTTTAATCTAAGTGACTTGATAATTATAACTTATGTTAAGTAGAAACATGTAAATGTATTGTTGATTATATTGTTGTTAACTTGGGGTTTTTCTAGAATTGATATTTAAGTTCATAACTAACTAAATGGTATCAATAATTAAGGGTGATTTGTTTAAATAAAGGATTGATTTGTGAATTGAAGGTATAATATGTATGATTATTATGCATATGTGTGAATATGGTTTAACTTATGAATATATTAAAATTACAAGTATATAATGATTATGTAAATATTACAATTTATAGAATTTAATCTTTCGTTTGGATTTATGGCATTTGAAGAGTTAAAAGGAATAAGAATAGGGGTTGATTGTGAGCATGGTTTATTTAATTTAGTAAAGGCTTAATTTTGATAATTGGTGATGATGCTAGTAAATGTTAAGGTGAGTTTGTGATAACTATTCTTTTATGGAAAATCAAAAAAGTATATTAGCTAAGGATTTGCGTGATTACTTTTTTGTTAAGATACTACCTTACTTAGTGTAGGATTATAATTTGGATTGTCTCCATATAAAACTGATAATATGAAGAATGTGTGAAATGTTATGTATTCTATTTATTCGTATTTAACTAATGTCGTAACATAATAACAAGATCAGATATAATCGAACAGGGTTAATGTTGGTGATTTTAATAATAAGAAGAAAAACTTTGTGTAAGGGTAAATTAGAATATCTCTGTTCTTGTTAGGTTTAGTGGGTTGGGCGTGGGTAGTGGCCTCGCAAAAGAGGTATTCTTTTTGGTTAAGAATAATTAGTCGAAAGTGCGATAAGAATATTAGTAAATCTCTTGTCTGACAAGGGTTATCAGACGAGAATAGGAAGGGTCCGGTTTTCTTGGAAATTTGGGACGGGTCCTTTCAACTTGGTATTAGAGCTAGGATATTATATATGTTATTCTTAACATTTGAGCTTTATATTTTAACCTTTTTTTCTGATATGATTTATAAGAAATAAATGAATTATGTCCAAATGAATTTTGAAAATATACTTACGAGGGGTTTTTTTTTTTTTTGAAATGATGTTGAGTATAAATTCTAAGTTGGAAATGACAATTTGGCTCTAAAGGGACGAATTGATGGCGAAATAATTTGAAACTATGTCATGGTATGATGGAAATATGTGTGAAACGTGTTCACGTGGTGTGTAAAAATGATAAGGTATGATATGTTGTATAGATGAATAACGAGATAGTGTAATGATGATTATGCAATGCTTATATGAGATAAAGATAATATGGCCTGCTAACAACATGATATGATGAGTAACTAGAATTGTTATGCACGTTGTACTAAGAATTTGGTATATCATGTTTTGGCTTTAAATTGAATTTTGGGAATTTGTCTTAAGACTTGAAATAAATTTTCCATATGCTTCGAGGGTAATGGATTGAGTGAGGTTTTTATGGTTTTAAGAACTATTTTATTAGTACATTTTATGAGAATTGATATAACCGGTGATTTTGGGCGTAGATCTGGATTTGGAATTGTGAATTTGATCCATGAAAGTGAGATGCGTAAGAAATATTTAATATATGATGCCATGCCAATGGTATGATAGTATGATCACATGATGACATGATCTTAGATGGTCTAATGAATATATGATGATATAATTGATGACTTGACATGATGATGATGTATATGATGATATTTTTAATGATATGATGCCATGATGTGATGATATATTTGATAACCTGATGATATTATGCTCTGACGTGATGATGTGAGTTGTATATACGATGTTATGAGATGTGTATCCGAGATTATTGTGGACAGTCTCAGATGTCGGGCTAGGGCTCCTTTCTTGAGACTAGTGTGATGTGAATGGATGATGGTTGGTTGGTCTCAGACATCGAGCTCGGCTCCAGATCCCGAGACCATTATTGTAGTAGTGGTCTCAAACGTCGAGCCAAGGGCTTCGATTCTTGAGATTGGTATAGGGATGCTGACTCAGACGTCGAGTAAGGCTCTGGTTCTTGGGTTAGTTCTCACTCAAACATCGAGCCCTCTCACTCGGACATCGAGCAAGGCTCCGATTCCTGGATGAGGAGTGAGGTTGTACTCGGACGCTGAGCTGGGCTCCGGTTCCTGAGTGGTGTATAGAGATACCCTAGGGGGAGTATGTGTTTGGATGATGTTTGGTACTAGATATTGATTATGGTGGTGGCCTACGCATAGTGACATAGTGTGATGAGTGATGTGGAAGGTACTGAGAATAGTACCTGGTTAAGGTTGATTATGGATTGATGAAATAAGTTAAGACCATATGGGATCCCGATATGGAGTGAATCTTATCAAATGGGTGTTTACTTTCGTTAAACACTTTCTATGTGATATTGATAATGTATGGCTGACCGAGATTTTTATAATTTTTGGTGATTTATTATTATACGAGGTCTTGATATAAAAAAAATGTTTTGGATCTTGGGCTCAATTTATAGATATAGTTCATATTATGGATTTGGCAGGTGACATGGTTGGGTAATTCTCGGGTATGTGATTCAGATGTATGAGATTATGATGACTTATTGTGTAAATAATATTGAGTATCGAGGATAAGCTTGGTTCAGTCTTAAAATTTCGAGAACAAATTTTTTTAAAGTGGGATATTGTAACACCTCGGATATTCGAGAAAATGACAAAAGACTATTTTGCCATTGGAAAATTCAAAATGTTGACTTTTTGATCGGGACATCTTTTGGGAATTCTGAGAAGACCATTACGTTGGTTTGGGAATCCTAAGTTCATAGATAGGTGGCATACCAAAATTGGAGATCAGGTGAAATCGTTATGGGTTAAAAATAGTCAAGGAAAAAATTGACATTTTGGATGTAAGGCCTAGGTTACTCTAGAAAGTTCCACATTCTTCCTTTCATTCTCCATATCACCGACTACCCTATATCTATAAATATGTATGTGTATGTGCCTTACTGTGAATAGAAAATGAGGAAAAATGGTTGTTGGGTGGGTTCGGTGAGAGTGAGCCGAATAGGGAAAAACCCATCTAATCCCACACATGAAAGAAACTCAAAGAGATAGTAGGGGAGGAAGGGAAACTAGAGGCCAGAGGGAGGAATATGGAAGGAAAGTGGAGCGAAACCATGTAAAATGGGGGAGAAAATAATGAAGGCCGAAGGAGCTCGTGAAGCTTTGCTTTCGAGTTATAGTTTTGGGATGAGGAATCTCAGAAGATGACCTTCTAATACATTCATGGAAGTCACACCACCCATTTGGGATGAGAAAGAGTGACGGAGGTCGTGGGAAAATGGCCGAGTTGTCCTTGGTCTCCATGGACGAGACAACATGAATCTTGCACAAGTTGTTTGAGGTAAGTTCTAGCTAATTTATGTTTATAGATCTTCTTTTAGAGACTACGAAGGAACTACGACCGAGTTAGGTCGTGGTGTTTGGCGACCCGTAACACTGACCCGCAGGAGGAGGACGATGAATGCACTAGCGACTGTGCACTGTGACGCGTGTGACCACCACGTACATAGACTAATGGTGGCGCGTGCGGCAGAATTCCGCCTTCCGACCAAAGCGAAAGTTTTCCTCTTTGTATTATGAGTTTAAAGGATCAAATTTTATGTTAATTGAACCTGCTTTGAGATAGTTATGCCTGCTCGAAGATCATATGTTTTATTTAACCTTTTTAGTTAATCCTAGAATTAAAGGATAATTAAGAAGTTAATCATGGACACGTTTAATCTAAGTGACTTGATAATAATAACTTATGTTAAGTAGAAACATGTAAATGTATTGTTGATTATATTGTTGTTAACTAGGGGTTTTTCTAGAATTGATTTTAGGTTCATAACTAACTAAATGGTGTCAATAATTAAGGGTGATTTGTTTAAAAGGGTTTATTTGTGAATTGGAGGTATAATATGTATGATTATTATGCATATGTGTGAATATGGTTAAAATCTTTCATTTGGATTTATGGAATTTGAAGTTCTAAAAGGAATAATAATAGGGTTTGATTGTGAGCATGGTTTATGTAATTTAGTAAAGGCTTAATTTTGACAATTGGCGATGATGCTAGTAAATGTTAAGGATAGTTCATGATAACTATTCTTTTATGGAAAATCAAAAGAGTACACTAGCTAAGGATTTGCGTGATTACTTTTATGTTAAGATACTACCTTACTTAGCCTAGGATTATAATTTGGATGGTCTCTGTTATTGTCGGGGTTAGTGGATTGGACGTGGGCGGTAACCCCGTAAGGGAGGAATTTTTTTTTGTTAAGAATAATTAGTCGAAAGTGCGATACAAATATTAGTATATCCCTTGTCTAACAAGGGTTGTTAGACAGGAGTAGGATCGATCCGTTTTCTTGGAAATTTGGGACGGGTCCTGTCATTTCATGTATGGACTTGTATGGATTTTTGGTAACCCCCAAGTATGACTTTGACTGGCCAGGACGTCCCGGAGGCTTTGAACTTTTCTTACGGCTCGGGTTTCGGACAATCGGCGATACTTTGAGTGGATTTTCCTTCATAAATGTGGTGCATGTATATTTACATATTTACGAGGTTTTATGATAAGGTTTGGATGTCTATGGATTTTTGGTAACTCCCAGGTATGACTTTGACTGGCCAGGACGTCCTGGAGGCTTCAAATTTTCTTACGGCTCGGGTATCGGGCAATCGACGATACTTTGAGTGGATTTTCTTTCATAAATGTGATGCATACATATTTACATATTTACGTGGTTTTATGACAAGGTTTGGATGTCTATGATAAGGTTATACGATATGATGTGATTTTTGGATAAATGCTGGATTTTGGTATATATATATGGATATTCAGTTATAATTTTGAGGACACAGGTTTTACTAGTTGGAAACCGGGTTTTGGGCTAGTGCCCGGGAGGTAAATGTTTTGCGCTGGTGCCCGGGTCAAACAGTATTTTGGTTTCTTTTTCTGGTTAGGTTAACCTCAAGCGATTGGATCGTTATTTCGGAATTGGACTCCGAGGATTCCCAGGGACGGGCTTGGGCTTGGGCTTGGGCTTGGTCAGAGTTGGACTTGACACGTGCCAACGGAGTTGGACTCCATATGACCTTTAGTTGTCTACCGGTAGTACAAATGGTATGCTAGCTAGACTAGTGGGCTAGTTGGACTAGCTAGCTAGTTGGACTAACAAGACGAAGTTTGACTTTTGTGGCTGGTTGGACCAGCGGGACCAAGTTTGACTTTTATTGACTTGTGGTGTGTCCAGAGGTTTTCAAAAAGATTTACAACTGGATTTTTCAGGGAAATGTGCGCCTGGGGCATTTTTGTAATTTCATATGTTTTATGCATGCATGTTTTGATAAAATGAAGGGTTTAAAGGATGTTTTGAAAAATGGTTTTCCAAAACTTTATTTTTTTCCACTTACAGTTTTCATTGGTTTTTGGCACGCTTTAGTTAACCATAGTAGGTTCTAGTAGTTATTTGCATTCGTATCTAATGCTTTGTATGTTTATTATTTCTTGGATTACATGTGAGCTTGACACGAGGAGTTATCCCCTGGTATGACATAGGGTTTGTATTCTATTTCGGACTGAGGGTAATTTTGTAATTTGATTGTGTTTGTGTCAAACGGGAGCAGGGCCTTCACTAGAATCGAAGGGGATTCTGAGGTGGGTCCTATCATGATAATTAGAATTCCTATGATTTTCATACTAGCAAACTGTTTATAGCTGGTTTTTGAATAGTAAACCCAATCCTGCTGGAACTAGGATTCTTTTGCTGCATAAAAGTGGATAACTGAACCTTGGACCTTCGTGCACGAAAAAGAAGGTTCTACATTGCGACTAGGACACCTAGAAGTAGTCCAAATAGCTGGATTTTTTCTTAGATGCTAGGAATACAACTGGAATATATATGAGCCCATAAAATAACCCTAATTAGTCTTATCAGGAACATTCTGGAACAGGGCATGCCATAGGCCTCAAGCACTGAGCCAAACCACGTCCTGAGCTTAATAATATCATTGTTTGAAGGTTTGAGGGTCAAAGCTAAGTTGGAAACTGTTCTGGAAATTAAGTCTCAAATCTAGGCCCAAGACCTTGGGGTAGATTATGTTGGGCTTCTTTGAGTCATTTTTGGGATTTTCTCCAAAATGAGCCCTAAAAGTGCACTTGGGTAGTGCCTTTGATGAGTGTTATAGGAGCACAATTGGTAGGAGAGGTTCATGGATAGATTTTCCGGCACACTGGATGGAAGAATGGGTACCGATGGTGGTGGCGTGTTCGTAATAGGCCTTGGCGCAGGCGCAGGTGGGATTCTATGCATGCATGATTTAGTAATGGAGGGTAACTATTATTTTCTCAATAAACATGTTTCTAAAATAATTATTTTCTCCATTCACACATTTCATGTTTTTAATGACCCTTCAAGCTATTGTACAAGGACCGGGGCAGTACGAGAAGTGGAGGCATAAGAAACAGATTGAAATTTGAGAATTCCTTGTCTGACATGGGTCGAGGGTAAATTCAAAATTTGTAGTTCGCTTGTTAGAGGGGAGCAGGACCAAGCTCGCTTATCAAGTGTTCTCCAGGCAGGTCCTATCAGAACGGCTTGGCTGAGTTCCTGAAATTTGATGAGTACAAGAAGCGGTTGGACACTTTTAACTTAGTATGCGAATGAAAATTATAGAAATATCTTTAAGTGTAATGAAGGCATCATATTCGACACCACTCCTTAGCTCGATCTCTAGATTACTTTTTCAGTTATTGAAGATGAGGAAATGCTAAATGAAGTTTAAGAAAAAAAGGGTCCACTCACACTCAGTCCACCTGTCATAATTCACTTATGGGGTCACTAATTATCCCAACTAAGTCACACTTAATTCCATAATTTTTTGGGACTTTTAAATGGTTTTTTAAAATGAAACATAAACTTCAGACAATCAAAACTGTCCCCGGATGATACCCAATCGCCTCGACAATTATACTGTTGTACTCGTATCATCGAGAACATGAAATTTCATGTTGCTCACATTTCGAGATGGGCCACCACACACCCTTATGCGCCATTATTATTCCTTGAATGTGGGCTTCACGCGCAGGTACTGTTCATTATCACCTTTCACCCGATTTTCTAATATTCGGGGTACTGTTCATTATCACCTTTCACCCGATTTTCTAATATTCGGGTCGCCCGACTCGACGACCCAAACCAATCATAAAACACTCATTTCTTGATCTTTTCTAGTTCTTTTTCATCCAATCTCCTCTAAACTAAGTCAGGGAAAGATCTACCTATTCAAAAACAAAGGAACTTACCTTCGAAGTCATTGTTCGACTCGATCATGGGCGGTCACCTTCGAACCTCCCTGCTTGGCCGTTCCAACACCTCAAACCTTCGTTTTAACCATCCTTTCGTGTCGGATGGACACGTATAAACTTTCAAGATTCTCAGTTTCCACGCTACAAACTCGATGGTGATTTTTCACACCTCACGGGCTGATTTCAGGTCGAGAGTCCTGATGGTATCTCGCCCTCAAAACACCATCACCATGCTCCTTTCTTCTCAAACTTTCCTTCCTCAACTTCCTTTTCCATTTCCTAACATTTCCTTCCTCATCTCAAGTTTCTTTCTTATCTTTCATTTTTTTTCTTCCTTTCAGTGCCAACCCACCGAACACCACACACAAATATATAGTACCTAGGTAGTCGATGGGGGAAGAATGAGGGAGAATTCCAGAACTTTATGGACACATGGCACTCTCCCAAATATCTCATATGTAAAATGACACTTTTGTCCTTGCGCCCAAAATTACCATATTACCCTTGATTTTGTTTAAGCTTATAACGATCTCACCCGACATCTAATTTGAACTTACGACCTATCTACGGACTCAGAAGTCTGAGATCACGGTCTTCTTGGAATTTCCAAAAGACATCCATATCAAAAAGTCAACTAATTTGACTTAATAGAGGCAAAATCGTCATTTTTCCCAATTTTCCAAATTTTGTTTCCTTTGAATGTTCAAGTCATTTCAGGCAACCCTTATGACCGACTGATATTTATTTTAATTGATGATTTTTTGAACTTCTTGCTTGAACGGGATTGAATGCGAAGGAAATAATTTTTTTTCCATACTTGTAATTTCAGTTGTTATTCAATTTTAGTACTTTTACATTCATGTACTTGTATTTACTTTCCCATTTCAATACAAACTAAATTTTCTAAAGTAGTAATTGGTACCCAGGATACACCACCCAAGTATGGTTCACGACTTACCAAGTTGGGATACCATCTTTGTTCATTGGTCAGAATATTTTGATTGTGATTCGAGAAAACCAAGGACCATCAACCATTCGACTACTGAAATAACAACATCGCCTACTTGAATATCATGGCGCAATAACTTTTGAACTTGAAATACGCTGAAAAAAATATTTTAAGTCCTTAAAAAAGGCATAGAAAAGAATAACGCAAACTAATTCTTGTTTACCTACCTTACAATCACTTTAATCAAAAGATTGTTTTTGGGCCGCAAAAGGAACTCATTTACATTGTCTAGTAGCAGTTTTCTACTAGTGGCATACTTGCATCTGAGTTGAAAGACTCACTTACTTCTTGGTCTGCCCATCTAGGGATTGACTGTGGTTAAAGTCTATCACACTCAATCCATCCAACATCTCTACACCTCACCATTCACCAAAAAAAAAAAAAAACCTCATGCGTGGTATGCTTCCTCGCTCCGCAAACTAGGTTTCGTGTGGTGGTCTAATAAGAGTTGCCTCAAGACATTTAGATCCTTAAATGAGAAAATAAATTTGAGTAAGAAGAAAACGTTTGGAAACAGGCTGGGGATCTGCATCTTCATGTTGCTTGGTTCAACATTGAACAGGTTCAATTTCCTTTCATTTTTTTATTAATTTTTTTTTTTTAAATTGTGATCTTATTCAATTTTCTTATTTAGGCGTCTTCGTTTTTATTTTATTTATTTATTTATTTGCAATTTCTTTGAAAACAGGCTGTGGAGTTTTAGGCAAAATTTGTAGAATTTGTTCCTCTATTTGTTAAAGTCACATGAGATTGGTGCTATCTGAATCATGGTTTGACTAATATTGGTTTGATGGGTTCATTATCTGAACCATGGTTTGATGGGTTCATTATTTTGAGACCTGTTTGTAAAGTGTGTTCTGCTGTTTTTTTTTTTTTTTTTTTTGGCAGAGATTGGAAACGATATGATTCTATTTGAGCGCCTCTTCTTTTCAGTTTCATCTTCTCTCACTCCCAAAACCCAACCTGAAAATCTTCTCTTAACCTTTATCTACAACTTCAACCTTCATCTACAAAAAGGTGTCTACTTTATTTCTTAAATTTTCTCCTCTTTATTTTGTTTGCTTTTAATTTATTCCTTAGATATTCATCCATGTGCCCATTGTTAAAAGCTTCCGCTCACAGGCAAAAAGGCTCTTTACTTAGCCTAAGAATTGATAGTTAAAAATCAACTCAAAAAGGCTCTTTACAATAAAAAAGGCTCTTTACTAATCCATTGATCCTCAGGCTCTTTACTTAGCCTAAGGTTGGGTTGTAAAAGCTTCGGTGTCTTTTTTGATATATGCCCATTTTTAGTTGTCTAATTGATAGTTATGTCCATTGTTTGAAAGCGGATTGAGTTTCTGGATTCTTTATTTTCTTATTTGTTTGATACATAATTTGTTCTCCTCTTTACTTCAACCATTGTTTGCTTTTTTTATCTTTATTTTTCTTATGTTTTTTATTTGAGCAGTGGGTCGCTTTCGCCTTTGGTCTCTGTATAGGCATCATATGGATGACTGTTTGTAATTTATTTGTTCTATTGATTGATTGAGTTATGGTTTCATGAGTTCTGATTTCATATTAGTGTAGAAAAATTTAGGTTGTCAAAATATTGAATTTCATTCGTATAATTCTTTTCATATAGTTTCCCACCATATTTGAGAATAATATTCATTCACAACAATAGCATGTCATTCATCTGAATTTATTTCATCTTTTCATGGTGTTCTTTTCGCATAAAAAAATATACTGCTTCAAGAATTTATGGTGAGTTGGAGTTTACTGATATATATTCCGTTCACGGTTCATTTACTGTGAAATAATATTAGGGTGCTGGAAATCTACTCCACTTGATCTAGAATGTTGAGAAAAAAATTTGAATTCTAAGGGAGCATAAAACAAAAACATTTTTTTCTTCCTAATTTTGGATAAGTATTGAGGTAAGGTTCCTTGGTACATGTCTGCAACTACCTACTTTCATTTGTTCGAAAATGAATCCTCTCATTCGTAATTGTTTTAATTTAACTCTATAATTTTTTTCTCTCTTTTTTTTTTGGTTCGCAATTGGGTACTGATGAACAACTTTCAGCCGGTCATTTTGATTGTCATTAACATAGTGCATATGCATATTTATGTTAAGCCTGCTATGTACTCTGCATAAAAATAGGCTACTTATGAACTATTTCTGGGGCTCTTACTTTATTTCAATTTGTAACACTTATCAATGTTTTTGTGCTGGATCTTAAAGGATCTTTGGTAGTTCAATCTTAGTCATGTTTTGTGCTGCAAAACTTATGTTTTATCATTGTTATCTTTTAATCTGCGTTTTCTTAGTGTTTGTTGAATTTCTTTCTCCCGACAATCAACGTATTACAATAAGAGAATGTCTTCTTTCTGTTCTCTTCAATTTCTGTCTTTATTACTCACAGGCCTTAATGCAGTCGATTTATTAAATTTATATTCATTTACTAAATCACAAATTTTCTTAAGCTTTGTTTCAAACTTTAGCGTGTTGTGATTGATGAGCTATTTTTTCTCCTGTAGGTTAATGGTTGGCCTCCATGTGTAAGCATAGAGGGGAATGTAGGCAGTTGTAGACATGCACAAAGTTGAGATGGGAAAGTTGAGTTAGATAAGTATTGAGGTAAGGGTGCTGTTTTGTTCAGCATACTTCATTATTTAAACTTTTTTCGTCTCTAAATTTATAGAATACCTCAGTGTTTTTAGCGGTTTATTAGGTTTGTTTTGTTCTTGAGATGGATTTGTGGGTTTTATAGGAATTTTAAATGCATGTAGATCTGTGGAAAAATCATAACTTTTGTTATCAACTTTTAATTTTGTTTGATGGTAATTTATATGATATCTCGGTGTTTTCAGCGGTTTAATTTTGGTATTTCTTTTAAGAGGGCTTTTGAATTGCTTTTGTATAGTGAAATGTTGATTTTGTGTATATAAGGACATAGAGGACTTCTGAAAGAAATACAAGGATCGGTAAAGCTTCAAAAGTTTCAAACTCTATGAGGTGATAAATGGAAGGCTCTATTAGCAGTTATGATTATTTAATTGTCACGTTATGTTCATATTTTTGTTCTGGTCATATCATTACAGTTTGTTTGATTATTTGCTTTCGTTTATAAAATTGATTAAGAGAAACCACCCTATGTATCTGAAGGCAGAAAAGGGGAAGTTCAATACACCGAGAACATTCAGGCCTACAATGATAGAGTAGTAAGTGCTTTTTCTCTGTTCTTTTGTTGTTGTAATTCTGATTTTTGAATGTTTGCTCTTTTTTATTTTGTTAATTGTGTCAAATTAAGATTTCTTTATTTTTTACTTGGACTAAGTGAATTGGTTTATTTTATAAGAGGAAGATGATGATGAGTAGATGTTTTCTGATTAATCCACTTGATTCATTCACATGAGATCATTTTGTAACTCAATTGCCTGCAGAAAATTAAGGATCAGACACTTCTACTTTTATTTTGAAATATTTGATTTATTTCTTGCATAGTAAAGTGGGTGCTTTGTTTTTATATTTAATTTTCAGGGCATTGCCAAAGCTGAATTTTGTCTTGGTGTTTAATATGCAAGACATTGTCGATGCTGAATTGTGTCAGTGACACATTCATTAAGGTTTAAAACTTATAGAATTAATGATTGTGTCAATTTCTTCTTTCCTTTTGTTTAAGTAGCATATTTCAAAATTAGAAATTTTCTTAAATAGATGTTTTCGTTTAGGATTTATCTGCCCCACCATCTTTGGGTTATGTTGCAGATACCTACCAAGGAGGATGTTCGTTTTACTAAGAGCCACTTCAAAAGCTCTTACTGCATTGGACGGTTGTCATCCACCTGAATCGCAGGCATAGCCAGTATGCAGCAACATCTTCAGGCTTTCCAAGTGAGACCATCTTTCTCTTTCGAAAGAACCCCAAATTGATTTTATGTTTGAGTCAATGAAGCAGTTTAAATTGATGAAGGCGGCTTTTCATTTTAGTTATTTGATGCTTCAGTAAGCTTACTGGAATGAATTTTGTTGGCTGATTCTCTTCTATGTTGGTTTTTTGAAAGGCTTGAAGAAGGTGTTGAAGGTTTGAAGGAAAGTGTTGTTGGTCACTAATTTGTCTATGTATAATTACAATTTTTGGGTTTGCTCTTGATTCAAACTTTCCTCTCTCATTTCCGTCTCGATTTGCTACTCTCTTGAGCACCGATTTCACTTTGGATGCTACATTTTATTGGATTCTTCGTTCAGTTTTTATTTCTATTATTTGGAAAAAGAAAGTAGAATGTTAAAGTAATGTATGAATTGAACCAAATAAGCATATGAATTGACCCAATAAAGCATATGAATTAACCCGAATAGCAGTTTGGGCATTTTTTTTGTTTGATATATCATTCGACTTTATCACGAAGCTTCATGGAAAGGTGACTTTTTGATTGATTTATGGAATTCTGGGTATTATTTTACACCAACTGGACCAAAATATAGTTCACGGTATATAGTTCATGATAATATTTAATATGAAGCAAGTAACACGCATGTTAAGTGGGGTTTCTTTTCCTTTAAATGTTGCTGTTTCTACCTTGCTTAAATTACAGTCAAACGCGCAATATGGATCGCGCTGAGGCATTAGTCGGAATATGGAAGAAACTGGCATAGATGCTCCTATTAACATTTATCATACGATGTTGGATGGCGATGCTACACAACAATTGGCAATGAAGATAAATGTTTGATTGTGTTTGAACGACTCAAGGCACAAGCTTGGTGAACGGTTTTTTTTCTTTCTCGCAAGTGATACATATGTATATGCATCTTTGCTGGTGTTCCACAATCAATATATCATTTTGACAAGAGATATTTTACTATGTATCAGAGGATACTGGTACACTTTTCTATGCCCTAGAAATTCTAAGACATTTCATGATTAACAGAGACAAGAATAACTGTAACTATCACTAAATATGTTCTCTTTGATTGAAAACCTCAAAATCTAAGGCTATTTCTTATTAATATGAGTGAAAAATTTCTATGCGTTCAACGTAGTATAAAAGAAATTAGCATGAAGTCAAGCTATAATTGAAGAACCAATAGTTAATAAAAGGATGTTTTACATGAAAGCTTACAATATAAAACTTCGTGGTAACTATACCAATATAGAAACAATATATACGAGCAGGAGTACATGAGCTGTTTGTTTAAACGGGCCATGGAGACACTTAAAACAGATACCTTTGTTGCACGTGCATGGAATATAGATTTAATACAGAATGGTAGAGAATAGAAAAGCAGGAATCAATTGTGCATGCAGTATCCAAGGATGTTGCCCATCATTTATCTTTGTCTGCAAGGTTTTTTAGGTTGTCAAGCTCTAAACTCTTACCTATCAAGAGCTGAACAACTCTTACCTATCAAGAGCTGAACTTTCAACTTTCAAGCCATTGCAATACCCCAACTTTCATGATGTGCAATATAATCACACTGTTAACACAAATGTTGCTTGGCTCACAGGAATGTGGCTTTACACCATCAGTCATCAGTTATGGGTATCTGATCAATCTTTACATTAAGGTCCATCTTCTTTTCTTATTTTTCTTTCAATTTTTTCCTTTTCACATAAAAGTGATGATTAATTGTCTCGCGAAGCTTAGACTTCTGTGCTATCATCTAAGTGAAGGGCTTCCTGTTCAGTTAATACACAAATTATAGATTATGATCAATTATATCCTTAATGCAAATTGTTGTTGCATCAGTTGCACCTTCCATTTTTTACAAATCTGTGGTCCGCCACTCTTAACTTATTTTACTTTGTCAAACAATCTGCCACTTAACTTCAATCAGATATTTGCATAATTTTACTTATGAGTCATAATTTCCAAAATAGGAAAATCTACCATCAAAACTCACATTGGAGTTTTTTTACTGTGAATGTTTGCCTATGATTGTACTGACTGTAGGTAATATGAGACTATTACCATGTTATTGTGAATCCGGTTGAGAAATTTAAGACCTTAGCTTCTGTGTTATCATCTAGCCACTACTATTCAGCACTCAGGAGGTTTTACTTGGCAACATGTCAGTTTTGTTGTTTCTTACTATATAATTTGCCTGCAATCAAATGAATGGTTATGGAATTTGTTGTTTTACACTTTTGCGGCGTTTTTTGGTGCATAGTCTATCAAAGTTATTACTTTTGATTCTTATTTTATTTTCCATTTTTATTATTGTTATGCTTGATGTAAGAATCACTTATTCCTATTTCCTTCAGATCCTATTTCCTTCAGATCTTGAGACATTGGTTTTTTTCTATTTTTCCCCATCTAAAAGGTGGTTAGATGCTGAAATTAGTGGGATCAGAGAAGATGAAACCCATTAAGATGAAACGCATTTGAGGTCATCGTATTTGTCAAATATTTGTGATCGAACTTTTTTTAATGTTGGTAATCATATGCTTTATGTTCTTTTGTTCTATATGCTCTTTTATTCTACTGTTTATATGTTTTCCCATTTTTCGCTTTCAAATTTGCAGCAGCCACGCTTACTAGTCTTTTTCTAATAGCCGAATCCGAGACTAGGAATGGACTAAAACAAAATACCCATGTCTTAATGTTTTTAGGCCGAAAGTTCGAGCCATTAGTCGGGCCTCAAATGAAGCTGGTCTTGAATTTAAAATTTTGGGCTTCGTGTATCAACCCATATTAATTGTTCCCCATCTAAATGGTTGGACTTGATCCATTAGAAACTCCCAAGGAAATAAGCATGGATGTCACCGATAGCTCCAAGGAAATGATATCAAATCGGCCCAGGTCGGCCTAACTTTGGTCTGTCTCTTTACGTTCTCTTCCCCTTTTTTTTTTTTTTTTTTGATCTGAGGTGTCTGAATTAAATGGAAACGATACATTATAGTGTTATGAGGTTGCTACATATTTATCTTCTTATCTTTTATATTTTTTTTTCTTAAGAATAAACAATATTGGTTGGTAAAACATTGTACATGCACACACATGTGAATATCTAAGATGGCGTAGGTACGAGAGTTGTTCAAATCAAACAAATTCCTTTCACTAATAATCTTCAATCAACCTAGCTAGCCGATCCTTTTATTGTCCTTCCAGCTTAACATATAGTCTAGTCTATTACATACAAATGTTCATAAGCTCATCCATATATTATTTTATATGTTGGTAAAGACTATGACAAAGGACCGAACTAGATGTAAGTAAAGAAATTCAGAAATTGACCTAATTTAAAATGTGCAATATCTTGAGGTTTAATTAATAATGGATCCCGATCGATTCGTTAAAATGAGTATATTCTAGTTGCAGTACGTTGGGTGGTTGGATCAGTTGATGATAAGCCACATTACATATATTAAGTCTTCACCTAATTCCTGATCATCATCACCTAATTAATTACAAATAGGCCAGCCAGCAGTTGATGATCTCAGATTCTTGGAGTAGCTTCAAAGGAAATCACACAGGGAGATAAAATCATAAACTAGAATAATCATAAACTAGAATTAATATATGCTTCTTCTTCTTCTTCATGATTCTTCGCCTCCTTTATTCTTTGGCATCAGCTGTTCACCCATCTTTCCTGCACGCTTTAAAAGCAAGCATACATAGGATTCACACTTTGAATGCTGTAAGCTGAGTTGGTGGACTGTTATACCTATAATCAATATATATGCAGCTATTCTACGTACCGTCATTCAAATTACCCACAAGTACAGTAAATCAGATATATATATATATATACACGACTCATTATCGAGCTTGGCATAAATATACTGTATCATAGATATTATCCATTGTTTATGTAAGTTGAACATTGAAATGAATATTTTTGTAATATTGCTTACAGTATCGTCCTTTATTTTCTAATATTTAATCACATGTATGTATGATAGATCATAGATGGTTGGCAGTTATATATATTTGGTTGGTGGACTGTTACCATTTACTAACATATATGAAGCCACTACAAGAAAATACGCCCCGTCCATCTAAAGTTTGTCCAGCGTATCTTGATTCGCCGGTAAAGGGGTCTTAGCCCGGCGGATAGTGAGAGGATCGCCTGGTAAACTTTGACCGGGAACGCGGGTTTTCCTAGCGCGTAAAGGGAGGGCGTTTGCCCGGCGAGTGGTCAACCTCCGCCGGGCCAACTATTAGTAACGGCGAAATATATTCGCCGGGCCAAGTGTTTACGGCGGCTCGTAGCGGGAAAAATTTGGCGCGAAGACTTGTTGATGCCTATTTTTCGCCCGGTGGGTCATTAAAGTTGGCCCGGCGACCCATGCGCGGGGCAAAAGTGTAATCTACATTTAGTGCAGATCTGATTCATTTCTTCATCTTTTTCCTCATTCTTCATTAACTCTCTCATTATTCTCTCTCATTTACTCTCATAACCTCTACATAATATCATCATCACTTCATCATCATTTCATCATTATTTCATCATCACTACTTCACCTAAGGTAAAATTAATGATTTTATTGATTTTGTTTTTTATATTTCTGATTTTAATATTTATTAGAAGCTAAAATAATTTTTTGTTTTAGATAATTTGTGGTTAATTTGAAGGATTACTTATAAAAGGTATGAGTAGCTTTACTTCTCAATTTAATTTTTGTTAAAAAACTTGTATTTAATTATGTTTGAAAATTGTGATATATTGTGGAAAATACTTAGAAATCTGAATATTATTGTGTTAGAGAATTGTGGTTTATCCATTAATGCAAAGCTAATCAACCCGATTAACTTTATATATTGAAATTCGATAGAAAACCTTAGACCCGTTTGAGAGTCAGTGAATCGGATTGATTGACTGACTCTTGAATTGTCCATTTATCGGGACAGTTTGGGAGTGCACAAATATATGTTGTATAGTTTGGTGGCTATGTGGTTATGTTTAGATTGTGGGAAATTTGGTTTATATCCCCTTACTGTTCTCTGAATGCATACTAGATATTAGTTTGACATATCTATGCCGTGTATTTGGAGAACTGTAGAGTGATACTGCCGAACTTTCCCTCGGTCTAAACTTCGCCTTGTAGGTCACAAACTATACAATACAGAACGTGCACTCTCAAATGGGATAGGGCCAAATCACCGGAGGCATAAGGAGACGAGCGGATTTATAGGAGGGATAGAGTCCCAAGCATTATAATTATCTAGTTACATTGATTCTATTTTGTGGAAGCAGGCACAATGGACAGAGACTGGATGCAAATGTTGGATAGATCTTCTAATCAGTATTTGGATGGGATTGACAGCTTTATCGCTTTTGCACGTACTCACTGTAGTGATGCAAGGCGCATATTATGTTCGTGTCGTAAATGTAACAACTGTTGTTGGATTTCGCTGAGTGATGTTCATTTACATCTGGGACGGAACGAGATCATACATAAATACACTAATTAGATTTATCACGGGGAACCGAATGTTTTTGCATCGACATCTTCAGTTCACAGGAACCCTCGAGATGATAATCGGTGTGATAATGATCAATTTGTTGAGATATTAACCGATATATTCCCTCTGCATCTGATGATATGTATGAGGATGCCCCTAGGTCTCAACCCGAAGAGTCAGATCTCCATTATGAAGGGTTATTAAAAAACGCTCAGAGCGAATTATACCCTGGTTGTAAATCCTTTTCGGTTCTAGGGGCAGTTGTGGAGTTGATGCACATGAAAGTTGAGTATAATCAAACGAGCAAACATTTTGATCACATGATCATCACCCGAATTCTCCCTGAAGATAACAGTCTCCCTAAAGATCATTATAACTCGAAAAATCTTTTGAAAGATCTTAGTTTAGGGTATGTGAAGATTCACGCATGTATGAACAACTGTGTATTGTTTTACGGTGAATTCGACCATCTCGACAAATGTCCTATGTACAATGAGCCTAGGTTTCGAACGAATAAGATTCTGAATAAGGTGTTGCTCTATTTTCCACTGAAACCAAGATTACAAAGATTCTTCATGTCTGCTCACACATTTCGTGATATGAGGTGGCATAAAGATGAACACACTGATGACGATTCACTAAGGCATCCGGCCGATGGAGATGCGTGGAAGGAATTTGATAAGATGTATCCAGATTTTGCATCAGAGCCAAGAAATGTCAGATTAGGACTTGCTACTAACGATTTTAATCCTTTTGGAAGTTTTGCAAGGCCTTATAGCACTTGGCCGGTAGTTTTAGTTCCATATAACTTGCCACCTTGGAGATGCATAAAAAAAGAATTCACAATTCTTAGGGTTAATTGTCAGGACCCGTCCCAAATCCCCCGGGATTAACGTGGGACGCGCTTAATCCCGTCTGACACGAAGTGTCAGGCTAGGGAAAATTCTGTCTCTAGCCCTCACCAGGCTTCCAGAGTACGCCAGGATCGTAGGAGGAGGAGTGTAATGTCTTGTCTCTGCTACAGTCTGCATCCGCTATCAACCTAAAGGGAATTCAAAACAACGAAAGCTGTGAGTAGATAAAATAATATTTTAATAAAATATTTTCACATAAAGACATTTATGCCCTTCACTAAAAGCATATGCATGCATTCAAAAATCATTTATCAAACGTTCATAAAAACATTTGAAAACATTCTCAAAACCTTTCAAGGGTTCATGCCCGGTCCCCATAAACCGTCAGGAACCATAAAAACCTTTCAAGGGTTCATGCCGGTCCCCATAAACCGTCATGAACCATAAATCCATTTGGGTCCCCGACCCGAAATCACAATCTTAAAACCGTAAATCAATACATGTGGGAACTCATCCCAAATCAACATACGTGGGTCCCAGCCCAAAACTATTCTCAGTGAAATACCAAAACATTGAATACAGGGTCTCTGCCTCAAACCATTTCCAAAATATCAAATACGGGGTCTCCGCCCTAAATCACTTTCTAAAACATGGAACACGGGGTCTCCGCCCCCAAATCACTTTCCGTAAACCTCATACGTATGCATACGTATAACCCATCCGCAGCACTTCCGAGAAGATGCCAACTCAGGGCACACATCCCCGATATATGTCACCATTTCATCTCTATACTAGTGTGCACACTACTCGGGGTCTCACTCTGAGTCCTCCCCTCGGAATTTTCCATCTGGGAGGCTCTATCTCTGGATCTAGTCCGAGCCCTATCTCCGGATCTAGTTCGAACATCTCTCCAGAATCTGGTCTGGGACCACATCATAACTCCCACTCCTGGAACGGGATCCCTATGGGGATACCCATTCTGGTCTGTGGATCGTGACTCTCTAGGTCGACGTCTGGAGGAGACCATATAAATCATATGAAGGGTTTGTACATTTCAAATACTTTCTTTCTTTCTCAAAACATATTTCAACTGGGTCTCATACCTGATTCATCTCAACAGGATTCCTCGAATCCGATTCAAATCCATTTCACAGGCCTCGGCCTAAATCCTCAGTTCAACAGGGTCTCATGCTTGAATTCTTATTTCATAAACCGAACTGGGACTCAAGCCCGATGTTACAATCAACTGGGCCTCTCACCCGATATCAAGAATAATTGGGCCCTAAGCCCGAAACCATAACTCAACGGGGCCTCAAGCTCGATTTCACAACCAACGGGGCCTCAAGCCCGATACTACAGTCAACTGGGCCTCCAGCCCGATATTACAACCAAATGGGCCTCAAGCCTGGATTCGTAAACCAACGGGGCCCTTGGCCCAATCGTATAACTCAAATGGACCCTCAGTCCGATTCCTCGTCAAATCAAATGGACTCCAAGTCCGAGAGTTTGTAAATCAAATAGGTCTTGTGCCCGATTTCATATTTCCAAATCCGAAATCATTTCATCAAATCATCATTGAAAACGCAGTACGCAAAGGTACGACATAAAGCCAAAAACCTCGAAAAACGTGCAAATATGTCGATCCTAAGATACCACAAACAAATGCACTCATGGCATCACAAAACATGTTCTAAAACAATTATAAAACATTTATACATGCATCAATTTTGAAAGAAAGGTCCACTCACAGACCGTCCGAAGCCGTGCCTCGATACGCGTGACATAAACCTCTCCCGGGCCAATCCACACCTCCGGGATTCCCGAACCTATCCAAATTAAATTAGAGGGTTACTAACTACTTAAATAACCACTCACTAAAGCCCCGTAATTTTCTGGAATTTTTAAATATTTTTAAACGCAAACCTAAACCTTTGGACATCCCGAACTATATCAAAACGATGTCCGATTGACACGAAACCAGTCCCAAAATGTTAGTTACATCCAATAGATGAAATTACATGTTGAAAGTTTCCCCAAAATCCCTGTCATGTGCCGGCACGCATCGCCCAAATGGGCTGCGCGCTTGGCTCACGCGCCTGCTACAGTTTTCTTCAACCTTGGTCGAACCGGTCGGTCCTGTCCAACCCTGTACAGCCAGTCTAACTGGACCGGCGTGACCGGTCTAAAGCTCTCTCCTCCTTATTTTTCATCCAATCTCCTCCTTTTCAATTCTAAACTTCCTACCTAATCCCTAGAAGTCTAAAGGGATGAAGAAAACTAAGAAAAACATGGAAACTCGGCCCGTTTTGATTTGAACCCGACGGTTCAAAGTTTCCAATTTTTCCCCTGGGCTTCCTCAGTCGTGAACCACCATCAAAATCATCTTAAAACCTTTCTAGAAACCTACTAATCATCTCCTAATCATCCAAAACTATCCAAAACGTCAAAATCGAAATAAATGGGAATTTGGGTCTAACCCATGCCTTGCTCGGGTTCTACCTCCACCGTCCACGGCGGCGCCATGCTCGCCAGCCACCACCATTCTTCTTGCTCTCTCTTCCTTCCCTTGGTCTCAATCATGGTCATAAGGGAGATTGGGTTTGGATGGGGATGAAGGTTTGATCGGTTTGTGGAAAGATCGAATGATGGAAGGGAATGGGAAGCAGATGCATGTATGTGACCATACTGGGTAATGGATGAGTGACACTTGTCACTCATCCATTGGGCTTGAGAAAATATTTGGGGCCCACTTAAGTCCAAGAGTCTATCGTCTCGTAAAACGCGCAATAGTTCCCTCAAACTTCCGTGAACCGTAACTTTTCCGTCGAACGTCCGAATTCGACATGTCGCCTGTCTATAGATTCGTATCGCCTCGATCTACATAACGATTCTTGGACCTCGACCATCAGACCTCCCAAGTCAAAAGTTAACTATTTGCTCCTATTCAACCAAATTACCAAAATGCCCCCGAACTTCCGAAAATCATAACTTCTTCCTCGAATGTCGGAATCGGGTGTGCCACCTGTCTATGAAGTCGTGATGTCCCGAACTACGTCACAGTCATCGGCTAATATTCATTTGACCGCCTGAACGAAAAGTCAAAGTTTTGCCCATTCCATGGGTAAAATCGTTATTTCGCCCCGTCCGTTAATCCTCGTCTAATCCCCGATTAGTCTCGTTAATTCGTCATTAATTTTTAATTAATCCCGATAATTCGGGAAAGGTCGTTACATTAATACCGGGTCCAAATCACTGAGTAATTCAATCGACGTTTATTTGTGGCCGTTGATTGATGAGCTTGTGGATTTATGGGAAAATGATGTTCGAACCTATGACAAGTTTAGTGGAGAAATGTTCACGCTACGCGCGGCTGTAATGTGGACAATTAATGATTTTCCTACTTATGGGATGCTCGCGGTATGGAGCACCAAGAGTTATCTTGCTTGTCCGACATGCGGACCAGACACAACATCCTTTTGGCACGCATCTAAGGTATGCTATCTGGGCACGAGACGATTTTTACCCTGAGATCATCGATGACATATGCAGTCTAACTCATTTGATAGTAAAACTGAGTTACGGACACGACCAAGAAAGAGGTCCAACAAAAAGATACTGAACATCTTAAACAATATTCCCACATTCATCACAAAAGTCCCAAAACCTACCGACCAAGAAAACTGGACGAAAAAAAGTATATTTTTTCGGTTGCCGTATTGGTTGAATTGAAAATCAGACACATCGCGGATCCCATGCATATTGAGAAGAATGTTTTCGAGAGTCTTGTCAGAACAATTTTACCTATTGAAGGGAAGTCAAAAGACACAAAAAAAAAAAACTTGTCTGGGTATGCAAGATATGGGCATTCGGCCACATTTGTGGCCAAAAGTTGTGAATGGTAAATATAGAATGGCTCATCTAGGTTATACATTTACGGCAGCAAATAAGAAAAAATTTCTTAAGTGGTTGCAAAGTGTGAAATGTCCCAATGGTTATGCAGGAAACATCTCTTGAAATATTAGCACTGATGGCAACACCCTATTTGGTATGAAAAGTCACGACTACCACGTTTTATTACAACGACTCATTCCTATTGGCATTCGGCCTTATTTGCAACCTAAAGTTGTTGAGACGGTAGTTTATTTGTCTCAATTTTTCCAGATACTCTGTGCTAAGTCACTAGCGAAGGTGGACCTCGAAGCAATTAAAGAGGACATTGTCTATATTATGTGTCTACTTGAGCAAATATTTCCACCAGCATTCTTTGATGTAATGGTTCACCTACTAATACATCTTCCAGACGAGGAAATCTTAGCCGGCCCAGTTCAATTTCGTTGGATATACCCAATCGAAAGGTATAAACTATTCCTAATACTATGACTATGTCCTTAATAAACTATTTATATTTGAATCACTTTGTTTATATCGTTGCAGAATGTTAGGTACCTACAAGCAGTACGTCCGCAACAAGACACGTCCTGAAGGCTCTATAGCAGAGGCATACATTGCAAAAGAGTCATTTACATTTTGCGCAATGTACCTTCGAAATGTTGAAACTTCTTTCAACAGGGCCCCGCGAAATGACGATGGTGGTCAACATCAAGAGTCCCTATCAGTATTTTCCCAACTCGCAAAACCGTTCGGGACTAGTCCAATCTCAGAGCCTTTTACTGATAGCGACATGGAAGTGGCGCATTAGTTCATATTGAACAATTGTGACGAAGTCTGGCCGTTCCACGAAGAGCACGAGGCATTGATAAAGACCCAATATCCTTCTAATTAGGAGGAAATTAACAAACAATTGTTTCCACTTTGGTTTTCCAAACATGTAAGTCAAATATTGTATCAAATTAATTTTAAGTGAAATAGTGTAACAGTGTGTGTTTTCCTTTCAGATGTCACAGTTGAAAGATGACAACTCGCCCAAGTTCTGCAAAGAATTGATGCAACTTGCAATTGGCCCATTTTGATGAGAAACATACGCTGGTTGTTACGTCAACGGAGTTAAGTTCGTGTGCGCAGAGCGTGATGACAGGTTGTTTACTTAAAATAGTGGGGTATTCGTGCCGGGGGATGGATTAAATGCTGATACGGGGTTTTACAGTAAATTATTAAGTGTGGTGAATGTATTTTATGCGGACCAGCAGATTGTAGTCTTTTTCAAGTGTCATTGGTTTGATAAGGACCCAAGTATCCCGAGCAGGATCATCAAAGATCACTTATCTACCTCTGTCAACACAAAAATCCGGTGGTTTGAGAGTGATCCATACATCATCGCTAGTACAGCGAAACAAGTCTTCTACGTTGATGATCCAAAAGCTGGTGCTGGTTGGAAAGTAGTTGAGACGGTGAAACATAGAAACATTTGGGACTTGGAGGACCGGCACGGTGAAGATGGTGGAGAAACGGAAAATGACGATTTTGTTTATCAGGATGATTCCTCAGCACCCACCATAAACGTAGAAGGAGTTCGAACCGACGACCTCACCCGGTCAATTGCGATTGATGATATTTTTATTGATCTCGGTACCTTAGAACCTTTTGAACGTGACGCTGAGGAAACGAGTAGTCTGCATAGGTCAGATGATGAGGGTGATTGGGAGGGGGATACTAAAACCGACATTGATTAATCGTTGTCTATAAATCATAAGTATGAAATCTATGTAAATTACATTGTTGCTTAGTAAATTACATTGATTTATGGTATTTTTACACGTTATTTGTAATTAATTAATTGTACAGGTTTACATTTAGTCTAGTATATATCTTCATATGTAATACATGTTTATAGTTATTCAACTCAAGTATAGTTATTGGAAAATTTTAAATTTTATTTTATATACAAGGGCTTGCCCAGCGCACATCCGTCGGGCGAGGTTGGTTTGCCCGGCGCATCAAGTGGATTCGCCGTGCAAGACCCCCTTGTATAATTTTTTCCCATTGTTTTTTTCTTGGGTTTTGTTTTTTGAAATTTTACTTATTAATTTCTTATATAGGTTTACTTATTAATTAATTATATAGGTTTACATTTTGTCTAGTACATATATCTTCATATGTAATGTATGTTAGTTATACTATAGTTATTCAACTCAAGTATAGTTATTGGCAAAATTTTAAATTTTATTTTATATACAAGGGCTTGCCTGGCGTACATCCGCCGGGCGAGGTTGGTTTGCCCGGCGCATCAAGTGCATTCGCCGTGCAAGACCCCATTATATAATTTTTTCCCATTGTTTTTTTCTTGGGTTTTTTGTTTTTGAAATTGTACTTATTAATTTCTTATATAGGTTTACTTATTAATTAATTATATAGGTTTACTCATTTTCTCTATTTTTTGTTCATGGTTCGAGTGATCCAAACGTCGCCATTTTTTACAGGCGAGGTCTGGACACACCCTATCACAAACTGAAAGGTTGGATATCTCAAATTCACTCATTACCATATCGATCGAACCCAAAAACGAAGATTAGTATTGAAAATTTCTTGAAAAGTTCTAAGTGTTAATGACTTGGATGGTTTTAGTATCTTCTCCATTTTCTATTCATGGTTTGAGAAATCCAACCGTCTGCATTAATTAAGATGACTTAGAGATCATGTCTGTAAAATTTCACGGAATTTCAACGTCCCGAGAATAGGTTTCGGTGCGAAACGAATCGAATGTAACAAATCGTCGGTCGTTGATCCGAGGCCTTTAAGCCCTCCATGAAATGACCCATCCCAGAAACTGGTATTGATTAGTGGTTAATGGCAGATTAGTGAAGTTAATCGGTGATTAGTTGGGTGATTTCGGACGGACGGTGCGAAATGATGGTTTTGCCCCTAGAATTGGGCGAACGGTTGACTTTTCATTCGGATGGTCAAATGAACTCTGGCCGATGACTGTGACATAGTTCGGGACGTCACGAGTTCATAGACAGGTGGCACGTCCGATTCTGACATCCGAGGAGTAAGTTATGACGTTCGGAAGTTTGAGGGTATTTTGGTAATTTAGTTGAAAGGGGCAAATGGTTGACTTTTTGTACGACAAGTTGTTTTCACGTATTTTGAGGACCGTTAGGTAGGTCTCGATCCCCTTAGTACAACGACAGGCGGCACGCTAGCATCGGACGTCGGTAGATTTGGATTTTGGTCTAAAACCACTAGGGGCAAAATGGTAAATTATCTTTTGGGGACATTCTGGTCTTTTGGTTGCATTGGGATTTGTGCCCAGTTAAAATTGGACATGTGGCTGCCTAGGGATGGTGAACCACCAGATTTGGGACACCTGTCCCTCACTGGAAAGTCATAGAAGTCTCTCCTACCATCTCAATTATGTTTAAAATGGGAATGATAATTGTGCACGATGGTTTGGAATGAAAATACAGAAAACAGAGACAGAGATGATCGTGAGAACCCAACCCCCTCAAACCTGATCAAATGTAGTTGGGGTGTGAAGGAAAGATGGAAGGGAGGCTGTGCGGAGACGACTGGTGGCCACGGCGAGGCACGACGACGGAGGACGGCGGTGGTAGCTCAGAAAACCCGATAAGTCCCCTGTTTGTGTTTGAACATGGGGAAGTTGGATTTATGGGTTAAGGATCAAATTGATTAATTGGGTCATGTTTTTGAGATTGTCAGGAAGCCTTTGAGCCTGGTTTTGAGGCCTAAAAATGGAAGATAAGGTGAGTTCCAGAGAAACCTTTGTTTGGATTAAAAAATGGTGCAGTTTGTTTTCGTGATTATTGATATGTATGGGTTATTGGAACTTGTTTTGGAAGTCAAGACAAAGCTAATAAGCTTGGAAGTAAGAGGAATGGTGGCTGGGAAGGTGGGAACTGGAAGCTGGAAAAAGGTTCAATCGTATGCCGATTTGGAAGGTAATAAACCCACCCTAAACTCACGTTTTAATTAGCTAAATCAATGGTATGTATTGGAAAAAATCTAATGGACTAAAAAGGACTAAAAAACAAACCAGGAAATGATGGAAAACTGTGAGCACCGGTCCAGTTGAACCGGCCAGTCTGAACCGGTCTGGATCGGGTCTATCTTAAGGTAGGAGACGATGAACAGTGCCGTGCGTGTGGGCGCGTGACACACTTTTAGAGGAAGGTTCCAACATGACTTTTCAATTATTCGATGTAACGAACATTTTGGGAGTGGTTTCGAGTCGATCAGACATCGTTTCGATAGGTTTCAGGATGTCCGAAGGTTTTAGGACTCGTTTAAAAATAGCTAAAAATTCGGAAAAATTACGGGGCTTTAGTAGGAACATTGTGAAGTAGTTAGTGACCTTATTATGGGATTTGGACAGGTTCAGGAAAGTCGGTGATAGTGTATTCGCCAGGAACGACGTAAGTGCACGCGTATTGAGGCAGCGACGTAAACGATCTGTGAGTGGACTTTTTTTCTAACTTATGATGCATGCATAAATGTTTTATATGTTTTCTACATGTGATTTCTATGTTTGAGATATGATATTGATGATTTTCGATTTTGCACGTATTTTGAGATACTTACGAAATTGCACGTTTTACGAAATACGGTTTTCTACTATAGTTTGATGATGGTTTTGATGATTTGATTTTTGTTTTTGAAATATGATTTGATTTCAATGATTTCTAATGGATTTCGAAAATGTGATTTCGGGCTTGAAGCCCTGTTCATAAAAGAGATTTCGATAAACGTGATTTCGGGTTTTGGAACTGGATTTCGGAAATGATGATTCCTGATTTGGTTTTGAAACTTGAAAGTGAATTTCTGAATTTGGGTTCGAAATGATTATTCCAGATGCCGGCTTACGGAATGATGGTTTCGAATTCGGATTTGAAAATGAATTATGAATATGGATTTGGATTCGGAATGATGATTTCAGATTCAGCTTGGAATTCGAAATGGTGATTTTGAATTCAGATTTGGACATGGATTTGGAAATGGTTTTAAAATGGTTTTGGATTGGATTTTCTGGATCTATTTATTGAGTTTAAAGACCCGGTTATGATATGTGACAGGGGCGGACCCGAATTGGGTTTAAAGACCCGGATTGAGTTTAAATACTAGGGAGTTTAAAGACTCGGATGATATTGAGGCCTGGATTGAGTTTAAAGACTCGGATTACTATTGAGTTTAAAGACTCGGATAGATCCAACATGATCGATTGGTTGAAATGGATTTCAAATGTGTTTTGGATTTCGATGATAACTTGATGATTTTCAATAATGATGGTTTTCAATAATGGTTTTCCGATGATTTGGCCTATGACCCGGATGATATGGATTTTGATGGTTTTGGGCTGAGGCCCGGGATTTGAGAAAAGGAAATGATTTCGGTTTCATAAACAGTTTTTATGATCTCAGAAATGAACTGGTTTGTGAATGCATGCATTGGGTTTTAAATGGAGGGTATAAATGTCTTTCTGATAAACTGTTTTCTAAACATAGTCTTTATTTTTGTCCACTCATAGTCTTTTATGTTTTTGATACCCTCCAGGTTGATGCGGTGCGGGCTGTTTGTTAGAGAGAGACGGAGACATCACACACGCGATCCACAGTAGATTCTGCGCACTCTGGGAAGTCCAATAATTTATAGACGGTTCGCTTGGGAATCCTTTTTCCGGCTTAGGTGTTACGTGAAGGTTGGACGTCGGTTTAGCCTTCATATCGCAAGTAAGTTAGACGGGAGCATGGCTTAGCCTTTAATCCCGGGGGATTGGGGGTAGGTCGTGTCACTCCAAACGTCGCCATTTTTGACAGGTGAGGTCTGAACACACCCTATCATAAATTGAACAGTTGGATTTCTCAAATTCACTCGTTACCATATCGATTGAACCAAAAAACGAAGATTAGTATTGAAAATTTCTTGAAAAGTTCTAAGTGTTAATGACTTTGATGGTTTTAGTAACTTCTCCATTTTCTATTCATGGTTCGAGAGATCCAACCATCCACGTTAATTAGGATGACTCAGAGATCATGTCCGTAAAAATTCACGGAATTTCGACATCCCGAGAATAGGTTACGGTGCGAAATAAATCGACGGTAATAAATCATCAGTTGTTGATCTGAGGCCTTTAAGCCCTCCAAACGTCGCCATTTCTGACAGGCGAGGTCTTGACACACCCTATCACAAATTGAACGATTGGATTTCTCAAATTCAGTCGTTACCATTTCGATCGAACTCAAGAATGAAGATTTATTGAGCACCTGGCCTGGCGGATTATTTATATCCGTTGGGCAAGGTTATTTTTCACGAAAATTCAAAAATTCTGCCAAAAATTCTGCGAAACTTTGAAACTGCCGTCCAAAGGGGCCCCGCGCATCATTAAAGTTTTCCTGGCGAAGACGTGCGCCGGGCAAAGTCCACCACTCACTTAGAACAGACGCGACCTTCCCTTTCGTTCTTCCTTTCTTCATTTCGTAAAACCAGTCCTCCGCACCCCTCTGCAAAGCTCCCTGAACCCCCTTCTCTCACTCCCTTAATCGATCATTTCTCTCTCTCACCCCTGCATTTTTGGATATGTTTGGAAATTGTTGAATTTTGATACTTTTGGAAAATATTGCATTATTAATATTTTTTTTAAATGTTTGATTAGTAATTTTTGGAAATTATCGATTTTTTGTAATTTTTGAAAATTATTTAATTAGTTAATTATTGCATTATTTTTCATTTTTTTTGGAAATTATTAGAAATTAGTGGATTAATGCATATTTTTGGAAATTATTAGAAATTGTAAGAAATTATCTGATTATTTGGTTATTTTTTTATTTATTTAATTATTTCAATATTAATAATTATTAATTACTGTTGTATTTGTAGATGTCATTACGTAAATTTATCACTTCACGTGATCGTTGTAATACGCCCGCAGAGCAGCCATCTCCAATAACAGTGCCTTCCCCGACAGAGCAGTCATCTCCAGTACTGCCGTCCCAGTTCTTCCTCCAACGGAGCATTCATCACCTTCTACTGGACCATCATCAACAAATCATCCAGGATCTTCCTCAGAACACCCGCGAGTCATTCCTGACGATCGGGTGATACCAGGGCCCCGATCAGCGAGACGTCGCACTAGCTCGAAACGAGGGCAACCTCGTACTGCCCCTAAGGCCACTGGAGTTGCTGCTGTAGAGGGAGGCGATGCACATATCCCATCGGGTAAGACCCCTTATCTTATTGAATTTAAAACTTGTATATATTTTGCATTCCATTATGTACTAATGTTAATCAAATTTTTAGGGAGTACCATAAAAGTGCGGGGCATTAGCAAGGGTTTAAAGTCCCAACAGATCTGCAAGTTGACAGAAGCGAAGATCCAAGTGGAGTGGGTTGCACGACTTTCCGCACCGTACCCCAGCGTGCATACTCTGCTAGTGCGGGAAATGAGGACGATAATTCGTACCAGATCGAAAATAATGGCAGACACCTTCAGAGAACAAGCTCCTGCAGAGCTCGTCATTTGTTGGTCTGGTTTACGGGTATGAAAATTTTTAATAGTTTAACATACTTTAATATTGGATTGCAGATTAACTTTGAATAGGATGAGACCAACGCCGCTGTAATGGAATATATGAACTTCCATTGGCAAAAATGGTATTCTGACTGGAAGTTTGAGCTCCCTGCCTACTACGAGCGCTGAAGCTCGCATGCTCTGGCCCTAGCAAATCCTCTTGAGGAGATGCCATGGGACACGTTGGGGGGTGGGGGGTGGGTGGGAGTGTGGTTATGCGAGCATTGGATCAACAATCAATTTAAAGTAAGTTTATTTTTTCTATATTTATTTAATATTAATTTACGTACTTCCGTATTAGTAATACTTTTTTTCTTAATGTGAAGGTAAAATCAAAGGCTAACAAGGCGAATTGGGAAGAGAAGAAATTTGAGCACCACGGGGGGATCGCGCTTATTGTTGGTCCGACATGAGGTACGGCGTGCGGCTGGGTCCTTGTTCCCAGAGGTAGAAGCCTGGGGGGAGGTTTATGTTGGGCGAGGGAATGAGGCAGCTGATGCTATTCACGTAAGTTCAATATTTGCAGTTATTAAATATTTTATTATTTTTAATTACGTAATTTTGTAATTATTGCTTTATTCAACTTTGTAGGCCGCCATGGTGGAGGACGTGCAACAGACTCAGGAACAGTTGACCCAGCAACAACCTGAAGTATCGCTATAAGACCAACTACCGGATCCCAAGACGTCGATTAGCATCCTGGAGAGTCATCTTGGCCGACGACTTGGGAAAGTTATCCGGGGCGCTGGAGCGGGGCTCTTTCGAGACATCTCGAGCCAATCTTCGAGTTCGTCTTGGGGTGTTAATTCCGAGGAGGTCACTCAGCTGTGGGGCAACTTGGAGGCCCTTCAAGCGGAAAATACGGAGCTTAAGGCTGGCTATGCGCTCCTCGAGGCCCAACATGCAGTTATGCATGAACAACTTGCAATGCTTTTCACCCAAATGGGTCAGTGTATGCCTGATGTCAATGGCACACCCTTCCAGTTGGATCCTAGTCAGCAACCTGCTCGGGATAATGCTTATCCACCACCGAACAATTAGAACTTCATTAGGTTTATTTTTTTTTAATTATGTAAAATTATTACATTTTTTATTATATATATTAGATTTAATTTTCTTTTAATTATAATTTTTTTTCATGTTTTAATATTATTTCCATTTATTTATATATATAATATTACATAAATATAATTATTCAAATATTAAAATAATTAATAAAAAAATATTTAAACGTTTGCCCGGCGCACATCCGCTGGGCAATGTTGGATCTGGCCCGGCGCATCTCTGCTGGGCAAACCTCGAGTGCCTCGTATTTTCCGACTACGTTGCTCAGTGAACACTGCACCGGGCAACAAGCGTTGACTGACCATTTGCTCGACGGACCATCGTAATCCGCCGGGCGAAACCTTTGCCCAAAGAAACCTGCTCGACGCAGGTGGCCCGGCGGAGATGAGCCGGGAAAACCCTATTTTGTTGTAGTGAGCTCTCATTTGCTTGAAATGGAAAAAATTTTTTATAGTCCTTTTGTTGATATGTACAAGGATAGTCACTACTATATATCTGGTTGAGACTCGAGAGGCCATCTTCTTCATAATATAGAGTTGAGAGTGATTCATAGAAAAGCTTAATATAAACTCTATATATTGATATAAAGAGAGAATAATTCAAGGGAGTGTATATATCCGTGTTGCATTCTATTATTTTAATATAAAAATAAAAAGAGAAACATTCAAATTTACAAGCTTAACTACAGGTAAGAGATAAAATCCTTTTTATTAATCAATATAATTAATATTAAATAAATAAATTAACTATGTACTGTATATACTGAATCATATATGTGCTTACACCCAAAAAAATCACTTCGGGTTAAAAACAAAGAGCCATTCAAATTAAATACCTAATTCCTTGTCCAGCCCAATTCACATCCATTTGAGATCATGGGGAAATGGGAAGCGTGATTGGGGGGAATTACACTCTGCCAAGCACCAAAATTATCAGAAGGAAAAATAGAAGGATGTGATGAAGTCATCGCAAGCAAGGTCCACGAGAAGATCCATGTGTTAAGCAAAACTCACCCTCAGACTGCCTATAAAAGGAGAAGAAGTCTTTTACTCAAGGGCCAACCAATTAATTAGATAAACACACAAATTTATCAAACTCAATCAATTTAAAAAAAAAACTGCGAAAACTCAAAAGGTTTTTGTTAAAAAACTCGCATCGTTAGGAAAAACATGTTCCTTTCGATCTAACATCAATATGTAATTCTCCTATCACCTCTTTCAGTTCTTACACCAAGAACAAAAAAACTCTCCTTTATTCCGACTTGCACCCCTAGTTCAGCTTTGAAGACTTCCTGACTAGCCAACTTCAGTCTTATTTATTTTCACAACCAGTTTTGAAGACCACTTAACACCCAACTCCTTCAGATTGCTTCCAAATCAGTTTTGAGACATTCATACACTCACATCTCGACGTCACTACGTCATTTGAATACTCTACCAAACTGTGGCATGATTCTAACGGATGTTCATCCAGTTGATGATTTCTCAACCAACCTGTTTGCTCAAGGCTTGTTTGTCAAGGAAATAGTTTACTTTCAACACTTGTAATTTACCATCTACTTTTAGTACTTAAACTTTTACTTTCTAAGCATTTGTACTTCATCTCCAATATAGTACAACATATTTCTTTAAGTCTGATCCAGATATTTGGGATATATCAACCAATGCATTTTATGGCTAACACTAAGTCATAGAACCATTATCGTGTTCTGGTCCAATATCATCATTATGACTTGAGGGAGTTTATCTGTCTAACTACTATCTAGCTAATTAATAAGTTGTTAACATGAACATACTAAAACTGAACTTAGACTAGGCACAAAAGAAAATTTATTAAAGTATTTGGATATATTAAGAAGAAAGCATAGAAAAGAATAGTGCAAGTAAGATGCCCGTTTTCCTTGTAATCACTTGATTACAAGAAAGATTCTTAGGTCGTAAATGAAACTCTTCTAAAGTGTCCAGTAGTAGTTTCTACAAGTGACATGCTTAAGACCTATTTACGATCTAGCCCATCCAGGGCAAAACTGTAACACTAAGACCCCAAGCCCACAATTTTCAACTCATCCACACTAGTCACCACAACACCATATCCCTAACGAAGAAATCTCCAGCAAGTCTATTTCTTCGAATGTGAGACAACCCCTCGATTGAGAGCCACGAACAACCACCTCAAATTTTCCGAGTCACTTTTTGTGTACAAACAATATGCATGTGAATTCTTTAGGTTTGTTTTATTAGGAATATAGTTTTCCTAGTGTCATAACAACTTTTTCTAATGAGATAATATTAAACTTGATTAGTTAAAAAGTTTGTAATTTAAGTGATTAAAACTATTTTTTTATGCGTTTAAGATATTTATATAAGAAAAATGTTTGCATCTCACTCTGATAATACCTTATCGTACCACTATTTCGCTTTATCGAATTATTTTTATACATATATCATCAGAATTGAAGCTGTTCATTCTCTAAATCATTATATCAAAATCATCTCTATAAAAAAAAACAACAATATTAGAGGCCGTTAGTCATTCATATGCATCAAATAAATCAACAGTTTGGGTAAAAGTTAACATCCTCATGGCGAATTGTTCATTTAGTTGATATATATAATGACTAAACGATTTCCAAACTAGTTTTTTTTTTCCCAGAGATGATTTTAAAATGATGATTTAGAGCATTACAAATTTCTTAACTCAAATTTCAATACAATAATATTGATGTAGAGTTATCTAGTTTATCTTATCAAAATCATTAGGATTCTATCTCTAATATTTTTTTGATAAAATTTCATTGTTTTTCTTAAAATATAGTATTAGAATACGATTATGTTTTCTATGTATGAGTAATATATTTAAATTCTTGATTTTTTTTCTTGTGTGTATTGCTAAAAAGATAGAAAAAAAAATTAAAAAGTTATATGTATATTTTTGGTGTAAATAACTAAATATAAACTAAGGGACACCTTTAAAATTTTCACCTAAGATGAATAAAAAAAAAATCACCTAAGCTTTTAATTTCTTAGACCAACCGAAAAACTTAAAAAACTATATATATATAGTATAAATAACTCAATATAGATTCACGGGGTACCTTTAAAATTTTTACCTTAGCTTTTAATTTCTTCGACCGACCATGCCCTTGTGAATGGTGAACAGCGATGGAGTAGCGGCTGTGAGCTTGTGATAAATTTGCAAAGTACTCCACATGCGAAGCCCTTGGATTTCGGGAGTGGACCACATAACATGAGGGCGACCGTCTGATCAAAATCCTGCGGTTACTCAGTGATGAATGAGTGACAAGTAGACCGTAGATACGTTTGCATGATGATTGACATGCATGGGTGAGGGGTGTGTATGTTCACGTGTCGCACACTGTTTCACAAATTGCATTTATTGAGACTTGCCCCACTCGGGCCAACCCATATGCTTTTTGTACCAGGCATGTGGTAAAAACAAATCTTATGGGCTTCAATTTGGTATGGCCTGTAAAGAATGTACGGATTTTGGGTAATTTTTATTTTCTTTTTTGGTTTAAACTTTAAACGCAACTTAAATTCAATTAGAAATTTTATATTGCACCGTATTATTATAAATCGCTCATATCGCATCCTGAATTAGCTGAGTTTGCCCAATCAACATTTTTTTTTTCAATCTATTAAGTGGAGGTTAATTGTAAGGATAATTTATTTAACAAAAAAAAAAATTGTAAGGATAATTTTATAATGTTAAGAGAAAATCTATCATTATCAACTCAGAACACCAATTACTCTTCGCATAAGAAGAAGACGATCCTTTCTTTTCATCTCTCAACCCAAGCGACAATAGTCTGAGGCACATGATTCAGACTCACATTCAGGTTGAATCTTCCACCTGCCTTTAGCACCCTATTACTTCAACCACCATAGACCTTCCCTTAATAAGCGTTCCTTCAAGCAACTCAAATTTTTTCTCTGTCAATATGTCTACCGACCTCTCTGCCTCCACCGCCCCAGAAGATCATCAAGACACCACCAGTTCCGCCGCCAAAATCACTGTCACTCGAACCCCAACAACTACTGCTTCATCATCCTCCTCCTAATCATATCAATCCTCCAAATCCCACTCAGCAATCCAATCCCTCTCCACCATCCTCCCCTCCCTCCCTCCCTCTCATCCTCCTAAAACCGCTACACCACGATCGCTTTTTGCAAATTTTGCAAAGTCTGGGCCGGTCAAAACTACGAAATATATAAGGAGGTGATTGAGAGTGGTATTAGCCAGACCGCCACCCTTAGCAACTGCAGAATTGGTGGAGAAGGAGATGAAAAGTCAAAAGAAATAGGTGTTAAATGGAAACGGCGAAATTGGAGAACTTCCTTTTGCATCCAAATCAAAACAAAGAGTCAACGGATAAGGAGAGTGAGGCTTGTTGTATTTTGTAGGCGAGCTCTATGTATGATATCAACTCCGAGGTGATTTTGGCGACATTGTGCTACGGCTGACGAAGGTGGCGGTGGAGACCAATGATGGTTTTGATCTTACGGAGTACGAGAGAACCATTGCAACGACATAGTCAGATGAGAGGGAGAGATTGGGAAAGGGCGATGTGGAGTTTGATACATATGAACTCAAAGGTGGAAATTTCATATTATATCCTATTATTAATAGACTGGTAGTACATCTGTTTTTGTTGGAAAAAATAGACTGGTTATTGTTATTAATTAAGGGTGGTTTCGGAGTAAATCATTTTTACATCCTTAATAATTTTTAATTTTATTTAAAATTTTTAATATTTGTATATTAAATAAAATAAAACCTTATCTTTAAACAAAATTTGTAAGCAATAAATTTCACATCTATCTTTTTATATTTTAATAAAAAAGATAAGTGAGTTATTGAGAATTTTTTTAATCAATTAAAAATAACATTGTCTTTTTTATCCTTTTTGTCCCATGTGCCCCTTAGCTTTTGATTTCTTTGGTCTCCTTGGTCCTTTATTATATTATATATATAATAAATATTATATATAGTTACTATATATATTGTATATAGTTACAATTGATATTTTCTATAAAATAAAAAAATAAAGTCCGTATTTATTGGGGTTCAACGGTAGGATATATATATATATATATATATTTTTGGGGAGGGGGGTGGGTGGTGGAAAAATCGTACGACATAGGATTTAATTCTTGAATTTTGTTTTTTGATTGGGTGGGTGGTGTTGTGATGGTGGTGGAAGATAAAGAATTTTGAAGTTTAAATATATTTTTGAATAATTATTACTTTTAATTATCTTATTTTAAGTTAAATTACATACTCATATTAATTTTAAAATGAGCAAGTGAAAAAAAAATTATAAATAGGAGTAATATTTTCATAATTCTTAATATAATCTTATAATAAAAAAATAAAATACAAAGTAATGTTGAAATCATAATAGATTTTTAAAAGTACTTTTTAGATTGTATTTACAAATTGTATGACGTTAGTTGTAATTTATATCAAAATTATGGTTTATTTTAAATTGTATAATTTTTTAACTAGTCAAAAAATTTATAAATTTAATTTTATTATACGAAATTTTTTTAATAAATTTATATGTTAATAATAACCTATAAATTAGTTACGTTCTTTAATTGAAGTACGTGGTAAGTACTCGCTAAACTCACGTCAGGAATTAATTAATAGCATAGAACAAAGAATGGAACATCTCAATCACATGTCGGCATGTGACTACTGTAGGGGCTGTGATGCAAAGTACAAAAACAGCCAGACGACACCCCATTTTCCGATACTAAGAAAATCCAAAACCTCACTTCCAAAGCTTGTTTCTTTGTCCTTGACCTAAAAAAAATGTATGATTCTTTGTCCTACCAAACAGTCCCAACATTTTGGGATTGAAATTTCTCACTTACAAATGGAATAAACAGAGATATAATTAAATTATAGTAAAATTTTGGGAATTTAAATTTCTCACTTACAAATGGAATAAGAAGATACACAATTAAATTATAGGGACTTTAATTGCAATAGTGAATTTGTTTTCAAATTTGTTTAGAAAGTTGTTATTAGTATTATTGATTTATTTGTATTTTTTTCCGATGTATAATGAGATATCTCAATATATGATTTGAAATAATAAAAGTAAATTACATTTTAGTATCCCAAAATTTACATCAATTTGCAGAATTATACATAACCTTTCAAATTTTGCGTTTTAGCTCCCTGGATTTTTAAAAATGTTACACCCTAATTCCACAGTTAAGTTTTCCGTTGGAATTTTTTTTCTTCACTCAAGCCAATATGGTTCACAAAATCCTTATTTCATTTAATAAAAAAAAACCATTGGCCATAACCCATTCATCTGTTGAAGTAATAGTATTATATATTACCCACAATGAGGAAGAATCATTCAGGAACATATTTCAAAAAAAGTAAAAATTACAAGAGAGGGGTTAATTACAACCGTGTATGTTAATCTACTTATTGTGGTCCTATGATCCACTTTAGATCCATTTACCATGATTCTTCCTTGTTGTGAGGTGAGATGTAATGCAAGAGAGAGGTTAATCCTGCAATTTTTATTTTTATTTTTAAAATGATCCATTTACTAATTTTTGTTCCAAATAGGACCATTTACTATGATTCTTCCCTATTGTGGGTGTGATATATAATACTATTACTTCAATAGATGAATGAGTTGTCGCCAATTTTTTTCTTTTACGGAATGAAAGTAGAAATTTGTTAACTATATTGGCTTGGTTGAAAAAAAAATTTAATGGAAAATTTAAATGTGGGACGAGAATGTAATATTTTAAAAAGACCAGGGAACTTTAAAAAAATGTTCCATTTTAGAATCCATTTACTATTTTTTTTTTTGCCAATAAGATTCATTTACTATTATTCTTCCCTATTGTGGGCGATATATAATACTTAGATGAATGGGTTGTGGCATGTTTTCTTTTACTGAATGAAATTAGGATTTTGTTAACTATATTGGCTTGGTTGAGAAAAAAAAAATTCTAACAAAAAACTGAACTGTGTGACCAAAATGTAACATTTTAAAAAAGTCAAGAAATTAAAATGCAAAATTTGAAATATTACGTATAACTTTGAAAATTAATATAAATCTTATATTATTAAAGTGTAATTTTCTCTTTATTTAACATCTAACAAGCACAACTTAATTAGCATTCTTAATGCTAATTCATAGAAGTAGGAAGAATAGTTTTAATGTAACTCGTAGAATTTATGTGCACAAGTTTGATGCCTTCGTGGGGGCAGTTATATTTGGCAATTGACAATTCTATATCATGGATTGTATTGATAATTCTGTACTAGTTCTTGTGGCCATGAGCTCTTTGTAATTGAATTGTCAATGTAATTTTTTTTTTACTCCATAAAATAGAAGGAAACAAAAACCATAAAAATTAATTAAGAAAAAATAATAAATTTCTAATGAAAGTTATTAAGGTATGATCGAGGCTAATGGACGTGATAAACGTGATAAAATCGATGTGAGGAGCAAAATAGGAGATTTAAGTTTGATTAGGGAGGGAAATCAACAATTCATACCATATGTTGGTCAAAGCTAAAATCACCCACGATTTCGTTGAATGTATGAAAGAAGGATATTATATTTAACACCTTTACTTAATAAAAATTGATAAAAAAAACATTTAATAAAATTTAAATTTGTGACACATGGCAGCTAGAGAATGAAGGGATGAGTGCAAAAATGCTCCCTTGAAGAAGTATGTAAAGTTTACTATTAAACCTTACACTACCTATGAGTAGAGTGAGATCAATTGAAGCAAGACTTTCATTGACTTTTTAGACTTAATGATTGTAGCAAGTATAGTATTTAATTATGAGTAATGTGTGGCTTATTTGGTCGGATTTGATTACATAAACAAATATAATGTTACTGACTAAAAAAACAAATGTTATTGATTAGACATTTAGGCGGCAGACGTTAGTTTGAACATTGTACAAGAATTATTCACCAATATAAAGGAGAGAGATTATTGAAAACGAATGGAGAAGCTCTTTCACAGACAGAGACTCACAAAGGAGAGTAATGGCCCCTCGATGCTCTTCGTCCTCGTTCAACATCTGCTAAAATTCAATTATCAATTTATAATCATCATCCTTTTCAATATATTTTAACTTCGACTTGAGTAAATTCCAAGAAATACACTTACTTTCATATCTGGTTGTCTGCTAGTCCATTTTGTCCCGTGCCTCTCTCTCTCTCTCTCTGTCTCTCTCTCTCTCTCACTCGTCCCTCTTCTTCGCTTTATCTCTCCCACCGAACGCCATAGAAATCAAACAATAACAATAGGAACAAGCGAAAAGTCTCAATCACCCTTGCCACCACCACACCCTCTTCAAATTTCAACCCAGACCCAATGTTAATCACTCATCCCTCTCTTCCAAGCAACCATCTTTCTTCCACCAAACTCACCTCACCTCTCTCACCGTCTCTCTAAATACCCAACTCCCCATTTCCCCTTTATAATTTTTATATTCTGTACTCTCACTCGTTTAATTATTAAACTCCACAAAGCATAATGGCTCGCCTCTACCGATCCAAATCCTGCCATCTCTTCGGGCTGCCCGAGTTCAACATGGCCCCTCCGAGCCCATTTTCCTATCAAAACAATGGAGACAAAAAACAAGATGAAGATGGAGAACAAGAAGAGGAAGAGGAAGAGGAAGAGGAAGGGCTGGAATTTGAAGAGTTGGGTTATGAAGACGAGGTTCTGCGGAATCCCATGTCAACCCCATTTCTTAGTCCCACAATAAGAGCCAATGGGCACAGCAAAGGTCGAAACTTTCATGGTCACCACCAGCAGCAGCATCAGTTTGCCATCATGGATATTTTGGTGGCTGCTTTGAGGAAGTCTTTGATAACTTGCAGTGTGGAGAGGGATGACGTGGCTTCCCCTATCGATATCAGTTCTCCTACTGAAGTAAGGCACGTTTCGCATGTCACATTTGATAGGTTTAATGGGTTTCTGGGTTTGCCCACTGAGCTTGAGCCTGAGGTTCCCAGGAAGGCGCCTAGTGCCAGGTGAGACCTCCTGTAATTTTTTTTTTGCAATTTCATTTTTTATTTTTGAAGTGGTTAAGGATTTGTATAGTGTCATGTGGAAATCTTTAGGCCTTTGGATTGGTTTGGAGTACCTATTGGCTGAATTCAAGGTTTGACAAATCCAAGTTTATTCATACTTGCATTTTGTGTGTTCTAGTTAAATTACTACTTTGCTTGTTGTGATGAGAGTGGCAAAATTATTGTCCTTCTATTGATCTCTTTACACTTGGAATCAGTTGTGATTTCTGATCTTCTTTTGCCTTCTCTTAACTTAGAATGATGCAAGGCCTGCTATCATGGCTTGTGAAATTGGTCCTTTTTATTCTGGTATCAAAGGGAAATTAAAGAAGTGGCCGCTGGATTGAAATGGTTTTTTCTTTTGTGTTAAACACCTAACTTGAACAAAGTTGTGAATCCCCTCCTTTATGTTAGTCACGACAGTTATCGCTTTACCTGATCTCAAGAACAGAGTTTTCCTCTGCTTAATACAATTGGCTGAGGAAATTGGTTAGTGAAGTTCATATATGGGGTTGTTACCGAGAAAAAAATAGTTCATATTTGGGGAGGAAATATTAAGGATGATGTGAATGAGGATTTTAAGAAGTAGAAAGATGAGGTGGTTCCGACAGAGGCTTCTACTTGTTGGATTGTTTTCCATCTATATCGTAATAATTTTGCTCCCTTCCATATCATAAAAAGGCACTAGGTACTTAAAGGATAAAACATGCAGGGGATTTATGGTTTTTCATTTTATGTTTATCATAAAGGCAGAAATTTCTGCTGTTCAGTTTCCAGTGGCTCTATGCAAATCCATTTGCACAGGGTTGCCAACAGTTGATCTGTTGGTGTGTTGTTTGTGAAACATCTCTGCTCCAATTTTCTTTCATTTTTATTTTCATGAGCATATTTTCCTATAAAAGCTGATATTTGAAGTTAGATTTGGGAACTATATATGTTTTAGAAGTTTAAATACATATCTTACATCCATTTCCTTTAGTCCTAGTATTAGGGTTTCTGTACAGTTCTATTTGACTAATGGGATACACTTCTTGTCATTTAGTGCAAGCGTGTTTGGGGTCTCTGCCAAGTCAATGCAGTGTTCTTATGATAATAATGGAAACAGTGTGCCAACAATACTTCTTATGATGCAAAAGCGATTATATTCTGGAGGAGGCCTTCAAGTAAGTTTCTGTTATGTTTTAGTAGCTAAATTTTACTTGTATGCTTCTTTGAACTTCTAAGGAAACATGAGGTTTTGTTTCATTCTTCTCCTGCTGACAGGCAGAAGGAATATTCAGAATAAATGCTGAAAATAGTCAAGAAGAGCTTGTTCGGGACCAATTGAACAAAGGTGTAGTGCCGCATGGAATTGATGTTCATTGTTTAGCAGGTTTGATAAAGGTAAAATACTTAACATTTCTTATAGGACTCCTCCATTTTGCATTTGTATTTGATTTATACATCCACTGGCTTCTTCTTCAGGATATTAAGTAATGTTTATAACGTGTGTCGACTTTCAATTGTCTCTTCAAGCTCTCCAAATCATGAAATGTTTAGATCTAATACACCCGTTTGAGTTAAACCATTCATTTATGTCAATTAAAATTCTAAACGCGTTTTCTATAATTTTTGGTTTGTGTCCTTTCCATTTTTACAATTATCAACTTTTTTCCCTCCTTAATACTAATGGCTGCTCCCCACCTCCCCTTCAACTCCGTAGGCATGGTTTAGAGAGCTTCCTGTAAGAGTACTTGATTCGCTCACACCAGAACAAGTGATGCGGTGCAACACGGAAGATGACTGCACAGGACTTTTGAAGACACTTCCTCCAACAGAAGCTTCACTGCTTGATTGGGCCATCAATTTGATGGCTGATGTTGCACAGAACGAACATCACAACAAGATGAATGCTCGCAACATTGCTATGGTTTTTGCACCTAACATGACTGAGGTTGGTAGCATTTGATTTAACATGGCTGTTTCTACTTGCTTTATGTGTGAAAATGTCTTATGTTTGCTATACGCAGTTTGCCTCTGTTTGCTTTGTAACTTTTTCCATTTTGAGTAATGGACCTAATGCTCCGACCTAATAGTTGTTATAGCATTATAGCTTTCAAGTAGAACTGCTGCTGCTGATATATACACCATTTTGAATTTCCTAGAAAAGATAAAATGAACTGTTGTTCGTTTGGCCCCAAAGCAGGTCAAGTTGGTCGAGGCTCTTGACAACCCATTTTAGATGGATTACCCCACTTGGATTCCCGCAAATAACACCTTTATGATTACCTGATACCTAAGTCAAGTGTAGACCTAGTTTTTTCAGGTTTATCCAGCCCATCTATTAAAGTATGAATTGAGGTTCCAGATCATCAAAAGATTGTTGTTCCGTTTCATGTCCGGAAATGAATCTCTGTTTTATGAATTCATTTTGTCAAGTTTATTCTAGCGCGGATCCACAGTTAGTATTATAGTCTCTACAGGCCTAACTTATGTTGTAATCATCACATTCCAATCCTTTTTGTTCACAAACAAATATAAAGCTTTTTCCATGGACTGAACGAGAATTGTTACTGCAGATGGCAGATCCTTTAACGGCATTGATACACGCAGTGCAAGTTATGAATTTCCTCAAGACATTGATTCTAAAAAATCTGCGGGAGAGAGACGAAGCGGCTGCAGAGGCTATTCTTCAGTCATCATGCTCAAAATCTTCCAACCACATCAGTCACAATTTGTATTCACTTATGGCTGAGTCTTTTGATACAAGTGACAGCAAGGACCCTGCTCATGATATCTCATCCGCGAGCACCACTTTGGACAGCCCAAAAGCCGACATTGATGAGAAACTTTGGTGCTCTCCGGTAATAAGTGATGCCGAAGATGAACTTGAGTCCAATTCGCATAGCAGCACATGCAATAAGTATGAACTCGAGTATTCCGAGAATGGATGTAGAAGTGGATACGAAGCTGAAGACTGGTTAAGTTTGAGGAGAGGAGTGCGGAAGCTATGCACACACCCGGTGTTACAGTTTAGTCAGCCGGCTAAGAAGGCCTCGAATGTCGAGATTGTACATAGTAGAAGAGAAGGTGGAGAAGCATGGGCATAGAAATGGGAAGCTGAGAAGTCTGATTTTTCCATATGTTTGTGGTGTGTAAACTTTTTATATTATAGTAAATGTTAGCATTTTGTTTTGTTCTTTATGTAGACAGATAAAATGGATGGAAGGAAGGAACTAACTAGAGGTCTAGTGGAATGGGTAGTACTCTTTAAAAGGGGCGGCATTGTAGCCTAATGGTTTGATTTATGACTTTGTGTGATTTAATAACAATGGTGGAGATTTGGTACAAAGTGAGATCCTCAAAGGAAGGATACAGCGGCGCAGGCTTTCTTTCTTTTCTTTTCACAAATAGGAGCCCAATATGCACATTTCCGTATGACAAGCAATTCACTTTCATTTTTACTTTTTAGTTTTCACTCATGTCAATTTTGGACAGAAATAAGTGGATAAATACAAAAATAGAAGATCGTAAAAATTACTTTCGTTCTCCCGCTCTCCAGTTAAATGGGCTTGTGGTTAATTTTGGACACATTTGAGCACGGACGTGAACCAAATAAGCACGTGGCTGCACTAATGGGCTTGTGGTTAATTCTAGGCGCTCTTTGCCTAGCCCCATCGCCCTTAGGTGCAGCATACCTCCCACTAATCATCATCATTGGGCTGGGTTGGGCAAGCCCGGCTCAAAATTTTTGGACTTGTGCTGGGTCGGGCCGGGTCTAGTTCGCAATTTAAAAAATACCAGGCCGGTTTAGGCGGGATTGATCATAAATATGAAAGCCCATGCCCTTTGTCAGGCTGAGTTTGGGCCGGACTTTTATCGAGCTTTATGAGTCGGGCCTACTAAGCCCACTTGGGCCGGGCCTACTAAGCCTACTTCTACCTACCTAATTATAAAAGTGTGAGTTGAGCTTAAATATCATTATTGAATATTGAGACAAGGTAAGGAGGGGACCTATTGGGTTCGGAGAATTGACTTAACTTTTCGATCACAAAGTCGAGACATAGTAAGGTAGTCACTAATCACAAATCTACTTGAATTGTAGTAAGTTCTACGAAGAGTTACCCGAAGGGCTAGCTCTTGAGAGATTCTTTGTGGAGTTATGCTACTTTTAATTGTCACTCAGTGTAATAAAGGTATTAGAATCAAAGTGGGTAAAAAATAGTGAATTTGGTGAATTTCCTATATCAAATTGCAATGACCCAAGTAACCTTTTCGATAAAGATGGAACAGTGGGATGTGGAGTTGTATATAAAAACATGCATTTCTATAAAAACTAGGTTGAGTTTGGGTTGGAGTTTTGAGTTTGGGCTGAAATAGTAGTAATAAGATTTGACTAGGTATTAATTTTTAATTATTTTATATATTCGGGCTTATAGGTTAGGTTTACATGGGCGGGTTGGACTGGACTTACCAGACCTTATCCGGCATATCGGGTTTGAATACCCTAAGCCCAAATCCAGTATGTCAACATGCGGGCCGAGTTGGGTTTTTTGTCATCGGGCCTACCGTGTAACGACCCGTCCCGGGAGTCGGAATTAGTAAAGTGATTAGTGACGGATTAGTACGCTTAATTGGTGGTTAGTTGGCTACTTTTAGACCTTGGGCGTAAAATGACGATTTTGCCCCTAGAATGGGCAAAAAGTTGACTTTGAGTTCGGGTGGTCAATTGGACATTGACCGATGACCGTGACGTAATTTGGGACATCACGAGTCCGAAGACAGGTGGCACGCCCGATTCCGACATCCGAGGAGAAAGTTATGATGTTCGGAAGGTTGATGGCGTTACCGTAATTTAGGTAAACGAAGGGGGAAAAGTTGACTTTTCGCACGATAAGGTTTTTACACGTAGACCTAGGACCGTTAGGTAGATCTCGTCGTCCTGAGTACAACGACAGGCGGCATGCCTTCATCGGACGTCAGACGAGCGAGATACGGTTAAGGGTAAAATCGTAATTTGGACATTAGGGGTATTTTGGTCTTTTTGTGCCTTGGGAATTGGGCCAATCTGATAAGGCCAAGTGTACAGGAGTGATTGGGATATTTTTGGGTTTGGACCACAGGATTGTGGACACGTGGGGTGTGTGTAGTGGCTTCTAGGTTGCACGGGCAAAAAATTAACCGTGTGTGTGTGTTAGTCGTGTTCGAAGAGGGAGAAACAGAGAGTGAGATTGAGGGAGGAATTGATCGATTGCAGTGTGTGTTTGTGTGTTCTGGTGATCGAGTGAGTGAGCAGAGATTAAGTGGAAGGTTGGTGAGTGTTCTGGTGAGCGTGAGGGGAGACTTGGAACTGTGAGGAAAACCAGAGGACATAGAGCTGAGGACCACCGTGCACGGTTGTGCACTTCCAGTGACCAAACTATCAAATTGAACCCGTGGTGGTTTCGGGAGACCTGAGGGGAGTCGAGTAGGCACGGCGGAGCTCACGGTGGCGGCATGAGCACAGGTAATTTCTTCAATTTCTTTTGGTTGCTCTGTTTTGCCGTGTATTTTCAAACTGGAAGTCGTGACTTTTGGGGCTGAGTCGAGATGTCTGGTGAGTTCTAGTAAGTTTAGTTGGTCCCTAGGAACCTATAGGATTCGAAACCGTGACGGGGGATTGCACGGTTGACCGGGAACTAGAACAGGGTTTTGACGGGTTTTAGTTCGAGCTTGAGGGAGGTGGTTTAGAGGTCGTGTCGTCGTGTTTGGTTGAAGGGAATAGATTATTAGGAAGGGGACGAAGCTACTGGTGGAAAAAAGAAGGAAAATGGTGGAGGAACGGTGTGGAACCGGTCACGCCGGTTCAGACCGGTCGAACGGCTGAGGAAGACGATGAACAGTGTTCTGTGTGCAGGCGCGTGAGGCCCACGTGCAGCCACTTTGGGCGGCGCGTGGGGGCGCGTGGAGCATTTTTCGGGGAAGTTTTCAACTAGGTTTTTGGTCTAATCGATGTAACGAATCCGTTGGGACAAATTTCGGGACGATCGGACGTTGTTTCGGGTTAGTTCTACGAGGTTGAAGATTTAGGGTCCCGGTTAGTTACGTTCGAAGTTCGGGAAAATTGGGGAAAATTAGGAGAACCCTAGTGGACGTGCTAGTGACATACTTTGGTGGCTTGTGACAGGATCAGGAATCCCCGAGGAGGTCGAGGAACGTACAGGACGTACGGGACGCGACTGACGTACCCGGTAACTGTGAGTGGGCTTCTTCCTTAAAACTGAGCATGCATAACTGCTTTTAATTACTTGTTTTATGGTTTTCATTATGATTTCATGATTATTGAATACTTTATACCTGTTTTATGAAATGGCACGATTTTCGAGGAAATTACGTATTTGACACGTTTTACGAGAAAAACTTGATTTCTGCTTATGATTCCATGGTTTTGGGATTTCAAAAGATAAATGGTTTTCAATGATTATAATGGATTTTGAGACATGATTTGGTGATCAAGGGTTTTTGGTTTTGAAATTGGATTTTGGAAAGCGAGATTTGGTTTTAAAGTTGAAAAGTGGTTTTCCAGATTTGAGTTCGGAATGACGGTTCTGGATGCCGGAAAGGCTTCAGACCAGTGGTTTCGGATTTGGGTTTGGGTATGGATTTAGAAATGGTTTTCAAATGGTTTTGGATTGGATTTTCTGGATCTGGTTATTGGGTTTAAAGACTCGGGAGTTTAAAGACTCAGATTATATTGAGGCCTGGATTGAGTTTAAAGACTCGGATAGGTCCAGTAGTTTTGATCGGATGATTATATTGGTATCTTATGCTTTACTGCTAATGTTTTATAACGTTATTTATCATATTGTGTTTATGTTGCTGCAGTTTCTATGATGAAATGATATGGTTTATAAATGTTTTCAGAAATTGGGTTATGCATGCATGTTTTCAAAACGGAGGGCCAAACCCTGGTTTGTTTATGAAATGGTTTTTGAAACTTTTATTCTTTTGGTCCACTCACACTTTCTGGTTTTTAATTGCCCTCCAGGTCGTGGAGCTAGCGCAGGGGTTGACGTTGAGGCAGCGTCAGAGGCATAGAGTGACCCCGGAGTGTTTCTGACGTTTTTCCGTTACAAGTTTTCCGTTGTGTGTGTAATAACTATGCGTAGAACTTCTATCTTTTCATTTTGTACTATGTTCTGTTTAACTGTTGACTCTGGGTTCTTTTGAATTCTCCTTCGTCTGGCAGTGAAATTTGTGGTTTTTGTGAGGTTATTTCGGTCTTTCGTGTTGGGTTGTCAGACGGGAGCAGGGTTCACCTCGGTTATCGGGGTAATAATCGGGGTGGGTCCTGACATACCGGGTACCCACAAGCCCGTGGATTTCTGGGCCAAATAGTGAAGGCTACCTCCTACATCTTTTGGCACCTACTTTACCGTCTGTAGTGGCCTCTATCCCCCTTTTCCCTCTCGTTTCTCTCTATCTCCACCAAAAAAATTGTGGGTTTTCCTACTTCCTTTCGAAGTGGCTCCTCCTCCACTTAATGTGTGGCTTCTCCACTACTTTTTGTACGGTTCTTCGGTTTCTTCGGTATGCACTATTTTCCCTTGTTCTTCAATTTTTGGCTCAGATCTTCATTTCATCTTCTCACATCTTAGTCATTTCCCACTTCCATCTCACTTCTATCCCATTCCTCCTTGCCTCTAGATCCCTCTAGATCTACTCCTTTTATTATCTTTGCTTCTCACCCAAAAATGAAAAGCCTTAGGCTTATTGTTATGTTTTTAATTATATTAACATTCAATTATGGTATTTCACTTCAATTTATGTTTATATTTAGATTTTTATATTACTAGTCATTGGCAGAACCCTATTGTGTCATATTCATTCATCATATATTTATTATATCAAAGTCATTTTATAGTTTTTATTAGTCCTATATAACCATAATTGGGTATTTAAGTTTTTCCCAAAGTTTCATTCCAAATTTCCAACTTTTAGACCGAATTTCCGTCATTTTTGTTGACCGTAAACGATATCAATATCGATACCGATATTTGGGGCGAGATATCCGTAAATTTGACTAGCGATATATCCATCGATATCGATATTTTCATCCTTGGATGTAAGTTCATATCGCTACTTTATTCAATAAACGCACAGTAATTTAGTGGAATCGAAAATACTCTCTCTCGCGTCTAAAATGACAAATATAATTTTATATTATAGAGGGACCACAATAAATGAATCAAAATAACTAATGGATTACTAAAACAATGGAGGAACGAAGGTCACCCAAGAAAATATTATTTGCTGCTTACTAAATCTTTTCGGCAAGGGTTATTGCTTTTGTTTTGTTTTTTTAATTTTTCAATATCTTTAAGTCCTTATTTGGTTTTTTAAATTTAATTTCAATGTGTAAAAAGCAATGCTCAATCCACCAGTAAAAAAGAATAGACATCTAGTAAATTTTGTGCGGGAGTTCCATGAGCTAGTGTGTTGTTCTAGTTCCACATAATAATTTCTCCTCCCCAAGTATATATGTATACCAAAAAAAAATTCACAAACCCCTAATCTCTGTCCTTGCGGAAAAACCAACCTCGTTGGTGGCAGCCCATCTTCTTCCATTATTTTCTTCTCATTTTTCTTATTTTCTCTCCTGCATTGCCCATTATCTACTTGTTGATTCAATTTGTGTTTAGCCCACCTGGTGGATGGGCGTTGATTCCGCTAATCTTGTCTCTGCCTTGCCATTATAGTGGCTTATTTGGCAGCATGGGCATGGTCTCTGCGACGTGAGATCCGTTGATGGTAAGATCTAGGTGGGAAAATTTTCAGATCTATACGAGTATTGTTGTGGCTTGTGGCTATTGATGTGACCTGTGTTTCGACGATGGCCATGTTGCGACAACATTTGCTGAAACCAAGGCTTGCTGCGAAGACGACGATGCTGCATTTTCTGCAATTCATGGTTATGCTTCAACGACATTATTATGGTTGCGGTGACGCTTGGGAGGTGGCGTTGTTGCAGCTGCATTTTTGGGACTGCAATGATGCTTTGTTGGTATTTAGAGCTCTGGAATTAGAAATGTAGAAGAACACGAGCAAAGTAGCAGCTCATGTATGGATATCGATCTCGAACATTAGTTGAACATGATTGTGTTTAGGATAGATTAGGATTTCTTCTATTTTCTATTGATGAAAGTCAGATGATGATTATGAATCGAATCTGTGTGAATTGCAGTATCATGTTTAGTGCACACCAACTGTTTGATAAATAACTTGTTAGCTTTTCCTTAGAGAGAATTTTATGAAATTCCTCAATTACCAGATTCTCATAGATTCAATTCGGATACATGCATTACATGAGTAAGAAAACGGTTTGGATTGGTATAACCATTGTAATGGCAAGCACCAATTACATTAGGACACCAAACACTAGTCGAGAAGTTATGACAACTAGAACATCTTATCCTCCAAGTAATCCACCTCACTTAAATTTTGTTTTTGTAGTTGATATCACAGCATACACACACCTACACCCGAGTTCCACCTCACTAACTCACATAATCCATTCATGCAGTGTTTAGTTCAAAAGCCGACACTCTCCTCTAAGCTATGCACTGAAATGACACCAAGCATTCCCATAAGATAAGTAAACCTATCTTTAGCTAATACCTTTAATAAAGATATCAGCAATTTGTTCTTCAAACTTGTAGTAGAATCGTTTAATTTTTCCAGCTTGAATTGTCTCCCTGATGAGATAAAATCTTATTTTAATATGCTTTGTCTTCTGGTGGTTCTTAGACATGGCAATAAATGAAGTACTGTTACATATAATAGGTGGTGTGAGGACTTGTGCCTTGGAGACATGGTTAGCAATTCCACATAGCCCGGGGAGATATGGGGCATGCGCCTTATATGTGTGGGCGCACATTTATCCAACAGAAGACCTTTTGGGAGCTCACTAGCTTTGAAGTTGGTTAGAACTCCAAAGTTAAACGGGTAAGAGCTAGTGCAATCCTAGGATGGGTGACCCACTAGGAAGTTGCACGTGAGCTCCCGAGAACAAAACTGTGAGAATTGGGCCCATAGCGAACAATATCTTGTTGGAGAAGGTCGGGTCATGACAATTTGGTATCATAGCCCAACCCCGGTCGGAATTGAGTGTCCCAGCGAAGACGCTGGGCTCCAAGGGAGGTGGATTGTCAGGACCCGTGCCTTAGAGGTATGGTTAACAATCCCACATCGTCCGGGGAGATCTGGGAGATGCGCCTTATATGTGTGGGCGCACATCTATTCAACAGAAGGCCTTTTGGGAGCTCACTGGCTTTGGAGTTGGTTGGAACTCCAAAGTTAAGCGAGTAGGGGCTGGTGCAATCCCATTATGGGTGACCCAAATAGAAGTTGCACGTGAGCTCCCGATAATAAAACTGTGAGGGCTGGGCCTAAAGCGGATAATATCCTATTGGAAAAGGTCGGGTCGTGACATGTAGGTCTAGCCTGCTCTTTACCAAAGTCTTATGGAACAAATCTTAACCATTTGGTTTGTTTTATTGCCTATGATGCACTCACATATTTTGCTTCTGTAGTTGATAAAGCCACACAATTTTGCTTTATAGATACCCAAGAGAACACTCCATTTCCAAATGAGAAAGCATATCATGAGGTACTTCTCGTGTCATCTAGAATACTACTCCGATCTAAGTTATAGTAGCCTATAAGGGTAGTTTGCCCTTCTCGTATTCAATTCCATGAGTAATTGTCCCTTGAATGTACCTCAAAACCCTTTTAGCTATACCATAGTATTTCTTTGAAAGACTATGCATATATCTTGACAATAGACTAGCAACAATCACAATATATGGCCTAGCAGCAATTAGATAAGCCAAATTGCCAAGAACTTTTTTATACATGCCTTCATCTGCAGTCTTAGAGCCATCATTTCTGCTCATGTAGTCTATCATCTGTCGGAAGTGGTGAGCTCATAGGTTTGGAGTCCTTCATTCCAAACTTGTCAAGAAATGTTTAAGCATATTTCTTCTAATGAATGAATATGTATTTGTTAGCTTGAATTAAGGCCTATGCCTAGGAAATGATGTAGAAGCCCCAATATCTCATCTCATACTTTTCCATCATATCATGTTTGAATTCCTCCATCAATATGTCACAATTTCCTGTATAAATAATATCATCCACATAGATTGAAACAATTAAGGTCATGTCATCCTTAGGTTCTTTCATTTAAAGTTTAGCCCCATTAGGACTCTACTAGCATCTACATCAGGGTAAGTGAGAACCTATCTCACCATATCAAGCTGTAGGGGCTTGTTTCAATCCATACAAAGCTTTTTTGAGCTTGTACACCTTGCCGTCTTCAATGTGAGTTTCAAAACCTTCCGATTGCACAACATAGACCTCATATTCTAGTGCCAATTTAGAAAATCTAATTTTACATCCAATTGGTACAAACTCCAGCTTTTTTGAGTAGCCAATGCAATGAGAGTCCTGTTTGTATCCAACCTTGCTACTAGTGTAAATTCTCACTCAAGTCTATGCCAGACTTCTGAGTATAACCTTAAGCCACTAGTCTTGCCTTATGTTACTGGATTGTACCATCCAGATTAAACTTTTTCTTGTAAACCCATTTTACACCAATGATAAGCTTGTCACTTCATCTCTTCACTAACTCTCGTGCTGAGTTTTCTCAATCGTGTTAATCTCATTCTCCATAAATTTCTTCCAAGACTTTTCCTTACCAACATCTGCAAAGGTTTTTAGGTTCAACAATAGACATATGACATCTTGCATAAACCTTACTCAAACTTCTGAGTTTGACTGGTGTAGAACTAACTATAGTGTTCTGACTTCCACTAGATGCAGTAGGATCATCTTATTATTGACACAGAGTCTGAGGATTAGCAATTGGTTCTACAAGATCCATTTTGAACTCCTATGGAATGGACACATTACCTTCTTGTTAGATTCTCAGTTCCACATTGAATTCTCATTTAAAATCACACGCCTTGAAACCATGATCTTCTTAGTTTTTAAGTTATAGAACCTACAACCTTTTTCATTGGTGACATACCCCCACAAACATGCCTTTGATTGATGAATCATCAAGTTTATGCCTTAATTGATTAGGAATGTGAACATAGCACACTAAGCGAAACACTCTCAGATGCTTTATATAAGGTTTTTTTTTCCACTAAACACCTTAAATGGCGTCTTCTTCAAAACTGCTTTAGTAGGATACCTGCTAAGTAGATACACAACTGTATTAACAACTTCAGTCCAAAACTCAAAAGGCATTTTCTTATAATGAAGCATGGACTTGGCCATTTCCACCACATTCCTGTTTTTCCTTTCATCAACACTATTTTGTTGAGTAAAGTGTGATAATGCAAATTTTTTCTCAATGCCTCCATTTTCATAGAATTATGTATATTATTGAGATGTAATCTCATCTCCTATCTCACTTCTCAGTACCTTAATCTTGTAAAAACTTTTCAATTCAACCATAGCTTTGAATTTCTTGAAAACATTAAACACGCCAGACTTGTATTTCAAGAAGTAAACCCAACAAATAGTTCATCTATGAATATAGAAGGTATTTATTACCTCCCATAGTCTCAATTTCCATGGGCCACATACATGAATAAGAATAAGTTCATGTGGAATAAGTGCTCTCCCTGCTTTCTCATTGTCAAAACTTTTCATGTGTTGTTTTCCTTAGATACACTTTTCACACACTTCATTGTTCTCAGGAAAAATTAGTAATCCATAGACCATCTCCTATGATTGCAAAGTCATTAAACTAGTGAAGCTTAAATGACCAAACTTTCTATGCCATAGCCAAGCATTTCACACCATAAGGGCTCTTCTAGCTATTGCATTCACATACTCTAGGGAGAGAGGGAAGCATCTACTTCCAAATAATTGGAATAGATGCCACACACCGAGTAAGTTGACCGTCTTTATAAGGACCGAGAAATTTCAAAAAAATAAAATGACGGTTTTGCCCCTAAAGGTGAAAAAGTTGACTTTTTTATTGGAACGCCTTGTGAACATTCCATAAGGATCGTTACGAAGGTCTCAAATTCTTGAATATGTAGACAGATAGTACGCTGAAAAAGGGGTTCGGATAAATTTGTTATGGGTCAAAAAATAGCTAGGGGCATTTTGGTCATTTTGAATATGAGGGTAGTTTCGTAATTTTGCATCAAGGATCTAGTGTTTTCTAGAAATCTCTACAATTTTCTTTATTTTCCCTCCGTAAAACTTCCACCAACTTACCCATGTTATATATATATATATATGCGTGTATTTAGTGTGTAAGTAAGCAATTCAGTGGTGGTTGATTGAAAGAAAAGAAAATGGTGAAAAAATAAAGGAAACCGAGAGCTGAGGGGGAGAACCAGGAAGGAAAGAAAGAGAGAATATAGAGGAGAGGCCCTGATAGATAGAAGGGCCAGAAAATGAAGAGGAGGAAGGGAGAAACCCTCAGAGAACTGAGAGCTGAAATGCAAGCTTGAGAAAGAAATTTTGATTCTTAAACACCAATTAGGTATTTCGGTGTAGTAGCTTGAAACCAAGCTTCTTGTGAGGTTCTAAATGTTCCTACGATCCTAGTGAGTCATTAATATGGAAGTTTGGACATGAAAATTATCTGGACAGAGAGACGATGGAAACGACCGAAACTTGAAAGGTATGTTCTTGAATTCTTGATCAAACTATTTGATTTTGAGTAAATAGAACCTCTTATGGACTTGATTAGAATAATTGGACGAAGAAAAAGCTTGAAAAATAACGGAATTGGAATTGGGTCGTGTTTGGAATAATGTTTTTGCCAATATGTTATGTGGTCAAATGCTAACTTTCTATTCAGAATAATGTTTGGAATCGGGTCGTGTTTGAAAAGAAAATGGACATTTTGCCCCTATGTTATGTGGTCAAATGTTGACTTTCTATTCAGAATAATGTTTGGACTTTATGTGAAGACCGTTGTGTAGGTCTCGAGACGTTGAGTCCGTAGACAGGTGACACGTCAAAATCAGAACTCGGATGTGACCCTTAAGGGTCTAAAATGGCCAGAGGAATTTTGGTAATTTTTGAGCAAGGGGTAAAATAGTAAGTTGGGTCCATTTTGCGGAGTCACTGCATGCAGGCTTGTGACACATGTCACCAGTGTAAGGGATTGCTGGCCTGCACGTGGCTTCGTTTGAGGCTACTGAGTGTTAATTCAATCGAAAAACAAAACCATCAAAACCATTGTTGATCTTCATCAATTGGCAGCAATCTTTGAGAGAACTGAGAACTTGAGAACCTGAGAGGAACTAAGATTGAAAAACGTGAAGGAAAAAGAGATAAAAAGAGAGGAAAACACAGAAAAACCTGAAACCCAACCACGAGATACACAAAAAAATTGAAAGATTGGAACCTTGGATTTGGACTCGAATTGAAGAAATTGAACTTAGATTCTTATTTCTGGAATCTTTTCGAAAAAACCCATCTCAAAATCGAAGGAATTCGATGATGAACAGACCAAGAACAGTACCTGCGAAACCTTGAAATTTTCAAGCTTAATTTCGATCATTTTGATGTAAGATTGAATCAAATTGGACTCATAATTGGGTTTAGAAGTATCCTATATTGGTTTTGGGTTGATTAGATTCGAGAAATCATATACAATTAACTAGAATTGAATTCAGGTAAAAAATGGGGTCGAATGACCCGTTTTTGCAGGAAAACAGGCGAGAGAGACGATGACTAGTGTCAGGCGCGTGGGCTACATGTGCAGACGCTTGCGGTGGCTCGTGGGCACATTTCTTGAGGTATGGTGAACATGATTTTTCATGTAATAGATGTAACAAACATTTTGACGCAGGTTTCGATTTGATCAGACACAGTTTGATTATAGTTTTGGATGTTCGAAGTTTTATGTTTACATTTGTAATACTTATTTAAATCTCAGAAAATTTGGGGATTGTATTGTGAGGTTATTGGGGATGTTAATGATCCTCAATAGTGGGTTTTGACATGATTGACCATTCTTCGAAATTACGGAAAAACGTACAGTTCGGAATCGAGCAGTTTGGACGGTGTATGAGTGGACATTTGTTTTATAAACTTTGATGCATGCATAGTTAAATGTGTTTTGTTATTTATTGCATGATTGGATTGCAATGATTTGAATGATGGTTTGAGGTCATTACTTGATGATTTGGTGGACTTAATTGTTGGTTTATGAACAATTTTACGGATTTACGTGAAAATAGCATTTTGGGCTCGAACCCTGTTTAAACATCATTTTGACTTGGATTTGGAGTCAAATGTGAATATATGATTGAGTTGATAGTTTTCGGATTTATGAAATGATTTATGGACACGTTTTTTTACGATGATTTCATGGAAATGATGTTTTGGGCATGAGACCTTGTTGGAAATGATATTTTGGGCTTGAGACCCTGTTGAAATCAAACATGTGTTTGTGATATGGTTTGTGTTTGTGATTGTGGATACTGGTACGTTTCCGGATGATGTGAGTGTAATCCCTAGACGTGACTCAGATGTGCGTGAGTGCAGTCTCCGAGTATGTGGTACGTCTAGATGTTACGTGTGTAGTTCCCCAACATGGCTCAGATGTTGCGAGTGTAGTCCCTAGACGTGACTCAGATTTTACGTGGGTGTAGTTCCCGAGTATGTGGTACTTCTAGATGTTGCGTGTGCACTCCCCGAGATGGCCTACGCATAGTGTGACAGGACCCGTACCAACTGGACTTTGATAACCGTGCCCGGTCCTGCTCTTGTCTGACAAGTCAACTGAAGTCCCGAAACTACCCTTCAGCACCTGTCAGACAAGGGATAACTGCACTGATTTCCACTCATGCCTCCGCCTCTCGATCAGCCCCGAACGTCGTGCCACCGCCTGGAGGGTCATCAAAACAGGAAAGGTGTGAGTGGACAAAAATAATATCATTTAAAAACACATTTATCAAAATACATCATTTACCCTCCAGTTTATCAAACCATGCATGCATAGAATCAACATATGAAGAACATCACCAGCTTTCTAGCCAAATCTCATGAAAACATCAAATCCCGGCTCTCAAGCCCAAATGCCATTTAAATCATTTCATAAAACCATTTTATCACATAATAAAGCATATAACCCGGGAATTACACATCCGAGGATCCTCTGGGAATTACACATCCAGAGTCGTCATTCTGCTGGGAATTACACATCCAGCCCTACTGGGAATTACACATCCAGCCTTGCTGAGAATTACACATCCAGCCTCACCGATAATTACACATCAGGTCCCTCTGGAATTACACATCCGGAGTCCCTCCAGGAATTACACATCTGGAGTCACTTCGGGAATTACACATCCGAAGTCTACCCAGGAATTACACATCTGGGGCATCAAGCATCATACACAATCAAAATCGTTATTTCAAAATCATCATTAAAACCATGCCAAAACCATTTATCACAGGGTCTCATGCTCAAATGTCATTTCTCATTTCTCGTAAATCCGTAAAATCATTAAATAATTCAATGCACGTAAATCCGTAAAACCATATCCGAAAATCATTCAATTCCCATCAAATCATCTTTAATTCACAATTTTACTCAAAACATCCTTTTAACATCCCGGGCCTAGCCCAAAATCATCAATTCCACGCAAATCCGTACACCGCAACCTCAGTTGCCCTTTTCACATAAATCCATAAAACATCTCAAAAGAATTATACATTCACCAAATCAATTTCCCGACTCAAAACCAATCTCAAATCCCGGGCTTTCGCCCAAAACAGTAATTTCACAGTCTCTCGAAAAACGTGTCCAAAACACTAATTAAAATAATCATTAAATCCAGAAATAATCACATCAAATCATTGCAATTCAAATCATACCATAAATCGTGTAAAACATTTAACTATGCATGCATGCTAGTTTATAAAACAAACGTCCACTCACACACCATCCAAACCGCTCTCTTTCCAAGCTGCACGCGTTTCCGTAATTTCTGAAATTTTCCAGGAATCTTGAATCCTGTGCAAAATCATTACTCAGGGTCACTAACGACTTAATTAACATCATACTAATTCCCCATAAATTTCTGGGAATTAAATATTATTTAAACACGTAACATAAACCTTCGGACCCTCGAAACAATATCGAAGCGGTGTCCGATTAACTCGAAACCAACGCCAAAATGTTCGTTATGTTGCATAGAACAAAAGTCATGTTGAACTCACCTCGAGAATTGGGCCCACGCGGCCTCAAGCGCCTCCGTGAGTGGCTGCGCGTGAAGTCCACGCGCCTGCTACAGTGTCACCATCTTCACCCGATTTTTTGCAAACGGATCCCTGCGACCCTCAACATGACCCTTTTAATTCTCTGTCAATTCAACATCTTTTTCAACAATTCAAACGTCTATTTGCATCGAAATAGGTTGAATTAGGGATCTGTAAACTTAATTACATAGGAGCTTACCTCAATTCAGTCGAATCAAACTCGACTATTCGAAGAACACCGAATCACTGTTCATCGTCCAATCTCCACAATTATCCTTGTTTTCCTTCAATTGACGCATCAAGGAGTTTCGTGGGATTCTCATAAACATCTTTTCAAGTTCAATTTCATCGTCCCATGTCTCAAATCCCACGACTCAAGCTCGAAAATTCAAGGTCCTCCCCTTCTCTGTTCTAATCCAAAACGAGTCCAATTCGCATCAATTTTCATTGGGTTCGACTCGTCTCAATCTCAGGAAGCTAAATCCAAGGTCAATTTCACTCATAAACGTCTAAGAATTTGAATTCAATCCTAAGGTCCATTTAAAGGTTTTCGGGTTTTCTGAGTTTAGGGGCCTATTTCCCTCAAGTTTCCTCTCAGTCTCACTCGTTTTCTCTGTGGTTTTATCTTACCGTCTCAAGTTTTATCTTTTTGGCCTCCTTCATCGATCAATTTCATCAACTTTAAACAAGGATTGGGCGGTTTTGTGTTTTCGTTGTTAGGCTTTCAAACAAGCCACTGATCTTTCAAACATGGTGACAAGTGTCACCAAGTGACCAATCCACATCCAAATTAGCTGAATCAGCCACTGATGCCGTCCTAATCACCTGCTGCCCAAAATTACCATTTTACCCTTCTATACACAAATGACCAAAATGCCCCTAGCATTCCTCAATCCATAACTTTTTCATCTGGACTCTGATTGACGCATGCCGCCTGTCTACGGATTCAGCATCCCGAGACCTATAAAATGGTACTTTCGAAAAGTCCAAACAAGGTCTCGATCGAAAAGTCAACAAATGGCCCCTTTTTAATCACTTTACCAAATTACCCTTAAACTTCCGAACATCATAACTTTCTCCTCGAATGTCGGAATAGGATGTGCCACCTGTCTATAAATTTGTGATGTCCCGAACTACTTCACAGTCATTGATCAAGCTCCGTTTGACCGCTCAAACCAAAAGTCAACTGTTCGTCCACTTCTAGGGGCAAAATCGTCATTTCCTTCAAATTTTCCAAATTTTCCATTTTCAAATTTCCGGGTCGTCACATAGTGCCCTTGTGATTATATGATTGTTTGTGCACTTTTGAGTAGTGCTGATGTTGTGATGTTGTGACCGATATCTATGCACTTGTGAGTAGTTCTGTTTGATTATTGTGTTTGATATTTGAGTACTGGTGACGAGTACTGTTGTTGATGTTCATTGTGACTGGTTTGATGTTGATGGTTATGTCTAGATGGTTTACATGATTTGATGAAACTGATTTGGGAAATGTGGGTCACGGGCTTTTGATGAATTATGGGTCTAACGGTTTTCGATGTGATATGGTTTGAAATCTGGTTCTTCATGTTTTACTCTATGCATGCATGATTTATAACTGGAGGGTAAACACTTCTTTTTGAAATGGATTTTCAAATGATGTTATTTTTTTCTTCTATCACCATTTATGTTTTTAATGACCCTCTAGGTCGTGGCATGAAGATCGAGGCTGATCGTGATGTGGAAGCATAAGCGGAAATCAGTACAGTCAACCATTGTCTGACAGGTGTTGAGGGTGTTTTCGGAACTTCAGTTGACTTGTCAGACGGGAGCAGGACCGGGCACGGTTATCAAGGTATTTTTGGGACGGGTCCTGTCATATTAGTATCAGTCCATTTGGGTATTGATTTTTGTTTGCATGTCATGCCTCCAAGGCGCGAGCCCAGTACACAGCCCGGTAGTGAGATGAGTATACGAGGGTATATGAGATCCCGGGATAGACTTCAGGATAGAATTGGCCTTGGATTGGGAGTTGAATGTCTAATACTGCGCTTTGGTAGTTTAGGATTTGTGTGGGTCTGGATAGTGAACCAGCCATGAGGTTTGAAATGTTACATGGATGGGCATGTTGGACCCTGGTGAGATAGTTGATTGAATTCCTCGGTCAGAGTGATTTTTGAGGTTTTAATGTGTGATGGGAGATTCTTAATAGGATGTGGTACCCCCAACAGTGTTTTGCTAGGTAATTAGACATGCCTGTGGCGGCATGGATTGTGAATGTTGAAAGTGGACTTGAGAGGAGTCAGAGAGTTGAGGTATCAAATGTTCTTAATATTGAACGAGGATTCATGTGGGAACCCAAGGTACTCCATGGTTGTTGGAGAGATACGAGGGGGGGAAGGGGGGGGGGGGGGGGTGGATAGATTGTGACGATCCGGAAATTCGGAAAAGGTAATTTCGAGAATTTGAAAAGAAAATGGACGTTTTTGCCCTTATGTTATGTGGTTAAATGTTGAATTTCTATTCAGAATACTGTTTGGACATTATGTGAAGGCCATTGTGTAGGTCTTGAGACGCTGAGTCCGTAGACAGGTGTCACATCGAAATCAAAGCTCGGACGTGACCATTACGGGTCAAAAATGGCCAAGGGTATTTTGGTAATTTTTGAGCAAGGGGTAAAATAGTAAGTTGGGTCCATTTTTTTGAGTCACTACCTGTAGGCTTGTGACACATGTCACCACAACAAAGGGGATTATTCGCCTACACATGGCTTCATTTGAGGCTGCTGAGTGTTAATTCAATCGAAAAACAAAACCATCAAAACCATTGTCGATCTTCATCAATTGGCAACAATCCTTGAGAGAATTGAGAACTCGAAAACTTGAGAGGAATTAAGAGTGAAAAGAGTGATGGAAAAAGAAAGAAAAAGAGAGGAAAACACAGAAAAACCCGAAACCCAACTAGGAGATACACAGAAAAATTGAAAGATTGGAACCTTGGATGTGAACTCGAATTGAAGCAATTGAAATTAGATTCTTATTTTTTGGATCCTTTCGAACAAAACCATCTAAAAATCGAAGGAATTCGACGAAGAACAGTACCTGCGATACCTTGAAATTTTCAAGCTTGAGTTCGATCATTTTGAGGTAAGATTGAATCAAATTGGACTCATAATTATGTTTACAAGTATCCTATATTGCTTTTGGGTTGATTAGAATCGAGAAATCATGGAAAATTAACTAGAATTGAATTCAGGTCAAAAATCTGGTCGAATGACCCGTTTCGCAGGAAAACGGGCGAAGGAGACGATGACTAGTGTCAGGCGCGTGTGCTACACGTGCAGTTGCTTGCGGTGGCGTGTAGGGGCGTTTGGACACATTTCTCGAGGTATGGTCGACATGATTTTTCATGTAATTGTTGTAACAAACATTTTGACGCATGTTTCGAGTCGATCAGACACGGTTTGGTTAAGTTTTGGATGTTCGAAGTGTTATGTTTACATTTGTAATACGTATTTAAATCCTAGAATAATTGGGGATTTTATTGTGCCGTTATTCGGGATGTTAATGATCCTAAATTGTGGTTTTTGACATGTTTGACAATTCTTGGAAATTACGGAAAAGCGTACAGCTCAGAATCGAGCAGTTTGGACGGTGTGTGAGTGGACATTTGTTTTATAAACTTTGATGCATGCATAGTTAAATGTGTTTTGTGATTTATTACATGATTGGATTGCAATGATTCAAATGATGGTTTGAGGTCATTACTTGATGATTTGGTGGACTTAATTGTTGGTTTATGAACAATTTTACGGATTTTCGTGAAAATAGCATTTTGGGCTCGGACCCTGTTTAAACATGATTTTGACTTGGATTTGGTGTCAAATGTGAATATATGATTGAGTTGATGGTTTTAGGATTTATGAAATGATTTATGGACACGTTTTTTTACGATGATTTCATGGAAATGATGTTTTGGACGTGAGACCTTGTTGAAAATCATATTTTGGGCTTGAGATCCTGTTGAAATCAAACATGTGTTTGTGATTGTGGATACTGGTATGTTTTCGGATGATGTGAGTGCAATCCATGGACGTGACTCGGATGTGTGTGAGTGCAGTCTCCGAGTATGTGGTACGTCTAGATGTTGCGTGTGTAGTTCTCGAACATGGCTCAAATGTTGCGAGTGCAGTCCCTAGACGTGACTTAGATGTTGCGTGAGTGTATTTCCCGAGTATGTGGTACGTCTAGATGTTGCTTGTGCAGTCCCCGAGATGGCCTACGCGTAGTGCCCTTGTGATTATATGATTGTTTGTGCACTTTTGAGTAGTGCTGATGTTGTGATGTTGTGACCGATATCTATGCACTTGTGAGTAGTGCTTATGTGATAATGTGATATTACGATTGATGTTTGTGCACTTGTGAGTAGTGCTGTTTGATTATTGTGCTTGATATTTGAGTACTGGTGACGAGTACTTTTATTGATGGTCATTGTGACTGGTTTGATGTTGATGGTTATGTCTAGATGGTTTACATGATTTGATGAAATTGATTTCGGGAAATGTGGGCCACATGCTTTTGATGTATTATGGTCCCACGGTTTTCTATGTGATATGTTTTGAAGTCTGGTTCTTCATATTTTACTCTATGCATGCATGATTTATAACTAGAGGGTAAAAAGTTTGTTTCGAAATGGATTTTCAAATGATGTTATTTTTGTCCACTAACACCTTTTATGTTTTTGATGACCCTCTAGGCCATGGCATGAAGATTGAGGCTGATCGCGATGTGGAGGCATAAGCGGAAATCAGTACAGTCAACCATTGTCTGACAGGTGTTGAGGGTGTTTTCGGAACTTCAGTTGACTTGTTAGACAGGAGCAGGACCGGGCACAGTTATCAAGGTCCTTTTGGGACGGGTTCTGTCATATTAGTATCAGTGCATTTGGGTACTGATTTTTGTTGCCATGTCATGCCTCCAATTCGAGAGCCCCGTACACGGCCCGGTAGTGAGACGAGTATACGAGGGTATATGAGATCCCGGGATAGACTTGGGGATAGAATTGGCCTTGGATTGGGGGTCGGATATCTAATATTGTGCTTTGGTAGCTTAAGATTTGTGTGGGTCCTGATAGTGAACCAGCCATGAGGTTTGAAATGTTACATGGATGGGCATGTTGGACCCGGATGAGATAGTTGAATGAATTCCTCGGTCAGAGTGATTTTTGAGGTTTTAATGTGTGATGGGAGATCCTTGATAGGATGTGGTACCCCTAACCGTGTTTTGCTAGGTAATTAGACAAGCCTATGGCGGCATGGACTGTGAATGCTGAAATTGGACTCGGGAGGAGTCAGAGAGTTGAGGTATCAAATGTTCTTAATGTTGAACGAGCGTTCATGTGAGAACCCTAGGTACTCCATGGTTGTTGGAGAGGTACTAGGGGGGGGGGGGTAGATTGTGACGACCCGGAAATTCGGAAAAGGTAATTCCGAGAATTTGAAAAGAAAATGGACGTTTTTGCCCTTATGTTATGTGGTTAAATGTTGACTTTCTATTCAGAATACTGTTTGGACTTTATGTGAATGCCATTGTGTAGGTCTTGAGACACTGAGTCTGTAGACAAGTGACACGTCGAAATCGGAGCTCAGACGTGACCATTGCGGGTAAAAAATGACCAGGGGTATTTTGGTAATTTTTGAGCAAAGGGTAAAATAGTAAGTTGGGTGCATTTTGCTGAGTCACTACCTGCAGGCTTGTGACACGTGTCACCACAACAAAGGGGATTGTTCGCCTGCATGTGGCTTCATTTGTGGTTGTTGAGTGTTAATTTAATCGAAAAACAAAACCATCAAAACCATTGTTGATCTTCATCAATTGGCAACAATCTTTGAGAGAATTGAGAACTCGAGAACTTGAGAGGAATTAAGAGTGAAAAGCGTGAAGGAAAAAGATAGAAAAAGAAAGGAAAACTAAAAAAAAACCCGAAACCCAACTCGGAGATACACAAAAAAATTGAAAGATTGGAACCTTGGATGTGAATTCGAATTGAAGCAATTGAACTTAGATTCTTATTTTTGGGATCCTTTCGAACAAAACCATCTCAAAATCGAAGGAATTCGATGAAGAACAGACCAAGAACAGTACATGTGATACCTTGAAATTTTCAAGCTTGATTTCGATCATTTTGAGGTAAGATAGAATCAAATTGGACTCATAATTGTGTTTAGAAGTATCCTATATTTTTTTTGGGTTGATTGGAATTGAGAAATCATGGAAAATTAACTGGAATTGAAGTTGGGTTGAAAATCGGGTTGAACGACCCGTTTTGCAGGAAAATGGGCGAGCGAGACGATGAATAGTGCCAGACGTGTTGGCTTCATGCGTAGCTGCTTGCGGTGGCGTGTGGGCACTTTTATTGAGGTATGGTCAACATGATTTTCAAGTAATCGATGTAATGAACATTTTGACACTGGTTTCGAATCGATTGGACATCGTATGTTTACGTTTTTAATACGTATTTAAATCCTGGAAAATTTGGGATTGTATTGTGAGATTACTAGGGATGTTATTGATCCTCGATAGTGGTTTTAGATAGGATTGGCGATTTTTGGAAATTTAGGAAAAACGTACAACTTGGAATCGTTCAGCTTGGACGGTGTGTGAGTGACCATTTGTTTTATAGACTGTGATGCATGCATGGTTAAATGTGTTATGTGATTTATTGTATGATTGGATTGCAATGACTTGAATGATGATTTTAGGTCATTACTTGATGATTTGGTGGACTTAATTGTTTGTTTCTGAACGATTTTACAGATTTACGTGAAAATAAAATTTTGGGCTCAAACCTTGTTCTAAAGATGATTTTGACTTCAATTTGGAGTCAAATGTGAATAAATGGTTGAATTGATGGTTTTTAGATTTATGAAATGATTTATGGACATGTTTTTTACGATGATTTCATGGATATGATGTTTTGGTCGTGAGACCCTGTTGGAAATGATATTTTGGGCTTGAGACCCTGTTGGAATCAAACATGTGTTTGTGATATGGTTTGTGTTTGTGATTGTGGATACTGGTACGTATCCGGAAAATGCGAGTGCATTCCCTAGACGTGACTTGGATGTGCGTGAGTGTAGTCTCTGAGTATGTGGTACGTGTAGATGTTGCATGTGCAGTTCCAGGACATGACTCAGATGTTGGGAGTGAAGTCCCTAGACGTGACTCGATTGTTGTGTGAGTGTAGTTCACGAGTATGTGGTACGCCTAGATGTTGCGTGTGCAGTCCCCGAGATGGCCTACGCGTAGTGCCCATGTGATTATATGATTATTTTTGCACTTGTGAGTAGTGGTGATGTTGTGACTGAAGTCTATGCACTTGTGGGTAGTGCTGATGTGATAATGTGATATTGCGATTGATGTTTGTGCACATGTGAGTAGTATTGTTTGATTATTGTGCTTGATATTTGAGTACTGGTGATGAGTACTGTTTTTGATGGTCATTGTGACTGGTTTGATGTTGATGGTTATGTCCTGATGGTTTACATGATTTGATGAAACAAATTTCGCGAAATGTGGCCATATACATTTGACGAATTATGGGTCCCACAGTTTTCTATGTGGTATGGTTTAAAATCCGGTTGTTCATATTTTACTCTATGCATGCTTGATTTATAACTGGAGGGTAAATAGTTCGTTTTGAAATGGATTTTTAAATGATTTTATTTTTTTCCACTCACACCTTTGATGTTTTTGATGACCCTCCAGGTCGTGGCACTAAGATCGGGGCTGATCGCGAGGTGGAGGCATGAACGGGAATCGATATAGTCCTCCCTTGTCTGACAGGTGCTGATGGTGTTTTTGGAAATTCAGTTGCCTTGTCAGACGGGAGCAGGACCATGCATCGTTATCAAAGTCCTTTTGGGACGGGTCATGTCAAGTCAGCTAGCCGGAGTCGGGCCTTGCACGTAGACCTGAGGGCTGATCCGCTGGAGGTTGCTGGTGATAGGCTGTGCGTGAGGCACATGCACAGACACTCACCAGCGCGTGAGGGCGCGTGCGGAGGTCAATTGCGGTCTGGTCAACATAAAGGTTCTTCCTTTTTCAAATCCTGAGTTTAATAGTCCAAAGGTTTGGGTTGATTGGAAACTGGTTGAGATAGTTATGCTTGTTCAAAGTTTCTATGTTTTATTTAAATATTCTTAATTAAACCTAAAATTTGGGAATAATTAAGGACTTAGCTATGAACATATTTGGATTTAAATGAAGTTATAATGACAAATTATGGTGAGTTCAAACTCGTGGAAAAGGGTGAATAAATCGATCTGAATTCAATTCACTGAGATACTACAAACGAGCAACAAATGTGATTTGCATTTATGGCATTACAGGAATCCCATAGACCCTTGTTGGAATTTGAAGATGCTACATCCCTCATCTACTTTGAGGTAGGCAAGCATTTATTTGACAGATACCAAATCGACTCATGTGGTATCAATGCATCCTTCAATCCCCCTAATCTCGGTCGAAAATATGCCATGGGTTGGCACAACCACAACTACAGCAAAATCTACCAAGATAACAAACATTCAATTTTTCCCTGGAACCCACATAGAATCCCCACTCATAGCTATACCCAACCACCATTTACATACCCAATGAACCAAACTGAAAAACAAACTCTCATCAGCCATCCAAGTTTAAACCTGCCAAGGAAAAAAAAATCATCCACCACAATGACAAAAACCATGCAGACCAAAACTGAAAATATAGATAGAATCAAAAGGATACCCCATCATGCCAGCGACAACTTTTTCTCAATTTTTACCTAAGATGATGTTATGGCCGATAGAATCATTGAAGAAGTGCCATGGTCGGTCCCAAGATTTTACTTCCCGGTTTAACCTTGGTCCAAGGACCTTGCCCTCCGAAACGAACTCTGTTGGGATGAATCGATGGCGCATAGGCCATACCCTAGTGTGCAAATTCGGTTGCTTGTTCTTATCACCTTCTTCGCATGGGTAGCAACAGTGCGGCCCTTGTTAACACAGTTTACAAGGAACAAGGCCTTTTCTCAATCAGCAACATGGGGGAACACAACGAGCTTTGCAAAGGAGGTGAGATTAGGCTTCGGCATTGGGCTGAGCAGGGCAAGCCCGACCCAAATTTTTTGGGCTTGGGCTTGGGCCGGGCCGGGCCGGGCGGGCTTAATGACATAAAAAAGAGCCCATGGGCTTTTATCAGGCCGGGTTTATATCAAGCTTTTCGGGTCGGACCTATTAAGCCCACTTGGATCGGGCTTACGTGGACTTTTGTAATAAATTATGTCTCAAATTTTAAAATTAAAAAAAATACACAAGGGTGCAAAAATGTGGCCTCGTTAAAATAAAATACTCAAGGGTCCAAAAACGTTGGGCTTATTAAGTAGGTGGAGGAGTGGTTAGGGTTTGTATTGGGTATTGAGTATTGGATATTGGGTTTTTAAAAATAAATTAGGTGGACTTGAGGCTGAGATTTTGGTTTGGGTTGAAATATTAGTATTAAGAATGGGTTGAGTATTAATTTTTAAATAATAAATATTTTATATTTTCGGGCTTATGGGCCAAGTTTATTACGGGCGGATCGGGCTGGGCTTATCGGGCTTTATCGGGCTAAGGCCTATCGGGTTTGAACACCATAAGCCCAAGCCCAGCCCGCTAACTCTCGGGCCGGGTTGGCCCACTGCCCATAGCAGGTCGGGCCGGGCTTTTGTCCATCGGGCTTATCGGGCCCCCATAAGCTCATGTACTTTTGGGCCAAATGGTGAGGGCTAGGTGAGATTATGGCTCGCACTGTTGCCGTTGTCAGTAATTTGGAAAGAAATTGCGAAACGGTTTCCTTTGCGCTTCAACTGATAAAATGGACATCTAGATTGCAGATATACAGTGCAGTTAAACAGAGAAGGGCGTGGTATTGGGAAGGAAATCAAGGGTCCAAAAAGGATTAATGACAGAGGGGCTCCAGCTGGATTTTGGAGCCTCTGTTTTGTAGGCCAACATCTAGCCTGTCGATGGCCTAACTCCCCTTAGGGCAGCAATTGTTATCCATCTGGGCCTTTCCAGGAACTACTATATTTGGGCTTAGTAATGATGATCCCAGACCCCAAGCCCATACTGCGCCCTTGGAGTTTTTAAACCCAAACCCCGTGGTTGTACCGAACACCATAAGTGAGGCTGTTCTTACTAAGATAAAAAATGACATTGTTTGGCGGTGGTAACTTTCATCTTAACTAGGGCTGGGCACATGGAACCAAAATACCGAAACCGTACCGTTTCAGATCAAACTATACCGAAAAAAACCAAATACTAAAACCGTTGTATGATTGGTACGGTACCGAAACCGTACAGATATAATTTGGTACGGGTTCGGTATCGATATTTTAAAAAACCGTCCCGTACCGATACCGTACCGAATTAGAATTTTTTTTAATAATTAAATTTATTTCTTATTGGTTTATTAGGCATTCTTCAAGAGTTGATATGACCATACATGTCTTAATTTAGCTTTTAAGAGTTGATATTTTCAACTTAGTGCAACTTCTTCAATACATATTTGAAAACTTAAGTCCTTCATAAATGTAGTTTTCCTTTTTCTTTAGTCTTTTACTATGCTAGAGGATTAAGATTCACTAATGAATATAAGCTTATGAAGTCTGTCTTGTGCTAAATTAGTGTTAAAAAATGTTAATTTATTGTTTTCTTTTCTCTATGCAATGTTGCCTTGCGCCCATTGTATTATTAGACACGGTTTGTCATTGATCTTTTGGCTGTCTATGCTAATTAAAAACAAAATTATATGGAGGACTCAGAAACTTCTACTTGAATGTCAGCTACTGAAAGTTTTTAATTAGCAAAGCCAGCTAATTGATCTTTTGGATTGGACATGAAGTCTATAATATTTATTTATATATGGTTTGCTTTTGATTTTGATTTTTTATTAGGGAACCAAAAATAAAATTATTGAGAATCTAAACTCACACTTAACCATACCTAAACTTAACCCTTGCTTTATAATCACAAACAAAATTTTGGCTCAAAACCGAAACCATACCGAAACCGTACCGAACTTAATTGGTACAGTAAGATCTGGTTTCACTTTCAAAATATTGAATACCGAACCGTACCGTACCGATTAAAATTAAATGGTATGGTTCTGGTATCGATCAATTTTGTATCGTACCGAACCGTGCTCACCTCTAATCTTAACCTAGCCTCGAACGAGCATTTTTTAAAGCAGGAGCATAACAATGGAACAGGCGGTGGCGATTGGCCTCAAACATCCACACGATCATTATGATACACCTCTGTTGGAATTGGTAGGGTCTCGGTCCGGACCTGACAACCGTTAATCTACAGACAATAGTTAGAAAGCTAAATCCTGCTTTAGTCTTTCTAATGGAAACAAAAATGAACGTTTTCAGGATGAGGAAGATTGGTCGCGGTCTTAAGTTTGAAGGTGATTTTTCATACCTCCTGTGGGAACCGCGGGTGGTTTATGCCTCTGGTGGGATGATAGCGTGGATGTCCAAATTTTGAGTTACTTCAGAAATTTTATTGATTCTATGGTCTGCATCAAGTCTTCGGGTAAAACTTACAGAACAACTTGGATGTATGCGACTCCTTATAAGGAAGAGAAACTTGGGTTCTGGAATGAATTGGGAAGTTTATGTCACCTATGTCTTTGCCTTCGTTCCATGCGGGTGGCATGAACGAATACTGGTGATCTCATGAAAAATCCGGAGGTAGAATGGATTGTCCTAACAAACAGCATTTTTTTTACAGGAATTCATGGATTTGCGTAGTCTCGTTGATTTTGGTTTCAATGGCTAGCCTTTTACTTGGAGTGGTGTTAGGGGTGATTCAAGGGTTTTAGAGCGGCTTGATCATGGGATAGTCAATCAAGCATGGCAGAGCTCCTACCCAAAAACCTTGGTCACACATTTGCCAATTTTGGGTTCAGATCACTGCCCTATTGTGATAGATGCGGAGCCGAAGTCTATTACTGTTCGTTGCCCTTTAAAATTTGAAGCCTTTTGGGCTTTCGATCCGTAGTGTAAGGAAATCGTTTACAGTAGTTGGAAGGCAGAAGGTGAAACCTAAAGCCAAAGAATTTGGGCAGTGAGTATGAATGAGTGCATCACAGGTCTGGTCTTTTGGAGCAGGGCAAAGTTCCCTAAAAATAAGACATAAATCACTGAACTTATGCTTAAATTGGCAACACTCCAGGATGATTGGAACTCAAATGAATTGGATAGTGGTGTAACGTCACTGGAAATAAAAAACTTAATGAAACAGGACGAAATCTTTTGGCATTAGAGATCAAGGTTTAAGTGGATTTCAGCTGAGAAACTTAACACAACTTTCTTCCACCAAACAACAATCTAGCGATGGAGGCAAAATTCTATTTCCAGATTGTGGCAGGGGGGTGAATGATGGCTGGATTACTTGTGATAATGAGGTACGTAAAGAAATTGACTCTTACTTCCTAAACTTGTTTAAGTCATCTGACAGAGGAGATTAGAGTGAGATTCTCAACTTTGTCCCATGTGTGATCACCTTTGAAACGAATGCAAGCCTAATGTTTCCAGTTACTGAAGATGAAGTAAAAACGGCAGCTTTCCAACTAGTTAAAAAATACCAACTATTTTCATTAATTAATATCTTATTATTTTTAGTATTTAATTTGTATTTTATTTTCTAACTCTCATTGATGAACCACCTCTATAAATATGGAGGTGATTCTCATTGTTAGGAGACTTTTCTTTTAGACACATTTTGTGTTTTCCTTAAAGAAAACATAGGTCGAGTATTTCCGAGGCAATTCTAGAGTTTAAGTCCGAAATTCCCGTGTTTCTTCCTTCATCTTCACAAGGTTCCTTCTGCTGTCCGAGAACCTTATGAATAACATTACATTGTTTCCATCCACTTAGACATCTTAAGCTGTTCTTAAATTCCGAAAGTGTAAAATTTGTTCCCTTTACTTAAACTCCTGTTATTGTTTATTGATTTTACTTATAATTCAATATATGTGTGAAATTTTCTTTCTAACATTTGTAAGTATTAAATACAATCTCCATAGGTTTCACTTCATAAATTTTAGTTATTTTATACGTTTTAGTGCTTAATACTTCAATTTGATGTTATATGTTGTATCCGCTGTCGGTGCACTTAGAATAAAATTGAAGAGATTTAATGTTGACCGCTGTCGGTGCATTCAGTAAAAAACGTAAGGTGAATCATATGGTACGTGTTTATCCGCTGTCGGTGCATTTATAATATTGAAAAATGTATGTAGGTAATTGAAATGATTGAGCTAAGATTTCGTGATTGGTTCGTTATGTGCAAATGCTAGAGTGTTGGCAAGTTATGTGTTTGAAGAAAACCCATTGTACAATGATTAAGTAGGAGTAGTTTAAATAATGTAATTGATAATTCGGATTTATTTACGTAAAAGTATCAGTTTTGTCTATGAAACTAATCTATGATTTGTAAGTTCTAATTAGCATTCGCATTCCCATTTTAATTCATAGTTTGTTTAAAAATGTAGCTTCGGCTACAACTCTTTCCAAAACCCCCTAAATCATTTTATTCTTTGATTATCTTTTATTATTTTTCACTAACCATTATTTAATGTCCTTAATTTCCCCGAGCCAGAACAATCCCACCCTCAATGGGAGATTGATCGAGGTAGGTGGACTGTTTATCCCACCCTCTCTCTAATTAAGAATGTGTTACGAAGTTTTCGTTTCTCTTCGTGGAGCTGGATTTTCGCTCTGCATACCAAGCGACTGATAGAGTCGCCTCTCTTGCTGAACATAGGATGTGCGACGAAGTTCGGATAAACCGACCCCCATCCTCGCTTGTTCATCTTTTATCTCGTGATGGTTTCCTTGTGTAACGACCCGTCCCGAATTCCGGGATTAGATTAGTTGTTAATCTTGATTAGTGAGGTTGAACGGTGGTTAGTAGGGCGGAATCGGACAAATTCTGCAAAATGACCGTTTTGCCCCTGGTCGTGGGCAAAATGTTGACTTTTTGATCGGGCGGTCAAACGGACTTTGACCGATGACCGTGACGTAGTTCGGGACGTCACGAGTTCATAGACAGGTGGCACATTCGATTCCGACATGCGTAGAGAAAGTTACGGTGTTCGGAAGTTGAGGGGTATTCTGGTAATTTGGCTTATTAGGGGCCAAATGTTGACTTTTTGATCGGGAGGTCCGATGGGCGAGGGCCAAGGACCGTTACGTAGGTATCGTCGATACGAATCCAACGACAGGCGGCATGCCGAAATCGGAGATTCGACGACAACGTTATGGTCAAGGAAACGAACTAACGAACCGAGGCTCGGATTAAAATAATAATATAATAATGAATAGTGACCGTTGACCCTACACACCTGGATGAGTGACAAGTGTCACTCATCCCTTGAAATCAAAATCCATGTTTTTTGGGGAGACCTCATGATGATGTTTAATTAGTTTTTAATTAATTAATTAATCTTTTAATTTCCATTAATCTCCATATTTTCCTTAACCGTGTACAACCAAATCCAATACTCTCCCAACCAATTCCTCTTCCATTGCTGAACCTAAGAGTGTGAATTTGTGAGCGATTTGAGAGTGAATTCAACTGGGTAAACACGAGAGATTGACAGTGAGGAGGAACTGAGAATTCGAAAGATTAAGTTTTGGGAGGGAAAATCAAATTGGACGAATTGAGCTGTGATGATCGAATTGGAGCTTGGAAATATCTTCCTGAGGTTGTGACGAGTCGATCCACATCAAAAACGAGAAGAATTGGTGCCGTTTTGGCTCTGATCGAGCTTGGTGACAGAGGAAGAAATCGAGGATGAGTCGTGATCGTGGAGTGTTTAGACGACGGAATTGAGGTGGGGAAATTACTTCTCATGATCCCACGATGCTTCTGGGTTCATCAATTGAAGGAAAACGTTGGAGAATGGCAGAACTCCATGGTTGAACAGTGACGGTGTTCGAGCTTGAGTCGTGACGATTGAGCACAGGATTGATGCAATTGATGTGGGGGAATTGTTCCTTAGGGTCCGTTGATGCTTCTGGGATCATCAATTGGAAGAAACCTGCAGCAATTGAAGGAATTCCATGAACGAACAGTGTTCTTGGTGTTCATCGTCGAATCGTGAGGTTTGGAGTATGTAATCGTGTAATTGTGATTGCATACCTTTAATTAAACTAATAACGAAACTAACTGAATGATCAATTGCTGTAATTAAGGCTGAATTGATGGACATTGAACCAGGTTGTGTCGCGGGTGAATTGGACCCGTTTACCAGACAAACGGGTTGAGCTGGTGACACTGTAGCAGGCGCGTGAGTTTCACGCGCAGCCACTCACGGCGGCGCGTGACGGCGCGTGGACACGAATCTCGAGGTGAGGTCAACATGACTTCTGTCCTATTTAATGTAACGGACATTTTGGAATTGGTTTTGTGTCGATCGGACACCGTCTCGATAGTGTTCGGGATGTCCGAAGATTTTAAATTAAGTTTAAAAATAAGTAAAAATTCGGGAAAATTACGGGACTTTGATAGGATGTTAATAATGAGGTTAGTAACCCTCTAGTGTGATTTGGACAGGATTGGGAGTCCCGGTGATAGTGGTGTGGCCCGGGAGGGCCGGTGGCACACGTAACGAGGCATACCGTTAAAACGGTCTGTGAGTGGACTTTGGTTTTATAAATCCTATGCATGCTTAAATGTGTTATATGATTTATATACATGATTTCTATGATGATATTTGTGAGCATTGATTTCGGGTATGTTGCACGTATTTCGAGGTGTTTTCCGTATTTCACGTATATCGGGATTAACGGTTTATTTGTGGTTTTGCGTGCTTGTGGTTAAATAAATAATATGATAAAATGGTTTTTATATTGGAAAGATGAATTCGGGCTTGAGGCCCACTTGTTTTGGAAATCTCGGACGTGGAGTCCATTTGAGTACGTAATCGGGCTGCGGGCCCAGTTGGTTTATAAGTCGGGCTGCGGGCCCAGTTGGTTTATAAATCGGGTCGTGGGCCCAGTGGTTCATAAAGTCGGGCATGAGGCCCAGTTGGATTAAAATTGTGATTTCGGGTCAGGGACCCTATATTTAATAGATGTGATTTCGGGTCAGGGACCCTAATTGGAAATGTGTTGTTTTATGGAAAATTCGGGCAGGGCCCATTGTGATGTTGTGAAATGAATTAATAAAAACTGTTTTCCATATACCATCTTGATACAAGGATATATGATGGTCTCCTCCAGATGTCTGGGACACTGGGGAAGTCACGGTGCATTGCCTGTGAAGGGTCACCATACGGAGCAGCCGGACCGTATGATGACTCAGGAGAAGGATTGCTATGATTGACGTCTGGGACGTCAGACATCAGGGATGTCAGATTTATGGACCCGGAGAGACCCCGGGCAGCACGCGTAGCTTATGAAACCGTGAGACATGACGTCAGGGACGTCTAGCATCAGGGATGCTGGTGATGGTAATGGTAAAATACGAATTAATGAAATGGCTTTCCGGGTGGATTTATGATTGTGTGATTTTAATGAATTGATGTTCATTTATGGTCGTGGGTGGTGACCCACATGGTTGTTTATGTATGGTGGTGGTATTCCACTGTTTTGGGCTGAGTTCCCACACTTGGTTTTTGGTTAACGGTTTTTGGGCTAAGGCCCTAATGGCTCGGTTGAGCAAACGTTTTGGTTAGTGGTTTTGGTGGCATGCATACGTTTTTATTGGAGGGCATAAATGTCTTATAAATGTATTTGGTAAACTTATTGGTTTTTGTCCACTCACAGCTTTTGGTTTTAATGCCCTTCAGGTTGATCACGGATGCGATTGCAGCAGAGATTGGGACATTGCACACCTCCTCCATCGATCCTTGCGCACTCTGGATGCCCTGTTTGGGCAGTGGCTCTTGGTCATCCTTTGTCTGACACCCCTTGTTGGACGGGAGCAGGGCACATTCCATGGTAATCCCGGGGGGATTGGGATGGGTCCTGTCACCTTGCCCGTTGCAAAACTCAACTTAATCATGGGAGTATTGCTGTGACATATGGCTGTCCGCTGTGTCGTTTCTGTTCATTGGTTGCTCTCAATGTTTATGTACTTAGGTTTGGCTTTTTTTTTTTCCCCGTTCTTGTTTCCTTTCCTATGTATTCGTTTTGATGGTGCCTTTTCGGCCTTTCTGCTTGTTGATGCAGATTTTTTTTTTTCCCGTTCTTGTTTCCTTTCCTATGTATTCGTTTTGATGGTGCCTTTTTCGGCTTTTCTGGTTGTTGATGCAGAAATCATCCGAACTTATAGAATTCCTTCTTAATCCCTACACATAATAACAAGAAATAATCGGGGTTAAGGTTGAAGCCACCGGGGGGGGGGGGGGTGGTTCAACCAAGAACACTCTGATACCTAAGTCAATTTAATCGAGAGAAATAAATCGGCATAGTTTCAATATGAGTTTTGAATTACCTTTAGAGGCGAGCGAGACCCTATATTTATAGTGAAACCTTGAGGGTCACTAGAGTGTCTAATTGGTTGAAAGAAATAGTATTTAATAAGTGATTCAACCGAGAGAAATCACTATTATTAACTATAAAATAATAATAAATAATTCGTAGAAAGATTATTTATTATTGGCATTAATCTGATTAATTAATATATCTAATTGATCAATATATTAAATTAATGCGGAGATCGTGTGATGCCGTCGTCGTCTATACCAAGGGTAATATCGACATTATGAGAGTTATGGGCCACGTGGCAGCTCCATAATTTTTTCGGTGATTTATGGTTCCACAAATGCCCCCACATCGCTTAGGAGTTCGGGGAATCTTAAGGGATGTAATTTTTATTGTGGTCCCGATAAACCATTTTTACGGGAGTAGACTTCATTTTGCTTCGAATAATTGAAATTTTAATTGACCTCGATCTTGTCTCAATAAGAAACTCCTTGGGCTTGTAGTCCTACTTTGAGTTGATCATTGAAGCCCAATTAGCAACCAGGCTCCATTCACTTTTCTTTATTTAAATGAGGGTATGCAACCCTTATTTTCAATAAGAAAAATAAAACCCTAGATGAAGCTTGCTGTTGGAGAGGACGGACTGACGTCACCCAATTGTTGTGGAAGAGGAACTCAGACAATGGTTTGTAAAGATAAAAGTTGTTCTTCTTTATTGTATTTCTTGCTCTGCCACTATTGATTCTTTTATGATTGGGGATGTGTTTGAGACTTCAAGCTTCTGTAATTGAAGCTGGTAGGGTCTATTTTTTTTTTGTGGCTGCTTCAAGCTGAAAAATAAAGGACAAGGCTACAGGTGAGAAGGTGCCAAAAAGCCGGAGTGGCCCATTTTCTGTAGCTGTCGGCCGGTTGGAGGGAGGAAGACTGTGGATGACGTCAGCAGTTGCATAAGTCATTGGGAGTGCATGACGCGTGGGAGCAATGGGATGGGTGCAGTTGGTCTCGCGTGTCAGCACCATCTTGTTGGAGCCAGGGCTTGCTGCGACAATGTGTAGCACGCATAGCAGATAGGGTTGATGGAACACAAGGCGCAGAAGCATAGCAGTCTTGTCTGGTGGCTCCATCCTTTGTAATTTTTCAGTTTTTTCTGCCAAGCCGCCGCAAAGTTCATCATTTGACCTTTTTTTTTACGCTATTCCTTTGCAGTGTCCCAGGCGAGCTTTTTTCTTTTGCTTTTGTACTTCTTGCAAACGTAAGAAGTTTTTGTATATATATATATATATATATTATTTTATATAATTTGTATTAAATATATATATAGTGTTATTTTTTTTAGCTTCACTCCTCTGAAGATTTCGAAAGCGGTGGATGTCTGATTGCAACGATTCAAAGAGTGACACGCTCTACTCTTCGAGACAATCATTTCAAGATGCATGAAGGGATGCTTCCGATGAGATCTCGTAGGACTCAATTTCGTGGGAGCTCAAGTTGCAAGACCGTCTAGCGACGTGTCCTGAATTTTGCTGGAGCTTCCGATTTCTAGAGAGGGTGGAGTTGACATCAAGACACTCCTCCAATTGACACACTCGTGGTGCTTTGTGAGTTGAAGATCTTGGCACATTGGTGGACTTGTCATATTCAAGTGCGGGTGGAGCAAACATCGAGGATTTCAACGAGGAAGGCGAGGCCTCACATGACTTGAAGTATGGTGGGCCATAGCACAAGGCCAGGCGCAGCGGAATGCAATGTAAGGCATGGTTGGAGAGCAAAACGTTGCATTGTATGACACGAGCTGTACTTCCAATGACCATGCATGTGTCGCCTGACGAATAGAAGCTCTCGGCACCTGAGGAGCAAGATGTAGCAGATTGCAAGGCAAGACACATCAGAATGCAAGACGGGACGCTTTACAACTGCGAGGCAAGGCATGATACACTTACAAGATGAGACATGCTGCAAGTACGAGGCGAGGTATTCTACATCCAAGGCTTGGTGTGCCACAACGTAAGACAAGGCAAGGTTAAAGCAGTAGGTGATACGCCAGATGACATGAGGGGTTCTTTCTAATGACCATGCTCCTGGTGCTTGGTGGATAGAAGAGCTTAGCGTATTGTCGGACTCGTCATCATCAAGTGCGGGTGGAACCAACATTAAGGCCTTCAATAGGGGAGGCACAAAGTTCCATGACCTGAAGTGAGGCGTGCCACAAGGCGAGGCGTGTTCCAGCTTCGAGGAAAGGTGTGTTACACTACAATGAGGGTCATGTTATGGTGCAAGGCGAGGCATAGCATGGCAAGGCATGGTTGGAGCATGAAGTGATGTATCAAAGGACGTGAGGCTCACTTTCCAGTGACCATGCACCTGGTTCTTGGTGGATAGAAGAGCTCGACACATGAGGAGCCAAGCGCACAATGACTTCTTGAGGCTTTTGTCAGCAAGAGACGAGGCATCCCATGGCTTGAAGTGAGGCGCATCGCAGTGAAAAGGGATGTGTGCCACTGTACAAGGCAAGGCGCGGCTAGAGCACGAATCAATGGGTCATATGACATGAGGCAAGACGTGCTATATTGTGGGGCGAGGTGTCCCCATGACACGAGGTGAAGTACATGTGGTGTCGTGGAGTGAATCAAGCTTTCCGAGGAGTTGTTTTGGCTGGTGGATGACCTTCTAGAGACTTGACATCCCAGCCCTGTTAAACTCAAATTGAGGTGGACACAAGGTGGAGCATAGAGATGGAGGATCGATCATGCCCTCTGTGAAGCCCCAGATGTTGCACGCCATTGCGTAATTGAAGGAAGAAAGCTTGGAGGTGGACCATGCATGCGGTGCTTAGAATATAGATTAGCCTGACACACGAGGAGCAAGGCACAACAGAATGTAAGGCAAGGCCTGGTTGGAGCTCAAAGTGTTGAACGAGGAGCACTTGCAATGACCAAGCATGTGGTGCCTGGCAGATAGAATAGCTTGGCGCATTGACAAACTTGTCATCTTCAAGTGCGGGTGGAGCCATAATGAGGAAGGAGAGGAGTCTCATCACTTGATATGAGGCGTGTTACAACCCAACATGAGGCCTATTCCAGGTACGAGGCAAGGTTTCCTATGGCACGGGGAAAAGTACATCTGGTGCCATCAGGTGATTGAAGCTTTCTGAGGAGTCAAGTTGCACTGAAATTTCAATAGCACAGTCATTCACCATTGATGCCTTTTTTTAGGAGCGCTGTAAACATCATTGGAGTTACTTTTTCATAATCAAGCAGCTTTGTAGTTGCTTCGGCATTGTCGTAGAATCGAGCAGTGATGAGGTTTCTTTTGTGAAGCCAATTGTACCAAGTAAGCGATGCTGAGGAGGTTACCCCCATTGCTTGAAGAAGGCCACGGGCGATGTGTCACTGGAAGTCCATGATGGAATGATCGAAGGCCTCCAGGGTTTTTTCACAGGTTGATGGAGAGACTATGAGGTCGTGTCGGTCCTGATGATGAAATTCATGGTTCTTCTTGCCTTGTAGCTAGATCTTAGCGTTGAATATATGCTTGAGCATTCAACTTGTGAATTGAAAACTTCTTTAACTTTTATTAATAAAAGCCTTCCATTTTTTTGAGTGTTTTGTAATTCTTGGCAGATTTGACCATTGTGTATTAATTTTGGTCTTTTGACTTCGTTTTAGCTCTGAATTGAGTGCTGTTGGTGGCGTTGGAAAGCTGACTTCTGTACCTTTTTGGAGCCATCAAGCTCTCTTCAAGGAAGTAAAATTTGAGTTTGATACGTTCAAATGAATCTCAAAGTTGTGTGCTGGAATTTGTAGTCGCGCACACTAAGGCATTTGCCCAAGATTTGTCATGACATGACCCGGTTGTTGCTCCCCTTGGTGGGGTTGAGAAGCGATCATTAGTAGCTTTTCCAATTCCATCAAGTTTGTTTGTTAGGTATGAGTGATAGATCCTTGGGAATGTGCTTGAGTAGTACGTACCTCATTGTTGGTCAATCACATTGAACTTAGCTGTCAAGTTTCTTGAGGTGGTGACTTAGCTCTTTGAGGCGAGGGCTGTACTTTCCCCTTTAGAGAGGTGCTTCGAGTCCTTCGAAGGTGAAGTCTTTGAACGTTTTTCCATTGTTGGGCTTTGGTGTAACACCCCGTCCCATAAACCGAGATTAGATTAGTGGTTAATAACAGATTAGTGAAGATAATCGGTGATTAGATGGATAATTTCGGATGGACGGTGCGAAATGATGATTTTGCCCCTAGAACGGTCAAAGATGTTGACTTTTCTTTCGGATGGTCAAATGGACCTTGACCAATGACTGTGACGTAGTTTGGGACGTCACTAGTTCATAGACAGGTGGCACGTCCGATTCCGACATCCGAGGAGAAAGTTGTGACGTTCGGAAGTTTGAGGGCATTTTAATAATTTCGTTAAAAAGGGGCAATTCGTTGAATTTGCAAACGATATGGAATTTTCACGAACTTCGAAGACCGTTAGGTAGGCCTCGAGTCCCTGATTCCAACGACAGGCGACATGTGTCATTTGGAGTTCGGGAAATAGAGTTACGGGTCAAGAATTACGAAGGGCAAAATGGTAATTTGTCCTTGAGGGGCATTCTAGACATTTCCTGCATTGAGAGTTGTGCCCACTCAGAGATGGACACTTGGCTGCTGATTGGAAGTGGTGCCCATAGGATTTTTGACGTGTGGCTTTCCCTAGATGGTTGTAGAACCTCCCTGCCGCCTCGCGGGTTGTGTTTAAAACCTGTCGTGCAAGTCGTGCACGGTGTGGAACAAAAAACAGAAAACAGGGGAGGTAGAATTAGGAGGAACCATGGCTGCAAACGTTCTCAATTGCTTGCCAAGTTTGAAGCAAAATGATGTAGGAAGGTGAGAGGAATAGGTGGGTGGAAAGAGGTCAAGCCGTCATGGACGGTGGAAGCAGAATCATGGGAAATAGAGACGGGAGGAAAACCCGTGAAATCCAATCCATCCAAACCTCTCAAACTCCATTATCAGTTGATGCTTTCTGAATGAAAGATGACAAAGGAGACAAGAGAAAGCCATTAGTGGTCAAGGTTGTGCACGATACTGACGGAAGGGTAAGAATTCATGAAGTTCCAATGTACGGTTCAAAATGGTAATTTGTGTTTTAGACCTTATTAATAGATAATGATGTTTGGGAACTATTTCTGGAGGTTTAGGAAGTCGACTAGAATCAGAGATGGGGAAAGAGCTGTTCAGACACGATGGCAGAATGGATTTACAGGCCAGGGTTCAAACTTGAATAGTGGGCAGGTAAATCTCGAGGTGTTCTAGCATTTTAAATCCGTAGATCGAGTTTAGAACCTATGACGAACCTAATAGACTAATTGGGACTAAAAATGGTTGAAAATTGAATGAAAATCTGCTACGCTGGTTCAGCCTAGACCGAATCAGGTTCACCAGAGGTTGAAGGTGACATTGTAGCAGACGTGTGAAGCCCACGCGCAGCCCCTTTGGGCGGCGCGTGACATGGAATTTGAGGAAGGTTCCAACATGACTTTTAAAGTATTCGATGTAACAAAAATTTTGGCGCTGTTTTCGAGTCAATCAGACCTCGTCTCGATATGTTTCGGAATGTTCGAAGGTTTTAGGACTCGTTTAAAAATAGTTAAAAATATGGGAAAAATATGGTTCCTTAGTATGAGTATTGTGAAGTAGTTAGTGACCTTAGTATGGGATTTGGACAGGTTCGGGAAAGCCGAGGATAGCGGAATGGCTGGAAACGGCGAAAGTGCGCACGTATCGAGGCAACAACGAAATGGTTTATGAGTGGACTTTTCTTTATAACTCTTGATGCATACATATATGTTTTTATATGTTTTTCTATACGTGATTCTATGATTTTATTTATGATCTTGATTCTTTACGGTTGTGCACGTTTTTCGAGGTATTTACGAAATTTCACGTTTTACGAGATTTCGATCGATGTTGTGATTTGACTGTGGTTTTAATGATTTGATTTTGGGATTTGAAACATGATTTGATTTCAAATATTTGAAATGGATTTCGGAAAAGTGATTTCGGGCTTGGAGCCCTGTTCATGTGATTTCGGAAACGAGCTTTCGGTTTTGAAACTGAATTTCGGAAATGATATTTCGGATTAGTTTTGAGATTTGGAAAGGAAATCTGGATTTGGGTTCGGGATAATGGTTCCGGATGCTAGCTTACGAAATCATTGTTGCGAATTAGGATAAGGATTTTCTATGGTTTTTCAATGTTGTTTGAAAATGGTTTTGGGTTTAAAGACCCGGAAAAGAAAAGAAAAACCGCTGGATTTGGTTTTGAGTTTAAAGACTCGAATTGATTGACGGGGGGAGGGCCCTGGATTGATATGTTTTGAGTTTAAAGACTCGGTATATTTTTTGAGCTTAAAGACTCGGTTATGATACCCCCCCCCCCCGAGGCCTGTGATTGTGTTTTGAGTTTAAAGACTCGTTGATATCCCGAGAAGGCCTGATTCTTGCGCATGGTTTTGAGTTTAAAGACTCGGGCGCACTTGAGATCCAGCAACTTGTATGATTGATGCTTTCACTAGTTTTAGATGTTTTGGGTAGTGGCCCGGATGAATTGGATTTGATGAGTTTTGGGGCTGAGTTCTCATATTTGAGATTGATTTGTGGTTTTGGGCTGAGGCCCTGGTTTTGACTAACGAATTTGATTCAGGTTTTCGATAATGGTTTTCGTTGATGGTTTTTGATGTGGAATGGTTTCCTAACGTGAGGTTGATATGCATGCATTGGTTTTTAAATGGAGGGTATAAATGTAATTGGTTTATTGAACTATTTTTGAACTTCTACCTTATTTTTGTCCACTCATAGTCTTTTGTGTTTTCGATACCCTCCAGGTTGTTGCGGTGCGAGCTGTTGGTCGAGAGAGACAGAGACATCACACGTACGATCCACAGTAGATTCGGTGCACTCTGGGAAGTCCGGTTTCTGTTGGACGATCGAATAGAGAATCCCTTGTCCGACTTACGTGTCACATGGAGGTTGGACGTTGGTTTAGCCTTCGTGTCATGCGTAAGTTAGACGGGAATAGAATTTAGCCCTTAATCCCGAGGGATTAGAGGTGGGTCCTGACAATTGGTGCTTCACGGAGCACAAGTGTTGATAGTTTACGAGTTAAAGGCATTATGGATTTGACGAACAAGGATGTTGATGCGTCGCAGAGCGATTACCTTGATGCGTCATGGGGTAATTTCCTTGATGCGTCGCGAGGCGACTTCCTTGATGCGCCATGGGGCGATTGCCTTGATACTTCGCGAGCGATGCATTGCTTCGTGTGTGAAGGCTTGGCTACTTCACGGATCAAATGCATTGATGTTTTATGAGCAAAGGACTTGATTCTTTGAGCGAAGGAGTTGACGCTCATCGAACGAATGCGTTGGCGCTTCTCGAAAGAATGCATTGACGCTTCGCGGGGCTGGTGTGTGGATTGCTTCATAGGTGAAGGCGTTGAAACTTTTGGTCGAAGACTTCGATGCTTCACGAGCAAAGGTGTTGGCACTTCGTGGGACAAATTCTTGGCTGTTTCACTAGGTGACAACTTCAACGCTTCACGAGCGAAGGCTTTGATCCTTCGATGCTTGAAGACATCAGCTCTTCGTTGGGAAAAGGCTTGATGCTTCAATGTGCGACTATACTGATTCTGCAGCAGGAGAAGGCTAAGAGTGTTTCACTTTGATGAAGACTTGAAGTTCTTCGCGGGGTGAAGGCTTGGAGTGCTTCGCGGGGTGAAGGCTTGGAGTGCTTCGCGGGGTGAAGGCTTATAGAATTTTGCGAGGCGAAGGCTTGGAGTGCTTCGCGGGGCGAAGGCTTGGAGTGCTTCGAGGGGCAAAGGCTTGGAGTGCTTCGTGGGGCAAAGGCTTGGAGTGCTTCATGGGGCAAAGGCTTGGAGTGCTTTTTGGGGTGAAGGTTTAAAGTGCTCGCGTGGCGAAGGTTTAGAGTGCTTCGCTTGGCGAAGGCTTGAAGTGCTTCGCATGGCGAAGGTTTGAAGTGCTTCGCATGTCGAAGGCTTAGAGTGATCCGCATAGCGAAGGCTTGGAGTGCTTCGCGTGGCGAAGGCTTAGAGTGCTCCGCATAACGACCCATCCCGGAAACTAGGCTTAAGGGAGTGTTTAAGAAAGGATTAGTGAGCCTAAGTGGAGGTTAGTTGGGTACTTTTGGACTTTGGTGGAGAATGACGATTTTGCCCCTAGGTTGGGCAAATAGTTGACTTTTAGTTTGGGCGGCCAATTGGGTATTGACCGATGCCCGTGACGTAGTTTGGGACGTCACGAATCCGTAGATAGGTGGCACGCCCGATTCCGACATCTGAGGAGGAAGTTATGATGTTCGGAAGGTTGAGGGCATTACCGTAATTTGGTTAAACTAGGGGGAAAGAGTTGACTTTTTGTACGATCGGGTTTTGACACGTTAACCTAGGACAGTTAGGTAGATCTCGTTGTCTTGTATTCAACGACAGGCGGCACATGTTCATCGGAGTTAGGACGTGCGAGATACGGGTCTAGAAAGGTAGTGGCATAATCGTAATTTTGACTCAAATGAGGGGTATTTTGGTCTTTTGCACATTGGGAATTGTGCAACTGGATTGGGACAAGTGGACAGCTGAGATTGGGACATTTTTGAGAGGGTTGAGAGGATTGTGACACGTGGAAGGGACCTAGAGGTTTCTAGGTTGTTACAATGGACACGGGTATATGTTGCACGATTTTAAACCGTGCAATTTGGCTTTGAAGAACAAAAAACAGAGAGGTAAGGCGGTGAGGATTTTGATCGATTCAGTGAGTGTGTGAGTGTTTTGTGAGTTGTGAGAGTGACAGAGAGAAGAAGAGAAGCTGGTGACTAGGACTGGGAGTGAAATCGTGCAAGAAACATGGCGGGTGTGAGGTTCGATTTTCAGGGAAAACAGAGAGGGCCGTGGGAAGTTGGTGGTGGTTGTGCCGTGTGTTGGTCCAACCCAGGCTAAGAAGGAGCTAGGACGACTGCGGGGGACTCAGTGGACACCGTGGTACACGGAGGTGCGAACGACGGAGGACGATTCGACGGTAAGAATCAAATCCCATGTTTTTCCCGATTTGCTTAATCCAAAAGTCATGGCTTCTGGGTAAGAGTCGAGGGATTTGGTGAGTGGTGTGAGACTCAGGAGGTTCCTAGGAGTCGTCTAGGGTAGTTTCCGTGACGGGGGAATGTCTGAGTGGTCGGGGACCGAAATAGGGATAACGGGCTGTTTTATTTTGAGTTTGAAGACGATGGGTTTAGGGCTTTGATTTCTAGATTTTAGGACGGGAAATGATTGTTGGGAACTGGACGAAACTGATGGGATTGAAATGGTGGAAAATCATGGAGGAATTGCAGAGAACCGGGAACGCCGGTTCAGACCGGTTCGTTCAATGAAGACGATGATGAACAGTGCCCTAGTGCAGGCGCGTAAAGCCCAAGAGCAGCCACTTTGGGCGGCGCGTGGGGCCGCGTGCGGCGGTTTCTGGTGAAGAGTCCAACATGGTTTTTGGTTTAAAGGTTATGATGAATCCATTGGAATAGGTTTCAGGACTATCGGGCGTTGTTTCGGGTTAGTTCTGCGGGATCGAAGGTCTAGGGTCCCGTTTAAAGTACGCTTAGAAGTTTGGGAAAGTTATGGGATTTGAGTAGGACTTTTGTGAAGTAGTTAGTAACCTCGTTATGGACTTTGGACAGGTTCGGGAAAGCCGAGAGTAGTCAAATGGCCGGGAATGGCGTAAGTGCGCACGTATCTTGGCGACGTCGGAATGGTGTGTGAGTGGACTTTGCTTTCTAACTCTTGATGCATGCATATATGTTTTTATATGTTTTCTATACGTGATTCTATCATTTGATTTACGATTATGATGGTTTATGGTTTTGGCACGTTTTTCGAGGAAATAACGGTATTTTACGTTTTACGAGATTTTGATGATACTGTGATTTGAACTTGTTTTAATGAAATGGTTTCGGGATTTGATATATGATTTGATTTCAAAGAAGTAAAAGGATTTTAGAAAAGTTTTTTCGGGCTTGAAGCCCAGTTCAAAAGTGGTTTTCGGAAATATGATTTCGGGTTTTGGAATCGGAATTCCGGGTGACGATTCGGGATTTGAAAGTGGATTTCCGGGTTCGGGTTTGGAATGATTATTCCGGATGCCGGCTTACGGAATGATGGTTGAGGACTTGGATCTGGAAATGAATGGATATGAGTTCTGGATTTGGATTCGGAATGACGGTTCTGGACGCTGGAAGGGCTTCAGACCGGTGATTTCGAATTCGGGTTTGGGTGTGGATTTAGAAATGGTTTTAAAATGGTTTTGGATTGGATTTGCTGGATCTGGATATTGGGTTTAAAGACCTGGATATTGTGATTGACGAGGGACGGGCCCGGATTGGGTTTAAAGACCCGGAATGAGTTTAAAGACTCGGGAGTTTAAAGACTCGGATATATTGATATTTCGCCCGTAGGCCTGTTGAGTTTAAAGACTCGGGAGTTTAAAGACTCGGATATTATTGAGGCCTGGATTGAGTTTAAAGACTCGGGAGTTTAAAGACTCGGATAGATCCAGCAGGTTCGATGAATGGAAATGTGGCTTTAAATATGTTTCGGTTTTCTCTGTGATTGATGATAATGGTTTCCGAGGTTTTGGGCAGTGGTCCGGATGAAAAGGTTTTCGATGGTTTTGGGTGGAGGCCCGGGATTTGAGAAAAAGGAAAATGTGTTTGGTTGTCGTACATGACTTTATGACATGAAATTGATATGCATGCATTGGTTTTAAACGGAGGGTATAAATGTATGTGTTTTCTGATAACTGTTTTTGAACTTAAACTTTATTTTTGTCCACTCACAGTCTTTTCGTGTTTTCGATACCCTCCAGGTTGTTGCGGCGCGGGCTGTTGGTCGAGAGAGCTGGAGACATCACACGTACGATCCACAATAGACTCTGCGCACTCTGGGAAGTTCGGATCGAAAATCTCTTGTTCGACTTACGTGTCACATGAAGGTTGGACGTCAGTTTGGCCTTCGTGTCATGCGTAAGTCAGACGGGAGCAGGGTTAGGGGTGGGCCCTAACACGAAGGCTTGGAGTGCTTTGTGTGGTGAAGACTTAGAATGCTTCGTGTGGTGAAGGCTTGGAGTACTTCGCATGGTGAATGCTTGGGGCACTTAGCAGAGGCGAAGATTTAGAGTGTTCCGCGTAGCGAAGGCTTGGAGTGCTTCACATTATGAAGGCTTGGTGTGCTTCGCTTGGCAAAAACTTAGAGTACTTCGCGTGGCGAAGGCTCGGAGTGCTTTGCATGGCAAAAACTTACTCCATGTGTATAGCTTTCTTTGTCGGAGTCACTTGAAGATGTGTCATGAGACATGGTCCAACACTTGAAATTGATCGTGCATGGTTGAATTTGGTGTCGAAGGCTGCCTTCTAGGTCTCCGTAATGTTATACTCCTTGGAGACATTGATTCCGAATCTTTTAGACGTCTTTCACATGGAGTATGCCTTGATGAGGGGGAGAGTAGTGTTGAGTCAAGTGGCACCAACTTCCTTATGTCGCCATTGCTGAAGCATGTGAGCATGTTGGCGAGTATGTCCCGTCATCCTCACAATATTTGCTATAATGTCTTGAGCCTCCGTCAACTTGTCCACTTGAGTAGACATGTGCAATCTGGGAGGTTGCATGATGTCGTTAGCTCTTACGTGGTACTCAACGTGTGATAGTGTTCTAATGTGCCTCTTGAGCCATTCATGGACTGATGGCCTTGGGTGGTGTTGGCTTCTTATTCCGCGAGTGCAGATTTTTCTCTAGAATCACTTAGTGATGCGTCTCGAGAAATTGTTTGCATGCGTGCTTCTTGCTGGTGCACTTGGGTTGTTCCCATGCCCTTCGTGAGATCATTGCGTCTCCTAGTGGCTTCAGATGTTCTGAGGTCTCCAGAAGTCGTTGTAGGAGCTCTGATTGGACTTGGTCATGGTTGTTTAGCTGTACAACTCGCCCATGTTTCATGGCAACGTGTCGCATCGCATTCTTCATGAGCTTGGGTGTGTCTTCTTGCGTGTCCGGTGGAGCGTTGGGACTTATACCAGGAGCTCTGGTGGCAAGGTTTTATGTCACGTTCTTCATAGGCTTGAGCTCATCCTTGTGCATGTCATGTAGAGCGTTGGGAGTCTTAAGCTTTGGTGGCAAGGTGTCACAAATCCTTCTTCACAGGCTAGAGTGCATCCTCATGCATGGTGTACGAAGCACTGGGAGCTTTTTCCCTCGAGCTTTAGTGGTAGTGTAACGTTGCATCCTTCATAGGTTTGAGTGTGTTCTCATGCATGATGTAGGTTGTTTATAAGCCTCTGAAGTTCTGTGTCAGTGTGTAACCAATTTGAGGCTTGCTATGACGCATTTCTATCTAGTCGCCCATCCGCAAGTAGGAAGGTTGTCATCACGCAGAATGGGGGAAATGGATTGATGTCGGGGAGTACGCCGGTACCGTGTGGATTTGACATGGCATGGACATCATAACCAAGGGCTGGCACCCTTTCTTGCATCGTGGAAAATATCGGTCGTAAAAGAGGTCAAGGTTCCCTTTCAAAGTGTTTTAGTTGAATCTCTGGAATCCTATTGAGAATGTCGCTCTTATCGTGAGTCGTTGTGACGAAGACGGTAGGCCTGTCAAATCTTTTCATTCCTCATGTTCTTGCTATAGATGAAGAACGAAGAACGATGAACAATGAATGATGAACAATAATGAAGTTTTTCTTGAAACAAGCTAAAGAGCATGCATCAAGTATTTCTCAATTCGGCTCTCAATGAAAGCACCCGTTGTTGATGCAGAAATGATCAAGACTTATAGAATTCCTTCTTGATCCCTACACACAATAAGAAGAAATAATCAGGGTTAAGGTTGAAGCACCCCCGCGAGCGCGGGGGAGGGGGTGTGTGGTTCAACCATGAACACTAAGATGTCTAAGTCAGTTTAATCGAGAGAAATAAACTGGCAAAGTTTCAGTATGAGTTTTGAATTACCTTTAGAGGCGAGCGAGACCCTGTATTTATAGTGAAGCCTTGAGGCTCACTAGAGTGTATGATTGGTTGAAAGAAATAGTATTTAATAGGTGATTCTACCGAAATAAATCATTATTATTAACTATAAAAATAATAATAAATAATTCGTAGAGAAATGACTTATTATTGGTATTAATCTGATTAATTAATATATCTAATTGATAAATATATTAAATTAATACGGAGATCGTGTGATGTTGTCGTCGTCTATACCAAGGGTAATATTAACATTATGAGAGTTATGGGCCACGTGGTAGCTCCACAATTTTTCGTGATTTATGGTTTCACACTAGTATTAAAGAAATCCACCTTTCGTAAAAAAAAAATGTGGTTAGGTTCTGGATTCATGAAGCTTCCACATCAATCTTTTCCTACAAGGTTGAATGAACAACACCATGTATTTATTCCCAATACATAATCAAATTCCAATGCATTAATAATCCACTAAGGAGACATTAACTCAACAATCTCCCCATACCGACTTAGGTAGATAATGTTGCATCATCACTTCAATCCCTGAAGTTCATCTCAAATTGCGATACCACTTGATATACCCACAAGCATTCCATTGGCCTTATTCTTGTACCAACTATACATACCCCGAATCAGTTGCATACAGTCCTAGCTCCCTCTTATTCAAAATGGCCAATGCTATGTGCAGTTGCTCCGAGTCAACAATTACCAGTTGGCTCCGAAGAGGGACCTCGACTTTGCCTCTTCCCTAGCAGGATTATCCTTCTCACCATCGTCTGAAACTTGGAAACATGTAGATAGTGTCTCTGCTCTGCCCGCAAACGAGACCCGCTTCAGGTACATGTTCTCCTGTGCACCCTGTTTCCCAACAACCTTCAAGGTATGAGTTTTCCCTATCAGACGGAACATGCTTTTACATTTTCTCCTTTCATTAGGACCATACAGCCACGTGACACTTTCATAACTCCCCTGCTGATGAAACCTTGCAGCCCTTGGAGTCTAGTTGGCTCAAGGATATTAGATTTCTCCGGAACTTTGGGACATACACCACATCACCCAATGTTCGAACTGCTCCATCGAACATCTTGATCTTCACAGTTCTGGTACCCATGACACAACTTCTTGTGGCATCACCCAAGTCACAAATCCTTGGACTTCTTGGAACGTATCAAAATATTCTCTCATAGAGCAAAGGTGATGAGAACAACCACTATCTAATATCTAATAATCTTGAGAAAAAATGTAATTACCTTTGGAGACTGTGAGAAGTTCTCCAAAATCTCTAGATATCTCCGCTACACTAGTCAAGGAGCAATCTGAGCCTTTATCGTCCTTCTCTTTCATCAATGGACAATCCGGCTTTATGTGTCCCTACTCCTTGCACTTGTAGCATTGGTTGCCCTTTCCTCTACCTCTGGATTTAGACCTGCTATGCTCACTAAATCTCCTCGCAGTTGACCTTCCCTTACGATTCTGTTCATGAGCAATAAAGACGGAACCTTGAGAATCATCGGCTTTCCTTCTCTTCTCATGTGATAAGAGAGTCGATTCTATATCCTCCATCTTCAATATATCCTTACCATACACAATTGTAGTAACAATATTCTCATATGAATCGGGAAGCGAGGTAAGAAGTAAAAGGGATTGATCTTCTTCCTCAATTTTAACCTCAACTCTTGATAGTTGATTTATCAATCTCTTGAACACGTTCATGTGCTCCATGAGATTCACACCTTCTCCCATCTTGAGCTTGTAGAGATTCCGCTTTAAATTCAGCTTCGTTTGCAAGCCTTTCCCAAGATAAAACTTCTCCATTTTCTCCCAAAGTTCAGGTGCAGAATCTACATCATTAACATTATTTATAATATTGTCAGCAATATAAAGCCTAATAGTGCTGACACACCTGGACTCCAACTCGTCCCAATCTTCATCTAACATCTTCTCCGGCTTCGCATCCTTGCCCTTCAACGGTCTTGCAAGGCCTTGTTGAACTAGGATGCCCTTCACCCTCCTTTGTCATAGAGTGAAATTTCCTTTTCCATCAAACTGCTCCACCTTGAAATGTGAGCCGCTAGAACTTTCCATGGCAAACTGCTCACGATCGATAAACCGGAGCTCTGATACCACTTGTTAAGAAATTAATCATCCGCCACGCAAGTGCTAACAATAAAGATTAAAAAAGGAAATAAAGAAACCAATAACACAAAAGATTTAACGAGGTTCGGCCAATTAACTTGCCTATGTCCTTGGAGTGTTTTCTCCTTCACTATGTGAGAATACAAATTACAAGATTACACTACTCAAGTTTACACCCAACTCGAGCCCTTGTATCCAATAGGATACCCCTTGTACACTCTCTCTCAACCCGAGAAGATCACTCTACCTAAGAGTTATACACACTCTTTCATCTTCTCTTAACCGAGAAGATCACTCTACTCCAAGAGCTATACACACACTTGAAGTGCTCAAGAAGATCACTCTACCCCAAGAGCTATGTACACTCTTGAAACACTCGTTCACTTGTGATGTGTTCTCCTTGTTGTTGAAATGTGGCCAAGCTCTCCACCTTATATAGTGCTTAAGGCACAAGTTGTAGTTGTGCTTTTCCGATGTGAGACATTTTCCTTACATTTCAACATCCTTCAATGAAGTCCATTCATGAACCTTCTTCAATTAATGTTTTTTTTTTTCATGAAGCTTCCACATCAATCTTTTCCTACAAGGTTGAATGAACAACACCATGTATTTATTCCCAATACATAATCAAATTCCAATGCATTAATAATCCACTAAGAAGACATTAACTTAACAGATTGGAGGCCTTAACTAGCTCCAACAGCTTCTACCATGTAACCACTAATCATAGTATGATGTGCTTTTCACAAACAGCACGCCCCAGTACACAGATCAAGTACTAGATTGCTCTGATACTATGTTGGTAATTTAGAGCTTTGGAATAAGAATTGCAAACGAACGCAAGCAAAGCATCAACTCAGGTATAAATCTCAATCTCCAAACTTTAGTTGATCACGCTTGTGTTTAAGATAGATTAGGATTTCTCCTATTTTCTTTTGATGAAAATTTTGTGATGATTATGAATGGAAGTTGTGTGAATAGTAGTATAATGCTTAGTGCACACACATAAAATTCCTCAATTACCAGATTCTCATAGATTTAATTCGGATACATGCATTACATGAGTGAGAAAATACTTAGATTTGTGTGTCATTGTGATGACAAGCACCATTAAATTAAGACACGTATCACAAGTCTAGAAGTTATGACAACTAGAACATTGTGCCCTTCAAGTAATCCACCTTACCTAAACTCTGTTTTTAACCTTGTAGCTGATATCACAACACATACACTTTAACTTTGTAGCTGATATCACAACACACACACACTAACTTTGTAGCTGATATCACAACACACACATGCACACACACACACAGAGACAAGTGCCACCTGACTAACTCACTTAATACAATCATGCAGTGTATAGCTTAAGAGCCAACATGCTTCGGCTAAAATGCTACTATATATGCTTTAACGATGTTGCTGTTGTGAGGTTGAGGTGTGTTTCTGCGTGCGGTTTTAGGTGACATTCTTGCTGATGGTGTAGCATATGTTGGTTGATTTGGTCTTTGATGGGCTTTAGTGTTGGTCTAATCCAAATTTTTTCAGGCTATGTTGTTTATATCTTACTTGTTATTATGGTTAATTTGGTTTGCCTATTTTGTCTCTAGTTCATTTTGAATTAGTTGTATTTGGAGTTCTTGCTTTCTCGCAATGATATGTTCTTATTGTTTAATGTTAATTTGTGGTGTACTTTGGCGAATTCATACTTTCTTTTTGAAATATACCCCGTTGTAATTAAACATATTTTCTCCGATTAATCCAATGTCATTTTTTATTTTTAAAATAAAAAATAAAAAACTGGGGATTTTGGTTGTTTACCCTTTTTGGCTTCTTCAATTGGGGACCTTTTGCCATTTTTGCACCGCTTAGTGAATATCCATTTAAGTAAAAACAAATTTAAAAATTGGGCATTGTTTTTTAGTGCTAAGATTATTATTATGGAGCCGCTAATATTATCATTTAAGAATTTTTTTAGTACTAAGGAGGTGATTTCGATTTTTCTTTTTTAACAAACGACGAAACTAGTGCTCAGTATATATATATTCCATATCTCTTATTAATTTAGTTTTGTATATATGAATCATCTGCTGCTCTATGAGAAGTCACCTGGTTGATGAAGGAAGTAATAATGATCTGTTACGTTTTTATTTTTCTTTTATCACATCATCTTTTACATTATGGTTGTATATATTTTTGATAAAAAAATGTTAATTATTTGTTGATTTGGATCTCACCTATCGTCATCTCGGGTCTTTTATATCTGTCTATTCCCAAATCTTGCCATAAGATACTGAAAGTTAGTTTTGCAAGTGGCAACGACTATTTTAACTGTACAATAACTGTCAACTTACAACTACTATAATGTAATGCCACGTTGACTATATTTCTTTTAGATTAACAACATATAAAATGTCCCCCGAAGAGATGATCTCCACGAAGATTTTGAGAGACGCATGATTCTCTTACTTTTAATAATCCAAAGTAAAGACCATGATTATATTTAAAAAATCGTGGCTGGATTAATGAATCTCAGATTTCTTTTATCAATTTAAAATAATCTTTTTTTTATTGCTCTAAAAAATTTTAAAATTCTAAATTTTGTGGAAAGTTAGCTTGCTTGAATAAATTACAATAAATTTCAATATATATAAGTATAATGATTCTGAATTGACCTGCAAAATAGGGTTTTTCTGTTTTAATAAAAAAAGTACGAAGATTTTCATCAACACATAAGAAAATAGAGAAGGGTTCTCTCATTTCATTTCAAGTGACTTGACACTCCGTCACATGCTTAATTAGCCTATTTATTTAGAAATCTAAAATTTTTATTGCAAAAAGAACATTATTGACATATGCTTATTTAAGATAAAGACATTTTAAGTGTCGGTGATTACCTTTATCAATCGGCGTAATAATCGACAATAGAGAGTAACCATTTTGGAAATGACAAGCAGATGACAATTCAATTTTTTTTATAAATAATATTAGTATATTCTTTACGACGGACATGCTCATTTTTCTTATAATTGATTCCCTTATACATCATATTTGAATGTAAAAATTAGAAAAATTGATTTCTTAAAACATCATATACGATCATCTTTATTAAAAAAAAAATCAAACAAATGGTGATTGTTTAGCTATTTATGTATAGTAATTGAATTAACAATTCACCTGCAGCAGCCTAGTCATTATTTAGCTATTCATGTATACATATGAACTATATATGAGTTTTATATCATGTTTTAAGAAATCAACATTTCGATTATCCCACTTACATATAAAAAAATCTGATAATCAATTAGAGGGAGAATAATCACATCCACTCTAATGCAAGCGCTTTATATTTTTTAAGTTATAACTTTTTTCTTAATAATAATTGATTTGTTAGTTTAATCAGCATAAATTTCAAACTTAATTATTAACACTACAATTTAATAACACTTTTGCGTATTACTATGTAAATAAGAATTGAGAAGCCTTATTTTCAATTATAATTTACATTAATATTGACTTAGATATCAAAATGTGCCTGCCTCATCATATAAATCTCAACTTTATCAATGGAAGTATGTCCATAATGAATGGTATCAATCAATGGATGTATATAATAAATGGTATCAATCAATGAATTCGTAATTTGGAGGGATGATGGTATCAATCCATGAACTCGTGATTTGGGTGTTTTGGGTTAGGAGCGATGAATTTACACATAAAATTTCAAAATTACCCTTAAAATTACTGTTCACTTAACATATCAAATGAAAAAGATGTCGAATAGGTCAATGCGAGATTTTCATACGAATACATGGTGCATTTAAACAAAAAACCTATTTTTAAAGATACTTTATATTAATTTTTGAATTGTATATCCTAAGTGTGTCCACCTCATCATATTACTTTATTCAAATCTATATTTTCTTGGGTATACCGATGGATGTATGTCCATAATGAATGGCATCAATCAATGGATGTATATAATAAATTGTATCAATGGATGGATATAATAAATTCTATCAATGAATGTATATAATAAATTGTATGAATGGATACATCCATAGAATACACACTATGCACTAAATTTTTTCTTTCATTTTCATGAAAGAGCAATGGTGTGAACTACTACCAAATATGACAAGTATAGGATTAAATATTATTGGTCATACTTAAAAGCATATTGCCATCTTGTGTGTTTGATGAATTGCTTGTTACTTTTTTCTCATGGATTCAATTCGGATACATGTATTACATGAGTGAGAACACGATTAGGATCAGTGTTGTCATTGTGATGACAGGCACCAATTACATTAGGACACCTATCACTAGTCTAGAAACTATGACAACCAGAACCAGAACATCATCTTTCCCTTTAAGTAATCCACCTCATGTAAATTCTGTTTTTAGCATATGTTGGCTGATTCGGTCTTTGATGGGCTTCAGTGTTGGTCGAATTCAAAATTTTGCAGACTCTGTTGTTTATATCTTGTTCATTATTATGGTTAATTTTCTTTGCCTATTTTGTCTCCAGTTCATTTTGAACTAGTTGTATTTATTGGAAATGCTTTTTTGTTTTTGTTAAATCAATGAATATATTAAGAGCACAAAAGCCTAGCGAACACAGAATAGGGCAAACAATGAAAACTCACCAAAGCCTAACGCCTACAATAGAAACGGAAACAACAGAGAAGAACGAAAAAAACAGAACAAAAAAATAACACAAAATGCCAAGCACGGGCAACCCTGATGTTGGACACCATAGGCTTGAACCGAAGATAACCTAATCTACCACAGATCAAGTCCACAATTTGATGGACAATCACAATATGAATCTTACAACAATTTGAAACCAACCTATTGTTACGCTCCAACCAAATGAAGTAAACAGAAGCAGCAAAGGCAAGAAAGGGGAACAACAGAGAAAAAAGAAAAAAAAAAACAGAACTAAAAAAATAACAAAACATGCCAAGAACGGGCAATCCTAATGTTAGACACCGTAGGCTTGAACCGAAGATAACCTAATCTACCACAGATTAATTCCACAATTTGATAGAAAATCATAATATGAGTCTTACAGCAATTTGAAACCAACCTGTTGTTACGCTTCAACCAAATGAAGTAAACAGAAGCAACGACTTGCCCATCTATAGTACATCATAAGTAATGGAAGAAGTTAAACACAACCAAGGAGAGTCCAACCAGCAACCACCACACTTGCTTAATATATTTCTCCAAATGCCAACACTAAAGGGACAAGAGAAGAAAAGATGATCATGGTATTCAATAACTCCATGACACAACAAACAAAGGAGATTAGGCCGAGAAACACACCTACCAATGCGGTTCAATGTAGAGAGCTGAAGATTAATTTCCAACTAGAGGATGAAGCTAGTGTGGGCACAAAAGTACCAGGCCAAGCCAGATGAGCCCACGACCAAGCCAATATAGGCTCTACAGAGAATCCCACGTGGAAGCCAAGGAGAAGCACCCATAAGTAGAATCTCACGACAAACTAGTCAGAAACAATAGGTCCCAAGCGTGACGCTCTCACAAGCTTGGTGGACAAGAAGAAGAGCTGGAATATTAGTGAATGACCAAGTCCACAAATGATTGCGAAGAACATAACTAAGGCTAGAATTCCTAGGCAGACTCAAATCATGAACCAACAGCTCCCTCCTCAATCAATCAGCGAACCGAGGCGATACTAATAGAGGCTTGACCAGATAACGAATCTTTAATAATTGTTTCCAATTCCAAGAACAGACACTAGGAACACCAATATCCCAGTAGCAATTAGTTCCAATATAGTACTCCTTCACCCATTACGACCATAAGCTACCAACATTAGGAGCGAAAAAAAAAAGCCAATCAAACTGAGACATAAGGGCAACATTCCACTGAGCTAATCTACGAACCAAGCCCTCCATCACACTTAAGTCATAAAACAACCTTTCAAGCAAGCTTCGCACCGTAGTTACCCACAATCAGGCCAGACCACAACAACCTGCAAAAAACAAGCTCAATGTCTTAGATGATCCTCATAAGAATGAAGATATGAGATGTAAGACTGTATTTTGGGAAGAACGGTGAGCAATCCCACATTGCCCAGAGAGGAAAAGGTGAAGTGTTTTACACTCTTACATGTGTGGGCACGTATCTTCGTAGCACGAGGCCTTTTGGGAACTCATTGCTTTGGTTTTGGTTGGAACTCCAAAGTTAAGCAAGTTTGGACTGGAGCAATCACAGGACAGGTGACTTACTGGGAAGTTGAACGTGAGTTCCTAAAAACAAAGCTGTGAGGGCGTGGGCCCAAAGCGGACAATATCATGTTAGGGGAGCCGGGTCGTGACATGGAAACCCCAAAACATAGTCACATTGCCAAGAACTGATTGGATAAGAAGCAAATGTTCAGGAAAGGAAAGAGCATGTTCTCCCATCCCTTAATATGATTTTCCACCAGCTCAATAGGTGGAGAACATTCAGAGAAACCATAACTCGAAGCAATAAGAGGAACACCCTTATAGTGTCCATGGAGACTAGAACCCCAAAACATAATCACATGGCTAAGAACTGATTGGATAAGAAGAAAATTGTCCATCAGAAGGAAGAGCATGTGCTCTCATCCCTTAATACAATTTCAATTAGCTCAACGGGTAGTGACAGGACCCGCCCCGATCCCCCTGGGACCACATGGGGACGTGCCCTGCTCCCGTCTGACACCCAAAATAACGTTCCAATTTTAACCTCAAAAGTTCAAAAGAATAAATAACCAAATAAAGTTATACATCAAATCCGAAATAAACCGATGTCAGACAAGGGATAAAGTTCCAAATTACAAATTGCGAGCACGACTCTAAAATAAACCTGCGGGCAAACCACCCAATAGGAGATCAGGTACGCGGAAGTAGATCTATGCCTCAGCCTCAGGATCCTCCTCTACCTCAGTAGCACATCCTGGAGGGGTTACCAAAACATTAAGGGTGAGTGGGCCGAAACTCAAGTTTATAAAACCGTTTAATAAGTAAAACATATAATTTACCCCTCCGTTTTCCAAACATGCATGCATTAGAATTTAAAACCATAAATCATATAATATGAACCATAAGGTATGTAATAAAACCGTAAACATAATTATAGCCACTGCACTATACACTCCAATCCTGACATCCCCGATGTCTGACGTCCCTGACGTCCAATAAGGTCACAGTCCCAAGGCTACGTGTGCCACTCGGGGTCTCAATCCCGAATCCAATCCCCGAACCCTGTCCGGGTACGGCATATCAAATGCCTAGCGTCCTAGACGCTCGACGTCCCTGACGTCAAATCATAGCAATCCTGCTCCTGAGTCATTTTACGGTCCGGTTCCTCCGTAGAATGACCCCTCGTAGAGTGACCGCTCCGGGGTACCACATCCGGAGGAGATAGTATCACAAGAATGGATCTATACAGTGCAGTACCAAAAACATTTCATTGATATCCACATGCAAAACATATATACATAGATAAAATCCAAACCAATTTTTAAGTTTCACCAAACGGGTCTCAACCCCAAATATCGTGAAACGTGCCATAATCATAATTTCAATATCATCAAAACCGTTTCTTGATTCCAGCATGTGAATATATAAGTAAATCAGAAAACATTTAAGCATGCAAGGGTTTAATGAAATCGGGCCCACTCACAGTACGATCCCGCGGTGAATCTGCGCGTACGGACCTGTACCGGGATTATCGTACAATTCCTGTCAGTCCAAATCACACGTAAGGTTCACTACAAGTCTTAAACATTTATCTAAAAAGTTCGAAACAGAAACCGGATCGGGGAAACCGTCCAACACGTTTCCCGAGACAACCGGCCCTAAACCGACCCTCCTAACTATCTCAGATCAACATGGTTGATTCACCAAAATTATTCAGAATGATGAGAGGAATAAAATTCATGTTGATCGTGATCGGAGATAAGCCCCAACGCACCCTCACGCGCCGCCCTAAGTGGCTGCGCGTGAAAGTCACGCGCCTGACACTGTAGCTGTTACAGTGTCACCTTCCTTACCCGAATGTCTGTAATACGGGCCTGCCACCCGCGGCTTGTCCCGGTTGATTACCCATCAATTCTTACTCGATTTCAATCCAATTTGATCCTAACATGTTCATTAACTATCCAATTTAGGTTCTGAGACACTAATCAGCCTCGATAAGTCCCCAATCGACCCTTCGACCCGTGATCAACAAAACGGGTCAATCACCAGAACTCCCTGGTTTCAAACCCATTCTCCAATTAACTTCACAGGAAGCATAATAGGATCAAAACGAACTAAAATGAATGATCAATTGGGCCTGAAAGTACCTGAAGGTTGTCGTCCCAAGCTCTGCAACTTCTCTGAAAACGGCAGCCTCCGTCCCAGCTCAACCGTGGCTGGTTCCCCTTGATTTCGATGTGGTTGAGTTCCAAATACTCCCAGAAGACTAGACTAAGCCTTGGCTCAGTCCAACAAGCACTAGAAATTGAAAACCTGATTTCCCTCCAAATTTTCCCTAAATGGTTTCTCTCTGGTTCTTCACCAATTCTCAGTTCTTTCAACGGCAAAGTGAAGCTCGCTCACATTCTACTCAGTTTTAAACAACCTAAGCCGTCCCAGAAGCTCGTGGAAGTCCAATCTGTCCACTGAGATTTGTTCCCCGAAAAGCTTCGATCGAAAAATAAACAATGTGGCTGTGTTGGGTGGATGAATCAGACCACGTTCTGATGCTCCCAAAGCTTTAAACATTCCTCTCTTTCCAGCACACACTTGCATAAACAATTGGGCACTCAGAACTACCGCACATGGTGGTGCCGCCCATGTTCCCCCGCGGTTGCTACAGTAACCAGGGTAAAATGACCAAAATGCCCCTAGTTCAAAAATTACCATAATGCCCTTCACTTTCCAGACCCGTAACTCAGCCATCCGAAGTCCGATTTCAACGTGCCGCCTGTCAACGGACTCAGGGTATCGAGACCTACCCAACGGTCTTTGAGTCGTGTGAAAATCGGTTGTCAAACGAAAAGTCAACATTTTCGCTCATACCGTGCAAATTACGGTAATGCCCCTGAACTTCCGATAGTCATAACATTTTCCCTAATCGTCCGAATTGGACGTGCCACCTGTCTATGGACTCGTGACGTCCCGAACTACTTCACGGTCATTGGTCAAGGTCCGTTTGACCTACCAATCAAAAAGTCAACAATTTGGAAATACCATTCACAGGGGTAAAAGCATCAATTCATACATTAAATTACAATATTGAAATCCTCGAATTTCCGGGGCGTTACAACCTTCCCCCCTTAAGAAATTTCGTCCCGAAATCTCAAAGAAATAAGTAAGGAAATTGTTCTCCCATCTGTGCCTCGGGCTCCCATGTGCCTTCTTCCACATTCTGGTTTCTCCAGAGAATCTTCACGAGAGGGATAGTCTTCCGACGTAGTACCTTGTCCTTCCGATCCAAAATCTATACTGGTTGTTCCTCAAAGCTCAAATCCTCTCGGAGTTCGATAGGTTGTCCTCCAGTACATGAGAAGCATCATGTACGTATTTCCATAGCATCGATATGTGGAAAACATCGTGAACTCTAGAAAGTTCTGGAGGTAGTGCCAATCTGTATGTAACCCGGCCAATCCTTTCCACAATCTCATAAGGTCCAATAAAACGCGGACTCAGTTTCCCCCGTCGACCAAAACGGATAATTCCTTTCCACGGAGATAACTTCAGGAAGACAAAATCTCCCACTTCAAACTTCAAGTCTTGAATCCGTCTATCGGCATAACTCTTTTGGCGATCCTATGCCGCCTTCAATATTTCCTTAATAACACGAACAGTTTCCAAGGTTAAGTCCATCAGTTTCGGTCCCACAGCCGCTCGCTCCCCTATCTCCATCCAGCAGATAGGTGTCCTGCACTGTCGACCATACAGTGCTTCATAGGGTGCCATCCCGATACTTGCCTGATAGCTATTGTTGTACGCGAATTCCATCAACGGCAAATGAGTATCCCATGAATCCTGAAATTGTAGCACACAAGACCTCATCATGTCCTCTAGGGTCTGAAAGGTTCTTTCAAACTGCCCATCGGTTTTTGGATGGAAAGCAGTACTGAAACGTAGGGTTGTTCCCAAAGTAGTTTGCAAACTCCGCCAGAACCTAGAAGTGAAACGCGGATCACGATCGGACACGATTGACTCCGGCGTACCATGCAATCGTATGATTTCCTTTACGAACAATTGAGCCAGTCGGTTAGGTTTATAAGTCTCTTGAAACGGCAGAAAATGGGCTGACTTGGTTAACCGGTCTACAATCACCCATACTCCGTCAACTCCACTCTGAGTCCTTGGTAACTTAAAGACGAAGTCCATGGTGATGTGATCCCACTTCCACTCGGGAATCGGAAGTGGCTGCATAGCCCCATAGGGTCTCTGCCGTTCCGCCTTAACCTGCTGACAGGTTAAGCATCTGCTCACGAACTCTGCAATATCTTTCTTCATTCCTGGCCACCAATAATGGCTCCGGAGGGTACGGTACATCTTTGTACCTCCCGGATGCATAGCATAAGCCGAACTATGGGCCTCCTCCAGAATCTCGGCCCGTAACTCTGCCACTGCAGGTACACACAAACGGCCCAACTTCATAAGTGCTCCATCATCCCGGATGGTAAAATCCTGTCTTCCATCCGCATCGACCTCAATCCTGTAAATACAGAGTATCAGATCCTGAAGTTGTGCTTCGATGATCCGATCAATCAGCACTGGTCGTACATGAAAGCTGGCCAACAAAGCTCCATGCTCATCCGTATCCAAAATAACTCCCGCCTTCCGGAGTTCCACCAGCAAAAGAAGATACACCATCCCCAAGTGTGCAACAGATCCTGCGGACTTCCTGCTGAGAGCATCTGCCACCACATTGGCCTTACCCGGATGGTACTCAATTGTACAGTCATAATCCTTCAGCAGCTCTAACCATCTCTGTTGTCTCATGTTATGCTCCTTCTGAGTGAATAGGTACTTTAGGCTCTGGTGGTCGGTGTATATCCGACACGTTGCGCCGAATAGGTAATGTCTCCAGATTTTTAGAGCATGAACCCCCGCTGCCAACTCCAAATCATGGGTAGGGTAGTTCAACTCATGAGTATTTAGCTGCCGGGATGGTAGGCGATAACCTTACCAGTCTGCATCAACACGCAACCCAAACCCTGTAGCGATGCGTCACTAAAGACCACGAACTCTCCACTGTCATCCGGCAATGCAAGGACAGGTGTAGTGGTCAATCGATCCTTCAATTCTTGAAAACTTCGATCGCACTGCTCGTCCCAAATGAACTTCACTCTCTTCCGAGTCAAACCGATCAACGGTGCAGCAATTTTGGAGAAACCCTCCACGAATCTCCGGTAGTAACCTGCTTACCCGACAAAACTCCGCACCTCCGTTACCGTTGTCGGTCTAGCCCAGTTAGTCACCGCCTCTGTTTTCTGGGGATCCACGCTAATCCCATCCGTTGATATCACGTGTCCTAGAAAACCAATACTGCTCAACCAAAACTGACACTTGCTCAGCTTGGCTTTCAACTGTTCCTGTCTTAGCTTTTCCAACACCAACCGTAGATGTTCCTCGTGTGCACTGGCACTCCTTGAGTACACCAAGATATCATCGATGAACACAATCACGAATTTATCCAAGTAGGGTCGGAAGACCCTGTTCATCAGATCCATGAATGCTGCCGGAGCATTCGTCAAGCCGAAAGGCATCACAAGGAACTCGTAGTGTCCGTAACGGATTTGAAAAGCTGTTTTCAGAATATCCTCCTCCGAAATCCTCAGTTGGTGATACTCAGACCGCAAATCAATCGTTGAGAAGCACTGCACTCCCCGCAACTGGTCAAAAAGGTCATCGATCCTGGGTAGAGGATACTGGTTCCTCAGTGTCACCTTGTTGAGTTGTCGATAGTCAATACACAAACAGAGACTCCCTTCCTTCTTCTTTACGAACAACACCGGTGCTCCCCACGGTGAATTACTCAGTCGGACGTATCCCAAATCCACCAACTCCTGCAACTGAGTTTTGAGTTCTCGTAACTCGGCCGGCGCCATCCGGTATGGTGCCTGTGACATAGGTCGGGTACCGGGGAGTAGTTCAATTATAAACTCGATCTCCCGCGATGGTGGTAATCCAGGTTAGTCTTCCGGGAACACATCCAGAAACTCACGTACCACTGGTATCTCGTCGATACCCGGAGTATCAACCTGCTCCGACACGACATGCGCAAGATAACCCTGGCATCCCTTCCGTAGAAGTTTGGTAGCAGTAAGTGAAGAAATCACTTCAGGAGGCGAACCATCACGTTCCCCCTGAAAGATAACCTCTGGCAAGCCCGGACTTTGCAGAATCACTTGCCTGCTACAGCAATCGTTGAGCGACCTATGCTCCGATAGCCAATTCATCCCCAAAATTACATCGAAGTCATGGATATCCAGAATAATTAAGTCCGCTGGTAAATCCACATTCTCAATTCTCACCGGGCACCTCCGAATCACCTGATTCACAAGGTACACGATGCCCATCGGGGTGCCAACACCCATTTCGCAATCTAAGGCTGATACCACACAATCAAGCATACCAGCACAACTCCACAAAATAAAAGAATGTGTAGCCCCCGCATCCATCAATACACGTACAATAAGGTTTGAGATATGTAGTGTACCTGTTACCACGCCTGGGGCGGTCCTCGCCTGCTGCTGGGTCACTGCAAACACCTGGGCCCTAGGCCCTCCATTCCGTCCGCGCCCGCGCGCGCCACGCCTTGCACCACGGTCACCTCCCTGACATCGACCTCCGTTAGTGTGGGAAGCAGTGCTCTGCACCACACTAGAGCCCCCAACGTCGTTGTTCTTGGACAACATTGGGCAATCACAGGCATAGTGGCCCTCTTCTCCGCAAGCAAAACAGTTTACTGGCCTCGGCCTGTCTGAATGCCCACCAGAAGCACCGCTCCAAGATGAACGCTGACTAGAGTTGAATCCTGATCCTCTGCCCTGAGAGCCCCCACGTCGACCTGACCAGCCACGACCTTTAAAGGATGAGGGTGCTCCCCTGTAGCCTCCTCCCTTAGTGTTCTTCTGGCCCGTCGGTCCAAGATGTGGACGATCCCGACGACGCCCCTCGCCAGAAGGTTGTCGTGTCTGGTGTGCCGCCAGACTGGCCTCGACACGCACCGCAACGTCGACCATGTCTCTCAGAGAAGCATGACTGGCAGCAGTCACACTCGCCCGAATCTCCCCTCGGAGTCCAAGCTCAAACCTCTGGCACTTGTCTTCCTCAGTGCTCACGAAAGGTGCAGCGAACCGGGAAAGTTTGCCAAAAGTCTGCTCATAGTCTGCAACGGATATATCCCATTGCTCCAGCCGCAGGAACTCCGTCTCCCGTGCCGCGCGAAATGATCGCGGGTAATATTGGTCCAGAAATCGGGAACGGAAGACCTCCCAGGTAGTGGTGTGGACGGACCATCCAAACATTTCAAGGCCATGCCACCACTGGTAGGCTCCTCCTTCCAGTAAGAAGGTCGCCAAGGTCACCCGCTCGCCTGGAGGGCAATGCATCACCGTGAAGATCCTTTCCCACTTGGTAATCCATTCATGAGCATCTTCGGGGTTTGATCCCCCATTGAAAGGAGTGGCTCCCAGATGCTGAGCCCGTTCAATGATTGCGCATTCCATTTCCCTCTCCAGAACCTCGTCAGTCTGTGTATGAGGAATCCTCCTTGGAGGCATAAACAACTGTCAAGAGGCATAGATCAGATAACATTATCCTTAAACTCGAAAAGTAACTAGTACTAATCGCTAGTCTAGCATGCTGACCACAACCTAGTGCTTTGATACCAAGCTGACAGGACCCGCCCCGATCCCCCTGGGACCACATGGGGACGTGCCCTGCTCCCGTCTGACACCCAAAATAACTTTCCAATTTTAACCTCAAAAGTTCAAAAGAATAAATAACCAAATAAAGTTATACATCAAATCCGAAATAAACCGATGTCAGACAAGGGATAAAGTTCCAAATTACAAATTGCGAGCACGACTCTAAAATAAACCTGCGGGCAAATCACCCAACAGGAGATCAGGTACGCGGAAGTAGATCTATGCCTCAGCCTCAGGATCCTCCTCTACCTCAATAGCACAGCCTGGAGGGGTTACCAAAACATTAAGGGTGAGTGAGCCGAAACTCAAGTTTATAAAACCGTTTAATAAGTAAAACATATAATTTACCCCTCCGTTTTCCAAACATGCATGCATCAGAATTTAAAACCATAAATCGTATAATATGAACCATAAGGTATGTAATAAAACCGTAAACATAATTATAGCCACTGCACTATACACTCCAATCCTGACATCCCCGATGTCTGACGTCTCTGACGTCCAATAAGGTCATAGTCCCAAGGCTACGCGTCCCACTCGGGGTCTCATTCCCGAATCCAATCCCTGAACCCTGTCTTGGTACGGCATCTCAAATGCCTAGCGTCCTAGATGCTCGACGTCCCTGACGTCAAATCATAGCAATCCTGCTCTTGAGTCATTTTACGGTCCGGTTCCTCCGTAGAATGACCCCTCGTAGAATGACCGCTCCGGGGTACCACATCCGGAGGAGACAGTATCACAAGAATGGATCTATACAGTGCAGTACCAAAAACATTTCATTGATATCCACATGCAAAACATATATACATAGATAAAATCCAAACCAATCTTTAAGTTTCACCAAACGAGTCTCAACCCCAAATACCGTGAAACGTGCCATAATCAAAATTTCAATATCATCAAAACCGTTTCTTGATTCCAGCATTGTTGATACCATATCGACCGACCACCCTAGCATAGGGCCCGCCTGGACAGGAAGGCCGCCGACCGATCGCCTGATCGGTACCCTCACGGCCTATGGTCCGCCGATCGGCACCGTACTGCAAACCCGTCATTCGGCATCTGACAATGAACAGACGACAGCTGGCTGCGACAGTCACCTAACCAACTCTGCCATACCAACTGCCTGACGGAGGCAGGTTGGGACTCCAGCTGGCGCCTCCTCCGGATGTCCAGGGCTTGTCAGACGGCTCTCAGCCACAAAGTGCCACCTGCTCCCGTAACAGTAGCCCACCTACCGCAGTTATGGCTACTATAAATACCCCGAAACCCTTCACAAAGGTAAGAGACTCAGAACCAATCCAGAGCACTGTATTTACTTGCCGCTCAGCATTCAGATACTAACTTAGGCATCGAAGCCCCTTTGGCCGACACCACACCGGTGTCCAGTTTTGCAGGATCCCTGCCGAACCACAACGCCCCCAGCGGGCCCGAGACACCACGCGGCTAGTCCTAGAACCCCCAGCGGGTCTCATCGAGTTGGTCATTTCAGGACCAAACAATTGGCGCCGTCTGTGGGAAGGGCCAACACCCACTAACTCGCATACCCCTACTCGACCCTCCACCGACGAACAATGTCTGCCGAACGGTACGACGGTGAGCTCAACAACACCCCTCAGGGAGATCGCGACCGAATCCGAGCCAGCCTACCTTCCGATGACATGCTCGAGATGATGAGGACCCTCCAGTCGGAGGTTGCCGAACTCAGGAAGAGCAACGCTGCCATCGAGAGCAGGAACCACGTATGGGGGGGAACAACATGGAAGCACCCTGGCCATCTTGCAGTCTACATGCGAGGAACTGGAGGAGCAGCGGGGGGCAACCAAATGGGCCTTAGCCGCTGCGTCTCGTCGGCCGGAGTTCGATGCCAGCCGAGTCGAGATCGGTGACACCTGCCGACCGGAGGCGTCCGGTCGCCTGCTCTTCCACCAGACCGACATGTCTGGCCCCTCGGGAACACAGATCTACCGTGACGCCCGCGAGCTGCTCGACAGGAGACAGACGCAGACCCCGGCCAACCGTCTGACTTACCCTACCCAAGACCCGCGCATTCAGGCACAACCACCTCTGCCCATAACAGTAGCCCACCTATCTGCGAGTCGCCAACGCCGTCCACCTTGGACCCCGCCCAACCAATTTGGACTCTCTACGTGGACGGATCCTCCCGCCATACTGGCTCTGGCGCCGACCTCGTACTCAGCACACCTACTCAGGAACGGCTGGAGTACGAGTTGCGTTTTGGGTTCCAGGCTTCCAACAATGAAGCCGAGTACGAAGCCCTTCTTGCTGGCCTCCGGTTGGCCACCGACCTCCAAGCACAACAGCTGCAGGTTTACAGCGACTCCCAGCTCGTCGTCCGACAGATCAACAGCCTCTATGATGCCAAAGACGCCTCCATGACCCGATACTTGGCAAAAGTGCGGTCCCTACTCCGCCACTTCCGCTGTTACGAGGTCATTCAAATACCACGGTTGGAAAACAGCCACGCCGATGCCCTGGCCCGCCTGGCCTCCTCCATCGACGACAAGATAGGCTGTCGTGTTCCCGTCAAATTTTTGGCATCCCCGAGCACAAACGAGCAACCAGTCCTGGTCGCAACACAGGAAGCCTCTTGGATGGACCCCATTGTCCGGTACCTCACCATGGCCGAACTCCCGCCCAACCGCAACGAGGCCCGACGCATCCAACGCCAGTCCGCACGATACACCATGGCGCATGGCCACTTATACCGACGGGGATTCGACACCCCCCTCCTCAAGTGTCTCCCTACGGACCGGGGCATTGCGGTGCTCCGAGAAATTCACCAGGGAATCTGCGGTAACCACTCCGGACCCAGGTCCCTAGCACATAAAGCCTTTCGGCAGGGATACTATTGGCCCACAATGCGCCCCGACTCTATGGCCATCACTCAACGGTGCGTCCCATGCCAACGGTGCGCCCCTGTACCTCATTCTCCTGCTGAGCGACTCACTCCCATGCTCAGCCCCTGGCCCTTCTCTCAATGGGGACTGGATCTCATCGGCCCCATGCCACGAGGAAAGGGCGGCGTCGAACACACAATCGTTGCGGTGGACTATTTCACTAAGTGGGCCGAAGCAAAGCCCCTCAAAACAATCACGGCCGCCCAGGTCGAGAGCTTTGTTTACCAGAACATCATCTGTCGCTTTGGTATCCCACACACGATCGTCACGGACAATGGCACTCAGTTCGATTCTGTCTGTTTCCGACACTTTTGCGCCATCTATGGCATCCAGCTCTGCTTCGCCTCGGTGGCACATCCACAGGCTAACAGACAGGTGGAAGCCGTAAACAAGCTCATCAAACACAACCTCAAGGCTCGACTTTACGACACCCCGAAAGGCCAATGGTCCGACCTCCTATCCGATGTTCTCTGGTCCTACCTGACATCCTACCAGACATCGACACAGGAGACACCCTTTGCCTTGATTTTCGGGACTGAAGCTGTCGTTCCCGTGGAAATTGGGGAGACCTCTTATAGGGTCCTATCCTACGATCCACAGGAGAACGCGGAGCTCCTCACACAGAATCTCAACTTCATCGAGGAAACCCGTGAACAAGCCAATCTCCACAACGTGGCACACAAACAGCGAGTTGCTCGCTACTACAACTCACGCGTTCACGAACGCAGTTTCCAGGTCGGTGACTGGGTCCTTCGCAAGGTTAGCTTGGCCACTAAGGAGAGTGCCGATGGGACACTCGGGCCCACGTGGGAGGGCCCCTACCTGGTGACCCGACTTTGTCGACTAGGCACTTATGAGCTTCAGACTGCAGATGGACGTCTGCTTACACACCCGTGGCATGCAGATCATCTCAAGCTATTTTATACTTAATTATACTTCCCATGTACACTGCTTTACGTTTGTTGTAATTCGACTTGGCTATCTCCAGTCGAACTTGCCTTTCCGGCCTAATGTTCTTTCAAATTTTTAAGTGATAGTGCAATCCCTACAGACCCGATAACCTATTTACCATTGTCGAGCGTCACCACCGGTCACACAAACGGCATCTACTTGCCATGCCGACCGAAGCTCACTTAGCCCAAACAATCAAAATTCAATTAAGTCTTCGCTATTACGATTGGATTAGTTGGTGGTCATGGACATTCTGGTTGGGTATATGCCTATGACCGATCGGTCTTTACTAGTCTAACGCCCCATGGAACGGCATGCCTACTCATGTGGACAAACCCACGAAGTACTCGCCCATCGGCAGTTAGCATTCAAAAAAAAAAAACGAAGTGCCATCGCACGATGCAAAGTGATAGATAAAGTCCAACCTTCATTGATTTCATTACCAAACTACATTTACACGGGGCATTCCCCGGATTACAGGAAACACATGCTCATCTAAAAGACAAAGGTACAAGGGCACGGTCCCCTAAACGGCACCTCCATCCCTCAAACGACCACCGCCTCCATCCCTCAAACGACCACCACCTCCACCTCCTCCTCCCCCGCTCGGTCCTTCCCAGAGGACGACGCAACGACATCCACCCTGCCAGCGCTCGGTACCTCCCCATTCACCCGCCGCCGGACCGACTTCAGGGTCCTGCCCCTCCAGGGCGAACGTCTTGGTCAGCGCCGGGGGCTCATCCAGCCATGGGAAGTTGAGGGTGACGCCTGGGTTGAAGTATAGCACCCGCTGCACGCAATCATCTTCCACTTCAGCTAAGGCCAGGTCAAGATGATTGGCATACACCGGGTCGGCCATAAAATCCTCCAGGGTCTTCTGCCGGTCGGCAGCGAGCAGGCCCCTCAACCTCTCCACTTCTCCCTGCAGCTCCCCCAGGATCTTTTATTGCTCATTCAGCTCCAGGGAGAACACGTGCGCCGTCTCCTCCCATTCGGCGATGCCCCGCTCGGCCACCTCCGCTCGGGACCTCTCCCGTTGGAGCTCATCCTCCAGCTCTGCCACTCGGCGCCGAGCAGCATACCCCTCCTTTTCCCGCGCATGCAGCTTCTCCTCCCTCTGCCGCGCGGCTGCGTGCTCGGCCTCCAGCCTCTGCATGCGCCGAGAGGCTTTCTGCAGGGCCACGTAGGTCTGCCCAAAGCACTGCCGAACCATGCACACTTGTCAGCAAACATATATCCAATAAATACACAAACAAAAAGCCAACATATATCCAATAAATACACAAACAAAAAGCCAACTCACACGAATACTCACATGGGCTTGCTCGGCGAGCAGGGCCGCGAACCGACCCGGGTGGGAGCCGGTGCCGATCTGCTCAATCTCTGCCGGCGTCACCTGGGAGCCGAGCACAAAGGCATTGGCAACTGGCGCCAATGACCTGTGCATCTGCTGTGTGACCGGCACCCACCGCCTCCCCGGGCCTTGCCGACCGAATAACCTCCCCCGTCTCCACGGGATCCATGAAGACGGAAGTAATGCCGGGTACGCTGTTCGGCACCCTTTCCCTCAACGGCGGGCTTCCTCTCTTCGTCGGCAAGCACACTGCTACCGCCGTCTCCACGCCATTCCCCACGGCCGCCTCTCCGCGATCTTTCGGTCTGTACGGTGGGCAGCTTCCGGAACTCGGCAACGGGGACTCTTTTCAAATCGGACATACTATGCACTTCCTCGCTCCATGACTTGTGGGGCTACTAGGGATACAGGGCGCACTGCCCTGGTCGGTCGACAGGTACCGGCCGTCATCTCATGTCCTCGACCGAGGAACTCCACCTCAGTCAAAGACTTAGGGGACTTATGTTGATACCATATCGACCGACCACCCTAGCACAGGGCCCGCCTGGACAGGAAGGTCGCCGACCGATCGCCTGATCGGCACCCTCACGGCCTACGCTCCGCCGATCGGCACCATACTGCAGACCCGCCATTTGGCATCTGACAATGAACAGACGACAGCTGGCTGCGACAGTCACCTAACCAACTCTGCCATACCAACTCCCTGACGGAGGCAGGTTGGGACTCCAGCTGGCGCCTCCTCCGGATGTCCAGGACTTGTCAGACGGCTCTCAGCCACAAAGCGCCACCTGCTCCCATAACAGTAGCCCACCTACCGCAGTTATGGCTACTATAAATACCCCGAAACCCTTCACAAAGGTAAGAGACTCAAAACTGATCCAGAGCACTGTATTTACTTGCCGCTCGGCATTCAGATACTAACTTAGGCATCGGAACCACTTTGGCCGACACCACACCGGTGTCCAGTTTAGCAGGATCCCTGCCGAACCACAACACCCCCAGCGGGCCCGAGACACCACGCGGCTGGTCCTAGAACCCCCAGCGGGTCTCATCGAGTTGGTCATTTCAGAACCAAACAAGCATGTAAATATATAAGTAAATCAGAAAACATTTAAGCATGCAAGGGTTTAATGAAATAGGGCCCACTCACAGTACGATCCCGCAGTGAATCTGCGCGTACGGACCTGTACCGGGATTATCGTACAATTCCTGTCAGTCCAAATCACACGTAAGGGTCACTACAAGTCTTAAACATTTATCTAAAAATTCCGAAACAGAAACCTGCTTGGGGAAACCGTCCAACACGTTTCCAGAGACAACCAGCCCTAAACTGACCCTCCTAACTATCTCAGATCAACATGGTTGATTCACCATAAATGTTCAGAATGATGAGAGGAATAAAAGTCATGTTGATCGTGATCGGAGATAAGCCCCAACGCGCCCTCACGCGCCGCCCAAAGTGGTTGCGCGTGAAAGTCACGCGCCTGACACTATAGCTGCTACAGTGTCACCTTCCTTACCCGAATGTCTGTAATACCCGCCTGCCACCCGCGGCTTGACCCGGTTGATTACCCATCAATTCCTACTCGATTTCAATCCAATTTGATCCTAACATGTTCATTAACTATCCAATTTAGGTTCTGAGACACTAATCAGCCTCGACAAGTCCCCAATCGACCTTTCGACCCGTGATCAACAAAACGGGTCAATCACCAGAACTCCCTGGTTTCAAACCCATTCTCCAATTAACTTCCTAGGAAGCATAATAGGATCAAAACGAACTAAAATGAACGATCAATTGGGCCTGAAAGTACCTGAAGGTTGTCGTCCCAAGCTCTGCAACTTCTCTGAAAATGGCAGCTTCCGTCCCAGCTCAACCGTGGCTGGTTCCCCTCGATTTCGATGTGGTTGAGTTCCAAATACTCCCAGAATACTAAACTAAGCCTTGGCTCAGTCCAACAAGCACCAGAAATTGAAAACCCGATTTCCCTCCAAATTTTCCCGAAATGGTTTCTCTCTGGTTCCTCACCAATTCTCAGTTCTTTCAATGGCAGAGTGAAGCTCACTCACATTCTACTCAGTTTTAAACAACCTAAGCCGTCCCAGAGGCTCGTGGAAGTCCAATCTGTCCACTGAGATTTGTTCCCCGAAAAGCTTCGATCGAAAAATAAACAATATGGCCGTGCTAGGTGGATGAATTAGACCACGTTCTGATGCTCCCAAAGCTTTAAACATTCCTCTCTTTCCAGCACACACTTGCATAAACAATTGGGCACTCAGAACCACCGCACATGGTGGTGCCGCCCATGTTCCCCCGCGGTTGCTACAGTAACCAGGGTAAAATGACCAAAATGCCCCTTGTTCAAAAATTACCATAATGCCCTTCACTTTCTAGACCCGTAACTCAGCCATCCGAAGTCTGATTTCAACGTGCCGCCTGTCAACAGACTCAGGGTATCGAGCCTCCCCAACGGTCTTTGAGTCGTGTGAAAATCGGTTGTCAAATGAAAAGTCAACATTTTCGCTCCTACCGTCCAAATTACGGTAATACCCCTGAACTTCCGATAGTCATAACATTTTCCCTGATCGTCCGAATTGGACGTGCCACCTGTTTATGGACTCGTGACGTCCCGAACTACGTCACGGTCATTGGTCAAAGTTCATTTGACCCACTAATCAAAAAGTCAACAATTTGGCAATACCATTCACAGGGGTAAAAGCGTCAATTCATACATTAAATTACAATATTGAAATCCTCGAATTTCCGGGGCGTTACAGGTAGAGCACAATCAGAGTAACCTAACCTCGAAGTAATACGAATAACACCTTATAAAATTCATGGAGACTCACTATAATCGTCCCAAAAAGTCTGCACATCCTAGTAGAGCATTAAGAACTCATACCCGAGGCATAAACACAACACTTTGACAGGTTATGGTGTAAACCTGAGATAGCAGCAAATCGTTCTAGGGGCACTTTCAGAACCTTGACAGGGTTTAAGCCGCCATAGGAGAACACAAAAAATTGTTACCAAAGGCTAAGTGCCAGAGATGAATTATCTCCTATGAAATTTAAACTCACGAGTATTAGTAATATTAGAAGATAAGATACAAGAAAACACTTCCATAGCCACCACAAACAAATATGGCGACATAGGGTCTCTATAACAACCCGGAAATTCAGGAAAAGAGAATATTGGAAAATAATTAATGAAAATGACGATTTAACCCCTGTGAAGTCTAAGGTTGACTTTTTGACCTAGACATTTTGAAGATATTTCGTGATAACTGTTACGAAGGTCTCAGACTCCTAAGTTCATAGACAGACAATATGCCAATAATGGAGTTTAGATAAGTCCATTTTGGGTCTAAATAGTATAAGGGCATTTTAGTAATTTTGGATATATGAGAAATTAGGTCATTTTACAAGAAGAACCTAAGAAAAATGATAGGGATATCGGTGGGTAGTGGCCGAAAGGATGAAAAAATGAGAAAGCCATGAGAAAGGCCATCGAGAAAGAAATAACCAAAAAACGGGAAAAGGAAGGAGAATGAAAGATAGTGGGAGAAGGTGATGAATATCAGAAGGAACTGGGGGAGGTGAGGTATCCCAGGTCTGAGACCATGATCAAACCCGTGAGGGTAAAAATGACCCATAGAGGTTTGGATCATATCAAGAGGTTTTAACTCAAAACCAAGGATCTTAGGAATTTTTTCGAACTGCTACGGTCATCCTAAGCTAAGAAAACGGCCTCGACGTAAGGAATATGGTTGAACAATTCTGGAAACAAGGGTCGAAAGTTAGAATTTTAAACATGTCTTTCAAGTTAGGCTTCCTTTACTTTTAAATCGTAGAACCTCTCACGGAGTCCAGTATGACAGGACCCACCCCTAATTCCCCGGGATTAAGGGCTAAATCCGGCTCCCGTCTAACTTACGTATGACACGAAGGCTAACTGACGTCCAACCTCCATATGACATGTAAGTCGGACAAGGGATTCTCGATCCAGCCATCCTAAAAGTATCCGGGCTTCCCAGAGTGCGTCGAACTACTGTGGATTTCGGTTGTGATGTCTTCGTCTCTCTCGACCAACATCTCGCACCGCAACAACCTGTAGGGTATCGAAAACATGAAAAGATTATGAGTGGACAAAAATAAATAATAAGTTCAAAAACAATTTAATAAAACAATTACATTTTACCCTCCACGCAAAACCAATGCATGCATATCAGTTCATGTTATGAAACCATTCATGTCAAAACCATCACCGAAAACCATTATCGAAAACCCGAATCAAATTCGTCATTCAAATCCAGGCCTCAGCCTTAAATGACAAATCAATCTCAAATACGGGAAGTCAGTCCCAAACCTCATCAAATCCAATTCATCCGGGCCACTGCCCAAACATCGGAAAACCAAGAAAACCCAGTGAAAAACATCAATCATACAAGTTTACTGGATCTCAAGTGCGCCCGAGTCTTTAAACTCAAAACCATGCGCAATAACCAGGCCTTCCCAGGATATCAACGAGTCTTTAAACTCAAAACACAATCACAGGCCTTGGGGCGTATCATATCCAAGTCTTTAAACTCAAAACATATACCGAGTCTTTAAATTCAAAACATATCAATCCAGGGTCCTCCCCCGTCAATCAATCCGAGTCTTTAAACTCAAAACTAGATCCAGCGATTTTTCTTTTCTTTTTCCGGGTCTTTAAACCCAAAACCATTTTTCAAGCACCAGTGAAAACCATAGAAAATCCATCTCTGAATGCGCAACAATGATTCTGTAAGCCGGCATCCGGAATCATCATCTCGAACCCAAATCCAGAATTTCCTTTCAAGTCTCAAAACCAAATCCAAAATAACGTTTCCGAAATTCAGTTTCAAAACCGAAATCTCATGAACAGGGCTCCAAGCCCGAAATCACTTTTTTGAAATCCATTTCAAATCCTAGAAATCAAACCATATTTCAAATCCCGAAATCAAACCATTAAAACCATGATCAAATCACAAGATCGTTCGAAATCTCGTAAAATGTGAAATTCCATAAATATCTCCAAAATCATGAAAAACAAATCATCAAGATCATAAATTAAATCATAGAATCACGTAAAGAAAACATATAAAAACATATATGCATGCATCATAAGTTTGAAAGCAAAGTCCACTCACAGACCATTCCGACGTCGCCTCGATACGCGCGCACTTAAGCCGTTCCCGACCATTCCGCTATCCTCGGCTTTCCCGAACCTGTCTAAATCACATACTAAGGTCACTAACTACTTCACAATACTAATACTAAAGTCCCATAATTTTCCCGTATTTTTAACTATTTTTAAACGAGCCCTAAAACCTTCGATCATCCCGAAAACTATCGAGATGATGTCCGATCAACTCGAAACCAGTGCCAAAATGTTCTTTACATCGAATACTTTAAAAGTCGTGTTGGAACCTTCCTCAAATTCCATGTCACTCGCCCACATGTGCTGCCCAAAGGGGCTGCGCGTGGGCCTCACGCTCCAGACACTGTTCATCTTCAACCTTTGTTAAACCGGGTCAGACCGGTTCAGCGGTTCAACTGGTTCAAGTGAACCAGCGTGAGCGGTTTTTCCCAATTTCTAGTTCCTTTTTCAACCGTTTTTACTCCTAATTACTCCAATACTTTCATCGTTTCAATTCTAATCAATTAACATAATAAACCGTGAAAATGGAACTAGAGATTACCTCCTCATATCGCCTTGTCGAACCGACCATAATCCAATATTAATTCTGGCCTCCATGGTTTGTCTCAGGCCTTCTCTCCACGCGTGATCAATTCCAAATCATCATCAGAACCTCACCTAAAGCATCAATACGATTATCAAACTATAAATCGAACTTCACCATGTCTAACTGGAAATCCAACTTCCACGGCTAGCATCACTTACCACCCTTCCTAGGCCTCGAAAACGAGTTCCTTGAGCTCAGTTTGTTTCCTACAACCTTACAGAGACCACTGAAACGGTCAAATTATCTAAAAACCATCTATCCTTGTTAACTTCTAAAAACAGGACACAAGCCTTACCTTCGAACCTGTTGCCACCGCACACGACGGTCCTCCACGGCGGCACAACCTCCTTCCTCATCATCCAGTCTCTCTTTTCTTCTCACACATCACCGTCAAAAAGTGGAGATCAAAGGGGTAAAGGATTCACGGTCACCCTCCGTTCTCTATATTCAATCGTGCACAATTGTACTTTTTTTTTAAAGACAATTAAGCAAGGTGGCATAGAGGTTCCACACGCCTCTAGATTGGGCCAGGTGTCTCAATCTCTATGGTTTACTTCTCCAAGGCAGCCACTTGTCCAACACTCACTGGGCACAGATCCTAAGACAACACAAAGACCATTTTACCCCGGCCTTGCAAAATTACCATTTTGCCCTTCATATTCCTAGACCGTAACTTCGTCATTCGAACTTCAATTGTCTCATGCCGCCTGTCGTTGTATTCAGGGGATCGAGATCTATCTAACGGTCCTCGAATTCTATGAAAATTCCATGTCGTTTGGAAAGTCAACAACTTGCCTCTTTTAAACTAAATTACCGAATTACCCTTGAACTTCCGAACACCATAACTTTTACCTCGAATGTCGGAATCGGACGTGCCACCTGGCTATGAACTTGTGACGTCCCAAACTATGTGACGGTCATCGGTAAAGGTCCATTTGACAGCCCGAACTAAAAGTCAACATTTTTTCCCATTCTAGGGGCAAAATTTTCATTTCGCACCGTCCGTCCGAACGCATCCAACTAATCACCGATTAACTGTACTAATCCATCATTATCAACTAATCTAATCCCGATTTCCGAGACGGGCCGTTACAATCCACCCCCCTTAAAGAATTTCGTCCCCGAAATTCCGAGTCTCGATGGTCGTAAATAACTAGGGGAATCCAACTTTTCTCACACCTGGGTCTCTTACCCAGTGGCCATTGCTTGCCAATCCGACTTATCCTGATAGTGCCCAACTGTCACCACCTCTCATCAGGTGAATTAATTCAACCGATTTTTAGTTCATCGGGAGACCATTCCAATCGTACTGGGATCATCACACATCCATCTCGTTCCCTCAATATTTCTCGCGTCATATAAGCCGACACTCACGGCTTAACTAGCACTAGGTATGCCACAACACCACCGCTACCAAGTTCAACACTCTCGACTCCTTTCGAGTCGAGCGTACCTCATACCAACGTCCGAGTACATCTTGTGAGGTTGCCATCGTCGAACACAAATCTCAAGTACACTCATTCACAAGACAGCATCTACCGGTCTTGGTACTCCTATGCACCAAGATTTATACACAGTTCCATACAACATCCGTCAATGATTCACGTCGACCTCACTGGAGTCACAACGTACTCGTTTGTACCCCCAATTCAGCTAGTCTTCTCACCAGTGGTTCCTTTAACCACGAACACTGTCAACCTGTGGGCACACCATCTACGTCTCTCACTACCTCTTTGCAACCAGACTATAACACATACCCGTTTAACCATGAGCATACATCTCAATATCAGGGTCCCACCAGCCACTCATGGCTCGAAGTATCATGTTCATCTCATATCTGAAGCCTGTAACAACCAATTAACCACTCAGGATCACCCTAATCCGGCCCACATGCTTCGTCAAAAACCGTCATATCGGAACTACACCGATTATCCATCTATTCGCAACATACTTCAGTACTAAGCTGTTCACCAACACTGCTACCAAAATGTCACACTGCACGTCCGATTATATCGTTATCGGTCATGCACCCGTTGCCACCAAAAGACAACCCTACGAACCTTGAAGGAAACAAAGGTATTTTAGAATACCTCAAACACGGTTCTTAGAGTATATCCTCACGTACTTCGAACATCATCCTACGATCCGTTCACTAATTTCCATACACACCACAGTGTTCTCGTCACTACGACATCCAAACTTCTTCATACCTATACCGATTAACACCTGCTTACTAGCCAGTCACGTTTTACTTATGTAGTCCATCAACCCAATCCTGACCCACTCACTCCTAAGTGGATCCCACTTCTCATCCATATAACTCTTACCATCAGACCATTACTTCAATCCAAAATACCACACGTCACCCGTGTCCATGACCAAGGGGAGGGGGGGGGGGGGGGGGGGGGGTCACAACTCTTGAAGGTAATCGACTCCCCAGTCACTATCCTTGAAGTCGTCCATCAACCATTCCCTACCTCGACTGTGTCCAGCAACCATCTCCAATCCGATCGTAAGTCAGCCCAAGCCACAACCACCAACTCAGGTGTCCGAAACTATGCACATCCTCTGGGTTCCTCTCCAAGGAACTCACAATCCAAACCTGGTCATCCCACGGGGTTCCCCAACTCATCCCCGTCATACGGGTTATCCAAACCCGCAATAGCCACAAGTTCACAAAAACTTTACCACTCGGGTCGTCATACCCGACTATAACCGTCCTTACAGATCGTCTGCATGTGTCAACCGGTAACCATCACTAGGGAGAAAAACTCCCAGATCTCAAGGTAGTTTCTAGACCCTGCCACTCAAAGCATCCGACTACTCGTAGCAGCACAAGTCCTAGTCCAACGGAACTGACCAAAAAGGTCACCAATCCAAACTATCGTCATCCAAAACACCACCCAGCCCAACAGGCCACTGTCAACCGGCCTCTTCGGCCCACGTTTCTCACTAGCTCAACGGGCTACTCTCGGGCCTCACAGGCCGAACAACCTACTCGTAATTGTAGCTCACTAATTACCATCCAATTTAACCACGCTGGCAAACATCCGACCCTAAGCCGACATACATCAAATCTCGCACCGCGTATCGAGCGACTATCACCCTGGTACTAACAATCGCCACTAACTAACCACCAACGAACGTACTATCACTATCACATTCAGGTTGTTGATAGGCTGTTCCGCGTCGAGATATTACATCCACAGTAGCATCACAACACCCAAGTAGACGATCCTACAACTCTGGGAACCAAACCTCACACATAACGCACAAAATTTGCTCTAATACCAATTGACAGGACCCATCCCTAATCCCTCGGGATTAAGGGCTAAATCCTGCTCCCGTCTAACTTACGTATGACACGAACGCTAACTGACGTCCAACCTCTATGTCACACGTAAATCGGATAAGGGATTCTAGATCCAGCCATCCTAAAAGTATTTGGACTTCCCAGAGTGCGCCGAACTACTGTGGATTTCGGTTGTGATGTTTCCGTCTCTCTCTACCAATAGCCCGCACCGCAACAACCTGGAGGGTATCGAAAACATGAAAAGATTATGAGTGGACAAAAATAAATAATAAGTTCAAAAATAGTTCAATAAAAAAATTACATTTTACCCTCCACGCAAAACCAATGCATGCATATCAGTTCATGTTATGAAACCATTCATGTCAAAACCATCACCGAAAACCATTATCGAAAACCCGAATCAAATTCGTCATTCAAATCCAGGCCTCAGCCTTAAATCAAAAATCAATCTCAAATACAGGAACTCAGTCCCAAACCTCTTCAAATCCAATTCATCCGGGCCACTGCCCAAACATCAGAAAATCAGTGAAAACCTGGGAAAAAAATCAATCATACAAGTTTACTGGATCTCAAGTGCGCCCGAGTCTTTAAACTCAAAATCTTGCGTAATAACCAGGCCTTCCCAGGATATCAACGAGTTTTTAAACTCAAAAAAAAAATCACAGGTCTCGGGGGGTATCATATCCGAGCCTTTAAACTCAAAGCATATACCGAGTCTTTAAACTCAAAACATATCAATCCAGGGCTCTCCCCCCGTCAATCAATCCGAGTCTTTAAACTCAAAACCAGATCCAACAGTTTTTCTTTTCTTTTTCTGGGTCTTTAAACCCAAAACCATTTTTCAAGCAACAGTGAAAACCATAGAAAATCCATCTTCGAATTCGCAACAATGATTCCGTAAGCCGGCATCTGGAATCATCATCCCGAACCCAAATCCAGAATTTCCTTTCATGTCTCAAAATCAAATCCAAAATAACGTTTCCGAAATTCAGTTTCAAAACCGAAATCTCATGATCAGGGCTCCAAGCCCGAAATCACTTTTTCGAAATCCATTTCAAATCCTTGAAATCAAACCATATTTCAAATCCCGAAATTAAACCATTAAAACCATGATCAAATCACAAGATCGTTCGAAATCTCGTAAAACGTGAAATTCCATAAATATCTCGAAAATCGTGCAAACCCGTAAATCATCAAGATCATAAATCAAATCATAGAATCATGTATAGAAAACATATAAAAACATATATGCATGCATCATAAGTTTCAAAGCAAAGTCCACTCACAGACCATTTAAACGTTGCCTCGATACGCGCGCACGTATGCCGTTCCCGGCCATTCTGCTATCCTCGGCTTTCTCAAACAAGTCCAAATCTCATACTAAGGCCACTAACTACTTCACAATACTTATACTAAAGCCCCATAATTTTCCCATATTTTAAACTATTTTTAAAAGAGCCCTAAAACCTTTGATCATCCCGAAAACTATCGAGATGATGTCCGATTGACTCAAAACCAGTGCCAAAATGTTCGTTACATCGAATCCCTTAAAAGTCATGTTGGAACCTTTCTCAAATTCTGTGTCACGCGCCCACATACGCCGCCCAAAAGGGCTGCGCGTGGGCCTCACGCGCCAGACACTGTTCATCTTCAACCTTTGTTAAACCGGTTCAGCGGTTCAACTGGTTCAAGTGAACCGGCGTGAGCGGTTTTTTCCAATTTCCAGTTCTTTTTTCAACCGTTTTTACTCCTAATTACTCCAATACTTTCGTCTTTTCAATTCTAATCAATTAACTTAATAAACCGTGAAAATGGAACTAGAGATTACCTCCCCATATCGCCTTGTCGAACCAGCCATAATCCAATTCTAATTCTGGCCTCCATGGTTTGTCTCAGGCCTTCTCTCCACGCGTGATCAATTCCAAATCATCATCAGAACCTCACCTAAAGCATCAATATGATTATCAAACTATAAATCGAACTTCACCATGTCTAACTGGAAATCCATCTTCCACGACTAGCATCACTAACCACCCTTCATAGGCCTAAAAAATGAGTTCCTTGAGCTCAGTTTTTTTTCCTATAACCTTACAGAGAACACTGAAATGGTCAAATTATCTAAAAACCATCTATCCTTGTTAACTTCTAAAAACAGGACATATGCCTTACCATCGAACTTGTTGCCACCGCACACGGCGGTCCTCCACAGCGGCACAACCTCCTTCCTCATCATCCAGTCTCTCTTTTCTTCTCACACATCACCGTCAAAAAGTGGAGATCAAAGGGGCAAAGGATTCACTGTCACCATCTGTTCTCTGTTTTCAACCGTGCACAATTTCACTTGTTTTTTTAAAGACAATTCAGCAAGGCGGCAGAGAGGTTCCTCACGCCTCTAGATTGGGCCAGGTGTCTCAATCTCTATGGTTTACTTCTCCAAGGCATCCACTTGTCCAACACTCACTGGGCACAAATCCCAAGACAACACAATGACCATTTTACCCCTCCCTTACAAAATTACCATTTTGCCCTTCGTATTCCTAGATCGTAACTTCGTCATTCGAACTTCAATTGTCTCATGCTGCTTGTCGTTGTATTCAGGGGATCGAGATCTATCTAACGGTCCTCGAATTCCGTGAAAATTTCATGTCGTTTGGAAAGTCAACAACTTGCCTCTTTTAAACTAAATTACCAAATTACCCTTGAACTTCCGAACGCCATAACTTTTTTCTCGAATGTCGGAATCGAACGTGCCACCTTTCTATGAACTTGTGACGTAGTTCGGGACGTCACGGTCATCGGTCAAGGTCCATTTGACCGCCCGAACTAAAAGTCAACATTTTTGCCCATTTTAGGGGCAAAATCGTCATTTCCCACTGTCCGTCCGAACACATCCAACTAATCACCGATTAACTGCACTAATCCATCATTATCAACTAATCTAATCCTGATTTCCGAGACGGGCCGTTACACAATAGATGAATTTGGATGGTTGAAACATGAGAAATGATCAAGTAATGGTGCAATTCTGGCCAGGTTGAGATAGTGGGTAGGGTGACCTGAAACCAGGACTCGGCAAGAGGTAGAAGACGACTCCATACGTAGGTGCATGATGCCCACACACCGAGGTCGTGGTGGTGTGTGAGGATCCATACAGCGGTTGTTCGCCGTCTGGTCAACACGAAAAATATTTATTTTAAAATTCCGAGTATAAGGATACATGTTTTGAGATAATTGGACACCATTTGAGGATATTTCTGAATTTTGGTATAATATGTGTATATTTGTATTAGAAAATAAATTAAGGAATTGTGGGGATATAAATCTAAGGCTAAGATAAAATATAGTGAATATTCGTAGTTTAATTTTAGTGAATTTTAATGAATATATTTTACAGTTAAGCGTATTATGTTAATTAGTTAATCGTAAAATTTACAAAGGAAATAATGTTAATATGAGGTTGAATACTTAGTCTCGACAATTGAAATATAAGAAATTTATATTTTAATGTTTTGGACATCGTCTGAATAGAGTTATTGGAAATATACGAAATATGAGAATGAAACTTAATGGTTACATTCTGAATTCAATGGTATAATCCTTGAGGAAATTAAGTAAGATTAAATTGGATGATTAAATTTAGTAATGAAGAGTGATGAATTGAAAATATATATAAAAAGTATAAATAATTAAGGATATGGTTAAAAAGGTATGATGTATGCGGTTATATTGTTATGCATATTTATGATGTTAACCATTCTTTTTAAAGGATTTAACTATGATCATATTTGGATATTAATTATGATGAATGGCAAATCTATGAAATTTCGAAAGTGGAATTTGAGCTACGTGACATATAAATTATCCTAGTTATTTTTACATGATTTTACTACAAGTATTAAAATATGAGATGATTATGGACGTTAGTGAACTTCAATGGTGAACTACGGAAAATAGTAATATTTACAAATTTACAAGTCCAACATATGTGTACGGACAATAAATTATTGTGATTTGCTTATAAGGGTAATAACAATAAGGTTAAGGCTCGGACAATGTAAAACTAGCAGTTCTTATCTCTTAACGGGGTTAGTGGGTTGGATGTGGGCAGTACTCTACAAGAGATGAATTTTGTTTGGTTACATATCAAATGAGAATAAGAATAAAAATAGCAAAATCCCTTGTTTGACAAGAGTTGTTAGACGGGAGCAAGACTGACACGTTTTTTTAAAGTAAAATTAGGGACGAGTCCTGTCAACTTGGTATTAGACCATAGGTACTAAATATTTTACTTCTGAGATATGAGTTCTGTGCATAGCATATTTTAAAAGTTTTATTACATGATGTTGGTTCGATTGTGATTTTAAAATTATGTTGATGATTTTATGGAACTATTTGAAGTATACATTTTACGAGATTTTGATTCATAAATGGTGATCGGGCTAAAGCTCGGTTTGGAATTTGAGTTTAATTTGGAATGTGGGTCATGATTTATGTGATAATGATGAGATTTTGGTTTTCAAACAATTTCTGTTGATTTTTAGGAATTTTTAAATTGGTTTGAAATGCATATTTTACAAGGTTTCATGAGGATTGTGTTGGGTTTAGACTTGACTTTTGAAATAATGATTTTCCTTTTAAGAAATGAATATATGTGGTAAATGTTAATTTGATATTGAGAAATATATGTCTCTAGATATTTGCATTATTGTGGTTATAGATAGATGTTGTTTTCTTGAGTGGTGGTCAGTCTTATACATCGAGGTAAAACTCATTTCCTGAGAGGGGGACATTGTGGGGTAACGACTCAGACGTCGAGCTAGAATCCAATCTTGAGTCGATAGTGATTGGTTAATCTCAGACATCAAGCCGAACTCAAGATCTTGAGACTGATACTGTGATAGTTAGTGTCAGATGTTGAGCTGGGCTATAGATCAGGAGATTGGTATTGTGATGACTTAGACGTCGAGCTGGGCTCTTGATCCCAAGTTAGTTCTGTCAGGACCCAAATCCGGAAATCTACTTTTCAACTTTAAAGCCAAATCTCGCTTTCCGAAATCCGATTTCAAAACCGAAAACCCTTGATCACCAAATCAAGTCTCAAAATCCATTATAATCATTGGAAACCATTTATCGTTTGAAATCCCAAAATCATAGCATCCTAATCAGAAATCAAGCATTTCTCGTAAAACATGCTGAAAACTGTACTTTCTCGAAAAACGTGCAATAATGTAAAACAGTTATAGCATATTCAAATAATCATGAAATCACATATAAAACCATAAATCAAGTAATTAAAAGCAGTTATGCATGCTCAGTTTAAGGAAGAAGTCCACTCACAGTTACCGGGCACGTCACTCGCGTCCCGAACGTCCCGTACGATCCTCGTCCGCCTCGGGGATTCCCGATCCTGTCACAAGTCACCAAATAACGTCAGTATAACGTCCTCTAAGGTTCTCCTAATTCCCCACAATTTTCCCGAACTTCGAACGTAACTAACCGGGACCCTAAACCTTCAACCTCGTAGTACTAACTCGAAATAACGTCTGATCGTCCCGAAACCTATCCCAAAAGACTAGTTACAGCATTTAGACCAAAAACCTAGTTGGACGTTTCCCTAGAAACCGCCGCACGCGCCCCCACGCGCATGCACAGAACACTGTTCATCTCCTACCTCGAGACAGTGCACTATTCTGGACCGGCGTGGCCGGTTCTCCGCCGTCCGTCCACCATTTTCCACTATTCTCTTCGTCCTCAACCCAGCAATCCATACCCCTCAACCAAACACGTCAACACGGCCTCAATCTCATCCTCCCAACTCGAAACAGAAACCACCTGTAAACCCCTATTCTCGCTCCCGGCCAACCGTCTACTCCCCCGTCACGGCTTCGACTCCTAGAGCTCCCTAGGAACCTACTGAACACATTAGACCTCACTAGACACCTCGACTCGTTCTCAAAAGCCACAACTTACCGTTTGAATCAAACTGGAAAAACAGAGCAAGCAAAGGGAATCCAGAAATTACCTGTGCTCAGGCAGCCACCTTGAGCTCCACTGTGCCTACTCGACTCCCCAAGTCCTCCTCCGTCCTTTGAACACCACCAGCCACCACAAGTGCTCAAGTACGGCAGCACCACCACTAAACTCCCTCTCTGTTTTCCCTAAGAACTCACACCCTCCTCACACACAACCACTCAATTCTCAATCCTTTCAACCCAGTCCCTGCACTCTTAGCCTCCTTCTGATCACACTCACCAATTCGCAAAGCCTCACACACCCAGCTGTCGATCGATTTCCTCCCAACACTCAGTCTTTGTTTTTCTCCCTCGTGCACGACTACACAATCACACACGACCACATTAAAAAACACTGTGCAATTGTGTAGAAGCCACTAGACCACCACCACGTGTCCACAATCCCATGGTCCCTCTAAAAAAATATCCAATTGCACCTGTACACTTGTCCTTATCAGAATTGCACACTTCCCAATGCACCAAAAAGACCAAAATGCCCTTGTGAGTTAAAATTGCCATTTCGCCCTTCGTCGTTCTAGACCCGTATCTCACCCATCCAATGTCCGATGAAAGCATGCCGCCTGTCGTTGTACTCAGGACGACGAGATCTACCTAACAGTCCTCGGTCTGCGTGTAAAACCCTATCGTATGAAAAGTTAACTTTTCCCCTTTCGTTTACCCAAATTACGAAAGTGCCCTCAACGTTCCGAACATCATAACTTCGTCCTCGGATGTCGGAATCGGGCGTGCCACCTGTCTACGGACTCGTGACATCCCGAACTACGTCACGGTCATCGGTCAATGTATAATCGAACACGCGAACTCAAAGTTAACATTTTGCCCAAACTAGGGGCAAAATCGTCATTTTACGCCCAAAGTCCCACAGTAACGAACTAACCACTGATTAGCCTCACTAATCCATCACTAATCACTTTCTTAATCCTAACTTCCGGGACGGGTCGTTACAATCTACCCTCGTTAAAAGAATTTTGTCCCCGAAATTCCGCACCTCGTACCTCACCCCTAGGGTCTCCTACCCGGTGGTAAACTCTTACCCAACAACAACTGTTCTAAGTACGCCTGACACTCCTGTTACCAGTTCGACACTCCTAACACTCTCTCAGGTCGAACGTACCTCCACCCTGAACTACCAACTAGCACTTCATGGTGTACGCAAGGGAAACTCTACGAACGTAAAGGAAACAAAGGTATTTTAGAATACCTCAAACAGAGTTCTTAAAGTACATCCTCACATACAACCACCTACACCTTCCGGAAAAACCCAACTCAAAGTTCTAAACCAGACTCCCGGTCTCTTGGTCGACAAAAACTACGAATCGAAGGTAGACCGCTCAAACCAAAAGAAAATCCTACCGACCGACTTACTACCTCGCCTTCACGTCCTCAACTGCTGCTCCGACCACCCTGTCGAAATAAATCAACAAAGTCCTAAAGGCACTCCTAGATTGTGGGTTCTTTTCAATAACCTCATATCGATCAGTTATAGTCACTCCTTTCAACCGTCACTCCAAGTCACCTAGGGGAAAATCCTAAACTTTACCCCGGGATCCAACAAAAAGAGGCACAACACAACCAAGGGTAGTAAAAGTACCTGTCACTGCACCGGGCACTAACTGAGCCTCCTACTGAGTCATCGTAAACACTCGGGCCTGGGGTCCTGAAGATCTACCACGTCCCCTCAAACTACTAGTGGCACCACCACCTCCTCTGGTGCCCGCAGTCCCTGACGCTGATGCTGGGCTCCGTCCGGGCTCCGCCTCACCTCGGCCTATGCCACCCTCCTGTGGTAACATCGGACAGTCACGTCGGAAGTGACCTCGCTCCCCACAGTAGTAACAAACATCCCGACCTGGTCCACCACTTGGTCTCCCGGTGGACGCAATAGACGTCGCACTGGTTTGCGGAGTCGGCTGTGCTCGGTGTCCTCGGAACTCTGAACTTTGGAAACTACCAGGTCTTTCAAAACGATCATCACCCACAGACGATGCTCCACTGTAGTTGCCCCTCTTCGGTACCCTCTAGCTCAAAGCTCCAGAAAAAGGTGGCTCCCGGCGTCGTACCGGCAAGCTAGCCTTAACCCTCACCGCAGCATCTGACAACTCTCGGAGGGTCGCAAACGATCCAGCCGTCACTATGGCCCGAATCTCGCCTCGTAGGCCTAACTCAAACCTACGGCACTTCTCGGCTTCAGTAGCCACAAACGCAGGAGCAAAACGAGACAACATCTGAAACCTCTGTTCGTACTCAGCCACACTCATACTCCCCTGTTGGAGCTTCAGAAACTCAGCCTCCTTGGCATCACGGAATGAACGAGGGTAATACTGATCCAAGAACCGCTCCCTAAATGTCTCCCAGGTCAGTGTGTGGGCGTCCCAGCTGGACAACTCGAGGGTATACCACAACTCGTACGCCGCACCGTCTAGTAGAAAGGTAGCCAATAACACTCGATCCTCCGGTGGGCATCGCATCACTGTGAAAATCCGCTCAAGTCTCAAGATCCACCGGTGGGCTTCCTTAGGGTCTGCCCCACCACTAAACGTCGTAGCCCCGAGCCGCTGGGCTCGATCGTAGGAGCACTCTCTGTCCCTCTCGCCGCTTCGTCTTCAGGTCGTGGATGGGGTTCACGTCTCGGAGGCATAGTCAACCGCACGCTGAAAGAGGCATAGAATCAGTCAAACAACCTAAACATAACCTCGCAACAGACACAAACCACAAACCTATGCTCTGATACCAATTGTCAGGACCCAAATCCGGAAATCCACTTTTCAACTTTAAAGCCAAATCTCGCTTTCCGAAATCCGATTTCAAAATCGAAAACCCTTGATCACCAAATCATGTCTCAAAATCCATTATATTCATTGGAAACCATTTATCATTTGAAATCCCAAAATCATAGCATCCTAATAAGAAATCAAGCATTTCCCGTAAAACGTGCTGAAAACCGTACTTTCTCGAAAAAACGTGCAATAATGTAAAACAGTTATAGCATATTCAAATAATCATGAAATCACATATAAAACCATAAATCAAGTAATTAGCAGCAGTTATGCATGCTCAGTTTAAGGAAGAAGTCCACTCACAGTTACCGGTCACGTCACTCGCGTCCCGAACGTCCCGTACGTTCCTCGTCCGCCTCGGGGATTGCCGATCCTGTCACAAGTCACCAAATAACGTCAGTAACACGTCCTCTAAGGTTCTCCTAATTCCCCACAATTTTCCCGAACTTCGAACGTAACTAACCGGGACCCTAAACCTTCAACCTCGTAGTACTAACCCGAAACAACGTCCGATCGTCTCAAAATCTATCCCCGAAAGACTCGTTACAACATTTAGACCAAAAACCTAGTAGGACGTTTCCCTAGAAACCGCCGCATGCGCCCCCACGCACAGAACACTGTTATCTCCTACCTCGAGACCGTGCACTATTCTGGACCGGCGTGGCCGGTTCTCCGCCGTCCGTCCACCATTTTCCACCATTCTTTTCGTCTTCAACCCAGCAATCCATTCCCCTCAACAAAACACGTCAACACGACCTCAATCTCATCCTCCCAACTCGAAACAGAAACCACCTGTAAACCCGTATTCTCGCTCCCGGCCAACCGTCTACTCCCCCGTCACGGCTTCGACTCCTAGAGCTCCCTATGAACCTACTGAACACATTAGACCTCACTAGACACCTCGACTCGTTCTCAAAAGCCACAACTTACTGTTTGAATCAAACTGGAAAAACAGAGCAAGCAAAGGGAATCCAGAAATTACCTGTGCTCAGGCAGCCACCGTGAGCTCCACCGTGCCTACTCGACTCCCCAAGTCCTCCTCCTTCCTTTGAACACCACCAGCCACCACAAGTGCTCAAGTACGGCAGCACCACCACCAAACTCCCTCTCTGTTTTCCCCTAAGAACTCACACCTTCCTTACACACAACCACTCAATTCTCAATCCTCTCAACCCAGTCCCTGCACTCTCAGCCTCCCTCTAATCACACTCACCAGTTTGCAAAGCCTCACACAACCAGCCGTCGATCTATTTCCTCCCAACACTCAGTCTCTGTTTTTCTCCCTCGTGCACGACTACACAATCACACACGACCACATTAAAACACACCGTGCAATTCTGTAGAAGCCACTAGACCACCACCACGTGTCCACAATCCCATGGTCCCTCTCAAAAATATCCAATTGCACCTGTACACTTGTCCTTATCAGAATTGCACACTTCCCAATGCACCAAAAAGACCAAAATGCCCCTGTGAGTTAAAATTACCATTTTGCCCTTCGCCGTTCTAGACCTGTATCTCGCCCATCCAATGTCTGATGAAAGCATGCCGCCTATCGTTGTACTCAGGACGACGAGATCTACCTAACGATCCTCGGTCTGCATGTAATAACCCTATCGAAAAGTCAACTTTTCCCCCTTCGTTTACCCAAATTATGAAAGTGCCATCAACCTTCCGAACATCATAACTTCCTCCTCGGATGTCGGAATCGGGCGTGCCACCTGTCTACGGACTCGTGACGTCCCGAACTACGTCACGGTCATCGGTCAATGTCCAATTGACCGCCCGAACTCAAAGTCAACATTTTGCTCAAACTAGGGGCTAAATCGTCATTTTACGCCCAAAGTCCCACAGTAACCAACTAACCACTGACTAGCCTCACTAATCCGTCACTAATCACTTCCTTAATCCTAAATTCCGAGACGGGTCGTTACATATTCTCACTTAGACGTGGAGCAGGGCTCCAGATCCTGAATGAGGTTATACTCGGACGTCGAGTTGGGCTCCAGATCCCGAGTGATTTACCTGTTGGTAGTACATAAAAAACCATGGGGGATATTAATATTGTCTAGTTGGTACCAGACTTGACTCAAATGATGTTGTGGTGATGGCCTAAGCTTAGTGTCATTATGTGATGTGGTTGGTACTTAAGTTATTAATTGGTTGAGTTTAGTTATGGACTGGTGATATAAAAGGGATGTTGGTATTATTGTGTTCGTGAAAGTAACTTGAAAGTGGTAGGTGTGAGATTTCTTATGTGAATTAATTAAGATTATACGGGATTGTGAAATAACTTGTGTCTAAATGGAGTCGTGATTCAGTGAAAAGAAGAAATAAGAAGGTTGATTAATTTTTGAGCAACTCAATTGTCCAATTTGTGGAAATAAGATTGGTTTGCTCTAACATTTTGAGGACAAAATGTTTTTAAGGAAGATAGGTTGTAACGATACAAAAACTCAGGAAAAAGGAATATTGGAAAAGAATTCATGAAAATGGCGATTTTAAACAAACAGTATGTCGAGAATTGTAACGACCCGTCCCGAATGATGGGATTAATTAACGATAATTAGAATTAATTAACGATAATTAGAATTAATTAACGATAATTGGAATTAATTAAGGATAATTATGGGTCAATTGAGAAGATTCCTCGACTAATCCGAAGAATTTCGAACGGACGGTGTAAAATGACCATTTTGCCCCTGGGGGTGCGCACGATGTTGACTTTTGACTCAGTGAGTCAAATGCACGAGACTCGATGACCGTGCTGTAGATCGTGACGTTACGAGTTTGTAGACAGGCGGACAACAATAGAGAGTAACCATTTTGGATAAAGAAAAATCATTGACATATGCTTATTTAAGATAAAGAAATTTTGAGTGTCAATGATTACCTTTGTCAACACGTATAAAATCGACAATAGAGAGTAACCATTTTGGAAATGACAAGCGGACAACAACCCAATTTTTTTCAAGTAATATTTGTATCTTCTTTATGATGGACATGCTCATCTTCCTTATGATTGATTCCCCTATATATCCTATTTGAATGTAATAATTAGTACCACGGATTTCTTAAAACATCATGTAAAGATTATCTTTGCAAAGGATTAAACAAATGGTGATTATTTAGCTATTCGTGTATATATTAATTGAATTAAAAATTTACCATAAACATCTTAATCATTATCAAAACAATTGATTAATTTCATACATATAAACTACATAACGATCTCAAATTTAATTGACTTTTTGCAGAGATGAGCTTGGCATCAAGTTTAAGAAATCAAAAGTTTTGATTACCACAATTATATATAAAAAAATTCGATAATCAATTATAGGGAGAATGAGCATATCCACTCTAAGAATGCAAGCGCTTTCCATGTTTTAAGATATAACCTTTTCCTAATAATAATTGATTTGTTAGTTTAATCTCCAATAATTTCTAACTAAATTATCAACACTATAATTTAATAATATTTCTACTTACCGCTTTGTAAATAAGAATTGAGAAATGTTATTTTCAAAGATAATTTGTATTAAGATTGAATTAGATATCTAAATGTGTATCAATCAATGGATGTATATAATAAATTGTATACATGGATGTATATAATAAACTGTATAAATGGATGTATATAATAAATTGTATCAATGGATGTATATACATAAATTGTATCAATGGATGCATATAATAAATTGTATGAATGGATGTATATACATAAGAGAGTACACTCTATGCACCAAATCTTTTCTTTCATTTTCAAAAGAGTAATGGTGTGAACTACAACCAAATATGACAAGTATAGGATTAAATAATATCGGTCCTACTTAAAGCATATTGCCATATTGTGTGTTGCTTAATTTGTTGGATGCGGCACTGTTTTGGCCCCTCATTCATTAATAACTGGTTCGAATATCTCCCACTCCAATAAAAAAAAAAAAAAAACAATATAGGTGCATTTTCCACGTACAACGGAGTTCCTTAACTCATACAATTATTAGTTTGTAACTAGGAAGATGGAAACAATATGTCATTTAATGTTTAAAAACAATCTCCAATATGCTTTCTAAATTCATGAATAGAAAAATTTCCTAAAACTTCTTAAAATTTAATCAATGGGTAAACTGCAATGCACTCAAAACAGATAGTAAACTTGCTCAAACCAACAAAATTAACATAAACATGATGTGAAGATCACTTGTTTATGATAACTGCAATGCACTATCTAAACATTTTATGCCACACGAAATGAACCCAAAGTTAATAAATGTAAAACAATAAATTCGATAACCATTCATTCAATTGCAGGAAAATTATATAATAATGGAAGATTCTAAATGAACAACTATTTCTAGTAACAAATAAAAAATATTATCAACACTATGTATAAGAGAATTATAAACATATAAAATTTTAAAAAATATGTACAATATTTTAATAAGTAACTCTAATACGTCATAGAATCAAAGGTCAATAAAATATATCTCTAAGGGTGTGTTTGGTATGCCGTATTACACTCCGGATATGCTAAATAATCTGAAACCTGTGTTTGGTACCAGTCGTATTAATTAGTCACCGTATACGTTAATACGGTTGAATATTTGTATACGGTCCAGACACGCTAAAATAATACGCTCGAAATTGTCCGTATTAAATAGTCGGATAACTAGTAATCTTGTAAAGTATAATAATAATAATAATAATAATAATAATAATAATAATAATAATAATAATAATAATAATAATAATAAATAGTAATATAATAAAAATAAAATATTAATTTAGTAAATATTAATAATAAAAAGTAATAAAGTAATAAATTAATAATTAATAATTAATGATATTTTAATAAATAATAATGATAAAATTAAAAATAATTAATTAATAAAAATGTAATAAATAGTAATAATTATTATTATTAAAATAAATAATAATAAAAAGAATGACATACATAATTAATATTTAAGATATAAGTATTTCGTCAATTACTATAATATAATCCGGTCCGTATAATATAGTCAGCATTTTAATTCGGAAAAGTACCAAACGCCCGACTAAATAATCAGTCTATCCAGTGGATAGATTAGTCTATCCGATTGAAATAGTCAGTACAGTACGACATACCAAACGAGGCCTAAGGGTGGTCGTAAGTTGAAAGACGCACCAATATAATTTTTGTTTCTAAAAAAATGAAAACTACTATGGTCAATTTCGTTTTCTCTATGGTCGAATGTCAATAATTTTACAGCCTATGAGTCATTTATTCAAAACTCTAAAGAACCTCGCCCATAATCATGTCATAACCCAACATGTACGCTTCATTCAATCATGATAAAAATATAGTACCACAAATGACAGGACTCATCCCAAAACTGCATTGATAACCGTACTTGGTCTTGTTACCGTCAGACAAGTCAACTGAAATTCTGAAAATACTCCTAGTACTTGTCAAACAAGGGATAACTATACTGGTTCCCGCTCATACCTCCGCCTCTCAATCAACCCTGAGCTTCGTGTCACGACATGGAGGGTCATCAAAACATTAAAAGTGGGAGTGGACAAAAATAAACGTTTAAAACACGTTTCAATAAAAATAAATCCTTTACCCTCTAGCTTAAAACATGCATGCATAACGTAAAAAAGGATAACTAGATTTCAAATCATATGACATCACAAATCGTGGGACCCAAAATTCATCAAGTGCCAGTACCCACATTTCCCGAAATCCATTTCAAAGAATCATTAGAAAATATCTTAACACACACAATCAATACTTAAACCTCAGGAATTACGCATATGAGGGCACTTCAGGAATTATACATGTAATGACCCGTCCCGAGAGCCGGGATTAGTAAAGTGGTTAGTAACGGATTAGTGAGCTTAATCGGTGGTTAGTTGGTTACGTTTGGCCTGTTAGCGTAGAATGACGATTTTGCCCATGGTTTGGGCAAAATGTTAACTTTGAGTTCGGGTGGTCAATTGGACATTGACCGATGACCGTGACCTATTTAGGGATACCACGAGTACGTAGACAGGTGGCACACCCAATTCCGACATCCGAGGAGGAAGTTATGATGTTCGGAAGGCTGAGGGCATTACCGTAATTTGGTTAAAATAGGGGGAAAAGTTGACTATTCATACGATCGGATTTTGACACGTTAACCGAGGACCGTTAGGTAGATCTCGTCGTCTTGAGTTCAACGACAGGCGGCACGTGTTCATTGGACATAGGACGGGCAAGTTACAGGTCTAGAATGGCAGTGGCATAACCATAATTTTGACTCAAAGAGGGGCATTTCGGTCTTTTGGTGCATTGGGAATTGGGCCAATCTGATAAGGCCAAGTGTACAGGAGAGATGGGATATTTTGGTTTGGGACCACATGGCTGTGACAAGTGGGGTGTGGCTAGAGGTTTCTAGGGGTTGCACGGTTCAAAATAAACAGGTAAATCGTGTGTTTGTGGCCTTGTTCGAGAGAAACAGAGATGGAGATTTAGGGAGGAATTGGTCGAGTGCAGTGTTTTTTGGTGTGGCTTGGTGATTGAGTGAGTGAGTAGAGATCGAGAGGGATGTAGTGAGTTAGTTGTGAGGGCAGCTCGTGTGAGTTTGAGTGTGTTAGGAGAGGGTGAGTTCTGGGGAAAACATGGAGTACAAACCAGAGAACCACCGTGCACGGTTGTGCACTTCCCGTGACTGAACCGTCAAATTGGACCCGCGGTGGTGTTGTGAGGACGGAGGATAGTCGAACAGATCTAGCAGTGTTCACGGTGGTGGTCGGCGTACAAGTAATTTCTCATCCCCTTTCATTTTCTCTGTTTTGCCGTGGAAGTTCAAATGGATAGTCGTGGTTTTTGAGTACGAGTCGAGGCTTTTGGTCAGGTCTGGTGAGTTCAGTGAGTCCTTAGGAGTCGTTTAGGGTCGCCACCGTGACGGGGGAGGACACGGGTGGCCGGGAGTGCAAACAGGGGTTTGAACGGGTTTTTGTTTCGAGCTAGTGACGACGATTTAGGGGCTGTGTTGGAGTGTTTGGAGTAGGGGAATCGGTTACTGGGTAGAGGACGATGAGATTGGTGAAAAGAGTAAGGGAAATGGTGGACGGACGGCGGAGAACCGGTCACGCCGGTCTGGAACAGTGCACGGGTTCGAAGGTTGAAGATGAACAGTGCCTGTGCAGGCGCGTGAGGCCCACGCGCAGCCACTTTGGGCGGTGCGTGGAGGCGTGTGCGGCGGTTTCTGGGGAAAGTGTCAACTAGGTTTTTGGTCTAGATGTTGTAACGAGTCTATTGGACTAGGTTTCGGGTTAATCGGACGTCGATTCGAGTTAGTTTCGTGGGATCGAAGGTTTAGGGTCTCGGTTCGTTACGTTTAGGACCCGGGGATTGTTGGGGAACATTAGGAGGATCTTCGTTGACGTGTTAGTGACGTTTTTTGGTGGCTATTGACAGGATCAGGAGTCCCTGAGGCGGACGAGGAACGTACGAGATGTACGGGACGCGAGTGACGTACCCGGTATCTGTGAGTGGACCCTTTCTCTATACTTGAGCATGCATAACTGTTTTTCTATAATTGTTTTATGGTTTTAGATGTAATTTCATGATTGTTGAATCTGCTATGTTGGTTTTACATAATTGCACGTTTTTCGAGAAAGTATGGTTTTGGCACGTTTTACGAGAAATGCTTGATTTCTGATTATGATGCTATGATTTTGGGATTTCAAACGATAAATGGTTTTCAACGATTATAAATGGATTTTGGAACATGATTTTGATGATCAAGGTTTTCGGTTTTAGAATTGGATTTCGGAAAGCGAGATTTGGTTTTAAAGTTGAAAAGGGGAATTCCGGATTTGAGTTCGGAATGATGGTTCTGGATGCCATAAGGGCATCAGACCACTGATTTCGGGTTCGAGTTTGGATGTGAATTTAGAAAGGATTTTCAAATGGTTTTGGATTGGATTTGCTGGATCTGGTTATTGGGTTTAAAGACTCGGATTGTGATTGACGGGGGACGGGCCCAGATTGGGTTTAAAGACCCGGATTGAGTTTAAAGACTCGGGAGTTTAAAGACTCGGATATACTGATATTTCCCCCGTAGGCCTATTGAGTTTAAAGACTCGGGAGTTTAAAGACTCGGATATTATTAAGGCCTGGATTGAGTTTAAAGACTCGGGAGTTTAAAAACTCGGATAGGTCCAGCAGGTTTGATCGGATAATGATTGCTTAATGTTTACGTTTTATGATACGGTTTTATGATGCTTATGATGTGGTTTCTATAACTGTTTTTACGATGATTCTGTAACTGTTTTAATGGTGATGATTACGTGATTTATAACTGTTTTCATCTAATGAGTTATGCATGTATGTTTTCAAAACGGAGGGCCAAAACCCTGGTTTGATTATAAAACGGTTTTCGAAAATTTTATTCTTTATGGTTCACTCACACCTTCTGTTTTTAAATTGCCCTCCAGGTCGTGGAGCTAGCACGGGCGTCGACGTCGAGGCAGTGTCGGAGGCATAGAGTACTCGTGAGTGACCCCGGAAGGGTTTGGTTTCCCGTTATGCGTGTACTCTGTGTATCGGCTTCACTTTGTTTGTGTTTAGTTCTATGCTCTGTATAGTTTTGACTCTGCGTTGTATTAAATCTCCTGCGTCTGACAATGTAAAGTTGTGGTTTTCGTGAGGTTACTTTAGTCTGTGTGTAGGGGTGTCAGACGGGAGCAGGATTTACCTCGGTTTTCGGGGTGGAACCGGGGTGGGTCCTGACAACACATCTGAAGTCTTCCCAGGAAATACACATCCGGGGCGTCTTGGGAATTACACATCTCAGCTCTCCCAGAAATTACACATCCGGGCCCTACTGGGAATTACACATCTGGGGCTCTGAACATGAATCCAGAACATTAGTTTCAAAACAATCTTTAACTTAAAACCAACTCAAAACGATTTACAATAGGGTCTCAAGCCCAAAACGCAGTTTACACGCAAATCCGTAAAAATATGTCTAGAAACTAGTAAATAAATCCACAAAATCATCCTTGACTCATATTCCAATTCAAAATACTTCTTTAAAGTCGGGCTTACGCCCAAAACATCGTTTTCACCATTCATCGTCAATCGTGTCCATAAATCGATAAATAAATACATAAAATCATCAGTTAATCACTCCACACCATTACTCAAATAATTGCAATTAAATTATGCAATAAGTCATATAAAACCTTTAACTATGCATGCATCATAATTAATAAAACAAACGTCCACTAACATACCGTCCATGCGGTTGGATTCAGAGCCATATGCTACTCCATAGATTCCAAGAATCGTCAATCTTGTAAAAAAAAACCACCACTAAGGTTTGCTAACATCTCAATTATTCTCATAGTTTAATCCCACAATTTTTAGGAATTTTTAATGAATTTAAAATAACACCTAAACCTTCAGATAGTCGAAACTGTCCCGAACGATACCTAATCGTCTAAAAAACTATACCGTTTAATTCATAACTTCGAAAGGATGAATTTTCATGTTGACCATTTTTCAAGATGGCATGGCACGTGCCCCTACGCGCCACCAGAAGTGGCTGCACGTGGTGCCCATGTGTATCCACTATTCATCTTCTTCCCCAGGCTTCATCCCTGTTTTCCTGCAAAACGGGCCATTCGACTCGCGCCCTGACCCGGCTGGAATTCATCCAATTCTCAACCATTTTTCACATTTTACATATCCAATTTCATCTAATCAATTCCAATTAAAGATCCATGACCTCAACTTCACGAATTCTTACTGAAGTTCCCAAGTTCCAAACGTTGAATTTCGGCCGGTTTTCCAGTTCGTTAATCCAACCCTTCCTATGTCCAATTTTGTACGTTAACAACTCAACCCTACTTGCTAAGGACTGAATAACACAATTCAAACATCAATTTCAATAATTAATCAACCAAAATTGAAAATCTAATTCAAACTCTAAATGGTGGATTTCGGGATTCTCAGTAGGTCACCCATCTTGGGATTGCTCTCAGTAGGGCTGTTCCTCAAAGCTTAAGTTTTCTCTGAGCTCAATGGGCTGCTCTTCTAGCACATGAGATTCATCATACACATATTTCTGCGACATCGATACATAAAAGACAACATGGACCCTAAAAAGCTCTGAAGGTAGTGCTAATCTGTATGCAACTCGGTCAATCCTCTCAACAATCTCATATGGCCCGATGAAACGGGGGTTCAATTTCCCTCGCTTGTCAAATCGGACTATGCCTTTCCAAGGAGATAACTTCAGAAATACCCAATCTTCGACTGCAAACTCAAGATCTCTAATCCGACGGTCCACATAGCTCTTTTGTCTATCCTGGGCTGTCTTGAGTCTATTTCGGATGAGTTTAACTATCTCCGTCGTCAATTCTACCAATTCGGATGTAGACATTTGTCTTTCGCCCATTTCAGTCAAAAAAAAAGGGGTTCTGCACTGCCGCCCATATAAGGCTTCGTAAGGCACCATCCCAATACTTGCTTGGTAACTATTGTTATAAGGAAAATCCATCATTGGTAAATGTGACTCCCAAGCACCCTGGAATTGCAAAAGACATGCTATCATCATATCTTCCAAGGTCTGGATGGTCCGTTTCGACTACTCGTATGTCTGAGGGTGGAATGCCATACTAAAATGTAATCTTGTCCCAAAAACTTCCTGTAAACTCTGCTAGAATCTGGATGTAAATCGTGGATCTCGATCCGATACAATAGAGGCAGGAATGCAGTGTAATCGTATAATCTCATTAATGAATAATCTGGCATACTGTGTCATTTGAAAGTCTTCCCTTACAGGTAAGAAATGCGCTGACTTGGTGAGCCTATCCACAATCACCCAAACTCCTGCATGGCCTCTGGGCGTCCTAGGAAGTTTAAACACAAAATCCATCGTTATATGATCCCATTTCCATTTCGGGAATGGAAGTGGTTGCAATGCTCCATAGGGTCTTTGCCTCTCAGCCTTTACCTGCTGACATATCAAACACTTACTAACATATTCAGCGATTTCCTGTTTCATACCCGGCTACCAATAATGTTCTCAAAGTGTACTGTACATTTTGGTCCCACCTGGATGCATAGCATACGCCGAACTATGGGCCTCTTCCAGAATCTCTTTCTTTAATGTTATATCTCCAGGTACATATAACCATCCTTCCTTTATTAAGGCTCCATCATCTCTAACTATATAATTCTGCCATTTCCCTGCTTCCACTTCAATTCGAAGAATACATAAGATAGGATCTTGGAATTGGGCATCAATGATCTGATCAATTAGGATTGGTCACGCCTGGAAACTAGCTAGCAAAACACCTTGGCTATCAAGTCCCAAAATAACGCTAGTTCTGTGGAGTTCAACCAATAAGGGCAAATGGATCATCCGCAGATGTGCCACAGAATGTGCTGATTTCAGACTCAATGCATCAGCTACCACATTAGCTTTTCCCAGATGGTATTCAATCGTGCAATCATAATCCTTAATCAGTTCCAATTATCGTCTTTGCCTCACATTTAATTCCTTCTGTGTGAACAAATACTTCAAACTCATATGATCGGTAAAAAGTTTCCATGTCTCACCATATAAATAATGCCTCCAAAGCTTTAGGGCATGTACCACTGCAGCTAGTTCTAAATCATGGGTAGGATGATTGCGTTCATGAGATTTCAACTGGTGGGAGGCATATGCAATCACCTTCCCATGTTGCATTAACACACACCCCAATCCTTGTAAGGATGCATCGCTGTACATTTCAAATTCCCCAATATCATCCGGAAGGGTCAATACAGGAGCGGATGTCAACCTTTTCTTCAATTCCTAAAAACTTTGCTCACAATCCTCATCCCAAACAAATCTGACTCCCTTCCTCGTCAGCCGTGTCAATGGGGCAGCAATAGTATAAAATTCCTCTACAAAACGCCTGTAGTAACCAGCTAACCCTAAGAAACTTCTAACCTCAGTGACTGTCTTTGGTTGTTCCCAATTTGCTACCGCTTCAATTTTTGGGGGATCTACGCTAATTTTTTCAGCTGAAATCACATGTCCCAAGAAACTGACACTGGTAAACCAAAATTGACACTTACTGAGCTTTGCATATAACTGATTCTTCCCTAGGGTACTAAGCACCATCCTTAAGTGCTTTTCGTGCGCCTTCGCACTCTTTGAGTAGACTATGATGTCATCAATGAAAACAATGACAAAACAATCCAGGTATGAATGAAACACTCGGTTCATCAAATCCATAAATGCCGCTGGTGCATTCGTTAAACCAAATGGCATGACTAAGAACTCATAGTGACCATACCGAGTTCTAAAGGCTGTTTTGGGTACATCCTCTTCTCTAACCCGCAACTGATGATAATCAGAGCGAAGATCAATCTTGGAAAAGTATCGAGCTCCTCTTAGCTGATCAAACAGGTCATCGATCCGAGGCAGGGGGTATTTATTCCTGATTGTCACCTTATTTAATTGCCAGTAATCAATGCATAACCTTAAACTTCCCTCCTTCTTCCTTACAAACAAGACTGGAGCTCCCCATAGAGACACACTCGGCCGAATAAACCCCATATCTACCAACTCTTGCAACTACGCCTTCAATTCCCTCAACTCAGCTGGTGTCATACGATAAGGTATCTGGGAAATGGGTTGCGTACCTGGAATAAGCTCGATAGTAAACTCAATGTCTCGGTAGGGTGGCAATCCCAACAATTCCTCTAGAAAGACATCTGGAAACTCCCGCACTATTGGAATATCCTCCGCCTTCACCGGCGCAGCACGTGTGTCCACCACGTGAGCCAAATATCCCTAGCATCCCTTCCTTAACAACTTGCTCACTGTCGGAGCCGAAATAACACAAGTAGGTAGTGCTCGCTGATCTCCCTGAAAGGTAGTTTCTGGTAACCCTGGACTCCAAAAGTTACCTTCTTATCGAAAAACTCGATAGAAGCATGATGAAAAGTCAACCATTCCATTCCCAAAATAACATCAAAATCATGCAAGTCCAGGAGTATCAAATCAGCTACTAAACCAACATCAACTACCATCAGGGAACACTCTCTCAACACCTGATTCACTACATACACTTCATTTGTGGGCGTACTCACACCCATATCACCACCTAGTGTGGACACCTCTCTGTCTGCTAACAATCCACAACTCCGTGAGATAAAATAATGAGTAGCCCCCGGATCTATCAAAGCAGGTACATCGTGACCAAAGATTGTAAACGTACCTGTCACAACGCCAGGTGTTGCCCGGGCCTCCTACTGTGTAACTGCAAACACTCAGGCCTGTGGTCTTGAAGATCGACCACGACCCCTCAATCCACTGTTAGCTACAGCACCTCATCTAGTACTCGATGTCCCAGAAACCGAAGTTGCACTCCGACCCTGCTCCGTTGTACCCCTACCTGTGCCACCACCTTGTGGTAAAGATGGACACTCTCTCCGGTAGTGGCCCCGCTCTCCACAGAAGAAACAAATAACATTAGAAACATCCCTACTGAATCCGCCACTCTGTCTTCCTGTGGACGCTACTGACATCACACTCGCTTGCGGGGCCGGCTGTGCTCTGGTTCCTCTGAACCCGGAACTCTGGAAACTGCTAGGTCTACCAAACCGATCACTACCAGCGAATGAAGCTCTACTATAACTGCCTCTCTTCGGGGCTTTCTGCTCTATGATCTAGGAAACAGACGCTCTCCGCGTTGCCCACCATCTGAGAACTGTGGACGTGCTGGCAAACTGGCCTCCACCCTCACTGCAGCATCAAATAACTCTCTGAGGGTAGTAAAAGATCCGGCCGTCACAATGGCAAGTATCTTGCCTCGTAGGCGAAGCTCAAACCTACGACATTTCTCGGCCTTAGTAGCTACAAATGCAGGGGGAAACGTGCTAACATCTGAAACTTCTGCTCATACTCTGCCGCTGACATATTCCCCTGTCGAAGCTGTAGAAACTCTGCCTCCTTAGCATCGCGGAGCGAACAGGGATAATGCTGATCAAGAAACCGCTCGCGAAAAGTCTCGCAAGGCACTGTATGGGCATCCCAACCTGATAACTGTAGGGTATACCACCACTCATATGCGGCTCCATCCAGCAAAAAGATGGCCAGCACAACTCGATCCTCAGTAGGACATCACATCATATCGAAAATCCGCTCAAACCGAGTAATCCAGTGGTGGGCTTCCTCAAGATCTGCCCCACCGCTAAACACCGTAGCCCCAAGGCGTTGGGCTCACTCGATCATGGCACTCTCAGCATCTCTAGCAACGACTTCAGGCCGTGGAGGGGGCTCACATCTCGGAGGCATGGCAGATCATTCTCTGAAAGAGGCATAAGTTAGTACAACAACCAAGGCACATCAAAGTGCCATACACAAACCGTCAACCTATGCACTGATACCAATTGACAGGACCCACCCCGATTATCACCTCGATAATCGGGAAGAATCATGCTCCCGTCTGACAACCGAATACAAATGACCAAAATAACCACAATACCTACATCACATGCATTGTCAGACCAGGGAGAACGTACGATACAATATATTGTACAATAATTCAACAGTATTACAGAGCATAGTTAACATTACAAGCTGAGAATAAAACCCTACTTTGTGAGCTAACTACACACGCAATAGGAAGACTTTATGCCTCTGCATCTGCCTCGGCGTTAGCCCCAAAACTCGCACCACGACCTGGAGGGTATTAAAAACATAAAAGTGTGAATGGACTAAAAAAAAACTAATAGTTAGGGAAAACAGTTTTAATGAAAACCAGGGTTCACCCTCCGTTTTTCATAACACGCATGCATAACTAGGTATCTGAAAACATATATATGAACCATGTGGAAACCGTTAAGGAAGACAATTATAAAATCATGTAAAGCTAAATGTAACAATCAACGAATCAAACCTGCTGGATCTATCCGAGTCTTTAAACTCAAAATAACATATATCAAGCCTTTCCGGGATATCAACGAGTCTTTAAACTCATAACACAATCAATAGGCCTTCGGGGATATCACAATAACCGAGTCTTTAAACTCAAAACATAATCAATAGGCCTCGGGGGATATTACAATAACCGAGTCTTTAAACTCAACATATCTCAATCAAGAGCCCTCCCCCGTCACATCAATCAACCGAGTCTTTAAACCCAAAACTAGATCCAGCGATAGTATCGGGTCTTTAAACCTAAAACTATGTGTAATTCATAGCAAATCCAGAATCCATTGTAATCCAAATTCCAAAACCAAATCCGAAATCATATTTAATCAAAATGGGACTCATGTCCGAATTTCACTTCAAATCCCAAATCATACCCACAAATCATGATCAAAACATTATCAAAACATGATACGTACAAATCATATACCAAACCATCATCAAAGAATAGCAAAAACCATAGTCTCAAAATAGTCTCGAAATACGTAAAATGCGATAAATCACATCGAAAAACGTGCAATCATGAAAAGCAGGAATATCATAATCATAAGCATAAAATCATATATGGAAACATGAAATGAGTAAATAAAAACAGTTATGCATGCTCGGTTAGAAAACAAAAGTCCACTCACTAAGTCTGAACGCATCAATCGTGTCCTGCACGCTCCCCGGATTCCTCAGGAATGTTCTGGCCTGTCAAAGATCATAATTTCGGGTCACAAATACTTTAATTAAGCTTACATTTATTTTCCCAATTTTTTGGGATTTTTCAACGTAATTCAATTAAAACTATAAACCTTGGGACTCTCAAAACTACCCCGAAACGGCGTCCGATCGACTCGAAACTTATCTCAAAATGTTCGTTACATTGAAAGGATAAAATTATATGTTGACCTTGACTGGAGATACGGCCTCACGCGCCCTCACGCGCCGCCCAAAGGGGCTGCACGTGAAAGCCACGAGCCTGCACAGTACTGCTACAGTGTCACCTGCTTCACCCGTTTCTCTTCTAAACGGGTTACGAATCCGCGACATGACCCGGTTTGTTCTCCTTCAATTCGACCTTAATTCTTTCAATTCTTTCACCGAATTCCATCTATTCTATCTCAATTTAGGTTCCCCGTCATTAATTACATGAATCATACCCTCAATCCATCATTTCCCCAATGAATGTTCTAAGGGTTTTCAACTTCTAATCTCACGCAAGTCATCTTAGTTTCTCTAATTAATTGACACAGGAAGCATTGTGAGGTTGTAATGAACATTCTGACACAATCAATTACACAAGTTCTTACCTCAATTCTTTCGAACTCAAGCTCAAGTTTTCGAAGAACTTGGAGCTTCGGGTCTTGATCTAAACAACGTCTAATTCCTTCTATTTTGATGTGGATCGATTAGAAATGGTCTCAGGAAGCTAACTCAGGTCTCAATTTGAATCCTCAAGGCTCACAACTTTGACTTTGAATTTTCACCTGATTTTCCAATTTGTTTCAGTTCTGGGTTCTCACTTGCTCTCTGTCCCTTGTATTTTTCTTTCTATTTCAGTCTCTTAAGTCTCTCCAGCGTCTCTGTTTTTCCCCAGTCCCTCACGGTGGTTTGATTCAATCATTTCAATCAGAAATTTTTCAAATGCAACAAATGGTGCTCTGTTTTTCAAACACACACACACACACACACACACACACACACACACACACACACACACACACACACACACACACACACACACACACACACACACACACACACACACACACACACACACACACACACACCTGTGTACACACTCACCCATGGCCGACAGCCACTCATCTGCTTTTCCTCGTGACATGTGTCACTCAAAAAATTAAACATCTCACTTTAGGTGATTAAGCTTCCACCGTTCAATTTACCATTTTACCCTTCCTTAACACAATTACCAAAATACCCTTCATTATTCTAGATTCATAAATTATTCATCCGAAGTCCGATTTCAGCGTGCCGCATTTCTACGGACTCAGGGAATCGAGACCTACCTAATGATCCTTGGAAAATGTACAAAAAGTATTCCAAACAAAAATTCAACTTCTAACCACACCCTCCAAGGGTAAAAACGTCATTTTACATATTATTTTTATAAATTTACATTATTTGGATTTCAGGGGCGTTACACTATGCATGCATCACAATTAATAAAAAAAACGTCCACTAACATACCGTCCACGCGGTTTGATTCAGAGCCATACGCTACTCCATAGATTCCAAGAATCGTCAATCTTGTAAAAAAAACCCACCACTAAGGTTTGCTAACATCGCAATTATTCTCATACTTTAATCCCACAATTTTTAGAAATTTTTTAATGAATTTAAAATAACACCTAAACCTTTAGATAGTTGAAACTATCCCGAAACAATACCTAATCGTCTCCAAAACTATACCGTTTAATTCATAACTTCGAAAGGATGAATTTTCATGTTGGCCATTTTTCAAGATGGCATGGCACGTGCCCCCACGCGCCACAAGAAATGGTTGGACGTGGTGCCCATGTACAGCTATTATTCATCTTCTTCCTCAGGCTTCATCCCCGTTTTCCTGCAAAACGGGTGATTCGACTCGCGCCCTGACCTGGATGGAATTCATCCAATCCTCAACCATTTTTCACATTTTACATATCCAATTTAATCTAATCAATTCCAATTAAAGATCCATGACCTCAACTTCACGAATTCTTATTGAAGTTCCCAAGTTCCAGAAGTTGAATTTCGGCCGGTTTTCCAATTCGTTAATCCAACCCTTCCTATGTCCAATTTTGTACGTTAACAATTCAACCCTACTCGCTAAGGACTGAATAACACAATTCAAACTTCAATTTCAGTAATTAATCAACCAAAATTGAAAATCGAATTCAAACTCTAAATGGTGGATTTCGGGATTCTCAGTAGGTCACCCATCTTAGGATCGATCCAGCTAATCTCGCCTAACTTTGGAGTTCCAACCAAACCCAATCCTAGTGAGCTCCCAAAAAGTCTCGTGTTAGAAAGGTACAAGCCCACATGATAGGACCCGTCCCAACTGGACTTTGATAACCGTGCCCGGTCCTACTCCCGTCTGACAAGTCAACTGAAGTCCCGAAACTACCCGTCAGCACCTGTCAAACAAGGGATAACTGTACTGATTTCCGTTCATGCCTCCGCCTCTCGATCAGCCCCAAACGTTGTGCCACGGCTTGGAGGGTCACAAAAACATAAAAGGTGTGAGTGGAAAAAAATAATATCCTTTGAAAATACATTTCAAACAGATCATTTTCCCCTCCAGTTTATCAAACCATGCATGCATAAGGTCAAACACATGAATCACCAGCTTCCAAGCCAACACGTATGAAAAAAATTTCAAAAAAACCATTTTATCATAAAACAAATCTCATAACTCGGGAATTACACATCCGAGGTTCCTCTGGGAATTACACATCTTGTAACGAACCGAACTTGCGTAAATATTATTTTATTGTAAAATGACCATTTTGCCCCTAATGGGGGGGGGAGGGGAAGTTGACTTTTGCCCCGGGGAATATTTAAGACCTTGACCCATGGACGTCACGAGTCGGTAGGCAGGCGGCACGTCTAAAACGGACGTACGACGAAAAAGTTATGGTCACGGAAGTAAAATCAATTAACCGAACGAAACGAGGTTTGAATTAAAATAATATTTTAATAATAAAATCTGATTTAATTAGCAAATCATTCTGGACCCTTGGATGAGTGACAAGTGTCACTCATCCCACACATTCCCTAAAAGTTGGATCTTGGTTGGGCTATTTATTTAATATTTTCTACCTCCTAAAATCCTCACCATTCATTCTAAACCCTAGATTGAATCTGGGCCGTTGATCTCATCTTCTTCTCCCTTTATTTGGATAAGACAACTCCCTCACTCTCATTTTCTCTCAACCCGTGAACAAATTCCCCTTCTCTGCACAAACATACGACCACCCATCTGCCTAGCTCCACCTCCAAACGACCACCACCAGCCAGCCACCACCAGACACTGGTCACCACCACCACACCCTGCTTGCACGACTCGAAAACCCCCCAGATCCGAAAGGAAACAAATCAACCCAAAACGTCCAACCGTCCAAACCTCCATACCTGGACTCGAACCAACTTAGGGTTAGGTAAACTAGGACGATAGGAGGACGGAGGAGTGGACACGACGACGTACGGCGACAACACGGGGGCGGTAAGTCTGAAAACCCGATAGGTTCAGTTTTCCTTCCCTGTTTCGAAACGACCCGTTTTGACATTAGGTTTCATTGTTCATCTCTGAGACATGTTTTAGGGACTCAAACGACCAGTTTGGACCAAGGTTCGTGGCCGGAATCAGGTGGACTCACTGGAGAAGACAACCAGAGCTTGCAGCCGGTTTTCCCTGTGTTTTTCAGGTAGCCTCTCCACCTCTAAACTTGGTTTTGATTCCACAGAGCTGTAGAGTAGGTTGTGACGAGTCTTTAGGGCCAAGTCTGATCGAAAATGGTGGCCGAAAATGTGTTCTGTGATCGGGTCAAGCCGTGGGTCAACGACGACCCGGTTTTCTGCAAATCGGGTTGACCCTTACTGTAGCTGATGATGTCATCATGCTGACGTTAGCAGCGATGTCATGATGACATCATCATTTTAGAAACAATCAGACCATGGACCAATGGGCATGTGACACGTGTCCTCTAACACTGTCAATGCTGACGTTAGGATTATTGTAGCAGGGTTGACCAAACCTTTGACCAGGAGCGTGGTGGCGCGTGTGAACAGTAAATTTTGTGGAACCAGAGCCATTTTCACGGTTTTGACAATACGAATCCAATGGCGGTGGTTTCGTGTCAATCGGAGATCGTTAGGTTGGTCAAATTAGGGTTCAAAGCCTTGGGAAACGTGTTCGGACGGCCTTCCCGGGCTGGTTTCAGTCTAGGGTTTCTTGGTTGTTTAGTAGGGACTTATAGTGACCCTTACGAATGTTTTGGACATGACAGGAATTGTGCAATAGCACTCAGACAGGGTTATACGCTCAGATTTGCAGCGGGATTGTACTGTGAGTGAGCCTTTGATTTCACCAAACCTTGGCATGCATAACTATTTTCCTTTATATATATATATATATATGTATGTGATTACAGCAAAAGTATCTGTTTATCTTGAGTTATGATTATGGCAAGTATTACGATGTTTGACCATGAGACCCGTCTAGTTGGTTATGCACTGTTTTGAGTCATGTATATGTATATGGATTTCGATGATTATCTTTAGTACTGCACTGTATAGATCTACCCTAGTATACTGTCTCCTCCGGGAGTAGATACCCCGGAGTGGTCACGGCTCATTGCCTGCGAGAGGTCATTCTATAGAGGGACCGAACCGTAGAGTGGCTCAGGAGCCGGATTGCTATTATTGGGCGTCTGGGACGTCAGGCATCTAGGATGCCATACCCAGACTGGGTTCAGGATTTGGACTCGGGATTGAGACCCCGGGTGGCACGCGTAACCTTGGGACTGTGACCTTATTGGGCGTCTGGGACGTCAGACATCTGAGATGTTAGGGTTGGGATGTATAGTGCAGTGACTGAGGTTATGTTTATGTTTATATTATTCTGCTTATGTTTTTATGATATTATGGCTTTCGATACTGATGTATGTATTTCGGGAAAACAGAGGGGAAAACTATATGTTTTCGATATGATGAGTTATTTTATAAACTTTGAGTTTCGGCCCACTCACCCTTGTTGTTTTACTAACCTCTCCAGGTCGTGCTACTGAGGAAAAAGAGGAGGATCCCGAGGAAGAGGCATAGGTTTACGTTGCGCACCTGAACCCTACTGCTGGGTAGGTTGGCACGTAGAATGTCTAGAGTCGTGCTCAATAACCTGTATTTGGAAACTATCCCTTGTCTGACAATATTTGTATTCAGATAATATGTATGACGTAAAATGTGTGACTTAACTTTGGATATTTATGCAATTGAATTCCTTTAAGGGTAATTTTGGTATTGAGAGGTCAGGTGTGAGAAGGAAGCAGGGCACGTCCCCGGGTGGTCCCAAGGGGATCGGGGCGGGTCCTGTCACATCTAGAGTCTCTGGGAATTACACATCCATATCTATTGGGAATTACACATCCAGCATCATCTCCCTCCGGGAATTACACATCCGGTCCTTCCGGGAATTACACATCCGGAGTCACTGAACATACATTCAAAACCATCAATTCAATCATATATTCACATTTGACTCCAAATCCAAGTCAAAATATTTATCCAATTGGGTCTCAAGCCCAAAGTGTCATTTGCACTTAAATCCGTAAAATCTATAAATATTCCATAAAATATATCCGAAAAACATTACGTAAATCCATCAAATCAATCCCTAACTAATAATCCGAGTCAAAACATCATTTTTCAATACCTGGGCCCAGCCCAAAACATGAATCCATCAAATCAATCCATGACTAATAATCCGTCTAAATCATTTGATTCCAAGCTGCACGCTTTTCCGTAATTTCTGAGAATCATTATTCCTGTCCAAAATCAGGATCTAGGATCACTAACACTTCAATATATCTCATATAATTTTCCCCTAAACAATATCGAAATGGTGTCTGATCGACTCGAAACCAATGCCAAAATGTTCGTTACATTAAATGGAACAAAAGTCATGTTGACCTCACCTCGAGATTCCTGCTCACGCACCCCCACGCGCTGCCGTGAATGGCTTTGCATGAAGCTCACGCGCCAGCTACAGTAACTGCTACAGTTACCGTCTTCACCCGTTTCTCTGTCAAACGGGTCTGCAACCCGTGAGCCAACCCGTCTGAATCTCCCTCAATTCTGCCTTGAGTTCTACAATTGAACCGTCCATTAGCATCGTTAGATCTCAATTAGAGATTTGTACTCTTAGTTACACGTATTTATACCTTAATCTGATTGATTTCTCATCCAAACTTCAAAGAGTCGTGACTGTGAATTGGTTCAATTCCATTTCATTTCCATCGTATTCATCATTCTAATCAACCAGATTGCATTATCAGATACTTAAGAACATAATTACGAATTCAATTTGATTCAAACATACCGTTGGGCGATCAAACTCAATCTCGAAATGTCACAACAGTCGTAGGTACTATTCAAGGCCAAAACTGCGTCAATTTCATTCGTTTTGGACTGGTTTAGCTCGTAATGATCCTCTGAAGCTGAATCAAAGCTCAATTGTAACAATCAACGTCCAATTGCCTAGTTCCCATTTTTAAGATTCGACGTTCTTCCAAAGTTGGGTTTCGGGTTCGGGGGGTTAATTTTCCTCAATTCTCCTCTAGTTCTCACTCGTTTTTCTCTATGGATTCGTCCCACCGTCTCAGGTTTCATACTTCGCCTCACCCATAACTCGATTTTGATGGGAGATTTGGATGAAGGGGCGGTTTGTTGTAAATCAACAATACGACACAGCTCCAGCTATCACGACAGGGCCACCAAGCCCTCTCTTCATGTGATAGATGTCACAAACATGACAGATGAGTCACCATTCCACTTACTTAGCATAATCCTGACCCAAATTACCATTTGGCCCTTTGAAAAATTACCAAATTCCCCTCACTATTCAATGTCCATAACTTTCACATCCGAACTCCAATAGACGCATGTTGCTTGTCTACGGATTCAGTGTCTCGGGACCTATCGAACGGTATTTACGGAAAGTCCAAAAAGTGTCCGGAGCAAAAAGTCAACTTTTACCCCATAACCAAGGGTAAAATTGTCATTTCTTTCCAATTTTTCCAAATTTTCCTTTTTCGAATTTCCGGGTCGTCACACCACACATATAAGACACTTCATATTTTCGTCGCTAAGCAATGTGGGATTGCTCACCATTCCTCCCAAGACACGGGTTTTACACAATTGCTAACTCATCAAAATTGCAAAAAGAAGAAACGACCCATGATCTCAAAATTACCAAAATGCCCCTTGGTAATTCAGACCCATAACAATTTCATCCGAACTAAGATTTTTGGCGTGCCGCTTGTCCACGAACTCAGTACTCCAAGACCTATGCACTGGTCCTTACTGAAAGTCCAAAAAGTATCTTGAGAAAAAAGTACAACTTACCTCCTTAAGGAATTTCGTCCCCGATATGCGGATGCACATAGGAACCTACATTAGCACAAATGTACATCATACACAACATTTTATAACCATAGAGAGGTTCTGTAACATCCCAATCACTTTGAATCACTCACTAATGTTTTTTGTACTTCTTGTCTCATAGAGAGGTCCTGCTCCCGTCTAGCAAGTCAACTGAAGTTCCCAAATTACCCTCAGTACTTGCCAAATAAGGGATAGCCACACACGTATTCACTCATGCCTCTGCCTCTCGATCAGCCTCGATCAACGCGCCACGACCTGGAGGGTCAATAAAAACACAAAAGGTGTGAGTGGACAAAAATGAATCAGTTTATAAAATAGTTACAGAAAGACATTTCTTCCCTCCACGTAAAACCAATGCATGCATTCGAAATCATTTACAATCCATTTCATTTCCAATATAAGAAAAAAAAACATGTATGAAAATCAAATCATTTTCCTTTTCTTAACCTTCGGGTCTTAGCCCGCAATCATAAACACAGGGTCTCAGCCAAAAATCATGGATCAAATCCAAGTACAAGAACATAGTCCATAAATCCATCAAATCACATAAACCGGGCCACTGCCCAACTCACAGGACCCCGTCCCAACTGGACGTCAAAAACCGTGCCTGGTCTTGCTCCCGTCTGACAAGTCACCCAAAGGCCCGAAACCACCCTTCAGTGCTTGCCAGACAAGGGATGATTGCGCTGATTTCTGCTGCTACTTTTGCCTCACGATCAGTCCCGAACGTCGTACTACGGCCTGGAGGGTCACAACACAGAAAAGGTGTGAGTGGACAAAAATGACCTCTTATAAAAACATTTTCCAAAATACATTCTTACCCTCCAGTTTTCACAAACTTGCATGCATATCATAAAACATGAGTAATAGTATGAAATCATTCAAGTATGAACAGTAGACCGCTAAAATCAAAACATATGTTCCCATGGTCCGTAAAACTCATGTTCACCAAATCAGTTCATGTTATAAAACATCAAATCCCGGCTCTCAGGCCAAAACATGTGAAAACATAATCACCTGGCCACAAAGACCAAAAACCCGTACTCAAAACCGGTGCGTCATCACAAACAACATCAATCAGCACTAATCACAAGTGCATAGTCAATCAATCAATCGAATCAATCTGCACTACTCACAAGTGCACAAACCATAACAATCACATATGCACTACTCACAAGTGCTGCACTACGCGTAGGCCAATATCCAGCAGCATTCTAGGGATCAGACACCTCTGGGCTCAACCCTCGGGCTTAGTCACATCTGGGCGAACACATCCCCAAGCTCAGACCCATCCGAGTGGTACATCCAGGCTCAGTCACATCCGAGAAGCTGGCTTACCATAGGATCAACTCATGATCCTACAATCACATCCCCCAAGCTCCGGTCGTCTGGGTAATCCCCCCCAAGCTCCGACCGTCTGGGCATTTCACAATCACAATGAAAACCATCTCGGGAATTACATCCCAAAACATTTCAATCAAATCTTGACTTCATACAAAGTCAAGATCATTCCTGACTGGGTCTCAAGCCCCAAAATACCATTTACACGTAAATCTTTAAAATCGCATTTTAAAACAATAAAATCATCCACAAATCATCATTGACTTACCAACTAAGTCAAAATATCATTTTAGAAATCATTTAAACTCCGGGCCTAGGCCAAAACATCATTTGCACTTTCCTCAGAAAACGTGCCCGGAAGACTTATTAAAATAATCATAAAATCACAAGAATACAAAATCATCAATTTCATCATAATCACATGTGACTCCAAATCCGAGTCAAAATCACTATCCACTTGAGTCTCACGCCGAAAATAACATTATCACGCAAATCCATGCGTTCGCAAACTCAGTTGCCATTTTCACGTAAATCCATGAAACCATCCTTGACTCATAATCCGAGTCCAAATATCATTTTTCTATCCATGACTCAATAATCCGAGTCCAAACATTATTTTCAATCAATTTCAATCCCAGACTCATAACCCGAGTCCAAACATCACTTTTAACCAATTTCAAAATTTCTTGAAAATCGTGCCAAAATATAATAATATAATAATCCATAAAATCGAGAAATCACCGGATTGAAATATCAACCATGCCAAAGCATATCAAATCATATAATAAAGCATTTAAATCATATATGCATGCATCACGGTTAGAAAACAAAGTCCACTCACACACACCGTCCAAAACGGTCCGTTTCCGAGCTGCACGTTTTTTCGTAAATTCTGGAAATCACAACTCCTGTCCAAAATCAATATAGAGGGTTACTAACATCTCAAAATACTTCATATAATTTTCCCCAATTTTTTCGGAATTTAAATACGTATTTTAAACGTAAAACAAAACTTCGGATACGCGGAACATTAACGAAACGATATCCGATTTCCTCGAAACCAGCGTCAAAATGTTCGTTACAATGAGAGGATTCAAAGTCATGTTGACCGCCCCTCAAAACTAGGCCGTACGCGCCCTCACGCGCCACCGTGAGTGGCTGAGCGTGAAACCCACGCGCCAGCTACAGTAGTCGTCGTCCTCACCCGCTTTCTCTGCAAAACTGATCCTTTTGCCTGCGAACAGACCCGACTGGTTTCCTAACAATTCAACATTAATTCCTTCAATTGAACAGTCACACAGCTTCGTTATAAGTCTAATTAGAGTTATGAAACATCAATTACATGAAATCTTACCTTAATCCTTCAAATCAAGGATGAACATTCGAAGAACACTCGAACACTGTTCATCATCCAATCTCCATCAATTGTCCTTAATTTCCTTAAATTGACGCATCAGGGAGCTTCGTGGGGTTCTCTTAAACATCTTTGCCGATTCAATTTCACTGTACCATGCCTCAATTCACACGACTCAAGCTCGAAATTTCAGAAAGCTCCCTCCCTCAGTTCTACTTCAAATCGACCTCAATTTCCCTCAAAATTCACTGGGTTCAACTCGAATCAATCCCAGGAAGCTTAGTGAATCCACAATTTCGATTCTCAGAGCTCCCAACTCAAAATCCCAAATTTTCCCTCCAAACTCCAAAATTTCACTTCTCTGTTTAATTCTCCCTCACAGTCCCTTATGCTTTGCCCAGCTAACTTGGTCTCCTAATCTCTCAGTTTCTCACTCTCGAGTTCAGTAGTGGAAGGAGAATGGTGGACAACTTCAAACACTCCCTTCTCTGTTTCTCAGTTGTGCACGATTTGAAGACAACAGAGAAGATTAATGGATTAATTAGGAATAATTAAATGATTAATAATTAAGTATAATTAATAAAGAATAAAACATCATGATGTTTACCCCAAAACATGGATCTGTTTTAAGCCTCAAATTAAGGGATGAGTCATCCAGGTGTGTTCAATCATCGAGTACTATTCATATTAAAATAATATTTTAATCGAAATCCCGGTTCGTTCGGTTAATCGAGTCTGTTCCCGTGACCATAACTTCGTCGTCGAATCTCCGATTTCGGCATGCCGCCTGTCGTTGGATTCGTATCGACGAGACCTATGTAACGGTCCTGGGCCCTCGTCCATTGGACTTCTCGGGTCAAAAGTCAACATTTGGCCCCTTTTTAGACAAATTACCAAAATACCCCTCAACTTCCAAACGCCATAATTTTCTCCTCGAATGTCGGAATCGAACGTGCCACCTGTCTATGAACTCGTGACGTCCCGAACTACGTCACAGTCATCGGTCAAAGTCTGTTTGACCGCCCGATCTAAAAGTCAACATTTTGCCCACGCTAGGGGCAAAACGGTCATTTTGCACAATTCGTCTGATTTCACTCAACTAATCCCAGATTAGTCATTCTAAACCATAATTAATTAATATTTAATTCCGATATTCGGAACGGGTCGTTACTCCAACACATCCGAAAACATCAGAAATCAACAGTAAACCACAAGCCAATCAGTTTGCTGGATATCAATCACTGAGTCTTTAAACTCACATATATCAGGCATTCCCGGGATATCAACGAGTCTTTAACTCAGAACATAATCAATAGGCGTCAGGGGGGTATCACAATAACCGAGTCTTTAAACTCAATCCGGGTCTTTAAACCCAATCTGGACCCACCCCCGTCATCAATTAACCGGGTCTTTAAACCCAAAACATAATCCAGCAATAGTACCAGGTCTTTAAACCCAAAACCATTTGTAAATCACAACATTCCAGGATCCATCGTGATCCAAATTCCAAAACCAATCACAAATCACATTTTGTCATAATAGGACTTATGTCCGAATTTCACATTCAAATCCCCAATCACATCCGTCATCCATTCCCGAATTCGAATTCGCAATAATGATTTTGTAAGCTAGCATCCGGAATAACCATTCTGAACCCAAATCCAAAAATCCACTTTTACGTTTCCAAAACCCGAAATCTCAATCATCAGAATTACTTTTATGCCCTGGGCCTCAAGCCCGAAATCTACTTTTTCCAAAATCTGTTTTAAATCTTTGAAATCCAATCGTATTTCAAATCCCAAAATCAAGGCATCAAAACCATGATCGAATCACAAAATACTTGAAATCTCGTAAAACGCGCAAATCTGTAATAATCTCAAAATCCATGTCAAAACCATAAGTCATACTCACAATCATAATCAAAACATCCTCAAATCATGATACGCACAAATCATATAAAATCGTTCATTAAACCATCACCAAAGCATAGGAGAAACCATAGTCTCGATATACGTGCAATCACGTATTGCATATCAAAATACATATAAATACGAAAATTGAAATCACCATAAGTCATAATCATAATCATAGAAATCATAGAAACATTTATGCATGCATTAAACTTTAGAAAGCAAAGTCCACTCACACACAGTCCATAACGCTCGTTTTTGTGCTGCACGCGTTTCCATAATTTCCGACATTTTCCAGAAATTTCAAATCCTATCCGAAATCATTCCTCAGTGTCACTAAGGACTCAAATAACATCATACTAATTTCCCATAATTTTCCAGGAATTAAATGTTAATTAAAAACATAACATAAACCTTCGGACCCTCGAAACAATGTCGAAACGGTGTCCGATTAACTCGAAACCAACGGTAAAATGTTCGTTACATTGCATAGAATAAAAGTCATGTTGAACTCACCTCGTGAATCGGGCCCATGCGCTCTCACGCGCCACCGTGGGTGGCTGCGTGTGAGTCCACGCAACTGCTACCGTAACAGCTACAGTCATCGTCTTCGCCCCAATGACTCGTAAACGGGAACGGTTGCCCGCGACTTGACCCGGCTGAGTTCCTTTCAATTTCGATTCCTTTCCTTCAATTGATTCAGTAAAAAGCACCGTTAGAGACCCAGTTAAGGTTCTGTAAACCCTATTACACGCATCAAGCCTTTAAATCGATCATTGCCCTCATGATCAAACAAACGGGTCAACTTTCAAAACTCCCTCAAATCAGCTTGGTTTTCTAATTAAATGATACAGAAGCTTAGTATAACCTAAAAAAACATTAAACCGTAACCAATTTCATGAATCCTTACCCGTAGGTGGTCGTCCTCAAGCTCGAAAATTTCCAGAAACTGGAACTTCTATTCTTGGCCAAACCGCGATCGATTTCCTTCAATGTTTGTACGGTTGAAGTCTAAATGAGTCCAGAAGACTGTTTTTAATCTCTGTTTGGCTTATTTCCCCTCACAAATCAAATTTAGAAATTTCCCGCCATTTTTTATTTTTTTTCCCAGAACTGGTTTCTCCCTCATTTCTCTGTTTCTCCTTCTTAGAATGGCTCTCAATGACTTCCCAATGACTACTAATCTCTTTGTTTTCAAACCGTGCAACCCAACAGCCCGTGGGAATCTCTCAGACCCCCTGTGACTGTGTTTCCCGCAAACAGTCCAAACTCAAAAACATCACCCCTGTGCTCTGATATCTGTTGCAACCCACCTGATTGTGCTTCCACTCAACATTCTCAGTGATAATTGTCACTCACAATGTTAAACAATTCCCCCAACATCACTAACATTGTTAAACAATCAATCCCACTCACGGCTGTTTCAAACCACAGTCTTGGAAAATTACCATTTTGCCTTCCTTCACAAAATTACCAAAATGCCCTTCTCGTTCTAGAACCGTAACTCATCCGTCCGAGGTCCGTTTTCAGCGTGCCGCCTGTCTACGGACTCAGGGTATCGAGACCTACCTAACGGTCCTCGAATTGCGTGAAAAATAGTGGTCGATCAAAAAGTCAACAATTTCCTCTTTTTCGTCCTAATTACGAAAATGCCCTTGAACTTCCGAACGTCATAACTTCTTCCCTGATCGTTAGAATCGGACGTGCCACCTATCTATAAACTCATGACATCCCGAGCTACGTTACAGTCATCGGTCAAAGTCCGTTTGTACGCTCGAGCCAAAAGTCAACAGTTCGCCCACTTTCCAAGGGAAAAATCTTATTTTTCTTCAAATTTTCCAAATTTTCCTTTTTCGAAAGTCCAGGTCGTTACAACGTCCTCATGGTCCACCTCCAGTCTTTTTCGCTTGTGGTTTCAGAAGTCGTGGTTGACTTTGAAACCTTCTCAAGTGTACCCCAACCTACACCACTACCACTTGTGGACAATCCATCTTGATGTGCCCAAGCTCCCCATAAAAATAACATGTACCCCTTTTAAACAATGCATATCGATTATTATGTCTGCTAGATGACGGAAGGGAAGCTCTGCTAGAATGAACTGATGTCTGGGGTCTCAATGTAAAACTCGGAGAATCTTCTTGTCTAGCTCCACCATTACCAGAGCCTGATCGATATCCACCAGAAAATCCAGAGTTGGAACTACCTCTCTTTGATGTTCCCTGACTCATAATCACAGTATCGTAACGCTCTCGGAGTTGTTTAGATCTCATAAATTTCTCTCGCACAAGTAAACTCGCTCCCACTCGGATAGGAGCATCTGATAAATCTCAAAGGGTGGAGTACGATCCTACTGTCACAGTGGACCTAATCTCATCCCGTAACCCCAGTTCAAATCGTCGACACTTATATGCATCTGTTGCTATAACGAGGAAAACTCATAAATCGTTACTCATACTCTACCACAGTCATATTCCCCTGCTGCAATTGCAAGAATTCAATTGCCCTAGCATCACGGTAGAAGCGAGGATAAAACTTATCCGAAAATCGCTCTTGGAATGTCGCATAAGCTAATGTACGAGCACCCCATCCAGTCATCCATAACCCATACAACCACTAGTAAGCGTAGCCATCCAAAAGAAATGTGGCTAGCAAGACCATGTCCTCTGGGGGACATCGCATGACTTCAAAGATCTACTATAAATGAGTAATCCAGCCATCGGACCCTTCTAGCCCCGTGTCGCCACTAAACACGGTGTCTCCCAATCGTTAGGCTCTCTCAATATCGGAGCCCTCTCTAGCCCTATCCATCTAATCTTCAGGCCATGCACAGGGTTCATGTCTTGGAGGCATAACATTGACAAACACAAATCAGTATTAGTATGCTCTAACAAGTCAACTGAAATTCTAATAAAACATTGACAACCGTACTTGGTCCTACTCCTATCTAACAAGTCAACTGAAATTCTAAAAAAAAACCCCTAATACTTGTCAGACAAGGGATAAATGTACCGATTCTCGCTCATGTCTCCGCCTCTCAATTAGCCCCGACCTTCGTGTCACGGCCTACAGGGCCATCAAAATATTAAAATTGTGAATGGACAAAAATAAACGTTTAAAACACATTTCAATAAAATTAAATCATTTTCCCTCCAACTTAAAACATGCATGCATAATGTCAAACAAGGATAACTAGATTTCAAATCATATGACAACACAAAAGGTGGGATCCACAATTCCTCAAGAGCCCGGGGCCCACATTTCTCGAAATCCATTTCAAAGAATCATCAGAAAACATCTAGACACACAATCCATACTCAAACATCAGGAATTACGCATCTGAGGACACTTTGGGAATCACACATTCAAATTTTCCCAAGAATTACACATCCGGGCGTCTTGGGAATTACGCATTCGAGCTATCCCCGGAATTACACATCTGGGCCCTCCTGGGAATTACACATATAAAGCACTAAACATGAATCCAGAACATTGGTTTCAAAATAATCTTTGACTTAAAACCAAATCAAAACCATTTCCAATAGGGCCTCAAGCCCAAAATACTATTTACACGCAAATTCGTAAAAATATGTCCAAAATCTAGTAAATAAATCCACAAAATCATCATTGACTCACATTCTAGGTCAAAATATCGCTTTGATGCCAGACCTACCCCCAAAACATCGTTTTCACCATTCATCTTAAATCGTGTCCATAAATCGATAAATAAATCCATAAAATCATCAATTAATCATTCCAAACCATTACTCAAATCATTGCAATCAAATCATTCCGAGCCGTTTGCTTCTCCGTAGATTCAACGAATTGTTAATCCTGTCAAAAACCACCACTAAGGGTTACTAAAATCTCACATATTCTCGTACTTTAATCCCAAAATTTTCCAGGATTTTTAAATGAATTTAAAATAACACCTAAACTTTCAAACTGTCGAAACTGTCCCGAAACGATTCCCGATCGTCTCAAAAACTGTACCGTTTTTATGGAAGTTATGTTAATGGCACATTTTATGACACTTTTGTCAAAGTGGTGTTTTGGGCTTAGGCCCAAGGTTTTGGTTGTGGATTTTGTTTGTGATGTGGATATGTGAATTCTCTTTATTGGTACATGGTGAAATGTTGTATGTAAACTATATGTGTGTGTTGACTGATTGGCTAGTCTTAGACGTCGAGTCGGGCTTCGAATCCTCAGACAAGTACTGTGTTGGTGACTCAAATGTTAAGCTAGGGCTCAAATTCTGAGTCGGATGACACGCAGACGTCGGGTTAGGCTCCAAATCCCAAGTGGTATTGTACGGCCTACCGGTAGTGCACTTGTGATGTGATGATTGATGTTGTGCTTGTGCATCGATGTTTAGTTGATTTTATGTGAATTTTATGGTCATGTTGGATATGGATTGATTGCGCGTTACTTATGTGATTTGTGAATATATGTGAGTAACCCTTCTTGATGTCATCCTCAGCCATCATCCTTCATCTATTATATTTTCCTTCAAACCTGATCACCTTTTTTCATTTCCCTCTAAACAAACACACAACACTCACCACCTCACCACCATATTCAGCTGTGTTCGTGTGTGCAACCGTGAGTGTGACTGACATAGTGAGAGACTGAGGAGACTGGGACAACGTAATGACGAACGACGGGCCACGGCCGCGGCCATGGCGAAGGAGAACTAGAAACCACGAGGTAAGGCTGATTTGAAATTGGAATATGAGTTTTAAGGGGTTTTAGTTGATTTTAACAATGGAAATGGCTTTCTGGTGATCATAGGAATCGATTAGGATTGGAATCATGGGCGGAGGTGGTCGATGATGGCCGAAAACCGTGGAGGAAAAATAGGGCACATTCTTCTATCCAAAAGGGTAACTTCTTGACCCATTTTCATAGTTTTGATTATATAGGATGCTAAGAAATGAGTAGAGGAAGGTTTAGGAATCGAAAAGGACAAAAATGGATCGAAAATAAGAGAGATTGAGCACTGGACCGGTCATGTCAGTCTAGACCGATCTAGTCCGATCGAAACCAGGCGAACCCGGTTCACCAGAGGTAGGGGATGAACAATGCATGGGCGCGTGGCTTTCACGTGCAACCCCTTTGGGTGGCGCGTGGGTGCTCGTGAGGGGTCTTTTGGGGATGACTTCAACATAACTTTTAATCTATTCGATGTAACGAACGTTTTGGGACTGGTTTCGTGTCAATCGGACATCGTTTCGAATAGTTCGGGGTGTCCGAAGGTTTAGGATCGAGTTTAAAATAGGTAAAAATTTGAGAAAATTACAGGGGCTTCAATGAGAGGTTAATGAGGTAGTTATCAACCCTCTAGTATGATTAGGACAGGTTTGGGAGTTCCAGTGACAGTAATTAGCGTGAGGAGGCTTACGACATGCAAATCGAGGCTGCAGCGTAGGACGGTCTATGAGTAGACCTTGATTTCTAAACTGTGATGCATGCATAAATGTTTTATATGATTTACATATGTGATTCTATGATGATTATTTGGATATTAGTGATTTACATGATTTCACGTATTTCGAGGTGATTTACATATTTGCACGTAGATCGAGGTTTACAATTTTGCATTGACGATACGTGCTTATGGTTTCGAAAATGGTTTAATGAAATGGTTTTGAAGTTGAAAAGGTAAACTCGGGCATGAGACCCATTTGTTTTGGAAACCCTCGGACTCGAAGTCCATCTTAGTCACGTTATCGGGCCAAGGGCCCAATTGGTTCGTGATTTGATTTCAGATTTGAAAATATGGAATCGGGCATGAGACTCATTTGATTTATGAACTCTCGGACTTGAAGTCCATTTGATTTAACAAGGCATCGGGCCGAAGGCCCAGTTAGTTTACGTATCGGGCTCGAGGCCTAGTTGGTTTACGAATTCGGGCTTGGGGCCCAGTTATGTTTTACGTTTGTGATTTCGGGTCAGGGACCCATAAATGGATTTCTGGTTTCATGACGGTATATGGGGACCCGGCATGAACCCTTGAAAAGTTTTGAGAATGATTTCAAAATGGTTTTTCATGTACCATCCTTATATATTTATGGATTGTCTCCTCTGGGGAAGGTCGTTGGCCTGGGTGGACCCCGGAGTAGTCACGGAGCACTAACTGAGTGGAGTCGCCCCCGTTAGGTACCTTACTCTCAGGAAGGCTATTATGGATTATAACCCCCAGGGAGGGTCATTGATCTACGGACATTGACCTAGGTGAACCCTGGGAAGACTTGGGATTTGAGACCCCGGGTAGCACGCGTGTAGCTTTAGAAACCGTGACAGGATTGGTTATATGATATATGGTAAACATGATTTCTTGGATTTGCGAAATTGTGTTTTGTGAATAATAAATGGATTTGGGCCGAGTTCCCACATATGTTTGTTATGATTATGGATTTAAGTAAATGGGTTTGGGTAGGGGCCCGTATGACTTAAATTTACGGGTCTTGGGGATGAGACCCTATTAATGGTTATTGAAACATATGTGATTTGATAAATGGTTTTCCTATGCATGCATGCTTTTTAGTGAAGGGCATAAAGGTCTTTTATGAAATTTATTTTATTAAACTATTTCTTTTCGTCCACTCACAGTCTTTTCTAGTTTTTAATGCCCTTCAGGTTAATCATGGATGCGGACTGTAGCAGAGACCGAGACATCACACTCCTCCACCGGATCCTGGCGTGCTCTAGAAGCCGGTTGGACTAATGGTTTTAATTTATTCCCTTATCTGACACTTAGTGTTAGACGGGATCATGACGCATCCCGTGTTAATCCCGGGGGGATTGGGATGGGTTGTGTCATGTAGAGATCATAAATATGCCACAATCTTAACCTACTAAAGACTTGCTCTTGAATTGCTCGAGTCTCACACTCATAAAAAATACTAGGTATCCTGCTTGCATACCATGAACACGTGAAGGACTAGGCGCAATGCATCGTCACCACGAGTCCTCTAGAGCTCAGGGAAAGGACTGGCACTTTTTAACTAGTATAGCGAGCAACATAAGCGAATGATCACGTGGAAGACTAGTATATGGCCTACAAACAGGTAATAGATACCAGTGACTCCTAAGTGGCGACTAATATCTCTATCTCATCAATGCCCCAGGGACAAATATGCAAATGCAATATGTGACTCGAGTAAATACATAATATGCATAACCTTCGTATCATAACACAATTAGTATATCCAAATAAGCATCATAAAACAAGCATCTCAATCATACCCGACAAGTAATTTATATAGTAACTCATGCATGCTCGATAAAAACGTACGCATAAATATCGTAAAACATGCAAGCAAATGGTATTACAAAATAAGTAGAGGGAATGGGGTCCACTCACACACTTGTTGGGGAGTCAAAATCACCCGACATATCAGACCATATAAGCCTGAAACTCCGCACAACCCTAAATAAATTGAACCATAAGGTTACTTATTTGAATTTTAAATAAAAATAAAATAAATCCAACTTAAATTGACTTAAATGATTTTAAAATGGCTCAAAACGGACTTAAAACTAATGATTGACTGGTTACTGTCAATTGACCGCTAAAACTAACTACCTCATCGATCTAAAACTCGTGGAAGAACTTAAGGACAACCCATTGGTAGACCCACGAGACATAATGCCCTAAGCAGAGCCAATGGAAGAGACATACAATTTCTATTTCTGATCAACACAAAGATCGTATTGGTTCGAATAGAAACGAAGCTGAAGCCTAACATCTGAATAGCTCTCATCAAGTTCCTTAGGGATAAGGCAGCGGTCTTTGCTTGGTCCTACGTAGACATGCAAGGCATCTTCCATAGACTCATCATCGACCTTTCCTTCAATCCAATCATGCAGAAATAGCGAAGCTACGATGCTAAAAGGAAATTGGCCATATAGGTCGAATGAGCAGGATCCACTTCAAAAAGCCATCTACTTCGTTTGGCTAGCAAACATAGTCCTTGTCAAGAAACCATCAGGAATTTTCCACATGTACATCCACTTCACCGATCTCAATGAGGCCTGCCTTAAGGACATCTTCCCCTTGCCCAAGATCAATATGCTAGTGGATGCCACGGCTGGACACGAACTCCTCAGCTCATGGACGGCTACTTAGGATACAACCAAATCTCATGAATCCAGGTCATCAAATCTAAACAAGCTTTAGGACCAACCTAGGCATTTAGTGTTACAATATTATGCCTTCTGGCCTAAAAAATGTAGGAGAAATATACCTGCGTTTTGTCAACTTCGTGTTTGCCAACCAAATTGACAAAACCATGGAAGTTTACATGGATGACATGTTTTTCAAGAGCGAGACCAATGTCGAGCACATCCTTAACTTGGAAAAGATGTTCAAGGTCCTAAAAGTGTACAAGATGCACCTCGGTCTCACCAAGTGCGTCTTCAACATGGGCTCAAGTAAGTTCTAAGGCTACATTATCCGCTAGAGAGCGATTGAAGCCAATCATAAGAAGATCAAGGGAATCCTTGACATACAGCCCCCGAAAACTCACAATGACATCCAAAGCCTTACCAAATGATTGGCTACCCTTACTCGTTCAATCTCCAAAGCTACGGAAAAATGCACCTCTTTCTTCAAGGCCCTGAAAATAAAAAACAAGAAGATCGATTGGGTGGAGGAATGCAACAAGGCATATGTCGATCACAAGAAATACATGAGAACAACACCACTCCTGACTAGACCAGAGACTAGAGAGTACCTCTTCGTATACCTATCAGTCTTCACTTCGGTCGTGAGCTCAGTCCTCATCACCTGACATGAAGGAGCGGAACATCACGTCTACTATGTCAGTAAGGCTTTTCAAGACACCGAGACCAGGTACATTGACCTTGAGAAGCTGGCTTTGGCCTTAGTAGTACTCCTAACAACCTACGCAGTACATACCCCGAAAAAGACTACCCAAGAAGAGCAGTCTGCCAAGGAAGACTCGATGCTAATCAATGTACCCATCATCGATCCACAACGCCCATGGTAGACATTGTATGTCGATGGGTTCGCCTTCCATAGAGGATCGGGAGCCAGCCTAGTCCTCACATCTCTTGAATATGGCCTTTGCTTCAGCTTCAAAGCATCCAAAAACAAAGAAAAATACAAGGAACTCTTGGCTGGCCTACGTATTTCCAAAGACTTGGAGGCTAAGCAGCCACGAATCCTTAGCGACTCCCAAATAATCGTCAGCCAAGTTAACAACGAGTTTGAGGCTAAGGATGAGTCCATGACTCTCTACTTAGCCCTTGCCAAACAAGTCCTTTGGGACTTTCTAGCATAAGAAGTCAACAAGGTTCCCTAATCAGAAAACAACCATGATGATGCTCTGGCACGACTTGCATCTTCCTTGGATGAGAAAGATGACCGAAAGGTACTGATTAAGGTCCAACATGTTCCAAGCACAAGGCCACACCCAATATACACCATCAACACAAGACCTACATGGATGGACCCTATCAAGGCCTACCTTTAGGATCGTACATTGCCAGACAACAAGCTCCTGGACAAGAAGATCGAGCGACAGTCTATTTGCAACAACGCCCAGCATAATCATCTCTATAAACGCGACTGTACCACCTCATTCTTGAAATGCCTAACACCAGACTTAGAGGACTATGTCCTCAGAGAAATGCACTAGGGCATATATGGAGATTACTCTAAAACATGAATCCTAGCCCACAAGGCATTCATGCAAGGTTATTACTGGCCAACCATGTTCACCATTTCCACTGATCTCACCCAAAGATGGGAAAAATTCCAGTGACATGCACAAATTCCTCACTTACCGGTTGAGCACCTCACTTCTATGATGTGCCCATGACCCTTCTCACAGTGGGGACTCAATCTGATCAGCTAGATTTTGGAAGGCAAAGGAAAGGTCAATTATCCAGTAATGGCAGTGGACTACTTCACCAAGTAGGCAGAAGCCAAACCACTAGCAACCATCACAGCAGCTCAGATTGATCACTTTGTCTATCAGAACAACATATGCCATTTCAAGATCCCGCACATTATTGTCACCGACAATGGGAAGCTATTTGATTACATTCGCTTTAAGGGATTCTGCACAACCTATGACATCAAGCTCATTTTTACCTCTCTAGCTCACCCTCGGTCCAACAGACATGTAGAGGCCGTCAACAAGAATATCAAATACAACCTGAAGAAGTGGCTCGATGAAGATAAAGGAAAATGTTTAGACATCATCCACGACGTCATTTTGTAACGACCCGTCGCTAATTTTAAGGATTTATTTAAGAATTAATGATGGATTAGGGAGACTAATCAGGGATTAGTCGAGGATTATCAGACATTTAGGGAGAAAGTACGATTTTGCCCCTAAATGAGGGCAAAAAGTTGACTTTTGACCCAGCAGGTCCGATGCCGAAGGACCGATGACCATGACGTAGATCAAGATGTCATGAGTCCGTAGACAGGTGGTACGTCAAAATTGTACATTCGACGGGGAAGTTACGGTTCACGGAAGCTTTGGAGAACTATTTACGGTGGCACATTTTACGAGGCATAAGTGGACTTTTGTCCTGAGTGGGGCCCAGATATTTTGAACAGGCCCAATGGATGGGTGACAAGTATCATTCATCCATTGCACATTCCCTTACATTCATACACCACCCATCCTCATCTGTTCCATTCATCCAAACCAACCCGAAAACCATAAACCGTGCAACCCACCCCTCACAAACACCCATCAACCTCACCTGATGAGCATGAACCTTAAAGGAAAAAGTGAGAGGAGCCCGAGACGTGCTGTACAGTGGTAGGATCAGAGGTCGTTGTGCACGGTGGTCGTGAAACCGCGAAGGTAAGCTTTTTACGTTCAAAATTTCAATTTCGGATTTCGGACATCGGGGATGGTTTCTGGTGATTGGGGGAGATTCTTTGGGTTAGTAGGAATGTTTAGAGGTGGTTTTGAACGGGTAGGTTTTAAATGGTTTTTCATGGTTTTGAATCGATGAAATGATAGGAAATGAAGAAACATAGAGAACGGAATTAAAAGGGAAGGAAACGGACTGAAAATGAGGAAGAAATGGGATTGGACTGGTTCCGCCGGTCCGGTCGGACCGAAAACCAGCAGACCGATTCGGACCCGGTCTACTGAAGGAAGAAGATGAATAGTGTGCATGCGTGTGAGGGCGCATGGGTCACAATCTAGGGAAGTGTCCAACATGTAATTTCATCTTTTTGATGTAATTTCATCTTTTTGATGTAATTTCATCTTTTTGATGTAATGAACATTTTGGGATAGGTTTCGAGTCAATCGGATATCGTTTTGATATAATTTGGGATGTCCAAGGGTTTAGGATCGAGCTTAAAAATAGTTAAAATTTTGGGAAAATTACGGTGCCTCAATGAGAGGTTAATGAGGTTATTAGTAACCCTATAAAATGATTTGGACAGGTTTGGGAGTCCCATTGACGGTGGTTAGCCCGGAGAGGCATATTGGCGCACATATCGAGGCGACAGCTCGGACGATCTGTGAGTGGACCTTACTTTCTAAATTGATGCATGCATAAATGTTTTATAAGTGATTTAATACATATTTTTTGGTGCCATGAGTGCATTTTTTGTGGTGTATTAGTATTTACGTATTTGCACGTATTTCGAGGTTTTCAGTTTTATACTATGCCTATACATGCTGTGCTTGCAGTGATGGTTTAAGTAAATAGTTTTGGATTTAGAACTGTGAAACTGGGCATGAGACACATTTGTTTTTATCTCGGGCATATGTTCCTTTTGGAGACTGTGTGCACATCGACCGATGATACGACGCTCGCCTCCAGACTGAGGATATGTTCCTTTTGGAGAGGTCACGATGCACGTCCCGTTATCGAGCAGCCACTGGAGGCTCGACTTCGGAGTGCTGACGGTATAGGAGATCGATCGGTGATGTGTGTACCATGATCTAGAGGTGGTCGCGGTGGTTGATCTGTTCACGGCGACATACCAAGATTGAGAGCGGTCCTAGACTGATGGTTGCACGTATTACTATGATTGGAATCGTGACTGACCCTGAGGTATCGGGCTCGATGCCCAGTTGATTTTGAGTTCGGGCTTGAGGTCTAGTTAAATTGTGAAATCGGACTAGAGGCCTAGTTGAGTCGTGAGTTCGGGCTTGAGGCCCAGTTGAATTGTGATATCAGGCTTAAGCCTCAATTGTGCTTTTTTCACACTTATGTGTATATACCCTCCTATATGAGCGGATTGATATCCTCGAGACGTTAATGATCCTGGAGTGTCATGATCCACTACTTGGAATGAGTGACTCCAAGAGGGAGCACATTCTAGGAGTGAGAGATATGGTATAGTCTCGGATTGGGTTCGCAGACAGTCCTCCAGACGTCGTAGATTCTGGATTTTGGACTGATCCTCCCAGACGTCGTAGATCCTAGGGGCAGACTCGGAGTGAGTCCCCGAGTAATATGCATACTTAGGTATATCGTGAAGGGTATTTGATTAGACATCAGGGCATGTCAAGGATGGGTTATATATGTATATATATATATATATGTATGAGATTTCACGGAGAATGGTTTTGGGCTGAGACCCACTTGTGTCGGATTTGGGCTGAGTTCCCACTTGATTTGGTTTGGGCTGAGTTCCCATATACTTTGATTTGGATTTTGGGCCAAGACCCTAACGAATGTTTTGAGAAATGGTTTTCGAATGCATGTATGCTTTTTAGTGAAGGGCATAAATGTGTTTTTGTGAAAATGTTTTTATAAATTATTTGTTTTGTCCACTCACAGCTTTGATGTTTTTAATGTCATTCAGGTTGATCGTGGATGGGGCTTGTAGTAGAGACCGAGACATCACACTCCTCCTCCGGATCCCAGCGCACTCTAGAAGCCCCGGTGGGGCTGAGGTTGGAATTATGCCTAATCTGACACTTCGTGTCAGACGAGAGCAGGCACGTCCCACATTAATCCCGAGGGATTTGGGACAGGTCCTGACACATTTGGTCTCACCGAACTTCCTAATAAATCGCTACAGACGAGACTCCATTCACCTTAGCATTCAGCACTGAGGCCATTGTATCAGAAGAAGTTGGAAAGACATCATATCAGGTTATATCTTATGACCCTGAAGAAAAAAAACTCGTAAGTAGCACTCAACATCAACCACCTGAAAGAATGACAAGAATAGGCCAATTCTCGGGTTCATAATCAAAGCTTTGGGGTGGGGACTTAGTCCTTAGAAAGCCGAGCCTTGTCGCCAAGGAAAGATCGGGTGGAACATTTGCTCCAACTTGGGAAGGATCTTAAACACTATCAAGGAATGCAAAGACGAAACCTACATGTTGCAAAATTCGGAATGTAAAATACTCTCACACTCGTGGAATGTTGATCACCTCAAGTTCTACTACCAATAGACAAATGTTAATCACTACAAGGTGATAGGCCCATGGCCAAACTATTGTAATCATTCCTCGCACCCTTAATATATCTAATGAATTTTTTTTTTTCACTTGAGGAAATATTATTATATAAAGTCATTTTTTTCCAACTCTTATCTGCTCAGTCTAGCCAATGCTGAAGCATCCTCTCATGCATATTTCAAGGTAACTCACACTCTCTCAGCTTCACTTCAAGTCTTTTTGCCATTGACCCACAACCTAACAAAAGTACTAAGTAACCACCATTGGCATCGGTCCAATGGCCCTCAACTTGGTAATTTTTCCATTACTCTCTCAGCCTAATAATTTATCAGTTCCAACTCGGTCTAATAATCACTCAACCTTACTCACAACTGACTCGGCCTTTTCACGCTATGCCTACCACAAATATTACTCGAACTACCTTTAACCAACTTCACAACACATTGTTGATTGGCCATCTTACCTCTATCATGATTGGTCAACTCATTCGGCCTCATATCACTTATCTATTGGTCCTATCCATCAAAAGTCTTACCAAAACACTTCAATTTCATTCTCATTTGTCTTTTGATCGGCCTAACAAACATCTACTCAGGTCGTTTACTACTTCTAACTGAGCACAATACACTTGGCAAAAAATATTTAGAAAACACATTTAGTTCAACCGATCAGAAAACACTTCATATATGGAAAATAAACATCTTATATATGGAAATTGATTCAGTTACATAAAGTCCCAAGGCTGAATAACATAAACTTGGGACATTCCCCCCCAAAAAAGGTTTCTTATTCCAATAAGGATCAGCCTCCCCCTCATGTTGATCGATCTCTCTCTGCTCTACTTCATCGTCCTACTCAGCCTCCATATTAGGCTACTCATTTTCTCCTTGTTGTTTTGTCTCTTCATCCTCGGCCAGATCCTCAGACTCCAGGTCATGATCATCCTCATCATTTGGGAGCGGATTACCTTTCTCATAAAGGTAATCCCGCAGTCTTCGAGGAGATTTGAGCCAAGGGAAGGCGACTGGATTCCTTATATTAGAAATGAGGATCTTCCTTACAGGCCATCTTCTAGCTTTTCTCCAAACCTTTAGAGTAGCTTGTTAAAGGCTGGGGAAGATTTAAACTCCTCCACACCGACCTACTTGGCCGAGACTAGTTTCTCGATAAGTTTAGCATTGGCCAACTCCAGGTCCTTCTCGCGAGCTTTTGAAGTCTCCAACTTTTGCTCCTTCATCTTGGTCACCTCAGCCTGAGCAGCCACTTGCAGTTCCAAGGACCTGTCTTTGAGCTCGAGCTCGGCCTTCATTTCCAAGGCTTGCTGAAAAGCATCTACTGATCAGCCAGGGCATAGGCCTTGCCTTCCATCTCCATTTTAAACTCAGCTGCCTGCTGACAGACATGACTTGCATGCCAAAATGTGCTGAAAACCTCACCAAGGAACTGTAAAACAACCAAACCGAGTCAAAGATACTTCAGATCAAACGAAAAAATAAACAAAACAAAAGAGGTAAATCGAAACACTTACATAAACCCTAATGCACATGGGTCTACGAAGTCCTTTGGTTATAGAAGGGCTATCTCATCCAGCTCATATTGGGACCCATGAACAATAGTGTTCATGAAGTTCAGATGGGATGGACGAAAATTCGTGGTCAGCTGCCTCCAGTTGTTGTCCACCTCTTGGGATCTCGACATCCACGAAGTAGGATTCGATGAATCCATCCAGCCTTGGCCTCTTCAGCTTTTTTTGGGACTGTACGGCCTTCCAGCAGTGAGACCTCAGAAAGGCAGATCACCCTCCTTTCCACTTCAAGGACTCCCATCTCGGCCTTCTTTTTCTTATGGGCCTTCTTCTCAGGCTCCTCCTTCTTCTTCTCGACCACACGTGTCATGGTGTTGTCATGAGCATTGATTCTAACATGTTAGTGGGCTTAGCCAACTAGATGTGGTTAACCTGAGATGTTTTGGTCTTTTGCTGAATGATCAGTAGGGCAGGCTGATCGAGTATGAAATTGATTGGCAAATGAGTACGGTAAAACCTAATTGGCTTGACCCACTGATCGACTAGGTAACACAAGAGGTCACTGATCACTCAGTAAGTGGCCAACGCATCCCAGGTCGACCACATCTAGTTGGCTAAGCCCATCTGACATGTCAGAAACATTGCTCAATTACATATCAGGACACGGGTAAGCTCTTAAAAGCAATGACATTTATCCCACATTGAAAAACCTCAACAATAACATTGAATGCTACTATAAATACAAGGGTACCCTCTCTAAAAGGTAATGACAATCTTGCCCTTGCGCTGCCTAAATTACGACAGTACCCTCCACACTTAATCTTACTTAAGCAACAGATACTATTAGGCTGGCACCACACTGGTGTCCATTTATTCTTACTTCTCTCTACACATGTCTCCCAACCACGATAAGGACAGCCAAAAGTGTCTAGCGAGGCGATTTTAAGTTGGTCTATTTCTTACATCAACATATAGAACTCGCTGACATATATATATATATATATATATTATCAAAAACATAATCTATTTTGAGAAGATAAGATAAATCAATTTTACCATCCATAATATATATTACGAGATAATATCCTCAAATAGAGTAATAAACTAATAATAATAATAATAATAATAATAATAATAATAATAATAAAAATAATAATAATAATAATAATAATAATAATAATAATAATAAAGATACATGAATATTTAAGAGTAAAATTGTAATTTCACTATTTATAACAAGAAAAAGAAAAAAAAATAAGGATTTATAATGATAATGACGATGATGATGATGATGATTATTATTATTATTATTATTATTATTATTATTATAAAATGATGATGATTATTATTATTATTATTATAAAATGATGATGATTATTATTATGAATATATAAGAGTAAAATTGTAATTTCATTAATGACAAAAAAGTTCTAAGGGCAAAAAAATCAAAATACTTTTATATAGTGAAAAAAATGACTAAGCTATAATAAAATGATTATTACTATAATAAGTTGGGAATTTAAAACGAATATATAATTGGATAAATCTATAATTATTTAAAACGAATCTGTTGGTAATTTTAACGAATTTTTGTCCACTTCTATATGTAATTATAAAAGTAATTAAACCAACGTTTACAATGAGGCCTGTGCCTTAATTTATAATTTTTAATGGCCATGGTGATTGAAGGTAATTCCCAGAAGTCAACCAGCCAATCAACTTCAACCAAATCTTGAAAGTTGATGAAACCAAACAAATCTGTCTTCCTTTTTGTTAATTCTTTCGTGCTTATGGTACGTATATTTTATACTAAAACTCACGTACGGTACACCATGGATTAGGTATACATATATATATATATATAATATTATGCTAATATAATATGTACCATGACTAAGCTAGTAAGTTAGCTAGCTACCATCCACAATCATTGTCATTCTCTTTAACTTTTGGGAGCACTCTTTTCTCGTGCTGTAAAATTTCATTCTTAATTCTTCCACTAATTTTGTAATAGGAACATCAAATTGAAAATGATGGGATTTGGGGCAGTCCCACCAAATTAAAAGATGAAATGGCCTTTATATAATTACATATATGGACGTATATCATGCAAGCAAGATAGCTACGCACAGTGTAATTGCTTGATGTTCTAGGCTGCTCGATGTGCGTGTGTATACGTAACATCATAGGGTCCAAATTAATAATAATTTATTTTTATGTATGAATGAAAAGTTTTTCATTGGCCTGAGGTGATGTGTCATGTTCTGATGAACATGAGCTACTAATAATTTGGATCATGGACGTCGAAGATACAAAGATGGATTAAATCGTTTCATTGAGTCATTGTGATGATTGGTCTCCTTCTTCTGTAGCATACAATATTGAAGAGCATGTGAGACAAATGCATAATTATATATATGACAACTAAATTGAGATTATTTATTTTTGTCACCAACATTTTCAAAAATTATTTATCGAAAATATATGAATTAGTTCGTTTAAAAAAAATAACAAAATAAATGCCTGAAAAGAGCAAGTGCATGCAACTAGAAAGCTGGGTAGCTCAATTTCTTGCCTGGTGGTTGAGTTGGCAGGCTCAGAGGGCTCTGTCGGATAGCTAAGTCAATGCCCACATGTCGGTTAAAGCTGTCCAATTATGTATGGCTCATAATCTGTATGGGACAGATTAATTAAGCACCACCCCCTGCAGCTAACTTCTTCCAGCCATCTGGAATTTAATAAGTTTTCTTATGAGAATAAAAAAATTTACAATTTCTAATTAATGGCGCGCGTGATATTTATTATACGATACAAACATGAAAACATATATAGGGCCGCATTGTAGGAAAGAACAGTAAAGTATATATTGCTGGTGATTCCGAAACGTGTCATTTGTTTATACTCGGATAATACGAGCAAGGTATAGGTTTCCTATTATGCTTATGAAACAGTACGATATATATTATTAATTAATAAGCATCTAATTTGCACATGCGTAATTAAGTCTTTTACTTCCATACGTTTCCGTACAGAGATTAATAATTAATTAAATCAGTCGATCGTCCGTGCGTCATCGCGCGTGTGGACTAAATAGATAACGGCCCATGCTTTGCATAATCTAATACATTATATATATATATATTGTTTTATTAAATAAAAATATATATTTCAAAACATTTTTATTTAAATTTAAAATTTTTCTTTATATTAATACAGAGACTAATTAATATCTCTACAAAAATTCTGTATGAATGATTATATACATACTCTATTTTTTTGGTTCCAATTTAATCTTATACTCTATTTTTTTTCATTATTAATAGGAGACTTTCATTGAATAGAGAATAATGTAAGAGTACAAAAATTAGGTGCACTATAGACGATGCGTGGAGTCTCATTAAAACTTTTATCATAAAATCCAGTTAACAAAAGATCTTCTATTTATTTGGGACCCGTAGCTTACACAAGTGCCTCCATAACCTCGCACTCTGATACCCCATGGAGCACTCCCCCACCCCTCACACACACCATCCGCATCAACCTGACCCAAAGTGAAGGCTATATGGTAACCAAATTTTACTATCTACTTCCTATCCTTTGAGTAAAACCAGTATCGCCCTTTAGAAAAAATGCCTGATTCGAGAGCACAATACTACAGATATCTCGAACATCCTCTTCACAAAAAACCAACTCCTGTAAGTCCATATGCCAGCTTCCGAAGGGGAGGATAAGGAACGAAACCACTGCATTCAGCGGAAGTCCCCCACTCAAAATAGAGTGGAAGGTCTGCGGCCTTGGGATCCACCTATCACGAAACACACCAATGGAGGAACCTTTGCCTACCATACAAATCAATCCTTGCTTGACTACCTCTATATCCCAATTAACAGACCACCATACCAAAGAAAGAAGGGACCCAACACCAGCCTCTATAAAATCTTGCAAGGGATAGGAGCGGGCTTTCATAATCTGGGCTATTGGAGGCCCCGACTGCTCCTGCAACCTCCAATAACTTGGGAATCACATCTGCCTTTGATGGAGTTCGCCTACAATAACAGTTATCAGGAGAGCATTGGGATGGCTCCTTACGAGGCTTTGTATGGGCGGCAGTGTCGGACTCCATTGTGTTGGACTGAGGTTGGTGAGAGGAGGTTGACTACTTCTGAGCTGGTGGAGCTTACTCAGGAAAAAGTGGCACTGATTAGGGATCGATTGAAGGCAGCGCAGGACCGTCAAAAGAGCTACGCTGACCGTAGGATCAGGGAGTTGGAGTTTGCTGTTGGAGATTGGGTTTTCCTGAGGCTATCTCCTTGGAAAGGAATTGTACGATTTGGTAGACGAGGGAAGTTGAGTCCTCGTTACATTGGACCGTATGAGATCTTGGAGCGGATTGGTCCTGTAGCTTATCGCTTGGCCTTACCAGCAGATTTGGAAAAGGTACATAATGTCTTTCATGTTTCTATGCTTCGAAAGTATATTCGAGATGACTCGCATGTTCTGGAAGCACAACCAGTGGAACTGAGGGAAGACTTGAGTTTTGAAGAGCAGCCTGTTGCAATCTTGGATCGGAAGGATAAAGTTTTGCGAAGGAAGACGGTTCCCTTAGTGAAAGTATTGTGGAGAAATCATCAGGTCGAAGAAGCTACTTAGGAACCCGAGGCCTTGATGCGGGAACAGTACCCTTATTTATTTCACTGAATTTCGAGGACGAAATTCTTTTTAGGGGGGTAGATTGTAACAACCCGTACCTACGGGAAGGGTAAAAATGTAATTTTTGTGAAGTTTTGTAAAAAGGACGATTTTGCCCTTGTGAATAGTAAACGAAAAGTTGACTTTTGGTACTATCGATTGGATGAGAGTTAGCCCTTGACCGTGACGTAGTTTAGGACGTCACGAGTCCGTAGACAGGTGGCAGGTTCGATTTGGACAACCGGAGGAAAAGTTATGATGTACGGAAGGTTGGGGGCGTTACCGTAATTTTGATAAAATGAGGGAAATGTTGACTTATTGAGGGACTCGTGATTTTCACGTAGACCGAGGACCGTTGGATAGGTCTCGACGTCCTGAGTTCAACGACAGGCGGCACGCTGTCATCGGACGTCGGACGGAAAAGATACGGGTCTGGAAAGTCTGAGGGCAAAATGGTAATTTGTGCAGGAGGGGCATTTTGGTCATTTCCCCTCAGCCCAATTAGATGAGGGCAAGTGGCAGAGATTTTTTGGGCTGGCCTATGGTTAGTGGACACGTGCAGGGGCCTGGATGGTTCCACTACGTTCTCAAGTGTGCACGGCCACACGTTATCCTCATTTGAACCGTGCACACCTTCGAAGGAAACAGAAAACAGAGAGAAGAGTTGGGTGAGGCGGTGATCGATTTTGATGCTAGGGAGAGTGAAGAGTGAGTTGATAGAGAGACAGTGAGGCAAGGAGAAGCTGGTGATCGTGGTTTGGAGTTGCAACCGTGTACGGAGGCAACGTGGTGGACGGCTGGATATTTGGAAGAAACAGAGGAGGCAGTGGACGGTGGTGACTGTTGTGTTGTGTGGTGGACCGATTCAAGCCATTAGAAGACTCAGGAGGCTACGGGGAGTCCCACGAGCACCGTGGTGGGTGACGGTTCTCACGGCGGCGCCGGAATCGAAGGTAACCTCTTTTGCTCTGTTTTTCGTGGATTTTCATTTCAAAAGTCGTGGACCTAGAGCTAGAATCGAAGGGTTTGGTGAATGAAGTGTGGTTTAGGGAGGTCCTAGGAGTCGTTTTTGGTGGTTGCCGTGACGGGAAGTTCACGGTGGGAGGTGGTTCGACGGCGGGTACTCTGTACCCTGTTTAGCCGTGATTTTCAAACGGAAAATCGTGGAGTTGGAGGATGAATCGAGGGTTCCCGTGAGTTGTGTGTGGTTCAGTGAAGTCGTGGAAGGAGTTTGGAGTGACCATCGTGAAGGGGGAAGTGCGGAGTGGCCGGAAAGAAAAACAGAGGATTGGTTGGTTTTTCTTTCGAGCTTCAGTTGTGAAGCTATGGGTTGAGTCGAACCAAGAGAGTGAGGGGGATGGATTCCCTGTGAATGGACGAAGCTTTAGGTGAAGATAGGAGGGGAAATGGTGGCCGGACGGCGGAGAACGGTTCTCGCCGGTCCGGGTTGCCGTCTGGTGCGAACCGGGTTCGAGCAAGGAAGATGGTGGCACTGTAGCAAGCGCGTGAGGCCCACGCGCAGCCCCTTTGGGCTGCGCGTGGAGGCGCGTGAGGAGGAATCCGGCCAAGCTTCCAACATGAGTTTAGTCCTAAATGTTCTAACGAATCCAATGGTATAGTTTTCGGGTTAATCGGACGGTGTTACGAGATGATTCGGGAATCCGTAAGGTTTAGGGTTTAGGATTAAAATATGATTAATTCCCGAAAAATTGGGGAAAATAGGGAAGGTATCCTTGATGTAATTGTGACCCTATTTGGTATCTATTGACAGGACGGGAGACACCAGAGACGGTTGAGGAGCGCACGGGGCGCGAGTGACTTGCTCTGAACTGTGAGTGGACTCTTTCTTACTTCCGAGCATGCCTAACTGTTTTTATTAATGTTTTATGTTTTTTATGTGTGTTTATATGTGATTGAGATGTTTGCATGTTTTTCGAGACGTTTTCGGGATTTTGCACGTTTTTCGAGAAAAAGCGGGTTTTCAGAGTTTGATGTTATAATTCAGAAATTCAACCAAAAAAAACGTTTTCTGATGATGGTAAATAGGTTGTGGAATATGATTTAGGATTTTCCTATGGTTTTGTTATGAACATGGATCTTTTTCCGGATTTGGGTTCGGAATGTCGGTTCTGAACGCCGGAAGGGCTTCGAACCGGGGATTTCGAATTCGAATTTGGCGATGGATTTTGAATTGATTTTACACTGGATATGGATTGGGTTTGCTGGATCTGGATATTGGGTTTAAAGACCCGGATATTGATTGACGGGGGACGGGCCCGGATTGAGTTTAAAGACTCGGGAGTTTAAAGACTCGGATATTTACGATATTACCCCCATAGGCCTATTGAGTTTAAAGACTCGGGAGTTTAAAGACTCGGATTTATATGTGAGGCCTGGTTGAGTTTAAAGACTCGGATAGGTCCAGCAGGTTTGATCGGAAAAAATGTTTTGATGTTTATGCTCTGGTTTCTATATCAGTTTTATAGTGTATCTGTTTCTTATGGTGTTTGGTGTTTATAGTGTTTCTGTTTCTTATGATGTTTCATATTATGACTTTTCTAATACTTCATTGGCATGCCTGGTTTCAAACCGGAGGGAACAAATGATTAGATTTCTTTACTTTGATTTGATGGTAAACGGTTTAAAAATATTTTATTCCTTTCGGTCCACTCACACCTTCTGTTTTTTTTTTATTTCCCTCCAGGTCGTGGTGTTAGCGCTGGGGTGAACGTTGAGGCAGATATCGAGGCATAGAGCTTCCGACGTTCTTCCGTTGCGGACTTAGACTTGTAGGACTTTTGGTGCCCGTTTTGTAGTACTATGCTCTGGATTCTTGTTGTATATATTTACTCCTTCGTCTGATAGTTATGCTTATAGTTGTATTAAGGTTATTTTTTGGGTACTGTAAGTGTGATTGTCAGACGGGAGCAGTGTAACAACCCGTCCCGAGCATTGGGATTAGCAGAGTGTTTAAGGTGTGATTAGTAAGGTTAATCAGGGGTTAGGTGGTCCCGAGGGGTCCGGGAACTTAGAATGACGATTTTGCCCCTGGGTCGGGCAGAAATGTTGACTTTTATTTCGGGTGGTCAAATGGGAGTTGACCAGTGACCAGGACGTAGTTGAGGACGTCACGAATCCGTAGGCAGGTGGCACGCCCGATTCCGACATCCGAGGAGGAAGTTGTGATGTTCGGAAGGTTGAGGGCTTAACCGTAATTTGGGTAAAGTAGGGGGAATAGTTGACTTTTCGTATAATCGAGTTTTGGTAGGTTGACCTAGGAGGGTTCGATAGTTCTTGTCGTCCTGAGTTCGATGACAGGCGGCACGTGTTCATCGGACTTACGAGGCGAAAGTTACGGGTCTAGGAAGTTTTGGTAAAACCGTAAAAAATGTGTAAAACAGGAGGGTATTTTGGTCTTTTTGGCTTCTGGGGATGTGTGCAGAGAAAGCAAAATGGACGGCTGAGATTGGGCCACATGGGTGAGAGAGAGAGGGGGATGGTGACATGTGGCAAGTGTGTAGTGGGTTCTGGGGGATTCTAAGGTGTGTGCACGGTTTTATTTTTGGGGTGTACCCGTGCCCGTGTTCGTGTTTGTGCGCAGAAGGAAACAGAAAACAGAGGGAGATCGTGAAGGAAATTGAGGGTGGTGGTGTGAGTGTTGATGAATTGTGAGTGTGTGAGGGTGATCAGAGAGTGAGAGGGAAGCAGTGAGAGAGGTTGACGGTGCGGTGGTTGTGTGTGAAGGTGTCAAGAGCTGCAGGGAAAACCAGGGGTAAATAGCAGGGAGGTTGTGAGGATTGTGGCGGTGGCGGCCGTGTACGGGGCAATTGAGACCGTGGTGGTGTCGTGCGGGTTGCGAGGAGTCAGCCACTACCAGCAGAGCTCACGACGGCGACAGGTTGCAGGTAATTTCTATTGCCCCGTGTTTATGCTCTGTTTTGGCCGTGAACTTCAAATCGGAAGTTGTAGCCTGAGAGGTTGAATCGAAGAGTCTAGGGGAGTTTAGGGAGTTTAGTTGAGTCCAGGGCGTTATTTGGTTGAGCTGCCGTGACGAGAGGTGCACGGTGGAGGTTGGCACGACGGAGGGACTCTGTGTGCCCTGTTTTCCCGTTTTGGTTCAAACCAAGAGTCGTGATCCTAGAGACTGAGTCGAAGGTCTAGGAGAGTCGGGTTAGGTTCCTTGAGGTTCTAGGAACCGTCTGGTCTTGCCACCGTGAAGGGAGGTTACCTGGGTGGCCGGATCGTGAAACAGAGTTTTGGGGAGGTTTGAGTTCGAGCTTGAGACGACGGGTAGGAGGCTGTGTCGAGGTGATTGGAGGAGGGGGATGCTTAGAGTAAGGTTGGACGAAGCTTTAGGTGAAGAAAGGGAAGGAAATCGTGCAGGCACGGCGGAGAACCGTTGACGCCGGTTCAAGCTGTAGCCTACTGTGTTGAACCGGGTCGACGTGAGGTTGAAGGTGCACTGTAGCTGGCGCGTGGGGCCACGCGCAGCCACTTTGGGCGGCGCGTGGAGGCGCGTGCGGCGGTTCTGGGAGAAACGGTCAACATAGTTTTTGGTCTAGGAGTCATGGTGAGTTCAATGGAGTTGGTTTCGGGTCAATCGGAAGTCGTTTGAGGTTAGTTCCGCGAGGGTGAATGTTTAGAGTCCCGGGGTTCTAAGTCTTTAGGTTGGGGATTTTTGAGGGCATTTAGGTGAGTGTTCGTAGACGTACTAGTAACGTAATTTGACGGTGTTTGACAGGATCGGGATTTCCCGAGGAAGCCGAGGAACGGGCTGGACGTTCGGGACGCGAGTAGGGCTCAGTACTGTGAGTGGACCCTTTCTCTAAACTCGAGCATGCATAACTGTTTTCTATAATTGTTTTATGATTTTGATTATGATTCTATGTTTATTGAATATGTGTTGGTTGATTTTACATAATTGCACGGTTTTCGAGGAAAGTGGTTTTTAGCACGTTTTACGAAAAAGTGGTTTGTTTCTGAAATGGATGCAATGATTTTGGGATTTACAATTGATAAGTGGTTTTCACTGGTTATAAGTGGATTTTGGGAACATGATTTCGATGATCAAAGTTATCGGTTTTAGAATCGGATTTCACTAATCGGAATTTGGTTGGAAAGTGGACTCCGGATTTGGGTTCGGAATGACGGTTCTGGGTGCCGGGAGAGCATCGGACCAGTGATTTCGAATTCGGGTTTGGATGTGGATTGGAAAATGGTTTTCAAATGGTTTGGGATTGGATTTGCTGGATCTGGATATTGGGTTTAAAGACCCGGATATATGTGACGGGGGACCGGCTGGATTGGGTTTAAAGACCCGGATTGAGTTTAAAGACTCGGGAGTTTAAAGACTCGGATATATTGATTTTCCCCCGTAGGCCTTGAGTTTAAAGACTCGGGAGTTTAAAGACTCGGATATGATTAAGGCCTGGATTGAGTTTAAAGACTCGGGAGTTTAAAGACTCGGATAGATCCAGCAGGTTTGATCGGGAAAATGATAATTTGATGTTTATGATTTTTGATACGGTTTCTGATACTCATGCTGTGGTTTCTTATGATACTTTATAGTGTTTCTGTTTCTTATGATGTTTAAGAATGTATCTTTTATAAATGTGTTTATAACTGCTGGTTATGCATGTGTTTTCAAAACGGAGGGTTTAACTCGGTTTTCTTATAAAATGGTTTTTGAACTTTTGTACCTTCTGGTCCACTCACATTTTCTGTTTTAATTGCCCTCCAGGTTGTGGAGCTAGCGCGGGGTCTTGACGTCGAGGCAGAGTCTGAGGCATAGAAGTGACGTGAGGGATCCTAGAAGAGTTTAAAGGCTTCTGTGTGCGTGTACTTTCTCGGTTTTTATTTTTCCTTGTAATGTAGTGCTATGCTCTGTAAACGATAAGGATTTTGGGACATTACGTAATTACTCCTGCGTTTGACTGGGTTCGAGTAAGTGTTCCTTAGGTGTTGTGTTGGGGAGTCAGACGGGAGCGGGATTTACCTCGGGTTTCAGGGTGAAACCGGGGTGGGTCCTGACAATTGGTATCAGAGCATAGGTTTGTCGGGTTTGTGGGGTTTGTTGGTTTGTGAGGTTGTGTTTCAGTTGTTTGACTACTTCTATGCCTCTTTCAGCGTGTGGTTGACGATGCCTCCGAGACGTACACCCTCTCCACAACCTGAAGAAGTAGCAAGAGAGACGGAGAGTGCCACGATTGAGCGAGCCCAGCGGCTCGGGGCTACTACTTTTAGTGGTGGGGCTGATCCTGAGGAAGCCCAGAGGTGGATTACTAGACTGGAGCGGATTTTTGCGGTGATGCATTGTCCGCCGGGGGAACGAGTGTTACTGGCTACCTTTTTACTAGATGGTGCGGCGTACGAGTGGTGGTATACCCTCGAGTTGTCCGGTTGGGATGTCCACAGTGTGACCTGGGAGACGTTTAGGGAACGGTTTCTGGAGCAGTATTATCCTCGTTCTTTCCGGGATGCCAAGGAGGCGTAGTTTCTGCAGCTCCAGCAGGGGAATATGACAGTGGCAGAGTATGAACGGAAGTTCCAGATGTTGTCTCGGTTTGCTCCTGCTTTTGTGGCCACTGAAGCCGAGAAGTGCCGTAGGTTTGAGTTGGGCTTGCGAGGTGAGATTCGAGCCGTAGTGACGGCTGGATCTTTTGCTACCCTCCGAGACTTGTCGGATGCTGCGGTGCGAGTTGAGGCTAGTTTGCCGGTGCGACGCCGGGAACTATCTATTCCTGGAGTTTCGAGCCAGAGGACACCGAAAAGAGGTAACTTCGGTGGATCGTCCTCGTCGGGCGATGATCGTTTTGGTAGGCCTGGTAGTGCCCAGAGTTCAGGATTTTGGGGTTACCGAGCACCGCCGACTCCGCAAATGAGTGCGACGTCGGTAGCGTCTACGGGGAGACCGAGTAGTGGACCGGGCTGGAATGTGTGTTTCTATTGCGGGGAGCGAGGTCATTTCCGACGTGAGTGTCCACTGTTACCACAGGAAGGTGGTGTAGGCAGAGGAGTAGCGGAGTCCGGACAGAGTACAGCATCAGGGACAGCGGGCACTAGAGGAGGTGGTGGCACAGCCACGAGTAGTTCGAGGGGACGTGGTAGAGCGTCAGGATCTCAGGCCCGGGTGTTCTCGATGACGCAGCAGGAGGATCAGTCGATATCAGATGTGGGGACAGGTACTTGTTTCACTTTTGGTTGTTCTGTTGGTTTGGTTGTTGGATCTCGGGGTATAGTCTAGGAGTTTTCCTAGAGGACTGGGAGTATATAGTAAGTTTCGTAGTAGGTTGACGGGAAGTATAGGAAAGGAGTGACTATAATTGATCGATCTGAGCCTAGTGAAGGAGAGAACCCACAAGCTAGAGTTTGCCTTTAGGACTTTGTGAAGTCAGTCCGACCGTGGCTGGATTAGTAGCCGAGGGAGATGGGTGGTTGTATACGAGGAGGTACTCTATGACTTCTGTCGGGTACTGTGACATGAGGTATTTTCTAATACCTTTGTTTTCTGTTCATAGAGTTTCCCTTGCGTACACCATGCAGTTGTTACATAGCTAGGGTTGGCTGTGGTAACAGTAGTTGGGGATGGAGTGAAATACCCAAGGTGGAGATGATAGACAGAGTGTTTAGGAGAAGCTGTTGCTGCCCTAGTGTGGATACCGGGTAGAAGACGTTAGGTGTTGGGAACTAGCTGTGGAATTTCGGGGATGAAATTCTTTTTAGGTGGGTAGATTGTAACAACCCGTCCCGAGCATTGGGATTAGCAGAGTGTTTAAGGTGTGATTAGTAAGGTTAATCAGGGGTTAGGTGGTCCCGAGGGGTCCGGGAACTTAGAATGACGATTTTGCCCCTGGGTCGGGCAGAAATGTTGACTTTTATTTCGGGTGGTCAAATGGGAGTTGACCAGTGACCAGGACGTAGTTGAGGACGTCACGAATCCGTAGGCAGGTGGCACGCCCGATTCCGACATCCGAGGAGGAAGTTGTGATGTTCGGAAGGTTGAGGGCTTAACCGTAATTTGGGTAAAGTAGGGGGAATAGTTGACTTTTCGTATAATCGAGTTTTGGTAGGTTGACCTAGGAGGGTTAGATAGTTCTTGTCGTCCTGAGTTCGATGACAGGCGGCACGTGTTCATCGGACTTACGAGGCGAAAGTTACGGGTCTAGGAAGTTTTGGTAAAACCGTAAAAAATGTGTAAAACAGGAGGGTATTTTGGTCTTTTTGGCTTCTGGGGATGTGTGCAGAGAAAGAAAAATGGACGGCTGAGATTGGGCCACATGGGTGAGAGAGAGAGGGGGATGGTGACATGTGGCAAGTGTGTAGTGGGTTCTGGGGGATTCTAAGGTGTGTGCACGGTTTTATTTTTGGGGTGTACCCGTGCCCGTGTTCGTGTTTGTGCGCAGAAGGAAACAGAAAACAGAGGGAGATCGTGAAGGAAATTGAGGGTGGTGGTGTGAGTGTTGATGAATTGTGAGTGTGTGAGGGTGATCAGAGAGTGAGAGGGAAGCAGTGAGAGAGGTTGACGGTGCGGTGGTTGTGTGTGAAGGTGTCAAGAGCTGCAGGGAAAACCAGGGGTAAATAGCAGGGAGGTTGTGAGGATTGTGGCGGTGGCGGCCGTGTACGGGGCAATTGAGACCGTGGTGGTGTCGTGCGGGTTGCGAGGAGTCAGCCACTACCAGCAGAGCTCACGACGGCGACAGGTTGCAGGTAATTTCTATTGCCCCGTGTTTATGCTCTGTTTTGGCCGTGAACTTCAAATCGGAAGTTGTAGCCTGAGAGGTTGAATCGAAGAGTCTAGGGGAGTTTAGGGAGTTTAGTTGAGTCCAGGGCGTTATTTGGTTGATCTGCCGTGACGAGAGGTGCACGGTGGAGGTTGGCACGACGGAGGGACTCTGTGTGCCCTGTTTTCCCGTTTTGGTTCAAACCAAGAGTCGTGATCCTAGAGACTGAGTCGAAGGTCTAGGAGAGTCGGGTTAGGTTCCTTGAGGTTCTAGGAACCGTCTGGTCTTGCCACCGTGAAGGGAGGTTACCTGGGTGGCCGGATCGTGAAACAGAGTTTTGGGGAGGTTTGAGTTCGAGCTTGAGACGACGGGTAGGAGGCTGTGTCGAGGTGATTGGAGGAGGGGGATGCTTAGAGTAAGGTTGGACGAAGCTTTAGGTGAAGAAAGGGAAGGAAATCGTGCAGGCACGGCGGAGAACCGTTGACGGCGGTTCAAGCTGTAGCCAATTGTGTTGAACCGGGTCGACGTGAGGTTGAAGGTGCACTGTAGCTGGCGCGTGGGGCCACGCGCAGCCACTTTGGGCGGCGCGTGGAGGCGCGTGCGGCGGTTCTGGGAGAAACGGTCAACATAGTTTTTGGTCTAGGAGTCATGGTGAGTTCAATGGAGTTGGTTTCGGGTCAATCGGAAGTCGTTTGAGGTTAGTTCCGCGAGGGTGAATGTTTAGAGTCCCGGGGTTCTAAGTCTTTAGGTTGGGGATTTTTGAGGGCATTTAGGTGAGTGTTCGTAGACGTACTAGTAACGTAATTTGACGGTGTTTGACAGGATCGGGATTTCCCGAGGAAGCCGAGGAACGGGCTGGACGTTCGGGACGCGAGTAGGGCTCAGTACTGTGAGTGGACCCTTTCTCTAAACTCGAGCATGCATAACTGTTTTCTATAATTGTTTTATGATTTTGATTATGATTCTATGTTTATTGAATATGTGTTGGTTGATTTTACATAATTGCACGGTTTTCGAGGAAAGTGGTTTTTAGCACGTTTTACGAAAAAGTGGTTTGTTTCTGAAATGGATGCAATGATTTTGGGATTTACAATTGATAAGTGGTTTTCACTGGTTATAAGTGGATTTTGGGAACATGATTTCGATGATCAAAGTTATCGGTTTTAGAATCGGATTTCACTAATCGGAATTTGGTTGGAAAGTGGACTCCGGATTTGGGTTCGGAATGACGGTTCTGGGTGCCGGGAGAGCATCGGACCAGTGATTTCGAATTCGGGTTTGGATGTGGATTGGAAAATGGTTTTCAAATGGTTTGGGATTGGATTTGCTGGATCTGGATATTGGGTTTAAAGACCCGGATATATGTGACGGGGGACCGGCTGGATTGGGTTTAAAGACCCGGATTGAGTTTAAAGACTCGGGAGTTTAAAGACTCGGATATATTGATTTTCCCCCGTAGGCCTTGAGTTTAAAGACTCGGGAGTTTAAAGACTCGGATATGATTAAGGCCTGGATTGAGTTTAAAGACTCGGGAGTTTAAAGACTCGGATAGATCCAGCAGGTTTGATCGGGAAAATGATAATTTGATGTTTATGATTTTTGATACGGTTTCTGATACTCATGCTGTGGTTTCTTATGATACTTTATAGTGTTTCTGTTTCTTATGATGTTTAAGAATGTATCTTTTATAAATGTGTTTATAACTGCTGGTTATGCATGTGTTTTCAAAACGGAGGGTTTAACTCGGTTTTCTTATAAAATGGTTTTTGAACTTTTGTACCTTCTGGTCCACTCACATTTTCTGTTTTAATTGCCCTCCAGGTTGTGGAGCTAGCGCGGGGTCTTGACGTCGAGGCAGAGTCTGAGGCATAGAAGTGACGTGAGGGATCCTAGAAGAGTTTAAAGGCTTCTGTGTGCGTGTACTTTCTCGGTTTTTATTTTTCCTTGTAATGTAGTGCTATGCTCTGTAAACGATAAGGATTTTGGGACATTACGTAATTACTCCTGCGTTTGACTGGGTTCGAGTAAGTGTTCCTTAGGTGTTGTGTTGGGGAGTCAGACGGGAGCGGGATTTACCTCGGGTTTCAGGGTGAAACCGGGGTAGGTCCTGACAAGCAGGGTTCATCCCGAGTATCGAGGTGATATTTGGGACGGGTCCTGACAATTGGTATCAGAGCATAGGTTGTGTCAATTTGTGTTGGGTCTAGGTTGTTATACTAACTCTATGCCTCTTTCAGCGTACGATTGATCATGCCTCCGAGACGTGAACCCCCTCCACGACCTGAAGATGAAACGGCGAGAGGGACTGAGAGCGCTTCGATTGAGAGAGCCCAGAGGCTTGGGGCTACTACGTTCAGCGGTGGGGCTGATCTCGAGGAAGCTCACCGATGGATCACCCGATTAGAACGTATTTTTGGGGTGATGCACTGTCCTCTCGAGGATCGGGTATTGTTAGCTACTTTTCTGTAGGATGGAGCTGCCTACGAGTGGTGGTACACGCTGGAACTGTCCGGCTGGGATGCACATACCGTGACCTGGGAGACTTTCCGGGAGCGGTTTCTAGATCAGTACTATCCCCGTTCTTTTAGGGATGCGAAGGAAGCGGAATTCCTTCACTTGAAGCAAGGGAACTTGACAGTTGCTGAGTATGAGCAGAGGTTCCAGATGCTATCTCGTTTTGCTCCTGCATTTGTGGCGACTGAGGCGGAGAAGTGCCGTCGGTTTGAGTTGGGCCTCCGGGGAGAGATCAGGGCCATAGTGACAGCCGGCTCTTTTGCTACATTCCGAGAGTTGTCTGATGCTGCTGTCAGGGTGGAGGCCAGTTTACCTGCTAGACCACAGTATTCGGGCAGTGTTCGACGCCGAGAGCAGTCATTTCCAGGAGCATCGAGTCAGATGCCCCCGAAACGGGGTAATTTTGGTGGATCATCATCGGCTGGCGGAGCCCGGTATGGCAAACCAGGCAGTTTCTAGGGCTCAGGATTTCGAGGAGCTAGGTCACAGCCGACTCCTCAGGCGAGTGCGACTTCAGTGGCTTCTACAGGGAGGCATACCGGTGGACCCGGTAGGGATACTTGCTTCTATTGTGGAGAGCGAGGACACTTCCGTCGGGAGTGCCCATTGTTAGCTCTAGAGGGTGGAGCATGCAGAGGTGCAGCAGAACCCGGGCGGAGTACTGCTTCAGTATCAGGGGCAGCAGGCCTTAGGGGTGGCGGTGGTGCCACGAGCAGTTCCAGAGGGCGCGGTAGGTCATCGGGACCTCAGGCGCGAGTTTTTGCGATGACTCAGCAGGAGGCTAGGTCAGCACCGGGAGTGGTGACAGGTACACTCACCATACTTGGTCACACTGTTTTTACTTTGATAGATCCCGGGGCTACCCATTCATTTATGGCTCGGAGTTGTAGTTTGGTTAAGGAGAGGGAGGTGTCTACTTTGGATTGTGCGTTAGGCGTGAGTACACCTACTGGGGAGATGTTGGTAGTGACTCAAGTTTTGAGAGAGTGTCCGGTGATGGTAGGCCAGGTGGAGATACTGGCAGATTTGTTACTCTTGGATTTACGGGACTTTGATGTGATCTTGGGTATGGACTGGTTGACGAGACATCATGCTTCTATCGAATGTTTCGATAGGAGAGTGACTTTTCGGAGTCCCGGATTATCAGAGACTACGTTCCAGGGGGATCAGCGTGCACTTCCTACGGGAGTTATTTCGGCACTCGAGGCTAGCAAATTGTTACGTAAGGGGTGCCAGGGCTACTTAGCTCATGTGGTGGATACGCGTGCTACGCTAGAAAGGGCGGAGGATATACCAGTGGTACGGGAGTTTCCCGATGTCTTTCCCGAGGAGTTGCCAGGACTACCCCCACATCGAGATCTTGAGTTTACGATTGAGCTTCTACCAGGTACACAGCCTATTTCCCAAACTCCTTACCGTATGGCACCTGCAGAATTGAGGGAACTTAAGGCTCAGTTGCAAGAGTTGGTCGATATAGGATTCATTCGACCGAGTATGTCACCTTGGGGAGCACCTGTTTTGTTTGTCAAGAAAAAGGACGGAGGATTGAGATTGTGTGTGGATTACAGGCAACTGAATAAGGTAACTATTCGGAATAAGTACCCCCTACCCCGGATTGATGATTTGTTTGACCAGCTCAAGGGAGCACAGTATTTCTCGAAGATTGATCTCCGCTCCGGTTATCACCAGTTAAGGGTTAAAGAGGAGGATATACCGAAGACAGCTTTCCTGACCAGGTACGGTCACTATGAGTTTGTGGTGATGCCTTTTGGTTTGACTAATGCCCCAGCAGCTTTTAAGGACCTTATGAACCGAGTGTTCCGGCCCTACTTGGATCATTTTGTGATTGTCTTCATTGATGATATTTTGGTGTATTCGAAGAGTGCGAAGGCGCATGAGAAACATCTGAGGATCGTGCTTAAAACATTGAGGGAGCATCAGTTGTATGCGAAGCTCAGTAAGTGTCAGTTCTGGTTGACCAGTGTTGGATTTCTTGGACATGTGATTTCGGCCGAGGGCATTCGTGTGGATCCTCAGAAAGTTGAGGCGGTAGCCAATTGGGAACAGCCTAAGACGGTGACGGAAATTCGGAGTTTTCTGGGTTTGGCAGTGTATTACCGGCGTTTTATTGAGGGCTTTTCTATTCTTGCAGCACCGTTGACGAGGATAACACGGAAGGGAGTTCGTTTTGAGTGGGACGATAAATGTGAACAGAGTTTCCAGGAGCTTAAAAGGCGGTTGACATCTGCTCCTGTGTTGGCCCTTCCAGATGCTAGTGGGGAGTTCGAGGTGTATAGTGACGCTTCTTTACAAGGTTTGGGTTGTGTCTTGATGCAGCACGGGAAAGTGATTGCTTATGCTTCCCGACAATTAAAACCCCATGAGGTGAACTACCCTACACATGACTTGGAACTGGCTGCGGTGGTTCATGCATTGAAGATTTGGCGACATTACTTGTACGGTGAGAGGTGCAGGATCTTTACGGACCACAAGAGTTTAAAGTATTTGTTCACTCAAAAGGAATTGAATCTGAGACAGCGCCGTTGGTTGGAGTTACTTAAGGACTACGACTGTACTATTGAGTATCATCCAGGGAAGGCTAATGTGGTAGCCGATGCTCTGAGCAGGAAGTCAGCTGGTTCTTTGTCACATTTGAGGACGGTACGGTTACCTTTGCTGGTTGAGCTCCGTAGGTTGGGAGTAGAGTTGACTGTGGATGATCAGGGAGTACTTCTAGCAAGTTTCCATGTGCGACCTGTTTTGATTGATCAGGTGATTGATGCTCAGTTTGAGGACCCTATTCTGGGCATCATTCGGATTGAGGTCGAGGCTGGAGAAAGACAGGATTTCGAGATCCGTGAGGATGGAGCCTTGGTTAAGAATGGACGGTTGTGTGTACCTGAGGATGAAGTTTTGAAGAAGGTGATACTGGATGAGGCTCACTGTTCAGCTTATGCGATGCATCCTGGTGGGACCAAGATGTATCGTACACTTCGAGAGCATTACTGGTGGTCAGGGATGAAACGTGGAATTGCAGAGTATGTCAGTAGATGCTTGATTTGTCAACAGGTAAAAGCCGAGCGGCAGAGACCTTATGGAGCAATGCAACCTTTGCCGATCTCCGAGTGGAAATGGGATCACCTGACTATGGATTTCGTGTTCAAGCTTCCGAGAACACCGAAGGGACACGATGGTGTGTGGGTTATTGTGGATCGGCTTACGAAGTCTGCTCATTTCTTGCCAGTACGGGAGAACTTCAGGTTGGAACAGTTTGCACAGTTGTTTATAAATGAGATTATTCGGTTACATGGGACTCCGGAGTCGATAGTATCTGATAGAGATCCGAGATTCACTTCTCGATTTTGGCAGAGCTTACAGGAAGCTTTTGGGACTAAATTACACTTCAGTACTGCTTTTCATCCTCAGACTGATGGGCAGTCTGAGCGGACTATTCAGATTCTCGAGGATATGATGCGAGCTTGTGTGCTTCAGTTTCAGGGTACTTGGGAATCACATCTGCCTTTGATGGAGTTCGCCTACAATAACAGTTATCAGGAGAGCATTGGGATGGCTCCTTACGAGGCTTTGTATGGGCGGCAGTGTCGGACTCCATTGTGTTGGACTGAGGTTGGTGAGAGGAGGTTGACTACTTCTGAGCTGGTGGAGCTTACTCAGGAAAAAGTGGCACTGATTAGGGATCGATTGAAGGCAGCGCAGGACCGTCAAAAGAGCTACGCTGACCGTAGGATCAGGGAGTTGGAGTTTGCTGTTGGAGATTGGGTTTTCCTGAGGCTATCTCCTTGGAAAGGAATTGTACGATTTGGTAGACGAGGGAAGTTGAGTCCTCGTTACATTGGACCGTATGAGATCTTGGAGCGGATTGGTCCTGTAGCTTATCGCTTGGCCTTACCAGCAGATTTGGAAAAGGTACATAATGTCTTTCATGTTTCTATGCTTCGAAAGTATATTCGAGATGACTCGCATGTTCTGGAAGCACAACCAGTGGAACTGAGGGAAGACTTGAGTTTTGAAGAGCAGCCTGTTGCAATCTTGGATCGGAAGGATAAAGTTTTGCGAAGGAAGACGGTTCCCTTAGTGAAAGTATTGTGGAGAAATCATCAGGTCGAAGAAGCTACTTGGGAACCCGAGGCCTTGATGCGGGAACAGTACCCTTATTTATTTCAATGAATTTCGAGGACGAAATTCTTTTTAGGGGGGTAGATTGTAACAACCCGTACCTACGGGAAGGGTAAAAATGTAATTTTTGTGAAGTTTTGTAAAAAGGACGATTTTGCCCTTGTGAATAGTAAACGAAAAGTTGACTTTTGGTACTATCGATTGGATGAGAGTTAGCCCTTGACCGTGACGTAGTTTAGGACGTCACGAGTCCGTAGACAGGTGGCAGGTTCGATTCGGACAATCGGAGGAAAAGTTATGATGTACGGAAGGTTGGGGGCGTTACCGTAATTTTGATAAAATGAGGGAAATGTTGACTTTTTGAGGGACTCGTGATTTTCACGTAGACCGAGGACCGTTGGATAGGTCTCGACGTCCTGAGTTCAACGACAGGCGGCACGCTGTCATCGGACGTCGGACGGAAAAGATACGGGTCTGGAAAGTCTGAGGGCAAAATGGTAATTTGTGCAGGAGGGGCATTTTGGTCATTTCCCCTCAGCCCAATTAGATGAGGGCAAGTGGCAGAGATTTTTTGGGCTGGCCTATGGTTAGTGGACACGTGCAGGGGCCTGGATGGTTCCACTATGTTCTCAAGTGTGCACGGCCACACGTTATCCTCATTTGAACCGTGCACACCTTCGAAGGAAACAAAAAACAGAGAGAAGAGTTGGGTGAGGCGGTGATCGATTTTGATGCTAGGGAGAGTGAAGAGTGAGTTTATAGAGAGACAGTGAGGCAAGGAGAAGCTGGTGATCGTGGTTTGGAGTTGCAACCGTGCACGGAGGCGACGTGGTGGACGGCTGGATATTTGGAAGAAACAGAGGAGGCAGTGGACGGTGGTGACTGTTGTGTTGTGTGGTGGACCGATTCAAGCCATTAGAAGACTCAGGAGGCTACGGGGAGTCCCACGAGCACCGTGGTGGGTGACGGTTCTCACGGCGGCGCCGGAATCGAAGGTAACCTCTTGTGCTCTGTTTTTCGTGGATTTTCATTTCAAAAGTCGTGGACCTAGAGCTAGAATCGAAGGGTTTGGTGAATGAAGTGTGGTTTAGGGAGGTCCTAGGAGTCGTTTTTGGTGGTTGCCGTGACGGGAAGTTCACGGTGGGAGGTGGTTCGACGGCAGGTACTCTGTACCCTGTTTAGCCGTGATTTTCAAACGGAAAATCGTGGAGTTGGAGGATGAATCGAGGGTTCCCGTGAGTTGTGTGTGGTTCAGTGAAGTCGTGGAAGGAGTTTGGAGTGACCACCGTGAAGGGGGAAGTGCGGAGTGGCCGGAAAGAAAAACAGAGGATTGGTTGGTTTTTCTTTCGAGCTTCAGTTGTGAAGCTATAGGTTGAGTCGAACCAAGAGAGTGAGGGGGATGGATTCCCTATGAATGGACGAAGCTTTAGGTGAAGATAGGAGGGGAAATGGTGGCCGGACGGCGGAGAACGGTTCTCGCCGGTCCGGGTTGCCGTCTGGTGCGAACCGGGTTCGAGCAAGGAAGATGGTGGCACTGTAGCAGGCGCGTGAGGCCCACGCGCAGCCCCTTTGGGAGGCGCGTGGAGGCGCGTGAGGAGGAATCCGGCCAAGCTTCCAACATGAGTTTAGTCCTAAATGTTCTAACGAATCCAATGGTATAGTTTTCGGGTTAATCGGACGGTGTTACGAGATGATTCGGGAATCCGTAAGGTTTAGGGTTTAGGATTAAAATATGATTAATTCCCGAAAAATTGGGGAAAATAGGGAAGGTATCCTTGATGTAATTGTGACCCTATTTGGTATCTATTGACAGGACGGGAGACACCAGAGACGGTTGAGGAGCGCACGGGGCGCGAGTGACTTGCTCTGAACTGTGAGTGGACTCTTTCTTACTTCTGAGCATGCCTAACTGTTTTTATTAATGTTTTATGTTTTTTATGTGTGTTTATATGTGATTGAGATGTTTGCACGTTTTTCGAGACGTTTTCGGGATTTTGCACGTTTTTCGAGAAAAAACGGGTTTTCAGAGTTTGATGTTATAATTCAGAAATTCAACCAAAAAAAACGTTTTCTGATGATGGTAAATAGGTTGTGGAATATGATTTAGGATTTTCCTATGGTTTTGTTATGAACATGGATCTTTTTCCGGATTTGGGTTCGGAATGTCGGTTCTGAACGCCGGAAGGGCTTCGAACCGGGGATTTCGAATTCGAATTTGGCGATGGATTTTGAATTGGTTTTACACTGGATATGGATTGGATTTGCTGGATCTGGATATTGGGTTTAAAGACCCGGATATTGATTGACGGGGGACGGGCCCGGATTGAGTTTAAAGACTCGGGAGTTTAAAGACTCGGATATTTACGATATTACCCCCATAGGCCTATTGAGTTTAAAGACTCGGGAGTTTAAAGACTCGGATTTATATGTGAGGCCTGGTTGAGTTTAAAGACTCGGATAGGTCCAGCAGGTTTGATCGGAAAAAGTGTTTTGATGTTTATGCTCTGGTTTCTATATCAGTTTTATAGTGTATCTGTTTCTTATGGTGTTTGGTGTTTATAGTGTTTCTGTTTCTTATGATGTTTCATATTATGACTTTTCTAATACTTCATTGGCATGCCTGGTTTCAAACCGGAGGGAACAAATGTTTCGTAAACGGTTTTAAAATATTTTATTCCTTTCGGTCCACTCACACCTTCTGTTTTTTTTTATTTCCCTCCAGGTCGTGGTGTTAGCGCTGGGGTGAACGTTGAGGCAGATATCGAGGCATAGAGCTTCCGACGTTCTTCCGTTGCGGACTTAGACTTGTAGGACTTTTGGTGCCCGTTTTGTAGTACTATGCTCTGGATTCTTGTTGTATATATTTACTCCTTCGTCTGATAGTTATGCTTATAGTTGTATTAAGGTTATTTTTTGGGTACTGTAAGTGTGATTGTCAGACGGGAGCAGGGTTCATCCCGAGTATCGAGGTGATATTTGGGACGGGTCCTGACAATTGAGTTATTACATAAGTAATCGTAATAGTATCATAAAATCATATAATCATATATAACCGCATAGGGAAAAGAAATCATAATAATAGTGCACTGTAAAACCCAACCTCATCCTTCCTGATATCTGGCACCCCCGATGCCTAATAATGTCACACTCCTAAGGCTACACGTGCCACTCGGGGTCTCAATCCAGAGTCTCCCTAGGGTCCACCCAGGTCAATGACCTTTCCTGCGGGTATTATCCATAATTGCATTTCCGATCATGTGCTACCTCTCGGGTCAGCCTGACACGACCCATCCCAATCCCCCCGGGATTACCACAGGATGTGACGTGCTCCCGTGCACTGGTCGTGTTTCCCCATTCACGGTGCTACAGTGCCCGTGCAAGCAGCCCCCGCGAAATTACCATTCTGCCCTTGTGCAGAAAATTACCAACATGCCCCTCACGCATCCCGATCCGTAACTCGGTCATTCGGACTCCGATTGATGCGTGCCGCCTGTCTACGAACTCAGGGCATCGAGACCTTCCTAACGGTCCTCGGTCCTCGACCATCAGACCACCCGATCAAAAAGTCAACATTTCCCCTTATTTCGTCCAAATTACGAAAGTGCCCTTGAACTTCCGTACATCATAACTTCCACCACGAACGTCGGAATCGAACGTGCCACCTGTCTATGAACTCGTGACGTCCCAACCTACGTCACGGGCATTGGTCAAAGTCCATTTGACCGTCCGAATAAAAGTCAACGTTTTGCCCACGACTAGGGGCAAAACGGTCATTTTGCACCGTTCGTCCGAGTTCGCCCAACCAATCACCGATTAACCCTGCTAATCATGATTAGTCTGTAATCTAATCCCGAATTCTGGGACGGGTCGTTACAACCTTCCCCCCTTAAATAATTTCGTCCTCGAAATTACCATATATCCTTATTCCATATCCACCTCGTGGAAAACATTTCGATCTCACACCTGTGTACACTTGTACACCCACCAAACTTGTCTGTACTCAGACGCCCCATCACGGTCTCCCACCGTACCAACCACACTCGAATATCGCGAGTGAAATAGATCACCTGATCCCAGTTAATATTGCTTGTCAAAATCACCATTTAGCTGACTCCTTCAGCTAGTTGGTTCATTCCCAATCATTAATATACCTGACATCTGCTCCCCCCTGGGAGTCACCAAAACACACCTGTCAGTCCATGCTGACGCGACCAGTCAAACTGTCACCACTAAGCTTTACCACTCCGATAACGCTCCAACCATCAGCCAATCGGTGACAACACCTCATACTGCCACTCGCTCAAGTAGCGTAAGATCAACCATATGATCTCATCTCGCAGGGCAACCCAATCCTGCGACATATATCCATCTCACGTCCATAACTGTCAATTCCCTCAGTGGATCATAACGCTGGAATTATCTCGGCGTGATAACATCACGCAAGGCCACACGTAGTGACGCAGTCACCAACTCACTCATCCTGAGTGTACCTATACCGTCATCATACTCAATCAGGTGGTGTAACTGACACACATTGAATACTAGCCAATCAGTGATCGCACATCTCCACACTGGGGTTCACTAGCCATCCGTGGTTAAGAGCGCCTGCTCACAAAATTACAGAACCCAACAAAAATAACTCTGCCCAGTGCATAGTATTCAATGTCCAGTTCACACCCACCACCAAATCCAATGGTGTCGGAACTAAGCCGACCACCACACGCAAAACCATACACCACTGGTTCCTCACATGTACCGTCACCAGATACCACTCGGTCCGTCCAGTACCGATCCTCGTACACCGTATAGGATACGTACGTCCATCCGCCAATAATCCCACTACATGGCCCACAGTCAATCATAATCCGATATTGGGGTTCTCTTGTCCAGTCCTAGACTAGACAAATCGTTCAACTCAACTCAACACCCAATCCCAAATCCAAATCCGAGTTCGAATCCACAATTTCATAAGAAATCCCGGAGCCAAACCCAAACATCATACCTTAACCCATTTCCGAATCCGAATCCGAAATCATTATTCTGTAAGCTAGCATCTGGGATAATCATTCCGTACCCAAATCCAGAAATCCAGTTTCAAGTTCCGAAATCGAATCCTGAATCGTCACCTAGAAATCCGATTCCAAAACCCGAAATCCCAACCACGTCTACCCAGACGCACCAAAACCGAACCTATCGGTTACCTGTTCAATCCATTCGATTGACTTCATAGGGAAGCCAATCCCAACATCCACATATCTCAAAACTGACCAACTAGACCTCATGGAAAAACCACACACTCACAGGTCAAATCCTCGAGTCATTGCGTAAGCATTCCAACACACTCGAGTACTGATTAACTTCGAGAAGAAGTTCAGTCCAATTATTCCCGTATCCAAACATGTGACAGAGCGATAAGCTCTTCACCTAACCCCACCCAAACGGTCACAATTCAAATCCATGACGACGTCACCAGACGGGTACCATTACGATCCCAAATCGTCACCATGTTCAATAACCATTACAATCCAGATCCGTCTCGGATCCACACACGCTCACGTGGCTAGGAATCCATCAGGAATCCGATCGTAGGGTCCTGCACCCCCAAGAGTCCTTGTCCACCACACAACACTTCTCCAATTATTTCCACATACAATCATACATTTACCATGGGACACAACAACATTGTGGGTCACACCCAATTACTTCGTCTCGATCCTTGTCGTTCCACCTAGGAAGATCAAGGATAATCCAAATACATGAAATCATCATCCATCCTATGTGAGTGCAAACACAACTCACAGCACTCACCATACCAAGTGATCCAACACCGTTTGCTACCAAGCGGAACATGAGAAATCTCATTTACCCAACTTCGAATTATGCAACTCCACCTGGTGACCCAGACCACACATGGGTCCACCAACCCATACACACTCAACATATCGATAACCACAACAGCGTCTGCCAGGGCAGAAAATAAGAAGTCAAACCTAATGACTTCAAAGTACCTATTACCAATGCGAAAACGAGCACTCCTCTCGTCTGCAATCACAACTCTTCTCGAAACCAACGTTCCAACCCTGTTGGGAACAGACATACTCCCAATGAGATGTCAAGTCCAACCACTGGACCTACAACGTCCTCAACTCACTTGGACAACTACATGTCCGCAATCAATCCAATACTCAGACCTCACGTCCGACAATAACCATTTATGCCCACATCCCGATTCCAAACAAGAATCACTCCACTATTTTTGGAACGTGCATACATTACCGCCTTCACCTCACATCTCAACCTTTACGGATTCAACCCTCAGGTTCCAAGTGATTCATAATCACAAAATCTCACATCTATACCACCAATGGTTTTCCTCGTATTTTCCAATTCCAGTCATTTCCATGCACTTTCTGAGGATATCAACAACACCCAAACATACCAATCTCGGAGTTGACAACAACCCCCCAAATCCACCAATTCTCATGGCATAGGGAACATCATCCCTAGATTCCTCCTGTCTCAACATACCGTTATATCCACCCATCACTTGTCGTCTCGACACTGTTGGGACCCTATCCCAACACCTCACAACCTGCACTAGATCTTATCCAGTCCATGACTCAACCACCACTGAGTCGCAGTTACCGATCATATGTCCATCAAGACAGAGTCACATCCCATCTCGTGGCTCACCACAATCTCAATCACCAACACCACCACCAATGCTAGTATCATCAACACTTGCCTCAGCACACAGGCATCCAAACATCCACACTCGCACACGAACGCCCACACTAGCAACAATGTGCAAAGTTGATACCCTGGATCTTCGTTCATACCGAACAACGATCCCATATCAACACTCGTACCTCCCAACTATGGGTACCCCCAATTTGACCATCCGCACATCAGTATAATGAACGTTCCCTGAACGTCCCCCGATCCTCAAGTGTTAAACCACACTAAACACCCTCGGTAGCTAGTCATCTCGACACAACTGTCGACCAACTGTCATCGCTGTCGAGATCCGTATCCACACCTCACACTATTATTCGATCCAACACGTAATTCCACATCTTATCCCTTAACCGTACCCGTGGATCGAATCCCAAAACCCCGACTAGACTCATTAGAGTCATCCACATGGTCATCCATGACCTCAGCCGCTCATCGCAGCACAAGTTCTCATTTAAAGTTCACCTTTCCAAGTCCATCAATTATAACTTAGGGTTTCACAGTCACTCCCTAGGGTTCCACCGAACCCAACTGCCTTTTGCAGTAAAATCCACAACATGACCGACCCCGCGGTCCCGACATCGTATAGACGTCAAATCCAACCCAATCATCAATTCATCGTGGGTTCCACCACGAAGGTCATCGGCCAATTCCGATGCACCAACACCCTGTACACTAGCCAATACTACCAGGGTCCATAATTTAGACCATTACTTAACCGAGTTTCGCATTTCCCAAAATTACCACTCAAATGGGGTTTCTCGAACCCAGTTGTGCCAAGCAGTACCACAATCCATTACCATATGACCGAACCTACGGTCCCACATTACGAGTTCATTGTACACAACCCCGCTTGGGTTGAATCGCATTAACGCACGGCGTATCAGGCCAACCGCACACTATCCACTGACCGGGATCCAATCCCGCCAACCATCCATCCGACTACCCTAACTATCAGGTTGATGACGAACTGCAGCCAACAAGGGACACCACATCCTCGACCTGCGCGCACAAAAGAGCAACCCTGCTCTAATACCAAGCTGACACGACCCATCCCAATCCCCCCGGGATTACCACAGGATGTGACGTGCTCCCGTGAACTGGTCGTGTTTCCCCATTCATGATGCTACAGTGCCCGTGCAAGCAGCCCCCGAGAAATTACCATTCTGCCCTTGTGCAGAAAATTACCAACATGCCCCTCACGCATCCCGACCCGTAACTCGGTCATTCGGACTCCGATTGATGCGTGCCGCCTGTCTACGAACTCAGGGCATCGAGACCTTCATAACGGTCCTCGGTCCTCGACCATCGGACCACCCGATCAAAAAGTCAACATTTCCCCTTATTTCTTCCAAATTACGAAAGTGCCCTTGAACTTCCGTACATCATAACTTCCACCACGAACGTCGGAATCGAACGTGCCACCTGTCTATGAACTCGTGACGTCCCAACCTACGTCACGGGCATTGGTCAAAGTTATTTTGCACCGTTCGTCCGAGTTCGCCCAACCAATCACCGATTAACCCTGCTAATCATGATTAGTCCGTAATCTAATCCCGAATTTCGGGACGGGTCGTTACACAGCCCCTCTCAGGTAGTGCGTCGTGACCACTCCAAGATACTACGAGACGTCTGGAGGAGATAGTAATCATAAGGTAGGTATATATAGTGCAATACTATTTAATTCCACATAAATCTCTGATTGACTTCGAAAACAGATTCATATGTATCCAGATGGGTTTCATGCCCAAAACATCATAATACGTATAAAGTATCATCATATAATACCAAGAGTCGACCAATCTCAATCGTAAAGAAAAACAATAAAAACAGTTATGCATGCAATCATTTCGAAATCAAAAGCCCGCTCACACACGGTCCTTACTGCTCAACGAACTGCCTAAATCTGTCCAAACACATCCAAAGGTCAGTAATTGGCTCTACAAGTTCAAATATAAACCCTAGAACAGTACAGGCCCGGGAAAGCAGCCCGGACACGCTTTCCTAGGCATTAAACCCAATTTTGACCAACTTAACGATCTTCGATCGACATGAAACCACCACCATTGGATTCGTATCATCAAAACCTTGAAAATTCTGCCGGTTCCACCTAGAAAATCACCCTCATGAACGGGTCAATTGAAAGTCAACGGTCAACGCCTGCTGATGTCATCATGATGTCACTGCTGACATCACGTCTGACGTTTGCATGACATCACGTCTGATGTCATCTGACAGGTGTCAGACTTTAATAGGTCCAAGTATCATCAGGTGATTGGTCCACGTCATTGCCACGTGTCAGACTCTAACAATGCCACATGTCAGCCGCTGGTTGGTCCATGTCACTAACATGTCAGTAACACGTGGAAGCCACTGACTGGGCCATGTCATTGAAATGTTAGTACATAGTTAGCACTGACATGTGACACATGTCACGTCTTGAGGGGTTGCAGGCCTGACATGCTGACTTCAGCATGCAGACGACATCGTCCCTAACTTCTCGACGGGTCAGCCCCGTTTACCTGAACCGGGTCGCGAAAACTCGCGACCCTGACTCGGTTCCCATTTCTCCATTTCTGCACCAAATTCATCCATGTTTCTTTCTACGTGTTCGTCTAAACCCCAGCAACAATCCTAACTAATCAAAGTTAAGAACAACACCCTAAAAGTTACCTGGTTCACGATGAACAGTGGCGAGGAACTTCCTCCTCTGTTTCCAGTCGTCCTCGTCTGCTCCCTTGGGTCTTACTCTCAGTCTCAGCAAGGATTAAGAAGTGGTGATAGTGAGATGATGATATGGTTATGGGGGCGATTTTGGTTGTTCACGGCCTAGAGAGGATGAAAGGTGATGAAGATGATAGATGTTGAAGATGATGCACAGTGGGGATGAGAGATGTGAGGAAAATGAATTAAATAAAACCACCAATCAGACATAGATCCACCATTTAGGGAAACCCTACCAATCACATTTAAGCATTAAATAATTCAAATCTCGAGGTGTAAAAGTAACCGATTTCGATCTCGTGACCATAACTTCCCCGTCTGACGTCCGATTTCGACGTGCCGCATGTCTACGGACTCGTGACGTCCCGATCTACGTCACGGTCAACGGTCATAGGTCAAAGTCGAAAAAGAAACCCGATTCAAAAGTCAACTTTTTCCCCACTAGGGGCAAAATGGTCATTTTGCATTAATGAATAGAAATTACAATAAAATAATGTTTGGGTCATTACAACTTCCACCATTCGTAGGGCGAAAGGGCAGTTCTGCCCCTGCCTCCGCCGCTGACAGTTGGCATACATTGATGACATGATTCAAGCACCCATAACGAAAGCGGAAAATGGAATCGTTTCGTACTCAGTCTCATATCTCTTGGAGGGTTCAAAACTGAGCAGCTTGAGTGTAATAAAGCGCTTAAGAGGTTCACCAACCCGCAGTGCAACTTAGATGCGAAGAAAACTCCCTGGGAAATCCCTGTTCCTTCCCTTGTCCACATCCACAAATACAAACTGTCCTATATGATTTCCCATTCTCTCTGCGAGCTTCGAATTCAAGAAAACTGGTGGAATTTTTCGAACCCTAATCCAAAAGTGTTGCGACTCCAGACGCACCTCAACATGATCGAGAAGGCCGTACTTCCCACTCTCTCCACTATATTGTATCCTCATTATCTATATTGGATTAAGTTATTTTTTATGATTAAGTGAATCACATATATGGAAAGAAAAAAATTCACCAAGCCACCATATTCTCTTTAACATAACTAGATTCATGCATCCGTTATTTATAATTTAAAAAAATTAAAGAGATTTGAAAATAAATTCAGAAAAAAAAAATGAAAACATATATAGAGCTGCATTGTAGGAAAAAATACTAAAGTATATATTGATCGTGATTCCGAAACGTGTCATTTGTTTATACTTGGATAATACGAGCTAGGTATAAGTTTCCTATTGTGCTTAGGAAACAGTACGATATATATTACAAGCATCTAATTTGCAGATGCTTAACTAAGTCTTTTATTTCCATACGTTCAAGTACAGAGATTAATAATTGATTAAATCAGTACATCGTACGTGCGTCAGCGCGCGTGTGGAGTAAATAGATAACGGCCCATGCTTTGCATAATCTAATACATTATATATTTATTATTTTATTAAATAAAAATATATATTTCAAAACATTTTTATTTAAATTTAAATTTTTTCTTTATATTAGTACAGTCTGTACAGAGACTAATTAATATCTCTACAAAAATTCTGTATGAATGAATATATATATATATATACATATATATAATTTTTACATTATTAAAAAATTAAAATAGGGTATTTTTTATTCAAAATAAAATTGGATATTCTGACAAGACCCGCCCCGATCCCACAGGGACCACAAGGGGACGTGCCCTGCTCCCGTCTGACACCCAATAATTCATACCAATTTTAACCTCAAAACATCAAATGCATAAATAACCAAATTAAAGTCATACATCAAATCCGAATTAAACAGATGTCAGATAAGGGATGAAATCCAAAATTACAAGTTGCGAGCACGACTCTAACATAAACATGCGGGTAAACCACCCAGCAGGGGTTCAGGTACGCAGAAGTAGATCTATGCCTCAGCCTCAAGTTCCTCCTCTACCTCAGTATCATGACCTGGAGGGGTTACCAAAACATTAAGGGTGAGTGGACCAAAACTCAAGTTTATAAAATCATTTGATAAGTAAAACATATAATTTACCCCTTCCGTTTTCCAAACATGCATGCATCATCATTTAAAACCATAAATCATATAACATGAATCATAAGGCATGTAATAAAACCATAAGTATAATTTTAGCCACTGCACTATACACTCCAATCCGACATCCCTGATGTCTGACGTCCCTGACGTCCAATAAGGTCACAATCACAAGGCTACGCGTGCCACTAGGGTCTCAATTCCGAGTTCAATCCCCGAACCCCGTTCGGGTACAGCATCCCCGAACCCCGTTCGGGTACAGCATCCCCGATGCTTAGCGTCATAGACACTGGACGTTCTAGACGTCCGTGACCTCTCCGGGGTACCTTATCCGGAGGAGACAGTATCATATGGATGAATCTATACAGTGCAGTACCAAATACATTTTATTGATATCCACAAGCAAAGCATATATTTACATAGATAAAATCTGAACCAATCATTAAGTTTCATCAGACGGGTCTCAAGCCCAAATACCGTGAAATGTGCCATAACCATAATTTCCATATCATCAAAACCATTATTTGTTTTTAGCATGTGAATATGTATAATAAACCAGAAAACATTTATGCACGCAAGGGTTTAAGAAAACGGCCCACTCACAGTACAATCCTGCTGAAAACCGAACGTATACCCTCGTTCTAGTACAATTATACAATCCCTGTCATATCCAAAGTATACGTAAAGGTCAATACAAACCCCTAACATTTAACTATGAAATCCTAGACCGAAACCGGTCCGAAAAAGACGCTCGGACACGCTTCCCAAGGAAATAAACCTCATTTTGACCAACTTAATGATCTCTGATCGACCCGAAACCACCGCCATTGGATCCGGATCGTTGAAACCTAAAGAATAGTGGTGGTCCCACCAAAAGTACTGTTCACACGCGCCCCCACGCGCCAGTCAACGCGTCGGTCAACACAGGAACAGTCCCTGCTGACGTCATGCTGACGTCATCTGACAGCTGTCAGGTCTGACATGTCAGACTCTGACAGGTGCCACGTGTCAACACCTGATTGGTCCACCTTACTGATCTGTCAGGCCACGTGTTAGATCTGACATGTGCCACGTGTCAGCACGGCACTGGTCCATGTTAGTGACATGTCAGTGACACGTGGCAGTCCCTGACTGGGCCACGTCACTGACATGTCAGTGCTGACTGTGCACTGACATGTGACACGTGTCGGCTCACGGGTGGTCCACGTCACCTGACAGTCTGACAGGGTGCCACGTCATCACCTCTGTCCTCAGACGGGTTGACCCGTATTTCTGCAACTCGGGTCGATCAGACCCTCGATCATGACCCGGTCACCATTCCTTCAATACTCAACCGTTTTAGTCCTAGTTTGTTCCTAGATGCTCGTCTAAATCTCAGAAAGGGTTATATGGACTCAAAATCGAAAAACATAGATAGGATCGAGGGCTTACCTCGATGAACAGGGCTGGTTCTCCCATTGTCGTTTGTCCTCCGTTCAGGCTATCTCCGGTCACGAACTCGAGCCCAAAATGTTCCTAACAGTCCCTAGAGTTGATTAGGGTAAATAAAAACCAAAACCAAACGTTGGAATTCAAGTTACCAATTCCTGAGTTTTTGAAACCGTTTCGGGTTAATACCGCTCACCTCGCCGCCGCCTGCCGCCGTTCACCGTCGTGCCTCAGCCCTCACCAGCTCAGTCCAGCCACGCCTGAAGCACAGGGTCAGGTGCACGCAGGTGTGATGATCGAAATGGCAGCATGTGGGTGTCGGGTATGGAAATATATAGAAATGGAGGGAAATGATGGACGACCCAGATTGAATCTCAGAAATAAGATTAAGGGCTGAGATGAAATCTGAGGGTTTTGAGATGAAGGGCTGAGATCAAAAGTGGTTTTTAATTTTATTTAAATGCTTAGTGGAGCTTGATCCAATCCAGCCAATGGGTGACAGACTTGTCACTCACCAGGTGTCCTCCAATCAGAAATTTCAGAATAAAATATTCGACACGAAAACCGAGACACGAACCTCCCGATTTCACGTTTCTGACCATAACTTCCTCGTACGAAGTCCGATTTCGGCGTGCCGCCTGTCTACGAACTCAGGATGTCGAGACCTACCTAACAGTCCTTGAGTCGCATGAAAATTAGTTGTCAAACAAAAAGTCAACATTTTCACCCCTAACGTCCAAATTACGGTAATGCCCCTGAACTTCCGATAGTCGTAACTTTTTCCCTGATCGTCCGAATTGGACGTGTCACCTGTCTATGAACTCGTGACATCCCGAACTACGTCACGGTCGTAGGTCAAAGTCCATTTAACCCACCAATCAAAAAGTCAACAATTTGGCCACACCAATCACAAGGGTAAAAGCGTCAATTCACACATTAAATTACAATATTAAAATCCTCGAATTTCCGGGGTGTTACATATTCAATATACATAATCGTTCTTATTAAAATTATTTTAAAAAACTAAAAAAATTCTCGTATTATAATAGTATATATTATATCATATGTTTAAAAGACGTGGATTTAATTATATTGGTAGCTCTTCTTGTATGAGAAATATGGACATATTTTAATAATTTAATGATTTGGTACCCATCGTTACTCGTAATTTGTTTTAGATGTATTAAGATATATGTAAATTTAACTTCCCTCTTTTAATTTTTTTTGGTTCCAATTTGGTCTTATACTCTAGTTTTTTTTTATTATTATTATTAAAAGGAGAGTTTCATTGAATAGAGAATAATGTAAAAGTAAAAAAATTGGGTGCACCATAGACGGTGTGTGGAGCTTCATTAAAACTCTTATCTTAAAATCCAGCTAATCTGCGAGAAATCCGATGAGTAAAAAAAAGTACTCCCCAAAAAACAAACTGAAAAATACACCAAAACATTTAACCTTCAATGTTCTTCGCTAAAAGCAATGCCAACCAAGGACGGAATATAGGATCCCACCCGATCCGTTCTTGAATGCGCAGCCCCTTCTGGGCTAAACTGTGAGCAACAGAGTTGGCTGACCGGAGGTCACAGACAAGAGAGACTAGAGGTATGCGCAAAACATCCATCAACCCCCAGACTTCATGAGTTAAAAGGCCCACTGGTGTCCACAAATGTAGAGCTACCTTTATAGTACTCAGAACCTTCAAACAGGCAATCTCCACAACCACATCGTGAGCACCCAATCACTGCACCTGAAGGAGACTCGGCAATATAGCCTTAATTTCAATAGTAACGATGGACCCTCCTAATGCCCCTGGCTCCGAGAAACTAGCCGTGAGTACTCCAATTGAGTCCCTTAGCACCCATCCCACACCACGTTGGAGTGTGTCTTTGCCGACCGCATCATCACAATTATGTTTCAAAGTCCCCTCCATTGGCTTGACCCACCTAGGTTTACGCCGAAGCGGTGCCCCCATAGAAATCAGTTGTAACCTCGTAAACTCAAAGTAAGCAGCCATGGCTGATCCATAAACCTCCACAGGCTTTTTAAGCTGCAACGCATGTACTACTTTATTCCTCGAATTCCACGCATTCTAGCAAATATAAACAAATTGACCCAAATGAGAAAATGATAAATGAGACAAAATATAAGTAAAGAGGTCAAAGAAGACCCTCAAAGTAGGGAACCCCGTCAAAGAAAACTCAACAAAGCTCTAGACCCTTTGATTGTGTTTACAACATTATAAGGCATGCAAGGCATCCTCCATACGTTTTCCACACCAGATGCAAAAGCGCTATGCTAGCAGCATTCGAGCAACCAGATTATGAGTTGTTGGTAATATATCAGAACAAGCCCGCCAAGAAAAGATCTTCGATTTATTTATGACCTGTAGATTCCACAAGTGCCTCCCTCGCACTCTGACCACCTTGTGGAGCACTCCCATCCACCATCTGCATCAACCTGGCCCAAAGTGAAGGCTAAATGGTAACCAAATTTTACCGTCTACTTCCCTTCCTTTGAGTAAAACCAGTATCGTCCATCAGAAAAAAAATGCATGATTCGGGACCACAATACTATAGATATCCCAAACATCCTCTTCACATAAAATCAACTCCAGTAAGTCCACATCCCAATTTCTAGAAGGGAAGAGAAGGGAAGAAACCACTGCATTCACTAGAAGTCCCCCGCTCAAAATGGGGTGGAAGGTCTGCAGACTTGGGATCCACCTATCACGAAACACACCAATAGAGGCACCATTGCCTACCCTAAAAATCAATCCCTACTTGACCACCTATATATCCCATATAATGGACCACCACACCAAAGAAAGAAGGGACCCGACACCAACCTCTATAAAATCCTGCAAGGGATAGGAGCGGGCTTTCATAATCCGGGCTACTAGAGACCTCGGCTGCTCCAGCAACCTCCAATCTTGCTTTTCGAATATAGCTTGATTGAAACTCTCAAAATTATTAAAACCCTGATCGCCCATATTCTTAGGACGACACAATTTGTCCCAGCTCATCTAGTGAATACTGCGCTTTCCAACTTTACCCTACTAAAACCTAGCAATCTCAACAAAGAGTTCATGACAAAAAGACTTGGAAAGCTGGAACACGCTCATCGAGTAAGTAGGTAGCGCCTGAGCCACAAATTTAACCAACATCTCATTCCCAACCGTAGACAATAACTTCTAATTCCAAGTGGTTAGCCTGCTACGTAGGGCATCTCGAACTTTCCCAAACATCTTTTTCATATTTCAGCTAGTGACAGTAAGAAGGCCTAAATATTTCTCATTACAATCGACAATTCTAATACCCAGCAAATTCGAGATTAATCTCTTCGTCACGGGATCCGTACCAGGGTTAAAACATGCAGAAGACTTTTCAAAGTTAATCACCTGACCATAAACTCGTTCGTACTCTTTCAGCACAACAAGAAGCTGGGAGCATTCCTCTAACCACGAATTACAAAAGAGTAAGCTATCAACTGAAGAAAAAAAATAGGTGGGCAATCGAAAGGGCCCCCTGGAGCCACAGTCACCCCATGAAGCTTGCTAGAGCACTGGGCCTGAGATAAAAGAGGTGAGAAACCTTTCGCACAAATAAGGAAAAAATAAAGTAACATAGGGTACCCTGCCAAAGCCCCCAGTGGGGACGATATGACCAGCTACCTGAAACCCAACTTTCGAAGCATACCCTCTAATACGGTCATTTAAACCTATCATCTTTTTTTAACTCACTGTTCCCCTTCTCCGTATAACATGTATAGACTCAAAAGCAGTCAAGATATTATCAGTTATTAGACGGGAAGGAACAAAAGTACTCGGAAAGTCTAAATGACCAAGGGCATCACTCCATTCAACTTATTCATAATAGTTTTGGTAATAATTTTATAAATTATCCTACATACAGAAATGGGTCTGAAATCAGTTACCTTAATTGGGTTGTCCACCTTTGGAATGAGAGAAATTAGCATATGATTGATAGGTTGGACAGTTGCACCATCATTGAGCACCGCAAGACAGAACCTGGAGACATCACCTCCACCATATCCCAAAATTTCTGATAGAACAAAGTCGTCATCCCATCTACCCATGGAGCCTTGGTTGGAAACATTCCAGGTTGGGCCTCCTCTAGCTCCTGAAAACCGTAGGGCTTATCTAGTTCTGAGCTTTCCCATTGTCCCAACACTGGCGTGACCGCCCCTAACACAGTTGTTCAATCAGCCATCCCAAAAGTAGCAAATAACCCTCTGAAATAGTCCAAAAATTCCCCACTTAGGTCTCGACCCGTTGTCTTCCACACCCTCATCACATAAGAGATTCCAGGGATAAAATTCCTTCACGCCTTTCCTTTGTAAACTGGAGAAAATTTTTGTATTCATGTTCCCCTCTTTGAGCTAGTTAACCCTTGAGCGCTGGCACCAAAGAAGCTTCTCTTGAGCTTGTAATCTATCAAGCTCCCAGTCCAAACCTTTAGCAACCTGCTGATCATGAACTGAAGGGGAAGATGGGGTGAAGTCCTTCAATTGGAATAGAAGTTGCTTGATTTTACAAGGGATATTGCCAACCTATTCACGACTCCAATTCCGAGAGGCCCCTTCCACTTTCTGAATTCTTCCAAGCACTTCATCACCCTGATTGTTCCCCCAACCTTTCTGGATAGCATCCTTACAACCCTCGATAGACACCCAAGCCTCCTCAAAGAAAAACCACCACTGGCCTCTGCTCCAAGGGACATTTGAAACAAGATGGATCCAAATAGGCATATGCTCTTATGCCCAATAGTTTACATGCTAAGATATCACATCCGGGTAACATTGGAGAAATACCTGATTGACCACAGCTCTATCCAACTGAACCCGCACTAATCCATTCCCCTACCACCTATTACTTCAGGTGAACTTGTACCCCTTAAATGGAAATCGTCATTAATCCACAATCCTCCCCCTTAAATGGAAATCTTCATTAATCCACAATCCTCCAAAGCCGACCAAAACTCACAAATTTGATGGAGGGGCCAGGGGCGACTACCCTACTACTCCCTAGACACGTCGATCTCATTAAAGTCTCCACCCACTGCCCACGGAAATCCACAATCATAATTCAACCTCTGTAATAACTCCCACGAGCATCTCTTGAAACGAACCTCTGGATTACCATAGAAACCAATGAACCAAAATGGGATGTCCCCCACTCCCTCAATCAAGGTGTCAATGTGACCTGTGGAATAAAATCTAATAGTAACCTGAATACCTGGGGCTTACATCAATGCATGACCACCCCCAAGCCTTCCTTACCAACACAAAAACCTCCCCCAACACCTAAAGCATGTTTCACGTAATCCATCTCTCTAACATTTTTTTTATTCGATAAAAAATAAGATACCTGGTTGTTTTGCCTTGAAGTGTTACTTCAAAGCCCACATCATACAAATGGTCATCCTAGCCACGCACATTCCAGCATAAGAGACTCATTGCTCGTGATGGGATGACCCCACCACTTTTGTGGATCGTTTATCGACCATATTTCTAGAAGAAGCACCAAACTTTGAACCACGAGACATACTCCCAGAAGACTGTTCTATTTGGGAACTTTGATTTAACCGAGAGCCCCCCAAAATTGTCGCTCGGTGACTACCATTTTCCTAACTAGCATTCTCCATCCCATAAGACAATACACCACTAGTACCCATTGAAGAAGACAAGTTCAAAGAAGTCCCAAGAAGCACCGAAAAATTGGGCTCAATGGTCGGTGGCAGCTACCTGAACACAACACCCCTGCTCTCAGCCTGTAGTAGTGGAAACGGCCTAAGCGAAATCAGTTGCTGACCACCAAAACATGAGCCTTCTCCCTCACACCCAGCAGGGGAAATAGACGATGTGCTCGGTGGTGACGTATCGAACCCTTCGACCCCATTCGAAGGCGCGTCTATTCTAAACCCATCGACATCCAGCTGCCTTAGGTTAACAGCATCATCTCGCTTCAAGCTTGAGTCACTGTTATTTCCTAAACTAACTGGTAGCCTCCCACCAAAAGCAACTTCGAAGCTGCGACTAAGCCCCTGCGACACACCTACATCCACATGAGCACCCAACAACCATTTAGCTTTATTTGCAAGGCCAAACACGGCCCCCTGAAGTTATCTTATAGCTGTATACAGAATACATCCTTAACAATTTTTTCCACCATTCGTAGGGAAGCTCTGCCCTTACCTTCGCCGCTGACAGTGGGCAGCCATTGATGACGTGATTCAAGCACCCACAACGAGAGCGAAAAATGGAAACATTTCGTACTCAATCTCATACCTCTTTGAGGGTTCATCATTGAGCAATTTGAGTGTAATAAAGCGCTTAAGAGGTTCACCAACCCGCAGTGAAACTTGGATGCGAAGAAAACTCCTCAGGAATTCCCCGTCCCTTCCCTTGTCCACATCCACAAATTGTCTTACATGATTTCCCACTCTCTCTGCTAGCTTTGGATTCAAGAAAACTGGTGGAATTTTTTCTAACCATAATCTAAAAGTGTTGCGACTCAAGGCGCACCTCTACATGATCGAAGGTCTAAGGAGAACCCTGGACAACTTTATTCCGGTCCACTGCACTCACTAAGAAGAAGAGAAATAGACCACCTTCCCCCCTACCGAAACCACTGAAAATGTCTCCCTTGTATGCCATATGTGTTTGAAGGTTTGTATCATAGGCTCACGGTTGTAACCAAGGTTACCAGGTCAGGTCAAATACACACCGACCCACGATCTTGAACACCCAACCCCAAACGGGGTACGGTGCCTATCCAAATCGTCAATTTGAACGATCCAGATATTCAAGCTTCAATTTCTCTATTCACCACCTTCCTTCTGTCTAGATTGTTGAACCCAAACTGGGGCTGGTGGTTACTGGCCGCCCGGCTGCTTCTTATGGATGTCAAATCTCGGGTGCTTTGGAAATGGCCGGTGACCCATGACAGACAGAGCAACTTGGTCGTTACTGTCTTTGGAGGCTTGCCAGAAAATTGAATACACCCACCATTCAGGCTTGTTTTGAACAATGAATTGGACGCACGGTTGAAATTTGGCTGAGGTTTCTTGGGAGAAATTTGGGGAAGAACAAGTGTGTATAATTTCTTCCATGGGTTGATTCCTGAAGGGTAGAGGGAAGAAGGTTTTTTGAGCGAGGGTCTCAGTTGGTTTCAAATTTCAGATTCAGGTTACCACTTCTCTCATCGACGGCTCCACTGGAAGAAAATGGAGTTTGGGATTTCAGGTTGGGTATTGATGTTGGAATTAGCAAAAAGTAGGAAAAAAGCCGTGAGACTTTAGATTCAATTAACTCACCCAAATTGCTAATTTAAAAATTAAAAGTAATAAAAATATTGTTATATTATAATTAAATTATTTAGATTTATGAAAAAGAAATAAATCCAATTCTATTAGGAGTTCAAAATTGTCCTTTTTTTTTCTTTTTTCTGAAGAGTAGGTCTTGTTTACTATGTATTCCTTTTCCTTTGGGGATTGAGAGATCCATCTCTTAATAGTATTTTGGGTAATTTAATTATTTTCTTAGTGCTTGGGTACTTTCCTAAACAAAATCCTTTTAGGATAATGATTTTGTTTAGTGCGTTTTTCTCCTATATATATGTCAACACTTTTATATATCTTATCACACATCCATAATTACTTTTCAACATTCACAACTTTTCTTTGAAGTTTTAGACACAATAATTGAGAATGGTATTCGATAAAAGAACAAGAAGAGAAAAAGAGCAAGAAGAATTCTTTGAAGATTTTGAAAAACATGATATTCATTCGATATCAACTAATGATGAGAAAGAGGAGGATGATTGTGTCGAAGTCATTCCAGTGAGTGGTAAGAATCAACCTTCAGAAGATAATCGCAGTGCAGATACACCTCAACTGAAGATGGGTTCCAAACCCAAGCGATTAGATGATGAGATTGATGTCATCGGGGTACCAATTGGAAAAAATCCAGGGGGATAAAAAATTTGGTCTTGCAAACATTGTAAAAGTACATTCACCAGTTCATATACCCGTGTGCATGAACAATTTTTTGGTGTTACTGGTAGTGGGAAAAAAAAGCATTCAAAAGATGTCCAACATTGATGAAAAATCAAGTGGAATATGATAGAATTTTTAGAAAAGTAATGGAAGAAGAAAAGAAAGGAGTTAGTTCATCCTTGAAAAATTCTACACTCACAAGGCGCACATCATCAAAAGAGTCACCACTCCAAGATGCATTCAGAAAGATGGTATGAGATGAGGTTGACATGAAAGTCATGAGAGGATTATGTGTTAATGGTGTTCCATTTGATGTGCTAAGAAATCCTCAATTTCATGAGATGGTTTTTGCTATAAATAATGGACCTAGGGGTTAAAAGCTTCTATCTTTCGAAAAGGCAAGAGTTAGCTTACTAGATGAGTGCAAAAGGCACATTGAAAAAGATTTGATTCAAGTTAAAGATACTTGGTACATTGATGGTGTCTCTATTGTATCAGATAGGTGGTCCAATATTAAGCATAATCCCCTTACTAATATACTTGCGGTAAATAGTCGAGGAGCTATGTTTCTCTATGCTGATGACTTCTCGGGCATAGAAAAAACTGGTCTACAAATTTCTCAATATCTACTTGATGCAATTGCAGAAGTAGGACCATCCAACGTCTTACAAGTAGTGACTGACAATGCAGCAAATTGTAAGCTTGCTGGGACTGAAGTTGAGAAGGTACACAAACATATTTTTTGGTCTCCATGTGTTGTTCATACTTTAAATCTGATTTTTAACGATCTTGCAAACAATTTGAGTGGTTTAGCAATACTTATTCAGTTGGAAAACGCATTGTTAAATATATTATAAACCACACACATGCTTTGACTATCTTTAGAACTCAATCAAAGTTACAATTACTAAGAGTTACAAAAATAAGGTTCACATCACATTATATCTTGTTGAAGAGAATTCTCGATTGTAGAGAAGCATTAGCTACTACTGTTGTTCTTCAAAAGTGGAAAGATTGGTTGAACACTGGAGATACAAATACAAGACTTTTAGATAATATGATTTCACAAAGTGTGAATAATGAAGAATTTTGGAATGATGTGGAGACTATAGTGGATATCACAAAGCCCTTATATTGTTTAATTAAATTTTGTGATGGTGAGGAACAAAAAATGGGTGAGATTTATGAAAAAATGGATTGCATGTTAGGAGAAATAAAGCATATTATGAAGAGATGTGACAAGTTTGATCATTACCCACAAGTTGAAACTATTGTGATTGAGAGGTGGACAAAGATGAATTATACTTTGCATTGCCTTGGGTTTGCCCTAACACCAAGGTTTTATGACCTACATTATTTGAATAAGCTAGTACCAGGAGGTACCACAAGAAAGAGACCAAATGAAGATAAAGAAGTAATTGCAGGTGTCTTAAAAGCATTTGACAAAATTACGAACAGTCTTGAAGAAGCAAAAATGTTGCGTGACCAATTTGCACACTTTTGTCAACAAAAAAGAAATTATGTTTTTTTATCTGCTCAAACAATGTTGTAATTATGGATGCTATTTCATGGTGGGCAACATATGATTCAGAAACTCCTGAATTAACGGAGGTAGCTAAAAAGTTATGAATTAGTTCAGATTAATGAACACACAAAATAATAAATGATATATTTACCGTTCAATTAAGTTTTTTCTTATTATTATTTAGATTAATGATTAATTTATATATCTTAGGTATTAGCTAAACCAATTACAAGTTCATCCGCTAAAGAAATTGGAGTACATATTCATTCATTCACAGTGTCAAGAGAAACATGTTGAATTCTGAAAGAGCTGATAAATTGGTGTATATTCATTCCAATATTCGCCTCTTATCACTTTTCACTGAAAGTTACAAAGAAGAGCCTTATAAAAAATGGGATGTTGAACCAGAATCAACAATTATAAACGATTCTGTTGAGAGATTGGAAGATTTGCGATGGAGGAATTTAGATAATCCTTCCCAGAATACTTCTACAAGATCTAATGAGGGCTAGTCATAAATAATAAGCAATACATGGTGCATGATACTCTTTTTCCTTAAATTGGGTTGAGAACCCCAAGAAGGTTTTGATGACGCCATTTTAAGCACCTTTTTTAATTTTCTCAAAAGAATAAAAAGAAAAAAATTTGTTAGTTTGTTTTGTAGTTTTGTTAGTTTATTATTTTGTTATGAATTTGATTTGGAAATTTGTTATTTTTTAATGGAATTTTTTTTGGAATTTGTTAGAGATTTTTTTATTTATATTATCTTTTATTTCTATATATGATGACCAAAAAAGTTAAATAAAGTAACTATTAAATTTATATTAACTAAATTTTGAGCTTTCCACAATACGAACCGAAAAAAATAAACAAGCGACCTGCGACTCAAAAATTCGTACCGATTATGTATACCTAAGGTACCGGGATCCATCTACCCTGTCGTACCCCGTACCCAATCCCATTTTTCGTACAGGACCGACTCGCGAACCAGGTAACATTGGTTGTAACCCATCGCCATCAACAAACGACCCACCAATAAAATAAGTGACGATAGGGAGTCCGTTTCTCTTCCACGAACGTCGAGTTCAACGTCCTTCGCCGACGAGATGGCCAGTGAGGCCTCCATGCACCCACTTAAACCCTCCATGCACCTCGACCAACCTTGAAACCACGCCCACACGAGTTTGCAAAATACCCCCTAAACAAGAACCACGGTTGCCACTCTCTCAAACAATCAGAAAAATGAAGCAAAAGCCAGCCACCACCCAAAACTCTAACCGAATAAGACGGAAGTACGATAGTAAAAACTATTATTAAAAAAAGAAAAAATCAATAAACTTCTTCGTCATGCTATGTTAATATATTAAATTACAGACATATATATATATATATATTATAATCAAAATTGTACATATATCATATATTTGTAGATAATAAAATTTCGTTTACTTGGTTTCTCATATTTTCAACTTGATAGGGCGAATCTCATATGCGAAACTAGCTGCCTAGCTTTAAAGGAAGATAAAGAAGAAAAAAAAATTTCCAAAATCAATTAATTGATTCTGTCCAAGCAAAAACCTGAAATTTTTAACAGACACTGGAAAAGAAAAATAATAATTGCACGGAAGACTGAACAGTAAACAGTGAACGTTGAGAGGAGGCTGCAAGCTCCAACACCACAAAAACTCTGGTGAAAAGCAACATCATGTGTGCTTGTCTTGGATGTTCAACTTAAAATTGCTTCCAAACCCACATCTACATGTAGAACACTTTGTATCATAATGTGGAAATAAAGACACAAGAATATGAATCAAACCTTAGAAGAGCCGTGCATGAAAAGTCAGCCCATCTCATAGCCAATTGATTTTAGGAGTGAATATTAATTTCCTTAATTATTAATGGTTTTATATCAAGTTAGTCCAACGTTGAAAAGTTAATCAACATTGTAAGGAATTATACGAAATTGAGTTACTTCACCTCATTCACTAAAATCATATATCCAATTCATTCAGCCTTGTGAAGAAGTATAAAAAGTTAAAACACAGGGATTTGGATTAGATTTCAAGAGGGATTTGAAGAGGGATATACATATGAAATTACTTCAAACTTTCTTAACATCTTCGTTTTAAGTTAGAATTGTTCGTCTTTGGTTCCTACATGTTCGTAGAAAGCTTTATTTAATGATACTGAAAAATGAATTACAAAACTCAAATTAAATAGATGCCACACGAGAAGAATCAAAATGCTCCTCTATTGACAATTTGTTCGAAAATGTTCTAATACTAGTTTGAATTGAGATTTTTCGGATCAGGATATTTATTGTTCAAACAAATTTCCTTAAAAATCACGTGAGTCACAATAATTAACAATTTTGCCCATTTTTAATAGAGTTAATTTGAAAAATGGACGGAGGGTCAAACATAAATATTGAAGTAAAATTCATAAAATATGACACTAATATTAAAATATAGGAACAATGATTAAAATTATGGTTAAGTTTAGCCTCTACATTAGTCCATCCTCACCATGATTTAAGTACTTAAGAGGCGGTGACAATTTGTTTCATTAATGGTCATAACATGTTATCTACTTCCCCGGAATAAAATTTAAACTCTCAAAATTAAATATCAAATTGATTATAATTTTCAAATATTATTGCGTATTCATGTGAGTTATAAAGGGGTTATTAAATGGTGTATTATAGAGTTCCAAATTTATGTATGCAAAATGCAATGCATCGCGCTCATATTCGTTTGGAGAGGGGAAGCGAAGGAAGAGAAAGAGAGGGAAGGGACTGATTGGGTATTGAATAAAGATGCAGAATTCAATTCATTAGTAATTGTTGTTTTGTTTTGTGTAATAAAGAAATAACAATTGATGTTTTTGATATTCATGTCATTCACTGTTTATTCAAATTATGTAAGAGAAAGATGGCCCACAAGCGTCTGTCGTGTATGGGCCCAATCTGTCACTGAGCGACTCTTTCATTCCACGTGCTAGTGGTGCCCAATAGTGACTCACCCTATAACAGATTAACCCATTTTCCTTTTTCTTTTTTTTTCAAAGTTTATTTATTTAATATTTAATTGAAATGGACAAATTGAATTGTATTTGAACCCCAGCAAGTAGTAATACCACGACTTACACCCCACAGGCCCACACCACTCAGAGTCTTTACTGATCACTCATCAAATTAGTATATAACACCCCCACCTCCTTCTAAGTTTCTATCTCCTTGGGGGCATGTCTCTCTGCATCTCTATCAAATTCCCAATATCCCATTCATATTCTTTTTACTTTTATATTACTTAACTCTACACATTTCCTCTTTAATTTGCCCTCCTTCTCCAAAACTATTTATTCCTGTGTCCTCTAAATTAGATACCCACCATCTTTCCTACGGATTTTACCTCTCTCTCTCTCTCACCCGTGCTCTTTCATGGAGGAGCTAATAATCTCTCCCTCTTCTTCCTCTTCTCTAGTCTCCTTACCTCACGAAACCCCGGCCTCTCTACAGCAGCGACTCCAATTCATACTCCAATCCCAACCAGACTGGTGGTCCTATGCCATTTTCTGGCAGGCATCACACGACCATCAGGTGGACAATGGCCGTCTATTTCTTACTTGGGGAGACGGCCATTTCCAGGGCTCCAAAGACGCATCCACGACACACCACCGCAACAACAACAACCACTATCCCATCTATTCGGAGCGAAGAAAGATCCTCAAGGGCATCCAATCCCTCATCACCGACAACCATTCCGATCAAGACATTTTGGAGAACATGGGATCAAACGCTGATGTCACCGACTCCGAGTGGTTCTACGTCATGTCGTTGACAAGATCTTTCCCCATTGGTGATCATAGCATAAGCGCGACTAGCGTTCCCGGGAAGGCCTTTAGCTCCGGCTCTCTGGTGTGGCTCACTGGGGCTCATGAGCTTCAATTCAATAACTGTGAGAGGGCCAAAGACGCACAAATGCATGGGATTCAAACCCTCCTCTGTATCCCAACCCAAACCGGCGTTCTTGAAATGGGTTCTTCAGATTTGATCCGAGAGAACTGGAGCTTGGCCCAGCAAGTCAAATCGCTATTCGGCACGGATCTTGTTCCGGATCAACTCGAACCGGTAACCAAGTCGCCCATTGACTTCGTGAACGGAACCTTCTCTTTCGCCGATATTGGCATCATTGCCGGCGTCGAAGAGGAGGATGACAAAATGGAAGTCGCGTTGGACTTGAAGATGATGAACAAGAAGGGTCGAAAATCGGGGCAGATCCCGTACCCGAATCCGAATCTAAACCGTAGCCCGAACGCGAAATTTCTGGATGCGGACTGTCCGAGACGGCCGCCGAAAAAGAGAGGGCGAAAGCCGGGGATCGGCCGAGACACGCCGCTGAACCACGTGGAGGCGGAGAGGCAGCGGCGGGAGAAATTAAACCACCGGTTCTACGCGCTCCGAGCTGTGGTCCCAAACGTGTCGAGAATGGACAAGGCGTCGTTGCTATCCGACGCCGTTTCGTACATCAACGATCTGAAGGCGAAGGTGGACGAGCTGGAGTCGCAGGTGCAGCGAGAGTCGAAAAAGGTGAAAGCCGAAATGGGCGACAACCAGGACATCCAGAGCACCACCACGTCCTCCGTCGAGCAAACCACGAAGCCCAACAGCTCATCTGCGAATGGGTCTGGGCTCGAAGTGGAGGTAAAAATTGTGGGCATGGACGCCATGATTAGGGTTCAGTCGGAGAATGTGAACTACCCATCCGCTAGGTTACTGGTTGCGCTGCGCGATCTGGAGTTGCAGATCCACCATGCGAGCCTCTCATGCATCAACGAGCTCATGCTTCAAGATGTTGTGGTGAAGGTTCAAGACACCATGCGAAATGAAGATACTCTCAAATCTGCCCTTCTAAGAATATTAGATCAAAATTAAAATGGGTCAATCATATTAAAGTGGGTAGATTAAGTTTTTAATATCACTTCTGTAAGTTTAATTTGATTCGGTTTCGCGTTGTATAAATGAATAAGTAAGTTTAATTCGTTGTGTAAAATACTTATGGAGCTTAATATTATGGGTGTATGTGAAAGTTAATTATATTGTGTGTTCCCATGTATGTGGCACATATGGACTTTTATAAAGAAAAGACAGGAGAGCCATAAATGGGTGAAGCAATGGGTCAATTTCAAAAGGATGGACACAAATATACGCATGTTTCGAAATGGAAGGATCCACAAGTGGGAGATGTGTAAGTCTACGTCTTAATAATAAAAGATGGTAAAGAAAAAAGGAAAAGGCATTGATAAATTTGTAGTTTGCCTAAAGTATATCACTCGTGCTGCTTCTTTTGTGGACAGAATGAAATATGGTGATTTTCGTTTCGGGACCCAGTTGGAAATGTGAATCTTCGGACCCACAGGCCACTAAATGATTATAAGCTAAATGCAAACTTGAAAAATGTGCTGTTTTATCAACATTATGCGTTTTCTAAGGAGCTTGTTTTTTTGGTACTGGTAACGTGCGATTCTGGTTGAATCCTAACCTGATCTATTAGAAAAATGGGGTTCTGATTCTATGATTGGATACTGTGGATGTTTCTGATCTTTCGTAGAAAACAAAACTAGTGGCAAACAATTCATTAAATACAATGGTGGGAATACGCTTTGTATGAGCACTACATATTCAAATGAAATCACTGGCGATCGAATCAAATAAATTTATTTAGAGTGTGTTTAGATAAAAAAATTTTAATTTAATAAAAATTTGTAAATTTTATAATTTATAATTTCATATTTATAATTTTTTGATTTGTAAATTTTAATATTTGAATATCAAATTTAAAAATCATGGATATTATAATTTTAGTTATTTCAATTCATCATTTAAAAAATTATATCATTAAGACAAAATTTTAACTCATTATTCAAAATCTTCACTTCTCCCTATAGTTTCCTCTAAAAATTTACCAAATCCTAATTTAGTTTACCAAACGTAGGAAAACTGATTTTCTGCTAATCAAATATTCCCCTCAGGCCAAATGACGTATTTATTTTTTTGGAGTCAAACACATCATTAAGGAACAATTTTGTTATCTTTCTTTATGATTAGTTTTCTGGTGTTGATTACGAGGTTACATGTGATAATTGCATTTTCCCTTGGTCTATCTAGTCCTAGTTATTGTAGAGTTTAACGGTTCCGATATTGTCGTTGGTCATGGTTATAATTTCACTTTACTTCTAGTGAATTAGTATTAGCTTTAAGAGCATTTGTAGTAAACTAGGTAAACGAACTTTTATATAATATCAAAAAGTATTAAAATAGGCCTATAACAAACCAACTAAATTTAACCTAAAATTTAATTATATATCTGTAGTAAACTAGGTACTAGTGCCAAGTGTAGAGAGTCACTATATATCTTCATCGCATTTTTCTCTCTATCGAAGACTACCAACACGACCGTCTTATTATCTTCTTCACCTTTCTTAGCGTAATGAAAGAATGCGATTAAGAGTTTCAACATAGACCTCACCAAAACTAATAATTCAAGAGTTTTAAGAAACAAATGAAAAAGACATAGAGCACTCACTTTCCTAGAAAATGAAAGATTTTATAGGGAAATTAGGGCTAACCAAATCACGAAAAATAATTAAAAATTGATTAATTATTAATAATTGTTTGGTCATTTTATATAACGACCTGGACTTCTGAGGGAAACAAATTTGGCAAAAATTATGTAAAAAGATGGTTTTACCCTTAGAAAGTCAAAGTGTTGACTTTTTTTATTGGGATCTCTTTGAGAAATTCCTAGAAGACCGTTACGAAGGTCTTGAGATCCTGAGTCCGTAGACAAGAGACACGCTAAAATCGGAAGTCGAATGGTTTTGATACGGGTCAAAAACCCTCAAGGGCATTTTCGTAATTTTGGAATTAAGGGTAAAATGGTCATTTGGGCAATGAAATCTTGTTGGATTGTGACAAGTATCAACTTATAAAAGGTTCTGATATTTACCCCTTCCATCGACTTCATCTTCTATTTCTCAGTGAGGGTGTGTGCTATGGGATTTTTTTCGGTTGGCCAAGGGCCAAACACCATGAAAGGTGTGACCGTGAGAGCGAGAGTTGAGATTGAGTGAGGGAAGGCTAGAAAATGGAAGGGGAAAAGAGGAAAACGTAGCTTGAGATGCGAGGAACTTTGTGATGGTGCTATGAAAGTGAGATACCCCTAGAAACCTGAGGCTCGAAATAAACCCATGGGGTGTGGAAATTGCACGTTCGAGTTTTTGCCATGGAGACGTGAAAATAAGCTTCCTTTTAGATTTATGGAAGCCATACGATCACGTAGAGCCTAAGACTACTGAGTTTGAGGCTTGGGAAGGATGAGTGATAAGCTTTTATTTTAACTTTATTTTATATCGTTCTATACCCCTAATCCTTATCTTTTAATATAAAAATACCAAAAAATTGGAGAAAATAATTTATTTTGTGGGAGATTTGCAGAAATAAATAAATCTTGGAATTATGAGCATTTTGACGAAATAATCGTCCCAATCAGAATTATAATGAAGAAATTATGGATGAAACAAGGGATGCTACCAAAATTCGCAAGGGAATTCAGAATGGAGCCACTGAATCCAATAAGTCCAGCATCAGCCCAAAAGCCCAAAATCATAGCCCATCAGCCCACTACCCGTTTGCGCAGTCTGAAGCCTAGCTTAGGTCGCAATCCAGCCCAATCACCATTTAGCGAGCACTGGCTGAATCCATAACCTCAAGTTCGACTCGCATGAATCAAACAACCGTACTTGTGTCAGCTCCTAATGTGCCTGCTCGCCCACGTCCACCTACAGCTGACCACCGAACCACAACTACCCCGCGTCAGAGCGCCATGCCGAAGCCTAGCCCTTCATGTCAGCCGCCTACGACCAAACACTTTACCCTGCTGTCAGTAGGCCCCTGTCGAGTCCGACCTTCTCCCAACTGCTATGTTTTGCATAGAATTTCAGCCAAAATTTAGTGTTTTCCATCCTTTCATCATTTTATTTTTATTATTTTTGTATTTTATTTTTTTAGCTTTTTTTTTGTACTTCCTCTATAAATAGGGAGGCGATTTTTTGTTTAAGGGGGCTCCTCTTCCTCTCTTTTGCTCTCTTTCTTTTAGTTTCTTTTAGTTATTTTCTTCTAGATTTTCTGTACTTTTTCTTAGACTTCTCTTTCAACACATTTTTATGCTTTCCTTAAAAAAAAATTAAGGCTAGGTAATTCTAAGGCAATTCGAGAGTTTTTAAGACTGAATTCCTCGTATTTCTTCCTCAATTTTCACAAGGTTCTGTCTGTTGTCGGGGATCCTTGTGAAAAACCATATTTTTCTACTTAAACTCTTGTTATTGTTTCGGTTTTACTTATAATTAAATATATGTGTTGGTATTTTTCTTTCTAACATTTATAAATGTAAATACAATCTTCATGTGTTTTACTTCATGAATTTTAGTTATTTTGTACGTTTTAGTGCTTAAATTTCAATTCAACGCTAAGTGTCGGCCGTTATCGGTGCACTTAAAATGAGATTGAAGAGATTTAATGTTGATTGTTGTCGACGCACTTAATCAAAAATTTAAGGTGAATCATATTGTAAGTGTCGGCCACTGTCGATGCATTTATAATATTGAAAAACGTATTTTGGTAATTGAAGTAATTGAGATAAGATTTCGTGATTGGTTCAATATGAGCAAAATGTTAGAGTGTTGGTAAAATTTGTGTTTGAAGAAAATCCTTTATAAAAATAGCTTAAATAATGTGATTGTTAATTTGAATTTACTGACGTAAAAGTGTCGGTTTTGTGTATGAAACTAATCTATGATTTGTAAGTTCTAATTAGTATGAACATTCACATTTTAATTCTTAGTTTGTTTAAAAATGTAGTTTCAGCTATAACTCTTTTCAAAACCCCCCAAACCATTTAATTCTTTAATTCTTTAATTCTTTAATTCATTTATTATTTTATTCTTTGATTATTTATTATTCTTTTTCACTAACCATTATTTAATTTTCCCTAATTTTTCCTGTTAAGAACGATCTCTATTTACCAATATTATATCGACACAAAAATAGTTTAAATTGCATATACTTGAATTACGTGTTTATTTAAATGCGTAGCCTAAGCGTATCAATTTTTGGTGTCGTTGCCAAGGAAATTGAAAATCATTTTTAATGTGTTAGTATGTATAAAATGTTCATATTATACTTGTTTATAATTTTTATTGTTGTTCATATTATATTTGTTCATAATTTTCATAATATACTTATTTATAATTTTTATACTTGTTTATATTTGTTTGTTTTTATTCTTATACATGTATATTATATTTGTTCATAATTTTTTTATATACTTGTTTATAGTATATTTATTCATACTTGTTCATATTATACTTGCACTTACTTGTTCTGAATATTCATATTATACTTGTTCATAACTTTTATCTTTTATGCTTGTTCATAATTTTTATGTTTATACTTGTCATATTATAATTGCTCACACTTGTTCATAATTGTCATAATTTATATGTTTCATAGTTTTCAATTATAATTGCCCGTTCATTCATACTTGTTCATAATGTTACTTGTTTACGATTGTACATACGTTGTTCATTTTATACTTGTTTAGGATTGCGAATATTATATTTGTTCATAATGATGTTATTATACTTGTTCATAATCTTTATTTTTATACTTGTTCATATTTGTTCATACTTGTTCATAATTTTTTATTTTTATACTTGTTCATGTTATACTTGTAAAAAATGTTTTTATTATACTTGTTCATAAATTGTATATTATACTTGTTCACTTTTTCTTACTTTTATTTTTATCTATTTCGATTTCTTTTTTAAAATTAAAAAATTCAAAAAACGTAAGATATATACATATATATATTATTTTCAAATTTAGTTGCACTTACTTTAAAAAAATTTGAAAAAAAAAATCTTTTAAAATAAAGAAAACTTTTTTCATGCCTTTATTTAAAAAAATTGATTTTTTTTTTAAAACCATTGATTTTTTTTTAAAAAAAAAATTAAAAATTTCTTAGTCTTAGCCTTATATTAGTGTAAATTTATACTTGTGAATAAATCTTGTACGTATATCAATGTGTTAGTGTGAATATATTTTATGAATATCATCACTTGTGCATAAAACTATACTCGTGAATAAATCTTGCATTCTTGCATTAGTCTCGGCTATATGTGGATCACTTGTGCTTCAAAATTTAGATTTTGATCTTTAATGGAATATGCGAAGTCTCGTTTGTTAACTCTCACCTAAACCCTTCATGGACCTAAGAAGTCATTAGGTTGAGGGCGGTGATTGTTAACACTTGAGTTATCTTAGTTCATCTGGAGTAAGAAATTTTCATGGGTGATTCCTAGGACACGAGACGATACGTGTAACAGGTTTTGAGTCTAAGAAAGAGACATCAATGGAGTTTAAGTCTCGGGATGTCTTGAAATTAGCTTTGCCTCTTATGTTTATTCTTTCTAACCTGGTCACCTTTAAACTTGCCCAAACAGTTGAATAAATCTAAGATATTTACTTGGGCTGCACGGACGTAGAAGTCTCCATCTAAATTTTGAAACTATGTGAACTATATATATCCTTGACTTCCCCCAATGTGTAAATATTGTTTCTATCTATTTCATTTGTAAATTGTATAACCTCCATAAGGTTTCATGATACTCGGATTTCATCATCGGGCCCTCTAGACTAAGTGAATCTAGGGAAGTGACATCGAAGGTGCATGTCATTCTTTCGTGCATTGTCACGTAACTCTTATGTCTTGTGCAGTTCTAACAACTTCTCTCTTGTGCATTCACATCATTCTTCATGTAGATACTTATGTGTTGCATTCGTTTAGACATTTTTGGAACTTGTGCATTAGCTTGATTTTGCCGTGACATTATTTTGTGCAGTCTAAACTTGTTTATATTTTGTTATTTCATACTTGTATATATCATATTACATTTGTTTAGAACTTCTCTTACATTACTTGTCATGACATCTTTAATTTGCATCTTTAGCTTTAACTTGCATCTCTAACTTGCATCCTTAACTAAATTTGCATAATTAACAAAACTTGCATCCTTAACAAAAATTTGCATCCTTCACAAAAATTTGCATCCTTCACAAACATGCATCTCTGACTAACTAACTTGCATCATAGTCTAGACAGGATGGACGTTAAACTTCAATCGCTTGTTGGGAGGCAACCCAATATGTTCCCGAGATGTGAAGGAGTCATCAACACAGATTTGCTATCTTTAAACCCTTCACTCTCTTTTACTTTGTTTATTTAATTTTTTTTCTCTCTTTATTTTCGTAAATTCTCTTCCTTACTTTGATCCTATGTTCATATACTTTTTACTTTCTTACATTGAGGACAATGTAGAATTTAAGTGTGGAGGAATGGTTTACAATTTTAATTATGCAATAAAATTGTTTTATAAAATTTCTTGAAAAAAAAAATTAAAAGGAAAAAAGAAAGAGTTTTTAAAGCTTTCTTGAGTCTTTTTGTTTTAACTTAGAGTGTGTTTGGATAAAGGAAAATATCAAGTGATTTGATAAAAGTTATAATTTTAAAATTCCTACGCATAAATTTTTTTGTTTGGATAATAAAAATTGGAATTTACAAATTCCAAACAAAATAGAAACAAGGAATTTGGATGTCTTAAATGATGAATTGAAATTATGTTTCAAGGGACATAATTTTCCAAATGATGAGTTGAAACAAATGAAATTATAATTTACATGATTTTTAACATTGATATCCAAACGTTAAAATTTACAAATCATGAAATTGTATATATGGAATAGCAAATTATGAAAATTTGTAAATTCTCATTAAACTAGAAACCATTCATTCAAACACACACTTAGTGTTTTTACGAGTCTTAGAATGACCATTAACCTGTCAATGATAATAATGAAGGAAAAATGCTTAAGTTATGGCTAAAAGATGATCACTACAACTTGAATTCGTTTGTTAATAATTTGTGATTAAGTGTTTATGACTTGTTGATAATGCATATTAAACTGGTACATAAACGAGCATGTTAAGATAAGTATGAATTATATGAACCTTACGTGAGCTTTAGAATAGTGTTCTGTTTTTTAATTACCCTATCTAATTGAATGAGATTTCTCAGAAATATATCCCACTTTTTTTTTTCTCGAGTTAACCAAAAGAAAAAGGTTAATTACATGAGTTTCAAACTTAATTTTTTCTTAATAATCAGTTTTATCTTTTCTCCCACCTTACAGAAGAATAAAGCATAGGCATTTTCACTATCATTCGAGTTTTCTGAAAGGTAACTATCTCGGTTTCATATATAAATTTATATAGAATCTTTGAAAAAGGCCGTCCTTCATAAGAAGGAAAAGACTTACTATCTTTGGGATCTGATGCTATGCCACTGCTCAATACCTTAGGGGATCCACTTTATTACATAAGTGGATTCCTAACTTTTATCTCATATCATGACATAAGTAAACAGTTCTTATTGTATCGGACCAAAACCTCGTTACTTGATCTTTACGGCGCTTGCTCTATCAATTAGATCCTTTATCCATAAAATAAAGTATCTAGGTATACCTATTTCTTCATATTTCGATTTTTATGAAGTTTATTTCTTTGCTACAACTGATAAAAATCGTTGTTTTGAACGATACATATGTAGAAAGCCTACCCTTTTTTCTAGTATTTTATTAACGCATTTGTTCTTTCGTTCCTTTTTTATTTCTATAGTGGAGAGAGTTTCACGTAATGACAGATCACTGCCATATTATTAAAAGCTTGCGGTAAGAATAGGTTTCGCTCTAGTGCCCGAAAATAATATTCCAAAGCTTTCGTATGTTCTCCGTTACTTGTGTGGATAAGGCCTATGTTATAGAGTATATAACTTCGATCATAAGGATCAATTTCTAGTCGCATAGCTTCATAATAATTTTGTAAAGCTTCCGCATAATTTCCTTCGGATTGAGCCGACATCCGTTATGGTCGTCATTCGTTTCAAAGAATCTCCGTTCTAGAACCGTACATGAGATTTTCATCTCATATGGCTCCTTTTTTTATGTGCATAATGAGAATAATACATGGAATCAAAAAATATTCTCATTATAAACTAAGCGAGGCTGGTGTTTTTACAAGAAATCTCTAGCCAACCTTCTTGTAAAATATCTAATCTTTCCTTAACACCAAACATGTTGGTATTAGATAAAAACAGGGACTCCAACAATTTCTTTGTCTTCAACGCCCTTAAATTTGCAGGAATTAGTCACTTCATCAGTCTTCGATGGTTATATGGGTATCCAAAATACGAACGAGATGAATTTTTGTTGTCCCAACCATTCTGTTGAAGCGTTAAATGTTCCAACAGTCGATTACTCGTTGCCAAATCACCAAATGACGCGTGTCCCTCTTGTGACCTGTCAACTCAAGTGGATCGCGGGTTTCCGTTAGTACGGGCACCGGTGTGGTGCCAGCCTAAGGCTCTCCGACGATCAAGTCAGTTACTTTGTTCGTAAGAGGAAATAGTAAATGGTAAGTTTGGTAGAGTAATAATGAATAGTAAATCTTAGTTACCTTTATTGGGAATTGTGTACCCCTTATGTATGGGTAGGCAAAATGTTCAATTTCCAAAGTTTCGATGTGGGATAAAATGCTCCTCGATTTACGTGCTGACACGTGTTACGTAGATCGAGGGTGGATACACTTCTACGTGGCATCCAGCATTGGGCCCGGTGTTAGGGCTGTTGTAAGTACGGTAGTTTTGGGCCTTGAACGGAGTCTGGCCTTTAAGTATACGACCCAGAGGGTCTGGTCAGATATGGTGTCAACAGAAGTCCTCCAAGTCGTTGACTGAGGTGGAATTTCTCGGTCGGGGACTTGTTGCATTCTCCCAGACCCTAGTGGGAAGTATACCCGTAGTCCCCCAAGTCCCCTGGTAGGAGTGTCGGCCGAGACAGTCTCGGTCACGGCGAGGGAGTGGCTAGTGGCCGGTCGGTAAAGGATGCGACTTGGCGAACCAGTGTTTTAGTCGGTCATGCGTGTGCACACGCAGTTGGTGGGGCGCCATGGTCGGTGATGCGGACCAAAAACTGGGTTGGAGGTTCTGATACCGAGCGGTGTACGTGGGTCGGTAGCGAGGGCCAAAAACTGGATTGGAGGATCTGATACCGAGCGGTGTACTTGGGTCGGTAGCGAGGGCCAAAACCTGGATTGGAGGGTCTGATACCGAGCGGTGTACTTGGGTCGGTAGCGAGGGCCAAAAACTGGATTGGAGGGTCTGATACCGAGCGGTGTACGTGGGTCGGTAGCGAAGGCCATCGCCTGCAATAGGGTTGAGAGCACCGAGAGGTGTACATGAGTCGGTGGAGAGGGCCAACATATGTAGGGCAATCCAGGGCACCGAGCGGTGTACGGAAGTCAGTGTCGAGGTGAGGGAAGACGGTTGGGCTTCCTCGAACAGATGGTTGACACGTGTTTGGTCAGAATGATTGGTTGCAACACGTGTCTGTCACTGAGAGGGGTGACGACTCGTAGTCTGTGCACCAATTGGTATAAATATGAGGAGCTCTTCACCGATTTCCTCACTTTTGTTTTTTGAGAAAATCGGGGAAAACTCTGTCGAACTAGGAAGGCGATTTCCGACGAGCTCTCGACGGTGGTGCGTACGGTGGTTGCGATTTTCGACCGACGGTCCTCCGTGAAAAAACACGGTAAGCATTCTTTCAAGTCTAGTTTTTCGATTTAAGTAGGAGGTTGTGAAGAACTGTCCAGGAACTTGGTGAAGGTTGTGGTCAGATCTTCGTAGGAACGAGTCGGTCTTCTGAGTTCTGTTTCTTTTTTTTTTTTTTTGTAGATGTTGGTCGATAGTGACTCGGTATCCGAGGGCAGGTGCTACTACTCACAGGGGAGTGAGTCGTCAGGTAGCAGTGTGCAGGTTCTCATTCCCATCCCCAGGAGTGAGGATGATGCCCACTCGGCCGATACACAAAGTAGGGCACAGTCGGTGCATAGTACAACCGAGTCGTCCGGTAGGACAACGAAATCTTGTGAAGGGGTTGAGCCGACCAGTAGGTCGGGCGGTGGTAACCTCTTGGTGGATGCCGAGACGATAATCAAAGTTGGAGTTCACCGAGCATTGAAGCTTACCCACGACCGAGATAAGGGCGCAGTTCGGCTTAACAAAGTGAAACCGACCAGGGATGAGGCGGTCCCGGAGGCCGTTCCGATTGAATGTGTTTCCTTCACTGTGGACGAAATGGTCAACAAGGAGACCAACAAGGGCTTGATAAAGATGAGGATCGAGTTTGGCGTTCCCGACAGTGACGACGAGGTTGCCCACAAGAGAGGAAAAACTGAGTAACCCCCGGCCGGTATGGCGTTGTTCTATACCGAGCTGATGCACCATGGGGTAAGGCTGCCCCTGCATCCATGGCTGCGGAAGATGGTGAAGAAGATGGGAGTGTCACTTGGTCAGCTCAATCCTAACGTGTGGATTGTGCTCTGCTCCCTCTACATGGCCTTCAAGTGGGCCGAGCAACCGGAGCCGACCTACGCCCAACTCATGTACATGTACGAGTTTGGGTTTCAACAGCAGAGTACCAGGTGGGTCTTCGTCCGGCATCGCAAGAAGAGAAAATGGGGGGAGTTTATCTCGGACATATCGACCTCCCAAAAGTCGTACAAGACGAAGTTCTGCCTGGTCGGTGGGAACTGGGAAGGAGACACCGACGGACCACCAATACCGTCCAAGTTTCAGACCAAAGGTGGATAGTTGTAGCATAGGCCGACCATTTTGATGTAAATGTTTATAGTTGGTATATGCCCAAGTATGGCTATGTTGGTTGACCAAGTCTCGGTGTGCAGGGTTGTTCCTAGAAGAAGAAATCTCTCCTGCGGAGAAGGAAGTTGTCCACGGAGTAAGGGAGATCTTGGACGAGCTTAACCGGAACCGACGGATCCTTCTGCTGCCTGGGTTCCAGTACAAATTCGGCCTCATCGACACCGACGAGGGTAAGTGTGTATGTTGCTGTATTTTTTTTTTATTTTGTTCTTATTTTTTTTTTGTTTTTCGTGATTGACCGGATTCTCGGTGTTGCAGTTCCGTATCATCTCGGGATCCGAATATACAAAGACTGTGAGGAGCAGCTGAGAATGAAGACTGACAAGAGCTCTGGAGAATCCGCGTCCCTATCGAAGGCGGCCGAGCGCCTGGAGCTGCTCCTCAAGCTGTAGAAAGAGCGAGCTGGAAAAGGGCAGCCCGAGCGGTCCGACCGTACTAAACAGGGGCAGTCCTCACAGTCGAGACAACCAAGTCCTCCAGCTCGGTCACCCAAACAAAACTAGAGCAACGTGGAAGGAGACCGAGCCCTATCCCCTGACCCCAGGCGGGCGAAGTCTAGAAGGGAGGCCGAGACAATCTTATCGGCGTAGGAGCAGATAGGAGGCAAGAGAACAATGCCGGTCCCCGAGTTCAACCATTCGCCGTCTCCCCTCAGTTGGATGCTAGGATCCTGGAGATGCTCCAGAGGAGGGGTGATGTGAACCTTGGTGTGTTCACCGACAGGGAAGCGATCGGTGAGGGGTCGAGTGCTGAGGCCACCCTCTGCTATCCGAGGTAGATGGTGCCGTTGCTGAACGACGTCTGTTAGGGGGCCTCGACACCCCTGGATGAGCTGGCCGAGGTGCAGTGCCGGTCGGCTAATCAGAGGATGGAGAAGGCCTTGCTGCTGCTGAGCAATGAAAGTGATGTTTTTACAAGTGTTGTATTGTAGGCCGAGTGAATTCCTAATGGTTGTCATGTGCAGGCTCTCGGGGAAGTCTATTTCCAGTTTGGGAACAGCTAGAGGAGGGTAGCTTCTGCTCGGCGGGAAAAAGAGCGGCTGAAGAAAAAACAGGAGGAGCTCACTCTGAAGTTGAAAGAGGCCGAGAGGGCCACGAAGGAAGCTGCCGACCTCAACCGCAAGTTGGAAGCCGAGAGGTGGAAGACTCAGGAGGCCCTGGCTTGCAGGGATCAGATGAAAGCCGAGGTTGAGGCCAAAGAGAAAGACCGACTCCGGCACTGGAAAGAGCTCTGCCGGGTGAAGTCGGCGAGGGAGGCCGAGCTGGAGAAGGCGAGGAAGGCTGCTGTGGCCGAGTTTAAGGCGTCCGAAGAGCTGGACAAGCTAAAGAATGAGTATGCCGCTGACTGAGAGCAGGAGTTCTTCCGAAACCTGTTTCGGCACAATCCTAGTTTGACCGTGAAGACCCTCTGGCTTGGCCAAGATATTACTGCCGACATGTTCGAGGACGAGTCGGGGGAGGAAGAGGAGGGGGTTGCCCAACCGAGTCCCCAGTAGGAAGTCGAGCCAGTGAACGCCCCGAAAGAGACAGAGCCGGTGGTCGAAATTGAGCAGGCCGAGGAGGAGCCAATGGAGGAGCTAGTGTAGGATAGGTTTTAATGTTTTTTTTTTCTTTTGTGTTGTTTTTCTTTAGAAGGTTGTAAAGCTCTTGCAGGCCGAGCGTAATAGGTCTACACATTTTGAATGAAATTGGACGTTCTTCGAACATAAATTGTCTACCGAGTTATCCTGCCGATTTGTCTGTTTGTCTGAGTGTAGGTGTAAGCCGAGTAGGACATTACACCGACTTGTTAGTTTGAGCTTAAATAGCAAGTGTTGGGGTGTAGGCCGAGTAAGACCGAACCCCGACTCGTATGTTTGAGTTAAAGTATTGGTGCAAGCCGAGTAGGGCTGTACACCAACTCGTTAGGTTGAGTCGAAGTGTTGGTGTAAGCCGAGTAGGGTTGTACACCGACTCGAATGTTTGAGTCTAAAAAGACTATGTGTTGGAGGGTAGGCCGAGTAAGACCGAACCCCAACTCGTGCGTGTGAGTCAAAATGTTAGTGCAAGCCGAGTAGAGCTGTACACCGACTCATTATTTGGAGTCTAAATGTTGGTGTAAGTCGAGTAGGGCTGTGCACCAACTCGAATGTTTGAGTCTAAAAATACCAAGTGTTGGGGGGTAGGCCGAGTAAGACCGAACACTGACTCGATAGTTTGAGTCTAAGTATTGGTGCAAGCCGAGTAGGGCTGTACACTGACTCGTTAGGTTGAGTCTAAGTATTGGTGCAAGCTGAGTAGGCCGACTAAGACCGAACCCCGACTCGTATGTTTGAGTCAAAGTGTTGGTGTACGCCGAGTAAGGCTGTACACCGACTCATATGTGCGAGTCAAAATAGCAAGTGTTGTGGTGTAGGCCGAGTAAGACCGAACCCCGACTCGTGTGTTTGAGACAAAGTGGTTTAGGTTACAAATGCTGGGTAAATGGAAGAATTCATAAATAAAGGGCGCCGTAATCGGCAAATTACAGCAAGTTGGAAGATGAAGAAAAAATACAATGTTTAAATGAAGTACTTGTTCAGGTGGTCGGCATTCCAAGGGTGGCCCAGTTTTCGCCCACTTGGGTCTTCCAATTCATAAGTGCCCGGCCGGCAGACTCTTGTAACCCGATATGGACCTTCCCAATTTGGGCCGAGAGTTCCGGCGGAGCTGTCCTTGGTGGCGAGGCTGACTTTCCGAAGGACCCAGTCTCCTTCCTGAAAGCCCCGGTGTTTGACTCTGGCATTATGGTAATTGCAGAGCCGCTGTTTGCAGGAAATGTTTCTGAGGTTAGCCTGCTCCCTGTGCTCCTCAATGAGGTCTAGACTGAGTGCAAGCTGATGGTTGTTTTGTTCGGGTCGCACAGGCAGAACTCGCTACCCACCGAGCTCGCCTCGGTAAGGCTGAGGCCGACAAGGTAGTGGCCGAGTGCGCCGAGCGTGTTGAAAAGAATCGTCGGCTGGCGGGAAAAGAGAAAGAACACACGGCCACCGAGCCACATAAAGGTAGGCATGGGGACGCCGAGCCAAGCAAGAAACAGGCTCGGATGTTGATCATCCCTGGCAGCCAGCCCGGTGACACCAGGATCTACCGGGAAGCCCGTGACGCCCTCAGCGAGGGAGGGGGACGAAACCGGTCGGTCAATGAACAACAGTCACGCCGACCCGATCCTCGGCTGGAAATGGGAAAAGGAACTCACCACCGAGGACACATAACCGCTCGGTGGCCCCGCTCAAGTGTCAGCCGCGGGACTTTTTCAACGGGAGACCCCATCCCCGTCACCGACTCGTCCTTGGAGGCCGAGAGCACAGCCAAGTTAGCTCGGTATCTAAGCTACAGGACCGACCGCTCGCGCCTAGAAGGGAAAACATCGAGGCCTTCTCCAGATGACACCGAGCGGTCAACCCCTCTCTGCCTTCCGCTCCCTCATCGCCCTGAACCAACCCTCCGAAGGAGCACCGAGCGGTCAGGGTAGGACGGGCGACAGAAGGTTAGGTCTCAGGAACCGCCCCGCCTGCGAGACACCAAGCAGTCAAGGCCGGTTGATCAAAAGGGAAGTGGCTACCTAAACATCCCCAAACCATGGTACACCGAGCGATCAAGAGAAGTCGGTCGTGGAAGAATTGACTCTCAGAGCCCGCCGAGCAGAGTGGGCACCGACCAGTCATACAGGATCGACCGCGGCGAGGAACCCAGGGATAAGCACCAATCCAGGACCGACTCGCTTGTCCAGAACCTCATGGACCGAGTCTGGACACTCGAAGCGGGGACGGTTCGGGTAGCAAGACCAGCCTGGTCAAAAACCAGCCCGGGCCCTTTCACAAAAAGAATCAACCAGTTCAGGATCGACCACGAGATAAAACCCCTGAAAATCCCCCTTTACAACGAACAGGACGACCTATGGAATCATCTGAGCAGTTTCTACTCGGCCATCACCCTTAAAAACCTCGCGGACAAGGAACAGTGCCTCATCTTCAGTTCCACACTGACCGAGGTAGCGATCAATTGGTTCTATAAGTTGGAATCCGGGTCCATCGACTCTTTCGAACAGCTCACCTCTACCTTCATGAACCAGTTCATGATACAGACTGACCGTCTATCCTCGGTCGAGGACCTTTTTCCAGCTTCAACAAGGTGAACACGAGTCGCTGCAGCGGTACGCAGCAGGATTCAGTCACGAATACTCCCGGTGCACGGAGACGGACGACCGAGCAGCTTTCACGACCTTCAAGGGTGGCCTCCGAGACTCCCCTTTCACGTACGTACCTCACACCCAAGGCTGGACAACTTATAATGAAATTATGAAACAGGCGGCGGTCCACGCCAAGGCTGAAACGCTGAGCTAAAAGTCCAACGCTGCCAATGCGTATCAACCTCCCCGGGCCGACTCGGTGAAAACATACACACAGAGCGTCCCGAAACAGCAAGGCTCAGCGCAGCGCCCACAGGAGCAGGGGTAACAAAACTATGGGGGAAAACGGAAAGACTACCCCCATAGCAACAACCTGTACATCCCTAGAAAGAAGGGTAAGCACCTGAATCACCAGGAAAGGCAGCAGGGGGAGCGGTCAAACAATAGGGAGAAGGGAGTTCCTCGCTCTAAGTACGAGACCTACACCATCCTCAATACTCCCTATGAGAATGTCCTCCTCAATGTTGAACACATGATCCTGAAATCTACTTGGGCGCGAGCAAAGGGTAAGCTCGGCAAGGACACCGAAATTTACTGCCAGTACCACAAGTACAATGGCCATAGAATTGACCAATGCGTTGCATTCCGGGATCTGGTTGAAGCTCTAGCCTGCGATGGGAAGATCAACCAATTTCTCCAGCACGCACCACCTCCACCTCGCAGCCTACAGATCAACACTATCTCCGAAGGGCCATCCATTTCTTGCCCGCTCACCTCCAACCGGGCGAAGAAGAACTTTCTACGGACCACCAAACAAAATCACCAGCTCTTCAGCATCGAAGAGGGAAGATCCAAGAAGGCAAACCGACTCGGGTGGGAACCCATCACGTCTTCGGAGGAGGAGGAGAGCGGGATCGTCTATCCTCACGACGACCCCATTATCGTTATGGCTGAGATTTCCAATTTCGACGTACAGCGGGTGATGGTCGACACTGGAAGCTTGGTCAACGTCCTTTTCATGTGAGCTTTCAAGCAATTGGGCATCCCAGAAGCAAGTCTGGACCGCTCACCTACGCCGCTCTTTGGTTTCACTGGGGACTCCATCGTCCCGCATGAAACGGTCACCCTCCCCCTCTCCCTCGGAACACATCCGCGGCAGGCAACCGTACTAGCACCTTTCTTAGTGGTGGACTGCCCCGCGACCTACAACGACATTCTCGGGCGAGGCATACTTAACCAAATGAAGGCAGTCGTCTCCACCCACCTACTCCTGGTAAAATTCCCAACCCCTATGGGGATTGGCCAAGTCAAAGGAGACCAAATGGCTGCAAGAGCCTGCAACTCTGTCACCCCAATCCAACCACCAAAGGAAACCATGGCAGTAACAGAATCCGTGTTCAAGGCTGACCCCGTCAACCTTCAAGACGAACAGAGAATACGGGATGAGCCAATTGAAGATCCTCGGGACCATTCAGCAACACCACATCCACAGGCTATTGAGGAGGTTGAAGAGATAGTACTCTCCCACGACTTTGCGGACCGAAAGGTAAAGATTGGGACAACGCTTTTGCCCGACCTGCGCTCACAGCTGATTCGTTTCTTAAAAGACAACTCTGAGGTCTTCGCCTGGTCCTACACCGACATGTCCGGCATCTCCACCGACGTTATCTGTCACCGACTCAGTATTGATCCTGCCTACAAGCCTGTCGAGCAGAAACGTCGCCTCTACGATGCGGAGAGGACCGAGTCTATGAAGGCAGAAATTGTCAAACTCAGCACCATTCATTTTGTTCGGAAGGCCGTCTATGCTGCCTGGGTAGCTAACGTTGTACTCGTCAAGAAACCCTCGGGGGCCTGGCGAATGTGCATTGACTTCAATGATTTGAACAAGCCTTGCCCCAAGGACAGTTTTCCTCTGCCAAAGATAGACCAACTGGTCGATGCCACGGAAGGGCATGAACTCCTCAATTTCATGGATGCATACTCAAGCTACAACCAAATCTTTATGCATCCGGCAGATCAGATCCACACAACTTTCTGAACAGATCAGGGGTTATATTGCTACAATGTCATGCCTTTCGGCCTCAAGAACACCAGGGCCACTTACCAGCGCCTGGTAAACTTTATGTTCGCCGACCAGATTGGGAAAACAATGGAGGTTTACGTTGATGACATGCTCGTTAAGAGTAAATCAGCTGACTTGCATATCCCTAATCTCTCGCGAATGTTTGACGTCCTCAAACGATACCGGATGAGGTTGAACCCGGCCAAATGCATGTTCAGAGTCAGCTCTGGAAAATTCCTGGGCTTCATGATTAGTCAGAGGGGTATTGAGGCCAACTCAGAAAAAATCAAGGCCTTGGTCGATATGGAGCCCCCACGAACCCATAAATAAGTGCAAAGCCTAACGGGCCGAGTGGCAGCCCTTACACGCTTCATCTCCAAAGCCACGGACAAGTGCGTGCCTTTCTTCAAAGCCCTAAAGGGCAAGTCCAAACACATCACCTGGACTGAGGAATGCACCAGGCCTTCACTGAACTCAAGGAATACATGGGCAGAGCACCGTTACTGGCAAGACCAGATACCGGAGAAATCCTTTACATGTACCTATCTGTCTCCGCTTCTGCCACAAGTTCAGTTTTGGTTAAGCGTAAGGACGGCGCCGAGCACCTGGTGTATTACGTCAGCAAGGCTTTGCAGGAAGCCGAGACCAGGTACTCTGACCTAGAGAAGCTCGCTTTCGCCCTCATCATGTCTGCCCGAAAGCTCAGGCCATACTTACAAGCTCATTCTATCATTGTCCTGACCGACAGACCACTCCGTCAGGTACTCCAGAAACCCGAAACATCGGGACGACTGCTCAAATGGGTAATCGAACTCAGCGAATTCGACATCACTTTCACCCCCCGCAACGCTGAGAAAGGGCAGGCCATGGCAGACTTTATTTCTAAATTCTCCTACGTTCCATCAACGGCCACACATGAGGTCCCACCATCTGCCCCTCCGTCCATAACACATACTTTGGATGAGGGGAACCCCCAAATTGACCCTGCTCGGCCAACTTGGCTCCTATATGTCAAACTGTTGAAGCGTTAAATGTTCCAATTATCGATTACTCGTTGCCCAATCACCAAATGACGCGTGTCCCTCTTGTGACCTGTCAACTCAAGTGGATCGCGGATTTCCGTTAGTACGGGCACCGGTGTGGTGCCGACCTAAAGCTCTCCGACGATCAAGTCAATTACTTTGTTCGTAAGAGGAAATAGTAAGTTTGGTAGAGTAATAGTGAATAGTAAATTTTAGTTACCTTTATTGGGAAATGTGTACCCCTTATGTATGGGTAGGCAAGATGTTCAATTTCCAAAGTTCCGATGTGGGACAAAACGCTCCTCGATTTACGTGCTGACACGTGTTACGTAGATCGAGGGTGGATACGCTTCTACGTGGCATCCCGCATTGGGCCCGGTGTTAGGGCTGTTGTAAGTACGATAGTTTTGGGCCTTGAACGGAGTCTGGGCTTTAAGTATACGACCCAGTGGGTCTCGTCAGATATGGTGTCAACACATTCTATAATTTATAACAAAGTTTTCGTGTGTTGATTCCTAGGAGTAGTGCTTCTTCCCCTATGCCCCCTATTTATTGGTATTAGTGGAGTAGGGTTGACCCAACCCATAGGTGTAACTTTTCGCTCAATACTGTAGAATTGACAATTGAAGCATCTGAGGCTGCATTAATCGGGTATACACGATAGAAGGGTTTGTTTTATTTACAAACCTCACCTTCAACAAACGTAGATTTATTTCAATAAATTTTTTCTTACTATCCCGAGTTGTCTTTCTCTTACGACCGAGAGTGGTAAAAAAAATAATAATCACATCGCACCATCTCTGTAATAGGTGAATACCTATTTTTCTCCCGAAGTTGTCAGAATTATTCGTAATAAGATATTGGCTACAATTTGAAAAGGTTTTATCAATAAAATTTCCATTTATCCCAGATCTAGACATTGGTGTATTAATCCATTCTATAATTTATTTTAACTTCCTTTCGTGATAAAATGATCCCACAAACAAAGGAATTGTACACTACGAAATAACATAAAAACCGATTGATTAAAACAAAAAGGTAGACCTTTTACTCAAATTGTTTATTTTTTACAGGAATCAATAAAAAAAATAAGAAAAATTTGAATCTGATTAGATTTCATCCGAATGTAGTAGTATAAGAATATGTAGTAGTATAGAACTACTCTTATTTCATTGAAGCTGAAGAATCGAATTTATCCTACAGATTGGGATAATTCGATAAGTTTTGGTTGAATAATCATTCTATGATAAAAATGGAATATCATTTGCTTTGTGTTGTGTATACTGGGTATACGCTATACAATCAAATAAAAAAATCTGGGGGACGGTTCATGAATTAGGAATAAATCTATGGGTTAAGAAGTTGGAGTAAGGGGTTGTTGTTGAAAAATCTAAAAATGGAAAGGAATTTTGTAATTTTATGAAAATTGAATAATGGTCTAAACTAAATAGAATCCTGATCTAAAGGTATCTCATAGTCTATAAAAGATGGATCCATCGTTGGATTCATTCCAATTGAGTGATTTAATCCGGTATAAATATTCGAATTCGAAAGGGTGGAAACACCATCTTCGCAAACATGACTAGATATATATATATATATATATATATATATCTTTATTGTTTATTTTATTCACAATTTTTCACAAAAAATCTTTTTCTTTCTCCCCAGCCTCGGAAGAAGTATTTGTATTTGATGAAAAGTCTTATATTTTTAGAGTCAAGTTCTTATAGTTAAAGTTGAATGGACATACCTATCCAAAATAGTATGAATGACTCACCATTCAGTCAGTTTTTGGGCCACAATCATTATGTAGGAGAGATGGCCGAGTGGTTCAAGGCGTAGCATTGGAACTGCTATGTAGACTTTTGTTTACCGAGGGTTCGAATCCTTCTCTTTCCGTACTCTTCACCTAATTCCCAAATGTTACTAACTGCAATGCATCAAATAAGAATGGATACTCCAACAGTTAGACCTTTCTTTTATATAGATTCTCTATTCCTAATCCAAATTTCTGTGATACGAAAAATACTGGACAAAATGGACAAGGAATTAAAACCCCCTATCGATATATAATACATGAATGCAAAAAAAAAAAAACCCAGATCAAACCTTTACCTTACTTAGCTCGGGTCCCTTTACTTAATTAGCCAAAACGGAGAGGGGAAAATTGTCCGAACCCTTGTTATTTTAGTTTTAGCTAGGGCTAAGTCTGACGAGAGTAATATTCTACACCTTTGCTCAAGTGTTTTAGTGTTGTGGGTGGTGAATCAAGATAATTTTGAACCAGAGCCCTAGACCTTTGCTCATCCCTCACTGTAATAATATCTCGGGGTTTGCAGCGATAACTTGGTATATCTACTATACGACCATTAACTAAAATATGTCTATGGTTAACTAATTGGCGGGCTTGAGGAATAGTCGCCATACCTAATCGAAAAAGGATGTTATCCAAACGCATTTCAAGTAATTGTAGTAAAACCTGACCTGTTGACCCTTTGGCCTTTCCGGCGGTACAAACGTATTTGAGCAATTGCTGTTCTGTAAGACCATAATGACAACGCAATTTTTGTTTTTCTTCTAAACGAATACGATATTGAGATTTTTTGCCGGGGCGCGATTGGTTTATCGCTTCCAGTTCTAGGCTTTTTACTAGTTAACCCCGGTAAAGCCCCCAGATGACTGATTTTTTTTAAACGAGGTCCTCTATAACGCGACATAAAGACTCCTTATTTTTTATGAAATTTCATAAACTAAAATTAAAACTAAACTAAAATATGATAAATTAAGCGAAATTTACTGAAGTATTGTATTTCAAAGAATAATTAGAGGAATTGTATAAATATCCGGACCCTATTGTATATAAATAATTGTATTATATAAATAAATAAAAATAATTTTTAATAATAATAATAAAAAAAAATTAAGGGTTCTTTTCTTGATTGATTTGTTATACAGAGACCGAACTCTTCCAATCCAATTTTTATTCATAATTTGAAATTCCTACGAGATAATAGAAATAGATCGGTGACCCTTGGGAAAAGGGAAAAGATTTTTTCATTTTGAATTCACACTACCAACTATGCAAAAAAAAAAAAAATGGAGAAAGGCCGGTTATCGGAATCGTTACAAATGCGATGCTCTAACCTCTAAGCTAAGCGGGCTCACATAATAAAAACTACTGAGATATTAACTGTTCATTCTTAGCTATTTCATAAGAAATATGATATATAGAAAAAATATATAAAAGAATTTAAAAAAAATTCAAAAAATATTGGATATTGAATATTATAGAACATACCTATTAATATAGCGATATTAAATTTTGATCTATTTCTAAAATATATGTTTATCAACAATCAATATCTTAATTAGCTTAATTAGTTTATAAGATTTTTTTTACTATTGGATTCGATATTTCTATATTTAATTTACTATTTTTGTTGATATTTTCCTATTAATAAAATTAAATATTTAATTAGATTATTTTAATATATTTCATTTTATATTTCTATAAAATTTAAAATAATCTAGTACTAGTAATTAAGTTAGAATCTTATTGTATACTTAATGGATATTACAATCATATATTATAATACTTAAATAATCTTAATAATATAGAATTAATATTAATTAATATTATAAATAATTTAGAATTATTTTATAATTCTTTATTAACTGAATAATTAGTTATAGCCATTTTATTAGTTTTAGTTATGGCTATTAATTTCATTTTAAATTAATAATACTAAAGTCTCCCCTTTCGTTTTATGTTTTTAGTTATAGAGGGTCTGCCTTAAGACCACTAAGAAGAGGAAAAAAGATAAGAACAAAATGAAAGATAAAAGTGCAATCCAGATCATAATGAAACACCCCTCCAGTTTCATTCGTAAAGGTGAAAACTAATAAAAATAAGAATCGACCGTTCAAGTATTCAAAACTGTACACTAAAAAATGATACAAATATATAAAGACATTTATAAGTATAAAAAAATATATGACTATATATCATAGTATAACATATATATGTTATGAAGGATAAACCTATCTATGTATAGTACTGAAATACTATCTCTAAATGATTAATGACGATCCGAATCTGTATTTTTTTTATATTTATATGAAAAATGAAAGAATTGTTGTGAATCGATTCCAAATTGAAAAAAAAAATCGAATATTCATGGATCAAATCATTCACTCCATCATAGTCTGATATATCTTTTTAATTTTAAAAATTGATTAATCATACGAGAATAAAGATAGAGTCTCATTCTACATGTCAATATAGACAACAATGAAATTTATAGTAAGAGGAAAATCCGTCGACTTTTGAAATCGTGAAGGTTCAAGTCCTTCTATCCCCAAAATGACTCGGCTAACTCCTGAATTACAGATATTTTATTTTATCATTTTATTAGCGATTCAAAATTCGTTATGTTTCTCATTCATTCTTATTCTACTCTTTCACAAACGGATCGGAGCAGAAATTATTTTCTTATCACAAGCCGTGTGTGATAGATATGATACACGTACAAACGAACATCGTTGAGAAAGGAATCCCCATTTAAAATTTCATTTGAATAATTAACAATACATATAATTACTTGTAATGTACTGAATTTTCAACCCCTTTTTGAAGATCCAAGAAATTATATCACGGCCTGTATAATACTTTGTAATACTTTTTTAGTTTTTGTAATTGACATAGACCCAAGTTCTATATTAAAATAAAATGAGGATGCTGTGTTATGAATGGTCGGGATAGCTCAGTTGGTAGAACAGAGGACTGAAAATCCTCGTGTCACCAGTTCAAATATGGTTCCTGGCACATGAGTAATTTGTATGAGTATATATTCTACAAATTAATTTATATGGGTTCGACATACATATTCATTAATAGTTTAGATAATAATATAGATCATGTAGATCATGATACATATTTATCCATCTAAGTCTAAGTGTCGGAGATACACCCCTTAAAATATTAAAAAAATAATATAAATATAATATATATTATGATATATCATATATATATATAGTATACAAAAACTAAAGAATTCTATTTTGTTATACTTTATGTATATAAAGTATACAAAAACAAAGAATTCTATTTTGTTTCCTCTTGTTTTTTTATTTATTCATACAGTATCTCCTCTCGTTCAAAAAGAACATTAATACTTTATAGATATTCGAAAGGGTAAATTAGTTAGTTGAAAGACAAAAGGGTATAGTGTAGGAGAAGTTGAGGGGTGGGGATAGTAAAAATGAATCTCAAATATCAGATACAGTACAATACAATATAGAATACGATCATCTTCCATTTCTTGTATATATATATATATATATATATATTCATATTCAATTTCTTAATTTCCTCCTATGTTACTTTCTATAGCCCATCTAAGTGATGCGCGCAGTACATAGTTCATGATGCAGAATTCTTTTAGTTTCATCCTATTGGCCCGGCTCATTCAAAAAAGTTTTTTAAAAATTTTAGAATCTCAACAAATCCTCACATTTTTATTTTTTAGTATTTATTTTATTTTAGCCCACCCAATCAAACAATAAAATAAATAAAGAAAATATGTGAATGAAAAATTAAACTTAAATTACTATGTTTGATCTCTAAGAGAATGTATAAAAATTCTTTTAATTTAAATATCCGGAGTTGTAAAAGTGAATATTTTTTTTTCTGATTATTCAATGAGCATCTTGTATTTCATAAAAATTAGGGGCAATATAATCCTTACGTAAAGGCCATCCTATCCAACTTTCAGGCACTAAGATACGTTTCAGGCGTGGATGATTATCATAAGAGATTCCCAACATATAATAGGATTCCCTTTCTTGAAAATCCGCACTTTTCCAAACCCAGAATACCGATGGAATTCTAGGATCCCTCCTTGGGGCAAATACTTTTATGCATACCTCTTCTGGTTGATCTATACCATACTCTATTCTCGTAAGGTGATAGACACTAGCTAACAGTTCGCCCGACGCTCCATCATAAGCACATTGAGAACGTAGATGTAACGACCCGTCCCGAATTCCGGGATTAGATTAGTGACTAATCTTGATTAGTGAGGTTGATCGGTGATTAGTTGGGCGAAATCGGACGAACGATGCAAAATGACTGTTTTGCCCCTGGTTGTGGGCAAAATGTTGACATTTCGATCGGGCGCTCAAACGGACTTTAACCGATGACCGTGACGTAGTTCAAGACGTCACGATTTCATAGACAGGTGGCACGTTCGATTTCGACATTCGAGGAAGAAGTTATGACATTCGGAAGTCGAGGGGTATTTTGGTAATTTGGCAGAAAAGGGGCCAAATGTTGACTTTTGACCCGGGAGGTCCAATGGATGAGGGCCAATGACCGTTACGTAGAGCGAGTCGATACGAATCCGTAGACAGGCGGCATGCCGAAATCGGAGGTTCGACGACAAAGTTGTGGTCACGGGAACGAAATCGATTAATCGAACAAACCGAGATTTCGATTAAAATAATAAATAGTGATCAGTGTTGGTGGACACTTGGATGAGTGACCCTTGATTGAGGCCCTAATTTGTGGAATATGTCTCCCTTAATCCGTTTTAATCATCATCCTCCATCATTCTCATTCCTCATCAATCAAACATTCTTCTTCTCTGTTGTTTGAACCGTGAGCAAACACAAGGGAGAGTTGAGAGAAGTGAGCCGTGAGAAACAAGCTCTACAACCACCCTTGATCTTCATCCTTTGCTTATGACCTGTGAATGAAAGCTAGAGAGGATGTTGAGATGAACCCAAAGGTTAGCCAAGGCAAGGACCGTCATGCACGGTGGCCGGAATTTTGGAAGGTAAACTGTGAGATTCAAATTTTGGATTTTTGATTTTGATGGTGTTGATCGATTCTAAGCTTAGGATGATGTTCTTTGAGTTCTTACGAGCTTGTAGGTGCAATTTGGGACGGATTTGGACGTTGGAGGTGGCTGGAATTATGATTGGAAATCTGGCCGAAAATTTGAATGGCCATAACTTAAAATCCAGGTACTTTCTGAAATTTCTGGGTTGATATTTAGAATCCTTGGCTCGCGTAGATGGATTTACATAGGTAGAACGTCGAATTTGGTTGATAAACGAGTGAGATATCGAAGTTTAAAGTTTGGGGCATCAATGGAGTTTTCTGGCGAGAAATTCCAGCGAGTTGACTCGTTGACTTACTGTTCATGATGACGTCAGCGTTGACTTTTGGTCAATATTTGACTAGAACTTTGACCCGCGCGTGGGGGCGCGTGGGAGCGTATTTTTAGGTGGGACGAGGATTATTTTAAAGGTTTCGACGATCCGGATCCAATGGCGGTGGTTTCGGGTCGATCAGAGATCGTTAAGTTGGTCAAATCGAGGTTTTTTACCTCGAGAAACATGTACGGGACACTTTTACTTTTCCAAAAAAGTTTAGGGTTCTTAATATGGACTTGTATAGGTTAGTAGTAACATTTAAGTATGATTTGGACATGTTTGGAAGTCCCAGTGATATTGGTATGGCTCAGGAAGGCCTATGACACGCGTATCGAGGCGTATCGTTAAACGGTCTGTGAGTGGACTTTGGTTTTATAAATTCTATGCATGCTTAACTGTTTTATATGGATTGTGATTGTGATGGTATGATGTTGATTTGGATATTGGTAAATTATACGATTTCACGTATTTCGAGGCGATTTACGTGCTTGCACGTGAATCGAGGTTTTCTGGTTTTACACTAATTTTCCATGCTTATGGTTTTGGATATGATTTCATGAAATGGTTTTGGAAATTGGAAAGATGAACTCGGGCTTGAGGCCTAATTGTTTTGGAAACCTTGGACTTAGAGTCCATTTGAGTTACGTAATCGGGCCGGGGACCCAGTTGCTTTATGAAAACGGGCCAGGGGCTCAGTTGTTACGAAATCGGGCTGAGACCCATTTGAGTTATATTATCGGGCCAGGGGCCCAGTTGGTTTACAAATTCGGGCCGTGGGCCCAGTGGTTCATAAAATCGGGCATGAGGCCCAGTTGTGTAATAAATGTGATTTTGGGTCTGGGACCCTATGTTTAATAAATATGATTTCGGGTCGGGGACCCTAAATGGAATTGTGATGTTTTATGGAGATTTCGGGCAGGGCCCATTGAGATGTTGTGAAATGATTTAATAAAATTGTTTTCCATATACCATCTTGATACGAGGATATGTGATGGTCTCCTCCAGGTGTCTGGGACACTGGGGAAGTCACGGTGCATTGCTTGCGAGGGGTCATTGTACGGAGCTACCGTACCGTATAGTGACTCAGGAGCAGGATTGCTATGATTAGACGTCTGGGACGTCAGACATCTGTGATGTCAAAGATATTGACCCGGAGAGACCCCGGGCAGCACGCGTTGCTTATTATACCGTGAGATATGACGTCTGGGACGCTAGGCATCTGGGATGCCGGGGATGGTAATGTGGTAAATTTGGACTAATGGATCTATGAAATGGTTTTTCGGTTGAATTTATGTTTATGATTTTTGGGCGGAGGCCCACATGGTTTTGTATGTATGGATATGGTATTCCACGGTTTTGGGCTAAGTTCCCACACTTGGTTTTGAGTTACGGTTTTTGGGCTAAGGCCCTAATGGCTTGGTTGAGCAAACGTTTTGGTTACTGGTTTTCGTGGCATGCATACGTTTTTATTGGAGGGCATAAATGTCTTATAAATGTGTTTAATAAACTTGTTCATTTTCGTCCACTCACAGCTTTTATTGGTTTTAATGCCCTTCAGGTTGATTACGGATGCGACTGCACCAGAGACTGAGACATCCCACGCCTCCTCCATCGATCCTTACGCACTCTGGAAGCCCCGTTTGGGCAGTGACTTTTGGTTATCCCTTGTCTGACACCTCTTGTTGGACGGGAGCAGGGCACATTCCACGGTAATCCCGGGGGGATTGAGATGGGTCCTGTCAGTAGATAATTGTAACCATATACTTATAAAATGACAACAATCGAATGCCAATCCTCGGGTTTTATTTGTAAAGTTTCTATTCCTTGGTAATCGAAGCCCAAAGATCTATGAATTAACCCATGTTTGGCTAACCAAGCAGATAAACGACCCTGCATCTTTTTTTATCTCTCCCACATTTTTATTTGTATTAAATATTTCGATGAAATTTATGAAGATTGACTCACCCTTTGCTTTGTTATTCTGTACAAAAGAATCCTGCCCAATTCACTAATTCACGGGAAGCTACTGTACTTTTATATTTGAAAAATATTTCAGGAGGGATCTCTGAAGTAGATGGTGGTTGATAGAGTAATCCTTGATTATAATTTCCAGTAGGGGTACTGCGTCCAACATGAAACTTATGGCTGGTAGTAAAACATCGATTCTCGGGTTGAGATCTAATTCGATCCTCATAGATTTCTCGAGAAATTTTCTTAAGAAGTTTTGTTATAACATCTATAACAGCCTCCGGTTTAGGTGGACAACCCGACAAATAGACATCCACGTGAATTAGCTTATCAACTCCCCGAACAGTACTATAAGAATCGGTACTAAACATCCCCCCTGTAATTGTACATGCTCCTATAGCAATAACATATTTTGGTTCAGGCATTTGTTCATATAATCTCAACTAAAGAAGGAGCCATTTTCATTGTTATTGTGCCTACTATTAAAATTAGGTCTGCCTGTCTAGGACTAGATCGTGGCACTAGTCCATAACGATCAAAGTCGAATTGTGAGCCTATTAATGAAGCAAATTCAATGAAGCAACAACTAGTACCATAGAGAAGCAGCCATAAACTAGAGAGTCTTGACCAATTTGAAAGATCGCTTGATGTAGTTGAAATAACTCAATTTTGGGTTGTTCGATTAAGTAAAGGAAATTCAATAACGGAATTCATAACTGTCTCAATCTTTTTTTTATTTTTTGATGACTATTCAAGAGCAAAGACCATTCCAATGTCCCTTTTCGCCATGCATAAATTGAACCAACAATTGGGATAAGCACGAAAATTAAAGCTTCTATAAATACGGATACTCCCAATACATCAAAACTCATCACCCATGGATAAAGAAAAACTGTTTCAACATCAAAAACAACAAAAACTAGAGGAAACATTTAATAACAGATTCTAAATTGTAACCAAGCATCTCTCATTGGTTCTATTCCCGATTCATAACTATAAAGTTTTTCTGGTCCTTTGTTAATCGGGGCTAAAACCCAGAAATTAGAAATACCAAAATCAGAATAACACTCAATACTATCAGAAATGCCCAGAAAAAATCATATTCGTAAAGCAGAAACATAGGCGTACTCCTATGAATGTGCAAAATATACCAGATTAGTCGATTTGAATTAATTACAAAATAATAAAATAATCCATAACTTTTCAGTAAAAACAACAATTTATTTTGATCGAACCGCCCTGTTTCATTTTTTTTCTACAGTACATGTGTAATGACCAGTCCCGAGTAACGGGATTGAATATTAATTAATTATGATTTAGAATGACTAATCGGGGATTAGTTGAGTGAAATCGGACGAAACGTGCAAAATGACCGTTTTGCCCCTGGTGTGGGCAAAATGTTGACTTTTAGTTCGGGCGATCAAATGGACTTTGATCGATGACTGTGACGTAGTTCGGGACGTCACGAGTTCATAGATAGGTGGCACGTTCGATTCCGACATTCGTAGAGAAAGTTATGATGTTCGGAAGTTGAGGGGCATTTTGGTAATTTGGCATAGTAGGGGCCAAATGTTGACTTTTTGGCCGGGAAGTCCAACGGACGAGGGCCAAGGACCGTTACGTAGGTCTCGTCGATACGAATCCAACGACAGGCGGCATGCCGAAATCGGAGATTCGACGACGAAGTTATGGTCACGGAATCGGGCTCGATTAACCGAACGAACCGGGAATAAAATAATATTTTAATATGAACAGTACCAGGTGACTGTGCACATCCGGATGAGTGACAAGTGTCACCCATCCCTTGATTCCAGCTCCATGTTTCCCTCCCAACACCATCATTACAACATCATCATTTATCCTTCATCATTTCCTCCATTTTCTCCTTAATTTTCTCCTTCTTTGTTCTTCTTACCCGTGAGCATTGAGCAGCATAATTGGAGAGTGTTAGCTGCCATTTCTAACTGGTTTTGAGGGCAAAATCGAGTGCTTGTTGAGACTAACTCAACTGGGTAAACACGGGAGATTGAGAGTGGCTGAAAACTGGGAATTCGAAAATTGGGTTTTTGGGAGGAAAAATCAAATTGGATGAATTGAGCCTTGTTGATCGAAATTGGGTTCAGTTTCAGTCTTCTGGGATTACTACGATCAATTTTGTAGAAGGAACCAAGTGGAATTGGGATCGAATTGTGGAAGAACTGAAGGAGGGTGGCCTCTGAAATTTCGAGATTGAGTCGAGGAATTGGAGGCTTTGATTGTTGAAATTGAGCTGGGGATTATGTTCCTGAGGATCCCACGATGCTTCTGGATCCATCAATTGGAAGAAACTGGTTGAGATTGATTGAACTCCATGGTTGCACAATGACGAAGAATCGAGTTTGAGTCGTGGCGTTTGAGCCACGAATTGATGCAATTGAGTTGGGGAAAATACTTACCTGAGTCCATTGAAGCTTACTGGTGAATCAATTGAACGAAATCAAGAAGGTTTGATGGTTTTCGAAGGATGAACAGTGGCCGGATGTCCTTCGATTGATCATCTGTGATCGTGAGGATTGAGGTAATGTTTCATGGAATTATTGTTACAGAACTCTAATTGGACTTAAGTAGAAGCTAATTGATTGATCAATTGATGAATTCAGTGTCGAATTGATAGGATTGGAACCGGGTCTGATCGCGAGTTAAACGACCCGTTTACTAGACAAACGGGTGAGGGAGACAGCACTGTAGCTGGCGCGTGGGTTTCACGCGCAGCCACTCACGGCGGCGCGTGAGGGCGCGTCCGGCCTAGTCTCAAGGTGAGGTCAACATGACTTTTGATCCTCTCAGGGTAACGAACATTTTGACGTTGATTTCGGTGAAATCGGATATTGTTGCGATAATGTTCCGCGTATCCGAAGTTTTGTTTTACGTTTAAAATACGTATTTAAATCCCAGAAAAATTGGGGAAAATTATATGATGTATTTTGAGATGTTAGTAACCCTCTATAATGATTTTGGACAGGAGTTGTGATTTCCAGATTTTACGGAAAAACGTGCAGCTCGGAAACGGACCGTTTGGACGGTGTGTGTGAGTGGACTTTGTTTTCTAACCGTGATGCATGCATATATGATTTCTAATGCCTTATTATATGATTTTATATGCTTGGGCATGATTTGTGTTTCAATCCGGTAATTTCTCGGTTTTATGATTATTATATTATTATTTTTGGGCAATTTTCGAGAAATTACGAAATTTGGTAAAAATGATGTTTGGACTTGGTTTGTGAGTCCGAGATTAAAATTGGTTGGAAATAATGTGTGGACTCGGATTATGAGTCATGGATTGAGAATGATGTGGTGACTCGGGAATGAGTCAATGGTCAATTTCGTGGATTTACGTGAAAATGGCAACGGAGGTTGCAACGCATGGATTTGCGTGATAATGTTATTTTGGGCATGAGAACCCAAGTGAATAGTGATTTTGACTCGGATTTGGAGTCATTTGTGAAATTGTGAAATTAATGATTTATTGGGATTTTATGATTATTTTAATCAGTCTTTCGGGCACGTTTTACGAGGAACGTGCAGATGATGATTTGGGCTAGGCCCGGAGTTTAAATGATTTCTAAAATGATGTTTTGACCTTGTTGGTGAGTCAATGATGATTTCCGGATTATTCTATTGATTTAAATGTGATTTTAACGGTTTATGTGTAAAAGGTATTTTGGGCTTGAGACCCAGTTGAGAATGACCTTGACTTGGTATGAAGTCAAGATTTGATTGAAATGTTTTGGGATGTAATTCCCGGGATGGTTTTCATTGTGATTGTGATATTCCCAGACGGTCGGTGCCTGGGGGGGAATACCCAGACGACCGGAGCTTGGGGGATGTGATTGTAGGATCGGGAGTTGATCCTATGGTAGTCAGCTTCTCGGATGAGACTGAGCCTGGATGTACCACTCAGAGGTGTCTGATCCTGGGGATGTGTTCGCCCAGAGGTGACTGAGCCCGAGGGGGTTGAGCCCAGAGGTGTCTGTTCCCGAGAGAGTGACTGGATATTGGCCTACGCGTAGTGCAGCACTTGTGAGTAGTGCAGTTTGATTGATTTTGCACTTGTGAGTAGTGCAGATGTGATTTGTGATATTTTATGCACTTGTGAGTAGTGCGGATTGATTGGATTGATATATTTCTTGTGCACTGGTGATTAGTGCTGATTGGTATTGATTGTGATGACGTACTGGTATTGAGTACGGGTTTTTGGTCTTTGTGGCCAGTGATTATGTTTTCACATGTTTTGGCCTGAGAGCCGGGATTTGATGTTTCATAACATGAACTGATTTGGTGAACATGAGTTTTATGGACCAAGGGAAAATATGTTTTGATTTTATCGGTCACTCATGTTTTACGATATGCATGCAAGTTTGTGAAAACTGGAGGGTAAGATTGTATTTTGATAAATGTTTTTCTAAGAGGTCATTTTTGTCCACTCACACCTTTTCTGTTTTGTGACCTTCCAGGCCGTGGTACGACGTTCGGGACTGATCGTGAGGCAGTGACAGCAGCAGAAATCCGCGCAAACATCCCTTGTCTGGCAAGCACTGAAGGGGAGTTTCGGACCTTTAGTTGACTTGTCAGACGGGAGCAGGACCGGGCACGGTTTTTGACGTCCAGTTGGGACGGGTCCTGTCAACATGTCATGTTTCAAGACTCATACACCACAATTCTTTTTTATTTCTATTACATTTACTTTGATTTTATTTAGCTATATTTTATTTAGTTATATAGCTATAATTTAGTTATTTAGCTTTAATAAATATAAGTATATATATAAGTATATAATAAATATATATTACTCTTATACAGTCTCATTTTCGACACACTTCAGATTATCTCTAAAGAAAACGAATTACAACTAGAAAATATAATTATAATTTTTTTTAGAGTTCTATATATTAGAAATTTAGAAATATAAAATAAAAATCTATTTTTTCGTATTTTCATTTTTTATTTAAATTTTAAGGTTTTAGGGCTATACGGACTCGAACCGTAGACCTTCTCGGTAAAACAGATCAAACTTATTATTATCAAAATGATTTGAACTGTTTCAAAGACCCAGCGTGCATTTTTTTGCATTGGGCTCTTTCATTAACTGATATAAATATCGGCTAGTCTACCTTCTTTTTCTTGACAAAAAGATAAAAGGATGGCTCCATGTGTTCTGATTCATTATGTGGATTCAATGCAATCCAAGAGCACTACCAAAGTGTTTCAAAGAAGGGTTATCTTGACTTAGGTCTGCTTCTGGCCTAGATCAACTTAAGTTAAATGGAGGTTTATCGCCCTGCTTGAATCAAATATGAAACTTCATACACCTTAAAGTTCATAAGATAGGACAAAAAGAGAGGTTTTTTGAGGTCCTTATACTCATTATGTCTGGCATTGAATAGATAGAGAATTCACCTTATCAATATCTCAAATCAATGATGGGTTCTATATTGGCAACTAAATGGGCAACCAAATAGGACAAAACCCTTTGTCAGGCTATTGTTCTCTTATTTTGTTCCCTACAAGTCATAGAGTAAGACATCCATTTCTCAATAAGATCAAATATTTTTTTGATTACATGATGGACTCCTCTTCAAAACTTTGGCGTGCGTGTAAACGAGGCGCTCTACCTAATTGAGCTATAGCCCTTGTGATACGTATTTTATCGTGTAGATAAATTCTTGTCAAGATCAATATTACATGATCCAACATTATATCTCTTTGATCTGTTTGATTGGTATTGCTAATAAGTAATATTACATTTATAATCCATCAATGTGATAGGTCTCGTTTGTTTCTCTTTATGATGATAAATGACCTACTTAACTCAGTGGTTAGAGTAATGCTTTCATACGGCGGGAGTCATTGGTTCAAGTCCAATAGTAGGTAGAACTTATTAGATACCAAAGTCAGTGGTATCTAATAAGTTTTTCTACTCTTCTTTATATTTTAAATTATAATTTTTTTTTTGTTTTATTGTGGAATTTTATTCCACTTGATTGTATTTGATTCTGGAACAAAGTTAGGGACAAATAAGAAAAATAAGGCGTATAAACAGAACTTCTGTTTATACACCTTATTTTGCTTATTTGGACGGACTCACTAGTAGATTAGTTACAATATCACATTGATATCCTCTACTCGTGTCCTAGCTCGTCTGAGAGCTATATTTGCTTCAATTGTTTGTCTCTTGCCTTCAGCTTTGCTCAAGATAGCTTTCACTATTTCAAGAGTTTCTTGAGCTTCATGTGGATCAATGTCACTACCCTTCTCCGCATCATTTACTAAAACTGTGATCTCATTATTGCCTATTCAAACAAAACCACCCATCAGAGCCATCGTTAACCATTGGTCGTTAAGGCGTATTCTCAAGATACTGATATCTACAGCTGTGGCAATAGGCGTGTGATTTGGTAATACGCCAATTTGTCCACTATTAGTAGATAAAATAATTTCTTTCACTTTCGAATCCCAAATAATCTGATTCGGGGTAAGTACACAAAGATTTAAGGTCATTTCTTCAATTTTCTCCCCATTTCTAAGTTCTCAAGGTCGTAGCTTTCATAGTAGCTTCATCGATGTTACCTACCAAATAGAAGGCCTGCTCACGCAGGGCGTCTAATTCTCCAGAAAGGATCAATTTAAACCTTATAATTGTTTCTGCTAGACCAACATATTTTCCTGGGGAACCTGTAAAAACTTCTGCTACAAAAAAAGGTTGTGATAAGAAACGCTGAATTTTTCGTGCTCTTGCTACGATTAAGCGATCTTCTTCGGATAATTCATCCAACTCAAGGATGTCTTGAAGTTTTTTGTAATGTTGTAAGGTTTCTTTAACTCTTTGTGCAGTTTCATAATGTTCTTCACCGACGATCCGAGGTTGGAGCATAGTTGATGTTAAATCTAAAGGATCCACTACTGGATAGATGTCTTTGGCAGCTAATCCCTTTGATAGTACTGCAGTAGCATCTAAATGTGCAAATGTCGTGGCCGGAGCAGTCGGTCAAATCGTCTGCCGGTACATAAACTGCTTGAATAGAAGTTATGGACCTCTCTTTGGTAGAAGTAATTCTTTCTTGTAAAGTACCCATTTCGGTACTAAGGGTCGGTTGATAACCCACATCAGAAGGCATTCTACCCAATAAAGTAGATACTTTGGATCCTGCTTAGACAAAACCGAAGATATTGTCGATAAATAGAAGTACGTCTTGTTCATTAACATCTCAGAAATATTCCGCCATAGTTATGGCGGTTAAACCAACTCTCATGCAAGCTCCTGGCGGTTCATTCATCTGACCGTAGACTAGAGCAACCTTTGATTCTGCAATATTTTGTTCATTAATTACTCCAGACTCTTTCATTTCCAAGTAAAGATCATTTCCTTCACGAGTACGTTCACCCACTCCGCCAAATATGGATACCCCCCATGAGCTTTGGTAATGTTGTTGACCAATTCCATAATGTGTATTATTTTACCCATTCCAGCCCCCCCGAACAGTCCTATTTTTCCTCCACGGCGATAAGGGGCTAAAAGATCTACAACTTTAATTCTTGTTTCAAAAATGGATAGTTTTGTATCTAATTGTATAAAGGCCGGCACATATCTATGAATAGGAGATGTTGTGCAAGTATCTACATGACCTAAATTATCAACAGGCTCTCCAAGCATGTTGAAAATTCGACCTAGAGTCGCTTCGCCGACTGGAACACTTAAAGGAGCTCCTGTGTCAATCACTTCCATTCCTCTCTTTAGACTATCTGTAGCACTCATAGCTACAGCTCTAACTCGATTATTTCCTAATAATTGCTGTACTTCACAAGTCACATTAATTTGTTGACCAACAGCATCTCGACCCCTAACTAACAGAGCGTTGTAAATATTAGGCATCTTGCCCGGCGGAAAAGTTACATCCAGTATCGGACCAATGATTTGAGCGATACGCCTTAAGTTTTTTTTTCCCAAGTGCGGGAACCCCAGGACTAGACGTAGTAGGATTTATTCTCATAATAAAGTTTGTCTAAATTTTTTGCCAAAATTACTTAAATAAAAAATAAATGTTCGATAGCAAAACAAGTTAAAGTTAAGTTGACCAGTTAATTCAATAAAAAAATGGGCATTAGCGCTCGATTTCGTTAGTACCATCCAACTGAATCCAATTCAATTGTTTACTTATTTAATTTTTCAATTTCAGTGAATTGAAAAAAAAAAATTAAACCAAAACCCATTTTAAAAATACCAAGTGTATGCATTTTTTTTTTTTGAGAAAGTCTTTTATTTGCCTATCATTATAGACAATACATTCCACATTATCTATGTAATTTGAATCCGAACCCTAATTTACGATTTCTTTTTTCTATCATTGGTCCTTATTTACGATATCAGCATATGGATTTACGCTTATCCCATTTTATTTCTTTTATTTTTAGCTTATTATATTTTTTATACCTTTTTTTTCATGTTTATAGGTGAATTCCGCATATTTTTCTATTTAGGATTTACATATGCAACATATATCACTGTCAAGAGCGAATTTCTTATTATTTAGATATTTCAATTCAAAAAAGTAAGGTATTAGAAACTTGAAAAATAAAGATTGGGTTGCACGATACATATGATAGAGCATACAATAATGATGTATTTGGCGAATCAAATATCACGGTCTAATAATGAATCATTCTGATTAGTTGATAATATTAGTTGATAATTTTGTGAAAGATTCTTGTGAAGGGTTTTATTAACTTCATAATTTATGTCGAGTAGACCTTGTTCTTGTGAGAATTATTAATTGATGAGTTGTAGGGAGGGACTTATGTCACCACAAACAGAGACTAAAGCAAGTGTTGGATTCAAAGCTGGTGTTACAGAGTATAAATTGACTTATTATACTCCTGAATATGAAACCAAAGATACTGATATCTTGGTAGTATTTTGAGTAACTCCTCATCCTGGAGTTCCACCTGAGGAAGCGAGGGCCGTAGTAGCTGCTGAATCTTCTACTGGTACATGGACAACTGTATAGAGTTATGGACTGATGGGCTTACTAGTCTTGATCGTTACAAAGGTCGATGCTACCACATCGAGCCCGTTCCTGGAGAAGAAAGTCAATTTATTGCTTATATAGCTTACCCCCTAGACCTTTTTGAAGAAGGTTCTATTACTAACATGTTTACTTCCATTGTAGGTAAAGTGTTTGGGTTCAAGGCCCTACGCGCTCTACGTCTGGAGGATTTGCAAATCCTCCTGCTTATGTTAAAACTTTCCAAGGGCCGCCTCATGGGATCCAAGTTGAGAGAGATAAATTGAACAAGTACGGTCAACCTCTATTGGGATGTACTATTAAACCTAAATTGGGGTTATCCGCTAAGAATTACGGTAGAGCGGTTTATGAATGTCTCCGCGGTGGACTTGATTTTACCAAAGATGATGAGAATGTTAATTCCCAACCATTTATGCATTGGAGAGACTGTTTCTTATTTTGTGCCGAAGCAATTTATAAATCACAGGTTGAAACAGGTGAAACCAAAGGGCATTACTTGATCGCTACTGCAAGTACATGCGAAGAGATGATCAAAAGAACTGTATTTGCCAGAGAATTGGGAGTTCATATCGTAATGCATGATTACTTAACAGGGGGATTCACTGCAAATACTAGCTTGGCTCATTATTGCCGAGATAATGGTCTACTTCTTCATATCCACCATGTAATGCATGCAGTTATTGATAGACAGAAGAATCATGGTATGCACTTTTGTGTACTAACTAAAGCGTTACGTATGTCTGGTGGAGATCATATACACGCTGGTACCATAGTAGGTAAACTTCAGGGGGAAAAAGAGATCACTTTAGGCTTTGTTGATTTACTACGTGATGGTTTTATTGAAAAAGAACGAAGCCGCGGTATTTATTTCACTCAAGATTGGGTCTCTTTGCCAGGTATTTTGCCCATGGCTTCAGGGGGTATTCATGTTTGGCATATGCCTGCTCTGACTGAGAACTTTGGAGATGATTCTGTACTACAATTTGGCAGCGGAACTGTAGGACACCCTTGGGGAAATGCACCCGATGTCGTAGCTAATCGAGTAGCTCTAGAAGCATGTGTACAAGCTCATAATAAAGGTCGTGATCTTGCTCGTGAGGGTAATGAAATTATTCGCGAGGCTGCTAAATGGTGTCCTGAATTTGCTGCTGCTTGTGAAGTGTGGAAGGAGATCAAATTTGAATTCCAAGCAATGGATACTTTGTAATCCAGTAATCACTTACTGTTAGTTCTCTTAATTGAATTGAAATTAAACTCGGCCCAATCTTTTACCAAAAGGATTGAGCCGAATACAATAAAAATATCCTATTGTATAGATGTATATATTTTTTATAGATACATACTTATATAGATATACAAAAAAATATAAGACTAAACAACTTAAACACTTTTTTAAACGTTTTTTAACGCTTTTTTATGTTGTGTTGGATCCATAATTAATCCTATGGATCCTTAGTATTGGTGTATTCTTATAATTTATAATATTAATATAAGATTTTTTTACAATTTATATATTATTATAATTATATCCCGATCCTGCGTTTTTGAATCATGGATTGAGCCAAGTATCACAACTTCTTCGACCCATCCCATATATTGTCTTTTTCATTATGTGTTAGAATATAAATTGAATTGATTAGTAGGCGAGATTTTATGAAAAGGTTTCTTTATATTCATAGCATAGGAGAAACAACTTAAAAATTAAAAAACCCTCGTTATTTTATTAGTTAATAACCCTAGTGATTAGATTTATATGTTTATTCTGATCGGAATATCCAAATGATTTTCATCGAATGACTATTCATCTAGTGTATTTTCATGTAAATAGGGGCAAGAAAGTTCTATGGAAAAATGGTGCTGATTCGATGTTGTTTGGGGGGGGGGGGGGGGGGGGGGGGGGGAGATGAGATGGATAAAGGCATTTTAAATTGTAGTGGCAAGTCTAATTACAGTAATGTTGATCATTTAGTTGGGGGGGGGGGGGGGGGGGGGTGTTGGTTTGTAAATGAGATGGATAAAGACATTTTAAATTGTAGTGGCAAGTCTAATTACAGTAATGTTGATCATTTAGTTTTTTTTTTTGGGGGGGGGGGGGGGGGGGGGGGTCGGCGGCAGATAGATCCGGAATTTCATATCCGACGACACTTTTTTCGTTAGGGACAGTTATTCCACATATTTTGATATTGAAAATAAAAATTTTGAGGTTGACAACGACCATTCTTTTCTAAGTGAACTAAAAAGTTCTTTTTATAGTTATCAAACTTCTAGTTATATGAATAATGCACCTAAAATTGACAATACTCAGCACGATCGTGACATGTATGATACAAATTCTCGTTGTAGTTGAAATAATCACATTAATAGTTGCATTGACAATTATCTTCGCTCTCAAATTTGTATTGATAGTTCTATTGTAAGCAATAGTTACAATTACGGTGACAACTACATTTATAGTTATGTTTGTGGTGAAAGCATAAATAATAGTAAACGCGAGAGTTACAGTATAAAACCTAGCACAGTTGGTGATGGAAGTGATTTTACGATAAGTTCTAATAATTTAAATGTAACTAAAAAATACAGGCATTTGTGGATTCAATGCGAAAATTCTTATGGATTAAATTATAAGAAAGTTTTAAAATAAAAAATGAATATTTTTGAAAGTGTGGATGTCATTTGAAAATGAGTAGTTTCGATAGAATCGAACTTTCGATTGATACCGGTACTTGGGATCCTATGAACGAAGACATGGCCTCTCTGGATCCCATTGAATTTTATTCGGAGGAGGAACCTTATAAAGTTCGTATTGATTCTTATCAAACAAATACAGGATTAACTGAGGTTGTTCAAACAGGTACAAGTCAACTGAATGGTATTCCAGTAGCAATTGGAGTTATGGATTTTCAGTTTATGGGGGGTAGTATGGGATCCATATTGGGGGAAAAAATCACATGTTTGGCCGAGTATGCTACCAATAAATTCTTACCTTTTATTCTAGTGTGTGCTTTCGGAGGAGCACACATGCAAGAAGGGAGTTTGTGCTTGATGCAAATGGCTAAAATATCGTCTGATTTATATGATTATCAATCAATTAAAAAGTTATTTTATGTATGAATCCTTACATCCCCTACCACAGGTGGGGTGACGGCTAGTTTTGGTATCTTGGGAGATATCATTATTGCCGAACCCAATGCTTACATTGCGTTTGCGGGTAAAAGAGTAATTGAACAAACATTGAATAAGACAGTAACTGAGGATTCACAAATGGATGAATATTTATTCCATAAGGGCTTATTCAATCCAATCGTACCACATAATCCTTTAAAGGGCGTTCTGAGTGAGTTGTTTCGGCTACATGCTTTCTTTCCTTTGAATCAAAATTAGACCAAGTTAAGTTCAAGTAGAGTCTTAATTTGAGTCTTAATTTATTAAAACTTAATAATTTTTTTATGTGTGGTGATAAAATAGTTATTTAATTTATAGGAATCAAAGTAAAAATCCAAAGAATTAATTTGCTCTTTGATAACATAAGATTTAATTGTAGAAAGAGTCATTGTCATTTTTTTTATCTATATTCCTAGTTACTAATACTAACTAGGAGATCTCTATTAAACAAAAAAAGATTTAATTCTTTCTCTTTCTTCCGTGAAATTGGTTTTCAAGGTCTTGCATCTTTCTATATCTTCCCAAAAGAATCCCCCAATAAGAATATTTTTTGGTGGATCATATTATTATTCAAACGAATTCTTTGGGAATTTGTAATAGCTTCCTTCTTTATTAAATATTAAATTTAAGTAACAAGATAATAACTAATAATACGAATAAAAAAAAGGGCGGATTATTATACATATATTTCATGTAGAAATATGTAGAAAGATGAATAGGTCAATTTATTTACTTACATATTTATTGTATGTTATTAATTAATTAATATATATTTAATATTTACTAAAACATATACTTATATATTCCCTATATAAATACTCACTTGGGTATACTTAGTATAATATAAAAATTATATATGAATTAAAAGACATCTTTATAACAATACAAGGATAGGGTTAAAATATTAATTTAACACAATAAATATAACAATAAATAACAAGTACAAATATTAAATCGAGGTACCCATTCTATGATAACTCTCAACAGCGCCCCCTCTATTTTTGTGCCTTTAGTAGGCTTAGTATTTTCGGCAATTGCAATGGTTTCTTTATCTCTTTATGTTAAAAAAACAAGATTTTTTAAATACAATAAGGACAAATCTTATCTATTTTTTTTTTCAAGACTTACTTAGATCATAACATATATATATTTTTATTTTTTTTAGTAGAATATGGTAAAACACGTGGCTTCCTTCGGGCATAAGCTCTTATATATGTGTAAACATGATACATGATATATGGGTAAATGAATTAGAACTATTTTAAAATAGATGGGGGTTGGGGAGAATTTCTGAATGTAAAGTCAATGTATTTATATGTATTAGGAAATCATATGAAAATCATATGACATATAGAAATGAGTGTTATTATTTTAGTTTGTATCTAAGAAATTCACTGAATTACTCTTTGAATTGCCCCTAAATAAAGGTTCACATCATAATAGTGCTGGTTGATGAGAGTTACTTCGGAAACAAAAAAGGAAAAATAAAATTTATTTTTGATATTCTCCCAATTCCAATAAAATGCAACTAGGTCTAGTTATAGTATGAGTTGGCGATCAGAACGTATATGGATAGAACTTATAGCGGGGTCTCGAAAAACTAGTAATTTCTGCTGGGCCTTTATTCTTTTTTTTAGGTTCGTTAGGGTTTTTGTTGGTTGGAACGTCCAGTTATTTTGGTAGGAATTTTATATCTTTATTTTCTTCTCAGTAAATAATTTTTTTTCCCACAAGGGAACGTGATGTCTTTCTACGGCATTGCATGTCTTTTTATTAGCTCCTATTTGTGGCGCACAATTTCTTGGAATGTAGGTAGTGGCTATGATCGATTCGATATAAAAGAGGGCATAGTGTGTATTTTTCATTGGGGATTTCTTGGAAAAAATCGTCGGATATTCCTCCGATTCCTTATGAAAGACAATCAATCCATCAAAATAGAAATTAAAGAGGGTATTTATGCTCGCCGTGTCCTTTATATGGAAATCAAAGACTAGGGGCCCATTCCCTTGACTCATATTGATGAGAATTTGACTCCACGAGAAATTGAACAAAAAGCTGCTGAATTGGCCTATTTCTTGCGTGTACCAATTGAAGTTTTTTGAAACAAGGAACTAAAGAACGAATACTTTGCAAGAGAAAAAATGATCACTTTTTTTCTATAGCACAACTTAACTGAAGTTTCTTCAGAACGCTTATTTAAGCAAAAAAAAAACGTTATGAAACAATTATAAAACTAAATTGTTTGTGTCCACAATTTTTTTTTTCAAATATTTTATGTTTTGATAGAACTCCCGTTCTTTTGTCTCGAAATCTGACTACTCTTAATTTAAATTAAATTTGAAGTGGGCTCTTTCTTATTCTATTTCTGTATTTTTTTCTAAATTCAAGGACTAACTGCTATACTGAATCACAAATAAAAAACCGGAAATAGATTCGCGGGCTCGATGACTTGTAATAGAACTTATGATTGATATAAATATTAATATCGTATAGAGTCGACTAATGAAGTGTATTCATTAAAAATAAAAATATTCACAGATGAAAAAATGGCAAAAAAGAAAGTATTAATTTCCCTTCTATATCTTGCATCTATAGTATTTTTGCCTTGGTGGATCTCTCTCTCATTTAAAAAAAGTCTTGAATCTTGGGTTACTAATTGGTGGAATACTAGGCATTCCGAAATTTTTTTGAATGATATTCAACAAAAGTGTATTCTAAAAAAAGTCATAGACTTAGAGGAGCTCCTACGTTTGAACGAAATGATAAAGGAATATCCGGAAACACATTTACAAAAGCCTCGCAACGAAATCTAGAAAGAAACAATCCAATTGATCAAGATGCACAATGAGGATAATATCCATACAATTTTACACTTCTTGACTAATATAATCTGTTTCGTTATTCTAAGTGGTTATTCTATTCTAGATAATGAAGAACTTGTTATTCTTAACTCTTGGATTCAAGAATTCCTATATAACTTAAGCGACACAATAAAAGCCTTTTCTATTCTTTTATTAACTGATTTATGTATAGGATTCCATTTGCCCCACGGTTGGGAATTAATGATTGGCTCTGTCTACAAAGAATTTGGATTTTCTCATAATGATCAAATTATATCCGGTCTTGTTTCTACCTTTCCAGTCATTTTAGATACAATTTTTAAATATTGGATCTTTCGTTATTTAAATCGTGTATCACCTTCACTTGTAGTGATTTATCATTCAATGAATGACTGAAAAATGATCGAAAAATCTAATTATAATATTTGTTACTTTGTACATAAGAAAAACATTTTTAATTGTACTTATTCTTTCTACCCACCCAAGGGATTACTCCAATATTCCAGTTAAATTATTTAAGTAAATAGCAAAATTATAGATAGGGAACTATACTAGTGACCTACCTAATTTTATTGTAGAAATTTTTGGGATCAATCATTGGACCATGTAAACAAAAAATACCTTTTCTTGGATAAATAAAGAGATTACTCGATCCATTTCCGTATCGCTCATTATATATATAATAACCCAGACACCCCTTTCAAATGCATATCCCATTTTTGCACAGCAGGGTTATGAAAATCCACGAGAAGCGACTGGCCGTATTGTATGTGCCAATTGCCATTTAGCTAATAAACTCGTGGATATCAAGGTTCCGCAAGTGGTACTTCCGGATACTATATTTGAAGCCATTGTTCGAATTCCTTATGATTTGCAACTGAAACAAGTTCTTACTAATGGAAAAAAAGGGTCTTTGAATGTAGGGGTTGTTCTTATTTTACCTGAGGGGTTTGAATTGGCCCCTCCCGATCGTATTTGGCCCGAGATTAAAGAAAATATAGGAAATATGTCTTTTCAGAGCTATTTCCCCACTGAAAACAATATTCTTGTGATAGGTCCTGTTCCAGGGCAGAAATATAGTGAAATCGCCTTTCCTATTCTTTCCCCGGACCCCACTACTAAGAAAGATGTTCACTTCTTAAAATATCCTATATATGTAGGCGGGAACAGGGAAAAGGGTCAAATTTATCCTGATGGGAGCAAGAGTAACAACAATGTATATAATGCTACAGTAGCTGGTATAGTAAGCAAAATAGTACGAAAAGAAAAGGGGGCGGGGGGTACAAAATAACCATAGCAGATGCATCGGATGAACATCAAGTGGTTGATATTATCCCCCCTTGACCGAAACTTCTTGTTTCCGAGGGCGAATCCATTAAACTTGATTAACCATTAACGAGTAACCCTAATGTGGGTGGGTTTGGTCAGGGAGATGTAGAAATAGTACTTCAAGTGCCACTACATGTCTAAGGTCTTTTGCTCTTCTTGGCATCTGTTATTTTGGCACAAATATTTTTGGTTCTTAAAAAGAAACAGTTTGAGAAGGTTCAATTGTCCGAAATGAATTTTTAGATCTGCGGATTTATCAACATCAAGTTCTAAAAAGAACCCGGTTTTGGTTGGAAATTATGTTATGTAATTATGTATGATCAAACAAATTTTGCTTGTTTATATTCTTTATTCTACCGTATTTCGGGAATTACTTAATACCACATTACTGGTCATAGTATATATATTGTGAAGAAGAATGTTTGTTCTTACATAACTCCTCTTTATTTCATTTCTTTGTTTTTTCAATCCAAATTGAAACTGCATGATATAGAATTAATCAAGAATATGAACCTAATCAAGAAAGAGGGGGTAGGTGTCGTTGAGTTCTTATGTTTTCATGTCTACAACTCAGTTCATACGATTATTACAGGGATGAACCTAATCCAGAATATGAACCAAAAAAGAAAATACCAATTAAACCGATCACAAGAATACCAGCTACAATACCTATTATCCAAAGAGGAATCCTTCCAGTAGTATCGGCCATTTCTCCTACTTTCCTCCACATTTTATCAAGTGGTCGTGCTAGAAACATAAACAACCATAGATAATTATGAGATGATATCATTCCGAATAGAATAAAAGAATTCCTACTATGTACTCTCTTTTTTTAATTAAAGAAATAATTTGAAAATAAAACAGCAAGTACAAAAATGAGTAATAACCTCCAGTAGAGACTGGTATGATTCCATTCAACACTTTGTTCGTTCGGGTTTGATTGTGTCGTAGTTGTATGATTCAGATTAGGTTTATCGTTGGATGAACTGCATTGCTGATATTGACCCTAAAAAAGAAACGGTAGGTACATCTAGTCTGTGAACAGTTAACCATCACACTGTAAAAATTGGATAGGTTCTATCTATAGTCATTGGGGCCTCCTAAAAAGATCTACTAAATTCATCGAGTTGTTCCAAAGGATCAAAACAGCTGGTTATTAATGGAATTCCTTGTCGGCTTTTTGTAAAATACTCATTTGGACGAGGGCTTCCAAATACATCATAAGCTAAACCCTTGCTAACAAATAACCAACCCGCAATAAATAAGGAAGGTATAGTAATGCTATGAATGACCCAGTATCGAATAATGGTAATAATATCATTAAAAGAACGTTCTTCTGTGCTTCCAGACATGTTGAGCTCCGCATATTTTTGTACAGTCAGGGGGGGGGGGGTCGATTCAGTAAAAGGTGAAATCAATAAAAGGAAATTCACTGAAGAAAAACAACCTTTGTTAGATCGTCAATATTGTACCGAGGGTGTCTTTAGAGTATATCAAATAAGTATAGCTATCCATCTTCTGACACAAGAATGCAATTTAAGAATCAGTATAGCTATCCTTCTTCTTACACAAGAATGCAATTTAAGAATCAGTATCGAAATGAAGTGTTAAATAATTTATTTCTTCTTTTCTTGTTGCTTGTCGATGTAGAATTTTGTGACATTTAATAGAAAATTCCCAAAATTATTGTAGTATAAAGATAAGGTGTTTTTGCTTATGTTAAAGATGATGAATTGGTAAATGTCACAGATGATGAATTGGTTTCTTACTTATGTTACTCGATTTTTCTTAGTATCGTCTATAATAATGGATACATTAAAAAAATTAAATTGAATTTAGCCTTTTAATTGTTTGGTATTTTTGCTTATCCTCGTATCTTTCAAAAATGTAAACTTAGGGAAATGCTTTAGAAACATATGTATAAAAAGAACATATTTCATTTAGCCTTTTCATGCTTACTATAACTAGTTATTTCGGTTTTCTACTAGCAGCTATGACTATAACCTCAGCTCTATTTATTGGTCTGAGCAAGATACGACTTATTTGAAATTAATTAAACGGACAATTCATAAAAAATCTTTCTATGGTAGTTCATATATTCTAGGGGTGGGCACGGTTCGGTACGGTAGAGAATTGATCGATACCAAAACCATACAATTTAATTTTAATCAGTACGGTACGGTTCGGTATTCCATATTTTGAAAGTGAAACCAGATCGTACCATACCAATTAAGTTCGGTATGGTTTCGGTTTGAACCAAAATTTTGTAGAGATATGAAATATTATTTTCAACCCTCTTCTCGACCAAAATGTTTTTCACAAATATATATAATTCGATTCAACAACAATATCATCAAGTTATCAACACATTAACAAATTAAATCAACATATAATCTAAGATTCTAAAAGATAAATAATCAAATCACATCAAGCAATATTGAACATACAATCCAAATTTCAATCTGCCAAGCATCTTCAAGTCATCAACACAAGTCAACATCATCATCGATATACCCTTTTGATAAATTTATTCAATTTTGGGTTATTAGGTCAGAATTCAAGGTTTTATAAATGCCCATTTGGAGTTTCTGTTTAATTTTATCTTTTATTTCAAATTGGTATTATTGGGTTCCAATTGAATTGGCATTTGCTGTTTTACTTATGGATATTGTTTTTTCAATCCACAACTTTGGTGCGTCGACTTGGTCTGAATACAAAAAGTGTCTTACATTGTGGGGTGCAATGATATTCCTTGGCAGCTATTTTTACTTTGATGGTTTGCATGTTTTGATGAAATTTTGATTTTTCAAGCTGGCTACTACTTGATTTGTGATTTTTCCTTTTAGGTTATGTGGAGGGTGTTTAATAGAATATAGGCTTGTAGGTGAACTGAGGCTTTAGATAGAGTAAAATCAGTGAGGTTATCTATAGTTGTTTTTTATTAGCTATGGTCAATCCTATACTTTTAGTATAGGATTGACCATAGCTAATAAAAAACAACTATAGCAATAAGAAATAAATTTAATTATTAAAAAAAAATCCTAATTCGGTACGGTATTGATACGGAACGGTTTTCAAAATATCGATACAGAAACCATACCGAATTATATCAGTACGGTTTCGGTACAGTACTAAACATACAACGGTTATACTATTCGGTTTTTTTCGATATGATTTGATTTGCAACGGTACGGTCTCAGTATTTTGGTTCCATGTGCCTAGCCCTAATATATTCTACAGTTCCTTACTGTATCAATTTCCAAGCGTTGGCCATTGAGTCAATACAGATTAATATTTAAGGATAAATATTACCTCCCCTTTCCCTTTTCAAAACAAATTGAAATGATTGAAGTTTTTTTATTTGGAATCGTTTTAGGTCTAATTCCTATTACTTTGGCTGGATTATTTGTAACTACATATTTACAATACTGACATGGTGATCAGTTGGACCTTTGATTAATTAGCATCTCTTTTTTGATTGACCTCCTACTCCTACTTCCTTTATTTAATCTGCAGGAGGTCGGATTAAGATTGTTGTTCAATTAATTCAGTGTAATTTTTTACCTAACGCGATTAACAAGAACATGAAATCACGCTCTGTAGGATTTGAACCTACGACATCGGGTTTTGGAGACCCACGTTCTACCGAACTGAACTAAGAGCGCTTTATTATCACAATAAATATTTTGTAACCCCAATCCATCTTCCATCATAAAATAAAAGATTTTTTATGTATTTCCAATTTTTCTAATTGATCACAATTGATTCTGCATTATTGCTCAGAAGATAAGTAATAGGTAGGGATGATAAGATTTGAACCCGTGACATTTTGTACCCAAAACAAGCGCGCTACCAAACTGCGCTACATCCCTTTCAATTGGTCTACAATGTCATTGTAGAGAATCCCTGTCTTGTTTTCCACACTCCATTGATATACACAAATTATCCAGTCATTTCTTCTTTTTGGTCTCATATATTATACAATATAATATTAATATAGTAAAAGACTTTTTTCTATTTTAATTATGCTATGTAAAGTATGAAAAAAATATGAAACCTACCATAAAAAATTAAGATTTTTAAGGAATTTCCGGCGGCGGGGGAATTTTTTTTTTCTTTTAAGAAAAGTAAAATATATTTTGTACATTTCAATTTGAATTAGGGATTCTGCATACAAATACACGAGGTCGGTCATTTCCAGGGGGGTTGTTGGGTGTGTGGAGAAGAAAATTAGAAATACAATCAAATATCTGTAACTAATCCCTACCTTTCCCTTCTTTTTTTCTTTTTTTTTTTTTTATTATAACACGTTATAAAAAAAATTAAGAAAAGAGGTTTTGCCCTCAGTGAAACTATGAACTCTAGCCCAGACCAAAATTTAATTAATAATTAATAGTAGAGTGGAAATGAAAATTTGATGGTTGGGTCAACAATATCATACAAGATACTTAATTGAAAATGAAATACTATACAGCAATTTTAAATTATATATTTAATATAGTTCGAAATCATTATATTACTTATTATTACTCTATTGATTGCAAAAAAATTTTACTTTCATAATTTGATTTCGAGTTACTTGCTTCTTTTCGGCCCTTGCTTCGGATCGGAAAACTAAAGAATTGAGTTAATCAAAAACCAAAGGAGTTTCATGGCCAAGGGTAAAGATATACGAGTAACGGTTATTTTGGAATGTAACATATGTGTTCGAAATCTTGTTAATAAGGAATCTATGGGTATTTCTACATATATTACTCAAAAGAATCGACATAATACACCGGTCGATTGGAATTAAGAAAATTTTGTCCCTGTTGTTACAAACATACGATTCATGGGGAGATAAAGAAATAGATTGAATTGATCGCTCGTATGTGAGTCTTCTAAGGAAGATGAAAAATTACATATTATATATAACATAACATATATTTATTTAAATATAAACAAACCTAATCCTATTTTGATCGGATCCAACATGATGTAGAATTAAGAAATAGGGTTAGGATTTTCAGGATAAGGAATAAACAAACTATGTGAGTCTTCTAAGAAATAGGGTTGGGATCTTTTCGTAGGCATTTGCCTCCGATCCAATTGGGGGATCGAATTGATTATAGAAACACGAGTTTAATTAGTCGATTTATTAGCGAACAAGGAAAAATATTATCTAGACGGGTGAATAGATTGACTTTAAAACAACAACGATTAATTACTATTGCTATAAAACAAGCTCGTATTTTATCTTCGTTACCTTTTCTTAATAATGAGAAACAATTTGAACAAAGGGAATCAAACGCCAGAACTACCAGGTTTAGAACCAGAAAAAATAGGCACACTCTTCAATTGAATAAAAAAAAATTACAATCCAAATTCAAATGTGGATTGACGTTTTTTTTTTTGTTCAAAAATAGAAAAATCGAGGTTTGATTTTTGTGTCGTAGGAAAAAAAAATTGGAGAAGAATAAATATTTTTTATTAAATTTGTTTCTTCATTTTGATGACTTTATATATCATATTTTATCATACTAATTTCTGCTCTACCTTCCCAGAGTTCATTCTACAGGGAACTCTATTTAAACTATTCCAACAGATTCCTTCCAATCTCTTTATTTTATGATCTCGTTGGGAATCATATAAAGAAAATTCTGATTTAATATTGCTATTTGCGCAAGTATTTTACGATTAAGAAGCAACTGTCTCTTGTACAGATTGTTTATTAATATGATATAACTTAAGTATACTTTATTATCGCGAATTACTGCATTTATTCGAGTGATCCACAAATGACGAAAATCTCTCTTTTGTCTACCTTTATCCCGATGAGCCGAAACCAAAGATCTTATTTTCTGTTGAGTAATAGTACGAGTAAGTCTTGAATGGGCCCCCCGAAAGGTTGATGCAAATAAACGAATTTTTGTTCTACGTCTTCGAGCTATATACCCTCGTTTAATTCTAGTCATTGAATAAATGAATAAGGGAATTTTTTTACAAACAAGTCCTTTGAATGTTGAACAAATATAGATATGCATTCACTCATATAAAATAGTATCAACTCCCCTACCATTGCATATTGGTACTTATCGGGTGTAGAATAGATCTGCTTCTTTTTGTTCCTACGAACAAAACAGTTTCATTATTACTAAAAGTAATTATTACGAAAAGAATTAAACAAATATAAATCCTTTACATAAGATAATCCACTAAACAGAGGGTCTACAACATAGTTTTTTCTAATGCAATAAAGTTACATTGTGTTTATTTTTCGTTGATAAAGGGGTATTTCCATGGGTTTGCCTTGGTATCGTGTTCATACCGTCGTATTGAATGATCCAGATCGTTTGATTTCTGTCCATATAATGCATCTAGCTTTGGTTGCGGGTTGGGCAGGTTCGATGGCGCTATACGAATTAGCAGTTTTTTTATCCTTCTGATCCTATTCTTGATCCAATGTGGAGACAGGGTATGTTCGTTATACCCTTCATGACTCATTTGGGAATAACCAATTCATGGGCTGGTTGGAGTATCACAGGGGGGGGGGGGGGACTGTAACGAATCAGATTATTTGGAGTAATGAAGGTGTGGCCGGTGCACATATTGTATTTTCTGGCATGTACTTTTTGGCAGCTATCTGGCCTTGGGTGTGTTGGGACCTAGAAATATTTACTGATGAACGTACAGGAAAACCCTCTTTGGATTTGCCTAAAATCTTTGGAATTCATTTATTTCTATCAGGGGTGGCTTGCTTTGGTTTTGGTGCATTTCATGTAACAGGATTGTATGGTCCTGGAATATGGGTATCTGATCCTTATGGACTAACCGAAAGGGTACAATCCGTAAATCCAGCATGGGGTATGAAGGGTTTTGATCCTTTTGCTCTGGGAGGAATAACCTCTCATCATATTGCAGTAGGTACCTTGGGCATATTGGCGGGTCTATTCCATCTTAGTGTCCGTCCACCTCAACGCCTATACAAAGGATTACGTATGGGAAATATTGAAACCGTCCTTTCTAGTAGTATTGCTGCTGTTTTTTTTTTTTTTTTGCAGCTTTTGTAGTTGCTAGAACTATGTGGTATGGTTCAGCAACTACCCCGATTGAATTATTTGGTCCCACTCAATCTCAATGGGATTAGGGGTACTTCCAACCTGAAATATATCGAAGAATTGGTGCTGGGTTAGGTGAAAATCAAAGTTTATCTGAAGCCCGATTTAAAATTCCTGAAAAACTTGCTTTTTATGATTACATCGGCAATAATCAAGCAAAAAAGGGGGTTATTCAGAGCGGGCTCAATGGACAACGGGGATGGAATAGTTGTTGGGTGGTTAGGGCATCCTATCTTCAGAGATAAAGAGGGGCGTGAACTTTTTGTACGTCATATTCCTATTTTTTTTTAAAACATTTCCGGTTGTGTTGGTAGACGGAAACGGTGTTGTTAGAGCCGATGTTCCTTTTAGAAGGGTGGAGTCAAAATATAGTGTCAAACAAGTAGGTGTAATTGTCGAGTACTATGGCGGCGAACTCAACGGAGTCAGTTATAGAGATCCTACTACTGTGAAAAATATGCTAAACGTGCTCAATTGGGTGAAATTTTTGAATTAGATCGTGCTACTTTGAAATCCCATGGTGTTTATCATAGCAGTCCGAGTGGTTGGTTTACTTTTGGACATGCTTCGTTTGCTTTGCTCTTTTTCTTTGGACACATTTGGCATGGTGCTAGAATTTGGAGCATTCCAAAAACTTGGAGATCCAACTACCAGAAGACAAGTAGTCTGATACAATATTGCTTTGTTACTTGTTACTTTTCATTTTTGTTTTCTTTTTGTGATTTGATTTTGATATAGGGCACTGTATAAATCTTGATTTGAAGCACTGCCTTTTCTTTGAATCTTGTTCTTTATTTATACGGGAGACAATCCCAAATAAACAGGTATGGAAGCTATAATTGTAAACCACGATCGAATCTATGGAAGCATTGGTTTATACATTCCTTTTAGTCTCAACTCTAGGAATAATTTTCTCCCTATCTTTTTTCGAGAACCGCCTAAAGTTCCAACTAAAAAGGTGAAATGATTTTTCATTATCTCAATTGACAGTAATGATCCTCCCAATATTGCGAGGATCATTACTTCAACTAGTCCCCGTGTTCCTCGAATGGATCTCTTAGTTGTTGAGAAGGTTGCCCAAAAGCAGTATATAAAGCGTACCCAGTAAAATTTACAACTAAACCAGATAAAAAGAAGGAAACTAGGGTTGCTGTTTCCATTATTATATAGTTTTAAGACATTATATAGTTTTAAGATTACAATGGATCTAATAAGATCATTTATTTACAACGGAATGGTATAGAAAGTCAACTGATCTTACTGAATATAAAATATTTTGGCTACACAAACCGTCGAGGGTAGTTCTAGATCTGGTCGCCCAAAACGAACTAATGCAGGGAGTTTATTGAAACCATTGAATTCAGAATATGGCAAAGTAGCTCCCGGGTGGGGAACTACTCCTTTGATGGGTCTCGCAATGGCTCTATTTGCGATATTCCTATCTATTATTTTGGAGATTTATAATTCCTCCATTTTACTGGATGGAATTTCAATGAATTAGATTCACAATAACCATTAACTAGCTTTTTCAATTCAATACTTCAATACAAATTGAACAGTTTAGGTTTCTGATTTTTATCCCATTCTATTTTGGTAGTTTGATCGTGGAATTTCTTTGTTTCTGTATTTCCAGAATATGAGTATGTGACTTGGTATAATTGATCCTATGAATAGTACAGCGAATGGGCATGTTATCTTGATAGAGATGGTTTTACTTCATCGGATATTCATTCTAGTATCTGGAGCACGTAATACATGAAATAGATTATAAAGTATTAGAACTATGATTCATACTTAATAGTCAGACCTCGTAGCCGGACTTCCATTTTTTTTCAAAGAGTTAGAAGTTATAAATATAAAGATTTTTATTCTTTCAAACTTTTGCTTATGCTTAGTTTGATCAAAGGACAAAGATTTCTTTGGATTTTTAGTTATTATATCTATTCATTGAATAAGTGATAATCCAATGGTTCTTACTCAGGGAATTTTTGAACTTAGTTTGAAAGGGTTTTGTTGAATCATCGTGGTTCTAGTATGAATCTGAGGTTTTAATAAATTCATAGGGTCTTAACAAGAGAATTCCTATCAATAATAAAGAAAATAGTAGTAAAACCGCATTACACATAACATAAATAACAACAAAGAAAATAATAGGTAATCTTGAAGACTCAAGAGGCTTATAACAATTAATATATCGACGAATGAGCCGACTTGATTTTTTGGCATTATAACCACAAAGAAGATCTTGCGGATTTTTATCCTTTCGTATCTTCAGAAAAATTTGAATCATAGAATTAATAAATTTCAAACTTTCTATTGCACACATCCGTTAGAACTAGTATTTTGGTGTGTCTGTTTGAGCCATACTAGACGAAATTTTCATATACGGTTCTCCAGGGGGGGGGGGGGGGGGGGTGGGGGGGCGGGGGGTTGTGGTGTCTCATTGATTTACCTATCTCAATAAAATCTGTGATTTGTTCGAAGAACGTCTTAAGATTCAGGAAATTGCCGATGATAAAACTAGTAAATATGTTCCTCCTCGCGTCAACATATTTTATTGTCTAGGAGGAATTACGCTTACTTGTTTTTTAGTACAAGTAGCTACAGGGTTTGCTATGTCTTTTTATTATCGCCCAACCGTTACAGAGGCTTTTGCTTCTGTTCAATATATAATGATTGAAGCTAATTTTGGTTGGTTAATCCGATCAGTTCATCGCTGGCTGGCAAGTATGGTGGTCCTAATGATGATCATGCACGTATTTCGTGTTTATCTCACCGGTGGCTTTAAAAAATTGCGCGAATTGACTTGGGTTATAGGTGTGGTTTTGGGTGTATTGACCGCATCTTTTGGTGTAACTGGTCAAAATCATAATCATCTTGAAAACAGTGGAAACATTTTCGTAACTATTGTAACTCAAATCAAATCAGTTATTTCTCATAAATCATCTCAACAACGTCCATGTCCGGAGAATAGTTTCAACAAATCCATTTCCACAAAACCATCATTGAAATAGTGTCTCTAAACACTTCATAAACCCAGGATTCTTCGAATCCTATCAAATCCACAACCGGGTCTCATGCCCAAAATATCTTTCATAAATCCCATAACTGGGTCACAGCCCGATATATCTCACGTTTGACTATACTGTAAATCAAACCATAAATCAACTGGGTCATACGCCCGAAAGATATTTCTAAATTCAAAAACCATTTTATTGTTCAAATCATTTTCCAAATCCCAATAATCAAAGGGGATTTCCAACTGGGACTCATGCCCGAATCTCGATGTCACACATCTCCGTGAAATTCTTCAAAATCGTAAATCAAATCCTCGATTTCACGCATCTATGTGAAACCGTCAATCATATAATCACATGTACGTAGTATACTCGGTCTAAGACCAAATATCAAATAAAACATTAATCTTGAACTACGTACAATATCGTAGAAAATGCGATATAAAATATATTTAAATCATATGCACTCATGGCATCTCAAATCATGTATATAAGACATATAAAACAGTTATGCATGCATCATATTTCATAAAACAAAGTTCACTCACAGACCATCCGTGCTGCGCTTGTGCAACCTACGTCGTAAGCCACTCCGGTACTAATCCATACTCTCCGGGACATCCGAACCTGTTCAAATTATATTCAAAGGTCACTATCAACCTATACAAGTCCATATCAAAGACCCTCATACATCCCGAAACGGTCAACGTGTCCCGAACACTCTTTCCGAGGATAAAAACCCCTTAATGACCTATCAAATGATCTCTGATCGACCTGAAACCACCACCATTGGATTCGGAACGTCGAAACCTTTTCCGAAAGACATTCATGCCTACGATGACACAACCCATCCCAATCTGCCCGGGATTACTGTGGAATGTGCCATGCTCCCGTCTGACACGAGGTGTCAAACAGGGGATAACCAAAAGTCACTGCCCAAACGGGGCTTCCAGAGTGCGCGAGGATGGATGGAGGAGGCGTGCGATGTCCCGATCTCTGCTGCAGTCACTTCCGTAATCAACCTGAAGGGCATTAAAACCAATAAAAGCTGCGAGTGGACGAAAATGAACAAGTTCATAAACACATTCATAAAGAAATTTATGCGCTTCATTAAAACGTATGAATGCATCGAAAACCAGTAACCAAAACATTTGTTCAACCAAGCCATTAGGGCTTTAGCCCAAAATCGTAACTCAAAAAAAGTGTGGGAACTCAGCCCAAAACTATAGGATACCAAATCCGTAAATACAAAACCAAGTGGGCCACCGCCCAAATCCATAAACATAAATCCAACCGAAAAACCATTTCATAGATCCAATTGTTCATATTTACCACATTACCATCTCCGGCATCCCAGATGCCTAGCGTCCCAGACGCTTGACGTCCCAGACATCATATCTCACGGTATAATAAGCAACGCCTGCTACCCGGGGTCTCGCCGGGTCCATATCTCTGACATCCCAGATGTCTGGCGTCTTAGACGTCTAATCAAAGCAATCCTGCTCCTGAGTCACTATACGGTCTGGTATCTCCGTACAATAACCCCTCGAAAGCAATGCACCGTGACTTCCCCAGTGTCCCAGACACCTGGAGGAGACCATCACATATCCTCATATCAAGATGGTATATGGAAAACAATTTTATCAAATCATTTCACCACATTCAATGGGCCCTGCCCGAAATCTCCATAAAACATCACAATTCCATTTAGGGTCCCTGACCCGAAATCACATTTATAAAACATAGGGTCCCTGACACGAAATCACGTTTACAACCCAACTGGGCCTAATGCCCGATTCTATAAACCACTGGTCCCACGGCCCAAATTCATAAATCAACTGGGCCCCTGGCCCGATTTCGTAAACAATTGGGCCTCAGGCACGATTTCATCAAGCAACTGGGCCCCCAACCCGATTACATAACTCAAATGGACTCCAAGTCCGAGGTTTCCAAAACAATTGGGCCTCAAGCCCGAGTTCATCTTTCCAATTTCAAAACCATTTCATCACATCATACATGAAACCACAAGCACGTAAAACCACAATAAAATCATCAGTCTCGATATGCCTGCAATACGGAAAACATCTCGAAATACGTGCAACATACCGAAAATCAATAATCACAATCATCATTATGGAAATCACGTATACGAAACATATAACACATTTAGGCATGCATAGTATTTATAAGACCAAAGTCCACTCACAGACCGTCCAACGATGCGCCTCGATATGTGTGCCATAGGCCTTATTGGGACATACTCACGCGCGGTGAACAGTGTCATCGTCTACCTCAGTTCAGATCGTCTACCCCAGATGTTCACCTGAGCAACCAATTCGATTAACAACAGCTAATTTGTGATTTGCCATTTTTAAACTCTAGTTTGAATTTTTCGGAAAATGGCTTACCGTCGTCCTTGTGCACTTCCATGGCCACTATTAACTCTGTCTTAACCTCCCTAGCTTCAAGCAAACCTCCAAAATCGTCCATCAGTAGTGAAACTCGACCCACCATTTTGGAATTCTCAGAAACAGAGCGCACGACATCACTTGCCCGTTTCTTCCACCGCACACAGCGGCCCTCCACGGTGGCACCAAAACATTCCTCATCATCCACACATAATTTTCTGCTCACACGCCATGGCTAACAGGTGAAGTTTTGAGGTTCAATTAAAGGATGGGTTTTTTGTGTTCTTCACGGTTTTGGGAGATGTCGAGAGAGAGATGAAGTCTGATAAGAAGATAAAGGAAAGGAAGAGATGAGATCAATGGCACAAATTCAATCTTGAGTCAAATGGACGGCTGAGATTAAAAGACGGATAAAATCATATTTTAATTCATTAGTGGAGGCATGATCCAGGTTTTAGGGAGTGTGGGGATGAGTGACAACTTGTCACTCATCCAAGGGTCCAGATTCATCGATCACTGTTCACTAATTTTAATATTATTTTAATCGAAATCTCGGTTCGTTCGGTTAATCGATTTCGTTCCCGTGACCACAACTTCGTCGTCGAACTTCCGATTTTGGCGTGCCTCCTGTCTATGAATTCGTATCGACTCGATCTACGTAACGGTCCTTGGCCCTCGTCCATTGGACCTCCTAGGTCAAAAGTTAACATTTGGCCTCTTTTCAATCAAATTACAAAAATACTCTTCCGAATGTCATAACTTCTTCCTCGAATGTCAGAATCGGACGTGCCACCTGTCTACGAACTCGTGACGTCCCGAACTACGTCACAGTCATTGGTCAAATTCCATTTGACCTCCCGAACTAAAAGTCAATATTTTGCCCACGCCTAGGGAAAAAACGATCATTTTGCACATTTCGTCCGATTTCACTCAACTAATCCCAGATTAGTCATTCTAAACCATAATTAATTAATAGTTAATCCCGATATTAGGGACGGGTCGTTACAATCTTCCCTCAAATAATTTCTTCCTCGAAATTCCAACTATCCTTATTCCACATCCACCTCGTGGAAAACAAATTTGGCCTCACAACACGTGTACACTTGTACAACCACTAACCAACACAAAAATCGTCTGCACTCAGACGTCCCATCACGAACTCACCTCGTACCGACTACACTCGACCACCTCGAGTGCAATTGATCACCTGATCCGGGTTAATACCATTTGACAATTCCACCATTAGGCTGACTCCTTCAGCTTGACAGTTCCTTTCAATCACTAATACATCCTGTCATCTTCTCCCATAGGGAGTCACCAAATCTCACATGTCAGTCCATGCTGACACTGCCAGCCAAACTGTCACCACTAAGCTTTACCACCCTAGTAAAGCTCCAATCAACAACCAATCAGTGGCATGACCTCGTACTCAACTCCCTCAATGTAGCGTATAATCAACAACAGGACCTCACCTCGTAGGTCAAGCTCAATCCTGCGACAGATATCGATCTCAATGTCCACAACTGTCAATTCCCTCAGCGATCCAAGACGCTGGTAAAGTCACAGCGTGATAACATCACGCAAAGCAACTTGTGGTTACACTAACCACCAACTCCCTTATCCTGAGTATACGTATACCAAAATCTCACTCAATCGGGTGGTGTAACTGAAACACATTGATCACCAGCCCAGCAGTGATCACACATCTTAACACTAGGGTTTCACTAGCCATCCATGGCTAAGAGCACCTGCTCACACAACCACTGAATCCGCCAAAATCACTCTGCTCAGTGCACAGTATTCGATGTCTAGCTCACAATCATAACCAATCCAATGATATCGGAACTAAGCCGAATACCAACATGTTCATCCACATACCCCTGGTACATCCCACGTACCGTCACTAGGCACCACTCAGCCTATCCAGTATCGATCCTCGTACAACGTACAGGGTACGTACATCCATCCACTAACCAACCTGCAACATAGCTTGTGGCTAAACACGCTTCGATTCTGGGGTCCAACTGTCTAATCCAGTACTAGACAAACCAAACACTCCAACTCATCACCTACCACGAGTCCCATGGTCAGTTGACCAACATCACAAAGTCTACTCCCAATCACGTTATCCAAAATGTACCAATCCAAGCACGCCCACCAAGGCGTATCCAGTCATACCAAATGAGCATCTAATCTCACTCACGTCTATCGAGACGTACCAACTCCGAATCTATCGGATACTCGCTCAAACAATTTCTATATCACATTCGATTGACCTCGAAAAGAAGCCAATCCCATCATTAACAAGTCAAATCTTCGAGTCAATTCGTAAACATTCCAACTCGCTTGAGTACCGTCTCATACCGGATTAACTTCGAAAAGAAATTTAATCCAACCATTCCCATATCCAAATATTTACGACAGGGCAATAAGCTCTTCACTTAACCTGATCAATAAGATCACAATTCAAAACCATCACCACGTCACCCGACCAGTAACATCACGATCCTAGATCGTCACAATGCCCTATGTCCACAACATCACAATCCAGATCCACCTAGGATCCACACATGCTCACTTAGCTAAAAATCCACCAGAAATCTGATCGTAGGGCCTTACACCCTCTTTGAATCCTTCGTCAAATTTCCCTTGGTGGAAATATGACCTCGCTTTTCACCACCCAAATCCAGAATTAAACACAACTCCTTGGGTCCAATGACCCAAAGCCAATCATGGGTCTACCAACCAATACACACTCAACGTATTAGTAACAATAATCAACGTCTGCCACGGGCAGGAATTAAGAAGTCACCCCCAATGACTTTAGAATACCTATCACCAATGCGGAAATGAGCACTCCTCTCGTCTCCTCAATCACAACTCTCCTCGAATCTGAAGTTCCAACCACGTTGGAAACAGACATACTCCAACGAGATGTCAAGTCCAACCACTGGAATTCCCACATCCTCAACTCACTTGGACAACCACGTGTCCGCAATCAATCCATTACTCAGACCTCATGTTCGCTCATAACCGTTTACGTACATCCAGAAGGATGTCATTCGTTATTATCTCGTTCTCATATCCCAACCTTTACAAGTTCAACACTCGGTTTTCTAAGTTGTTCACAATTACAAATCCCCCCATCTATACCACCAATGAATTTCCTCGTTTTCCAATTCAGTAATTTCCTTGTACTTTCTCGGGATATTAGAAACGTACAATCACACCAAACTCGGAGTTGACAACAACTCCCCAAATCCACTAATTCTCATGATGTAGGGGACGTCATCCCAAGATTCCTCAAGTCTCAATCATACCTTTTTATCCACTCATCACTTGTCATCTCAACACTGTTGGGACTTATCCCAACACATCATAATCTCCGTTGGATCCCATCCAGTCCATTACTCAACCACTATTGAATTTCAAATACCGAACATATAACCATCATGACGGAGTCACATCCCAACTCGTGGCTCATCGTCATCACAATCACCGACACCAGCACACTAGCATCAACACTAGTATCAGCACGCAGTGTGCAAAGCAGGCAACCCTAGATCTTTGCTCATACCGAGCAACGATCCCATACCTCTGCTCAAATTGGAGAAACTATGTCTCCCTCGTACCCAACAACATTGGGTACCACCACTCTGACAATCCACATCAGGATAATGAACGTTCCCTGAACGTCCCCTGATTCTCAACTACTATAGCCACACCAAAAACCCTCGATAGCCAGTCATCTCCACACGACTGTCGACCAACAGTCATCGCTATCGAGATCCGTATCCACACATCACACTATTATCCGGTCTAACTCGGAATTCCATATCTTATCCCATAACCGTACCCATGGATCGAATCCCATAGTTCTGACTAGACACACTAGAGTCATCCACATGGTCATCCATGACCTTAGTCGCTCTTCGCAGCACAAGTTCTCATCCACAAGTCACAACTAAGGTTCACCTTTCCAATCCATCATATACTTGGGTTCAACAATCACACCCTATGGTTCCTCCGAACCCAACTGTCCTCTGCAGTAAAATCCACAACCTGACCGACCCCGCGGTCTAGACATCGTATAGACATCAAATCCAATCCTACCATCAACTCAACGTGGGTTACACCACTAAGGTCATCGGCTAACTCTGATGTACCAACATCCCTCACACTAGCAATCATCGCTAGGGTTCCCATTTTAGACCATTACTCAACTGAGGTTCACATTGCCAAATCATTACTCAAATGGGGTTCCTCGAACTCAGTTGCGCCCAGCAGCACAACAATCTAATATCACTTGACCGAACCGACGATCCCACATTACCAGTTCATTACAAACAACCCCACTTGGGTCGAATCACATTAATACACGGCGTATCGGGCCAATCATACTCTATCCACTATTCAAACCCAAAAACTATCTATCAGGTTGATAACGAACTGCAGTCCAAAGAGACATCACACCCTCAACCTATGCGCACAAAAGAGCAAACCTGATCTGATACCAATTTGACGCGACCCATCCCAATCCCCCCGGGATTACAGTGGAATGTGCCATGCTCCTGTCTGAAACGAGGTGTCAGACAGGGATAACCAAAAGTCACTGCCCAAACGGGGCTTCCAGAGTTAGCAAGGATCGATGGAGGAGGCGTGCGATGTCTCAATCACTGCTGCAGTCGCTTCTGTAATCAACCTGAAGGGCATTAAAATCAATAAAAGCTGCGAGTGGACGAAAATGAACAAGTTTATAAACACATTCATAAAGACATTTATGCCCTTCATTAAAACGTATGCATGCATCGAAAACCAGTAACCAAAACATTTATTCAACCAAGCCATTAGGGTCTTAGCCCAAAATCGTAACTCAAAACAAGTGTGGGAACTCAGCCCAAAACTGTAGGATACCAAATCCGTAAATACAAAACCAAGTGGGCCACCGCCCAAATCCATAAACATAAATCCAACCGAAAAACCATTTCATAGATCCAATAGTTCATATTTACCACATTACCATCTCCGGCATCCTAGATGCCTAGTGTCCCAGACGCTTGACGTCTCAGACGTCATATCTCACGGTATAATAAGCAACGCGTGCTGCCCGGGGTCTCTCCGGGTCCATATCTCTGACATCCCAGATGTCTGACGTCTCAGACATCTAATCATAGCAATCCTGCTCCTGAGTCACTATATGGTCTGGTAGCTCCGTACAATGACCCCTCGCAGGCAATACACCGTGACTTCCCTAGTGTCCCAGACACTTGGAAGAGACCATCACATATCCTCGTATCAGATGGTATATAGAAAACAGTTTTATCAAATGATTTCACCACATTCAATGGGCCTTGCCCGAAATCTCCATAAAACATCACAATTCCATTTAGGGTCCCTGACCCGAAATCACATTTATGAAACATAGGGTCACTGACTCGAAATCACGTTTACAACCCAACTGGGCCTCATGCCCGATTCTGTAAACCACTGGACCCACGACCCAAATTCATAAATCAATTGGGCCCCTGGCCCGATTTAGAAAATCAACTGGGCCCTTGGCCCGGTAATATAACTCAAATGGGTCTCAGCCCGATTTCGTAAACAACTGGGCCCCTGGCCCGATTTCATCAAGCAACTGGGCCCCCAGCCCGATTACGTAACTCAAATGGACTCCAAGTCCGAGGTTTCCAAAATAATTGGGCCTCAAGCCCGAGTTCATCTTTCCAATTTCAAAACCATTTCGTCACATCACACATGAAACCACAAGCACGTAAAACCACAATAAAATCATCAGTCTCGACAGGCGTGCAATACAGAAAACATCTCGAAATACGTGCCACATACAGGAAATCAATAATCACAATCATCATTATGGAAATCACGAATACGAAACATATAACACATTTAGGCATGCATAGTATTTATAAGACCAAAGTCCACTCACAGACCGTCCAACGATGCGCCTCGATATGTGTGTCATAGGCCTTATCGGGACATACCACAATCACCGGGACTTCCAAACCTGTTCAAATTATATTAGAGGGTCACTAACCTCTTCATTAACCTCCTATTAAGGCCCTGTAATTTTCACGAATTTTTAACTATTTTTAAACTCGATTCAAAACCTTCGGACGTTCAGAACAATATCGAAACGGTGTCCGATCGACACGAAACCAATCCCAAAATGTTCGTTACATTGAATAGATTAAAAGTCATGTTGGATGTTTCCCCAAAATACCCTCCACGCGCCCCCATGGGCCGCCGCAAGCGGCTGCGCGTGAAGCCCACGCGCGGTGAACAGTGTCATTGTCTTCCTCAGTTCAGATCGGTTCATACCGGTTCGGTCCAACCGAACCGGCGTTCCGGTTCTCCTCCATTTTCAGTCCAATTTTGGTCCTTTTAATTCCTATAGATTTTTCCTACTGATTCCAATCGATTTATGACATCAAAACCTGAAATTAGGGACTGAACTGTACCTCTCCGATCGACCATCCAAGTTTCCAATTTCCTCCGCCGTCTCCGGCCACTTCAGGTCACCTTAGACCTTGAAACCACTTTAGATCAACTCCTGGAAACTCCCAGATGCTCACATGAGCAACCAATTCGATTAATAACAGCTAATTTGTGATTTGCCATTTTTAAACTCAAGTTTGAATTTTTCGGAAAATGGCTTACCGTCGTCCTTGTGCACTTCCATGGCCACCATTAACTCAGTCTTACCTTCCCTAGCCTCAGGCAAACCACCAAAATCGTCCATCAGTAGTGAAACTCGACCCACCATTTTGGAATTCTCAAAAACAGAGCGCATGCATCACTTGCTCGTTTCTGCCACCGCACACAACGGCCCTCCACGGTGGCACAAAACATTCCTCATCATCCGCACATAATTTTCTGCTCGCACGCCATGGCTAACAGGTGAAGTTTTGAGGTTCAATTAAAGGATGGGTTTTTTGTGTTCTTCACGGTTTTGGGAGATGTCGAGAGAGAGATGAAGTCTGATCAGAAGATAAAGGAAAGGAAGAGATGAGATCAATGGCACAAATTCAATCTTGAGTCAAATGGACGGCTGCGATTAAAAGACGGATAAAATCATATTTTAATTCATTAGTGGAGGCATGATCCAGGTTTTAGGGAGTGTGGGGATGAGTGACACTTGTCACTTATCCAAGGGTCCAGATTCATCGATCACTGTTCACTAATTTTAATATTATTTTAATCGAAACCTCGGTTCGTTCGGTAAATCAATTTCGCTCCCGTGACCACAACTTCGTCGTCGAACCTCCGATTTCGGCGTGTCGCCTGTCTATGAATTCGTATCGACTCGATCTACGTAACGGTCCTTGGACCTTGTCCATTGGACCTCCCGAGTCAAAAGTCAACATTTGGCCCCTTTTGAACCAAATTACAAAAATACCCCTAGACTTCCGAACGTCATAACTTCTTCCTCGAATGTCAGAATCGGACGTGCCACCTGTCTATGAACTCGTGATGTCCCGAACTACGTCACAGTCATCGGTCAAAGCCCATTTGACAGCCCAAACTAAAAGTTAATATTTTGCCCACGCCTAGGGGCAAAACTGTCATTTTGCACATTTCATCCGATTTCACTCAACTAATCCCAGATTAGTCGTTCTAAACCATTATTAATTAATAGTTAATCCCGATATTCGGGACGGTTCGTTACACACGATTCCTCAAGCTCTAGTCAACGGCGGTCAACGCTAACGTCATGCTGACATCATCTGCTGATGTCAACCTGATAGGTCTGACACCTGTCAGGTCTAACAAGTTGCCACGTGGCACACATCACTGACACATCAGCTTTGACAACCTGACACATGGCCATGTGGTACCACCTCATTGGTCCACGTGGTTTGGTAATGTTAACGTGGACCTTACACGTCACTTGACACGTCATCTAACACCCTTTGACACGTTGCCACATGGCACCACCCCACTAGCCTACATGGTGTGACCTGTCTGACGTGGAACTGCCACGTCACTGCTAACTTGTAACGCCCCGAAAATTCAAAGAATGTAAAATATTAAAATAATGTGAAAAATGACGTTTTTACCCTTAGAGGGATGTGGCTAAAAGTTGACTTTTTGTTTAGAATACTTTTTGTACATTTTTCAAGGACCGTTGTGTAGGTTTCGAGACGCTGAATCCGTAGACAGGTGGCACGTCGAAAACGGAGCTCGGATGAAAAAGTTATGGGTCTGGGAAGTTCAGGGGTAAAATGGTAAATTGCGACAAAAACGGTAAAATGGTAATTTTAGGCAAGGGACTCAAACGGTGCAAGTGATTGAATCTTAAATGGTTTAATTTGCTGATTCAATCCACTTTAATTCAGCAGGTGACACCTGCCATTTTAAGAAGATCATTAGTGGCACTTGGTTGCTGTGTTGTACAATTAGTTAATTTAATTAACATTATCATATACTGTTCAGTATCATGCTCATGTTCGACAAAACACAGAGAACACTCTTCCTTCACTTTGATCAATTCTCAGCAGAACAAAGGCAACAAGTGAAATTGATTGAGCAATTCAGTGTAATCTGGAGAGAAAAACCGAAAGGGAATAGACAAAACCCAAAGAAAACCATACTCGGAACACCCGAAAAATCACCCAAAACTATAATTGTCGAATTTGATTTCTTAGATAGTTTCGATTGCAATTTTTGTGATATTGAGCTTTCTGGGAGCTAAACGAAGAGAACCACATCAACTGGAACGAAAATTGATGGTGAATTGACGAAGAACAGGCTCTGCGATTTATTTGAAATTTGGAGCTTGAGTTTGATTACTTGGAGTTAAGGAGTCGTGAAATTGATTTCGAATTTGTGTTTATCATGGACATAGAATGCTTCCTGCGTGATTAATTGAAGAGAACAGGTCGATTTTGGGTAGAACCCGATTTAGGACCCGTTGGATATCCATGTTGAGTCGAGGGATTTTAGAGTTTGTTTCACAAAATTAGGGTTACAGATCCCTACCCTATAGAGAATAGATGAACATGAGTGAAAAAATGAATGAAATTGAGATCGAATCGAGGGAGATTGCACCGGGTTTGATCGCGGGTTTTCGACCCGTTTGCCAGGAAAACAGGCGAGAGAGATAAACTGTAGCTGCACTGTTCACGGCGCGTGGCCGGGAATCTCACTTTGGGTCCAACATCAATTTTGATGCTCTCGATGATACGGACCTATTAGCGTTGGTTTCGGGTCAATCGGATGTGAACTTAGAGTAGTTTTGAATACCCGAAGCGTATAGGTTACATTTAAATAATATTATTTTATTCCGACGATTAGGAAATTTGTACATGGGATTATGTGATAAGCTAGTGATATTTTATTACCTTTTTGACAGGCCCGAATATTTCCAGGACGTCGGAAGAGAACGAACAGCTCAAAACTGAACAATCTGGACGGTGTGTAAGTGGACTTTTGTTTTCTACCCTGAATGCATGCATATATGTTTTAAATGCTTTATGATATGATTTGAAATGATTTGGCATGATTGATGTTTTGATATGATAATTTCCGGATTTTTGGAGTATTATATTATTTTATATGCTTTTGGGCACGAGTTTCGAGAAACTCTTGATATTATTATTTTGGGCGAAGGCCTGGGATTTGAGCTTGATTTTGACTCAGATTATGAGTCTGGAACTAGATTTGATGGATTTGTATTATAATTGAGACTGTGATTGAACAGATTTTCCTGAAACTGGTTTACGGATTTTGAAAAATGATTTTGATATTAAATGCAACTGTTTTTCACTGATTTTCTTGATGATGATATATTGTGGTTATTAGGGCTTTCGGTGTGGAATATGTTTCCCCCGAAGTGCACCCTGGAGATAACGCTCGCCTCTGGGATGGAAGTGTTTACCCCAGAGAGGTCACGTAGCACGGTATGCTGTCGTGCAGCCGAGGGAGGCTCGACTCAGACCAGATGTGTTGGATGATATGGAGGTCAGTCGGTGATATGTTCACGACGACCTGGATTGCCGGCTGGTGATGTGTTCACAGCGGCGGATGCTCGGATTTTGAGCGGTCCTTGAGCCTATTGATTTACACGCGTTGCAGGGATAACATGACGATATATTGGACCTGGAATAAACAGACCGTTGCGTACTGAGGCTAGTATCGAGGCAGAGGAATAAACAGACCATTGCGTACTCAGACACTTTGCAGCGTAGGATTTTGATCCCTACTTGTAAATATTACCTATGCTCTGTAAACCTGTTGACTAGGTGAACGGTCTCGGAATACTGAATTATCCCTTTTCTGACAATGTTTATCGTTTGTTATGTTCTATATGTATATATATTAAACCACTTTTAGTACTTTCAAGTTATTGTCAGACGGGAGCAGGATCTTTCACGATTATCGAGGGATAATCGGGATGGGTCCTGTCATAACTGAACCTAACAGCCTGCCACGTGTCACTCTCTGGTTGGCACGTGGCTTGACAAGTCTGACAGATGATGACGTGGTAGATGACGTGGTAGATGACGTGGACTACCACGTCATCTTCTTCTTTTAAATGGGTCGACCCATTTGACTGTAACTGGTAGATTTGACCCGCGACCTCGACCTGGCCGTATCTCAACCGTTCGGCCACCATTTCCCCTAATCTTTCTTCCTACATACTCGTATCTAATCTAGAATTCGATCTATGGCCTCAGAATCGAGAGAAAATCCCTAGAAATTACATGTCAAATCCAAACCTTCACCACCAACTTTCCAGCCTCCTTCTAGGACGGTTCCTCCGTCCTCAATCCATGTTTTTTATTGTCAGACACTCGTATGGACCCACAGAACACCAACTAAGCTTCAGAACGTCTTCCAAACATCCAGAAATTGAAATTCCAAAATCAACATAAATGGGTTTACGAGTTTACCTTGGTTTCTGGGTTTCCAGCCACTGGTGTGGCTTCTCTGTCCTTCCGCTGTCTCTATCTATCTCTCAGCCTCACTCTTAGCCTTCCTCAAGCAGCCCAGTTGCTGGTTCGATTGAAAGAAAATGGGATAGGGATGGTTTTGGGTTTTTGAAATGAAAGGGGACAAAAGGGTGATGTGCATGTATGTAAAATGGAAAAGACATACCACGTAAATCTGGCCCATTAGGCATGAACACAAATATCTCGCCCAAAAGAAACAAACGTCAATATGCCTCGTAAATCATGTAATCGTACCACGATTTGTTCTAGACCTTTTATTTTCCTGTACGATGTCTGATTTCGATGTGCTGCCTATCTACGAACTCGTATTGTCTCGATCTACTTAATGGTCCTCGGTCTTCGTACATTAGACCTCATGGGTCAAAAGTTAACTTTTTCACCATTTCTAGGGGCAAAATCATCATTTTACCCCGATCGTTCCATAATTCTCAATTAATCTCGATTAATCAGTAATTAATTCTTGATAATCCATCATTAACCTTAATTAATCTCATAAATTCGGAATGGGTCCTTATATTAAGTGTATCACCGAGGAACAGTGAGGTGAAAACTAGCCAAAAATGAAGGTATACTTTCTTAATTTCTAGTTTTCCTTGTTTTGGGATCATGGATCCCGTCTAGAGGTGAATTAAAGCATGATAGTCGAAAAAGGAATGAAAAAGATTTAAAAATGAGTGATTTATGGCCGGGTTGAGTCGCATGGGTTGGATGCTGCATGCAGACTCGTGGGCTGACCAGGCTAGAGCTTGAAGGATACTGTAGCTGGTGTGTCGCTCCCTCGTGTGGCCACATCATGTGGTGCGTGGCTCCCATGCGCGATTATTTCATGTGGTACGTGGCTCCCACGTGCAGTCACTTTATATGGTGTGTGGGGGCACATGGCCCATCATTTGAGCTTTCGTCCAATACGGAACTTTGAGTACATAATCTTTCTTTTGCAACAGTATAATTTTCGAGGCGATCAGATATTGTCTCGGGACAGTTTTGACTATCCAAAAGCTTATGTATCGCTTTTAATTCATTTAAAAATCCTGGAAAATTATGGGATTTAAGTGCGAGTCAATTCGGATGACTAGTGACCCTTTTAAGTGATTTTTGACAGGAGTTGGGATTCTCGGATTTCACAAGGAAACGCGCAATGCGGTTCGACCACACGTACGGTACGTGTGAGTGGACTTTCTTTTCCCTAAATCCTATGCATGCATTTTTATATGGTTTTACATTTATTATGTGGATTACCTAATGATTACTTAAACATGAATTTCTATGGATTTTTTTATGATTTTACAGTAATTGCAACTTTGCACGTTTTACAGGGAAATTATAGTATTGTGTTCTAGTTATGACTGAGATTTTGGAAATTAGTTTTTTTTTTATAGTGTATATGACTTGTTTATATGATCTCGGTGGTGTTGATGGATTGGGAAATTTTATATGAATTTATGAATAATTTAATGGCTCATTTTACGAGGTTTTTGGTATACTTATGATTTGGGCTTAGGCCCGGGTTTTGAGGTTTGATTTTGGTTTTGGTTTCTGAGTTGGAATCTGGATATGGAATGGTTACATGGTATGGTATGTGACTACTGAAAATATATATATATATATATATATATATATATATATATATATATATATGATGGTGCCTGTTGGTTAGTAGTCTCAAACGACGATGCAGGGGCTTCCGATCTTGAGACTAGTATGATGTATGGTTATGGATTTCAATATGTGTGATTGTGATGTGATTGTATGACCTTCCTCAAGTTGTGGTTGATGGTGTCTCAGACGTCCGGAGCCGGGTTCTGTTTCCCTGAGACTCGGGCTACTAAACAGACGTCCAAAATCGGGTTTTGTTTTCCTAGGATCTCCACATGCAGATATCCAGAGCTGGACTCTATTTTCCTAGGCATGTTTGAGATGATGATTCAGTTTACAGACATAGAGGATGGGTTAGTTGATATGATAGGTTGACTCGATATGATTAGCTAGCACAGTGTGGTTGGTTCTGTGTGATTGGTATGACTATGCATTGGTTGATTCACCATGGTTGTTGTGCATATGCTTGGGCTTGAACGTATGTGCATTGGTACTTGATGTGTGTTGACACCATATCTGACCAGACCCACTGGGCCGTATACTTAAAGCCCAGACCCCGCTCAAGGCCCAAAACTACCATACTTACAACAGCCCTAACACCGGACCTAATGCGGGATGCCACGTGGAAGCGTATCCACCCTCGATTTACGTAACACGTGTCAGCACGTAAATCGAGAAGCATTTGTCCCACATCGGAACTTTGGAAATTGAACATCCCCCCTACCCATACATAAAGGGTACACATTTCCCAATAAAGGTAACTAAGTTTTACTATTACTATTACTCTACCGAACTTACCATTTACTGCTTCCTCTTACGAACAAAAGTAACTGACTTGATCGTCGGAGAGCCTTAGGCCGGCACCACACCGGTGCCCGTACTAACGGAAACCCGCGATCCACTTGAGTTGACAGGTCACAAGAGGGACACGCGTCATTTGGTGATTGGGCAACGAGTACTCGGCAGTTGGAATATTTAACGCTTCAACAATGTGAGTTTATACTGGACAGGTTTTCTGAAATTTCTAGATTTACTTATTAACGCACGTATTTGTGTATTGTTGTCTTATTTGTAAACTTGACACATGCCTAGTTTTATAAATGGAGGGAAATTAGTATGTTTTCGAATTATGTTTTTAAACCTTATTTTCGTCCACTCACACATTTTTATTGGTTTTTAAGCCCTTCAGGACCGCTGCATGGAAATCGATACTACTTGCGGAGCAGAGGCATGAGCTCATGAGTATACAAGTATCCCTTGTCTGATAGGATTTCGAGAGTTCCGTTGGTATTTTAGGTTGCTTGTCAAACAGGAGCAGGACCCAATTATGTTTTTAAAAGTGTTTTTCGGGTTGGGTCCTATCATTTTAAGTTAAATTTAATCAAATTTTTAGAAAGTATGAGGTGGATACTCTAACGAGTTAATGCTAACTCATTTATTTAGTGGGATCTAATAATAAAAATATTGTTTTTCACTAGATTACGACAATTAAATTGATAGAAATATCGTTTTCGATATCTTCACGCTCAACAAAAAAAAATATTCGAAATTTAGTCCAAAATTTGAAATTTTTGAATAAAATTTTAGGAAAAATTTGAAGTACCCAATAATATTTGTATAAGACTAATATTGTATCATAAAAATTGAGGTAAGATTTTTTTCCTTTCCTATTTTTAGATCAAGATCCTTAAATATGTATATATTTATAAAAATATTATGGATATTTTTTCTCTATTTCGTAGGTTGCATGTGGTGGTTGTTTTCCTCTTGATCCATCCACTTTCGAGTATTGTACTAGTTTATCTTCTCGGTCTTAGCATTGCCACCTGGGGAGACTGTCTAATTAGCTTCTAATGGGAATATACTAGCTTTAATGAATTAATCTTATCTCATTCTTTAGTAAGCGATGAATGAGCACTCCCTATTAAATCCAAAAAACTTCTATGGTGATGCAATCAAATGAATCCATTTAGGGACCAATTTGATTTTGTTATTTCTCATTAGGAGTATTTTATGCTGTCCGTAGGTTACGTGTGGTGGTTGTCTTTCCTCTTGGTCCCTCCAGGCTATTCTACTGAGTGGTCTTTTCGTATAGTCCCAACGCTGTCACCCAGCGCACTTGTAATCTTTAGCTAGTATGCAGAAAATTATTGTTAATATACTTTTATATTTTTATAATTGAATTCCATTAAAGAAAAGAAACAAAGAAGAATAGGGGATAACCTGAAACCTCACAATAAATATTAGCAAACAAGCATAGAGAGATAATAAAAACATAACCAGCTAGATCAGCAACAAAGGAGAAATACAAAGAAGCATAAGAAGCATAACTAAAATGGGATAAACCTATTTTGGCCTATAATCATGTTCGTAAGATTAGGGGGAAATTTGGTAGAATGGATTCGAGAACGAACTATATTAATAATCAACTGCAATATCATAGAGGGGGATTTTCCTTCAATTCTGAAGATCCAAGCATTTCGCTCCCGCTAGATACAGTACACTATAGCCCCAAGAACCACTTTTTTTACTATCGTACTTAGAGACTTCCCCCTTCCAGATAGAGGAGATATCAGCAATGAAGGAAGGCCATGTGACATGACCCGCCCCGATCCCCCTGGATTATCATGGGTCGTACCTACTCCTTTCAATCATCGCGTGTCAGACTAGGGATAAACTCGTCACTCACTCGGGGTCCATCAGAGTACGCCAGGATCGACGCTGGCATCTGATTGAGTACGCCAGAATCGGCGGTGGCATCTGATGTCTCGATATCTGCTACAGCCCGCATCCGCGATCAACCTGAAGGGTATTAAAATCATAAAAGCTGTGAGTGGACAAAATAAAAATTTATTAAAAACATCATTTATCGAAAAGGCATTTATACCCTTCACGTAAAAGCATGCATGCATCATAAAACAGTTATTTCAAATACTTTATCGGAAGTAAGACGTATTGCTTCCCAAATCAAAACACAGTAAAATATGCTTCTTAATTGAATTCATCATCTCAGTAAGGTCTCAACCCAAAACCAACATATACGGGGCTTCTGCCCAAAACCAAATCAAGCAAACTAGGACGGAACCTCGGCCCAAATCATCGAACACATGGGAACACATCCCATGGGAACTCATCCTAATATCAGTCACGATTCTAATCCTAGCACATGTGCATATAGCTCGGGATCGCTCACAATCCTAGCATGTCGTCGTGAACACATCACACGTTGCGACCGTCTCTAGATCATCGCTAACACATCATCGATCGATCTCAGAGTATAACATCAGCACTCCTAAGTCGAACCTCCCTCGACGATTGCTTCTCGCGGTTGCTCAACAACAGGTGCATCATGACCTTTCCAGAAGTAACACATCTGCAGTCCGGAGGCGAGCTTCATATCATCGGGGACTCACCCAAATGCCATCATCAATAGAGCCTCAAAACACGGATTATCACTAAATGAGTCACATCCCGAAAACTAGTGTCCTACGACACTTCACATCCCAAGATTCCTCGAATCCTATCAAATCCACAACTGGGTCTCATACCCAAAATATCTTTCATAAACTCATAACTAGGTCACAGCCCGACTTATCTCACGTTTGACTATACTCTATGTCAAACCTCAAATCAACTGGGTCATATGCCCAAAAGATATTTCCAAATCTGAAAACCAGTTCTCATTTCCAAAACACTTTCAAATCATCGTACAATTGGGACTCATGCCTAATCTCAATTTCACGCATCTCGGTGAAATCCTCCAAAACCGTAAATCGGTTCCTCGATTCACGCCTCTCCGGGAAACTTTCAGAATCACATAAAACACAAGCATGTAATACACTTGGTCGAAGCCCAAACATCAAATAAAACTTAAATCTCGAACTACGTCCAATAACGCATTTTCCTCCGAAAATGCCAAACAATTCATATTCAAATCACATGCTCTCATGGCATCTCAAAACATGCTCTCATGTCGATTGTCTTCGATTCCGGCCACCTCCTGCCTTGAAACCAGCCCATTGAACTGGTCTCAATCCTTAGAACCTGCTAGGATCAATCCAAACCTTCAACAACATCCAAAATCCCATTTTCAATTTTTGAACTAAAACTGGATTTACGGTTTACCTTTTTCCTGCGACTCCACCGTCGTCCATGGTGGTCCTGCCACCTCCTCGCCATCACTGTCTCACCCACAACCTCAGTCTCAGTCTTTTAGGTTTCCTCAACCAAACCAGCAAGGGAGGGGATAATTGGGTTTGTGGGTCTCTGGTTCGAATGAAACGGATGAGGATGAAGGGGGTGGGTGCATGTATGTGGGGGTGATAGGCAATGGATGAGTGACACTTTTCACTCATCCATTGGGCCTAGCAAAAATATCTAGGGCCCACTCAAAACAAAAGTCCACTCGTCTCGGAATTCGTGCAATAGTACCCGAAGCTTCTGTGAACAGTAACTTTCCCGTCGAGTGTACTATTTCGACGTGCCATCTGTCTACGAACTCGTATTGACTTGATCTACGTAATGGTCATCGGTCCACGTGCATTTGGCCTCCTAGGTCAAAAGTTAACTTTTTACCCTCGTCAAGGGGTAAAATAGTAATTTCGCCCTGAACATCCGACAATCCTCGACTAATCCCCGATTATTCTCACTAATCCTCAACTAATTCTTAATAAATCCCAGAAATTTGGGACGGGTCGTTACACCATGGTTGTCTAAGCCACATGGCACCGCGTCATCTAAGAATTGCCACCCAAATCCCTTCACTGTAAAAGCAATCAAAGAAAATGTTGTTATAGGAGTCCATAACAACATCATATAGAACACAAAGAATGTGTTAGTGGTTCGAGAATCTTCCTACACGATAAAAAATTACGAGTCGAAGCCTAATAGCCAACGAAAGTATGAAACTAGCATAAGGGATAGAGGAGCTAAACCAACCAACAGGAGTACCAATATTCCTACAAGCAAATGAGGAAGAAGAAAATATACGATTGTTAGTCAACAACCATCTAATAGAATCAGCATGAGTAGGGCACAGTGCAATGCTCAAGGAAGCCTCTAGTTAGAACAGATATCAGGATTAAGGAATAAAAGCCAACACTAATGATCTTCGGCATCTAAAACATCACTCAGGCAAGAATGAGGCCCAAATTTGAGAAGGAAGCCAAACTAGAGCCAAAAGAACTCCAATTGTTCAACCAAGTAAATATAAAAGAACCATTCCCCACAAAAAAAACTTGATATATGGTTTAATAGCGGGCCAAATCTTGAGCAGGTTTCTTCAATTCCAAGAGCATATTGAAGAAGGAGATATAGACCAAAAGCATTTTCCCTGAAGAAAGTAATCTTTAACCCAATCTAAGCACAAATTGCCCCATAAGTTCAAAAGAAGGAACCAGATATAGCGATTCATGAGGGCCCAATTCCACATACACGGAGATTTAAAACCACCACTCTACTAGCAAAAGATAAGTCAGGGTGCTCCTGAGACTGGATTCTCCTCTCAATGTTTTCCACAATAGGGGAGAAATCAAGGAAAGAAAGGTTGGAAGTCATAAGAGGGATGCCTAAATACCTCAGAGGTAGAGTAACGATACTGATTCTAGCAAGCTCCTAAAGATGAGTCTTAGTATGGTAATCAACCCTAGCTAGAAAAAAAACTACTTGTATTCAAATTTGGGACGAGACCAGAGAAGTCAGCAAAAAATCCGAGACTTTCTTTAGATTTGATAACGTCCAATTTATATGTATTTAATACCCTTCTTAACTAGGTGTTATGTTATGTTTTCTTGTGAAATTGTTTTGTGATGAGTTTAGTTTATATTTTATAGATAATATGTCACGACCTGACTCTCCTAGTATGCTATTGTTCGCTTTGGGCTCATGCCCTCTCAGTTTTGTTTCTGGCAACTCACATGCAACTTCTCAGGGGGTCACCCATCTTGAGATTACTCTAGCCCAATCTCGCTTAACTTTGGAGTTCCAACCAAACCCGAAGTCAGTGAGCTCCCAAAAGGCACCGTGCTAGGAAGATACGTTCTCACACATATAAAGCACTTCATCTTCCTCCCCCCCCCCCCCCCCCCCAAGTGATGTGGGATTGTTCACCAGTCTTACTTCCCAAGCGCACGAGTCTTGCTCATCGGTATTGCTTCCCAAGCTCACAAGTCTTACTCACCGATCTTGCTTCCCAAGACACGCGTCTTATAATCCACCCACCTTAGGGCCCAATGTCCTCGCTGACACATTTACGATCAGAGTTTATCTCTAATACCATTATGTCATAACCTGGCTCTCCTATTACCATATTTTCCTCTTTAGGCCCATGCCCTCACGGCTTTCATTCTGGGAACTCACACGCAACTTCCTAGTGGGCCACCTATCTTGAGATTGCTCCAGCCCAATCTCGCATAAATTTGGAGTTCCAACCAAACCAAAAGTTAGTGAGCTCCCAAAAGACCTCGTGCTAGGAAGATACTCACCCACACATATAAGGCGCATCCCCCAAATCCCCCCGAGCAATGTGAGATTGCTAACCATGCATCCAAGGCATGGGTCCTCACAATCTACCCCCTTGGGGCTCTGCGCCCTCGCTGGCACACTCAATTCCGGTCGGGAGTTGGGCTTTATTACCAAATTGTCACAACCCAACCCCTCTTCCAATAGGATATTGTCCCTTCTGGACTCGCTGGTCCTTCCAGCTCCGCCCGTCGGGTTTTGTTCCCGAGAGCTCACGTGCAACTTCCTAGTGGGTCACTCATCCTGTGAGTGCTCTAGCACCAACCTGCTTAACCTTGGAGTTCCTACCAAATCCAATGTCAATGATCTTCCAAAACGCGTCATGCTGGATATAGGCGCGCCCATACATATAAGGCGCATCCCCCATATCCCCTCGGACAATGTGGGATTATTAACCATGCCTCGAAGGCACGGGTCCTCACAATATTAATCCTAATGAAGGCTATGAAGTTAATCTGATGATATGAAAGCCAAAAGAACTGCCGAAGTTGAAAATTACTGTGCAAAACATCGATACTCTTTTGAATGTCGTAAATTTCTCAGGATGAGCTCAGAGATGTGCTTTAAAATCTTGGGAAGATTTGGAAGTATAGTTTTTGGAGAATTTTATGGTTCATGATTCTGACTTTTTAAGAAGATGTTATCTCAGTTTTCGTATCAGAAGGTCACCTAGAAATTTCTACACAGTTTTTTTATAAATAACGTCACAACTTACAAAACTTGGAAAGTAACTTTTTGGATGGCTCAAGGACGTTTTGGGCACTTAAATTGTGACGCCTCGGAAATTCGAAAAAGGAAAAATTGGAAAAATTGAAGGAAATGACGATTTTACCCCTAGTTATTAGGGCCGAAAGTTGACTTTTTGATCAGGACCTTATTTGGACTTTCCGGAAGTATCGTTGGATAAGTCTCGAGACGCTGAATCCGTAGACAGGCGGCATGGGTCAATCAGAGTCCGAATGGAAAAGTTATGGGTCTTGGACAGCGAGGGGCATTATGGTCATTTTGTTGGTAAAGGGTAAAATGGTAATTTGGTGGGCAAATTGGCTGATTCAGCCATGTATTTAACGGAAACCTGTGCCTTCTAATTGGATGAGGATCTGTTGCTGAGTGAAATCTGTCACTTGGTGAGGGGGATTAGTGGTTGTGCAGCAATCTGATATTAATCCTATATGTGTGTTTAAATTGTAAATGTGTGTGTGTGTGTGTGTTTTGGAGGAAAAACAGAGACGTTCGTATAAACCCATCCAAAACCATCAACAATTCTCTCTGATTGATCACAATTAAGAAGGGTTGAGAGAAAATGAGAACTGGAGAGGAATGGAGAGTGTGCTATCGTGAGGAAACAGAGAAGAAAAGGGCAGGAAAAACCCAGAAAACCCGAAAGATTACCCATGGGTATTAATATCGAATTTGAAATTGTAGACATTTATGAGTGAAATTGATGTTGAATTTAGCTCCCTGGGAGTGAGACGAGTCGAACCAGATTAAAAATGAAGGAAATTGAGGTTGTTATGGACTAGAACAGAGAGGGGGAAAACTTCGAATGTTCGAGCTTGAGTCGTGGGATTTGAGACATGGGATGATGAAATTGAACTTGCAAAGAAGTTTATGAGAATCCCACGAAGCTCTCTGATGCGTCAATTGAAGGAAAACAAGGATAATTGATGGAGATTGGACGATGAAGAGAGTTCGACTGTTCTTCGAGAATTCGAGATCGAAGGGGAGGATTGAGGTAAGTTCGAATGTAATTGAGTTCACAAATCCTTAATTAAACCTATTTCGATGCTAATGGACGTTTGAATTGTTGAAAACGGTGTAGAATTGATGGACATTGAACCGAGTCACCTCGCGGGTCGCAGGATCCGTTTACCAGGTAAACGGGTAAAGATGATGCACTGTAGCAGGCGCGTAAGTTTCACGCGCAGCCACTCACGGCGGCGCGTGAGGGCACGTGGGCCTGATTTACGAGATGAGGTCAACATGACTTTTGTCCTATTTAATGAAACGAACATTTTGGCTTTGGTTTCGAGTCAATCAGACACTGTTTCGATATTGTTTCGAGGGTCCGAAGGTTTATGTTATGTGTTTAATTAATATTTAATTCCCGAAAAATTATGGGGAATTAGTATGATGTTAATTAAGTTGTTAGTGACCCTGAGTAATGATTCTGGATAGGATTCAGGATTCCTAGAAAATGTTGGAAATTACGAAAACGCGTGCAGCTCGGAAAGCGAGCGGTTTGGATGGTGTGTGAGTGGACGTTTGTTTTATAAACTGATATGCATCAAAAGTTAAATGTTTTACATGATTGATTACATGATTTGATGTGCAATGATGTCCTGATGATGTGGCATGATTATTTACGATTTAATGATTATTTTAATTAGTATTTCGGGCACGTTTTACGAGAAATGTGCAAATCATATTTTGGGCTAGGCCCGGAGTCAAAATGGTTTCAAAATGGATATTTTGACGTAATTGGTGAGTCAATGATGAATTCTGAAATATTTTAATGTTTTCAAATGAGATTTTACGGATTTGCGTGTAAATGGTATTTGGGCTTGAGACCCGGTTGGGAATGAATTTGACTTGGTTAGAAGTCATGGATTTGATTGAAATGTTTTGGGATGTAATCCCGGGATGGTTTTCATTGTGATTGTGATTGTGGATACCCAGACGGTCGGAGCTAGGGGATCACCTAGTCGACCGGAGCTTGGGGGATATGATGGTATGATTGTAAGTTGTTATGGTAAGCCAGCTTCTCGGATGCGACTGAGCCTGGAAGTACCACTCGGATGTGTCTGAGCCTGGGGATGTGTTCGCCCAAATGGGACTGAGCCCGAGGGTTGAACCCAGATGTGTCTGATCCCGAGAATGTGGCTGGATACTGGCCTACGCGTAGTGCAGATGTGATTGGGTGATTGTTTGTGCACTTGTGAATAGTGCGGATTGATTGATTGTGAACTTGTGAATAGTGCTATTTGATGTTGATTGTGATTGCGTACTGGTATTGAGTACGGGTTCTGGTCTACGTGGTCAGGTGATTATGTTTTCACATGTTTTGGCCTGAGAGCCGGGATTTGACTTGTTATGTGATTTGGATGGAAAGCCGGTGATTGTTATACATATGTTTTACCCTATGCATGCATGGTTTGATAAACTGGAGGGTAAATGAGGTATTTTTAAATGCGTTTTAAATGATATTATTTTTGTGCACTCACACCTTTGTTTTTTATGACCCTCCAGTCCGTGGAAAGACGTTCGGGGCTGATCGAAAGGCGGAGGCATGAGAGGAAATTAGTGCAGTTATCCCTTGTCTGACAGGTGCTGAAGGGTAGTTTGGGGACTTCAGTTGACTTGTCAGATGGGAGCAGGACCGGGAACGGTTATCAAAGTCCAGGTAGGACGGGTCCTGTCATAAATGCCCTTTTATTTCAGTCATAACTCGCTGTAATTGCTTGGGGGACAATTGATTGTCATTTTGAATGTAATATCCTTAACCAATTAGGATGTAATGCAATTGATGAGGGTGGAAATGAAGAGTTTGGATAGTTATAAAGAAAAAGAAATGCAACAGAGAAAAAAAAAGAGTCATGAAGCAAGAAAGAAAAAATAAATATCCTAACACTGATCTTGATCAAAGGTTCTCATAGTCTCCATTACCATTGTCGATCAACCGAATGAGCAAGTCCGACACCAAAAGGAGTCTCTAAGGATTTTTTCTATCTCTTGTTCAAATTTTGTAATTATGTTTTTCATAATTATAATGTTTGTTGGTATGGTGATTATGAGTAGCTAAATTCCTTACTAGGAATATGATGTAACCTGACATGAGAATTCTATGCCTTAGTTAACTTTTCTTTTATCAATTCAATGTTTCTAGTTTCATTCTTTCTGCTTAATCCTATCTATATTTTTATGTTTTGATTTGGCCATCTTTGATATAAATTTATTGATTTTCTGAGACAAGGTTATAGCAGACCATATACTTAGCCTTGAGATAACTCTATTGAATGAAAGAATTGTTGTTGATGCAGACACCATGCTAAGGCACTTTTTGGTTATGAATGTTCCTTTCGAACTTAATGGATTTTTTATTTTTGACTTAAACTAGACACCATGGTTAAATTGATAATTAAGAATACTTGGTTACAACCGGACACCTAATGGATAATCATAATTCAGATGGCACGAATCCTAGAAACTAAATTGAATATTTTTTCACTAAGTTAATTTAAAGCATAGAATTGGATTGTTGGTGAAATCAGATACCTAGTAATTTCATTCATTGTTTACACAAATCAATCATAAAAATCTCTTTCATTTTTTGCAATTTAAATTATTTGTTTACAAAAACCAAAATTCTTTATTGATCTCTTATTTTCCATTTTAGCAACTTTATTTTATTTTTAGTTTTTTTAAGGCATTTCATAATTGGATTTAATTAGTGAACTTTATAAGTCTCATACGACACTAGTATTTACTTGCTATACTATCACATTGATTCATGCGCTTACAAGAACTATAATTTTATTCATCAGAATTGATAGAGAGTACCTATTGCCATGAGAGAAAGAAATGAAATGGTCAACAAAAGCCCCGTAGATATTCAAGTCTTCTCAAACTGCCAATGATAACAAAACCGGGAGCTGAAGCAATATAGGAAACATAAGTGGAGGAAAGAACCTTTATAGCTAAGACAAAAAGATAAGAGAGGGGTTTCCCTACCTAAGACCTATTTTACTAGGGAAGAAACCAGCTAATTCACCATTATAGCGATTGAGAACCAAGAGGAAGTAACACCTGCTTTTATCTAAGTAATCATCCAAGGATGGATATTGAAAGCTTCCAAAGCTCTAAATAGAAAATCCCACTTGAGAGAGTCATATGCTTTTTTAAAATCTACCTTCATAGCGCATCTAGTGGGACCGAGTTAAGATGGTACCCCTTAAATAGCTCATGAAAAAGTAAAATATGATCATCAATCCTACGCCCAGAGATGAAAGTAGATTGAGTATTATTGATTAAACTGGGAAGCACAAGCTTCAAACAATTAGGTAATAATTTAGAGATAACCTTGTAAACCATATTACAACATGAAATTGATCTAAAGAACCCTATCGAAGAAAAATTGGGGGGTTTAGGAGCCAAGTTAAAATAGTAGCATTAAGCTCACCCAAGTTAAAACTTCGGAGATCTTCACATGTATAAGGTTGATTCAGGGTTCGCTTGGATGTTTCTTCTACGAATCACCCATCTGTATGCTGGAAGACTCTTAATGCAGATGGTAGGGATGTTGTAGTTGAGAAGATTGGAAAGGTTCTGAAGCTAACAGCAGGAATCGGTCATTGTGTCCTGATAGGTGCTTATATCATCACACATGGGGAAGGATATAGTGGTTCATTCTGCTGGTTCCCATTATGTGCTCCACTCTGAGTCTGGGCTATAGAGACGGAAGCAGCAGTTTCAGATAAACGTACGGATTGTTGTGTTCTTTCCATGATCAGGGAACAAATTTTATGAATGATGAACAAAGTTCAAGAAGATGAATAAATTCAATGAACGATGAATGAAGTTTGATGAATGATGAAGGAAGTTCAAGTACGACGCATAAAGTCTATGAACGATGAACGAAATTTATGAATGATAAACAAGCTAGAGAGCACTTCTTGAGTATTTTTCAATTCGGCTCTCAATAAAAGCACCAATTGTTGAAGCGGAGATCGAACGTGCTTGAAAAAGTCTTCTTGATCCCTATAAACAGTAAATAAGAAGAAATCAAGGTTAGGGTTGAAGCCCTAGGGAGTTATTCAAACAAGAACGGTTGAAGCCCTAGGGAGTTATTCAAACAAGAACGCTTTGATGTTTAAGTCAGTTTTGAAAGAGAAATCACAAAGGACTTTAGAAACAAAGATTGAATTACATTGAAAGTGAAATTAGTTTCACTATTTATAGAGAAATCTTGTAAGTTTTGGTGTGTTCTGATAGGTCAACGTAATTTTTAATTAATAAATAATTCTTTTTTAATAAAAGATAATATTTAATAATTGATTATTAATAACAATTAATTCTCATAGAGATTATTATTATTATTATTATTGGGGTTTTAACCCGATTAAATAATATATTTAGCTAGTAAATATATTATTCAATATGTGAGTGTTCGTGAGCTGTTAATATCCTTATCAGAGGAAATTTGGACATTATATAAATTATAGATCACATGGTAGCTTCACCATTTTCGTGTAATTTTGGGTTCCACATTGTTCTATCATCTTGGTGTTGATCATAGTTATCGATTTCAACGTCTCGACGGGTTAATCCTCTGGTGAAATTCTAGTCTTCATGAGCCTAATCAGTCTTCACATGGCTTTTGCTAGGGACACAGCGCGATGGACTTTGATCGAGCAATCACGGCCTGCAATTCACATGTTGGGCATAGTGGTGGATGATATTCCTCGTCTTTTCAGAATTCTATAGAAATTGTGGCATCGATAGTAATAATGGTAAAAGTGGCCCATTTGTATCTCTTGTTCTGTTATTTATTTTTATTTTTTAGTTTATTTTAATATATTTATTTTGATCTCATTTTTTTGAAGAAAATAAAATTTGGTTTACGCAAAAAGATAATGCCAATGAAGATGATTATTTCTTGTTTTACGAGATGAATATGATTATTTCTACATTCAAATATTAGTTAATTGGAATTGATATATTGTTAAGTGAGCCTAGTTTAATTAGTTTTAGCGTTAACTTGTAGATAATTAATCTCAAGTTTGAACTCCAAAATTTTCCAAAATCCTCCCCTCCTCTATAATAATAATAATAATAATAATAATAATAATAATAATAAATTGAAATCGATATATTCAAAATCTCTTACGACTTTGAACAAGAAATATCTTATAATTCAATCAATCAAATACCTATTTTAAGATGCAGCTATTAGATTGAACCAATAAATTAATAGGCAACAAGCAGCACATTTTTTTATATTGTTGTGAATCAATCACTCGTTTCTTTTTCGAGTAATTAGCTTATAATCCACATGCATATAGCAAATGAAATTCAACTTTCATATTAGCTTACTATATATGCATAACCAAACATCAAACAATGAATAAGAATCCATCCAGTGTCATCTCCACATTAATTAATTATATAACTAAACATCAAGCATTAAGTCACGAGAATACAAAAATGTCTATCTCAAGTTCTATTTTATGTCGTCATAATCATTATATAATTACCTCGAATATCTGATTGTCAATCAGTATTATTTCCACATTGCAAATAGAAAAGACCGAATGCCATAAGCCTTGACATGCCCTCATCCTCATGGTGTTGAAATCTAAAATGATTCGTTTATTTTGTTAAATTACGTCGACTCAATGACCCAATGTCGCCCATCAAGCTTAATCTGAAGTCCATGAAGTTGGGCGAACAAAGTTACCGCCCTTCTTACCCCTCTGTCATCCGCCACAGTAAAAAAATCGTGCCCAAAAATAATCCCTCCAGGCCGCAAAATTGGGTAGGCCCGGTTAATAACGGACCAGGCTCACTTAAAATCATGGCCCGCATCTACTTCAATTAAATCCCCAAGCACGCCCAGCTCACAAAGCCAATCAAGACTTAACCCGGTTGAAAAGGGGGCAAAACCAACTTGCTTGCGTTGGCGGACACGATGTTCTACATGAACTGGTAGAGCAGCAAAACGTCGCCGTTGAGGAGGGTTATGTCTTTGAAGCGATCGCGGAAGCCCGGTCATCCTCGGAAGTCGTCTAGGCATAGAATTTGGGTGTTGTTGAGACCGAGTTGGCTGGTCAAGTCGGCCATGTGGATGGCGGAGGCGCCGAGGAAGGAGCCAATTTGGATGATGGTTTGGGGTTGGAGTTTTTGAATGAGGTGTTGGAAAATGGTGGCGTTGGAGCCCGACGGTTTGGCGTGACGGCGGCGGAGGAGATGGGCGGCATGGGGAGGAGGGAAGTTGGTGAAGGGGGAGGTGGAGTTGAAGAGGCGGTGGAGGATGGTTTGGCGGATGAGGTGAGAAGGGATCAGTGGAGGGGAGCAGTGGGTGGTCAGTCGGAAATGGTCGAGCTGAGTTGGGAGGTTGGCGAATTGGAGAAGATGGGGGGTTGAAGGAGAAAAAGCGGGGGTGGTGGTGGAAGAAGGGGAAGAGAGGTAGCCAAGGGTGAAGGAGAGGAGGAGGAGGAGGAGGAGGTAGGCAATGGGTTTGGCTAGTTTTAAGGGGGTGAGTTTCTTTTGGTGCTCTTCTTTCATGGTGATACGTTTCGCTGAGAGAGAAGACCACTATATGGACGTGGATTATGTGATAATGAATATACTACGTACGTCAAAGGAGTAGGAGAAGATGGAGTAAGAGAGGAAGAGAATTAATTAAAGAGGATATATAATTATATATAGAGACTGATTTCATTTTGGCCGGGATGCTGTAAGACGTACCAATATTAATGGCAAAAATCCCTATATGCTTGTAGGAGACGTACGACAGGTACACAATTACTAAACGAGGCATTATATTTGAAATGGAATGATGCTCGCATTTTTACTCGACAAGAATTTTCATTATTTTACTATTATGAAGCAAAGAGAAGGGTTTGGAGAACCCAAGAAAGAACCATGGATGAATGAAACAATGAATTCAAGCTAGTCACGGAGAAAGAAAGGCAAAGTTTAACATGAAGAAAATGTATATGACCATTTTGAAGCAATGAATTCAAGCTAGTCACAGAGAAAGAAAGGCAAATTTTAATATAAAAAATATATATGATCGTTTTGAAGGTTATAAAAAGAAGAGCTGGGATTTGTGAATGTTGATGCACAAAATGTATCAACTTCTTAGAGATTGTACTCTGTCTAATCACCATGCATCACGTGTTCATCGAAGAACCTGCAGATAAAAAGATCGTCTGTTAGGGATAGGCACCGATGTGGCGCCGATCTAAAAGGTCTCTGATGCTCAAGCCAGTGTTTAGATCGTAAGAAGTAAATGGTAAATGATAAATTTAACAGAGTAATGGTAAATAGTGACTCTTAGTTACCTTAAGGGAAATGTGCTTCCTTTTTCTTTTTTTTATAAACAAAAAATGTGCTTCCCTTTTGTATTGATAGTTGAGAAAGTCTTGATAAATAGTGTCGATGTGGGATAAAGGTTCTTCTTGACACATGTATTCAGATGGGCAATGAAGACGTATACATGTGTCAGTGAGTAGTTGACCCTTGTTAGGATTGTTTGGCACTGTGGGCTTTGGGTTTGATAGCTGCTTTGAGCTTAAAGTATTCAGCCTTGGGTTTGATAAACAATAAAACATATTTAACCCCTCGTTTTATAGATAAAAACCCCCCAAAACAGAGTCATATACTTGCAAGTAATACGAGATAGTAAGGTAACATCCAACAAGTCATAATTAACCAAAATGCACGAATGAGCCATGCAAAAACTAATCATATATCTCAACATGAACCCACATCACATTGCTCTTGAGTCGCCTCGAGTCTCATACTCAGAATATATACATAGCTAGGTATCCTACTCGCATACCACGACCACGTGAAGGTCTGGGTGCAATGCACCGTAAATACGAGTTCCCTAGACCTCGGGGACATGACTGACACTTTTTAACTAGTATAGTGAGCAGCGCGGGAGAACGATCACGTGGAGGACTAGTATGTGGCCTACATATGGGTACTAGATTCCAGCGACTCCTAAGTGGGTTCTAATATCTCAATCTCATAAACTCACCAGGGACTTTCATGTAATGCAATGTACGACTCGACATATTCCACTATGTATACCTACCATACTACCACCAATAATCATGCTCGAATATGCACAGTCATTATCACACATAATCATATATCACGAATATTACAAATATATCATGCATGCTCAACAAATATAATTTGTGCAAACATTGTAAAACGTGCGAGTAATAAATAATATGAAAACCAGATTAGAGAATGGGTCTACACATACACTTACCGGGGAGTCGAAGTCACCTGACGTACCAAGCTAGCACAAGCCTCGAATTCCAATAACCCTAGGCAATAGTGCAACAAATTATAATTAGCTCGTAAACAGACTACTCAAGTCACACACCTCCAAGGGTAACCCCAAACAAGGCTTAGAATCACCTAATAAGGACTTAGTTTAGGAGTGTCTGAAACCTCGAAAAAACCGCATCCACTTGTTGCCGGGAGATGAAAAACAGTGTTACTCACCAATTAGGGGCTGGAGTTACACTCAAAACTGTTCCAAACAGCCTGGAAATATGCACACGCGTCTCCGTCGACCAGAAAAGGCACTGTACACGTGCAGGAATATTCGTTGAAATATATTACCTGGAATATTCCGTTCAATCGACCGTTAGATTTAACGCTGACTTGCCATTGACTAACGACTGACTAACGGCATTGACTGTTGACTGGTCGTCGCTAGAGCTTCGTCGGAGACAACGATCAGACCACCGCCGTCTCCGCCATCGACAATGGCTGGAATCTGGAATTTACACCGGAAAATTCCCAAATTCCGATAGGGTCTGATTCCAATAAATCCAGCCCATTATTAACATGCAATAGGTCATATTGACTCTACTCGACTCAAGGAACTCAATTAATAGGGCGGAGGTTTCAGAAGATACATATGCTAATCATAATGAAGCTTGGAAGGTCGCGGCTTCCATAATGTCCTTGTTTTCTGATATCCCTTGTTGTCACGGTCTGTCGCTCAAGTCCCACATACAAAAACAATATTTATTACCCCTCAGAGAGGCGTTTTCAATGATGTAAACTAACAGTCGAGTGATTACCTAAACCGGTAGCTCATTGCTGTGAAGGGTCGCGACTCCGTTTTCCAGTCGTTGTCATCGCCGTCATCGTTGCCTAAATTTCTACATGCAATAAGATGATTAGAATACTCTCATGGTGTAGGTTTCAATGGTCTAGCTTGTAAGGTACGAAATTACCTGAATAATCATCAAATCGCATCGGGTCACAGTCGGGTCTGAGTCGAGTCATAACCGGGTCGATGCCTCCTCAACTCAGAGACCACATGAAACCACAACAGTCAGTAGTACTCACCAAGATGAGTAGATAAGTATCAAAATAGGTTCAGGGGTTACCTCTTAGGTCTTCAGTTGATGTTGGGTCATGAGTTGGGTCACTCCAATCGTTGCTGTTTCGCGGTGGTTCTTGGTCTACAGTGCTACTTCGATTTAGTTTGAGGGTCGTTAGCGAAGCCAGAATGTCGACTAGGACCTATTCAAGTCATCTGAGGTGTGGTTTGATAGGCCAATTTGTAGTTTTTCGTCTGGGTGCATCCATCGTCGTGAGTCTAGGTTCCTCACTGCGTGGGTCGTCCGATCAAGATTGTACAAGGAAGAAAGGATGACATTAAGAGGTCGATACGTGTTTGATTAGTCTGTGGGTTGGGCGAGAAATCTCAGCACTCACAAAAATTGGAGTTTGGGCATACAAGAGATAGAGAGATATATATATATATATATATATATATATATATATATATTCGAACTCTCTAGTTTTCTCTGGGAGAGCAGATACGAAGTGGCAAGGCCTACTAGGCTTGGATATATACTTTTGGGTTTGGGTAGAAATCTTTGGGCCTGTAAGCTTGGGGTTGGTTCAAAGCTAATTGCGTCACTCGATTGGGCTTCACCTTAAGTGTTTCAAAACCAACCTAGACGTATAAGCTTTGTGCTACACATTTTGGGCTTCTAACCAGATCTAAGGATTGGGCTTGAGCTCAACTAAATGGTTACTAAAGCCAAACAAATTTTGTGACTTGGGCTAAGGGTTTGGGCCCCCAAAATATTCACTCACAAGGCCCAACCCAATTTACACTAATCCAACTAAAGGCCAAACGAACCCAAATAGTTAGTTAAGGGTAGAAGGGTAATTTCCCCTTTTTATTTCCTAATTTTTTGGTGCGAGTTGTATCAACTACAATGTAGATTGAAACTTTCAACTTCCAAAACATCATCTATGGTGTCTTTTGCATACGATCGCTCGATAAGCCATTATTTATACATCATTTTGATATCATCTAGTGCCCTTTTTCCTTACCTTTTGAGTTAATTTGTGAAATTAATAAGAGAAATTGATAGCTTTTGTGAAACTTGTGTTTAATAAGAAAATAGAGTTAAAATCGAGAATACTGCAAAAGGAATTACTAAAATCGAAGCCGAAATGAAGAAATGACCCCAAAAAGGAGTGTAAGTGCCAACCGAGCTCCCTCGTCCCTAGTTCGTGTTCCTGTGCCTGTGAAAAGCCCATGTCCTTGGTGTGTCATTGGCATGTCACTAGACCATGTCGCTGGACCAGGTCATTGGCGTGTCACTGGACCAGGTCACTAGACAACCCATACACATGATTTCTGGCCCCGGCCACGCCAAGGGCAATAAATACACAATTTTGGCCCCTTCATTCCAGCAGGCTAGGAGCGGATTCTTTGTACGATTCGTTTGCATTTGAGACACACTCTCTACCCTCTTTCTAAGCATGCAATCAAGGACCAATTCTGAGAACCTTTAAATTTAACTTAATTGAAGGCCCAATTCGGATTTTTTTCAAGGGGCATAGTAAAGGAATTATGGATACATTGGATTTGCATGTACTTAATTATGGATAAACGTGTCCTTAACTATTCCATCTCATTCATGTAATTTTCAATCACTTAGTTTTCTGCATTTAAAAACCAAAAGAGCCCCCTTTTGTGTTCATTTAATTTTATTTGTATCTTTGTGTGTTTGTGTGAAAATGTGTACCCTCAATCCTTGGTGTTTGAACGATACCTTGTTTCACCTATAATGCTAAGGACTACAACTTGCAAGGCTTAAATTATAGGTTTGTTTTGGGCGTATTATCATAACAGACAACATAAAGCAATTCGACAATACTCGCTTCCGTGCCTTCTATGAAAGACACAACATCAACTTGTGCTTGGCCTCCCCTGCTCATCCACAATCCAATAGCCAAGTCGAAGATGTCAATAAAATCATCATGCACACCTTGAACACTCAACTCGGTGAAACCAAGGGCAAGTGGTCAGAAATCCTCCCAAATGTACTATGATCATACCATACTTGATATCAGACATCCACTAATGAAACACCATTCTCAATGACATTTGGGACCGAGGCAGTCATCCCAATGAAGACATATAGGACATCTCACAGGGTCATGAGTTATGAACCGAAGCAGAATGAACAACAATTGGTATTCCACCTAGACCTCATCGAAGAACATCGGGAATAGGCTAACTTTAGAAACTTAGCCTACAAGTAGCATTTCTGTCAATATCACGACGTAGGAGTTAAGCCTTGCAAATTCCAGGTCGGAGATTGGGTCATAAATGGGGTAACTTTTACAACCAAAGACTGCTCTGCAAAACCCTAGGACAGTATTGGAAGTCCTCGACAAGATTACACGAGTCTATTTTCCCAAAACATACGAGTTGGCCGACTCAGAGAGTAGACCGCACGGTCACCCTTGGAACGTCGACCACCTGAAGTGGTATTTTCATATAAACTATTCAACCAAGGTCCAGCAGCCTGATCACCTTTCTTATTATTTTTAATGAACTTTGTTGTACTTAGCTAGACTTGGCCCACAAATTATTAATGACAAGTTTCTTAGAAATTGTATTGTTTAAACACACAGAACACTTAGACAATTATTTAAACATTACAAACAACCAAGTCAGAGTACATGCACACTCAGTCTACACTCGACACTTGGTCTCGACACAAATATATTGAGTCGGAGTACAGGAAAACTCGACCTACACTTGAACCTTGAACCTCGACATCACACATATCGAGTCAAAGTACAATCACCCTCGGCCTATACTTGAAACTTGGCCTTGACTCAAACATATTGAGTCGAAGTACAAGCACACTCGGTATACACTCAAACCTTAGGGCTTGACTCAAACATATTGAGTCAAAGTACAGGCACACTCGGCATACACTCAAACCTTGGGCCTCGACTCAAACATATCGAGTTGGAGTACAAGCATAGTCGGTCTACTCGACACTTGGCCTCGGCTCAAACATATCAAGTTGGAGTATAGGCGCACTCGAACTATACTCGAACCTTAGGCCTATTACTCAAAGAACTGAGTCGGAGTACATGCACACTCAGCCTACATAAGAAACTTGGCCTCGAATCAAACATATCGAGTCGAAGTGCAAGCACACTCGGCCAACACTCGAACATTGGGCCTTTGACACAAACAACCGAGTCAGAGTAAAAGAACACTCGGCTTAAACTCAGCACTTTGCCTGACCTCAAATAATCGACTTGGAGTACAGTCACACTCCGTCTATACTCAAACCTTAAGCCTACAACTCAAACAACAGAGTCAGGGTACATGCTTACTTGGCCTACACTCAACACTTGGCATCAACTTAAATATATCGAGTCTTGGCCTCGACTTTAACATACCGGATCGTAGTACGGATACACTCGACCTACCCACAAACTTTAGGCCTACGACTCAAACAACCAAGTCAAAGTATATGCATACTCGGTCTACACTCGACACTTAGCCTCGACTCAAACAACCAAATCAGAGCTAGGTGCGCTGGGCCTAGGCTCGACACTTGGCCTTGACTCAAGTATATCGAGTCGGAGTATAGGCACACTAAGCATGCACTCTACACGTGGCCTCGACTCAAACATATTGAGTTAGAGTACACACATACTGAGCCTACACTCAAACAACCGAGTCGAAGTATAGGCACACTCAGCCTACATTCAACACTTGGCCGTGACTCAAACAATCAGGTCAGAGTATAGGTACAATCAGCCTACACTCTACACTTGGCCTTGGTTCAAACATATCGAGTCGAAATACAACTACATTCGGCCTACACTCAACACTTGGCCTAAATAGTTGGTTAAAAATTCACAAGAAAACAAGTAAACATATCAAAAAGACCAAAAAATCTTTCATTCATTCGGACCATTATCTCGGTCAAAAAGCATTACAAAGAGAGCACTCAGTCAATAGCATAAATTGAAAACAAAAAATTACAAGGCACTTGGTCGACTAATACTAATCTTGCTCCAGCTCTTGCTCTAGTTTTCACAGCTCTAGCTGCTCCTGCTACTTAGATTACCCAGTCAGCTCTAGTTGATCGACCTACTGAGGCTCCTAATCGACCGAATCCTACTCGGCCTACTTATAACCACCGTATTCGCCTTCGTCCTCAGAGTCAAACTCAAAATCCTCGACCTTAAGATCCCAACGAAGCCAAGAATTTTTAATCGACAACCTAGGGTTATGGAAGAAGTTCTTGTAAAGCTTCCTCTCACACTAAATGGGATAGTCATTTTCAATCTTTTTTCACTCAGTCGATAGTTTGAATTCAACCACTACCTCATCTTGGACCCGGGTAAGGTCGGCCTCTCAACAAACCTTCACTCAACTAAGCTCAGCTTAGGGTCGGCGAACATCCTTCTTGGCCAACACCAGCTTGGCCTTTAGCCCATATTGACCAGGGAGCAGCTCGACCTTGGCACGAGCTTCGCCCCATTCCTCTTCTTTGTCACCAGTTACCGAGTTAGATCACCATCGGCCTTAAGGGCCATCCCAGCCTCCCTAAGCTTGGGCACCAACTAGTCCTACTGTTTTTCAATTTTTTTCCTCTCCTTGGAAGCCTAGCCCACTCATCTCTAAGCACTAGAAAACTGCAAGTACACCTCACTGAGAGCCTACATATAGGCTAATCAGAGCCCACTCAAAACCAAGCAAAAACACTTAAACAAAAAATGGAACTTATATTTGAGAGCAGCAGGAGAGCCTTTTTTCATCTTCTGCTCAAAATATCGGTGATCCTTTGATTAAGCCGAAGAGGAGAAGGGGACGAAGTGTACCTCGACTTGGGCATCTGATGAGACTCTAACCTTGACACCACAGACTAAGCCAAGACGTTCTCGGCCTCCTTTTAAACTAGAATGTACCGAGGGTCAGGCGAACAAGTTTTCTCCAACTGAGGGTTAGCCGACTTATTAGACTTTGGTTGAGGAGTCTTCAACCAAGTCTCCATCTGTTTGTTGACCTCCACTCGATCCATAGGAGGAGCCAAACCGACCACCGTTGTATAGGCCTGGTTTGGTGCTTTCTTAGTCTTTCTCTACTTCATGGTAAATTTGTTAGACAGCCAAAAAATTACCTCCTTGTTCAAACCAGGCTCCTTACGTTTCTACAACGAAGCAACCACCGACTCTTTCTTCGGCTCGGCCTTACCAGAATCTCCAACTTCTTGCGCCTTCTTATTCAGTTTTTCGACTTCCTTAAAAAATTTCTCACTTAAGCATTGGGGAATTGCAAGGCCAACCAGTGGATTAGAGACTGATCACAGGACCACAACTGAAAAAGGCGAAAGGAAGAGAGAAAAACTTACGGTCGTTCGAGTCGATTAGACCAGCTCTTTTTTGAAGGCCAACCAACCAAAGTACTAGTCGACTGCATTCTAAGTCATCCATCTCCTCCTCACACAGCGAATAACTTTTTTCTCGGCCTCCGAGATTTTCTCAATTGGAAACAAACCTACACAAGGAGTCAATAGTCAAAGTATGAACAACCCTTGGAAAAAAACAAAGAAAAAAGGATGACCAACTAACACAATGACTGAGAAGTCGAAAGTGTCTTCAATCTGGAACTTCCCCACTATGGGACCACCCTCGGTGATCCCCTCCCAATTCGTACCCATAAAGGAGAACTGAGTCTCGTACGATTTTTGGGAGGTCGACATGTCATGGATGAGCCTACCTCTCTCTTTCTTCTTGATGAACCAGGCATATATATATAACCTGTGGAGTTCTATTGGAAGCAAAATTCATATAGGTAGGTCAATTGCGTATAGGTCGGCTCGGCCACTTTAGCCCAGTGGAAGGCCTTACGGGAGCAAAGGACAATCTAGATGTTTAGGTTGAGTTGGTCGAGTGCAACACACATAATTTTTTCCATTTTTCATAGCCACGAATGAAATGACAGTCGAACACCAAGAGACATCAGTACAGGCTAAAACAGGGCCATTCAAGTAGATGGGTTACTTGGTAGCTCACCTTTTTTTGGCAAACACAAGGTCATCGAGTCGGGAATACCAAACTCAAATCGAATTTTCCTTAACCTAGCCTCGCTCACCTGATTCACTTGTTCGTCCACTATAAACTGGACCTTGACAAGAGGCACCGCATTGGGCACCGAGCCCTTACTGGACGACCCAATTTCTGGAATTAACACATTATATTTTTTGATACTGTGTGAACGCTTCAATGCCGTATAGACCCTATATTTCACTATTGTCTCCACATCTACTGCCATATTAGCACCTCTAGATCGATAGCCACAACTCAACTATAGGCGGCAACCCCTCTCCTGATCATACATCCCAGTCATTTCCTCATTTGGCCGAATCCTAATACTCCCTAGAACTCGACTCTCCCTACTTTCTAACCGAGAGGCGCCTATGACGACAAGACACTTGGGCGAGGATAGCTCCTCGACCTTTGAGTTGTAACATCACACCTCAGTTAATCTACTAAACTATAACATCAAAAAGATAAAAACACATACTTAAAGGTCGAACCTAAAACCTAGAAGATTGGAGCACTAACCCACTTGATTTCATGCGCAATTCTTCAAAAATTGTACTTTCAATTAAAAAAACAAGGAAAGAGACAACTTACTCGTGTTTTTCAAGTTTGAGGCCACTCACCTGAAATCGCACGTGTGAAGACCACCGTAAAAAGCTCATTGAAATTGGCTCAGAAATTTGGCAGTACTTCGTGGAAATCAGAAATGTCAAAGTGGAAAAACACAATATGGACCCCGACTATTTTTAGAGATCAGTATTGGGTACGAAGCATCAGCGCAGACATCAAAGAGAAAGCATGTGTGTAACCCTCAGTGAACGACACGTGTCTCACATGCAGAGAGCCATGATACCACGCCCAAACGGATCGCCTCAGAGACCAACACATGTCGGGCATCCAAAACGCCACAATACAGCCAATAAAACCAATCGAATCATAGAACGTGAAGACCAATTGTTTCACAACCCAGAAGACCATTCGTCTCACAGGAAGACATGTATCCAACTAGCTAACAAATTTGGGACCGAACTCCTCTAAGAAACATCAAGGGTCATTACTAAATGACCAAAAAAAAACCAACCGAGCGGCTTGGCACATAGATCGCTCGGTCATCATTTCCAAAATTGAATCCCATGCAACTTCTAATGCATATACCAACTTCCTCCAGGCTGACCACTGTAGAGAGGGACCAAACAAGGCACACTACATGATGGCACGAGAGAACCATCTGAGCGGCATGCTACAGTGACTGCTTGGTTCATGCCTCAAAAACCGAGTACCATGCCACCTACTCCAAATGGACTGACATAACTACAACATGTTTATCTCTCGGCCTACAATTACGCATCAATAGTTGTAATACTGATAACAACATTAACACATTTCAAGCTGAGAGCATCGCAGACCGGTCGTCCTACCTCCTGTACACTAACCATTAAGGACCTCCGTACAATGAGCACATGCAAATCTCGACGTCCTCTCTCGACTCAGGGACTTAGGGGACTATATGTATACTTCCCATCGAGTCTAGATGAAAAAGACAAGTCCACAGTTGAGAAATTCCACCTCAGTTAAGAACTTGGGGGATTTTTATTGACACCATATTAGACCAGACTTACTTGGTCGTATAACTAAAGCCCAAACGTCATATAAGGGTCCAATGCCTAAACTAGGCAAACAACAAGGATGAAAATATGAGTCAAGCCCACACAACCTAAGGAACCCTAGCAATGGGTCAAATATGGTGGGACATATGGACTCATCCTCATCACCGATCTACATGCCACGTGTCACCATTATAATAGAGGTGCATTTATCTCGCATCAAAACTATCAATAAAGACTGCAGCAACTATGACAGGACCCGCCCCTAAGGACGTAAATGACCGTGCTCGGTCCTGCTCCCGTCTGACAAGTCAACTGAGGTTCCGAAATTACCTTCCAAGACTTTCCAAACAAGGGATAACTGCACATGTGGCCACTCATACCTCCACCTCTCGAATAGCCTCGATCATCGCGTCACGACCTGAAGTGTCAATAAAACAGAAAAGGTGTGAGTGGACAAAAATGAAGTTAGATAAATACATTTACCAAATCATTTATGAATAGTGGACCGATAAAATCAAAACATGTTTTCCTATGGTCCGTAAAACTCATGTTCATCAAATCAGTTCATGATATAAAGCATCTGTTATAAAGTATCTGGACACAAATATCAATCAATCACAATACCACCAATCCTCAATATCCAATCTCAATATCCAAGTACCCCGTCACGATATCAATGCCATGCGTGCAAACTCGGTGTCTCACGTCGGAGTACATCCCCCAGGATCAACGACATCTGGGGTGATCTCAACTCCAGGATCAACGATGTCTGGAGGATATCCTCATAATCCCACGCTCCTGTGAATGAGCCTCCCCCGGAGCTACTCATCTCCAGGCAGTGGATTGTGACTACTCTAGGATCAACGACGTCTGGAGGAGACTATCAAATCACAGAGGATGGTATATGTGGAACAGTCACCAAATCCAGTAATCTCATTTGAAAAACATTTATGTCTCAAATTAAATCAAAAACATTTCAACAGGGCCTATGCCCGAGACTTAGCTTTCCCAAAGCAAGTTCCAAAAATTCATCATAAAACAGTGTCCAGAATCCACTTTATAAATCAAAATCATCAATTTAATCATTTTCACATGTGACCCCAAATCCAAGTCAAAATCACTATCCAATTGGGTCTCAAGCCCAAAATATCATTTTCACGCAAATCCATGCGATCGCAACCTCAGTTGCCACTTTCACGTAAATCCATGAAATCAATCCATGACTCATAATCCGAGTCAAAACATCATTTTTAATCCCTGAATCATAACCTGAGTCAAAATATCATTTTTCAATCCTGGGCCTACATCCAAAACATCAATTTCATAATTTCTCGAAAATCGTGCCAAAAAATAATAATATAATAATCCAAAAAATTGAGAAATCACCGGATTGAAACATCAATCATGCCAAAGCATATAAAATCATATAATAAAGCATTTAAATCATATATGCATGCATCACTGTTAGAAAACAAAGTCCCCTAACACACACAGTCCAAACGACCCGCTTCCGAGCTGGACCTTTTTCTGTAAATTTCTGAAAATCACCATTCCTGTCCAAAATCATTATCGAGGGTCACTAACACTTCAATATATCTTATATAATTTTCCCCAATTTTTATGGAAATTAAATACGTATTTTAAACGTATATTAAAACGTCGGATACTCAGAACACTATCGAAACGATATCCGATTTCCTCGAAACCAGTGCCAAAATGTTCATTACATTAAATGGGACAAAAGTCATGTTGAACTCACCTTGGAATTCGAGGCCTCGTGCGCTCACACGCCCCCGTGAGTGGCTGCGCGTGAAACCCACACGCCTGCTACAGAGTCATCGTCCCAACCCGATTCTCTATGATTCGGGTCCTGCAAACTGCGAGATGACCCGATCTGTTCTCTGTCAATTCGACATCAAATCTTTCAATTGAACATTCAAACAGCCTCGTTTTAAGTCCAATTAAAGTTCTGTAAACTTAATTTCACCAATCCTTACCTTAATCCTTCAATTCGAAGATGAATGTTCGAAGAACACCTGGGCACTGTTCAACCTTCAAAATTCATCAATCCCACTTAATTTCCTTCAATTAATCCGCCCAGAAGCTTCAGTGGACCAAGATAAACTCATTCCTCAATTCAATTTCATCGTTTGATCTCTCCAAGATCACGACTCAACTTTCGAAATTGCTTCTCTGTTACCAGGTCCGTTCAGAGCCCAAAAACCATCGATTTTCTTCATTCTTGATGTGGATCGACTCGTATTGACCTCAGGAAGCTAACTCAAGCTTCAATTTCGATCCTCAGAGCTCATAGCTCAAAATTTGAATTTTCCCTCCAATGTTCCAAAATTCTATTTCTGGTTTCACAACTTTCTCTCTATCCCCATGTTTTCCTTTCAATCTCTGTCACTTAATTCCCTAAAAAATTCCTCTCAAATTTTCCCTCTCTAGAACGGCTATGGAAGGAAGCCAATTCTCTCAATTTTCTTTCATGCTCTGCTTCCATGGTTCTTCACAGTTTGAAGGAAACAGAAGATGAATAATGGTGCTGATTAAGAATGAAAAATGATAATTAAGTATAATGGAGAATGATTAAAGATGATAAGGCATAATGATGATGTTTCACAAGAAACATAGAGCATAATTTAGGCCTCAAAACAAGGGACGAGTGACACTTGTCACTCATCCAAGCGTCCACAAACACTGATCACTATTCACTATTTTAATAATATTTTAATCGAAATCCCGGTTCGTTCGGTTAATCGATTTCGCTCCCGTAACCACAACTTCGTCGTCGAACCGCCAATTTCAGTGTGCCACCTGTCTATGGAATCGTATCGACTCGATCTACGTAACGGTCCTTGTCCCTCATCCATTGGACCTTCCGGGTCAAAAGTCAAAATTTCTCCCTTAACTTTCAAAATTACCAAAATGCCCTTCACCTTCGCGGACCCACAACTTTCACATCCGACCTCCGATTGACGCATGCTGCTTGTCTGCGGATTCAGCGTCCCGAGACCTACTCAACAGTCTCTTCGGAAAGTGCAAAAAGTGTTTCGATCAAAAAGTCAACTTTCGACCCTTATGACTAGAGGCAAAATCGTCATTTCCTTCAAATTGTCCAAATTTTCCTTTTTTCGAATTTCCGGGTCGTTACAACCTACCCTCCTTAAAGAATTTCGTCCCCGAAATTCCAAATCAGTCGTACCATTACTTCTCCCGATGAAATCTAGGTAATATGAACCAAAAACAAAATCATCCTCAAACCATTCTGGTTCAACCGGATATAAAGCATAATCAAAGTTATTCAAACCACAAAACCAGTCTCGAACACTAGGTCAACATCGGGACAATTTCTCAGTAGACCCTTGCCCTATGGGCAGTCATACTAAATACTTACTCGGAATACATAGCCTAGCTCACGTCCGAGTCCACACAATCCAAGAATCACAAGTGTCAGTATTATCATCTCAAACACATGCCATCCACTCGTGACATGGTACAATGGCTTAAATCACCATGCAAAAGTCACCCGGCCACCAGGCTACTAACCTCATAGGATCCAATAAAATGGGAATTCATTCCCCTCATTCATTCAACCACACTACCATCTTCCCTAGGGTAAATCTGTATTCCAAATTTAATCATTCACTTTTGGTATAATGTCCATCACAAGCATTCCCAATGCCTAACTCATACTAGTGACTGGCATCAAGTACAATCATTCATCCTACATCTCAAGTCATATTCGTCCTTAATCCACATCATACACCAAGTATGATCTCGCAGTTGGACTCCAATAGTCCAAGTTATCAAGATAAGCCATATGTCACTCAAATCCTATGGAGTTCCATCAATAAAAGGATTTCACCTATCCTTAAATCATTGAACACTTTAACTTTCCATTTAGTATACTGGCAATCACTGTAGCCACCTCGAAATGATACCCACCCTGACTATTGCCTTAACACACAATAGGATTTTCTGTTTATTATTCATTGCCAATCTCGATGGTCGTCCTTTCCAGAGGCATGACCTCTACATACTCGACCCATAGATCACTACGGTCGATCCCAAACCATGTGGGGAAAAGTAAAACTCCTGAGGGTTTAGCTAGCATTGGCAATCCCTGCCCTATGCTTCCAAAAACACCTCGGCAAATCACAAATCTCATAGTTACACATCCATGTGTCCACAGGAAAGATCAATATCAACAGAATCACATCCCCAATTTTAACCATACTAAATATGGTCCCCATTTCAAACATATCAAACTTCCTTCCGGATTAATCACAACAACTGGTCCCCTCTACAATCCTCAATGGTATCCCACCAATCTCAAAGTAACTCATAACCACTATCACAATCTTTAGTTATTTTCCACTGACCAATACGTCTGTTTCTCCCTAGATTCACACTAACCCCGGCCATTACCATCACTTATCTCACAAGTCTACTTAGGTCGACCAGACCTAACGCTTATCCAACCACAAATTTTTCTCTTAGGATATTCAACACATTCATCACGAACATCACATGCCCATCCGTAGATGTAGGCATACCAACATATTATCCATCAATTCTGAGGGTCAATATCATTCTAGAGAGTAACACCCTCGAGTCTCCTTGAAACATACCCTCTGGTAATCCTAGACTCCACATATCGCTCTCTAATCGACATTCTCGATAGAGGTATCATGAGGCATTAACCAATCCATCCCAAGGATTACGTCCAAATCAATCTCAAGTCTAGGAATACCCAATTCAGCCACTAGGCTAGTATCGTCAATCATCCTGGGTAGCCTCACAAAAGGGGTCTACTCCCTTATATATCACCAAGTTCACCAAATATAATTACCAAGGTGACCACAAAGATAACATCAAATCTATCATTTCCGTAACTCCAGTCGATCACCGACTTCCATACTTTAACAAATCACGGATCTTTCCATATTACAGACATCTCCATATCCATCCAAATGTATAACTTCGTGACACAGAAGAGTAGATAGTTTGGGACCTACCAACTACATATGTCATGACCACAAGTAATAAACCTCTAGGTTATCACTCCAAGGGTGACTCGAGCCTCCTGCTCAGAATTTATCAATCCTTAGGTACATGGTCCCAACTCCGACCATACCTCTATGGTCCATCATGGGTCCAACCAACTCTCCCCTCGCCTGTCACATCAGCAGTCAGTCCATGTGCCAATCTCTGCTCATTATACTCCAACCAGTGCCTCTATCACTTTTCCAATCTATATAGCCATTCTTTGACGTGACCAGGCGATCCACACTCCCAGTGGACCCAACTGGCGTCCCATTGAACTGGACTATCTCCAAGTCTCATTCTCTGTATACTACGGGCCTCTACCTGAACTTCTAATCACTAAGTGAATTTGACACGACCCATCCAAATCCCTAATTCCAAGATACAAGGTTAAGCAATACCAATCCATAAACCCATACCCCATCAATATCTAACTTTATACTAATCCTTGGCATCCCAGGTGCCAAAAATTTCGCAATCACTTGGGTCAGTCGTATCCAATGTCATCTCAATCATCCATGCCATCCTTGGCATACCTGGTCACCTAGAAATACTGCTGGTAAACCACGTCTTATACCACTTATAAAGCCTAAGGGATATCCCATCACATTCTAGACTCTGAAACACACATTCCACTTAGGGAATTTACTGAGAATCATCTCATCCCGGGTCCAATCTACCCAATTGTGCTACCTTTCTAGCTTCTGGGTTCATTCAATCATGGGACCCACATAAATCCGGGTTCAACAGTTAGTAGTTCACAGTGTTCACTAATTAACATCTGACCCTCAAACCAAAGTCAATTTCATCCCGAGATCTATCACGAGGTCTCAAATACCCTAATATACCCATCTCACTACCAGGTCGCGCACGAGGCTTACGTTTCAGAGGTATGACGTGGCAACAACATCAGTAACCTAGTGCTCTGATACCAATTTGACAGGACCCGTCCCTTAAGGACGTAAATGACCGTGCCCAGTCCTGCGCCCGTCTGACAAGTCAACTGAGGTTCCGAAATTACCTTCCAAGACTTGCCAAAACACATTCTTACCCTCCAGTTTTCACAAACATGCATGCATATCATAAAACATGAGTAATAGTGTGAAATTAATCAAGTATGAATAGTGGACCTAGCCCTCGGCATTGGGCCGGGTCGGGTAAGCCCGGCCTAAATTTTTTGGGCTTGGGCTGGGCCGGGTCGGGCTTATTAAATAATTTTTAAATTTACGGGTCGGGCCGGGCGGGCTTAATGACATAAAAAAGAGCCCACAGACTTTTATCAGGCCGGGTTTATATCGGACTTTTCGGGTCGGGCCTATTAAGCCCACTTGGATCGGGCTTACATGGGCTTTTACAATAAACTATGTCTCAAATTTTAAAATTACAAAAAAATATATGCATGAAAAAAATATTAATAATGAAGAAAAATACTCAAGGGTGCAAAAATGTGGCCTTGTTAAAATAAAATACTCAAGGGTGAAAAAAAGTTGGGCCTATTACGAAGGTGGAGGAGTGGTTAGGGTTTGTATTGGGTATTAGGTATTGGGTATTGGGTATTAGGCTTTTTTTAAAAAAAAATAGGTGGGCTTGGGGCTGAGATTTGGGTTTGGGTTGAAATATTAGTATTAAAAATGTGTTGAGATTCGGGCTTATGGGCCGGGTTTATTATGAGCGGGTTGGGCTGAGCTTAATGGGTTTTATCGGGCTTGGGCCTATCGGGTTTGAACACCATGAGCCCAAGCCCAGCCCGTTAACTCTTGGGCGGGGTCGGCCCACGGCCCATAGCGGGTCGGGCCGGGCTTTTGTCCATCGCGCTTATCGGGCCCCCATAAGCCCATGGGCTTTTGGGCCAAATGGTGAGGGCTAAGGGGACCAATAAAATCAAAACATGTTTTCCCATGGTCCGTAAAACTCATGTTCATCAAATCAGTTCATGATATAAAGAATCTGTTATAAAGTATCTGGACACAAATATCAATCAATCACAATACCATCAATCCTCAATATCCAATCTCAATATCCAAGTACCCCGTCACGATATCAATGCCACGCGTGCAAACTCGGTGTCTCACGTCGGAGTACATCCCCCAGGATCTACGACATCTAGGGTGATATCAACTCCAGGATCAACGACGTCTGGAGGATATCCTCATAATCCCACGCTTCTGAGAGTGAGCCTCCCTCAGAGCTACTCATCTCCAGGCAATGGAACGTGACTACTCCAGGATCAACGACGTCTGGAAGAGACTATCAAATCACAGAGGATGGTATATGTGGAACAGTCACCAAATCCAGTAATCTCATTTGAAATCCATTTATGTCTCAAATCAAATAAAAAACATTTCAACAGGGCCTATGCCCGAGACATAGCTTTCACAAAGCAAGTTCCAAAAATTCATCAGAAAACAGTGTCTAGAATCCACTTTATAAATCAAAATCATCAATTTAATCATTTTCACATGTGACCCCAAATCCGAGTCAAAATCACTATCTAATTGGGTCTCAAGCCCAAAATATCATTTTCACGCAAATCCATGCGATCGCAACCTCAGTTGCCACTTTCACGTAAATCCATAAAATCAATCCTTGACTCATAATCCGAGTCAAATCATCATTTTTAATCCCTGACTCATAACCCGAGTCAAAATATCATTTTTCAATCCTGGGCCTACGCCCAAAACATCATTTTCTTAATTTCTCGAAAATCGTGCCAAAAAATAATAATATAATAATCCAGAAAATCGAGAAATCACCGGATTGAAACACCAATCATGCCAAAGCATATAAAATCATATAATAAAGCATTTAAATCATATATGCATGCATCACGGTAAGAAAACAAAGTCCACTCACACACACAGTCCAAACGGCCCGCTTCCGAGCTGCACGTTTTTCCGTAAATTTCTAGAAATCACCATTCCTATCCAAAATCATTATCGAGGGTCACTAACACTTCAATATATCTTATATAATTTTCCCCAATTTTTCTGGAATTTAAATACGTATTTTAAACGTATATTAAAACTTCGGATACCTAGAACACTATCGAAACGATATCCGATTTCCTCGAAACCAGTGCCAAAATGTTCGTTACATTAAATGGGACAAAAGCCATGTTGAACTCACCTTGGAATTTGAGCCCACGTGCCCTCACGCAACGCCGTGAGTGGCTGCGAGTGAAACCCACGCGCATGCTACAGTGTCATCGTCCCAACCCGATTCTCTGTGATTCGGGTCTTGCAACCCACGAGATAACCCGATCTGTTCTCTATCAATTCGACATCAAATATTTCAATTGAACATTCAAACAACTTCATTTTAAGTCCAATTAAAGTTCTGTAAAATTAATTTCACCAATCCTTACCTTAATCCTTCAATTCGAAGATGAATGTTCGAAGAACACCTGGGCACTGTTCAACCTTCGAAATTCATCAATCCCACTTAATTTCCTTCAATTGATCCACCCAGAAGCTTCAGTGGACCAAGATAAACTCATTTCCCAATTCAATTTCATCGTTTGATCTCTCCAAGATCACGACCCAACCTTCGAAATTGCTTATCTGTTACCAGGTCCGTTCAGAGCCCAAAAGCCATCGATTTTCTTCATTCTCGATGGAGTTGACCGTGGTGCTGGGCGTGGCGCCCGTGGGAGCGGATAGACTGCAGGGCCCAGGGCTCGTGTATTTGCAGTAACTCAGCAGCAGGCGAGGACAACCTCAGGCGTGGTTACAGGTATACTCCATATCTCAAACCTTCTTGGACGTGTATTGATGGATGCGGGGGCTACCCACTCTTTTATTTCGAGGAGTTGTGCGGGTATGCTGGATTGTGAGGTATCAGCTTTAGATAGCGAGATGGGCGTCGGTATGCCTATGGGCATCGTGTACTTAGTGAACCAAGTGATTCAGAAGTGCCCAGTGAGAGTAGAGGATGTGGATTTACCAGCGGACTTAATCATTCTGGATATCCAAGACTTCGATGCGATTTTAGGGATGGATTGGCTATCGGAGCATGGGTCGCTCATCGATTGCTGTAGTAGGCAAGTGATTCTGCGAAGTCCGGGTTTGCCGGAGGTCATCTTTCAGGGGGAGTGTGACGGTTTGCCTCCTGAAGTGATTTCTTCACTTGCTGCTACCAGACTTCTACGGAAGGGATGCCAGGGCTATCTAGCGCATGTCGTGTCGGAGCAGGTTGATACTCCAGGTATCGACGAGATACCAGTGGTACGTGAGTTTCCATATGTGTTCCCGGAAGACTTGCCTGGATTACCACCACCGCGGGAGATCGAGTTCACGATTGAACTACTCCCCGGTAGCCGACCTATATCCTAGGCACCAGTTGCAAAAGTTGGCGAATTTGGGATACGTCCGACCGAGTACTTCACCGTGGGGAGCACCGGTGTTGTTCATGAAGAAGAAGGAAGGGAGTCTCCGTTTGTGTATAGACTATCGACAACTCAACAAGGTGACACTGAGGAACCAGTACCCTCTACCCAGGATCGATGACCTTTTTGACCAGTTGCGGGGAGCACAGTGCTTCTCAAAGATTGATTTACGGTCTGGGTATCACCAGCTGAGGATTTCGGAGGAGGATATTCCGAAAACAGCATTTTGAACCCGTTACGGACATTACGAGTTCCTAGTGATGCCTTTCGGCTTGACGAATGCTTCGGCAGCATTCATGGATATGATGAATAGGGTCTTCCGACCCTACTTGGATAAATTTGGGATTGTGTTCATCGATGATATCTTGGTGTACTCAAGGAGTGCCCAAGCACATGAGGAACACCTACGGTTGGTGTTGGAAAAGCTGAGACAGGAACAGTTGCACGCCAAGCTGAGCAAGTGCTAGTTTTGGCTAAGAAGTATTGGTTTTCTGGGGCATGTGATATCAGCGGATGGGATCCCCAGAAAATAGAGGTGGTGACTAACTGGGCTAGACTACGGAGTTTTGTCGGGTTAGCGGGTTACTACCGGAGATTCGTAGAGGGTTTCTCCAAAATAGCTGCACCGTTGACTCGATTGACTCGGAAGGGGGTGAAGTTCATTTGGGTCGTTCAGTGTGAACATAGTTTCCAAGAATTGAAGGATTGATTGACCACTGCACATGTCCTTGCATTGCCGGATAACAGTGGAGAGTTCGTGGTCTTTAGTGATGCATCGCTACAAGGTTTGGGCTGCGTGTTAATGCATACTGGTAAGGTTATCGCTTACGCAACACGGCAGCTAAAGGCTCATGAATTGAACTACCCTACCCATGATTTGGAGTTGGCAGTGGTGGTTCATGCTCTAAAAATTTAGAGACATTACCTTTTCGGCGCAACGTGCAGGATATACACTGACCACCAGAGCCTAAAGTATCTATTCACCCAGAAAGCGTTTAACATGAGGCAACGGAGATGGTTAGAGCTACTAAAGGATTATGACTGTACGATTGAGTACCATCCGGGTAAGGCCAATGTGGTGGCAGATGCACTCAGCAGGAAGTCAGTGGGATCAGTTGTACACTTGAGGATGGTGTATCTTCCTTTGCTAGTGGAACTCCGGAAGGCTGAGGTTATTTTGGATACGGACGAGCATGGAGCTTTATTGGCCAGCTTCCATGTACGACCAGTGCTGATTGATCGGATCATGGAAGCACAACTTCAGGATCTGATACTTTGTATCTACCGGATTGAGGTCGATGCAGGTGAGAGACAGGATTTTACCATCCGAGGTGATGGAGCAATTGTGAAGTTGGGCCGTTTGTGTGTACCTGCAGTGGCAGAGTTACGGGCCGAGATTCTGGAGGAGGCCTATAGTTCAGCTTATACTATGCATCCGGGAGGTACAAAGATGTACCGTACCCTCTGGAGCCATTATTGGTGGCCAGGAATGAAAAAGGACATTGCAGAGTTCGTGAGCAGATGTTTGACCTGTCAGCAGGTTAAGGCGGAATGGCAGAGACCTTATGGGGCTATGCAGCCACTTCCGATTCCCGAGTGGAAGTGGGATCACATCACCATGGACTTCATCTTTAAGTTACCAAGGACCCAGAGTGGGGTTGACGGAGTGTGGGTGATTGTAGACCGATTAACCAAGTCAGCACATTTTCTTCCGGTATAGGAGACTTATAAACCCAACCAACTGGCTCAATTGTTCGTAAAGGAAATCATACGATTGCATGGTACGCCGGAGTTGATCGTGTCTGATCGTGATCCGCGTTTCACTTCCAGGTTCTGGCTGAGTTTACAAACCACTTTGGGAACAACCCTACGTTTCAGTACTGCTTTCCATCCACAGACCAATGGATAGTCTGAGAGGACCATTCAGACCCTGGAGGACATGATGAGGTCTTGTGTGCTATAGTTTCAGGATTCATAGGATACTCACTTGCCGTTGATGGAATTCGCGTACAACAACAGTTATCAGGAAAGTATCGGGATGGCACCCTATGAGGCACTGTATGGTCGACAGTGCAGGACACCTATCTGTTGGATGGAGATAGGGGAGCGAGAGGCTGTAGGACCAGAATTGATGGACCTAACCCATTAAACTTTTCATGTTATCAAGAAAAGATTGAAGGCGGCACAGGATCGTCAAAAGAGTTATGCCGATCGACGAATTCAAGACTTGGAATTTGAGGTTGGAGATTTTGTCTTCCTGAAGTTATCTCCATGGAAAGGGATTATTCGCCTTGGTCGACGGGGAAAATTGAGTCCACGTTTTATTGGACCTTATGAGATCGTGGAAAGGATTGGCCGGGTTGCTTACAGATTGGCACTACCTCCAGAACTTTCTAAAGTTCACGACGTTTTCCACGTATCGATGCTACGGAAGTACGTACATGATCCCTCTCATGTACTGGAGGAGCAACCTATCGAACTCCGAGAGGATTTGATCTTTGAGGAACAGCCCGTACAGATTTTGGATCGGAAGGACAAAGTACTACGCGAGAAGACTATCCCTCTCGTGAAGATTCTCTGGAGAAACCAGAATGTGGAGGAAGCCACATGGGAGCCCGAGGCACAGATGCGAGAACAATTTCCTTATTTGTTTCCTTGAAATTTCGGGATGAAATTCTTAAGGAGGGAAGGTCGTAATGCCTCAGAAATTCGAGGATTTTAATATTGTAAATTATTGAATGAATTGACGTTTTTACCCTTGTGAGTTGTATTGCCAAATTGTTGACTTTTTGATTGGTGGGTCAAACGGGATTTGACCGATGACCATGACGTAGTTCGGGACGTCACGAGTTCATTGACAGGTGGCACGTCCAATTCGGACGATCGGGGAAAAAGTTATGACTATCGGAAGTTCAGGGGCATTTCCGTAATTTGTGCGAAAGGGGGGAAAATGTTGACTTTTTGTTTGACAACTGATTTTCACACGATTCGAGGACCTTTAGGTAGGTCTAGATGCCTTGAGTCCGTAGACAGACGGCACGCTGAAAACGGACATCAGATGGCTGAGTTATGAGTATGGAAAGTGAAAGGCATTTTGGTAATTTTGGACAGAAGAGCATTTTGGTCATTTTACATCCTGGTTACTGTAGCAGCCATGGGAAAACAGGGACCATGACCATACTTGGTGGTTCTGATCAACCCATTAGTTTAAACTGTTAGTGGATTGAAAAGGAGGACTTGTTTAAGCCTTAAAGGCAATGGAACATGGCTTGATTCAATCCAACAAACACGGGCATTTCTTTAATCAATTTGAAGCTTTACAGGAAACATTTCTCAGTGGCCAGCTTGGCTTCCACGAGCTGTTAGGTGGCACGGTTCCATTAATTGAGTGGGTTTCTGAGTGAGCTTCACTCTGCTGGAAGAAGGACTGAGAATTTGAGAGGAAACCAGAGAAAACCCAGTTTTGGGAAATTGGAGGGAAAATCGGGTTTTGATTTCTGGAGCTTGTTGGACCAAACCAAGGCCTGGTTTAGTCCTCTGGGAGTGTTTGGAACTCAAGCACATCAGAATCGAGGGGAACCAGCCACGGTTGAGCTGGGACGGAGGCTACTGTGTTCAGGGAAGTTGCAGAGCTTGGGACGACGACTTTCAGGTACCTTCTTGTCCAATTGATAGTTCAGTTTGGTTCGTTTTAGCCCTAGAATGCTTACTGTGAAGTTAATTTGATTATGGTTTGGAAACCAGAGAGTTGTGGTGATCGACCCGTTTGGTTTATCACGGGGTCGAAGGGCCGTTTGAGGGCCTGTCAAGGCTATTTAATGTCACAGAACCTAAATTGGATGGTTAATGAACATTGTAGAATAAAAAACGAATGGAATCGAGTAGGAATTGATGGGTAATTGATCGGGTCAAGCCGCGGGTGACAGACCCGTTTAACAGCAAATCGGGTGAAGATGGTGACACTGTAGCTACAGTGTCAGGCGCGTGACTTTCACGTGCAACCACTTTGGGCGGCGCGTGAGGGCACGTTGAGGCTTATCTCTGATCACGATCAACATGAATTTTTATCCTCTCATCATTCTGAACATTTTTAGTGAAAGAACCATGTTGATCTGAGATTGTTAAGTGGGTCAGATTAGGGCCGGTTGTCTTGGGAAGCGTGTTCGGACGACTTCCCCGAGCCGATTTCTATTTTGGACTTTTTGGATGAATGTTAAGGACCTATAGTGACCCTTACGTGTGATTTGGACTGACAGGAATCGTACGATAATCCCGGAACAAGTTTGTACGCGCAGGTTCGCAGCGGGATCGTACTGTGAGTGGGCCCGATTTCATTAAACCCTTGCATGCATAAATGTTTTCTGATTTACTTATATATTCACATGCTGGAATCAAGAAATGGTTTTGATGATCTTGAAATTATGATTATGGCACGTTTTACGATGTTTAGGCTTGAGACCCGTCTAGCGAAACTTGAGTATGGTTTTGGATTTAACTCTATATACATATATATATATATATGCATGTGGATATCGATGACTATATTTGGTACTGCACTGTAGAGAAATACTCGTATTATACTGTCTCCTCCAGATGGGGTACACTGGAGTAGTCATGGTGCAATGCCTGCGATGAGCCATTCTACGGAGGAACCGGACCGTAGAATGACTCAGGAATAGGATTGCTATGTTTGGGCATCTGGGACGTCGAGCGTCTAGACGCTAGGCATCTGGGATGCCATACCCGGACTGGGTTCGAGGATTGGACTTGGGATTGAGACCCCGAGTGGCACGCGTAGTCTTGGGACT